>CM065590.1:26450814-27820814 GCA_033119425.1 Bufotes viridis
CACGCAGCCCTAGCCCCATAGAAGTGAATGGGGCTTCAGTGAAAAACGCATTGCATCCGGAAACAAGTGCGGGTGCGTTGCGTTTTTCACTGATGGTTGCGAGTAGATGTTGTTTGTAAACCTTCAGTTTTTTATCACGCACGTGAAAAACGCATCAAAACGCATTGCACCCGCGCAGAAAAAACTGAACAACTGAACGCAATCGCAGACAAAACTGAATGACTTTGCCTGCGAAATCGCACAATTTTCACTGAACGCATCTGCAGCGCATCCGGACCTAATCCGGACACGCTCGTGTGAAAGAGGCCTTAGATTGCCCTTTTAAAAATTCTGTGTAATCCCATGCAGTGCTGCCACCTACAGTAGGGAGGAGGGGAGTAGTAGTTATGGCACTGACAGGAGTTGTAGTGGTTCCGGGTGGTTGTCCTCACTGTAAGGTGTCTTCACCCTTAGTCCTTATGCACACGAACGTATTTTTCTTCCGTGTCCGTTCTGGTTTTTTTTCAGACCGTATCCAGAACCATTCATTTCAATGGGTCCACTAAAAAAATGTGTGCATTCCGTTTCCGTATGTCCGTATTTCCGCTCCGCAAAAAAAATAGAACATGTCCTATTATTGTCCGCATTACAGACAAGGATAGGACTGTTCACTTGGGCACCAGCTGTTCCATTCCACAAAATACGGAATGCACACGGACGTCCTCCATATTTTTTATGAGGCCTTAGCGGATGCGCTGTGGATTTTCCATCCAGCATGGCGAGTAAAAAAAATGGCGCCACAGAAAAAAAAATCTGCGCTAAAAATGACTTGCGATGCAGAATTTAAATCCACAGCATATCGATTCTGTGGATTTTTGCCGCCTTTGGTTTCACCTGGGTAAAATCCGCCATAAATCAGGAAAATTGCAACGAATTCAGCAACCGGAATTTTGTAGTAGTGTGAACGAGCCCTAAAAAACTTAAAAAAAAGTCTGAAAATAATAATAGTATGCTAGTAAACTCCGACTTCTTATCACTTTTTATAACTCGGTTGTCTTGCCAGAAGACTGACCCTTACATGCTGCCCCCTCCAGATATTTCCCATGGTGCCTTGCCCCAGCAGGTTAGGGGCGCCTATAATTTTGGAGCAGAGATCTGGAACGCTGATATGACGGCACATTTTTTAGACTACATACTACATCCCGTGACGTTTAGATTCGCACAGCGACGCTAACGTTGACACCTATAACGTCCGTTTTTGGCTTGGAGCTTCTTCAGTTCAGCTCTATAGAACGTGTGTACAGATGTAGCAGAGCTGAGCCTGACACTTAACTCTTTGGTTGCCTGTTGTTCAGAAGTTACTATAAGGTGGTAGGTTTACCTGGTGGCCTCCTGCCAAGAGACAGACTCCACTCTGCTACATCTGCTTGCGCGCATATCAGGGATCAGACACCAAAGAATGTCTTGCATTTACGAAACAATCTGTTTTGGGCGGTTCATCCATATTCATTGTTCCGCCAGGAACACATTTTCCAAAAATAGCCCGGCCGCCCATATGTGCCCCATCTGGCGGATTATTGGGGTGGCACCTCTCCTGATAAGATCTTTATGTACCAGAACGGATCGTTGGTCTCCACATGAAGTGCTGAGGAAAACACATTTATCATCATTTGCGTAATTCGGATCAGATTACCAGATAGTAAAAAAAAATGAAATAAAAAAAAAAACAAAAAAAAAATCCTCCAAGTGAAAGTGATCAAGGGGGAGCGATAAGGAGGAAAGTGATATAGAAATTCTAGCCTGGAAGCATCGACTGCAGAACGTGCAGATCATTCAGTTATTACCCATCCTTCCAAAACAGCGCCACTCTTCTCCGTGGGCCGTGTCTGGTATTGCAGCTCATCTGCAGTTGTGAAGGGGGCGTGCCACCATTAAATGCTGTTTTAATATAATTCCACATAAAAACTCGTTTTCAAAATGTACTTTATGAAAAAAAAAAAGTGATCTGCTTGTGAGATATTGGGGGTCTCTGATACCCCCTGCGCTTGCGGGGAATGCGCCTTATTTATGACGAGGCACCGGTGCATCTTCCTTCTATCCGTAGGTAAGTGATGGTGAATTTGCCAGGGCTCCCGCCACGCCCCCACTCCACCCAAATCATATCTACTGTAAGAAGCTGTGACAGTCACAGAGAGAAAGGACACGCCTCTGAACTGCGATAAGTAGAGAGCTGTAGCAGAAAGGACACACTTCTGAGCTGTAATAGGCAGAGAGCTGTAGCAGAAAGAGCTGTGATAGAGATAGTGCTGCTACAGAAAGGACGCGCCTCTGAGCTGTGATAGGAGGAGAGCTGCAGCAGAAAGGGCGTGCCCCTGAGGTGTGATAGGAAGAGAAAGCAAAAAGGGCACCCCCCTGAGCTGTGATAGGGAGGGTTCTGGAGCAAAAAGGTCACACCTATGCGCTGTAATGATGAGATAGCTGCAGCAGAAATGACACGCCTCTGAGTTGCAATAGGGAAAGCACTGTAGCAGAAAGGACACATCCACTGAGCTGTGGTAGAGATAGTGCTGCTACAGAAAGGACACACCTCTGAGACGTGATAGGAGGAGAGATGCAGCAGAAAGGACATGCCCCTGAGGTGTGATAGGAAGAGAAAGCAAAAAGGACACCCTCCTGAGCTGTAAAAGGGAGAGAGCTGCAATAGAAAGGACATGCTCACTGAGCTGTGATAGGGAGAGTAGTGTTGCAGAAAGGACACTCCTCTGAGTTATGATAAGGAGAGAGCTGCAGCAGAAAGGACACACCTCCTGAGCTGTGATAGGGAGGGTTCTGCAGCAAAAAAGGACACACCTCTGAGCTGTGATAGGGAAAGAGCTGCAGCAGAAAGGACACACCTCTGAGCTGCAATAGGGAGAGCGCAGTAGCAGAAAGGACACATCCACTGAGCTGTGATAGAGATAGTGCTGCTACAGAAAGGACACACCTCTGGCCTGTGATAGGAGGAGAGCTGCAGCAGAAAGGGCATGAACCTGAGGTGTGATAGGAAGAGAAAGCAAAAAGGACACCCCCCTGAGCTGTAAAAGGGAGAGAGCTGCAACAAAAAGGACATGCTCACTGAGCTGTGATAGGGAGGGTAGTGTTGCAGAAAGGTCACTCCTCTGAGTTATGATAAGGATAGAGGTGCAGCACAAAGGACACGCCTCCTCAACTGTGATAGAGAGGGTTCTGGAGCAAATTAGGACACACCTCTGAGCTGTCATAGGAAGAGAGCTGCAGCAGAAAGGACACACCTCTGAGCTGCAATCGGGAGAGCGCTGTTGCAAAAAGGACATATCCACTGAGCTGTGGTAGAGTGCAGCTACAGAAAGGACATGCCTCTGATCTGTGATAGGGAGAGAGCTGCAACTGAAAGGACACATCCCTTAATCTGCCAGAGATAAATCTAGCAGAGGAACAGGAGCAATGTCTTGGGAGATCTCTGGACCCATGGGAGGTACAGGGCTGGTTCTAGCTTTGTTAGACGGAGATTGTCATGTACTGTTTTACATTACTCATGGCATAACCCCTTTATATGAAGGAGGCTGAAGCTGCTATACCTGAGGAAGCCCGAGGGGCTGTTTTTGGTTAGAATACAGACACCTTTTTTCTAATTCTTGGGAACCCCCTTTGTGAAAAGCCCCCAAGCCTATACACAGGACATGAGATATTATACTATTACACTGAGCCATAATTTAGTACCCACAGCAGTCTGTTGGGCACGACTGTATGTGCAGTGACCCAGTGGTTCACTGCTTAATGGGTTAAAATATGCTTTATATCCCAAAGGCTGAATACAGGGAGTTGAGGGTTAATGCCCTGGCCTCTTGTTACTGGGTGAGTTCAGGGGCCCTTTGCGGATTCTGCATGGGGCCTAGGAGCATAAAGTTACACTGTGGTACAGAGCTGCAGGAACTTCATATGTTTCCATACAGGCCCCATGCAAGTGGGTCTGCTGTGTGCCTGATGACTTAGTACTATACAGCAGTAAGGGGAGCCGACTATGGGGTCTTCAGCTCTGCTCAAGCCTCCTACACTTCCTCCAGGGACACACTCCACACTCCAGGGTAACACCCATCTGGACCTTTGTTGCAGTGGGCAGGCAGTTTATTTATAATTTCTAGAAGGAATGGCACAACATAAAGTCACACATATACTGTAACATGTCTGTAATGGTAACCTGTGCGGTAGAAATGACTGATTATTAGACTGTGTGGATTATCGGATTATTGGAATTTCACTATACAGTATATATCTGGTTCAGGGGCAATTCTGACATAACCACAAAGTCAGCAAAATGTCAGCGGCCTGTATGAGTAAGCGAACAATAGGTCATCCGTCTGCTGCATCTCAGACTAATATATCTTCATAACTGATCACATTTCTCCTCCAGATGGATTTATGACCTCATTTCTTTTCCTGCTCTCCAATCTATCACCTCCTGCCCCAACCCCCCCCCCCCCCCCCGTACAGAAAATGTCGGTACCACCTGTTCTAGATTTGGACATCTGGAATGAGATGACAGTATGTCAATCCCTACAAAATATAGTAATTAAAGAGTCTGTACAGAAGTAGAACAACATGGCGGTTTTCTTTCAGAAAGAGCACCACATCTGCCCACAGGTTGTGTCTGGTATTGCAGTTCAGCAGCATTTACATAAATGGAAGAGAGCAGCAATACCACACACAACCTGCGGAAGGTTGTGGCGCTGTTTACACAGGAAACCAGTGATGTTTTTCTAATCCACTATAACCTATAACCAATGCTATTTACTGAAATTCTAAAATGACTTGTAATAATTATCAACAGATAGCCGCCTGTATGCCTACCCTGCTTAGCTCTGAGTGGCGCCGTGCTGGGTTCTGATGCTGTGTATTGTCAGGACCCTGTTCAGTAGTGCCTAGAGCCGGACGAGAGGTGGGAGCAAGGAGGGTATTGTTTTGCCTGGTCTGGAGTCTGAATTAATTAGGGGCTCTGGTCTAGGGTCTGATATTAATACATGGGAATAGGATCTGAATATATTTATAGGGATCTGACCTAGGATCTGAAATTAATTTAGAGGTCTGATATTAACACGGGGTCTGGTCTGGGGTCTGAAATTAATAAATGGTTCTGGTCTGGTGTCTGACATTAATAAATGGTTCTGGTCTGGGGTCTGAGTTAATTAGGAGGTCTGGTCAAGGTCTCATAATATATGGGATCTGAATATATTTATAGGGATCTGACCTAGGATCGGAAATTAATTTAGAGGTCTGATATTAACAAGGGGCCTGGTCTGGGGTCTGAAATTAATAAATGGTCCTGGTCTGGAGTCTGAATTAATTAGGGGCTCTGGTCTAGGGTCTGATATTAATACATGGGAATGGGATCTGAATATATTTATAGGGATCTGACCTAGGATCTGAAATTAATTTAGAGGTCTGATATTAACATGGGGTCTGGTCTGGGGTCTGAAATTAATAAATCGTCCTGGTCTGGGGTCTGAGTTAATTAGGAGGTCTGGTCAAGGTCTGATAATATATGTGATCTGAATATATTTATGGGATCTGATCTGTGATCTGAAATTATTTAGAGGTCTGATATTAACATGGGGTCTGGTCTGGGGTCTGAGATTAATAAATGGTTCTGGTCTGGGGTCTGAGTTAATTAGGAGGTCTGGTCAAGGTCTGATAATATATGGGATCTAAATATATTCATAGGGATCTGACCTAGGATCTGAAATTAATTTAGAGGTCTGATATTAACACGGGGCCTGGTCTGGGGTCTGAAATTAATAAATGGTTCTGGTCTGGTGTCTGAGTTAATTAGGTCTGGTCAAGGTCTGATAATATATGGGATCTGAATATGCTTATGGGGTCTGATCTGGGATTTGAAATCAATTTAAAGGTCTGATATTAATATAGGGGTCTGGTCTGGGGTCTGAATTAATTAGGAGATCTGGTCTAGGGTCTGATATTAATGTGAGCGAAGTTATGACAAATTCGATTCGGCTGTTTTGCCGAATTTCACAAAGAAATTCGTTTTGTCACTAATTACTTAGTCTTGAAGCGCATTCCTTTGTATGTAGCAGGCACAACAATGGGGAACGGCGATCTCGCCACCTACCCGTCATTGAACCCCTCACATGCCACGTTCATAACTGATTGCAGCATCTGAAGCTACAATTTTGGCCTTTCAGGGGTTAATCAGGGTAAAAAAAGTAAATAAATAGATACTCACCTTTCCATTTGCTGGCGGAGAGGCTGTCATGGCCATCTCGATTGAAGACACCTCACAAAATTTTTAGCGGTTTCTGCAATCAAGATGGCCACGACGGCCTCTTCGCGTGCAAATGGTGTGCATATATTTTTAACATAATTTCAGGAAAAATTGACTTGTTACCACGAAGTGCGTGGAAATTCTGCTTCGCATCGAATCAAATTTTTCCTGAAATTCGGATCGAAGAAATTCGTTTGCCTTCGATTCGCTCAACACTAGTCGCCATGTCGTCAATAAAAAAACCTGAGTTTTCTAAAGCTGAGATCTACGTATACATTTCCGTTTTTCATGTCCTGACTCTTGTGTGTTATGGAAGGTTGATTGCTTTTGTCGGGGAGTCACATGAATTGCTTTGTTTCTCACCTCTTAGGAAGCTGCTACGTGAAACCTCTGGGTGTTATCCTGCGGAGACCACTTCAGTCGTTTGCCTTTAATATTGATTAAAATACAACTGAGGATTTTGCCAAATGCATAACACAGTTATCAAAATACATAATATGCCCCTGTACACACCACACTCAGCTATGTCCCTGTACACATGCACACTCAGCTATATCCCTGTACATGCGCACACTCAGCTATATCCCTGTACACAAGCACACTTAGCTATGGCCCTCTACACACGCACACTCAGCTATGTCCCTGTACACACGCACACTCAGCTATATCCCTGTACACAAGCACACTCAGCTATGCCCCTTTACACACGCACACTCAGCTATGTCCCTGTACACGCGCACACTAAGCTATGTCCCTGTACACACGCACACTCAGCTATGTCCCTGTACATGTGCACACTCAGCTATGTCCCTGTACACGTGCACACTCAGCTATGTCCCTGTACACACGCACACTAAGCTATGTCCCTGTACACGCGCACACTCAGCTATGTCCCTGTACACATGCACACTCAGCTATATCCCTGTACATGCGCACACTCAGCTATATCCCTGTACACAAGCACACTTAGCTATGGCCCTCTACACACGCACACTCAGCTATGTCCCTGTACACACGCACACTCAGCTATATCCTTGTACACAAGCACACTCAGCTATGCCCCTTTACTCACGCACACTCAGCTATGTCCCTGTACACGCGCACACTAAGCTATGTCCCTGTACACACGCACACTCAGCTATGTCCCTGTACATGTGCACACTCAGCTATGTCCCTGTACACGTGCACACTCAGCTATGTCCCTGTACACACGCACACTAAGCTATGTCCCTGTACACGCGCACACTCAGCTATATACCTGTACACACGCACACTCAGCTATGTCCCTGTACACACGCACACTCAGCTATATCCCTGTACACACGCACACTTCGCTATGCCCCTGTACACATGCACACTCAGCTATATCCCTGTACACACGCACACTCAGCTATGTCCCTGTACACACACACACTGAGTTCGACCAAGTGTGCATGTCTTCTGAATGGGGAGGGGGGAAATTGAAATATTGAAATCCATTTTTTCCATGACATCTACCAAGCATACATTAGCCGAACATCTTATTTTATAAATGAGCAAATTTCGTAAAGGGGTTGTCCTCCCATATACTGTATATTGATGACCTATAATCAGGATCGGTCATTAATATCCGACACCAGAAACCTCAGCCGATCAGCTGTATGCAGAGAAGGCAGCGATTCAAGCAGGTGCTGCTTCTTGTTCATTAGGACTCATGCACACGGCCGTATGTATTTTGCAGGATCCGCAAAAAAACGGATGACACCGATGTCTGTGTTGCAAACATTTTTTGCGGATCCATTGTAACAATGCCTGTCCTTCCTCCACAAAATGGACACGAATAGGACATGTTCTATTTTTTTGCAGAACAGACTTGCGGACATATGGAAACGGAATGCACACAGCGTCATTTTCGGGTTTTTTTTGCGAACCCGTTGAAATGTGAATGTTTTCCACCGCTCCACAGGACGCATAGTGTAATGACCAGGAAGTCTTCTCTTCAAGAGGCTGATCGTCGGGGGTGCTGGGTGTCGGACCCCCACTGATCAGATATCGATGACCTATCCAGGGGTGCACCTAGCCTTTCTGCTGCTTGAAGCGAAAATGGCGTCCCTCCCTCCCCAATGCCAATTTCTTAACCTAACCCCTTTCCTTCAGCCCATGGCCCTTCGGCTGCCCCTCTCTTGCCCCTACCTGGTGCTGCCTGAGGCCTCATCTGGCCTCATTGGTGGTGCACCCCTGGACCTATCCTGTCATCAATATATATGGCAGAACAACCCCTTTAACTTTCAATACGGGTGTGATTCGGCCAAATGGACTGTTCGATTCAATTTGGGTCTGACAAATTTGATCCGAATCGAAAGTGCTCCAATTGGCTGGAAAAGTCTCTCTCTTTACTTTCTCCTTCATTCTCCTGAATCAAGTCACACAAAATTTGGGTTTGATATAATCAGGAGTTCAGGACTTAAATTTTTTTAAATAATTTGCATAGAATTTCAGAATTTTAGAATCTATCCAATCATCTGTAATATAATTTAGACTAGACATTAGGCCCATTACAATAACGGGTGCTAGAACATTAGTTCTGACACTGTTATGGGGGGGATCTATGGCTGACGCTTTTATCGGGGGATCTGTGGCTGGCACTGTTATGGGGGGGATCTGTGGATGACACTGTTATGGGGGGATCTGTGGATGTCACACTGTTATGGGGGATTTGTGGATGACACACTGTTATGGGGGATCTGTGGAGGACACACTGTTATGGGGATCTGTGGAGGACACACTGTTATGGGGGATCTGTGGAGGACACACTGTTATGGGGGATCTGTGGAGGACACACTGTTATGGGGGATCTGTGGAGGACACTGTTATGGAGGGGATCTGTGGAGTACACACTGTTATAGAGGGGATCTGTGGCTGACACTGTTATGGAGGGGATCTGTTGCTGACACTGTTATGGGGATCTGTGGCTGACACTGCGCAGGCGGAAGCAGGCGGCGAAGGCGCATGACGTAGTCAGTTACACTGCCAGTGCCCGCCCGGCCTCCTGCCTCACTGTGTAGTTAGTGAATATTAGTACAGTTATTCATAGTATTTCTACTCTGAGCAAGGCCCGGTGCAATACAGTGAGTGCACCGGGCCCCGCTGCCATTACAATAGGATGCCGCACATCAGTGGCGTACACACAATCCGTGGGGCCCCGTTGCAAAACTGATCCATGGGGCCTTCCCGTCTTACATTGACCTGTACATTGAACTGATCCTCCCCGTCGCCGCCCCCTACCAACCCGCCATCGCTCCCTCCCCAGTGAAGGGTCTGCTGATTGAAGGTGCTGCACACAGAAAGGGTGAATGAAGGGGCTGTAGGCAGCCGCTGCACACAGGGGGAGAAGAATAAAGGGGCTGCACACGGGGGTGAATAAAGGGGCTGCACATGGGGGGGTGAATAAAGGGGCTGCACCCAGGGGGTAAATAAAGGGGCTGCACACAGGGGGGTGAATGAAGGGGCTGCACACAAGGGGGATGAATGAAGGGGCTGCACCCGGGGGGGGGGGGGTTGAATGAAGGGGCTGCACACGGGGGGTAAGTAAAGGGATGCAGACAGCCGCTGCAAGCGGGGGGTAAATGAAGGGGCTGCAGGCAGCCACTGCACACAGGGTGGGTGAATGAAGGGGCTGGAGTCGGACACAGGGTTGAATGAAGGGGCTATACACGGAGGGTGAATAAAGGGGCTACACAAGGGGGGGGGGAATAAAGGGTCTGCACACAGGGGGGTGAATAAAGGGGCTGCACACAGGGAGGGTGAATAAAGGGGCTGCACACAGGGGGGGTGAATGAAGGGGCTGCACACAGGGGGTGAATGAAGGGGCTGCACACGGGGGGGGGTGAATGAAGGGGCTACACACGGGGGGGGGTGAATGAAGGGGCTGCTGCACGGAGGGGGGTGAATGAAAGGGCTGCTGCACATGGAGGGGGGGAATGAAAGGGCTGCTGCACAGAGGGGGGTGAATGAAAGGGCTGCTGCACGGAGGGGGTGAATGAAAGGGCTGCTGCACATGGAGGGGGGGAATGAAAGGGCTGCTGCACGGAGGGGGGTGAATGAAATGGCTGCTGCACATGGAGGGGGGGAGGGAATGAAAGGGCTGCTGCACAGATGGGGGTGAATGAAGGGGCTGCTGTAGCACATGAGGAAATACAAATACTTTGATCCCTCCCCCTTTGGCTTACCTTGTTGCTGGGCCAGAGAGGGGACGGGAGGGAGACGATTCCGGGCCCACATTTCCTCCTGCTATCAGCGAAAGGTTTTGTGGCCGTGCTAACTTCATGCTGGGAGTGCCTCCCAGCGGGCCCTCCCTCAGGCAACACATGGGCCATGGCATTGGGGGGGGGGGGGAGCTGCACTGGCCACCAATGATTTCAATTAGGGGGGGGGAGGCCGCACTGGCCAATGATTTTAATACTGGGGAGGGAGGGGGGTCCGGCCCCCTGCTGCCTGGCACCATCTGATCTCTTACAGGGGGCTGTGATTCCCACAATTAACCCCTCAGGTGCGGCACCTGAGGGGTTAATTAGGCGGATCACAGCCCCCTGTAAGAGGTCGGGTGCTGACAGGCAGCAGGGGGCTGGTATATACTGACTTCTCAGTATATTCTAACTTGAAGCGTCCCCATCACTATGGGAATGCCTCTGTGTTACAATATACTGTCGGATCTGAGTTTTCACGATCTAACTCAGATCCGACAGTATATTCTAACATAGAGGCGTTCCCATAGTGATGGGGACGCTTCAAGTTAGAATATACTGAGAAGTCAGTATATACCGGCCCCCTGCTGCCTGGCAGCATCTGAACAGTGTGACCGTTGAGTGTGTGCCAAATGCTCTGTGCGCTGCGCATGCGCAGTTGAGTATTCGGCACACACGCACGGACGTCAGGGACACAGGGATTTTATTAGTATAGATGGTCAGCAGGCCCTGTCAAGATCGGGTTCGGATGTCCTTACTCTAATGTGTATGGCCACCTTTAACTTTGTATGAGAACAGCGCACGGCCACACGGTCTGGTTTCCTGATGCAGTTTTTAAAGCCAAAATCGGGGTGGATCATAAAAGGAGAGAAAGTATAAAGATCAAATAAAACTTCTCTTCTTTTTATTATTTACTCCTGGTCTTGGCTTTCAAAACTGCATCAAGAAACCTGATCGTGTGGTCGTACCATAAAGAATCAACACATTACTCATTATCGCCTTTGAGTAATGCCAAGTGCCTATGATTCAGAGAGTGGCTTGATATAACTCCTCTACCAGATCTACAGGGTGAGTCAAAAGTCTCAGGACACCCTTTTATTTCAGAAATGAAAGGGAAAGTGAATACACCAGCAAGTATTATTACCTCATTACCACTACTACTCTTCTGCTCTCCTAAATGAGGTTATGTGACTTTGCTGTGTGCAATATGTTTCACAGTCTATATATGGAAAAATAATCTCTGGCCATAGACTCAGTTGCTAGGTGTGGCCTGGTCCCATTCACTCTGAGTTGGGATCTGTAGGATAGAGAAGTGTGCAGCGAGCAGCTAAACTGGCTAGCTGGAGTCTGAGAAAGAAGCAGCGGACAGGGTTACACCAGCCTTGCAAGCTGAGAGGTACCAGAAAAGTGGCTGGAAACCTGTACCAGCTTAAAGAGAAAGGAGCATTGAACTTTGCAGAAGGTTGAGGGCCATTATAAAGGGACGGTGGATGCACAAAATGTCCGGTAACACATGCACTGAGTCTGTGGACTTCACTGCATTTGATGGAGGAGCAGCCTCAAGTACCCTGTCATACTACTGAGAACGACTGGTCATCTGTAAGGCCTCTTTCACACTTGCGTTGTGAGGATCCGGCGTGCACTTCCGTCGCTGGACATGCCCGCCAGATCTGTCACAACGCAAAACAACTGAAAGCATTTGAAGCCTGATCAGTCTTCAAAATGCTTTCAGTGTTACTATGGCAGCCAGGACGCTACTAAAGTCCTGGTTGCCATAGTAAGTAGTGGGGAGCGGGGGAGCAGATACTTACAGTCCGTGCGGCTCCCGGGGCGCTCCACAATGACGTCAGAGCGCCCCACACGCTTGGATCACGTGATCCATGCGATTATGTGATCCATGCTCAAGGGGCGCTCTGACGTCATTGTGGAGCGCCCCGGGACTCGGGAGCCGCACGAACGGTAAGTATGCTTCTCCCCTGCCTTCCCACTACACTTTACCATGGCAGCCAGGACTTTAGCGTCCTGGCTGCCATGGTAACCATTCACAAAAGCTAAATGTCGGATCCGGAGATGCGCCAAAACAACATTTAGCTTAATGCCGGATCCAGATTAATGCACTTCAATGGGCATTAATTCCGGATCCGGCGTTACGGCATGTCTTCCGGATTTTTGGACGGAGACAAATTCGCAGCATGCTACGGTTTTGTCAACGTCCAAAAAACATTCACATACTGAACGGAAGACATCCTGATGCATCCTGAACGGATTTCTCTCCATTCAGGATGCATTGGGATTATCCTGATCAGTATCTTTGCGTCCTAGAGCCCCGAGGACGGAACTCTAGGACGGAAAGCAAAAACGCAGATGTGAAAGGGTCTATAAAGACTACACCCCACAGTTGGGCATTGAAGTGCCATCTTGAGAGCGAGGATTTATTTGGAGAAAGAATTTGCATCCCTTGGCTAAAGTTTGCTTGGATTGACTGGGAAGTGACTCAGGTTACTCATGTATGTTATGTCCTATATCCTTATATACAGCCTTCGGGAAACTGTACATGTGACTGGAAAAGCTGAACTTACTTTTTGCAAGTGCCTGTGTGTGTGATCTACCCAAACTGACTCGTTACCCCAGAACCAACCATATCATTGCCTTGCATTGCTAACCTGTGCTGCTGAATCATTAGCCCTTTCTCCAATATTTCAAGGATGCCCTGCCTTGCACCCTAAAACCCACAGACACCAAGGGCACCTCACCTAGCACCAGGCAAGAGACCCCAGGGTGAAGAAAAGGATGCGCCCCTTCATCACTACAAAACCCAGGGAGCAACTGCTACTGTGACTACTACTACTCCGATCCTCATTACCACTACTACTCTTCTGCCCTCCCTTCATGGGCTCACTGCCTATTGGCCTCAAATGTGCGCCCAGAGTCACATAAATATTATAATTAAGAATGAGTCATACAAATTATGGGACGACACATGGTCCATTACAAATGACGTACAGTATATAAAATAGGAGAAGAAAAGGTCACTATAGAAAATATCTTTCACAATTACAGTGCTTTTGGAAAGTCTTCAGACCCTTCCACTTTTTTCACATTCACGTTGCGGCCTTGTGCTAAAATAAAATAAAAAATCAAGTTTTCCCCCATGATGTTACACTTAATGCCTCATAATGACAAAGTTAAAACTGAATTTTTAAAATGTTTGCAAATTTATTAAAAAGGAAAATTAAACTTTTGTGTGGAAGTATACAGGCTCTTTCCTTTGACACATGACATTTAGTTCTGGGGGCATCCCATTTCTCGATTATCTTTGAGATGTTTCTACACCTGAACTGTAGGCCACCTGTGGTAAATTCAGTTGATTGGACATGATTTGGAAAGACTTCTGTCTATAAAAGGTCGCACAGCTGACAATGCATATCAGAGCAATAACCAAGCCATGAGGAGGACAGAACTGTCTGGAGAGCCCAGAGACAGGATTGTGTGGAGGAACACATCTGGAGAAGGAGACAAAGACATTTCAGCTGCCCTAAAAGATCCCAAGAGCACAGTGACCTCCATAATTCTTAAATAGAAGAAGTGTGGAACAACCAGGACTCTTCATAGAGCTGGCTGCGCACCAAACTAAGTAATCGGGGGAGGAGGGTCTTGGTAAGAGAGCTGACCAAAAACCCAATGGTCATCCTAGCTGAGCTCCAAAGATCCTGTGTGCAGATGGGATAAACTTCCAGAAGGTCACCCACCACTGCAGTACTTCACCAATCTGGGCTTTATGGTAGAATGGCCATAAAGAAGCCTTTCCTCAGTAAAAGACACATGAAAGTCTTCCTGGTATGTGCAAAAAAAAAGCACCTAAAGGACTCTCAGACTATGACACAATGAGTACCTTTAGGCTTTACATGGCTGCTCACAATTTAGCCCCACCCAAAATGCCAGAACAGTAAACACACCCCACAAATGACCCCATTTAGGAAAGTAGACACCCCAAGGTATTCACTGAGGGGCATAGTGAGTTCGTGGGAGATTTTTTATTTTTTTGCCAGAAGTTAGCAGAAATGGAAACTTTATTATTATTATTTTTTCCTCAGAAAGTGTCATTTTCCGCTAACTTGTGAAAAAAATTAAATCATACATGAACTCACCATGCCCCTCCGCGAATACTTTGGGGTGTCTTCTTTCTAAAATGGTGTGATTTGGGGGGTATTTATACTTTCCTGACATTCTAGCACCTGAAGAAACATGACAGGTGCTCAGAAAGTCAGAGCTGCTTCAAAATGCCGAAATTCACTTTTTTGCACCATAGTTTGTAAACGCTATAACTTTTACCCAAACCAATAAATATACACTGATTGGACTTTTTTTTATCAAAGACATGTAGAACAATAAATTTAGAGAAAAATTTATATAGAAATGTATTTTAAAAAAAAAAAAAAAATTTTTACAACAGAAAGCGAAAAAAAAATTTTGCTAAAATTTTGGTAATTTTTTATTAATATAAAAAAAAGTAAAAATGTCAGCAACAATGAAATACCACCTAATGAAAGCTCTATTAGTGAGAAGAAAAGGAGGCAAAATTCATTTGGGTGGTAAGTTGTATGACGGAGCAATAAACGGTGAAAGTAGTGTAGTGCAGAATTGTAAAAAGTGGCCTGGTCATTAAGGGTGTTTAAGCTAGGGGGGCTGAAGTGGTTAAGTCTGGACTAAGGCTATGTTGAAACATGCATCAGGGCCAGTGCCATGTCGGGGAAATGTGGACTTCCCCTGACAATGACTGGTACTGGTGTGATCAGCTCTTTGTTAGAGACCTGTATTGTACATAGGTGACATGACCAACTCAGTCTTGCTGCATCTGGACATAGAAGTTCATTCGTGATGTGATGTCCATGTGTGGATGACACTCCCTCCATAAAGTAATCTTCTTCGGTCTTTAAAAGATCATAGATGCTCATCTGTCGCGCTGATGCTTGTAATTCATTTTATTTTTATCATGGCTGCTTCTATCTTTTGGATAACTTTGTGGAGGTTTTGAATTTCATAAGAAGCTGAGAAGATTGAAGTCTCTTGGGGATCATTTATAAATAACAGCTGGTAAGAGAAGACGGTAACGCGGTGGTATCAACTCATCTCGCAGAGAAATGTAGACACTGATACGTATGTCGTCTAGCCTGTCCATTTTCTTATCTACAGTAAAAACCACAGATGATGCTTGATCATCAGCCTGGCCCCATTCTTCAAATATTCTTATGTCTGTACTGCTCAGTTTTACATAATTTCTTCTCTCCTGTCCATTACCTTTCCCCAAAACAGGCTTCAAATGCACCTTAATACTGGAATAATACATACAGAATGGAGGACATAGAGGGCCATTTTTCTCCCTTAAGACCTACGTACTTCTTTTATAAAAAAAAAAAAAAAATATAACAAGTGTGTCTTGCTGTAGCAGACTGCATGTGACCACGTATTTGAAATGCCATCATGTCATACTACATATATCCTGTAGTGGCCACTGCAGGAGAAATGTGTGGCGAGTTCTCAGATCATCTTAGGAGGTTTCGGCAGGCAGGATTCTAGTGATTGGGTGATCCAGTTTGGACACTTCCACTCTCCAAGTCAAAGTCTGCATCCAGCAATTGATTTGGGCATTGATGCCGAAATTCACGGGGAGCCTCTGTGGAGCCAGAGTAGCGGATGGGAGTGGTAGTGGCTCTGATGAGATGTATCACTGTGTACTCAATTAGGCCATTGCTACCTGAGGATCAGTGCAGTGGAAATGCAGTGTGAAGAATGAGGCCAAAAGTGAACGTATAATAGTCACTTCAATAGCAGAAGATTCAAAGTGCAATTTCTGGAGATATCAAGATAGCTTGGATGGATACAGTGTCCACTGTCCGGTTCAGACTTGAGCTTTGTCTGGCATAGTTGTGATTTAGGTGATGGGTGTTTGAGTCGTAGTCCTTCACCTTACAGCAGTGTCTATAAAGCGCTTCTCAGCTTTTTACTCTGCTGTCTTGTCTGTCAAGTACTTTTCCTGAGGCTCACTCAAGTTGGTCTTTCTGGAGAAAGACGAGCAGGAGCTCTGCAGTGTGCTTCCTCTCCCTTCCGAGGCTACACAACAACTCCCTCTCCTTGCAGGAAGCAGGGCCAGTCCACTTCTACCAAGAGGGGAGGAACAAGGTGGCTAGTCCTCCTGCCAACCATTTGTCACCCATACCATTTACTCTGGAATGGACGGCCAAATACATAAAATGCATACCATTACATAACAATCAAACAGTTTGCAGCTATCTCCAGGTCTAGAGTACTGCACCCAGCCATCAGCTAGTATTAGGCAGCCGCAAGTTTCCTGCAGAGAAAACTTGGATACCCTAAAAGGGCATTTGAAAAGGCAGGGGCCAATGGGTTGCTGGGGCCACCAGGGGTGTAATGTAGAATAAAAATGAAATAATTTGTATGTATCCCATGATACTAATGAAAACTACAAAGACAACTACACGGAAAGCAAGTCTTCACACGGCTAGATCAAAGGAAAAATAGAAATGTCATGCCTGTTGGAATGCAGCGAAATGGAAACAAGCGATTATTCAAAAGTGTTTTTATTGTCCAAAAGCAATAAAATATAAAAGAAAAACATATAAATTTGGTATCTCTGTAATCATAAACCAATCAAAAATCATTTTCTGTCCTCAATTCCCAAAATATCTGTGTCCTTAAAGGGGTTGTCTGGGATTTTTCTATTGATGATCTATCCTCAGTCATCAATATAATTGGCGGGGGTCCTACACCCTGATCTGCAGTAGCTCTGGACAGTCCCTTTAAAGGAAACCCGTCATGTTGAACATGGTGCCTGATCTGCATGTCATAGAGCAGGAGGAGCTTATTCCCTGTATGACTGTGTACATAGAGATAGCCGTGAGTAAGACCGCCCCCTGGACTCCTAAGAACAGAATACGCACAGGTTTGAATGAATCATTTCCCACAAAACTATACATCCATCTGCTCAGCTCTTCCTGCTGTATAACATGCTGCCCAAAGTTCAGACACCATGTTCACCATGACAGGTTTCCAGGGGTGCACCCCCTATGAGGCCAGATGAGGCGATCGCCTCAGGCAGCACCAGGTAGGGGCAAGGGAGGGGCAGCCGAAGGGCCATGGGCTGAAGATAAGGGGTAGGTCAAGAAATTGGCATTGGGGGGGGGGGGCGCCCTTAAAATTTTTGCCTCAGGCAGCAGAAAGGCTAAGTGCCCCCCCGCAGGTTCCCTTTGAAGGGATAATTGGGTCACACCTCTATTTTCTGCGGCAGGAACCTAAAAGACTCAATTCTTCATTTTCATTATACCAGAAATTGTTTGACCCCCGTTTTGCCATCAGAAGTCCCAACCATTGAGCTGGGCATGGACGGCAGATGTGCAGATTCACACCTCCATTCCTAATGATGAAGCCCACTCCACGGCGGACACAGTGGCTGCCTCTGTGTTACATACGGCCTCGGGCAGCAGCGTTCTGAAATACCATATATTTTTATAATAATGATTGACGCTTCTCTTAAATGCTTACAGTTCACAGAAGGACTATGGCATGAGAAGGCGTATTATTCTCCTGGGTCTACTAAATCATGTGGGAAAGGGATGTATTTGTATTCTTGAAATAGCCTATATTCTCTGAATATACAGAGCCTGTTACACAACATGAGGCCCTGCCCTCGGGTCCTATGAGATAGCTACAATGGCATTTACAATTGGAATAAATTTTGGGAACCTCTGGGAACCAGTTTTCATGAAATTTTCTTTATAATTTATAGAGCTGAATGTATTCTGATACGGAACAGATAAAAAGTAGCTAAAACCGTATATATATATTCACTCATTGACAAAAAATAATGCGCCCAGATACAAATGGCAGGTTGCTGCAAAACTCGCCTTGCAGTTACACAGTCGAGTCATGTTATTATGACCACGTCCTACTTTCGTCGTCGGCAGCATGTAGTTCCTGGAAAGTAGCACGTAGCTTGGTGGGTATATATGATGTGCGATAGGCTGTCTGTACACATATCCCTTGTTGCTCTCATGTGTAAAAGGGGCGATTTATCAGAATTTCAAAAATAAACGATTATTGGTTTTTGGGCCAAGGGTGGCGGTATTTCTGAAACTGCGCAATATGTTCTCGTTCTGCTGTGGTGAAAGTGTATTGTGAGTGCTCAAATGGCACCATTGTGAATAAGCAATGTGGAAACTGCGGAGGACCACGTGCCATTGATGTGAGAGGTGAACGCCGGCGATGGAGGTGTACGAGAGTGGGCCAACACTACAGTGGAGCAGCTCACCACCAAAATGAGCCAGGGGGCTAGCAGGAGCGTGTCTAAAATAACAGGTCAGCGAACCCGACTGCGTACAGGGCTCTGAAGCAGACAGATGGTCACTGCACCTCTGCTAACGAAGTTGCATGGGCATAAAATGTTGATTGTCAAAGGGTTGCATCTTCTATGGGTCACATTTTTATCGAACGGATGGATGTTGACCTGTCAGACGAGAAATATCAGAGAAAAAATACCCTCAACCATTGCTGGAAGAACACAAGCTTGTGTAGGTAGTGTTATGTTTCCATGACATTCTCTGGGTCACTCATCCATGTAGAAGGCACTTTCAACCGATTTGGGTATGAATCTATCCTTGAAGATTATGTTCAACCATACATGCTGGGGCAGAAGGGATCTTACAGCAAGACAATGGAACATCACGTGGCTCATAATGTCGGACATTGATTGGAGGAGCATGACCAAGACTTCAAGTACTACCTTAGCCCCTTAATTTCCCAGAACCAGGACCTTTTTGAGTCACTCCCAGGGGAGGACCACTACCATTATCTGGCCTCTACCACCATTCCAATCTTCACCACCTTCCACCTCCCTAGTGGGTATGTTACACGGGCTCATTTACACACAGCAAGGGTTTCCCAGGAATGTCTCCACCAGATTGCAGCACTTTCTTGGCTGCCAGTTTCAGCAAGTGTGCAGGATCTACAGGTCCAGCTGTAACATCTGTGGGCAAATGTGACTGAGGATACCATACTGAACCTGTATGCCTCCCTGCCCAACTGAATCTAATCTTGTATCCAGGCTAGAGGCTTTATCTCATTTTGTATGCAGGCTATATCTCATCTTTTATTCAGGCTAGAGGCTGTATATCATCTTGTATCCAGGCTAGAGGCTGTATCTCATCGTGTATCCAGGCTAGAGGTCGTATCTTATCTTGTATCCAATCTAGAGGCCATATCTCATCTTGTATCCAATCTAGAGGCCATATGTCATCTTCTATCCAGGCTAGAGGTTGTATCTTATCTTGTCTCCAGGCTAGAGGCCGTATCTCATCTTGTACTGTATCTAGCATAGAGGCCGTATCTCATCTTTTATCTAGGCTAGAGGCCGTATCTCATCTTGTATCCAGGCTAGAGGCCGTATCTCATCTTGTATCCAGGCTAAAGGCCATATCTCATCTTGTATCCAGGCTAGAGGCCGAATCTCATCTTTTCTCCAGGCTAAAGGCCGTATCTCATCTTGTATTCAGGCTAGAGGCCGTATCTCATCTTGTATCCAGGATAGAGGTCGTATCTCATCTTGTCTCCAGGCTAGAGGCTGTATGTCATCTTGTACTGTATCTAGCATAGAGGCCGTATCTCATCTTTTATCTAGGCTAGAGGCCGTATCTCATCTTGTATCCAGGCTAGAGGCCGTATCTCATCTTGTATCCAGGCTAAAGGCTATATCTCATCTTGTATCCAGGCTAGAGGCCGAATCTCATCTTGTATCCAGGCTAGAGGCTGTATGTCATCTTGTCTCCACACTAGAGGCTGTATTTCATCTTTTTTCCAGGCTATAAGCCGTATCTCATCTTGTATCCAGGCTAGAGGCCGTATCTCATTTTGCATCCAGCTAGAGGCAACCAAGCAGGGTACTAGAGGCTACTTTCAATTGTACAGGTTTCCCCACTGAAGTTACCATTTTGTTCTAATATTGTCATCACTTACATACATTATCATTATATTCATATAGAAGGTTTCATACAAATCCAACAGCCCCTTATTGGTGCATGAGTACCGTATATATATTATAAGAGAAGGAGAACCAAAGTAAGTACATAACACGGATTCTGTTATCCAAATCCCATATCAACCATATCAGGATTGTCTCGCATGCAGAACTTCAAAGGGCTGGAAAACCCCTTTAAAGGTGCTTTCTCATGACAATTATTTCTTATCCAAAAGAGCCCCCACTCATGTGATTAATGTAGACCCCGGCGGACAAACCCCCTTTGATCATGAGAATGGTGGCCCCAGGTTCCCTTGTTTGAACTGAGTGTCGATCTTGCATGAGTGCCGCAGCTCCATTCACTTCCATGGGACTGCCGGAGTTAGACGAGTACAAGTGCTCAACTATCTCCAGCAGTCCCACAGAGTTGAATCGAGTGGTAATGTGCATGCATGACCACTGAGGGAACACGGGGCATCTGTTCTTGTGATAAGATTGTTTCCTCGTTCTCATGACCTTTGGTTGTCCCACTGGCCCAACCAGTACCGTCGATAGAGGCAGACCACGCAGTGGTCATCGGGCCCGTGTTTGGGGGACCTGGCCAGGCTAGACAGATAATCCCTGTTCTCCTCCTGATTCCCCCTTGGCACCTAACGTAATGAGTTGCAGGAGTCCTGAGAGCAATGTGTGATTTATCTATCTACAGTGCAGCCTGTGGCTGACACCCTGTGGCCTGCTGGAGGCCACAGCCTATATATTAAAAAAGGTAACAGTCCCTTTGACTCCACCAGCACCCAGCAGTAACTGCAGCAGTCAGCACACTGTGTGACTGTTAGGGTAAATGGACACTCACACACTGCCATCACTTATGCTTCACGTTCTGAGGGGCGACCGATTCCCTGCTTCTCATTGTCCTATTAGAGGGATGCTCCACCTGCAGGAGGCTATTAGAAATAACCTATTTCCAAAAAGGCAATGGTGGTCAGGAACTGTTCCCCCCTCGTAAGAACTTCGGTTTAATGCTGTGCTGAGATCCGTCTCCATACATCATTAAAATGTACAGCCTCCGACTAAGGCCTCTTTCACACTTGCGTTCTGAGGATCTGGCAGGCGGATCCGTCAGAACGCAAGTCGCCTGAAAGCATTAGAAGACTGATCAGTCTTCTAATGCTTTCAGGTTACTATGGCAGCCAGGACGCTATTAAAGTCCTGGTTGCCATAGTAGTAGTGGGGAGCGGGGGAGCGGTATACTTACAGTCCGTGCGGCTCCCGGGGCGCTCCAGAATGACGTCAGAGCGCCCCATGCGCATGGATCACGTGATCCATGCGATCACGTTATCCATGCGTGTAGGGCGCCCTGACGTCACTCTGGAGCGCCCCGGGAGCCGCACGGACTGTAAGTATATTGCTCCCCCGCTCCCCACCACACTTTACCATGGCAGCCGGGACTTTAGCGTCCTGGCTGCCATGGTAACCATTGAGAAAAAGCTAAACGTCGGATCTGGTGATGCGCCAAAACGAGCTTAAGGCTTAAGTTTAGCTTAAGGCCGGATCCGGATTAATGCCTTTCAATGGGCATTAATTACGGATCCGGCCGCCTTGCGGCAAGTGTTCAGGATTTTTGGCCGGAGCAAATAGCGCATCAATAGATGGTTCCGCAAAAAACGGAACGGATACGGAAGACATACGGATGCACTTCAGTATGCTTTCCGTTTTTTTTGCGGACCCATTGACTTGAATGGAGCCACTGAACGTGATTTGCGGACAAGAATAGGGCATGGTCTATATTTAAACGGAACAGGAAAAACGGAAAAACGGAAACGGAAGGCATACGGAGACACTTCAGTATTTTTTGCAGACCCATTGAAGTGAATGGTTCAGTATACTGTCAGTATACTGAACTGAAAAAACTGCCAGTATACGGTCCGCAAAATACTGTCGTGTGCAAGGGGCCTTATAATAATCCTTTGAATAGGCGATAAGGACATGACTAAACACAACATCAGGACAAATAAGTATCAGCAGAGTTATTGGAGTTCTCCACTCTGCACCGCCCTGGTCCAGTGGCTTCTTTCCTCAATGTTGAGCTGATTGTAGATGGTTCTCCTAGCGTGCCCAAAGGAGGCAAAGAAGTTCCTGGGCACTGTAACAGAACACCTCACCTTCCACGTCTTCTTAGGTGGTAGAGAGGCCTTGGGGCTCCCTCAGGTGCCATCTCTGCACCTCCTACATCTTTTTCAAGATATGAAAGTCATGAAGAAATAAGACCCTAAATAAGCCCTAAGATAATAAGCAGAAGAAGATTCCTGGTCTAATAAACTTTGCGTAGCACAAACACCGCACTGCGATGCCAGCCTAGTGCCAAGACCATCAGTCATGCCATGAATATTTATTTTTTACCGTTTTATCGCAGAGCGTGCGGTTTTATAAAGTCAGGGCACTACGACTGTATTCTTGGCAGGATATGGGGGCACCTACTGCGCAATCTACACTTCCCTAGGCTGGAATTCTATTAGGTCTTGTCTGAGCTGGCGTGAAGATGTCCTGCTGCACACGTCCAAACGCATACTTGATACAGAACGTTATGTTCAATCAGAGAAGTTCTGAGGTGGAAATGAAGTCTTGGTCGAGGTCCAGGCACATAGTTACGGGCCTGCATGCTGTTTCTGGGGATATGCTCAACATCAATTACTGCTGTCTGCTGAAGCTACGTAATAATAGACGTAGAGAATGTAATACGAGCGGATGCCAAAGGGTGCAATAATACGGTACAACTGGGCATGACAATCAATCACAGAGAACCACACTACACAAATCTACACAATGGGAAACTCTGCCCCGCCAGCCTGGTCATCAGTCTACCTAGCCCAGGCAGAACTTGTAAGATGTGGTCATTATTAGAAGCTATGTGCGAAGAAGGCTATGGACGCTGCTGGGGACATTTTTATATTATTGCTTTCTACTTATTTTGAGCTAAAAATTCATTTTTGAAATTGATCTTTCTTAAAAAATTTCAACTCTTTAGCTACTCTGCTTTAGCTCTGTCACTATCAAAGCTCCGGGGGTGTGCCCTTTCCCCTGCAGCTCTCTCCCTATCAGAGCTCAGAGGGTGTATCCTTTCTCTTGCAGCTCTCTCCGTATCAGAGCTCAGAGGGTGTATCCTTTCTCTTGCAGCTCTCTCCATATCAGAGCTCAGAGGGGGTATCCTTTCTCTTGCAGCTCTCTCCATATCAGAGCTCAGAGGGTGTGCCCTTTCCCCTGCAGCTCTCTCCCTATCAGAGCTCAGAGGGTGTATCCTTTCTCTTGCAGCTCTCTCCATATCAGAGCTCAGAGGGGGTATCCTTTCTCTTGCAGCTCTCTCCATATCAGAGCTCAGAGGGGGTATCCTTTCTCTTGCAGCTCTCTCCGTATCAGAGCTCAATGGGTGTGCCCTTCCTGCTCCAGCTCTCTCACTATCAGAGTTCACGGGTTGAATCCTTTCTGCTACTGTGCTGCGCTCTCTCCCTATCAGAGCTCAGAGGGTGTATCCTTTCTCTTGCAGCTCTCTCCATATCAGAGCTCAGAGGGGGTATCCTTTCTCTTGCAGCTCTCTCCATATCAGAGCTCAGAGGGGGTATCCTTTCTCTTGCAGCTATCTCCGTCTTAGAGCTCAATGGGTGTGCCCTTCCTGCTACAGCTCTCTCACTATCAGAGTTCACGGGTTGTATCCTTTCTGCTACTGTGCTTCGCTCTCTCCCTATCAGAGCTCAGAGGGTGTATCCTTTCTGCTGTTGCGCTCTCCTCTCTCTGTCACAGCTCAGGGGGCGTGTCCATTTTACTACAGTTCTGGCCAGGCCCGGACTGGGAACGTAAAGTGGCCCTGGAAAAAATACTATAAGTGGCCCCGTTTTGTAGTCGGGTCCACATTGATGGAAGGCAGGGCCAACAATACCATATTGCGGCACGTTATACCACCCCAACAGAGGCAAATACCACAGTCCATCACAAAATACATCCCCAAAAACTTCCACTGACCAGCCACGAGGACGGCTCAGACGGCCCCCTGGGAAATTCCCCTGTAAGGTCTGTGGCCAAACCTCCCCTGGTTCTGGCTGGTGGCAGTTGAAGGATGGAACTGAGCATGTGCGACCGCCTCAGTAGATGGACATGCACATAACTATACAGATTAAACACCAGGTGGCGCCTTTATAATGAAGTAAAGGGAATATCTCACAAATGGAGATTTTTTTTTTTGGGAACAGAAAGCAAATTACGAGAGTAATAATGTTTTTATGCTGAATTATATTAAATAGCATTTAATGGTGGCCCACCCCTTTAAGCTTGAGACCAGTAATCCACCGACTGTGGGGAGCCAGACATACCACTTGAGGCAAAACTACACGTCGGGTGTCAAAGGCGTCACTAGACCTGAGGTTGGTCCATGCACATGACTCAGGCTCCTTCCCATTTCCGCGGCTCGTGTCCCTCATATTACAGCAATATAGTGTAATCTGTATATACTAATGATGTATGATAAATGGGAGAGACACATGTATAGCGCAATTTCCGAGCCTTAAAATAAACAACTGCGTGGAAAATGACGCAAAAATAAATAAATTTGACAAATGGGTTCCAGTTTTCTCCAGAAACAATGGCTTCATGGACACGCTTCAGGCCCCAGAGAACGGGGCGCTGAGGGAAGGAACAGGCATAGAGGAGAGCGCTTTTCTTCACCTCCGCCCTGAAGGATTTTCGGTTGCCGACTCAGTATATCGAGCGAGCTAAACGCAAAGAATCCATCACAGATAAAGAAAATTGCTCTCCCCCGGGAGCGGCGAGCATGTCAGCTATGTGACCGCCGCTAATTGCTCTGTATACATAATGGGGATCGGTTGAAAAGCTAAATTGTGCTATTCTGGGCAAATCACCCCGACTGACTTCACATTAACGCATCCAGAGAGGCCGCCTCTGCCCGGCGACGGAGGGTTCAGAATGTCCTTATCAGATCTGACCCAGATTCTGGAGCGGACGGTGTATGGCAGTTTTCTGAGCGTACCTCAGCATTTCCTATTAAGGAGTTTACATTTATTACCAGGCTATTTTTAAGGAAAGCGTGACTGGATGAAAAAAATTAGTTACTTTGGTCACGTCTTATCTGCTTCTCCAGCCCCTACAACCATAGACCCGTCATGTCCTGCGCACTATATGGCGGTTTTCTGAAAAAAGAATTTAACATGAGCTGTTAGTTCTAGTTTATAATCAGCCCGTTCTTCTCTCCCCGCACTGGTTTCTTGGTGATCTTATACTGATACAATGTATCAGTGTAAAGAAGCATGGCTGCAGTGTAAAGTATGGTAAAACGAACAAAGCAGACTGAGTCGGAATTTTCTTTAAAGGGGATCTGTCAGTTCTCCCGGCACGCCCGATGTCATAAATACTTGCAGTTCTCATAAAAAAAACAATTCTGAGGCATCTTTGTAGACCTGTTCCTCTGTCATTCCTCTTGGAAATGTAAAAATAATTTGACAACTGGTTGTTACCATTCCACGGTACACAGACTAAGGCCTCATTCACACATACGTGGATTTTCGCGGACCGCGGTCCGCGAAGACCTGGCCTGCCGTCCTGCTGAGTGCAGGAGCGCACGCCGCCTCTGTACAGGGAATCTTGAGCGGGGGAACCCCTCCGGTGATGGCAAGACAACAACAGTAATGGAGTCCGATGGGGGCTAGATTAACAAATTTTCTGTATGATTGGAGGGTCAAAGAGTAGAAAAATGTCCACTCCTTCCAGCGTTTTGCAATCACACACACGTCCTGCCGTGAGTAAGTCCAGAGCTTGGCTTTCACCTTTCATTGCCTTCCGTTGTGACTCTCCCTTATGACATAAGCCGTACACAGATTTACTAACAAATGGCAGGAATTAGTCACTGAATGCCTACTAGGTGTATAAGGATTATACTGTATAACGCATGCCTCTGGTCAGTCTCAAAACCGAAAAAAGACAGTTTTCGCCTCTTACTTGGGGAACGACAGTTTCTGAGGAGGCATCATACGAAGAAAACCCCACTGTTCACTGTGATATATGCTTCCAGAAACAGGAAATGGCTGGTTAGAAGTCGTCTTAGTCCACTCTTGGGAAAGACTACAGTGGTCTCGGAAAACAAAATGTTCTCCAAACATCAAGAAGATGCCCCTGACATGTCTGTGGACTAAGGTGTCGTGAGGGGTACCCTATGGAGCTCCTTCAGCTGTACTGACCATTAGTGTCGAGCGCGAATATTCGAGTAGCGACTTTTTTTTAGCGAATATTGCAAATATAACGCTATATATTCGCTATTTCGAATATTCTTTTTTTTAAAGCTGTTAATCCTTGTTGCTCTCTGGTTGTCTTCCCACTTCCCAAAAGCTGTTCTTACCTGTCCGGAGGATTCCTGGCTCCCTGCCCGCTCCAGTCAATGCCCGTTGCCGCTTCTGCCGACTCCCTGTGTGCATGGGAACGCCTCCATGCTAAAATGTACTGTCGGATGTGAGAATCATGATATCACAAATTTGACTACGTTTTAATCGCATTGCGAATTCAGCTTAGAGCTGGGTTCCTAATGGTTGTATTGCCGGAATATAACGAAGAACAACCAATCAGAAAAATACCAATAGTTGAATATGTGCACACCAAATATACAATCACACACATATAATGTCACATCATTCTTTATTGTTTAAAAAACATATTATAGCAAATACACAGAGCACAAATCATGTAGTGGTAGCCGTGCAGGACAATACTGTGACAAGAATATAACGAAGATTGAGAATATAGTGCTATATTCGTGATATTCGTTATCTTCGTCAATTCTAGCAATACAAGTTACAACCATTAGGAAATCAGCTCTAAGTTTAATTCACAATGCGAATATAAATTCGCGTAACATTCGCAAAATATATAGAATAATGACGAATATTCGATTTTGACAAATATATGACGAATAGTCAATCGAATATTCGCGAAATCGAATATGGAAACTCCCGCTCATCACTACTGACCATACCATGGAGTATGAAATAAGAGAAGGGAACACGAAAGAAATCTGACCACATGGAGAATACTATGAAGAACTAGATTTGGCTTTAGCGGAATTCCATGGGAATAAATGGATAATTTCTTAGAAATGAATTACTATATTTTTCGCTTTATAAGATGCTCCTGCTGATAAGACGCACCTAGGCTTTAGAGGAGGAAAAAGAAAGAAAGAAAGAAAAAAATATTTTCCTCAGTACAGACCCCTGATCTTCATCAAACCTCAGATCAGACTCCAAATCAGACCTCAGATCAGAAGCCCATTTCAGATCAGACTTCAGATCAGACCCCTGTATCAGATCAGAGTACAGGAGGACCCGGAAGCGGTGAATGCAGAGCTCCCTGGGCTCTGTTCTCACAGCCTCCTGGTCTTCCTCGGCCGCTTGCTGTGGTGTGTCCTGCGCACAGTATAAGGACATTGGCGCTCTGGGACCTCACACTCATGTGTGGTGTTGTGTCACAGCACAGTACATTACTGCTCTATTACCGATTTCTCCCATACCTGTAGATGGCATATTAATCCTATTAACAATGGAAATATAGCCAGCAGAGGATTTACAAGTGAGATTCAGTGACACTGTAGAGCTGATCTGGGTCTGCTGAGACCCACCAGCTTGTGCAGATACCCGACCCTACATGATTGCTAGGATCTGTGCAGGAAGCTGCACTGCACTAACTAAGCCCTGTGTAGATAGCAGTAGAGAAGGCAGGGAGGGTAAAAAAAAAAAAAAAAATTCCATGTCTTTTCTGTGGGGAGCAGAGCTGTCACTGACAGCCAGCTTTCCATTCCTGCAGCTCCACAATAAGCCTGCTGCTGCAAACTCTGCAAAGGCTCTCAGAAACGGCCTTGCAAAGTTAAAGGCTATGTAAACCTTCGGAGGCAATTTTTTTATCATTGCATTTTACTCATTTTTTGCCAAAGATCATTTTTTTAAATTGCCGTTTATCAAAAATGTTGAGCCGTTTTGTCACAAAGGGTTAACGGTTTTTCTAGCTGTGTGACTGGTATTTTTACTTTGTGCAGTCATCTAATAAACCTTATCTTTAGAGGTCATAAACACTTATTAAAGCCACATTTCTATCAGTAAGATAAGAACTGAGCTATAATGAGTGTTTATAATGTCAGAGCAGAGATAAGGAGTCCGTCTGCTCCGGGTGTGACGGAAAAGACAGAAAATCCAAATCTCAGCTATGTACAGAAAAAAGGACACCATATTTTTAATAAAGACCATTTAAAAAAAAAAGTTTTATCTCAAAATGAGTACAATGTCATAATAAAAAAAAATGTCCCTAAAGGTGTACCATCTGGACGTGTATAGTGAATGGGTAGACTGGAAGTGGTTAAATTATATATCTAAAGTCACAGAAAACAATGCACTATAGCAACAGATGCAAACATAACATATGGACCAAGCCTTCACTCTTAGCCAATATATTTTGCTCAAAACACATCTGTGCCCACCTAACCAGCTCCAGGGTGGTCTCAGTCGGCCAGGTCCTACTCTAAACCTACCTATGCAGGTGTGCATCTACGTTCAGTAGAGCAGACCCTGCACATATAGTGTGCTGCTCCTAGTCACCTCTATGTGCATCAGCAACCAATAAGAGGAGGAGCACACACAGCTATATGTATCACCTAATCAAGGTCTCCTCTTAGATAGATGGGGCAAAAGTGCACATGAATGCTACTCCCAGGATAGAAGCGCGTTCACACCTGAAGGTGCCACTCCTTCAAGACAAATAAAAAAAAATCAAGGAAAAAATATCAAAGTATATTGGCTAAGAGTCTCAGATTTTATCATGAGAGTGAGGGCTTAGGCCTCTTTCACACGGGCGTCACGTTTGACGCCCGGATAAGAGGCGGGTGCGTTGCAGGAAAATGCGCAATTTTTCCGCACGTGTGCAAACTTTTGTAAATGCGTTTTGCACGCGCGTGTGAAAAATCTGCATGTTTGGTACCCAGACCCGAAGCCGGACTTCATTACTGAAGTTCGGTTTCGGGTTGAGTATTCTGTAGTTTTTATTATTTTCCCTTTTAACATGGTTATAAGGGAAAATAATAGCATTCTAAATACAGAATGCTATGTTAGCAGGGCAAAAAAATTAATGAACTCACCTCCTCCCATTGATCGTGTAGGTGCAAGGAACATCTTCTATCTTCATATCTGTTGGTTGAAGGACCTTCAGTGATGTCACTGGGTCACATGGTCCAATCATGAAAGCTTTCGATTGGACCATGTGACCCATGTGACCCAGTGACGTCACCGAAGGTCCTTTACCCAGCAGAATGAAGAAAGAAGAATGATCCCGGCACCTACGCGATCAAGAGGAAGAGGTGAGTTCAAGTTTTTTTTATTTTTTACCCTTTTTACATAACATTCTGAAATTAGAATGCTATTATCTAATAATAAAGATCGAGTCCCCATCCCGATCGTCTCCTAGCAACCATGAGGGAAAATTGCAGCGCATCCGCACTTGCTTGCGGATGCTTGAGATTTTCCCACAGCCCCATTTACTTCTATGGGGCCTGCGTTGCGTGAAAAACACACAATATAGAGCATGCTGCGATTTTCATGCAACGCAGAAGTGACGCGGGAAAATCACCGCTCATGTACACAGCCCCATAGAAATGAATGGGTCCGGATTCAGTGCGGGTGCAATGCGTCCTCCTCACGCCCCGTGAAAGGGGCCTTAGTCCATATGTTGTGTTTGTATATATTGCTATAGTGCATTATTTTCTGTGACTTGTACCCATGCACATCCTATCATATCGTGCAGGATGTTTTGTATCTTTTTTCCATGATTCTTAACCCCTTAAGGACCAGGGGTTTTGGGATTTTTGCGTTTTTGTTTTGCGCTCCCTGCCTTCCAAAAGCCATAACATTTTTATATTTCCGCTCACATAGCCATATGACGGCTTGTTTTTTGCGGGACAAGTTGTACTTTTTAACGCCACCATTTATTTTTGCATGTGTAGTGGGAAACGGGAAAAAAATTCCAAATGGGGTGAAATTGCAAAAAAAAAACAATTTCACCACAGTTTTACGGGTTTTTAAATTACAACGTTCGATTTACGATAAAACTGACTGGTTAATTTTATTCTTCAGGTCAGTACGAATCCGGCAATACCTAATATGTATAGTTTTTCTTATGTTTTGATAGTGAAAAAAATTAAAAGTGGGAATTTTTTTATTTTATTTTTTTGTCGCCATGTTTTGACCCCTATAACTTTTTTGTAATTATGCGTACGGAGCAGTGTAGGGGCTCATTTTTATGGGGCAATCTGAACTTTTAATTGATACCATTATGGGGTGCGTATGATGTTTTGATCACTTTTTATTCATTTTTTAGAAATGAAGGCCCAAAATGGCGAATTAGCCATTTGGACGCTTTTTTCCGTTTTTATGTTTCACCGTATGGTGAATATTTTTAATATTATTATAGTATGGGCGTTTTCACACATTGCGACACCCATTATGTGTAATTTATTTATTTATTTTATTTTCATTTTGGGGAAAGGGGGTGATTTGAATTTTTATATTTTTTTATTTTATTTTATTTTTTAAACTTTTTTTTTTTTACCACTTTCTTATAGTTCCCATAGGGAACTATAAGATGCCATCATCAGATTGTTATTCTCATATATTCCAATGCAATAGCATTGGAATATATGAAAAATCGCATATTTCCTATGGAGCCTATTACAGTCATAGGCTCCATAGGAATACTATGTAGTAACCTAGGTTTCATTCACAGAGACCTAGGCTACTACATGATGCCCGGCTCCCTTGTGGCCATCAGGGAGCCGGAGCACAAACCGAAAGTGAAACTTTCGGTTTATGCTGATCAGATGCCGTGGTCAGGATTGACCACGGCATCTGAGGGGTTAAATGTCCGCGATCGGCATCACTGCCGGTCACGGACATGACCTGCGGGTGTCAGCTTGATGAATCAAGCATTTACCCGCAGCTCATGCGCCCGCTCCGTGCGGGAGCGGGCGCCATCTTTAAAGTGCGGACGAAGGGCGTACATGTACGCCCTTCGTCCTTAAGAGGTTAAATTATGTATCTAGATTTAAATGCTGTTCAAACACGGTAAGAAAAATAATTTCTATCTAACAGAATTGTGGTATTGGTTTTGTTCATATTTCCTTCTCTCCTGTTAATGAACTCAGAACAAAGGGAGCTACTTTTAGGCCCCTTTCACACGGGCGTGATTTCCGCGCGGGTGCAATGCGTGAGGTGAACGCATTGCACCCGCACTAAATCCGGACCCATCCATTTCTATGGGGCTGTGTACATGAGCGGTGATTTTCACGCATCACTTTTGCGTTGCGTGAAAATCGCAGCATGTTCTATAGTCTGCGTTTTTCACGCAACGCCGGCCCGCTGGGTAAAGGACCTTCCGTGACGTCACTGGGTCACATGGGTCACATGGTCCAATCAAAAGCTTCCATGATTGGACCATGTGACCCAGTGACGTCACCGAAGGTCCTTCAACCAACAGATATGAAGATAGAAGATGTTCCTTGCAGCTACACGATCAATGGCAGGATCAAATTATTATTTTTAACCCTCTATTGCCCTGCTAACATAGCATTCTGTATTTAGAATGCTATTATTTTCCCATGTAACCATGTTTTAAGGGAAAATAATAAAATAAACAGAATACTCAACCCAAAACCTGACTTCAGTGAGGAAGTCCGGCTTCGGGTCTGGGTACCAAACATGCCGATTTTTCACATGCGCGTGCAAAACGCATTGAAACGATTGCACTCGCGTGTCTTCTCATTTTCCTGCAACGCACCCGCCTCTGATCCGGGCGTCAAACGTGACACCCGTGTGAAAGAGGCCTTAGTAGAATTTTAGGAAAAAATAGGCAAAATTATTAAAAGGGTTCTTCTGCTTCGAGGAATTTCCACTTGTTAGAAGGGTCCCTTGACAATCTGTAAGGAAACCTGTTCAGTTTCCCTGCAGCGCCTCCACAGTGGAAATTAAGAATTACACAGTGTCCTTTCAAATTAATGTTTTGTCTATGTAATACAGGAAAGTATAGGGTACGACAGGTCCTCCGGAGTGGTAGACATTCTGTGTAGCCCTCTCCTCTCCGGCCAAGAAATGAGGATCCTAAACCGGGACACCCTCCTCCTCCAGGGTGGTAGACATTCTGTGTAGCCCTCCCACCCGCCTTTCAGTGAAGGGTGTCTTGTATAATCAGCTGTTGGCATGTCTTCTCAGTTTATGCTTTCTTCCTAAAATCTTCTGGTGATATCCAATTTCCGATTTAATCCTAAACATGTTATTATAAAGAATTATCAAATTACGCTTAAGACTAAAATAATTCCTTGGGATCCTACACTAGCAACCGGACAAATCCGTGGATCAAGATCCAAATGAAATTCTTGAAAGAAAGGATATACAGTCTCTTCTCTTTTTCTGTTGCAGTCTTCTCAAAATTCTGAACCACAAAGTTAAATAAATATATTTTTGGTGCATTTCCAAATAGTCCCAAGTGGTTATACACAAGTACTAAATAATACTTACAGGGGTTTTGATGTTTAGTGAGCAGAGTTTTTGTATTCCAGAAGCTGTGATAGTCTCACATCTGGGCTTTGTCAAGTGTTAAAGCCATGCAAATGAGGCTAAGCTGCAGTACCAGACACAGCCATGGACAAGAGTGGCGCTATTTCTAGGGGGAAAAAATAATTCATTTCATATGATCCTCTTCTTAAATGCTCTATTTACTGTCTTTTGCGTGTATATTATTTGGTCTTGCCACCTGCCCCCCATTCATGTTAATGTTTATGGCATTTTGATTTCTGCTGTAGTCTTCTTGCCTGATTCTGAAGTATGTTGCTTTCCTTAGTTGTCAGATTTTGTTTGGGGGCATTCATCTGATTTCTGGTTTATGTTTCCTAAAGGGAGGAGGTGTTGTGCTCTCTCAGTCACCACCCCTTTATCTAGTGTTAGACTGGCCCACCAGAGCACCGGTGGACCTCCGGTTGACCCAAGCTCTGACAATAATGGACTAGTAAAACAGGGCCCTTAAAGTCCTATATACTCAGAGGCTGGACCATCAGAATCATTTCATCTGGTGGGCCCAAGGGACTTCAGTCCTACTCTGCCTTTACCCCTCCTTGGTCAGACTGGTGGTCTGACAGAGAAAGTGTCTCTGCCATGCTAAATGTCTAGACAGAAAGTTAAAGACTCTGGACAGGAAGTAAAATACATGTCGTGATTTTAAAAGCTGATATTCAAAAAACCATCCACCCATTTTATTATAATAAAAATGCATAAAATATTCATATATTGATCATTACTATGTGATGAAAGTGTCACAAGTTCAAGTCCCATTGAGGGGACTAAAAATTTAGTTTTCCGAAATATTAAAAAAAAAAAATTCAAAACATCACATTTCTCATGTAAAAAAAATAATTAAAAGATAAACTGGTATCACTGTGTCCAAAAATGGCCAAAAATAAAATATTCATTCAAAACAATCCTTTCCCCATTTCTCGTATAAAAAATAATAGCAAAAGATAAATGTTATTGGTATCGCTGCATCCAAAAATGTCCAAAAAAATAAATGTTATTCACCGTGATTGTACTGAATAGAGATGAGTGAATTGATTTGTCTCCTCAAGCAGAGTTTGATGGGGTGTCCCCGAAGCTGAGGACTATCAGGACTGGACATCTCGGCCGGCCTTGACAGTCTTGTGCCCTGCTGCTCCAAGTAGATGGTACATCAAAGGCTATGTCAATGGAAGAATAAAAAAGTTATGTCCCATGGAAGGAGCGAAGGAAAAACGAAAATGTAATTTCAAAATTGGCTGCGTCCTGAATGGGTTAAAGGGGAAATACAGCTAAAATGATATTCTGATTTGTCATACAGTAGACACAAGTCAAGTTTGCATTGGTGAAGTCTATGATCTCTAACCACCACAGATTTCCATCATTGACTATAGGTCATTTAAACGACTTTGGTATGACCATTGACCAAAAGTTTCTTTTACTAGAAATCCAACACAACAGTCTGAATTGAGCTCCATTCAGTCTAATGACCACTTGATTAGAATATTATCCTAAATTTCCACTGACAAGTATAAAGCAGTAGAGATGGGTTTTAGAGTTATCTCATGCAGAAAACCCATGTTTCTATGCACCATAAGGGCATATGGACATCACAAAAGGGGTTCCTGTTCTGGTGGGCTGAAGCTGCCCATGTACTGTATTACATAGATGGACATTCATCTTAATGAATGCCTGCTGTAGGAGAAATATCTGGCTGACCTTGGTTCAGCTTTCCCCAGCAAAATAAGCTTCAACCTGAAAGAAGTTGTCTTTGGCGAGATGTGTTCTTTAAGAGTTCATTCATTTTGAAACTCAGAGGTGGTCTAAGATCACAAATGGTACAATTGTGGTCTGCTCACTTGTTTATTTTTACAGTCTGCCCGGTTCAAAGATTGTCTTCTTAATTGGTTCTCTGGGATGTGAATACCACTTGTGAATGTACGGTAATATTGAAATATTTCTACCATTTGACTGACATTTATCAAAGAACTCCATCATCCAATGCATCCCATAATCCAAGGTCAAATAGATTTAGGAGGTAGAATGGGAAGCCCAATGTAGGACATAACACCATAACGTAAAAAGTATAGATAACCAACTTGTGTCTTTCTGAGCAAGAAAGGTCTATCAATATTTAGTGGTTAATGATTTTGTGAGGAAGTTCACATAATGAAGAGAAGCATCTCCTTGACTTCAGTGGCCCAAAAATAAGGTTCACAGAGCTGGGTGGACATCTCCAAGAGGATAGTTTGGACAAACATATCCACTCTTTGCAGATATCCCAAGTGTTGTCTCCTCTTTCGATGGAAAAGCTAAGGAAGAGTACATTGTATTTGGCCTCGTGGTGTCCATATGGCTCCCCAGAATTTCCTCTCTTCTGTTTGTATTTTTAGGCTTGTTAATTTCTGTGGTTGCATCCATCCATCTTGTTGTTGCTCAGTCTTTCTTCTTCAACTTGTATGAAGATGGAATTCTTGTACCCTTAATTTAAACAAAGGGCTTTCGAAGGATCGACGAGATCTCAGACCTTTTGGTGACGTTATGTTTAGTTTTCCATGTCACTATCTATATTGAAAAAAATTTAATCATAACAAGATGCATTTTTTGCAATGGCCACTAACTCTAATAACAGGCGCTTCTTCTTGGTCTGTTCAGACCAACTTTCAGCAGTCATTTCATTACCATCACAGGCAGGATTACAAAGACAAATATAACCTTTATATAGATAACACAGGATCCACCATTCACAATAGGCGATATCACAGTTTACCTACTCCCTCCTGACTAGAGATGAGCAAGTTTTTAGAAATTTGTTTTTTTTTTATTTTATTTTTTAAATTGATTCTGGTCTGAATTGATTTCACCCAAACAGCCCTGAAAATTAGTATATAAAAGTCTCTGGTGTCAGATATGCCAGTGAGAGAGAGAGAGAGACTGGGAAAAGGACATGCAGTTCAGTTCTCCTTGGTGAATTCCAAACTGGTAGAATCAATTCACTAATCTCTATGCCTGACCTCTGCACAGATCACAGAGCAAGCCTAGAAAAATCTCCATAGAAGTCAATGGGTCTCCTCCAGTCTATTGTGTCTATGGCCCATGGTGGCTGCTAGTGTTGAGCGAATCGAAGTCGGATTTCAAGTTGACCTCAATCCAAATTTTAGGGAAAATTCAATCCACTGCGAAGCCGAATTTCCTTGTACTTTGTGGTAGCAAATAAATTTTCCCTGAAATGGTGTAAAAAAAAAAAAAAATCATACTTATCTCATCCATTTGCTCGTGACGGGCCGAGCAAATGAAGATCTGACTGAAGATCGAGCACGAAATCCCGTGTGCAGTGACTTATGACGTCACTACGCAGGCCGATGTGGTGACGTCATCACGGGGCGTGCTTGATTTTGCAACAGATCTTCAATCAAGATGGCGGCGGCCGGGCCATCATGAGCAAATGGATGAGGTAGGTGGTAAGTATGATGCAATTACATTTTTTATTTATTTTACACTGTATTATTACTCTCAGATGCCGCAATCAGCTATGAACACGGTATCTGAGGGGCACTATGATGGGAAGCACCGCAATCACCACTCACTGTCATTGCACCCACTACTTACAAAGAAATGCGCTTTGTAATGAAGTAATTCGCCACAAAGCAAATTTTTTTGCCAAATTAGGCGAAGCAGCCGAATCAAACTTTTGAATACTTCGCTCAACACTAATGGCTGCCGTAAAGTATACAGTGCCTTGCAAAAGTATTCACCCCCTTGACTTTTTTCATATATTGTTTCATTACAGCCTTAAGTTCAATGTTTTGTTAATCTGAATTCTATGTGATGGATCAGAACACAATAGTCTAAGTTGGTGAAGTGAATTGAGAAAAATATATAAATAAAACTATCGTTTAGAAATATAAAACAGAAAATTGGCATGTGCGTATGTATTCAGCCCCTTTGTTAGGAAGCCCATAAAAAGCTTACCTTCAGATGTCACATAATTAGTGAAATCATGTCCACCTGTGTGCAATCTAAGTGTCACATGATCTGTCATTACATATACACACCTTTTTTAAAAGGCCTCAGAGGCTTCAACACCTAAGCAAGAGGCATCACTAACCAAACACTGCCATGAAGACCAAGGAACTCTCCAAACAAGTAAGGGACAATGTTGTTGAGAAGTACAACTTAGGGTTAGGTTATAAAAAAAATCTAAATCTTTGATTATCCCCTGGAGCACCATCACATCTATCATAACCAAATGGAAAGAACATGGCACAACAGCAAACCTGCCAAGAGACGGCCGCCCACCAAAACTCACGGACCGAGCAAGGAGGGCATTAATCCGAGAGGCAGCACAGAGACCTAGAGGACCATATATGGTATAAGTAGAGGATATAAGTAGATCTTGGATTGAATTAAGCAATTATGCTGCCTAGTGATCCTGTTCTTTATGTATGAACTTAGGGCTCATACACAACCGTATGTATTTGGCGGCCCGCAAAAAACGGATCCGCAAAAAATTTCGGATGACATCCTTGTGCATTCTGTATTTTGTGTAACAGAACAACTGGCCCCTAATGGAACAGTACTATCCTTGTCCGTAATGCAGACAATAGGACATGTTCTATTTTTTTGCAGAACGGACACGCAGACATACGGAAACGGACTGCACACAGAGTAACTTCCGTTTTTTTGCGGATCCATTGAAATGAATGGTTCCGCATACGGTCCACAAAAAAACCGGAATGGACACGGAAAGAAAATCAATCGTATGCATGAACCCATAACATGTTTTTAATGAGAATATGATTTATGTAATTAAATGAATTTATGTAATAAAAAAAAAATAAGAAAAGAAAAACAGATTAGGACAAAAGGATGTGTGTCACTATCTGGTTTTAACTTGGTGACACATTTTCTTTAAACTTTCTGCATAGATATCTTGGATCTCTAGACGACACTAATTATTACTGTTACATTTCGAGACAAAAAAAATAAAATTCCAAAATCTGAAAACAAGCATATCTGTGACGGGATTATCGTCTCATGGAAGCATATGTAACATATGATTATTACTGTACATCCTGCGGATTACATCACTTCGTCTGAGAACCTTGGCCCGGTGACAAGATAGTTTTTAACGTTTTTTGTGACATCAAATGACAACAGAAAAATTAAGTTGTCTGGAAATTCACTCTTTTATCCTGAAATTTCACGGCCTCTTATTTTTCTCCCACATTTCTTTCTTTTTTTGCATTGGAAAACGTAATTCTTTCATCTCTGCATTTTTAATTTGTTCTGCAACCTTTCAAAAGTTGAAAATAAGCTGCCATGTCTTACGCCCGAAACAGTAGTGTCTGCGGCTGAGAGTTCTGCAGATGAAGGCTGGTCAAATAAGCTGATCCAGGACATAATAAGGCCATGTAGCTAACAGAAAGAAACGCGTAGTGTATCTGGATGACACCGTCCTAAGATACGAGAACTCAAAATTATATTCTGCAGTTATGGATGACTCTCCTCAAGAAACTTTTAACAATATTCAATTTTGTATCCTTTATACTAAAATGATGAGGGTACGCTTCTATGTTACAGACCTTTGTCCCAATCCCAGCCTTTTTACCGTTTAGCCTCATGCACACAAACGTATTTTCTTTCCGTGTCCGTTCCGTTTTTTTTTGCGGACCATATCAAGATGGCCGCAGCAGCCTCTTCACTCTAAAATGGATGAGGTGAGTATGTGTTTTTTTTTTTTTTTTTTACGCCATATTAGGAAAAATTGATTAATTACCATAAGGCGCGAGGAAATTAGGCTTTGCGGCAAATCGAATTTTCCTTGAAATTCGGATCAAAGTCTACTTCAGATATGTTGATTCGCTCAACCCTACCAACCTTCACACACTGACTAGGGGATAAGGCCTCGTCCACATTTCCGTGTCACGTCTGTGAAAAAAAACATATGTGTTTTATCCGTGAAGATGTCTGTGAAGGATCCGTGGTTGGTCCGTGTGCCCGTTTTTACCATCCGTTTGTCATCCGTAATTCACTGACGTTGCTCATCTGAAAATTAATATCCAAAGGATCTCCTATCAGTCTTCAGTGAAAAACAGACGCGACACGGATGCCATCTGTAGTGTGTCCGTGATTTTCCCGGACCCATAGACTTCAATGGGTGTGCTTGGCCTGCATCACCTATCAAAGTAGTGCATGTCTTTGTGATTTTTTTACTGACCCATGGTCATTTAGCCATAGGACACTAGATACAGGTAAAAATAAATGTATAAAAGTTGTGTCCTAATGAAAATAAAGAATTTAAAAAATGAAATAATTAATTAAAAAAAATTAAATTTTTACAATTTTTTTTATAATTTTTAAACAGTGAGAAACAAGCGAGAAAATATAGAAGACCTTAGAGTGTCATACACAAAGGCCACTTGGACTACTTTAGATTCAGGTAGAATCGATTTGGACTTAAATTGAATCAGTCGACCAATTCGGCCACATTGAGCCCTAATCGAATTTTGACCGATCCACTTATCTTCATGTTATTGAGCCTGGACTTTGAAGTAAATGTCACATCTCGCACGAAATCCCGTGAGCAGTGACGTATGACGTCACCATGCCAGCTGACGTGATGACGTCATCATGGGCAGCACAAATTTTCTTGCTAGATCTTCAATTAAAATGTTGGCGGCCGGCCCTTGGCGATCAAATGGAAGAGATAGGTATGTTTATTTTTATTTTATGTTACACTGTAATATCAATGTCAGATGCCACCATCAGCTATGAACGCGGCATCTGAGGGGTACAATGACGGGGAGCTTTGCAATTGCTGCTCCCTGTTATTGCACCCACTACTTACAAAGAAATGGACTTGTCAAGAAGCACATTTTTTTTTTTTTTAATTCGGCAAAGCAACCGAATCAAATTTTTTAGTACTTCGCTCATCACAAATTTTATCATATAAAAGTCCACAAAAATCAAAATTAAAAATTACAAAATAAAATTAAAAAAATAAATATTTCATATCCTCCTACATAATAACCCATGCAATGAATATACAGAGACAGCATAAAACTTTTTAAAAGCTATGGCAGAAATGCTTTCTTATGTATTCCGCCAAAATTCTTGAGGCCCTTCATACAAAAAGAGTCTGGCCCTTAAGGGGTTAATAAGCAGCTAACCAAGTGATAAAAGTTATTCTAGAAATGTCTACCGGTCTCCTTCTCGAGAACGCCAAACAAAAATGAACATCAATTCCAATTTTCCACTTGAAACAAAAAAAAAAGTGTGTAAAAATGTGCAAAAAGCTGTACCACTAGGGGAGCGTGAATTGGGCAGAATTTTCTCCTGGGAAGAACGTTCTATAAAGTCTTATGTGTTACTGGTTAAAGAGCGAGGCCTCCGAGATGGAAGTTATGCAACAATCTGGGAACTCTCATCAGGTATAAATAGCCCATTGAGGGCTGAATTGTTTTTTATTCCCCGGCACATATGATCCCTCTCAGTACCGGTACAGTGATACCTGGACTTGCGGTGAAGGGTGAAGGCCAGTCATGCAATCACAGCAGATGCCAAAGTCCCGATGGCTTCCTCCAAAGTCCTTACTTGTTCAGGAAGACATCTTTTCCATAATCACACCAGGGGTCAACGTCTTTCTTAAACAGTCTTCCTTACATATATAAACCTCCTTACATTACTGGGAAAATGAGTGTTTAACTTGTGGTATGAAGGGATTCCCAGACATTTCCACCTACAAGAAAAAAAAATTACTCACGTTTCGAGATTTTTTTTTGATTCAGCAATTTCTCTCGTAATATTTTTATTTCTGGCAAAGATGGATAACAGTAATATGACCGCCATGATGCCTCCCACAGGTATCACGTAAATATTACTATTCTTCCATATGAATTAGATTGGGCTTAGCAGAATGTTTAACAACATGGCAGCTCACTGATTTTTTGTGAGAAATGTACTTAAATGGGACTAAGTTGAAAAGAGGCAAAGAATGATTTTCAGAACACCGGAACACCCCTTTAATGCACACAAACGTGTTTTCTTTCCGTGTCCATTCAGTTTATTTTGCGGACCGTATGCTGAACTCCGTGTGCATTCCATTTCCGTATGTCCGTATTTCCGTTCCGCAAAATAATTGTCCTATTATTGTCTGCATTTTGGACAAGAATAGGACTGTTCTATTAGGGGCCAGCTCTTCAGTTCCGCAAAATACAGAATGCACACAGATGTCATCCGTATTTTTTGCAGATCAGTTTTTTGCGGACCGCAAAATACATACGGTCGTGTTCATGAGGGCTAAGTCTGGTGTCACACATAGGTTTATTTTTGGGAGGTTTTGTGTTTCTTTCTTTTTTCTTTTACAGGTGTTGTTTTGCCGTGATTTTGAGGCGATTTTTTGGCGATTTTTTACCCTTGAATTGTATTATTTTGGTCTATGGCATTTTTTTTCTGGTTCTGGAAAAGATACACTGTGTATTGCCATTTTATATTGGTGTTTTTTTTTAACAATATATCTTTCCCATACAGTTCAACAAAGGAAGTGACATCACAGGGTCCACATACGTTCTACAGAGCACTAGGGAGACCTCATTGGGAGTATTGTGCGCAGTACTGGAGACCATATCTGCAGAAGGATATTGAAACTTTGGAGAGAGTTCAGAGAAGAGCTACTAAACTAGAACATGGATTGCAGGACAAAACTTATCAGGAAAGGTTAAAGGACCTTAACATGTATAGCTTGGAAGTAAGAAGAGAGAGAGGGGATATGATAGAAACTTTTAAATACATAAAGGGAATCATCACGGTAAAAGAGGAGAGAATATTTAAAAGAAGACAAACTGCTACAAGAGGACATAGTTTTAAATTAGAGGGGCAAAGGTTTAAAAGTAATATCAGGAAGAATTACTTTACTGAGAGAGTAGTGGACGCATGGAATAGCCTTCCTGCAGAAGTGGTAGCTGCAAATACAGTGAAGGAGTTTAAGCATGCATGGGATAGGCATAAGGCCATCCTTCATATAAGATAGGGCCTGGGGCTATCATAATATTCAGTATATTGGGCAGACTAGATGGGCCAAATGGTTCTTATTTGCCAACACATTCTATGTTTCTATGTTTCTATGTTTCAGTACAAATAATGATAGGCATGCAAAAAACACCATAAAAAAATACCAGGTGCTAAAACACACTTTATAGGCAAAAATACCTCAAAAATGCTACAAAAACACAACTCAATCAGGCATTTTATTTAGCCTTTTTTGGGGGGGCTCCAAAAATACCAGGACAAAATCTACGTGAAGACACATTTTGTCTCTTGATTCTGGATCTGTAGGCTTCTTCTGGCCATAGGATCTAGAGCACTGTCCTTATATCTAAACGATTTGTCCGATTGTTCCTTAGACATGTTTCTAGAACAAGTCAATAGCAGGTTAGAACCAGAAGGTTTTAGTTGTAGTTGGTGTAAAAACCCTTCCTAAATTTCCACCTTTCTCTACTGAGGCGCCACTAAAGGATCCAGAAAATTTGGGTGTTATGTATGGGGAAGAATTTGTGATACTATTGACTAGTGTTGATCAAATCTAAGTTAATTAAGTGGAAATCTATCAGAATTTCAGGAAAAATGTGATTCCCCATGAATTCAAATTTCTTGGCTCTTCGTTGTAAATGACAATAAAAAAAAAAAAAACATACTCACCTCATCCATTTGATCACGGAGAGACCTTCGCAACTGTCGTGATTGAAAAAAAAAAACACCAATTCTTGCGCATGCTGACATGTGGCATTACCATGTCATCACGCTGGGCGGGCGTGGTGATGTCATCACTGATGGTCAGGCGTGGTGACGTCATCACTGATGATGTCACAGTGCCCGCCCAGTGTGATGATGTTGTAACATCAACACTAGAGATGAGCGAATTTTCAAAATTCGACGCAATCCAAATTTATTTTTGGCGAATCCCGTTAAAAAACAGCAATGTCCTGGCTGCAGAGAGCCTTTATAGTGGTGTAGAACACTGTGCCTTGCAGTAACACGCATAGGGAGTCTGCTGTGGTAGTAAAATAATACTGTGAGTACTATGACATGCAGATGACAGGCCTCGCTCTTAGAATCACTGAACACTTCACTTATTTGGGCAGTCACGGGGCCAAAACTGACCAAATAACTCAAGTATGAACTCAGCATTACAGGTCGACGTTTTTACACTGTCGTCAGCTGACTCCACATAGAGGTCTACAAAACCTGTTCTAATGAAGCTTTCTGGATCCACACTTTGGATACTTTGCATCCGCGTGGATTGAATCGCGAATATGAAATAACTAGATTGTAACCCTAGCCACAAATGGTTAAAAAGTTTATGTTCTATAACTTATGAATATAATTGCAAAAGACTTGTATGCTGATATTCTGCTTTCATTTCATTATTTCTACAGATGTCTTCTGTGAATTAAGAACGGATGGTAACATGTTTAATTAATCTGTTTGTTTACTTTGAAGTGAAACAATGTTTTCAATTGGATGTTTTTCCTGTCACTCATTGTTGGCGTCTGACGTCACTTTGCCTTTATATATGTGCTTAACATTGATTCCTGTGACCTGCTGAGAAAGGCTATTTGCCGAAACGCGCGTCCAGGATAACGTTATATTATCCAGATATTTGAACAAACTACAGAATAAATTACAACAAAGTTACGATTGCTGGGATTTGTTTCTTATTAGAGTGGAGAGGGTGTCAGCAGTAAATTTGTGTTGAGGTCATTGATTATTTTTCCCTTCCTCTGATCTGTCAGAACAATAACCCCTAAAAAACAGATCCTGTCTGCTGAGCCTTTACTCGGTCAGCATTTGGTCAGTAACCCATCAGTATTGCTAATGCCAAAAAACCACGAGTGGATCTAAAATAAAGATGACACGTGAATGGAATATTTGCATGTCTTCTCTGTTTTGTACCCACTCCTGCTTTTGGCTACCAAGTCATAAGTCAATTATGATGGGACCATACAGGCCTTACAGCTGCTACACAGACAGGATCCATTGTGCATCTCATTTTTCCTTCCTTCTGACAGATCAGAAGAAGGGTCAAATAAATGGTGATGTCATCCAGGTCAAAAAGGCAAAATAATGACCCAGTCATAGAGTGGGGAGGGTGGAAAAACAGCTTGAGAAGTCCACAGAGTGGCCCAATGACATAGTGGTGAGGTAGAAGCAGCATGAGGAGACCACAGAGTGGCCCAGTGACACAGTGGTGAGGCGGCAGCAGCAGCATGAGGAGGCCACAGAGTGGCCCAGTTACATAGTGTTGAGGTAGCAGCAGCATGAGGAGGCCACAGAGTGGCACAATGACAGAGTGTAGAGGTGGCAGTAGCAGCATGAGGAGGCCGCAGAGTGGCAAGGTGACAGTGTGGAGGTGGCAGCAGCAGCAGCATGAGGAGACCACAGAGTGACCCAGTGACAGAGGGGGGAGGTGGGTTTCAATAACAGTACCCGCTGACGATGGTGGGTGTAAGAAGGAGCACGTGGCATCAGGCGGGTGGCAGCATCAGAATAGTAGCTGAGGCAAGTAGCTAGAAGAAAACGGTCTCTTTAGTCAAGGTTTGGGTGAGGCAGCATGGAGGATCTAGTCTGATGCATAGGGCATTGGAGGGTGGAAATCCTGGCTGATCCACTCCTGATTCATCTTGACAAAGGTCAGTCTCTCCACATTTTGGGTTGACAGGCGAGTTCTCCTTGGGGTAACTATGGCCCCCATATTTAAATAGACGACCAGCGCTGTACCTTTACGGTGCTGGTAGTTAGGGATAAGCGAAGTGATCTTCGGATCATAGATCATCTATGATCCGAAGCTTGCTTTGCTCACCCCTACTGATAGTGTAGGAGTTAAATAAAAGGTTAGGGTGGGTTTACATCACATGTTTACCATCCGTTTAATGTGTACGCTGGGTAAAAAAAGGGATACAACAGTGTAGCACACCACACTTCTATTCTGCAGAGTCTGATAGAAAAAAACATACGTTAACGAATAAATTTTTTTTTTTTACTATTGAACTCTATAGTCAACATATGACACTACATGGCTGAGGCATCCATTAACATATGTACTTTTTACATACACTAAATGGATAGCAAAAATGTGATGCACCCAGCCTTCCCCTTTAAGTTTTATTTATTTTTAGATACAGTAGGTATAAAGCAGAGGAGAGCCTATAGGGTTAATCACTGCGGCAGGACTGTCCACACTGGTAATTGTGACCCCTGTGACAGATCTTCTGCAGGTCTCACAGCTCAGCTTCTCCCTTTGTTATTAACCGAGAGCAGAGCTGAGCATGTTCCACCATAAACCATCCTTTTACCTTTGAGGAGGGTTAGCTGGAGCAACACATGCCTCAGGTCCCATATCAAAGAATATATGTGCACTAGAGAAGCAGAGCCTATGCTCCTATCTGACCTGATTCTAACCGCCGTAAATTTCCCAGCAGTTTCCCTGCTGCGGCATGTCTGTATGACAATGCAAATTCACCGCAGAATGGCTAATAACACGTACTTATTTTTACCATTAATACACCCCAACAATGGCTGTATAACAATGTCGGTTCACTGCAGACCGGCTAATAAGATGTATTCTTTTTCCTATTAATACACCCCAAAAAAATATAACAATCACAATTAACCGCAGAACAGCTAATAGGACGTATGTTTCTATCCTATTAATACACCCTGTAAATGCCTGTAGTACAATGGAACTTCACCGCTGAACGGCAAATTATATATTTTTTTCACTAATACACGCCAAAAAGGGCTGTAATTTTCTCACTTCACCACACAACGGCTAATAAGCCCCTTTTTTCCCACCCCTAATACACGACAAAAAAAGGCTTTAGAACATATAACTGCGGCCGTGAACGGCAAATAATACTTTTTTTGCCACTAATACACGCCAAAAAGGGCTGTAATTTTCTTTCTTCAACACACAACAGCTAATAAGCCCCTTTTCTCTCCTCACTAATACACGCCAAAAAAAGGCTTTAGAACATATAACTGCGGCCGTGAACGGCAAATACCGTAATACTTTTTTTGCCACTAATACACGACAAAAAGGGCTGTAATTTTCTCACTTCACAACACTACAGCTAATAAGCCCCTTTTTTCCCACCCCTAATAGATGACAAAAAACGGCTTTAGAACATATAACTGTGGCTGTGAACTGCAAATAATACTTTTTTTTGCCACTAATACACGCCAAAAAGGGCTGCAATTTTCTCACTTCAACAGACAACGGCTAATAAGCCCCTTTTTCCCCTCACTAATACACGACAAAAAAAGGCTTTACGTATATATAACTGCACCGCACAAGGGCTAATAAGACCCCAATAACAGGAACGGTTTGCTAGAATTACAGGGGTATTGCAAACCTGAAGCAGCAGTATAATGGCAATTTGGATCCGCAGTCAGTGCAGCAAGGTGTAATAGGATTGTTCCTATTACCCAGTCTGTAACCTCACTTACTGAACCCTGTTCTGCTTCAATACTGTGGGATAATTCCTCCCTACCCTTTCCCTACACTTTTAATGCTCTTTCCCTGAACTTCTATTGAGTAAGATATAAGTTTTCAAGTCTTTTCTACCACTACCCCTAGCGCCTGCTGACGTCTCTCCCTGCACTAAGTACACTAGAAAATGGCTGAATCCAAGATGGCTGAGGCTATTTATAGGGCTGTGACATCAGAGGGCTGGCTGCTGATTGGCTGCGTGCATGGCATTATGGGTAATCCCGCCTTCCCAGAGTTCCTTGCTCCATGTCCTCACACGTGCAGCAGCCATTTGCACATGAAAAAATGTTATTCGTTACCATGAAGTGGGAGGAAATTCGAATTCCTGAAATTCGGATCGAATTCCACTTCGTCAGCTTCGATTCGCTCATCTCTAGTCATCACGTCTTTGTGAGCGAGAATTGACGCGTTTTCATCAATCAAGATGGTCGCAACGCCCTATCCGCGATATAATGGATGAGGTGAGTATGTATTTTTTTTGTTTTAACCCCTGAATGTGACTCTCAAATACCGCGATCAGCATTGAACGCAGCATCTGAGGGGTTAAATGATGGGAGCGGAGCGATTGCCGTTCCTTGTCACTGCACCCGCTCCATACAATGGAATGCCATTCATTACAAAATAATTTGCAACTAATCGAATTTCTTGCCGAAGTTTGGCGAAGCAGCCGAATTTAATTTTTGAAAACTTTGCTCATCACTAATATTGACCTTTGCAGGGTATGGGTCTGTTATTCCCACATTTTCTGGTCATTTAGGGGGAGGGTTTGACAAGCAAACCCTCCTCATGAGTACGGACAAGCCTATCTGTGTCCGAAATACGTAAATGTATTTTTTATCCTCCTGTACGAGATGTTTCTAATGCATTTACAATAAAGGATTGTTTTTTTAAGGAGTACAGTACTTTTTCTAAATTGGAATTCCCCGTCATCGCCTGTCAGCGGTTCAAGAATTCTCCGTGCACTCAGGTTTGGATGCTACAAGTTAATGACAAGAGTGTTGAGCGAATCCAAATTTTCTGTTATTAAAAGTACATTTGGGCAGCAAAAAATAAATTTAAAAGCAAGATTTTAAAAGGAAAAAAGAAAATAGAAAAAAACTAGGAAAGAGAAGAAAAAAAAAACTCATCACTCTCTTTCCCCATTTTGGCAATAAAAATAAAATAAAGCTGAGCATCTTCTCTTCCGGGTAGGGGATGACATCATTGGTACACATCTAAGGCTACATTCACACGACCGTGAATGTGTCCGCGTCCGTTCCGCAATTCTGCGGAACGGGTGCGGACCCATTCACTGTCTATGGGGCCGGACGAGGTGCGGAGAGCACACTAGGTGCTCTCCGCTTCCGCATTTGCGGAGCGCGGCCCCGAACTTCCGGTCCGCGGCTCCGCAAAAGATAGAACATGTCCTATTCTTGTCCGCAGCCTGCGGACAAGAATGGGCATTTCTATGGGGGGTGCGGCTGGGTGTATTGCGGATCCGCAATTTGCGGATCCGTAATACACTACGGTCGTGTGAATGTAGCCTAACAGTCATCTGTACTGCTGGAGAAGTAGAGCTAAATGCACTGCGCATGCGCACATAGTGTTGACTACAGTGCAAGCACTAGATTAAGAATCTCGGGTGAGACACAATATTTGCCCCAGTCAATCAAGGGTTGATGGGGTGAGTGGCAATAGGTGCAGAGGCTATGAAGCTGTGAGGGGCTCAGATTCACCGCTCAGTGCACCAAAGACTTAACTGACACATCATTAATAACTGATCATATGTCGGGAACAGAGCAACAGAGACATATAATGGTATCTTTTTACTCAGGATCAGGGGTGCACCACCAATGAGGCCAGGTGAGGCAATCGCCTCAGACAGCACCAGTTAGGGGCAAGAGAGGGGAAGCCGAAGGGGCATGGGCTGAAGGGAAGGCGTTAGGTTAAGAAATTGGCATTGGGAAAGGAGGGGCGCAGTTTTAAGTTTTCGCCTCAGGCAGCAGAAAGGCTAGGTGCACCCCTGAGAAGGATCAACGCTACTAGTCCTTATGCCTGGTTTAATAGGGTTGATCCTGGTAGCATATGCATTTCTGATTAGGTAAGCCCATTAGATATGAGCAAATCAAGGCTGAAGAAGTGGAATTCGATCCGAATTTCAGGAAAAATTCAATTTGCGCCGAATCCGAATTTCCTCACGCTTTGTGGTAACGAATCGAATTTCTTCCTAAAATGGCTGCTGCACGTGTGAGGACATGGAGCAATGAACTCTGGGAAGGCGGGATCACCCATAATGCCATGCATGCAGCCAATCAGCAGCAAGCCAGCCCTGTGATGTCACAGCCCTGTAAATAGCCTCAGCCATCTTGGATTCTGCAATTTTCCAGTCTACTTACTGGAGGGAAAGACATCAGAGGAAAAAACATAATTGTGATAAAAAAATGATTTACATGTGCAAGGAAAGATTATTCAAGGTGTAGAGAAATGATAGGGAGGAATCATTCTGCAGCATTTATCTTGAACAGGGTTCAGTAGGGGAGGTTACAGCCTGGGTAATAGGAATAATCCTATTACACCTTGCTGCACTGACTGGGGATACAAATTGCCATTATACAGCTCTGTAATTCCAGCAAACTGTTCTTATGAGGGTGCAAGTGCTGTGTGATACAAACATTAACAGGGTTTATTACAAGGAAATATTTCTACGTCTTATTAGCCCTTGTGCGGTGAAGTTATATGTTCTAAAGCATGTTTTGGCTTGTATTAGTGGGAAAAAAAGGGAAAAAACACCGTTGTGTGGTGAAGTGAGAAAATTACAGCCCTTTTTGTCGTGTATTAGTGGCAAAAGTAAAATATATTTGCCGTTCTGCGGTGCAGTTATATGTTATAAAACCTTTTGTGGCGTTTATTAGTGGAAAAAGAAAAAAAATATCTGCCGATCAGCCGTGTGTATTAGTTGGGGGAAAAAAGGGCTTATTAGCCGTTGTGTGGTAAAGTGAGAAAATTACAGACCTTTTTGGGATGTTTCAATTTCCGTTTTATTTATTTATTATTTCGCTCTTCGACTTCGTCGCAAGTTACATCAGACACCCCCAGCCAAGAGTCAGTGGGTTCGTCAGACTCAACCCTTAGTTGGCATGGCCCGGGAGCAGGCCCTGTGCCCTCACCTGTCCTCAACCTGCCTCTGTCCTTTTCTGTGGCAGTTTTTTGTTAAGCCTCTGGAGGAGGTAAACATGGCCATATGTAGAATCTGTGAGCAGAAGGTGAAGCGTGGCCAGTGTGTCAATGTTGGCACCATGGCCCAGAGTCAACATATGCAGCGTCACCAAAGGGATTGCCAAGAGACGACAGTATGCGTGCACTCATCCAACGGCGCAGAAGCTGAACGTGCTCCTGTCCAAGTTACTGGTGCTGCAGTCCCTCCCTTTCCAAGTGATGGACTCTGCACCTTTCAGAGAACTGATGGCTTGTGCCAAGCCGAGGTAGAGAGTCCCAAGCCGTCATTTCTTTGACAAAAAGGCAGTACCAGCCCTGCACACACATGTAGAGCCTGTAGGTGTCTGCCAAAGTGCACAGCAGCGCCGACGTGTGGAGCAGTAACTATAAACGATTTCTTGATGATCCAAGCGGACAGCGGTACTCCCCTTTGCAACTTCAATGTCAGCCAGTGGCAGCTCATGCGTGACATCTGCCGTTTGCTCAGGCCCTTTGAGGAGGCCACGTTATTTGTCAGTCGCCAGGACTACGGGATGAATTATGTCATTCCAGTGCTTCATGTCCTGGAACAGATGCTAGTAAATCTGGCTGGTCAGGGGACTGGAGACGTGGAGCCTACATCTCATGGTCACATGAGCCTGTGGAGCTGAACTGGAGGAGGAGGAGGACCAGCCAGAGATGCTACAGGGTGATGAGGAAGATGAGGCAGAGGACCCAGACACACCGTAGCAGTATGCAGTGGAGATGGAGGCAGGGTATCCCTCAAAGTCACCTGCACAAATGGCCTGATGCATGCTCACTTGCTTGCGTAGGGATGACTTCTGGCTGCCATGGCTGCTGTGGCGTGGCGTGGCGTGGCAGGGCAGGGTGGGGGGGGGGGTAGGAGCAGTTCCAGCTCCATCAGCAGTAACTTGAGTCTAGAGTCGCTGATGAGCAGCTTTCTTCACCATCCTAGTGAAGAAACTACTCACCAGCAGCAACAGCAAGTAGACCTGGAGCAGGATCTGAACCAGCAGGTGGTGGCATACTTGGAGAGCACCCCACCACTCCACATTGAAGATCCGCTGGACTACTACGCAGCCAATCTGGATTTGTTGTCGCAAATGGCAGAGTTTGCCCTGGAAAGGCATATCCTGCCCGTCCAGTAGTGTGGCATCAGAACGGGTGTTTAGTGTGGCTCGGGCCATAGTTACCCCAAGAAGAACTCACCTGTCATGGAGAGACTGACCTTTGTCACGATAAATCAGGCATGGATCAGCCAGGATTTCCACCCACCAATGCCTGATGCAGCAGATTAGATCATCCATGCTGCCTCACCCAAACCTTGACAAAAGAGACTGTTTTCTTCTGGCTACCTGCCTCAGCTACTATTCTGATGCTGCCACCCGCCTGATGCCACACATCTGATGCCAAGTGCTCTTTCCTACACCCACCATTGTCAGCGGGTACTGTTATTGCCACCCACCTCCCCAGTCTGTCACCAGGTCACTCTGTGGTCTCCTGATGCTGCTACCACCTCACCACTATGTCACCTTGCCACACTGTGGCCTCCTGATTCTGCTGCCACCTCCACACTATGTCACCTTGCCACTCTGTGGCCTCCTGATGCTGCCGCCACCTCCAGACTTTGTTATTGGGCCACTCTGTGGACTTCTCATGCTGTTCCCACTTCATAACTGGGCCACTATTTTTCCTTTCGGCCTGGCTGACATCATTATTTATTTGACCCTTCTTCTGATCTGTCAGAAGCAAGGAAAAATGAGACGCACAACGGATCATGTCTGTGTAGTAGCTGTAAAGCCTGTATGGTCCCATCAAAATTGGATGGTGATTTGGTAGCCAAAAGTAGTATAAGCGTTTAATAGAACAGGTTCTGTAGACATTTATGTGGAATCAGCTGACGATGGTGTAAAAGGAGTGCACTTCTTCTTGATGCTAACATTGACCTGTAAGGCTGAGTTCACACTTGAGTTATTTGGTCAGTTTTGGCCCCATAACTGCCCAAATAAGTGAAGTGTGCAGTGATTCTAAGAGCGAAGCCTGTCATCTGTATGTCATATGGACTCACAGTATTGTTTCACTACCACAGCAGACTCCCTATATGTGTTACTGCAAGTCACAGAGTTTTTCACCACTATAAAGACTCTCTGAAACCAGGAAATAGCGTTTTTTAGCAAAATTCGCCTTGAATAAATTCGGATCTAACCAAATTTTTTTCAAAGAATTTGGCAAATCGAATTTTTTACAATTTGCTCATCTCTAAAGCCCATGATCAAATACCATGAGTTAAAAAAAGGGGGATCCCTAAATTGGGACTTATAGTAAATAACCAGAATGGCTAGAAATAGTGTCTCTTTCTCTCTCTCTCTCTCTCTCTCTCTCTGGAGCACCTGACCTATCTGTGCATTACACTGACAGTCCCTTGATTTCAATGGACACCATGTAATGCTTTATTTCCCCTGTGGTGGTGCTGCAGGGAACTCAAACACTCGCTGAAAGGTTCCTCCACCGATCATTGCTGATTGCCGAAGGATACCACTTTAATAAAAAATGGATTGTACAAACAGAAACTTCTTTTAGCTTCCCACATGTGCTGATATGTGTGCTGCCGAATACTGGAAGGACAGACCAGACATGAGATGGTAGCTCAGGTTACATGAAAGGTCATATGCTGCTAGGGGTGAGGACTATGGTTACACCACATAGTTTCTGACATAGGCATTGTCTGCTGTGGAGACAGCTGTCATTATCCTGCCCTGAACACATCAGGGCGGTGCCGTCTGTCAAGTTGCCTTCACCCCAAGGACAAGTGTGAAGTTCAGTGAACAATGGCTAGTGTCAGCAAGAGACATGGGGCACCTGCGTGCTGCCCGCTCGGAAGTTTTTGCTATGTAATTAAACTAAACAGGGGACACAAATCACCAACACAAATAACGAATACTTAAGGGTCAACAAGGTAACAAAACGGTAAAGGCTTATCCACGCGCAATGTCAAGAGGTTCTCAACTTTGTAAGGTAGTTTGCGTTTAAATTCCTCACCATTTTCAAAATCTCTGTTTGATGTCAGTGAGTGTCCATCCACATGACCGTAGGCCGTACGTGCCCGTATTGCGGACCGCAAATGGTGGTTCTGCATTATATAGACACTGGTCATGTGAATCCCGTATCACGGATGCGGACCCATTGACTTGAATGGGTCCGGAATCCTCAAGATAGGACACAGTGCGTGGGAGAGGCACGGATCGGAATCGCTTCCGTGGGCTTTTTGGTCCATGCCTCCACACCACAAAAGATAGGACATGTCCTATCTTTTGCCATGTATTGTGGTTCACCTGAATGGGTCTGTGCCGCTATACGGGATTCACACGCCCAGTGCCCGTGCATTGCGGACCGCAATTTGCGGTCTGCAGTATGGGCACGGACAGCTTATGTTCATCTGAATGTACCCTAAAAGTGAACACTATTGTTAACATGTATAAGCAAGAAAAACCCCAAAAAACAAGAAATCTCCTGACGTAAATGCTAAACGCGTTCATAGGGGTTCATCAGGACACCCCATTGGCCTCCATCTGTTACGTTACTGTGTGCAAAAAAAAGTTGGAAATGACGGTACATAAATTCTAACAAAAATGGCACTTTGGGCCATTATGATTCTCAACAATTTTTTTTAAAGTGGGGGGTGGTTACGCTCACACATTTACATTAATTTACACTGGAAAACTGGCGGAAATTGGAACTTAGATTTCAGCTTCAGCTTCAGCATAACATATGACAAGCTCTCTGCTGCGAGGAGTATTATGTCTCTTTGGGTTCTTTCAGCTACACGCTATCAATAGGAGTGTTGCCATTCACTCACAGCAAACAGAGCTCTTTTAAGTTGGGAGGAATTGTGCAAGACTTTATTATCAAATATAAAAAAAAAAAACAAAAAAAAACATGACTGCTTCCTTCCAGCGCCACTCCTGTCCTCAGGTTGTTTCTGGTATTGCACTTCATCCCTATTCACATACATGGAGTTGGGCTGCAATACTAGCCAGAACCTATGGAAAGTTGTGGCGCTGCCATGTTTTTCCAGTCCTTGAAAACCCGGGGTGGCAGGTATCATATGACTCTAGCTCCATGCCACCAATGTCTGTTAAGACACTGCACATTTAGGGCTCATGCGCACGGCGGTAGCCGTTTTTGTGGTACGTGAATTGCAGATCCACATAATACAGATACCGGCTAAGAGCCCGCAACCATTTTTTTCACTCCTTCACAAATGTCCTATCCTTGTCCGCAAAACGGACAAGAATAGGACACGTGGAATGGTTGGGGCCGTGGAATGGACCAACGGATGGAGATTGTCCACAGTGTGCTGTCTGCATCTTTTGGGGTCCCATTAAAGTGATCTGCATCCGTTCCGTAAAAAGTGAAGATCGGACGCGAAGAAAAATCACGGTCGTGAGCATGAGCCCTTAAAGGGGTTGTCTCACTTCAGCAGATAGCATTTATCATGTAGATGCAGTTAATACAAGGAACTTACTAATGTATTGTGATTGTCCATATTGCTTCCTTTGCTGGATGGATTCATTTTTCCATAACATTATACACTACTCATTTCTATGATTACAGCCACCCTGCAATGCATCAGAGGTGGTCATGCTTGCACACTATAGGAAACAGTGCCGGCCTATTTGGTGGCTGGGACCGTAGGAGCGAACATAGGCTGGTGCAGTGATGGCCAACCTCCAGCTGTGTACAGATAGTGTACAACCTCCAGCTGTGGTGAAACTACGACTCCCAGCATGCTCCATTCCAGTGGCGTAACTAGAAATGACTGGGCCCAACAGCAAATTTTTTAATGGGGCCCCCTCCCCCAGTAATTTTTTCACAACCCCTTCCTTTCATGCCCCCATTCCTGTGGCTTGTAAAGATCGCTCTCTCAGACCAGGCCCGGCAGCTGTTTCATCCGTTTTCTACACTGTCTATACTGCCACTGTATATAGTTTCATTGTATAATAATGTTGAGGGGCCCTGACAAAAAGATTTCTCCTCCTCTTGGATGGGCCCCTTCTAGGTCAGGGCCCCAAAGCAGCCGCTTCCCCTGCTTACCCTATAGTTACGCCCCTGCTCCATTCATTTCTGTGGAGTTCTGAGAACAGCCAAGCACGTGTGCATCTTGGGAGTCATAGTTTTACCACAGCTGGATTGCCGGAGGTTCGCCATCACAGGGCTAGTGCTTTTTCCTATAGTGTGCAAGCACCAGGTCTCTGGAACGCCCAACCCCAAGAAATTAGGTTAAATCACAATACACACAGTTTTAGGCGCTCCTTAAAAACACATAATTTGAGGGTGGCCTATCACATCCCCTGATCAAACCCTCCCCTATCCAATTATTATTATTATTATTATTATTATTATTATTATTTTGTCATTTATCATCTAACAACATAATATATGGCTCTTAGAAGATGGAGATGAAAAAACATTGCTACCAAAATTATTAGAAAAAACACTAACTATAAAAATTTCAACAAAAACACTTTTCCCATTTATCATATAAAAATATAAACAATAAAGAAGTAAAAACAATTTGGTCCAAAAATATCAAATATAGTACAATATCTCATTATTTATCCTCTATGGTAAACACATAAAAGTAGTCACAATGCTAAAATTGTTTGTTTGGTCACCTCGCAAAATAAAATAATAAAATAAAAATTATCAAAGTAATTGGTCCCCCAAAATGGTACAAATGAAAACTACAGCTCATCCATCAAAAAGCAAGCTGCACATATTCCCTCACAGATAGAAAAAAATGTGAAAAAAAAGGATATGTATATCAGAATATGGCTGTACAAAGCAAGTTAAACTCTTTTCCTGGAAGTTATTTCTCCTGAATGATCCAGGGCTGCCGCACATAGGTTCCTATAAAGGCCTCCAGGGCTCCATAGGAACATGGTGAAATTATCAGACTGCATTAAAGAAGCAATTTAATGAATACTTGTTCAAGTTCCCCAGGGGAACTTTTAAAAAAGTGTTAAAAAGAAAAAAGTTTTCAGAAATATCTAAAAGAATAAAATATAAAAAAATTTATTATCACCCTTTCCACAAAATAAAAATAAAAATACACAAACAATTAGAAAAATAAATATCATGGGTGTCAACGAGTACAAAAACACCCATACTATTAAAATATAAAAACATTTATCCCATAAGGGAAATTATAAAATGGCAAAAACAAAGTCAAAATGGCAGATTCGCTGTGTTTTGGTCACTTCACCTCCCACAAAAATTTTTAATAAAAAGTGATCAAAAAGCCACACATACATAGTGGTATCAATAAAAACTACAGATTGTCCCCCCAAAAATGTATCTTCATACAGCTCTGTACATATAAAAATAAAAAGTTTTGGGGTTCTTAATATGACGATGCAAAAAAGAAATTCGTTTTTTCCAAAGTTTTTATTTTTTTCAGCATTAGCACTTTTTCCCCTCAAAAGTGGGTGAAAAATGGAGTACGCCTTATAAAGAAAATACTAGTGAGCTCTTCCATTATGGAAGTGCTCACTATGCATTAGGTTTGAGGTGCTTAGGAGTGAAGCGCTGTGAGCGCTTCCTGTACTCACCTTCCCTGATCTTCTTCCTTTGGGGCTGCGCTGCACTGCATGTCCTAACCGTGTACACCAGGGGTCCTCAAACTACGGCCCGCGGGCCACATGCGGCCCGCCGAGGAAACTGATCCGGCCCGCCGGGTGTTTCTCACGGCTGGGCAGGGTGCTGCCAACCCCTCCCAGCAGAGATGCGAGGGGGCTGCGGCGGACGAAGAGAGGGCCTGATAGTGTTGTGCGGCCGAGCTCTGTCTGGTCCGCGGTACAGGAACTTTTGTTTCCTGTATCCTGTACCCGGCCGGACTGACAGGAAGTGCTCACTTACTGTGCGCTTTCTATCAGTCGGCCGGGTACAGGAAACAAATGCTCCTGTACCGCGGACCTCACAGAGCTCGGCCACGCTACACTAGGGGAGGGGGTAAGTAATTTATGAGCTGTGTGACAAGTGCTAAGTAAAAGAGAGACAAGAAGGGGGGGGAGTGACAACGGAAGGAGCTGAGAAAGAGTGACAAGGGAGGGAGCGGGCCTGAAAAATGAAAGTGACAAGGGAGGGGGGCTGAGAAATGACAGTGACAAGGGAGGGTCTGAGAAATGACACTGACAAGGGAGGGAAGGGGCCTGAGAAATGAGAGTGACAAGGGAGGGGGGCTGAGAAATATGAGTGACAAAGGAGGGGTCTGAGAAATGAGAGTGACAAGGGAGGGGCTGAGAAATGAGAGTGACAAGGGAGGGGGGCTGAGAAATGAGAGTGACAAGGCAGGGAGGCTGAGAAATGAGAGTGACAAGGGAGGGGGGCTGAGAAATATGAGTGACAAAGGAGGGGTCTGAGAAATGACAGTGACAAGGGAGGGAGGGGGCCTGAGAAATGAGAGTGACAAGGGAGGGGGCTGAGAAATATGAGTGACAAAGGAGGGGTCTGAGAAATGAGAGTGACAAGGGAGGGGGCTGAGAAATGAGAGTGACAAGAGAGGGGGCTGAGAAATATGAGTGACAAAGGAGGGGTCTGAGAAATGACAGTGACAAGGCAGGGAGGCTGAGAAATGAGTGACAAGGGAGGGGGAATGAGAGTGACAAGGGAGGGAGGGGTCTGAGAAATGAGAGTGACAAAGGAGGGGTCTGAGAAATGAGAGTGACAAGAGAGGGGGCTGAGAAATATGAGTGACAAAGGAGGGGTCTGAGAAATGAGAGTGACAAGGAGGGGGCTGAGAAATGAGAGTGACAAGGGAGGGGGGCTGAGAAATGAGAGTGACAAGGCAGGGAGGCTGAGAAATGAGAGTGACAAGGCAGGGAGGCTGTGAAATGAGAGTGACAAGGGAGGGGGGAATGAGAGTGACAAGGGAGGGAGGGGTCTGAGAAATGACAGTGACAAAGGAGGGGTCTGAGAAATGAGAGTGACAAGAGAGAGGGGCTGAGAAATATGAGTGACAAAGGAGGGGTCTGAGAAATGACAGTGACAAGGGAGGGAGGGGGCCTGAGAAATGAGAGTGACAAGGGAGGGGGGGAATGAGAGTGACAAGGGAGGGAGGGGTCTGAGAAATGAGAGTGACAAAGGAGGGGTCTGAGAAATGAAAGTGACAAGAGAGGGGGGCTGAGAAATATGAGTGACAAAGGAGGGTCTGAGAAATGACAGTGACAAGGGAAGGAGGGGGCCTGAGAAATGAGAGTGACAAGGGAGGGGGGCTGAAAAATATGAGTGACAAAGGAGGGGTCTGAGAAATGAGAGTGACAAGGGAGGGGGCTGAGAAATGAGAGTGACAAGGGAGGGGGCTGAGAAATGAGAGTGACAAGGCAGGGAGGCTGAGAAATGAGAGTGACAAGGCAGGGAGGCTGAGAAATGAGAGTGACAAGGGAGGGGGGAATGAGAGTGACAAGGGAGGGAGGGGTCTGAGAAATGAGAGTGACAAAGGAGGGGTCTGAGAAATGAGAGTGACAAGGGAGGGGGCTGAGAAATGAGAGTGACAAGGGAGGGGTGAATAAGAGTGACAAGGGAGGGAGGGGTCTGAGAAATGAGAGTGACAAAGAAGGGGTCTGAGAAATGAGAGTGACAAGGGAAGGGTCTGAGAAATGAGAGTGACAAGGGAGGGGTCTGAGAAATGAGAGTGACAAGGGAGGGGGGGAATGATTCCCATTAAAATACTGGTAAATATATACAATTACTTATAGTTAAAATATAGTCCGGCCCTCCAACGGTCTGAGGGACCGTGAACTGGCCCCCTGTTTAAAAAGTTTGAGGACCCCTGGTGTACACCATCAGGAAGTTATGCGCACACTATGATACAACAGTGAAAGCAGTCAAATGACAGTGAAGAGTGGGCCTGGAGAAGACAAGGGAGCACGACTTCTGCAGAGACGACCGGAACTAGAGAGGAGCCGCGGAGCAGGAGATGTAAGGGAAGTTGCTTATTTTAAAAGTCTGATCTCAGGTTTGATGGGGTCTGACATGGAAGTCTGATCTGAGGTCTAATGGGGGGTATGACATGGAGGTCTGATAAGGGTCTGTCATGGCAGTCTGATCTGAGGTCTGATGGGGGTCTGACATGGAGGTCTCATAGGGTTCTAGAATGGAAGTTTGATCTGAGGTCTGATGGGGGTCTGACATGGAGATATGATGGCGGTCTGGCATCGAAGTCTGATCTTGTCACGGAAATTTCCGTGGCAGGAGATCGTGAGACTGTCAACTCGTGGTTTGACCTGACAGGATCAATAGGCGTCTGTGTTGTTTCTGGTAATGCCCACAACTCTTGCCTCAAGTGTTGCTAATATGGTCATTTAACCTTCCTTATTTATTGTTGCTTCTCCCACAATGCAGTGCGGTTTATAGCTTCAGTTTTTAGTTGTGGATTGCTGGTGTGTGGATCTCAGCAGAGTTCCTGGTGCTTCCAGAACCTCTTTGAAGTTAAGTCTTTCCTTTCCCTTCTTGTATTTTGTTTGGGTTCTGTGTGTTGCATTTCCCTATTCTTTGTATTAGGCCTGAAGGAGACTCTTGTTCGTAATTCCTTTTAGAGGAACAGGTAGTCTCGTTCATGCCATTAGTAGCAGGATCCTATAGGGCTAGATAGGACTTTATGTATTACTGCATATTAACTCACCTACCTTTGCGGTCTATTCATACTGGTAGTCAGTCAGGATTTTGGTTAGGGTTTTCACTAGGAGGTGTCCATCTTCCTTCCCTTGTTCTTAGGCCTGATTCCCTGTTTCCCCCTTCCCTTCTATGCTCAGTGTGGTGTTTCCCTCCCACACTGAAGCTTGACAGATCTGAGGTCTGATGAGGGTCTGGCATGGAAGTCTGATGGGGGTCTGGCATGGAGGTATGATGGGAGTTTGATCTGAGTTGTTATGGGGGTTTGATGTGAGGTCCTGATACAGGGGTCTGATGTGAGCTCCTGATATGGGGGTCTGAACTGAGTTTCTGATTTGGGGGTCTGATTTAGGGAGTCTGATATGAGGATCTGATATGAGGCCTGATGAAAAATATTTTTTTCTTATTTTTCTCCTCTAAAACCTGGAGTGTGTCTTATGATCAGGTGCCTCTTATAAAGCAAAAAATATGGCAAGTGTTATTGTTGTAATCGTACTGAATGAAGGTAGCAGGTCAGTTTTTAGGAAATGCTGTAAAAACAAAACCCATAAAACTGTGGCGGAATTATTATTTCTTTTAATAATTCCACCCCATTTGGAAAAATTTTCCCGCATCCCACTACATTGTATGCTACCGTAAATGGTGCCATTAGAAAGTACAACTCGTCCTGCAAAAAACAAGCCCTTAAGTTAATGGAAAAATAAAAACATTATGGCTCTGGGAAGGCAGGGAGTAGAAAACGAAAAGATGAAAATGGCCCGGTCCAGAAGGGGTAAAGAAAAGTAATTTTTTGAAAGTTTTTTTTAAAAATGTCTTTTAAAAGAACTAAACCATAAAAAATATATCCAAATTTTGTATCACCGCAATCGCACTGTCCTGCATAAAAAAATGTATCTCTCATTTATAGAGTTACAATTAATGTAAATGCTGTAAAAACAAAAATCAAAAAGCAATGTTGGAATTTTTCTGCATTCCACCCCACAAAAAAAAAAGTTTCAAAGTTTTTCAATGCATTGGATAGTACGTTAAATGATGCCATTCTAGAATACAACTTGTCCTGTGAAAAACACGCACTTCGTACTTCTATATCGGCAGAAAAAAAAGCCATGGTTCTTGGAAAAGGGAGGGTAAAAAGACAAAAATATTGCTGCTATAATTGGATTGGTCCTTTAGGGGTGAATTTAGATAGATATTACCAAATAAAGATAGGAAAGTAGGTGACTATCACATGCCTACAAAAATGAGCTATTTTAGTATAGTAGCAGGAATGATGACAGCTATATTGCTGAAGGATAGGCCCACCTAAGCCCCTCTGCCCTGTGAAAATCTTCAGTAGGTTCTAAAATAAAGCTCTTCTGTAGTGAACATCCAGATTTATAAAAGACTCACAGCTAATGGGACAACTGATGACTTTATTTTCATGGCAAATAAACAACATGCAATGCTTATTTATGCCACGGGAACCTAACTTGGGAAAGCGGTCATGAGGGACCTATTAGGTAGATTACATTTCAATGAGATTGATGCTTGGCGTGTACTTCCATTTCGAGTTATTCAAACAGAATGAGAAGTATGTGGGACATTGAACCGTGGTATTTTAGACAATCCCCATGTTGTTAGCAACTTCTAGGCCCAGTAGTGATAAAACATGACTGATATGTGTGGTTAATTGTGGATACATAAATTATGCCCCATGGCGCTAAGTAAAACGTCTACAAAATGGAGGGCATACCATGGGGAGAGATGTTTACTAGTGGGAACAAATAGATCACTCTTTCGATCCTGAGGTCATTTCTTCTTCCAGGGAAGTTCCTCCTTTGGAAAGAGAACCTCTTGCTAGTAACCTGGTCCATGGTTGCATTAAGAAAAGAAAAAACATTTGCACATACTAGTGGTGGCAGCCATCTTGTCTTTTCTACAGTCTTGGTCCAGAAATGCAGGTGGTATGAACATACAAAGTCAATAACACAGCTAGATCACACCTAACTGTATTGATACCCTCACTAACATCATATCCAAATACATCCCCACTTTTTAAAGATCTTAATGAAGACGAATGGATGAGATACTGTATCTATTGGACATACATCCATCAGACAGGAAAGCAGCTATGTTGTACTTCAAGATTTTGGCCTGTGTGAGGGTCTAAAATAAAGAAAGCACCACTCACCTCATAAAATAACTGGCTGATGCTGTTCTTATGCTTACCAGATTTCTGATGGTCTCTGCTTCCTGATCCTGGTTGGACACACAAGAAATGCCTAAAGCAATCACTAGCTGAGATGCATCACAACTGTAACCAGTGATTGGCTGAACAGGTTTCTCCGCCCATTTCCTGTGTGCACAACCAGGACCAGGAAGCAGAGACCAGCGGGAATCTGGTAAGCGTTGGGACGGCCGCCATTGGGGATCTGTGAGGTGAACAATGCTTACCTTTTATAAACCCATTCTGCTTCTTAAATAAAAATGTTATCTTGCCGAATATCCTCCTTTAATGATGTTTTCCAACCCCATGAAATTTTTACAAGCAGCTGTCAATGATTACCAATCCCCCGCCACTATCATACTGAGGCTTCTTTGGTTCTTCATCGCCTGTCTCTGGTGACCAGGTACTAGTAAAATGACATGTGACCGCTGCAGGTAATTAGTGATGACTGTGGTGTTGTCACGTTGGCTACAGTGGTCATGTGTTGACATGCCATCACTGCAGCCCAGTACACGAAGACCAGCAGCTAGGAACTGGACGGTGAGTTTTACTCCTTTCCGATGAGAATAATGGTCCAATATGTTAGCAAAAAATGTATATATATATTCAGGCTAATACAGAATAAAATACAGAATAAAAGTGCATTAAACAGTACTATGCAGAAGTTTTAGGCAGGTGTAGGAAAATGCTGCAAAGTAAGAATGGATCAAAAAATAGAAGTGTTAATATGCTGTTTTGAAGGCACAGTGTGGTCACCCCAAATTAGATTTAGATTTCTCTTGTTGTTCATTCACTTTGCATTTTGCACAGGTCACAGTGCAGCACTAGGCCGACAGAAGACCAGGGAGCGGTGAGTGCGCAGTCTGGAGCAGGAGAGGTAAGTTCATGTATTTTTTTGTTTGATGGAGCTTGGTGGTCTGATATGAGGTCTGGGAAAGAATGAGGGTCGGGTCTGATCTGAGGACTGAGGAGGAATGGGGGTCTAATACATAGGTCTGATGGGGGTCAGATCTGAGGTCAGATGGAGCTTGGGGATCTAATCGGGGTCTGATCTGAGGTCTGAGGAGGAATTGAGGTCTAATACATAAGTCTGATGGGGGTCTGATCTGAGGTGTGATGGAGCTTGGGTGTCCGATCTGAGGTCTGAGAAAGAATGGGGGTCTGATCTGAGGAGGAATGGGGGTCTAGTACATTGGTCTGATAGGGGTCTGATCTGAGGTCTGATGGAGCTTGGGGGTCTGATCTGAGGTCTAAGAAGGAATGGGGGTCTGATGGGTGTCTGATACAGAGGTCTGATGGGGGTCTGATCTGAGTACTGATAGAGCTTGGGGGTCCAATCTGAGGTCTGAGAAGGAATGGGGGTCTGATCTGAGGTCTGAGGAGGAATGGGGGTCTGATCTCAGGTCTGAGGAGGAATGGGTGTCTGATCTGAGGAGGAATGGGGGCCTAGTACATAGGTCTGATGGGGGTCTGATCTGAGGTCTGATGGAGCTTGGGGGTCCGATCTGAGGTCTAAGAAGGAATGGGGTTTGATAGGTGTCTGATACAGAGGTATTATGGGGGTCTAATCTGAGGTCTGATGGAGCTTGGGGGTCTGATCTGAGGAGGAATGGTGGTCTGATCTGACGATGGTATAGGAATGCTGGCATATCAGTTATAAAATGTTTTTGCAGTTTTGCACATACGTATGGTTAAATAATCAAGATCTATCGATTAGAATTGGTTTAGATTAGTGGGACAACTACTTTAAGGCTACTTTCACACTAGAGTTTTTCTTTTCCAGCATTGAGTTCCGGTGTTGGGGCTCAATACCGGAAAAGAACTGATCAGGTTTATCCAAATGCATTCTAAAAAGAGAGAAATCCGTTCAGGATGCATCAGGAGGATCTCTTCAGTTCAGTCACTGGACTGCGTTTTGGATGGAGATAATACTGCAGCATGCTGCGGTATTACCTCCATCCAAAATGCTGGATCAGTTGCTGGAATAAATTTACATTGAAATGTATTAGTGCCAGATCCGGCATTAGAAATACCTGAAAGATGGAACCGTCCTTCCGGTCTGCGCATGCGCAGACCTTTAAAACTGTAAAAAAAATACAAGACGGATCCGTCTATCTGCATGACAAACGGAGAGACGGATCTGTTCTTGCAATGCATTTGTGAGACGGATGGCATCCGGATCCGTCTACAAATGGATTTAGTTTATATCCAGATCGACGGATCCGGCAGGCTGTGTGAGAGTACCCTAACACAGAGGGTAGAATGAATGAATGTGCCATGCATAGCCAGGCCAATCATAATGTTTATCAAATAAAATATCCTCATTTTACATGGTTTGCATGAGTACCGTATATCATTCATACAAGTGTATACATTGACACTCAAAAACATTCACGTAGTATACCAGTGGAAATAATTCCTAACACATGTTGCTGAAACAAAGATCAGTACAAGTTGCAGTTTCCTGATCTTCACAGGAGGTGAAGTTAATGTCAGACTTCCATTCTAAGTGTTTGTATCCCACAGGGGACATAATGTACAGACATATACACTTCCCAAATATAAGCACCTCTGTTCTAATTCATGTTCAAGTGTATATAGAAAGGTTGGTGCCAAAAATAAGATTGGTTGAAATGTTTTTGTGCATGGAAGCAGAGACCTTGATAGATTAGATAGATCCAAGGGTGATACCGTGTTTAATATATTATAATTAACACTGCTTAGTGTTATACAGTGGCCCCATGCACCTCTGGAGACCAGCAGTATAACTGGCTATCCTGTAGATGGGAACATTGTCAGAGGTGTAACTTGAAGCTTCTGGGCCCCAATGTAAAATATGTAACAGGGCTCCCACCTACTAGGTGTCACTTATAATACTGGTGTCTTCTTGGCTGGAAATGGAGCCATTCAACACCCTACGGCACCAGGGCTAGGAGTGGCTGCTACTTTCAGTGTCAGACTGGGGTTCCTTGGACCCATCAGAGGAAATTATTCACAAAGACGCAACTGCCATATAATCTATAAAATGTAAGAAACCGTGGCTAGTGATCGGCTCCAAAGGCAGTTCCAAATATTTTTTTTTCCCTGGACCTTTGGACCCCACTATGTTATTACAGGACTAAGGTATTGGTTAGTCTGCTCGGGTCTTCTCCTAAACTTAAACCATCTGACCCCACCATTAAAATAACACCCGGACACCATATTGGATTAAATCGACCACAGCAGCCGTTTTAATTAAATAACATAAATATCAAGCATAAATAACTTAACATTAACCCCAAAAAACATGAGTAGATGACGAGGGAGGTCCTAGAAGCCCCAATAATGAATTACACCAAAATAAAATGGCATCTCCATCTTGCCTCCAGCCAATGAACGCCAGCTCAGAGGCACCAACTGATGGACGCCTATTTTCTCAAAAACTGTTCAACCACCACCAGTCCCACCAACTTCGAGGAACAACCCAGTAAATGCAAACTATCCAGGTGAATCAGCAATTTGTCTTCGTCAACAGCGTCCTCGGGCCCAACTTACATACCCAAGCCACAGCCACGTCAAATGACGTATACACCACTGAACATAATTTAGGATTGATACCATTATTGACTGACGCCCCTTTAGGAAAGGAAAGGTAATGAATGAGCCGAAATGTATTCAGCTCTTTCTTGGGAACTACCCCCCAAAGGAGATACTTTCAAATTTGCCAATGGAGGCTCCAGAAACGGACTTGCCATCCGCCCCAACAAAACCTCCTTGGCCAGTTTTTCCGAAACCACCTTAGGGTGCTCAAGCGCCGATCTCAAAATCATATGCATGAAAGTACCCAGCGACGAAACTGAGGAGATAGAAAAACCAAACCTAAAACACCTCACTAACAACCTTGCCATCTCCTGATTCGGACACCTATCTAGAAACCACTCCATCTTTTCCACCTGTACTGGAGTCTGACCCCTTTCCAGAATTGTCTCCCCATTTTTGTCTCCCACCCTTAAAACACCGATTGGCTCCTTGAGACCGTCACATGTGGTGCATTCTTGTTTAAATTTTCATTTTTCCCCAAACTTGAAATTTTCCCTCATTGAACAAGAAACACAACCCTTTTGCCGATGCTGCTGCAAAACTGGACTGTCCTGACCCTCCAGCCTCCCCCCGAAAGGGCTTCCCTGACCTCACCGGCGCTGTCACCCTCAACCAAAGACCGATGTCTTTGTGATCCCAAAGAATGTTATGCTGCACTACCTTCCTTTGTCTAAACTGCTCATCATACCTAAGCCATCCTGTACCCCCATACACCCGGTACGCCCACCCGATCACATTTAAATAACAAAACAACGCCGAGCAGCACTCCAGTTTCTTTTGCCCAATTAGGCTCACCAGAATCCCGAACGCCTGCAACCAATTAGAAAAAGTGCACAGAATCAACTGATACCGACGCTTTTCCTCATCTTTTTTACCCCTATCCAAATTAAAATGCTCCAGGGGGAGCAGGGAAAAAATTTCCACATACACCCCTTTCCAAATTCACTCTTGCACGTCCTGCTTTAACTGCGCCCCCAAGGGACCCTCAAAACACACATAAACCTATCCTTTAGCTGCATCATTGACCTATCATCCTCTCGTCCCGCTTGAATCTGCACTGTGTAAGCCGTAGCCGCAGGTCTTTCATCCCGCTGCGCTGAAGCTGGAATCCTGCATCCCAGTCTCCTCTCTGCTGGATGCACTCCTTTTCTGCCCAAAATGGATCCTGCCATGCGGCGGGTGGGGCCTTCTGCATCTTCATCAGATGCTGCTGCAGGCCTGTGCTCATCCCCATCCTCTTCCTGCACAGCCCAAAACTCGGATGAACCACTCCACCACCAAGTGGACCCCCCAGACACACCAGACCTGGGAGAATCCACAGAACCAGGTCCGGATCCACATGAACTTGCTGTAGAGAGCAGGGAGATAAACCCCCCTGCTCTGCTCAGGGTCCCGCCATTGCCCTGGATTTCTCCCACTACGGGAGCGCCTGGATAATGCCTGCTGCGCCGCTCCTTGCCGCAGAGGGGCCCCAGAGGGGCTCCGCAATCGGCGCCGGACCAGTGGGATCCACTGTGGCGGTGGGGACAGCCACCGCTGCTATGGCCCCCTGAAGCAGGCCTCCACACTGCTCCTTCAACCAGTTGGGCCCTCGTGCCTCTTCCTCCATCCTAAGCTGCCTTACCAACTCCTCTACAGATATAGTGAGTGCAGTTTGCTTTTCTGCTAACCTGAAATGGCGCTTCAGCCCACTCACTTCCCCCCTATAAAGTCTGCCTACCAAACCCGCCGTTGCCATAATGACTCCCCAACGGCTCCTGGGACCTTAACCCTTCCAGTATTGCCCCTCGCAAACCAAACCAGCATCATGCTGGCCTCCCCTTCGCCTCTGCCCCAGTCCAGCCCTACTTTCTAGACCCGCCGTAGGATCCTCTGGTACTGCAGTGGGCCAGTGTGACACTGGCTCCTCTACAACTATGTCCCAGCTCATGGTGTATATATATAATGGCATCTTCCGTGTCTGGCGCCTAGAGAGGAAGATGGCTTCTTGTGTTCTGCACTGGACAAGGATTTGTGGGAAGCCTATTTTATAACATGACGGTATGACCAGATAAAGATGGTTTTGTCTCCTAGAATGTTATAGAGTTTTGTGTTGACTTGTTAAAGTTATTACTCCATCTTTTGCCTGTCTATCCATCTTCCTTTTAAGCAGGTATACATAAAAGATCCTTCAATCTAGAGGACCTCTGGAGTAATACTCACCTGGAAGATCTGGAACACTGTTGCTGTGCTGGTCTCTGCTGGTAACCTGCAGTGATGAGTACTCAGAAAAAGAGAGGTGAAAACCAGTGTCCAATATCAAGCAAGGTCAAATAACCAGCAGAGTCAAATACCAAAAGGTCACATCAGAGGAAAAGTCAGAAAAACATGCAAAAGGTCAGCAATGTGGAGTAGCAAACATGAAACTAGCTAGTGAGACAGGAATACCAATTACAAGCAACTGTGGCCAGAAGCTGCCTGTTTAAATAGGCCACCCTCAGAAAGCACGTGACACCAGAACCGAGCTTAACTGGTCAAGTACCCTTGCTCCCTGATAGGACCACAAGCCTCACTGTCAATGGGGCTGGTTGCCATAGCAACAGGGCTCTGCCATAATGCAGCCGGAATTGCCACGGGGTGGCAGATGGTTAAGAACATGACACCTTAACATGACGGGTGCAGAGGTCAAGGTATCATCATTCCAGCACACCAACAGGTACCGTTGGAAGCAATTAGGTAGTTTTGCAGGTGAATATTACTTATTTTGCTATTTTATCGCATTGCTGTTCTTCTCTGAGATTTTTAAATGTCCCCAACAACCCTATTAATAAGTCTTTTAATGAAAGCAAGCTTAATCAACCTTTGTAGGTAACATTTTGGTCAAAACATACTTGTGTCATTAAGTTTTTCATGTTCCTAAGATATGATACCTATATCTGATGAGAAGAGTTCTTATCACTGTGATCATTTCTTACCTTTACAATGAAGTGGCAATGGTGCTTGGACATTATCTTCTTCTGGAGATCCTATGGTTGGCCATGTTGTCTCTGAAAAAAATGGATCCAGAAGGACAAATCACTTTCCAATGATGGGCAGGGGCCAAAGTGGTTGGCACCCTCCAATCAGAAATGAATGACATATACGAACAATCAATATTAGAGATGAGCAAAGTTTTGAAAAATTTGATTCGGCAACTTCGCCGTAGTTCCACAAGAAATTTGATTCATTTCGAATTAATTAGTCATGAATTGCTATAAATTAGGTATACCCAGGCCACTTTGTCTTAGGGTATGGCCATACGGAGAGAACTGCGTTGCCAATAAGCCCGCAGCTGCCCTACATTTAATAATGAAAACCGTACTGTATAGTCTTTCTTCATTGTTAATAGCCATGCGGCACCTTTCATGTACCTCTAAACAGGGTCTATACCCACTTCTCCAACCCCAGCGCTCTTCTGCCCTACAGGTGGGAGCCCTTCTTCTGCCATGTAGTTTTTCTCTTTTTCCACATTATCTAATATCAATGAGAATATGTCATTAGGAACATCCAGCTCCTCCTCTATCTGCAACTTGCTGACTTTTCTATGACATGCAAAGAAAAAGGGGGTCAGTCAGCACATCCCAATGCGCAGGTGCGCGCTGCCATGGCTAGAAACACAAAGAAAAAAATACAATGCAACAGCACTCTGTAAACACAAATAAAGTAGAATAATGTCATAGTAATAGAAAATATTCTACACTAGGAGAGGTATAGAGTGGACTCTCATTGCATTTATTGGAAGCCGTCTGGCACCAGGAGAGGTATAGAGTAGGCTCAGCATGCATGTTAGTACATGCATTCCCTGAATTTATTGGAGGCCATTTTGGCACCAAAAATGATAAAAAGCAGAGTGGACCCAGCATGCATGTTGAACCTGCACTCCCTGAATCTTATGGTGGCCGTTATGGCACATAAAAAGTAGCATTTAGTGTTAGGTTCCCATCTTACAGAGATCGCCTTGACGTTTGGCAGATGGGCCCAAATAATTTTGTACAACATGTATTTGCAAAGAATCTCAAATTTACTAAAAAAAGTAAATTTAGCACTAGCACCAGAATATTTTTTATTACCATTATTGTACTTTATTTGGTTTGCAGAGTGCTGTGGCATTGTATTTTTTTCTAGGGCTTGGAGACTTTGAAGGATGATTTGGAAGAAGTAAATCCAGGAAAAGATAACGATGATCATCATTAAGTACTGGCCCCACTAAGTGGTGCAGTCTAGATGGTATTGGATGGCGCTCTGGAACTGGAATAATAAAGGCTTTCATCTTATTGGTATTAAAACTGATGCAGAATATGTCTCCCTGCAGTCTCCTTGCACTACTCCTGCACTCTTCCTCCACTCTCCCTGCAGTCTCCCTCCACTCTACCTAAAGTCTCCCTGCACTCTTGTCTGCAGCCGCTATATTTGGAAAGCCTGATGTTAACACTAGAGATGAGCAAATTTATGATGAGTTAGATTCGGCTGATTCGCCGAACTTTACAAAAAAATTAGCTTCATGACAAATAACTTCGCCACGAAGCACATTTTTTTTGTAAGTAGCAGGTGCAATGACAGCGCTGCCCCCGTCATTGTACTCCTCAGATGCCGCATTAATACATGATCATGGCTAGGGATAAGTGAATCGACTTCAGGTGAAACATCCGAAGTCGATTCGCATAAAACTTTGTTCCAAGTTGGAACCAAACCCGAGTTTGGGAAATGTTTTTTTACAGTACAAATTGATTTATGAAGTTATTGCGCGAAGTCTCGCTAGACTTCGCAAAGCAATAACTACGGCTCATCGGTGCAAATACATTCTAATACTGTACGCAGCTCCTGCTCTGTACAGTATTAGAACAAATGTTTTATGCAAATCAACTTCGGATGTTTCATCTGAAGTCGATTCGCTCATCCCTAATAACGGGATGAGCTTACCACCTCCGGCCGCGAGCAAACGGAGGAGGTAAGTATTTTTTTTTTTGTTTTTTACACTACTTCAGGTTAAATCAATTTCCTGACACAAAGCACGAGGAAATTCGGCTTCGAGGCGAATCAAATTTATCCTGAAATTCGGATCAAATTCTACTTCGTGGGATTCGATTCGCTCATCTCTAGTTACCATGAACCGTGAGTATATTCAGATTCATTGCGAGTTGAAGTTTTCCTAAACTTTGGGCCGAATGCTTTGCTTCGCTCAACACTTATCAAAGGAGTTCTCCAGTCTAGGTTACTTTCACACTTGCGTTTTTGCTTCGTCTTGCAGGAATCAGCAAAAACGCTATCAGTTTCTGATAATACAACCATCTGCATCCGTTATGAACAGATCAGGTTGAATTATCTTTCAAATAGCAATGACGGATCCGTCCTCTGCTGGATCTCAATAGCGGAAAAGTTAGACGCCTTAGAAAACCCATTTTCATACGCTCTGTTAAGAAATTCTCAAAAGCAGAGGGAAGTCCTCTGTTCAGGATCCTGAATTTGTGCTACAGTTGAGGGTGTAATAAGAGCTCTCTGGAGGACTTGTTATGATTACTGAATGGGAACTGCGCAATGTATCCATGGGAGGCACTACAGGGAAATTGAGTACTTACTGAAAGGTCTCCCCAAAAGATTACAGTTGATCCCTGAAGGTCCAAGCAAGCAGACGCTTTGTAATGAGTTTATTGTCAAGGCTTTTCTTGCAAGTAGAGATTTTCTAAAGTGGCGAACCCCTTTAGCAAATTTGTAGTTGAGTAACTGTCATCATTAGTAAATGAAAGTCTGAAGGTAAAACCTGGTTGCAATTTACCCTATACATATATGAACTAATTTGGATCAATCAGCTATGTTGCCATGGGGGAAAAGCACTCATCAAACCTTCACACGATGAATCGGAAACTTTGTGCTGTGCCGTAGAAATTCAGCCGGCAGAAGAAAAGAAGGGTGAACGACATGAAATCCCCTATAAAGGAATCTGTGATCTGAAGCAATTAAAAATGTTTTCTTATATTGGAACAACTTGCATTTGCATTTTTTCACATTTCAAGGAAAAACCACACATTTAAGAATGTTTTGCCAGATCAACATTAAACAGGAAAGAAAATACAAAAATATGTCCTGAATTTGTCTGGCTGTATAAGGAGAAATTAAGCAATAAATGCATTACATTTTGGACGACACTTTAAAGGGAACCTATCACATTGACTATGCTCTCCAATCTGCCAGCCACATGTTAGAGAGTAGGAGGAACTGAGCAGATAATTATATAGTTTTATGAGGAAAGGATTCGGTACAACTTGTAAATTGATTGAAATCCTTGTATTTTCTATGCTTAGGAGTCAACTTATTCAATGAGACCGCCCTCTGGACTCCTAAGAATAGAAAGAGCTAGGATTTAAAATGGTAATTTACAAGTTATACTGAATCTTTTTCCACATAACGACCTATCTATCTGGTCAGACTTTAAAATGTTGCTATATATAGTACTGGTGTCTTCTTAAGTGGTGGAGGGATCTTTGGGCCACCTCAGGAACCATTCAAGCCCTGCAATATGCTTATCCTGAATTTTTGATCCAGCGTCATCATGATATGTCAATCATATGACCATGGCAGACAATAACCACCGCCCATAGTGATTGGTGTGACCTGTCAATCTATGGGTTCCTTTGAGCTAAGACCCTTGAAATAAGCCCATCGTGGGCCTGACCATCATGGTGCTGGCTCTTTTCCACTAAAATCAACAGAAATTCTTTTAACTTGTAATGTTGGACCAGGGCTATGGTTTGTTTGAGTTTTATCATGAGGGGTATATCTTGAAGATTGATGTCTTGCGGCAGTCAGCCAGTGGACAGCTTACATTGTGCTCTCTGTAGAGAGTGGAACACTTAGGATGAATGCGTAGAGGAGATTTAATATGTTTGCTTTGGCCTCATTTTTGTCCTTTTCATGTTTATCCTGGCAAATCTCTTCTCATTACATCTGAGTGGCTCCATTTGTTACTTCACAGACCTGTAGCAGCGTGATGGTTGTAAATATACATTACATATGCTGCGGTTTGGATCAAGCTGCTGTGACACGTTTTCTAGATCGGTACAGGAAACATGCCACTATTGCCACAAATTTGTGGTTTTATGGATAGGCTTACCTCTGAGCCAAGAACATATTATGTATTTTTCCACTACAAACATTTATGGCAAATCCGCAAGATATGCCTTAAAAGGAACCTGATTTGTGAGAAAAAAAATTCAAAATTAGTCCAAAAACTATGTGTTTCCCAAATACACTAATAAAAACTGCAACTCATCCCACAAAATGAACATGAAAAAAATATACCTCTTGATATGTGACTCCCAAAAGAAATCACTTTTTAATAAAACATGGTGCTAATAAGACTATTCATTCCACAAAAAAGAAAAAAAAGTTTTACAGTACCCCTGAAAATCTGGCTCCCGAAAAAACTAAAAAAAAAAACATTTTTATCATAAAACAGGCTCTTTAAATGTGTAAACATACTCAAATTCAAAACATAATTATACACACTGCATTTGGTATTGTCATGTTCATAGAAACTGGCAGAATAATGTTACCACGTGGGGAAATTTATTATTATTTTTTTCGGGGGGGGGGGGTGATTTCCCTTACAAAAAGAATTAGAAAAGTTAATCAATAAATTAAATGTATCCTAAAATAGGACCACTGAAAAATATAACCGTCCTGCATAAATAATATAAATAAATTAAAACATTTTTTTTTAAAAACTGCTTGGTTGCTAAAGGGTAAATGACACTGTGAATTTGTTCTTGCATTTCTATGAAAGTCTTCATATTTTCTTCTTTTTTTAGCAATTTAGCCATATGAGAGCTTCTTGGTGGGAGATGAATTTTTTTTAAATTACATCATTTTTAAGTATAAGTATATGTAATGTATTCCATAACTTTTCTATACTTTTTTTTTGGAGGGGGAAGGGGATGCAGAAAACAACAGCAATTCTTTTTGGAGTTTTGTTTTCACAGCTTTCACCGTGCCGTATAGAAGTCTTTATATACTGCATAATCAATTTACTTTTCAACAATATAAAACTTTTTCAACAAAATAATTTTCTTCTTTGTTGCTGCATTCAATGACCCATAACGGCATACTTTTGTAATTGGTGGCATTTTTAGGTACCTAGGATTTTTTGATCACTTTTTATTCTGATTTTCTGGGATGAGGGATGAACAAAAAACAACAGTTCTGGCATTGTTTTTATTGCTTTTAACCAAGTTGAATATATAATGTACTCATGTTATCGTACATCTCGTCACTATGAAGGTGGTGATACCAAATGTTTTTAATTTGTTTTTCTGAAAAACAAGACCTTTGTAAAGAAAAGAATGTGTGTTTTTTTTACCACTTCTTTTACATTTTTAAAAACTTTTTTCGTAGTTTTTTTAGTCCCTCTAAAGGACTTGAAAGTCTAATTTCCTGATCACTTACATAATATATTATAATAATACTTGTTTATTGCAATGTACCAGGTCTGTCAGAGTAAAACTAAGAGGTAATAGGCTTCCATTCATGGCAAACCTGGGGCCATTGTTAGGGACCCGGCTCTCATAGTAACTCATTCAGGTAGAGAATAAAACTCTAAGAAATCTTTTATCGTGTTGAAGGTATACCTTAAATGTTCTGAAAGTCCCATACCATGGTATAGGAAATGTGTGGGAAGGACTGGAGGAAAATGGGGGATACACATCCCCAACCAATTGCCTTGGCAGTACCCGCTAACTTCTCTATTTCAGAGTGTCTATCAAAGACAAGATAGCCTTTTTAGAAGGCCCCATACACATTAGACTACCATCAGCTGAACCAACTGTTTTCAGTATAAAAGGCCAACAATCTGATGTTTATGGAGAGCTCCCTAAGTCAAGGAAGAAAAGGATCGGGTGCTTTGAATGTCAATGACCACTTAAATTGTTCTCTCAAGAGATAAGCCACGGCTAGAGGTGTCTGACAGCAGTTTTCTCCTCATCTCCTCTCTCCTCATTGAAAAGATATATACGCTTGGCCGAGCAGGCTTCATGGTGAGCTTGGCAGGGATGCCACGCTATGCAAGTGCAGAGTGCTCCGTCACCGAGCCAGCGGGAAAGCTACAGTATTCAAAATGACCACACACTTGCCTCATTGCCATAAAATAAGGTGCATTGCCTAGCTAGGCCTTTGTTTTCCCTCATATTGTACACTGACTTCTGTATGACATAGCTTGTTTACCTAGTCATGGTCCTTGTCGTGTCTGGCCACTCTCCTGACCTCTATAACTGTACTGAATGCCTAATCTGCTACATCACCGTTACAGAACCTTGCCTTTTTTACTATTCTCCTGACTACTGCACCTGTGCTGCCTACCTGGCTCTACTACATTTTTTCTGGCTGCCTGACCACTACTTCTAGACATCTGATAGGCCTGCTACTTTTGAGATTATACCTATTTCCTGCTTTGTTTCTCCACAGATGTAACCTGGTGTCCCTAGCAGCCATGTCCAACCAGCCTTACAGCAGGCTCTGGTGAACACTCGGGGGCATCCTTAGATCTACTAACTGGAGGGGTTAAGAAAAATAGGTAGCAGATTAAGAGCTTGCTGGTGGTGGTTCCGGGTGGCAACCCAGTATTTCTTCCTTTTCATTGTATTTTTACAGTGTGCTTATGGATGATGTTTATGTACTGTGTGTATGGATGATGTATGTGTGGTATGTGTGGATGCTCTTCTATTCGGTGAGTTATTAAAGGTTACACAGATGACACCAGAAGCTCAAGTTGATTTTACACCGTTTATTAGCAATAAGCAGAGGAGCCATTAAACATAACAGATTGTATTATAGTAAATGATGGGAGTTGTGGCTCTTCTCTCAGGTCAATATGACTGTCCAGAAATAATCATCAATCTAAGGTCCTGAGAGAAGAACCACAACCCAGTGATCCACAGGAAGGCTAAGAAAAAACCCCAGAGATCTAAGTCTCAAGGGAAAAAAATAATTCCTTCCTGTGGCGATCAGATATCCCCCTGTCCACCTGGGTACTGCTGCTCACACCATCTGCTCCAAAGAGCTTACAATCTAAGGAAATCCTCTCTATGAATGCCCCTGACTGTACAGAGAGGACCCCCACCCATTAAACCCAATCTCCAGGCTTACATTGTGTGATGGTGGCCATGTCTAATGTCAGCAAATACCATCTATAGCGAGGTGTGAGGAGATATGACAGGGGTGGCTTTAAAGGTGGCAAAATGTTGCTAAAAAAAAAAACTTGTGTAATGTAAACAAAGAGGTAGCGTAACGTTTAAGTTCTGAAATGTCTAGTAAGCTGTGCCAAATCTATCACACTGTGACAATCTATCATTTATCTACTCTACAGAGGACACAGGGCATTTGTGGCATTCAGAAGCACCACAGATTTGCAGTCGGCCACATTCTTTAGGCCACGCTCAATGTCAGACATATTTGGATGTCTTAAGACATCTACTGACCCATGAAGAAGGCTGCAGACATATACAACATTATTCATTTATTGTCTTCATATCTGCGTTTAATTACCAGACTTAATGAGAAGTTCCTGGACAGAATATTTACTTCCATGGGAAATAACACTTGTGGCAAATAACTTGAAATTGAAGATGAAAGAAAAAAATTATGAAATGAAATCTGCAGTTTTGGAAGTCGTTCAGTTTCCACACATAAAACACAGAAGAAAAATGCTGGGACGGTTCTCACAGCACTTGTTTTTACTGTGCAGAGAAATCCAGTTGTGGTCGTCATACACAAGCCAACTGGTGTGCATTAAAAACTCATCAGTGACTCGAAGGAATATCTATAAAATATACACATTATCCGAACGGAACTACTACAAGAGGATTGCGAGTTATTACTTAATCCAGCCACCAGCTTCTCTCCCCAGTCTATGTGATAAATGTTAGAGCACGATGGTCGACCTGCTGGTCTCCTTCGGCCATTTCCATGTTTGTTCCTGTTTTGTTTATAGCAGCTTTTTTGTTCCCTGCATTTACCTTGATGTCTTTGACGTCTGTAGACATGCCCAGGGGGCCCTTTAAATTTTGGCGCTCACACGGCCATCCCAGCGCCGATACTCATACCAGAGTGTCACTATACCAGGCAGTGACTGTTTCACAATGTATTATTATTAGTGCATCTCACAATATTAGGATCCTGATGAAGTGCCTATCGCACACAGGCACGGAAACGCGTCGAGCTTTGTGCATCAAATGCCTCAGAGTATCAGAGGCACGCTGTTAGGTGGCAATAGCCGCGTGTGAGAGCAGTAAACGTAATCATTCTAGTTACTGCACATCATAGGTAGCCCTTTTGCTAACTTAATCCTATGATGTCCGTCTGAAAGGCACACAAAGGACTCCTGTGAGCCAGCCATCAGACGTTCCTAAACTGTCTAGTGGAGGTGTGATCAATGGGTCTTCAATGCTAGAGTGGTGTGGCACATTGCTTTCTAGCACACCACTTGATCCATTGTTTTGGCTGCATGGTATTAGATGTAAATGCATCAGCCATACAGGAGATACACCTCTTATAGTCTGTTTGTACATAGTAGTGGGGTTTTACACCCAATGTTTTTAATCATTTATGACCAATAAGATTTCTTTATTCTGTTTTTTAGTGTTCCATCAGGCTAGTAAAAAATTCTCCTTTGGCCATTGTTAGGCACCCGCTCTCATAGTAACTCATCCAGATAGAGAATAAAACTCTAAGAAAACTTTTATCGTGTTAAAGGTATACCTTAAATGTTCTGAAAGTCCCATGCCATGGTAAAGGAAATGTGTGGGAAGGACTGGAGGAAAATGGGGGATACACATCCCCAACCAATTGCCTTGGCAGTACCTGCTAACTTCTTTATTTCAGAGTGACTTTCAAAGACAAGATAGCCTTTTTAGAAGGCCCCATACACAATAGACTACCATCAGCTAAACCAACTGTTTTCTGTAGGAAAAGCCAACAATCTGATGTTTATGGAGAGCTCCCTAAGTCTAGGAAGAAAAGGATCGGGTGCTTTGAATTTCAATGATCACTTAAATTATTCTCTCAAGATATAAGCCACTGCAAGAGGTGTCTGACAGCAGTTTTCTCCTCATCTCCTCTCTCCTGTTTGTACATAGTAGTGGGGTTTTACACCCGATGTTTTTAATCATTTATGACCAATAAAATTTCTTTATTTTGTTTTTTAGCGTTCCCATCAGGCTAGTAAAAAATTATTTTTGCCAAAAATTATTTTTGCCTTTTCCATACCATACCATAACTGCGTAGTGGCCTTTGTTTTGTGGTGCTGCGCTGGTGGGTTGGTGGGACCCAACGCCATGGGTGGCATAGTCGGACAGCAGGGTTGCTGTTTGACTCCTGGGTCCCACCGCCTACCAGGGCAGTGCCGCTTTGTCGTCGCATTGTGCTGCGCCCCTTAGTCAGAGTAGGTCCCACTCAAAGAGGCGACCTTGGCGTTGTGAGTGGGCTTATGCCTTTTGATCAAAATGCCTCTCGTACAGAATGCAGTATAGGGGGCTGTACACAATAATATAATGCTGAGAAGCAATAGATCAAAGCATAGCATTGTGGATGTGCGACCCAGTGCTTTCTCTCCTAGATATTTAACATTTCCATACCTAACTTTGAATTCTATGGCGTGTCACATCATTACATGTGTGCATGCTTGGCCACCAATACATACAACTACTGTGAAGCACAATTGTGTGGGTGTGGAGGGACTGGGACCCCCAGTCTAGCATTTGATAGGAGTTCCAAGAGACTATTCCTGAATTGATGATTACTAACTGGACTATCTCTTTAAGAGTCTAATCACAGATAATTTTGTCCCTGGTGTTTTTTGGGGCCAAAAAATGCCTGACATGATCAGTATTTTTGAGGCATTTTTGCCCATATAGTGTAGTTTACCACCTGCCTTTTTCTTTTCAAAGTATGTGAACCCAGTGATATCACTTTCTCTGTAGAGCTGTATGACAAAAAAACATTAGTTACATGCTAAAAAGCCATTAAAAGCACATTGCACGTGTGTAAGGTGCAAAAAAAGCAATGGAGGTCTATGGGGAAAAATACCAAACAACAAGAGGAAAAAACGCCAGACCCAGAGCATACTGATAGTTGCGGAAAATGCCATTGACACAAAAAAGGCACCTCAAGTGTACAAAATGCCACTACAAAAAACATGCCATTTTGTAGTGCAATTAATATTTTTTATGTAACAGCTAGATTTGGTGTTTTGTTTTTTTAGTTGTGAGAATTCTTGAAAAAAAAAAGATCATTGAAAGGTGGATTGTATGCATTTTCTGTGTGGATGTTTGGCATGGGATATGCATCAAAATCTGCTGACACCTACACAACTGTTCTCTATCTTGGAGGTTTCCATTCCTCCCATTCCTTTTAATGATGGAGAATTATGAATCCACTGAAAAAACAGGATTAAAGTTCTTCCCAGAATACCCCAGACACTTTTGCCACCTATACCTATTTTTCATGTCAGCACTTCTTCCCCCTGTTCTTGGCGTCACTGCATCCTGACAGGATGTTTACATGCAGAACTTCCTGTTGTCATCAGCTTCCTCATGGGTTTGCTAACCAAGCCCAGCATACTTTGCCCTATTACGTTTCACATTGCTTGCTCCATCTAAATAACACAGAGGAAAGGTGTAGGGAACAACTGCAAAGGGTGCAGTGCAGCAGGTCGGCAATCCCTGTGAAACATTACAGAGCAAAACATGCTTGGTTTGGTTACAAAACCCAGCAGGAAGCTGCTGGATACAGGAAGTTCTGCACGTAAATATCCTGCCAGAATGCAGTGATGCTGAGAACTGGTAAAGGAATATCGAGACATGAAAAATAAGTATATACCAAAAATATGTTTTGGTTATTCTGGCCAGATTAAAACCATTATGAAACCAGAGAAACCATTTACAGATATATTATTTCTGGAAAACTTTCTTTAAAGGGGTCGTCTTATCTCAGACAATAGGGGCATATCGCTAGGATATACCACCATTGTCTGATAAGTGCGGGTCCCACCTCTGGGACCCGCACTTATATCGAGAACAGAGCCCCGAAATCGCTGGAGGGCACGCTGCACATGCGCAGCCTCCCTCCATTCATTTTCTATGGAGCCGCCGAAAATAGCCGAGCACTGGCTCGGCTATTTCCATCAGGTCCTTAGAAGTGAATGGGAGTGGTGTCTAGTCCTGCGCGGTGCGTTCCCATTCACTTCTATGGGGAGAGTGCTTGGTGGTGACCGGACCGGAGTCCTCCAGCCACCACTTTGACCTATTATCATAGCAGGGTTCCTTTGCTTTAAGCGTCATAATAAATAGTGGCTTCTGCACTTGCAGACCAAGATGTTGCAGGTGCTTGTGTTTTTTGTGCCACCTGGATGCACCGGTATAACATGTCAGAATTTTTTATGCAGGTTCCGCTGCTAAGACCTAAAGGGGCAGAAGCACCCAGCAGACTGCTGTGTTCCTTTTGGCTCTGATTGGATTTGTTTAGCTTCTGCTCACTGGGTGAGGTTTACCAGGAATGTGTGTGGTCTCAACTTTTTTGGCAGATTTATTAATATCAAAGTCAGAAAACAGCAAATTTTAAACTGGATCTGTAACATTAGACTAGTCAGATGTGTGACGTAAGCTTTGGGCATTAGAGTGTGCCATGTTGTGAGGTAGAGACATACTGTTAATAACATGGACTGTACTACCATGTCTTGGGCCTAGAGAACTGTGACAATAACTGCAAGATTTTCATATTTATTGCAGCCCCATTGAGGGGACTAGTGTAAGAGTGGCAATGCCCAGGAATTTGGGTAGAAGTTTGTATTTAACACTTTGCCCATTTAGAAAGACTTTGAAACCACTATGCCAATAAGTTTGCAACCACCAATCTTTTTGTCTGTAATTGCCCCATGTGAGACCAGAAGATCCCTGTGACTTATTCCTTCTGCTATCCTAGAGTGAAGGGGGGAGGGGCACACTTATCACTCAGAACCTAGAAAATCCTATCTAAGGACTGACCCCCTTACATGCCTCGTCAAATATTATAAGGATTTCATGTTAGACCCCCTACCTCTACCAGGCCTAGAAAGATAAAAGGTTGAACAAGCCCCCATAGTAGTGATTATGGTACAAATTCATACTATATTTGACGAACAACATATGTGACTAATGAAGCACATACATAAATGTAAGTAATCATCTTAATATTGTTTTATATAAAAAGGTAGCATGCCAACATTCATTCCAATGTGGAGCTCCAGCGGGGATCTAAGCTAAGAACATAGCTTCCCTCATGCTTAATTTCCTTCACATTTTAGCTAAAAAATATCTTCCCTAAGTGCTGAGTAGATTCTGACCACCTGGCCTTCCTTCCTAGTAATAATGATGGCACTCACCAAAATCATCCAAATGGTCTTTATTTTCATCCAAAAGACACTTTGTGCAATGGCAGCAGGGGTGCAGAGCGCCACACAGGCACCATAGGCGCGCAACGGCCGTTTCGTGTCAACGCGCTTCCTCAGGCCTTCAATGTCAAGACGCAAGCGCCAAGGGCCATCCAGCGCTTTTCAATATATCCTTAACTGCAGTTCTCAGTTGTGAACAGTCTGCCATTCACAGAGATGTTGCTCCTCTGTTCTGAAAGAATTATCACAAAAAGTTTAAAAAGCTTATAGCAAGATACTGTAGTTATCGGGGAGAGCAGAAACTTAATGGAGACACGACTTCTAGGAAGCTAGGCTTGCTTCACTCTGGGAGTATCCATACATTTAAAATAATCATAAGAGTCATAAGCCATAAAAACTGCTATGGGGTCAAGCAGCCATGTAGACCCACCACCACTGAGTTATATTTGTGAGTTGCCTCATTCCATGCATTGGTACGGAACACCATGGTCAAATGTTCTGTATATAAATGGATAAGGAGCTTCGCTATAAAGGTGAATCATGTGCCCATGGGTTGACATCATACTCACCTGAGATGAACATCCTTCTCATGGTTTCTAGCAATATAAAGTCAATATGTATATCATGACCACATTTTCCTACAAGATCATGCATGGTATTGGGTTAATCATGTCACAAAACATTTATTAAAGACATCTGTGGCAAGATGTCCATGCTAATGGAAACAGAATTAACAGGCAACAGTCTACTTTTGACCATGTTGGTTTGACGTGTCCTCTGTCAAAAGCTCTTGCCCTTCCTTACGCCACCTTGTCCACTTAGAAATAAACTACCGGTATTCTCCCAATATTTGCTCCCAACTGTTCACAGGACAGTATTTTAAAGTACAAACATCCTTCAAGTTGGAATCTACATCAAACCGTAAGCCAAAATGTATTCTGCTCCAGCATGAGGCATCTATATACTGCACTCTAGTTTTTGTTATTGTATGTTTTACTATCCCTCATAGTCTCTTGCCCAACCTCAAGCAGCATGCATTTTGAAACACCATTTTGAAAAATATTCAAAACTATTGATAGCTATGAATTATTCATGATTCTTTGCATAATAGCCAAATGTAGACTTCTTCAAGTCCAAGACAGCATTAAATGAGAAGACTTTATTAGTCCCTGAGGATGTGCCCATGCAGTACTTATCATTCATGACATGCTTATTTTGGATTCGTACTTTAGCGAAAGGTCTTCTTAACTTTAAAATTTGGGCTTCAGTATTTTTAGAAGTGTAAGGCTGGTATCAATAAAGGGAAGCATGAGAAGGACATTTATATCTATTTGTTGAAGGGTTTCTCACATGGAAATAAGGAATCCTGGATTATGGTTTGTAGTTATTTAGTCTTGTAGTTTACGAAGAAGCATCTACTGTGCTCAGGTTTCTACAGTGAAGCACAGATTTAGTTTTGTTGTTTTTATAGTTAGCCAAATACATAGCAACAGCATAAAGTTTCATAGATAAAAGATCGTAATATGCAAAAAAGGTAAGGTATTAAGAGTGTTCTCTACAGAATACATCTTCAGGTGGATATACACATTGGATGAAAGTCGTCCAAATCCATCGGGTTACTCCACCATCTAATATGTTTGCAAGTCTTCCAACATTTCCTCAATGGCAGATGTTGAGGGAAACATAAATCCTTTTTTTCCATAGGGGAATTTTTTTTCCTTTCCCCAACAGCTCATTCACCTTTTCCCCATTAAAATATAGATGTCCAAGACGAACATGTATGAAGAATGGAAGAATGATGTGTATTGCTATCTTTACCCTTTTCACTCTATACCACTCATTGGCAAGAACAAACCTCTACCAATCTCAGTTCTTCAGAACATTAAAGGATACAATCTTCAAAATATTTCTACATTTGCATTGTAGTAAATTTTTTTCAAGCTCATGAGCAAGCCTAAATGCAGTTTAATGGTAATCTGTCTCATTGAGAATGCACTGCAATCTACAGACAGCATGTTATAGAACAGGAGTCCAGTGGGAGGTCCTACACAGCTATCTCTGTGAGTGTCCATAGTGATATAGCTGTCAATCCAGCTGGGAGCCAAAACTTTGGATGTTTATGAACACTTGAAAATAAATCAACAGTTTTCCAGTATTGTGGTTGGAGTGCTGTGATCTCTTCTAAAACTTTTTCCTTCGGCCTGTAGATCTGGATAGTGAGGGGAAGATAGGTATAGGTTCGAGGACAGGGAGTCCCCACCATCAGGGGTCATCCCTGGGCAAAGGTAAAGAGGAGGGAGAGATATAGGGAAAGTGACTTCCCCTCCCTACCGACAGACGTATATTTTGGAGTGAAACGAATCTATATCTAATACTGTATGGCCGTTACGTACACCTTTAGGAATATATCATTTCTTGTATGTGCTTCATTAAGTAAAAGAATATATATTGAGAAGAGATGGATTCTCTCATTTTATATTGATAATTGGAATAAACGTGAAGTTTTAAGGGTTTTTTGTTTCCGCTGGACCTATCAGATTGGTCGGGTTCAATTCTGGCACCCTGGCTGATCAGCTGTTTGAAGGGACAGCAGCGAAAATGCTGAGGCCTCTTCATGGTATACCTGGTACAGTACTTTGTAGAGCGGCTGTGCTTGGTATTGTAGCCCAGGCCCATTCACTTATTCACTTGAATGAGACTGAGCTACTAAAAGGCCATGTGACCAATGTCAGCCACAGGCTGAGGAAGAGGCTGCAGCACTCCCCAGAGCCCCTTAAAACAACTGATCAGGGGGATTATGGCCAAATGGTCAGGTTTCTGCATGCAGTTTTGGAAGCCAAAATTAGGATTGGATCATAATAAGAGAGAAAGTATAAAATACTTTTCCTCTTTTTTGAGTTCAGGTAGGATTGGTTGGGATTGGGAAAGAAGGAGGTAGTTTAATTAATGAGTGTCCATTTCACAAAAGATAAGAGATATGTTCTGAAACTCCTACCTTGTGTCCAGTCCAATGTGTTTTAAATGTTTTGGCCCTTAAAGATGCATTCAAATACATTAATGGCACATCTAGATGATACACTTTTGCTCAGATGTTTCCATGAGCTTTCCATCCTGTCATCTGCCACCACTACCAATACTTGGTGGAGCCAGAGGTGAGTCCCTCTAATTCCATTCATGGAAATTCTCTTTCAAAGGAGTCCTAGAGTCATCCTCTTCTGTCAACTTAACATTTTTCTGTTCGATCTGTTTTGTAGAAATCGGGTAGACCCTCAATATGGCCATTCCAACATTCACACTACGCGGCTTTCCTAGAGTTCTGAATGGCAAGGCTGAACGATTACGTAATCTTATGCATCCAATCCTACAGTTTTACATCAGAGTCGTAACTTGAAGATCCTGGACCTCCATTCAAAATCTGCTACTGGCCCTTCTACCTACCATGGACTATTTACAATACTGTGCTAGGATGTTCTTAGTTGGCAGCGGGGCCTCCTCTTTGGGCCTCCTTTGGGCCTCCTCAGATACTGCTAACTCTGCATTTCCAATCAGTACAACCCTGCTATGCATAATTAGGAATATTTTAAATAGAAATCATCAGAATCAGACAGTGAACACAGATTTATGTAACTTAATATATGCAGAAACAGTGAACAGGCACTGCTCTGACATTAGTGTATTAGTCATCGGCTCCACTGACATGATCAGGAAATAGGGTAATTTAGACTTGTGGTTTATTATTGATTTAGCTGTCAAGTGTCTCCCCCTAGGTAACCATAATTTAGCATTAGATCACTAACACTTTTCAAGCATGTAGCATAATTCACTGTTACTGGGCTCACTGTTAGCTGGCCTGCAGATGCCAAAGGTCAGATGAGACACAGAGAAGGGGTCTCTGGTGTTAATTAAAGGGGAGAGGGCCCTCATAACATCATTTTTGTGCTTGTGCTATTACAAACCATTTCTCATTTGGAAGCAAAGTTTCTCAACTTTTTGTATATTACTTTTAAACCAAGAGTTGACATAGGCGTTCCTCTGGCTGACCTGACCAAGTCACATGAGCATACTGGAATTCATTTCTAAAATGAAAGTTATGACGGTCTAGAACAAATAAAAGATCCCATAGCATGTGAGGTTATTAGCCCTCCTCAGATGGAGAAAGTATTCCTTCAGCTCAATGGTTAGCCCCACTGCTTTGCAATTCCAGGGTCACAGGTCTAAATCCAGCCACATCTGCCTAGAATCTGCATGCTATTCCTGTAGGTTTCCTCCATGTACAGCTGTTTCCTTCTGGTCTCCACAGGAATGCTTACTGGTTTCCCATGAAATTGGTGGTTTTGTGAGTGATTGGCACAGAGGAGTTAGATTATGGGCCTTAGGGACTATGTCAGCGACAGACATGTAGAATTTGTTGGTATTGTGCAGATAATGAGTAAAACCATGGATGTAACTACCATGGAATCACCTGTTATGGAGCCCAATAACTACGTGGGGGGAGGGGGGGTATGATTTATTCTGGGGGGGGGGGGATTTGGGAAACAAGACCTATGCTCTAGAATTTGGGCTTGAAAAAGTTGCAAAATTGGGCTTTTTTTCATCAAAAATTTTGAACTTTTAGCATTTTTAAACCATTCAAGTTTTGAACAGGGATTGCAAAAGTGGGCATGGTTAATTGAAGTATTTGTGCATGATGCCTGTACTGCAATATTACTAAATAGATTATCCTCATATTTACCATCTCTTCTGGAACATCTGGAGGCTCCCACCAAAAAAGTAGACTTGCCAAACTACCGTAAGAGCTGGCAAATCTCTTACGTGCTGGGAAAGCCTCTCGGGACTTCATAGAATTCAAACTCTGTGTGGTGTCAGGATGCTACATCATTAGGTTCAGCCCCAGTGTCCAGGCACAGGTGTCTGTGTTTTGGGGTTGTGGTATGTCTATAAATTGAAAAGAAGAGGCACGTCACACCCAGGAAAATGTTTGATAACATGCTGCACCCTCATTAGAAAAAGACACATGGCAAAAAGTGAATATCAATAAGCTTTTCTGACCAGTTTTGAACTTGCTATTTATGGGGGCCATTGGAGAGGTCATATTTTGGTGGCCCTGTTGTTACTTGTTACGCCCAAGTAATAGATATCTATGTCGCATCTTCCATGATTCTTCACACCCAGTATGTGACAAACAGACTTGCTGTCTTAATACCCCATGCCTCACTGGACCTACAGCAGATGAATAGCACATCAAAGGTGTTAGGTGCCAAGAGGTTTTCCAAGACTTAAATATTGATGACCTAGACTTAGGATAGCTCATCGATATCAGAACGGTGGAAGTTTAGCTCTTGTCATCCCCACCGATCATCTGTTTGAAGGGGCTTAGCTGCCTGGGGAAGTGTTATGACCTTTTCTTAAGGCCTGTGATCTCACACGTGAATGAGGAATACCAAATACGGCCACTATACAATGTCCATCACTGTGCTTGGTATGCTATGAGGAGGCCACAGTGCTTGCCCGAGTTACATAAGGTGATTTGTTTCCTTAGGTTGTGTTCACACCACATTCGGTGTGTCTGCCCTGGGCACATTCATTGAATTTATTTATACACCTATAGCCCAAGACCTGCTAGATGACAAAAGAGTGCCCTTTTTGTATCCATAGGACATATCCTCATCTGTAAACCTTTTGTAACTGTAAAGGAAACCGTAGCCCTCCCCCAAACTGGGAAAGACCGCCCATTCAAGGTTGGGGCTTACATAAGCCCTGTTTTTTTTTTTCTCATACAGCGGACCATCACACAATAGTGGGCCTATGTGTGATATATGCAAATGAGTCTCATACACTTCTCACTAGGTGGGAGATTTCACCAATGTATACATGGAATGTAAAGGCAAAATGTATTGAGGACAACCATTGTTTCATAACCAAACGGTGCTGTGCCCTATGGTCTTTTAGAACCAAAGAGGCAGAAGACCTCGGCAGACCAATTTGCTCTTTGATTTTGGCCCTAGTTGAAAAGATGGGTGAATGGAGTACGGGCTTATTCAGAGTAATTTATGAACCTGTCTAAAAGAAAAACTGTACCAATTTTTCATAGGCAATCCTGACAGTTCAGCTTGTCTGGCCCAAGGGCTTTTGGAAACCATGTTCATAAGTGGGCGTTCCCCAAGCAAATTTGAGGTGACCCAAAAATGTTGGTAATTTCCTCATTAGTGTTGAGCGAATCAAAGCCAAACTAATTGATTTTGGTTCGGAATTCAGGAAAACTCCTGAATCTCCTTGCGCTTCATGGTAACAAATCTATTTTTCCTGAAGTAGAGGTTAAAAAAACCCAAAAAACATACCTCATCCATTTGCACACAAAGAGAATCCGCGCAAAATCACACGTGGGGTGACATATGACGTCGCTACGCCAGCACGCTGGCTGGGCATGGTGACATCATCAGTGATGACGTCACCACGACCGGCCCACGTGATGACATCATCACATCACTGCCTGAGATTTTGCGCAGTGTTTTCAATCAAAATGGCCGCGATGACCTCTACGCAGCAAATGGATAAGGTATTTTTTTTTTACCCTAATTAACCCCTGAAAGGCCTAAATTGTATCCTCAGATGCCGCGATCAGCGATGAATGTGGCATCTCAGGGGTTCAATGACAAAAGAGGCGCGATCGCGTTCCATCATTGCACCTTCTACATTTAAAGGAATGCGCTTCGTGGTGAAGTACTTCGTCACAAATCTCATTTCTTTGTGAAATTCGACAAAGCAGCCTAATTGAACTTTTCATAACTTCGTTTATCTCTAGCAACAGAAAAACCGGCCCTGTTGCCCATAGCAACTCATCACTGTGCAGCTTTCACTTTGCTAAGTACTCCGATAATATGAAAGCTGTGCTTGATTGGTTGATATGAGCAACAAGGCCAGTTTTCCTGTCTTTGCAGTCCATAGCAACCACAGCTTTCATTTCGTATTCTGCTCTTGAAAAATGAAAGCTGGTTGCTCTGACCAGTTTTTGTTTAGATAGTTTAATAAGTGGCTCACTCCACTCTCCGAGATGGGTCAAGGAGAGCTGATCAGAGACAAAGGAGTACCGTCTCAGCACTCGGACCTCCAATAATCAAAAAATCTGAGAGGTCAGAAGTTTTCTAAAATGACAGGTATCCTTCAAAAGATAGATATTACTCAGTATCCTCTGTATGTTTCACAGGTTGTCCTTAGGTGACCTACATCTAAATACTGATGAAGAGCCTTCCAAGACCAGAAGGTAGATGAAGTGCAGGTGTCACCTGAAATCGATAAATCACGAGGCCGAAAAACCGCTTCCAGCCTGTCTTCCATCACAGAAATGGCTGAGTGGTTCTCGCTTGTCCATATAAGCAGTGAGGGCTTTGTTGCAATCACTCATTACCCGTCAGCAGATATCTCGGCACGTGTTCAGCAACACATCCTCAGGAGAAATAAGCAGAAGCCGTTGTCATGTTATCGTCTCACTGTATTGCTGTTTTAAGCTTTTGGCAGGTATGATGCATGGTTGACCCTCACCTGAGACTGAAGTAAAATACCACAGCCCATGGGTCATGGAGAAGACCAGGCTAATGATAGATGGTTAGTCAACGCTATAGAATGTAGTATGTAAGATACATGTGCTTGTTTCAAGCTATCTATCCATGTTACAGTAGTTGCATCTAGTAGAAATTTATAGACAATTATTGTGACCCCACTAATGGTACTAGGTCAGGACCAGCTTAACGGTGAATGGTGCCCACTATTGGTGTTTCCTCCATATTGTAAAATAACCATATCAAGCAGTGCCTAACTACTGTATAATCGCCTTCAAGAGTGGTGCCCAAATGCCAGTGCAATACAAGGGCCAAACAACACATACATAACAGTACCATACAGTGCCACCATCACCGTAAACCGCAAATATGGCATTCTGAGAAGTGTGTAGCAATGACACAGAGTGCTACCATATGGTGCTTACATATTGTCAATACATAGTGACCAAAAAACAGTGCACACTACATAAGGTAGTTTAATAACAATGCTATACATTGGGGGAGATTCACTGATACTGTCAAGCATGGTACCCTTCTCTTCTTTGGTACCAGATAGTTTGTTTTCCGTTGTGGATATGGTGCCCTTTTATGTGGCTGGTAGCAGTTTAGTGAAGAGTCTCTTGGACCGATCACTAGTTAACAGTGTGGTCATGTGAATTCATGGCACTAACTTGGTTCCTTGCGTGGTTGTTGTGGCGTCTAGCTCTCAGGTGGAAGGTCGATAAACCAACTTCGGCATGGATCTGGGATGTGTTCACACCCTTGATAAGAAACCAATATAATGTTCCAATAGTTTAAGCAACCGACACATGCAAATGCAAGCAAAACCAATAGAGCTGTATGGGTCATATCATAACAATAACTCTAAACAAGGGTTATTTGTGATAGTACCAAAGGCTTTATTAAATTGCATAGGACACATGATTGACATAACACAGGATTCACATGATTTAAAACATTTAAAAGAAATACTGGACTGGTGATGTAGGGAGAGCGCACAAGCAAATATAAGTAATTAAAGTGCAAGTGCAAATTATTCAGATATAATATGACATAAGGGTTAGCAGGCCTAGTACCTACATTTTTCAAAAAAGCATTGCAGAGGAAACCGTGCCATAATCAAAAAAGTGCGTACTAACCATACAGAGAAGGTGCCTACCGATACACCACCAGTACAGGCCACTGACGCGTTTCGCGTTAGCTTTCTCAAAGGGGTGATCAAACCCTTGATAAACCATAAAAGTACCAGATACTATTTTGAACTTTGACCTAGTGGAAAAAAAAGGTAGAGTCAGGTAAAGTCGAGTCTGGCTAATCTATATTTGCGGATGCAAATAGGGAGGACATGGTGTCATGAACCCACTACTTGCATGTGCAAGTTTTACAGTTGTTTTTATTACTCACCTGGATACAGATGGGGATGGTACAAGCAGAAGACACCAATGGAAAAACTTGATTGGAGGAGACAGCAACTGAAGATCACGTGATGGTACCTATAAAAGTAGGGAAAAGACCGTTATTGCACACTCAAGTAAGTGGCAGTGAAGAAACCCCCTCCCAAACCCCCCCCCCTTCCTTTTTTATCCCTTAGAAATGTCGCAGTGCTAAGTATTGGGTAAAGTCGCCAATGGGGCAGACTAATTGTTGTTGGTTATACATGGGGTAAAGTCACCCTTCGGAGCGGACTAATGGTTGTTGGTTATTCATATATATATTAACTGGTTGGTTTTAATAATGGAGTTCTATGTAATAAGTACAGGAAACATTAGGCACCATGGCCAATTATATTCCACTAATAAAATAGACTTTAATATTTATTCAAGATATGTCTAATTTACTATTTACTGATAAAAAGGGAGAAGTCATTTTGGGTTATATGACACCAAGTTCCATACAGTGAAAAAGGGGCTTGTGACTGTCTAGTCTAGGTTTATACCTCTAGTCTAGGTTTATACCTCAGCAGCCCCTGCTGATCGGTGGCGGTGCTAGGAGTCAGACCCCAATCAATCTGGTATGGATGACCTATCCTAGCTCTCCGCCATGTTAGACCCTAGCTACCGGTCCAAAATGGGGGCTTTTTTTACACCCACTGAGAGAGAGGACAAACTAAACTACTATCGAGACATCCTATGTACTCAGTAAGCCGCTGCCTATGTGCGCCATCGCCATCGCCCATCCTCATGCAGAGCCCTCTACACTCACGTTAAACTGCCATGGCTGCTGGGGTGGGGTGGGGGGGGCAGGAGCAGTACGGGCTCCATCAGCAGCAACTTAGTCTAGAGTCACTTATGAGCAGTTTTCTTCACCCGTCTACTAAAGAAACTACTCTCCAGCAGCAGCAGCTAGACATAGAGCAGAACCTCAAACAGCAGGTGGTGGCATACTTGGAGTGCTCTCTGCCATTCCACATCGAAGATCCCCTGGACTACTGGGCAGCCATACTAGATTTGTGGCCGCAACTGGCCGAGTTTGCCCTGGGCAAGCTTTCCTGCCCAGCCAGCAGTGTGGCATCAGAGCGGGTGTTTAGTGCAGCGGAGGCCATAGTTACCCCAAGGAGGACTCATTTGTCCACCAAAAATGTTAAGAAACTGACCTTTGTGAAGATGAATCCGGCATGGATCAGCAAGGATTTTCAAACACCAGTGCGTGATGCACCAGACTAGATCATCCATGGTGCCACACCCACACTTTGACAAAAGAGATCTGTTTCTTCTGGCTACCTGCTTCAGCTACTATTCTGATGCTGCCATTAGCCTTATACCACACCTGTTGCCAGGTGCTCCTACTGCCACCCACCATCTTTAGCTGGTACTGGTATTGCCCCCCACCTCCCCATTATGTCACTGGGCCACTCTGTGATCTCCTCATGCTGCTGCCACCTCACCACTATGTCATTGGGCCACTCTGTGGTTTCCTCATGCTGCTGCCTGCTCACCACTATGTCACTGGGCCACTCTGTGGTCTCCTCATGCTGCTGCCATATTAACACTGTGTGGTCTTCTCATGCCTCTGCCATATCACCACTCTGTGGTCTCCTCATGCTGCTGCCAGCTCACCACTATGCCACTGGGCCAATCTGTTGTCTCCTCATGCTGCTGCCACCTCACCACTCTGGGGTTTTCTCATGCTGCTGCCACATTACCACTCTGTGGTCTTCTCATGCTGCTGCCATATCACCACTCTGTGGTCTCCTCATGCTGCTGTGAGCTCACCACTATGTGACTGGGTCACTCTGTTGTCTCCTCATGCTGCTGCCACCTCACCACTCTGTGGTCTTCTCATGCTGCTGCCACATCCCCACTCTGTGGTCTCCTCAGGCTGCTGCCACCTCACCACTCTGTGGTCTCCACATCCTGCTGCCACCTCACCATATGACACTGGGCCACTCTGTGGTCTATTCATGCTGCTACCACCTCACCACTATGTCACTGGACCATTATGTGGTCTCCTCATGCTGCTTTCACCTCACCACTCTGGTCTCCTCATGGTGCTGCCACCTCATCACTCTGTGGTCTCCTCATGCTGCTGCCACATCACCACTCTGTGGTCTCCTCATGCTGCAGCCACCTAAGTACTATGTCACTAGGCCACTCTGTGGTATCCTTATGCTGCTGCCACCTCACCACTGTGTCACTGGGCCACTCTGTGGTCTCCTCATGCTGCTGCCACATCACCTCTCTGTGGTCTCCACATGCTGCTGCCACATCACCACTCTGTGGTCTCCTCATACTGCTGCCACCTCAACAGTGTGGCTGACTCTAGTCGGTCGTGCACTCCCAAACTGCCTGGTCGCCTCATAGGTTGATTTCAATTAGCATGAGTATAAAGCTTAGCCCGCCCTCCCCCACTCACTGAAAGCCTTGTGGCATCAGGAGTGGTATGGGGTGTATTCTTACTGCATCCACTGGTAGCCATTTGGCACCAGGGGATGTGTGGAGTGGGCTCGGCATGCATGTTGGTACCTGTGTTCTTTGGATTCAATGGAGGCCATTTTGGCACCAAAATGACAAAAATTGAAAGGGGCCCAGCATGCATGTGGGACCTACGCTACCTTAATGTTATGGTGGCTGTTTATGACACATAAACATGTGTGGTTTAGTGTTAGGAACCTGTCTAATCAGAGATCGCCTTGACGTGTGGCAGACGGGCTCAAATAATTTTGTACGAAATGTATTTGCCAAGCATGTCTAATTTAAGCACAGCATTAGCAATATAAATACTTTTTTGTACTTTATTTGGATCGCAGAGTGCTGTTGCATTATATATTTAGCTTAGTTTTGTTTTCAGCCATAGCAACGTGCACCTGCATATTGGGATGTGCTGACTAACCCCCTTTTGTTATTCTTTGCCACCTCAATACTATGTCACTGGGCCACTCTGTGGTCTCCTCATGCTGCTTCTACCTCACCACTCTATCACTGGGCCACTCTGTGGACTTCTCATGCTGTTCCCACCCTCCCCACTTCATTACTTGGCCACTATTTTGCCTTTTTGGCCTGGTTGACATCATCATTTATTTGACCCTTCTTCTGATCTGTCAGAAGGAAGGAAAAATGAAATCCACAACGGATCCTGTCTGTGTAGCAGCTGTAAGTCCTGTATGGTCCCATCAGAATTGGCTTATGATTTGGTAGCCAAAAGCAGGAGTGGGTACAAAACAGAGAAGACATGCAAATATTCCATTCACGTATCCTCTCTGTTTGGATCCACTCCTGTTTTTTGGGGGCTTTAGTAATAATGATGGATTACTGACCAAATGCTGTCCAAGTGAAGGTGGATGCTCAACAGACAGGATCCGATTTTTGGGGGTTATTGTTGTGACTGACCAGAGAAAGGGCAAAATAATCAGTGACGTCAACACAAACTTACTGCTGACACCCTCTCCACTCTGTCGGTTTAATAGAACAGGTTCTGTAGACATCTATATGGAATCAGCTGACGACGGTGAAAAAGAAGTGTGCTCTTTCACACTATAATAGGATCTTTGGCCTCTGCATAATTCTTTATACCTGGCGCTAACATCGACCTGTAAGGTTGAGTTCACAATTGAGTTATTTGGTCAGTTTTGGCCCCGTAATTTACCAAATTAGTGAAGTGTGAAGTGATTCTTAGAGCGACGCCTGCGTCATCTGTGTGTCATACTGACTTAGTGCCAGGAAGCCATTTTTTTTTTTTTTTTCTTCTCTTTATTTTAACAATAATATTTCCATACAAAATAACAATCAAAATTGTAATTTCAATTTCCTTAAACCCCCCCTCTAATCTCCCATCCCCCTTTGTGATGCGTCTCCAACCCCCTTCCCAAAAGGGCACGGGGCAGGACAGTGAGAAGGTTGAGGCAGAAAGGAAAAAAAATAAAATAAATGAACAGTTCCATTCTCCCCATATCTTAACCCATTTATCCCCAGAATTTCTTTGTTTGTATAAGATGACTTCATACCTTTTTAATCTTATTAACAAGGTTTAACGATGTATTCATACTTGGAGTATTGGATAAAAACCAAGTCCGTGCTATCTAAAGCCTTGCCAAAAACATTATTTTAAACAAAAGAATCTGTTTATATTTATGGCACCCAACCTTGGAAAGATCACTCAAGATCCAAGACTCTACGTGAATGGAATCACCACCCTCAACTTTTGGGTAATATAATTATGTATTGCCCCAATATTCTTTTAGTTCTGTACAAGTCCAAAACATATGTAGATGATCGGCCTCAGGTAAATCAACCAATTTAAGCCTTACTCGCTTTCTCCCCCAGAGTAGATCATTAATAATTCTCTCAATCAATTAAAAAAATTTCTCTTCGATCCACACTGGGGAGTTCCTGAGGATATATAGAAGTTGGGGCAAAATCACTATTCTATCAGGGATATTCTATCGGCTCTAGATAACGGAAGTTGGAGCCATGTCTTAATTTTAGATCTCAATTTAGTTGGTGGTCCCCAAGTATTCAAGTGAATCAGAGATCCTCAGATTGCTGGACAACTCCTCAGGCAGCCTAGGTTAATATTTTATAGGAAAGCCACGAGCCGCACACTATAATAGATAAGGGGTAGGATGGATGATAGAAGATGTAATGATAGCTATATTGCCATTCCAGGAATTTCTAAAAAAAGAAAGAGGATAAAACGCACCATAAAGTTATTCTTGGCATCAATTTATGAGGGCTCAGTATGCACGAGATCATGTGAGATTCCAGCAAGATTATCAGCAATAAAGTCTATGAGGGTTATTATAACATGGAGTATTTAGAGAAAACCTGTCACTCTGAAAATGCAGTCTGATGTGCATGAAGTAATATAGAACAGGAAGAGATGAGTAGATTAATATATAGTTTTATTTAAAAAAGGAGTCCATACAACTAGCCTTTGATTAATTTAAACTTCTACTCATTCTAAGCTTTAGGAGTCCAGTGGGCGGTCCTATCAGTGTTTGACAGCCCACTGGACTCCAGAATGAGCAGTAGTTTAGATTAATAAAATACAAGTTACATGAATCTTTTCCCACAAAGCTATATATCAATCTGCTCCACTCCTCCTGCTCTAGTAGATCGGATTGAATTTACAATGTGACTGGTTCCCTTTAACGTAAATCTCTGTCAACTAGTCAATTTTTGGTTCAAAATGTGATGTTGATTAATTTCATAGTATAACAAGGGGAAATGTATCATTCCCTTACGATATGTTCTTTAATGTTAAAAAATAGCAAAACCCTACTAACTCTAGATGCAACTGGTGTTTTCATGATGCCCTCACCAATTTCCAAAAAGGGGGCAAGGCGAGGGTGCGGTGTAGGCAGGTTCATAGATCATCATTTACGCCATGTTAGGTGTGTTGCAACAAATGTAAAAAATGAAAATCATACATAGTCTTGTACATGAAAACGTCTTTCTAACACAGCTCTGTGTCTCACGTGGATTCAGGGATCTCTCCATTCATTGCTCCAATTGTTCTGCTGGATTTATTTCAAGTTGGCTTCTCAGGGGGCATGTCCATTCTCATGAGGGGGTCCTGTATGCTGCAGCTAGTGGCGGTTGAAAGTCAGAACTGAGAATGTACTTCCATTTATTAAGAAGCACCAATATCTAGTCTAAGTTATAGTAATCCTGTTGGACCTTGGTAGGACTTGCCTCTCCTGCTAAACTCCACCATTTTTTTTATTTAAAATGGCATAAAAATGGAAAAGTTCCAAAAATGTGCAATTTTTTTTGCCTTTAATAAACTCTCCAAAACAGAATTATTATTGTATCCCAAACCTTCATACAAAACTACTTTCCTACAGTCATAGTTAGGCTAGCCGTGGCAGAGTGACTTGTTGGCGCCCCCGACAAAAGAGAACCCAGGTCACATGCCCCATCCACAGTATGCATTTTACCATAAAAAAATGGAAAAATATTAATCATGTGGAGTCACCTTCTTCTAAAGGGTTGTTAAAAATTCTACTCAGACCTCTCTTCCAGCATAAGCTGGGTGACTAACAGTATAACAGGCGTTACCATCCCTCACTGGTGTAGTCACCCAGCTTTTCCTGATCAATCCAGGTGTGGAGTTCTGGGCAGGGGTCTGGGAAAGCTAAGCGGCAGGCATTGTGGAAACTGTCATAACCATCTCATTGGCAGCTACACAGCTTTCCAGGAATAAATTTCAAATTTCACCCGACTCTAATGCAAAATTCTGGAGCGGTAAGGTGCGAAAATAAAAGACAATATCAAGGTACTGTAGCTATATATTCCTCCACGCAGGCAAAACATCCCATAATCTAGTGAAGATCAGCCCTCATGTCCCATCCTCATCCCAAATAGACATTATCACTGAGAGCCATCATGTCACCAGTCACAGTATGTTCTCAGCCCTGCATCCTCTCGGGCTGCATGCTCTCTCTATGGATACACCACCATTGCTTAGTCTATAGATGTCTGGTGGAGCCTGCACCCTCAGCTACACAACGGATGACTGAAATTCAATAGCTATGGAGATCCGTCAATCAACCTGGTCCAGCATTCCTGCCACTTTTCACCTTCTGCGGAGTGGTAGCAGCTTCTTCCCTGAGGCAGCAACATTGACCCTAATAGTGACCCTATAGGCCTAGGTATTTACACCTCTCTATCTTCAGGGTCAAAGTCATGCATCATTCCTGCTACACGCCTCTACAGCATATACAATAGCGTACAAGAAATGATTAATTGCAGTAATACAGGTCTATGGTTAAATAGATCAATACATCAATAAATGCACAAATTTCTCTGCTAGTTTGCTAAGATAAGTCAGTCTGAAGTTCAGGGTGTTCTAGACTGGACTGTATCCAGGACTAATTATGGACTGGTTTCCTGCCTTTGACAAAACAGTCCCATTGGTTTCCTCATCATTGGGGTGTTTTCTGCACCCTTGTCCTGTAAGTATGGCACCCAATTCCTTTTTGCACTCAACGGGGCAACGTCAGAGTGATGCAAAGGCACAGAGTTACGGTATTGGGTGGCAGTCAAGCCGAGGCACTGGATCTGGTCTTCCCAGCTCATTAAATGGTCACCAGCTTTTCACACAACTTTGTGTACTATTGATTTATGCAACCACAAGAAATGTCTAGCTCTCCTCCCCCTCCCCCATTGCTAATTGCTTTTCTCTTTTAAATATGTCTTAAACCAGTCCAGGATGGATCAGCTCCACTGAAGTATCATATCACACACGTCTGTAAAGTCTACGGAGAGGGAAAGTAAGAGGATTGAGGAAGTGCTGAGTGAGACAGGACTTCGGGAGAGACAGTAAAGATACTGCTCCAGGTAAACAGGACGTTTGTATCTCAACACACGTGCTTTATTCACAACCATACAGGTCAGTACTTCTCTGTAATGTCCTTCATGATCCTGGGGCTGCTTCTGAATGACTGTGAGACAGTTAGGAAGGAGATTCTCCTCGCACTATCCGTGCACAGTGAATGGCAGATGGTCTCCATCCTCTATCTCTGGCAGAACTACTATCTAGACATTCAGCATGCACAGGGAAAAACTGCTAAAAACTGCCAGATACAAGTCATATAAAGGACAGAAATAGTCTTATTCCTCATAAGTAATGCTTTTTGTTGAAAGGTACGCTTTTAGACTGGATTCACACACAGCACTTGGTAAAGTTATCTTTGGTGTATTAAAGTATGTGCCCAGATGTTATTTTAAGACGTATAATCAAATGTAAATGCATTATGCACAAAGCAATTTTGTGATTTTTAATTTTTTTTTTTTTTTTTGGGGGAGAGGGTGTGAGGATCATCCTCAATCTATAAGAAGCAGCAGAAAATAAAGAAGGAAGACCACTGCTTCCCATGCAAGAATAAATGTATCTGTGCAGTCCAGTTCGCACCATCCAACTTTCTGCGCCGGTCTTGATATCTTCTGCGCTGCCGGAGGATGCACCTGATTTATGAGGAAGCACAGGCATCGTCATAAATTAGGCGCATCCCATCCTCCAGCACCTAAACGGAAACCTAAAGCAGCACAGAGCTGCCCTAGATTTCTGGCTTCATTTGCGCCAGAAAACTGGTGTAAATGAAGATATATTTGTCCTGGGTGTTGTCCAAACCCCTTTCCCGTCCTTGTCATGCCCATTTTTGTAAAAGTGGCGATTTGCGTATTTTTTTTCGTTTTTTTTTTTTTATTCACATTTAAAAAGTCACAAACACACGGCTTTTTAAAGCCACTTTTCTTTTCTTTTTTTACATTTTTATTAAACAATCTTAATTCCATACAAAATAATACATCAGAATTGTAATTTCTATACCCTTAAAGCCCCCCCCAATTCCCACCCATTTGCGATGCGTCTCCCATTACCTCGGCAGAGGAGGAATATAAGGGGATAATTAGAAAGTTGGAAAAAAATCACTAAGGCCCCTTTCACACGAGCGAGTTTTCCGCGCGGGTGCAATGTGTGACGTGAACGCATAGCATCCGCACTGAATCCTGACCAATTCATTTCGATGGGTCTGTGTACATGAGTGGTTTTTTTCACTCATCACTTGTGCGTTGCGTGAAAATCGCAGCATGTTCTATATTCTGCATTTTTTACGCAGCCCTAGCCCCATAGAAGTGAATAGGGCTGCGTGAAAAACACATTGCATCCGCAAGCAAGTGCGGGTGTGTTGCGTTTTTCACTGATGGTTGCTAGGAGATATTGTTTGTAAACCTTCAGTTTTTTATCACGCGCGTGAAAAACGCATCAAAACGCATTGCACCCGCGCGGAAAAAACTGAACAACTGAACGCAATCGCAGGCAAAACTGAATGGCTTTGCCTGTGAAATCGCACAGTTTTCACTGAACGCATCCGCAACGCATCCGGACCTAATCCGGACACGCTCGTGTGAAAGAGGCCTAAGGGGTTAAAGATTAATAGTATATCCTTGTAATATATCATTCAAGGAAAGTGATAGAGAGAGGCGGCACTCACCATGGAAGTCTTCAATCTTTGCTTTATTTCACTGTAATTACAGCATTAATTCGCAATACAATAAGGGCTGCGGGCGGACGCCAATGCAGGTGGTTAGAGCGGGACGGCCGTTTCGCGCACAAACTTACGCATTATCACGCCGCTATGACATATCCTTGTAATATGCCATCAAGGTGCTTGTTTCCATGGTTACGACCAACCTGCAATCTATCAGTACTGGTTGTGCTTGCACACTATAGAATAAAGTACCAGCCTATGCATTCGCCCATGTTACCGGTAACCAGAGAGGCCGGCACTTTTTCCTATAGTTTGCAAGCCCTGCCACCACTGATGGATTGCAGGGTGATCGTAACCATGGAAACGAGCAGTGTATAATGCGATGGAAAAATGAATCCCACCAGCAAAGGAAGCAATATGAACAATCCTAGTACAATAGTAAGTGGTTTGTATTTACTTTCTCTACATGACAAATACCACTTGCTGAAATGACACAACCCCTTTAAGACACATTGCTACTTTTCTCATTGCTACAGTGCTATACTGCAGCTCAGACCCATTAAAGAGGTTGTGCAAAGGTGGGGGTATCTTTGGTCGTGGTCAAGGGAGGTCGTGTTCCCTTGCTTGGAGCAACAGGACTGCTGCCACTCCATTCATTCTCTATGAAGTGATATAGAGAGAATGAATGGCGTGGCAGTGCATATGCGTAACATGCCACTATATTCATACGGGAGCACTGGACTCCTATTCTTGTGACCATGGGAGCAGCAGTTGTTGGTCTCCTACCGATGACATACTTAGGCCCTATGCTGTGGACGTGGGATAAGAGCTTGGATTGCCTTTATCTTGAAGAAAGCCATCATTCCCATTGAGTAGTTTAGTCACGTCGCTGGTAGTGGACGTGGAAGCACTGCGCCAACCAAACAGTTTGACTTACGACCTGTACTAAGGGCATGTTTTTTACCCTTTAACCCCTATACTGAGATCTAGACTTTGCATCAGGGGAGCCACCAGGCCTCTACCTCTTGGAATAGTCCTGGCGTGGTTAGCTGCTGACGCACAGCGGTCACAGACAATGGTGTGAGGCACTGAAGGGTCAGACAATATTTGAAGTCCATAATAGGCAGAGATCATGATGGGCACAGTACATGCAAATCCGTGAAACTAGTCTGAGGTCAGGGCAAGTGGCAGAGGGTCATTACAGTAAACAGGCAAAGGTCAGGTCAGGCAACCAGTAAACAGGCAGAGATTGGTATACGTACAGACAAACAGAACAGAACAACTTCGCAGGGAACTAGAAAGCTAGGCAACCTAAAGCTCAGGCACCCTCCCCTAGGGGAAGGTGCCTTAAATACACTGAGGTGACCAGCAGGCTTTGGGCTGCAGCAAAGCGATCCACGGGGGATGCTGGTAAGTGGGCCTACTGCTGGAAGGACGGGGAGGACAAGTCGGTCCAGAATACTGGAATAGCAGAAGAATAAGCCGGCTAAGTGACACGCAGAGGGACAGCAGTGGGCACTGGCAGAACGATAGCAGTGGGCAAGCGATACCAGACAGAATGCATGGACAAAAGTTTAGCATAGTTCATGTGATGAGTGCGTGTGCCAGAATTCAAAACCTCACCGATTACATACTGATACCATATACACAGGTACCCCTTTAAGTAAGGTGGCATTGTTAAGTGCCACACATTCCCTTTCCCGCCAGGAAGCACATGAGTCTATTGTGCATGTACTGGATAACATACACATAAGGAACCACCCTGCTGAAGTTGCCAGTTTCCGAAGCATTGTCAAAAACATTTGTTTCAAGCCATCATTAGAGCGGACATTCTCAGGGCAATGCAAGGCATGACAGGAAGTCAATGTATGTATGGTGGCATGGTCCTGCCATCTGTCCATTTACAGAGCACATCCTGTGCAGCAAGTAATGAGTTAATTAAAGCCTAGAGATTGTTGAACTCCTAAAAGGGAAACATACTGAAAATCCATCTCCAACACATCAAAGGCAGAGAGATCACCAACACAGATACCACAAATATGTGGAAAGGCAAAGATTCAGCATGGACTAATTACAGAGATAAAAGCGGTATCTCACAAACAATTCACAACTAATGTCAAAAACAAGTTGGGTCCTTAATGATTTTACATTAAGAAAAGCAAAAGTTTTATACCACATTCTCCATGACCCTTGAAATACTTAAAATATCCAAGAATGAGCCAAGTTCCATTGGATTAAGTGACCAGATATGAAGCTTTCTTAGATCATTATACAGTATAATGTGGAATTAAAGACGTTGTATCTTGAAGGCTACCCCTTTCGTACTACAGCTGTCATCTGATTATCAACGCTTCAAAAACCTCTAGCGATCACTGATGGCCATACGAAAATGATGGACAATAACATATTTTGGGCTGAGTCCACCAACAAAAAGAACTTCTCCATGTTAGCGAATGTCCATTCTGGCACACAGGGGGGTGATCCAAATGAGTTCCTCTTTCTATGATGTCCACATGCCCTATTTGGTATCATGCCGAGACTTCTTGGAGATGCTTTAAAGAATATTTAGATTGGGTTTCTGGACCCAGTAATAGAGAACAGGGAATTAACTGGGGTTAGACCATCATGAGACTGGATATTTTATGATGTGGTCTTGCAGCAGTAGTTGTGTTCAGTACGAGAGGATTTCTGGTATATGTGCTTGCCTAAGAAGTCCAAGAGATGACCATCTGTGGAATAAAAGGTGGCCATAAAGTCAGCAGAACTTGACAATTTTTGCAGGATTAGCTGCATGAGTGTGTTTAAATTGCCTTATACACAGGCCGAGAATCAAATAGAAACGCTTGTTAGTGATTATCTGGTGGTGTTAAGGTCCCACCGAATACCTGTTGAACAAGCTTGCTCATCATGTAATCGCATCTTTTATGCAGCCACCTTAATCATCACTTGTCGGCAGAAGATTATGCTGTCTAAACATCACACTGCTGCCGGCAAGAAGCTTTCTTCCGACAATCACTTGCTAAATTGTCATGTGAAGGGACCTCATGGGTAAAGAAGGATTAGATATATTGAACTTCAAAATTCCTAATCCTTCGTTCACAGGAGAGATAAGATACCAGCAAGAGTGTCTAGCTGCGACTTTCTCCCCTCTCCCCATTGAGAACACATATACACATGGCCAACAGCCAATAAATGGTGGCTAGTTTAAGAATGAATGCCTTCAAGCTTGTATCCCCTGAAAAAAATACAAAACCACAGTAATGACGAACCAAGGTTGACCTGGGATAGGTGGCTCCCCCATAGGGCAGGGATAATGCTTAAAACCTCAAGACCAGACCAGAACCTATTGTTAAATTGTTCATCGATGGTCTGATTCTGGTGGGTCTTTGGGCAACCAGAGAGAAAGAGAGATTGACAGATGTGTTGAAAGCCCACTTTTTAGGGGGAGAACAAAAAAATATAACACTTTATTTAGTATCTGCTATACCCGAGATTTAAGCAATATCAAACAATTTATGGTCGTTCTGCAGATTCTTGCAAGGTAAAGTAACCCCCACGATTGGCGTAGAGGGCAAGGTGACTAGTATGGGGAAATTCTTAATATATGAAAATTTAAATACGGTCTGCATGATCCTTGGTCAATCTGTTAAGTTACTAAAATACTAGGGGTAAATCAATGGGTACAGCAGGAATCCAAAGGCACTATTTGAGTAAGGCAGCCTATATATGCCCAAATTTAGAAAAGACTGTACACACTGATCTTGTTGATCGTGTTCCTGTCAAGATCAAGTATTAGAATGTGAATTCTCTAAGACAAAATCCATTTTGCACTGGCTAGAATAGGTGTGAATTCGAACGTTTCCCCTAGTTTAAAGAGGGACCAAAGAGGGATGGACTTTACCGTGGTAAGCAACGGGACCAATACTTGTCAGCAGGAAAGCAGCCAGGGTGCAACAGGCCAGGGGACGAGACAGGAGGTACAGTACTAGGTACAGAACTAGGCAAGGTGAGTAACAGCTCTTTTTTTATTTTACTACAATTTATAGAAGAGGCATTTTGTTGTATTGTCTTTTCCTCTCTAATCCTAATCCTTTTCTTCTAATTTAGTGTGGCAAGAAGAGGAAATCCTTGTACAGCACATACCAACCCCTATAACAACTTCAATAGAAGTAGCCACATGTATGGAAATATTGGTCACTCACTGGTTGCTAGGCAGCCTAAACTAAAATACACTACAGAATACATAAAAAAATTATTATATTTTTTTTTTTTTTTGGGGGGGGGGGGGAGTTTAATATTGATGGCCTATCCTCATCATCAATGTCTGATGAGACTGATGTCTGATCAGTCTCCCAGCAGTCCCAACGTTCAGCTGTATGAAGATGCCGCAGTGCTCCAGTGAGTGCTGCAGCCTCCTCCTAGGACAGTGACGTCACATTCCTCGGTCGCATGGCCTAGGCCAGGCATCAGCAACCTTCGGCTCCCAGCTGTTGTGAAACTACAATTCCCAGCATGCTCCATTCATTTCTATGTAAGTTCTGAGAAGAGCAGAGCAACTATGCATGCTGGGAATTGTAGTTTCATAACAGCTGGGAGCCAAAGGTTGCCTACCCCTGGCCTAGGCGAAGCTCAGTCCCATTCAAGTGAAAGGGCCTGGGTGCAATACCAAGCACAGCCACTTCTCAAAGTATGGTGCTGTGCTTGGAATACTGTTAGATGGCCCCTTTAAAGATAGGGTCACAACTAAGCTTATAAACATGTGAGAGAGTGAATCTGGATCACACATCCTCAAACACTATGCTTTTGATATAACAACTGTTTCTCACCATATTTAAACGGGCTTCTCAGCACAATTAATAATTCATGTCTAAATATGCTATGCATAAACATGAGGCATTGGTATACAGTTTTATCCCACTTAACATGACAAGCTTGCCTCTATCAATTGGGAAACTACTCTAGCTATGGCGCGGGACTGCACCGAGACCATGGACACCACAGCACTGCACCAGCGGAGGGCGGGACCGAGACACAACTAAGCTTACCTTCACTCAAACAAAGATTCAGCTTACTGCCCCAGCCCTGTACCTAAGTACTCTGGACAATGTAAAGTGGCTTGTTGGTGTCTGTCTGTCACTTAGCAACTGAGACACAAGACCCACTAGTAAGGGCAGCTATAAGATAAGAAATAACAGATTTTGTAATGGTTTATGATACAAATTCATCTACCTGTATTTAGCCCTTGCAGATAAAAACATGTTGAGATGCCAACTAAAGATTCGAAGAACCATATTGGAAAGTATTTCAGACCTTATTTTGGCACTGCCAGTTCACAAGGACTGAATAATTTCCCATAGATGGAGTGCAAACGATGGGAATTCTCTACATCTCTTGGTATTAAGTAGAGCAAGGAGCACTATAAATTAAAAAGAGAAACTGTCCATTATCAGGTCCAAGTCTTCCACACATGGTAGGAATTAAGTAGTTTCACCAGATAAGTTTATTGACTTGCAAAAAATAGAACTAATTTCTTGTAGATTGCAAAGGTCCTCTCCCCCTCTGTACCAGTCTATTAATAGTTTCATGCTTATTGTATTTGTGTTTTTATATTATGTATGTGTAACCCCTCTTAGATGATAATAATACATTGATTTGAGATTGAATTTCATGAGATTCAAGCCTACCTGAGTTTAAAAAAATTTGCATAATGGCTGTGCTTCTTTGTAGATTCAGAACTGCGAAGGAATAGGTGTTTTTTGGGCTTCCCTAATGTCTTTTTCAGCCGAATTATTTCCTATTCAGCTGCAGAGCTGGATGCATTTCTCTCACAAGCAAGGGGCTTCTGTGGTATCTGTCAGTAGTTAGTGCACTATGTTTGTTTTCATCTCTAGAGCTAACAGAGTAGATAAGAAGGGATAAATCAACCTGCCAGACACAAAGGAGAGTCCTGTGCTGTTCAGAAGCAGTCTAGAAGCAGTTTTATTGGACTCACAATATCAGCTGCAGTGTCCTGAAACACACTGCTTAATGTTGTGATTGTGTTTCATGTAAATTGTGCTTGTATATGTGTTCTCATAAAGTTGCATAGGGAGGGGGAAGTCCTAACAAGCCTCCCAAGGCTGACTACACCCTACTCTCAGTACACAGTGCAGTAGGAAGAAGAAGGTCAGTGTGTAATGTCTGAGGACAAGCTGAACCTAAGCAGCCATTTTGCCGAGTTATCCAAACTCCATAATTAGTTCCCTGCACCAGCCCATAGAAGGGAAACGGATTACAGAAGAACCAGGTAATGTCAGAGAAGGAATGAGAATATTGACATTTGCATCAGGTGGAGAGATTCCAAGCTACAAGCTGGCCATCATAATTGATGACAAAAAGGCCATTTGTCTGAATATAGTATTCCTAGAAAAAGATACAGAAGTAAATGGATCATACATACAGCAGAGATAGTTCATCCCTCTGGAGAATTAAGTGAGAGAAAGACTGATTGTCACAGGGGACTATTCCTTATGCAACTTCTGAGAACTAATGGGAATCCTTGTAAAAGCTGCCTTGATGTAAATGACTATTGCATACATTGATGACCTGTAGATCCGCTTCAGTAAAGTACTGGGAGTTTGTTAAAAGCTCTAGTCTCCTTATTCTATATCATCATTACTGCTACTCTCAACATTTGCACCTAACGGTGCTGGTGTCACGAACACAGGGGCCCAGCCACCAAAGCACCCTAAACACCAAATACCATCAAGGGCACCTCAACCAACATCTGGCTGGTGTTCCCTGCAAACGAGAGTGCCCCAGAGGATTTCGTGCTGTCTTCTCATCCACTGCATGCCGTCCCCGAGGGACAACTTAACTGTGAGTACTACTATACTCGGCACCTCATCACTAGTACGCTCACGCATATCATCCCCTAGGGTGTCCAGTCGTCGCACAGCTAGCTCCAACATGCCCCCACTTCTTCTCTGCAGTCCTCTATATCTCTGTTACTAGGAATGGATCATACCTGACAATAGGCAGTGGACTGCAAATTAGCTGGAAGTGAAACCCCTAGTAGCCATGACTTTACAGATTTTTTTTTTTCAGGTGGATGCAGGGAGATGATTTAAATAAAGTGATTTAGAAATTTGCCACTTACACCATTCTCTATTAAATTAAATGAATTTGTATGAAAGTACAGTGACTCGATTATGAGTAATGGACCGCACTCACTAGTACTATCTAATTCACCCTGTTCAGAATTGCTGTGCCATACAACAAATGATACAGGAAGTGCCCATATTACGTTGACCACATGTAGAATATTGTCAATCCATCTCTTGAATAGTGTTACGCCTCTTGATGGGGATGTGTATGCTGTAAACTGCAATTCGTAAAGACTGAAACTTGCCAACATTCTAAAAAGTTCCCTAGGACACCCATGCTTGGCACCAACATTTAAAGGGCAATGATCACACCTCTTTTATTATCGAGCATGCCCTTATTAATGACTCAACATCTTCCAGACAATGTGTGTTTTTATACCCCACTTGACTATGATGATGTAGTTCACACATACAGGGCTGCTTCCCAGGAGTTTATGAGAGGCTTCTGTCATGCGTCTAACTTTTCCCAACTCTTCCTGGAAGTCTGAGAGGTCTCCCCTCTTTCTAGACAGCTTCCTGAACATTTCAAGAGAGTTGACAAGTATCTGCTGACTAGACTGGAGTGCAGAGTCTACAAAATCTCCAAAATCTTCATCCCCCCAAAATGAGGAAAGCGGCTTTCACAGCCAGGTTCCCAGGTCACGCTCCCCAGTGTGAGGGAAGAAGCGATATCATAGTAAGGAATGGCACCTAGGATCACCAGCGGGAGAGCGGTCAGAATGTGGTGACCAGAGTCAGAACTAAAACTATGACAATAGGCAGCAAATCCAAAAGGTGAGACAGGAGCAGAATCCAAGGACAAAACGAGGTCAAAGTTACTATTAGGCCTTAAATGGTAGCAAAGAGGAACAGCAGAACAGAAAGACAAGCAACCAATGCAAACAAATAAGTCTAAGTAGGAACAGCCAGCGGCTACAGTCATCATTAAACATTCAGAACAGTATGTACATTGCCCCCCTGAATTCATATTCACAATACTGATTTTGTAATGTATCCCACTACATGGCATATAAGTAACAATAACCATTATTTGGTTTTATGCCCAGGATGAAGTCTACTACGCTGTAAATAAGAGGAAACACAAGGAATTTACTAAGGAGAGGAAACTGCTCAGTATTTATTTGTTTTCCTTACGTAATGACCTTTCATGTGGTGTGTCTATTCCTGAGGACAAAGATGTGAATGGTCTCAGGGGCCAGTTTTTGAAGGTACACTGGTAATAGGAAAAGGAATTTTACGACTAGGCTTGGCACTGTCACATAAAAATGTCACTTCTGTGGAAAGTAGATGTACCTACTACAGACACAAGAAGTTCCCCTGGTATGGCGGCTACACGTCATGTGTGGTTACAATCTGGTGGAATAGTTGAGCTGGCATCAAATCTGTGTGTAAGAGATTGTCTAGTAGAAAATCCATTCATCCTGCCATTGTAAGATCGAATCCCTTGTGTCACTTGGCACCGTCTGAACTAAGGAATGCCGTCTAAATGGACCCAGTGAAGGTCTAACATAACAAAGAGGTAAGCTATGGGGCCCTTGGAGAGTGGGGGTGGGTCCCATGCCCTTTGTTACTGGGTGTCTAGAACCAGCAAAAGACTTCCTTGTCCAGAAGAACTGCATTTTTCACAATCGAGGGGTGGGAAATTGTCCCAAGTGGCAAGAAGAAGGAACAAACACCAGGCCATGCTATACTAGGTTGTAAACTCAAACTAATGCAAGGCAAGCCTATTGTTTAGGCTTTACCAGACACAGTAGAAATAATCGGGGTTGGTCTGGTGGGTCCAATGGTTAGTCCAAGCTCAAACAAAATAATGGACTCTTTATAAAAACAGGGCCTCTATGGTCTAAGCTAGAACTTACTGTGGAATCAATAACCAGATTAGAGGGGGACATACCATAGATGTGGATCTCAATAAATTAGAATATCAATGAAAAGTTAATTTATTTCAGTAATTCAATTTGAAAAGTGAAATTCATATATTATATAGAATCATTAAACACAGAGTGATCTATTTCAAGCAATTATTTATTTTAATGTTGATGATTACGGCTACAGGTAGTAAAAACCCAAAAGTCAGTAATTTACAGTATTGTGAAAAAGTTCAATATTGTAGACTCGTGGTGTCACGCTCTAATCAGGTAATCAATACAAAATGCCTGCAAAGGTTTTCTAAATCTTTAAATGGTCCTTCAGTTTGGTTCAATAGGCAACATAATCATGGGGAAGACTGCTGACTTGACAGTTGTCGAAGAAAGTCATTGACACTCTCCACAAGGAGGATAAACCACAAGAGGTCATTGCTAAAGAAGCTGGCTGTTCAGAGTGCTGTAACCAAGCATATTAATGGGAAGCTGAGTGGAAGGAAAAAGTGTGATAGAAAAAGGTGCACAAGCAACAGGCATAACAGCATCCTTGAAAGAATTGTCAAGAAAAGGCCATTCAAGAACCTGAGGGAGAATCACAAGGAGTGGCCTGCGGCTGGAGTCAGTGCTTCAGGAGCCACCACACACAGACGTATCAAGAACATAGGCTACAACTGTAGCATCCCTTGTGTCAAGCCACTTATGACCTAGAGACAACATCAGAAGCGTCTTACCTGGGCATAGGAGAAAAAGGACTGTACTGTTGATCAGTGGTCCAAATAGGATGGCTATCACCCCCAGTCATTCACTATAGACATAGACAAATTACAGGCACACTATAGACACATTTCACTCTGGGGCTGATTGAGGGTGAGAGAAACACCCTCGGCCCACCTGCAGCTCACCTGATGGTCTTTTTCTTTTGCCAGCAACTGGATCGTGGCTTAGCAGAGTCTGGGGAATGGCGTAGAATGTCCAGCTTTATGGGGTGAAGCAAGTGGCTACCCTAGGTGCAAAGTCCGGTTTTCAGATGAAAGTAAATTTTGCATTTCATTTGGAACTTTAGAACTCAAGGTCCTAGAGTCTGGAGGAAGAGTGGAGAGTCACACAATCCAACATGCTTGAAGTCCAGTGTGAAGTTTCCACAGTCAGTAATGGTTTGAGGAGCCATGTCATCTGCTGTTGTTAGTCCACTGCATTATATCAAGTCCAAAGTCAGTGCAGTCAACTACCAGGATATTTTAGAGCACCTCGTGCTTCTGTCTGCTGACAGGCTTTATGGAGATGCTGATTCTATTTTCCAGCAGGACTTGGCACCTGCCCTCATTGCCAAAAGTACCCATACCTGGTTTAATAGCCATGGTATCATTGTGCTTAATTGACCAGCAAACTCACCTGACCTAAACCCCACAGAGAATCTATGAGGCATTGTCAAGAGGAAGATGAAAGACACCAGACCCAACAATGTAGATGAGATGAAGGCCTCTGTCAAAGCAACCTGATATTCCATAACACCTCATTATATAATATTTTAATTTTCTTCATTTTTTAGCTGTAATCCATTATCATCAACATTAAAAGAAATAAGTGCTTGAAATCGATCACTCTGTGTAATAAATCTATAGAATATATGAAGTACACTTTGAATTGAATTCCTGAAATAAAATAACTTTTTGGTGATATTCTAATGAATTGAGATGCATCTATATATGTAGCCTGTGCAGGTGTAAAGGAGCCCATAATGAAGGGAAAAGTCCTAGGCTGAATCCATGGTGACACCATCCCTCAGGTTTCATCACAGTACTGAACATTAAACGGTATGAGCCTTGCCATACACTGCTGCTGGGATCAGAGCAGCTCTGATCCCAGAGTTGCAGCAGAAATATCTCTGTGTATTACAGTGGTCCTCCATGTTGGCAGTGTCTGTGTGATCAGTATGCCAAGGCTCCTGAGCTACCTAAGGCCCTTGACATACTTTTACATCAGAAGTTTAAAGACACAGTAAATGAGAGCCTTCATTTTTTACTTTCAGGGGAGGTGATGGCCATACAGATGAGTGCTGTGTATATAGCTCAGACAGTGGTGATGCTGCTTCTTGTTCTGGTCCTAGTGGTCATATGATCTCCAGATGTTCAGTAACTCAAGGAGCAGCTCGGCCTTAGTGGATCCACATCAGCTCTGCAGTGATGCTGCACAACCTTGGGGGCTGTATTCCTCCTGTAACTGGGGCTAATTTCAGTAAGCCTTCGAGGATCCGGAGCAGAGGATGGGAGTTGTAGTGGCTCACTATAGGATGTGTCACAGTGGTTTCCCCCAGTGAAAGGAAAGTGCACCTTTTCTTCCTTAAGGGTACTCCCTGGAGTTGGGGCTCCTGCCTTATGGTAGTTGCCCTCAGGGGAGCACCCAGAAATTTTGTCTAGTGGGGGTCTGAAAAAAAAAAGTGTGCGGCGCAAACAATTGGCCCCACCCATTTTGCTAAGCCCATCCTACATATAATAGTCCACTCCCAACAAACACTGTACAGCTGAAATGATATTGATGAGGATGAAGGTAAGAGTCTCCCCCTCATCCAACATAGACACACTGTACCCAATACTCCACCATACAGGGCCCCAACATAAAGCTCCTCTACTCACACTGCCCCCCACGTAGCTCTGTGGCAGGAGCTGTTGCAGTTTCACTCCCTCCTAGTCCTGAAGGCACCAAAAGCAGAGTGGAGGAGGAGCTGCGCCATATTAAAGGTGTGTAGGTCCGAGTGGAGGAGCCCGGCTCTACACATCATACAGAGGGAAGGGCGTGTCCTGGCTGCACTGCCTGCTTCACATTATACAATAGACAACAGCAGGCTACAGCCAGGAAGCTCCCCCGCTCTTCTCCCTCCCCAGATCCTGATCAAGGCTTGTGGTTCCCCCCACCATCCACCCCCCGCCCGTGGCCTGCCGCCCCCTTGGCTGTCCTCACCCAGCTCTGAATCCTCCTTCTGCAAATGGCAGGGGGAAGAGCCGGAGCATCTTCTCTCCTACATAGCGCCACATACCTCCTACATCCAGTGATGTCACCTTTGATATAGACGTTCTCTTTTCTTATCTTCTCCATTCAGACCAGACCGCCATGATGATTTTTCACCCATCTCCCATCTCTGCAGAGATTGACAAACAGACATTAGTTTCCCACTTTTCCATCATCTTCACATCTTCTGAACACCCCATCCTGCCACCCCCAATACTGTGCCCACTGTGCTCCCCAATACTATACTGCAGAAACTGTCTCCTGAAAAATACCTGTACCACACAGATAGTGCCCCCTTCTACAATTATTGGCACACAGTGCTCTAAAAAAATAACTGTGCCCAGTAAATAGTATCCCTGACACTAATAGAATAAACATATTGTCCCCAAAAATAATTGCGCTAAGCTGATACTGTGTCAGGGTGCCCACCAAAGAAACAGTGCTCAGCCAAATTCCCACCAATAGAAATAATTCTCTGCCTGAGCACACTTAGTAATAATGCCCCCATAGTGCGAATACTAGTGTGATCATGTTCGCCATAGCCCCCAGTAGTAGTAAAGCTCACCATAATGCCCCCTAGTAGTAATAATTCTCCTTATAATATGACAGTACAAGAAATACCCCTGCTTAGTGCCCGCAGTTGCACTAATGTCCCCATAATGTATGCCAGTATAAAATACCTCTATATAGTGCCCCAGTAAATGCCCCCGCAGTGCTTCTCTGCCCCTTCCCCATAGTGCCATGATAATTTGCCAGTATAAAATACCCCATCTTAGTGCCCCCAGCACATGCCTCCATGGTGCTTCTCTCCCCCTTCCCCATAGTGCCCCTATAATATGCCAGTAAAAAAATGCCCCTTCGTAGTGCCCCCAGAAGATGCCCCTATAGTGCTCCTCTCCCCCATAATGTGCCAGTAAAAAAAATCCCTTCTTAGTGCCCTTCATAATGTGTCAGTAAAAAATCCCCCTTCTTAGTGCCACCAGATGCCCCCATAGTGCTCCTCTCCCCCATAATGCCCCCATAATGTGCCAGTTAAAAATGCCCCTTCTTAGTGCCACCAGATGCCCCCATACTGCTCCTCTCCCCTATAGTGCCCCCATAAAGCGGCAGTTAAAAATGCCCCTTCTTAGTGCCACCAGGTGCCCCGTAGTGATGCTCGGCCCCATAGTGCCTCCCATGTGCCAGTAAAAACTACACCTTAGTGCCTGATACCATAGTGCATATAGGGCAGATTGTGCCAGTAAAAAAAAACATAGTACCATAGTGACCTCAAATAATGCCGCTATAGTGCCACCAGATGCCCCATAGTGCTGCTCTCCCCTATGGGTGCCTCCCATAATGTGCCAGTAAAAAATGCCCCTTAGAGCCCCCAGATGGCCCCATAGTGCTCCACTCCCCCATAGCGCCCCAAATAATGCCGCTATAGTGCCACCAGATGCCCTATAGTGCCCCCGCAAAATAAGGCAGAAAAAATGCCCCCAGATTCCCCCATAGTGCACCCCCAAAATGGGCTAGAAATAAATGCCCCCATAATGCCCTACTCCCTCATGGTGCCCCCAAATAATGCCCCTATAGTGTCACCAGATGCCTCATAGGTCCCCCCCCCCACCTAATAGGGCAGTAAAAAAAATCCACCAGATTCCCCCATAGTATGCCCCCAAAATGGGCTAGAAATTTAATGCCCCCAGATGCCCCCATAGTGCCCCCTACCAAAATGGGCCAGTGAGAAATACCCCCATAGTGCCCCCACAAAACAAAATGCCTCCTAAAATGTGCCATCTATAAAAAATAAAAAAAACACTGATACTTACCTTCATGAGGTTAGCAGCAGACCTCTTCCGGCCGCGCTGTGTGCTGCCCGGCTGAGGCGGCGCGATGATAATGACGTCATCGCGCCACGTGAGCCGGCCTAGTCATAAGAACAGGGAAGGGAGACGTGTCTCCCTCCGCTGCCGCAGCACATTGATGTGTATCTCTGTCCTGAGGACGGCGATACAGATGAATATGGAGATAAACGCTTCCACAATGGAAGCGCTCATCTCCTACTGCCTCCCCACCGCCACCAGCAATTAGAACAAGGGCCACGCCGTCTGTGGCGATCAGCGGTGCAGCACCTTGCAGCAGTCTAATCAGCACCTTGATATGCCACAACTGTGAGGTGGGATGGATTATCTCAGCAAAGGAGAAGTGCTCACTAACACAGATTTAGACAGATTTGTGAATAGTATTTGAGAGTAATGTGTCTTTTGTTTATGTAGAAAATGTTTCAGATCTTTGAGTTCAGCTCATGCAAAATGGGAGCAAAACCAAAAAGTGTTGCATTTATATTTTTGTTCAGTATATATATATATATATATATCAATATTGGTTTGTAATCTCCACACAATTTCAATAAATCTATCACACTTTCCATTAACCCATCACCATGCAAACAAAAACAATCCAGTATTCAGCCAGAGCATATACATAACTGGGCAGGCTATCCTATACTTGTTAGTATAACATCACTTGACCTGGCGTCTTTGGGCATGAGGTGCGGCCTAGTATCATGAGGCTCCAGCTCGTTAATAAGGATGTGAAAGATTCATTAGGAGAACGCCGCCGCTATTCCAATGACGGCTTTCTCTGGAGAGGAAGCGATGATCATTTATGCCAACACTCATCTATTTTTGCCTGGCAACTGTTCCAGCTTATTCGAAGAATGTAAAGTGTGTAGACCTATACTTGACACGATCTGGTTTGCACAATGTAAGAGATTACACGCAAGCTGTTGTGCTTTCATTTGTATCTGCATATAGCTTTACACACTGTATGACTACAGGGTAGGTATGGCTGGCCTTTTGTAGTGTAGAGCTATGGAGCAGGTCTTACCATAAAGACACTAGAAATGGGGTCCACAACACTAGGTAGGCCAGTGTTTTCTACCTGGTTGGTTGGAACCACAAGAAACCACAATTTTTAAGGGGATGTGTTATTCACCTTACTGACTCACGCTAAGCAGCTAGAACCTTCCCCCACTCCAATGATGGCTCCTGTCTTCTACCATGCTGGAGCAGGCTGTAGTTCTCCTTCCCCAAATGGCAACACTGGGACCTAAAGATGACATCTGGACATGGTGGTTGATTTAATGAGACAATACCATGTTGCATGCTCATTCAGCTACTATACAAGCTTTATGTACTTGCCTAGTTATTGTCTCTGTGTCTTTTGACTCCTGATTATGATTCTGGTCTTGACCTCAGCCTTGTTCTTGGACTACACTCTTATCTCACTCCATGGATTGTTTACCTGGTACCTGTTGCAATGCTCCTGGTTTTGATCCCTGGCTATCTGTTGACTATATCCTTTGGCCCCTGGCAACCAGACTGCTCTCCTAGTGATGATCCCTGGCTCTAGTCCTGACTACTCTAATGCTATATCAGTGCTACTTCCACCAATCTGTATTTATTTTTGGGAATCCAACCTGGAGAGTTCATTTATACCTACTTGTGCGGATAAAGAAGAAGAACTGGGAGATTCCTTAGACTCTGTGCCTTAGTCTATCTAGTGTCCAACCATTTCTGGTGGAAAGGACAGAAAGCAATGATGAGAAAGATAACAGGATGTTCTCAAATGCGTTGGTGCCCATGTCATAGGCAGTAATATGCCTCTCTTACACCCTCTTGTGCCAGTTATACCAACTTTCTACATGTGCTACATCAAACATATTTATATAGGGTGGCTAAGGGATAAGTGATGGCATTTAAGTAATGTTTTGAATGTGGTTTAATAGTTAATACCTAGTACAGAAAAAAGTGTGTCCAGCTCACCTGCTGTATAATGTCCCCTCTGGGATCCCTCATGCACGGACCATGCGGCAAGTAACCGTGGACTGAGAAATAAAAATTCTGGAGGTCCAGCAAAATATTCAGCTGTGTCTTCTTTATTGTGGTGAAGGTTATTACAACTTGAAGCGCATATGTTCACAACAGATTCACACCGTCAAAGCGTTTCGAACAAAGATCTTATTCATGACAGTCATGAATAAGATCTTTGTTCGAAACGCGTTGATGGTGTGAATCTGTTGTGAACATATGCGCTTCAAGTTGTAATAACCTTCACCACAATAAAGAAGACACAGCTGAATATTTTGCTGGACCTCCAGAATTTTTATTTCTTAATACCTAGTACCTCTGATCGACTAGGGCAGAGGGGACAATCTTTTATGGTCTGAGAACCACATTGATGGACTAGGGTAGAGGGGCAAAACCTTTTATGGTCTGAGGACCACATTGATGGACTAGGGCAGAGGGGCAAAACCTTTTTTTGGTCTGAGGACCACATTGTCATATTGTTCTACTTCAAGCTGCCGCAAAAAAACTTTGACGAGTTAATACAGTTTAAAAGTCATATGTCTTTCAAGTTCAACTAAACGATAGGTGGGGGTGTGAGTTAAGTGAAGGTAATAAAGAGGAGTGGGAGAGGAATCTAAACTAATCAGATTCGTCACAAATTGCACAAAAGTTTTGGCTTGAATAATATGCACAAAAAGGTGCTCGTTTTAGTTTTAAACTTCAGTACACTAGTGAGAGAAACAAGGCAAGGTGGATGAAGTCAGAAGATCACATGACTGGTGCATTGTCGAGTCGCTTACCCCTTAACCTCCACCCTTCCCATCCAATAATGACAGATTCCGCAAGTGGATTTTATGGCCACAGCAGCCTTTTATTAATAACATAAATACAAATAAATACCATAAATAATAACTTAACCCTTGGCCTTCCCACTTGAAGGCCCCACCCTAGAACCTTACCAAGAACCTATGAATGACAACACGGGGAGGGTCCTTGGAGCCCCGTAAATGACGGATAACTGCCCCGCCCTGAGTTAAATTACCTCTAGCCGTAAACGCCAGCTCAGAGGCAGGAACCGGTAACCAAGGGCAACCAACTTGGGACGCTACCCGCCATATCACACCTTAAACCATTACCTGGGGAGTCCAGAGCCTCCTTTGGCTCCCTCCCCACCACACCAGAGCCACCATAACCACCAACTCCAAGGACCCCCCACCGCCCCAGGCCGCCATGACAAAGCTCCCCCATCAAACACTGCCGGGCCACCCATAATCCACTCGAAACCATCCTGGCCCTACAACCCACCCCATAAAACACTCAAGGACTCCTACCCAACCGAGGCAACCAGCAGCCCAAATGGGTGGGTGGGTGGGGGCTGCTGCCACACTGCTGTCCTTAAAAAATGGCCCCTTTTCCCGCCCTTGCTAACCCTTTTATGCCCTTAGCCACTCCCCCATTCCTTCGTCACTATCATTTCTCCTTAACCCTTAGTGAACCGAATCCTCTCCCTCCAAGCCCCAGTCATGCCAGGCCTTCATCCAGTCTTGCAGCCCTATTCCGGCCTGCACTTTACCCTGGGTGGGGCCCTGATCAGTAGGCTTGCCCACAATGCTTTGTAGTGAGCCTGACAGCCAATCAATATGAAGGATATTGGCTGGTCTATCAGGCTGTATGTTATCTCTGAAGCACAGATGTGAGCTCAGTCACTGATGTGATAGGATATGTCTGCCATGTTTCTGAGAGATATAGCAATTCGACACACAAGCCAGACATTTTAGGATCATGCAGTGTAGGGATTGTGAAGAAGATATATTTAGTTAGGTAGATTAATTTAGATTGTATGCTGGAGCAGAAAAGAGCTTTATCTGAACTGTTCACACAAATTTGGAGGCATACAGTTGTCCACAATATCTTGGTATGCTGAAGCATTAAGATCGTCCTTCACTAGAACTAAGGCCAACCTCTGTAAAACATCCCTCATCCACCAAACCTTACAGTTAGCACAATGCAGTCAAGCAGGTAACGTTCTCCTGCAATCACCAAACACAGACTGGTTCATCAGACTGCCAGGTAGAGTAGTGGGATTCTTACTACTATATATTATGTGTCTCACAAAGACAAGATGGTTGGGATCATATATCTAAAATTATGACCAAAGTACAGATTTCCATTGGTACATTGTCTATTCCTTGTTGTTTCTTAGCCCAATCTTTTCTTCTTCTTTTTGTTCCTCAGTAGTGGCTTCTTTGCAGCAGTTTGACCACAAAAGCCTGATTCTCGCAGTCTCCTCTGAATGGTTGATGTTAGACTGTGTCTGGTACTTGATCTCTATAAAGCATTTATGTTGGTTCTAATTTGAGGTGCTGTTAATTTGCAGTTTCTGAGGCTGGTTGACGCTAATGAACTTGTCCTCTGCAACAGAGATATCTCTTGGTCTTCCTTTCCACATGAGAACCAGTTTCATCATAGCCTTTGAAGGTTGTTATGACTGCACTTGAGGATACCTTCAAAGTTCTAGCAATTATACAGAGTGACTGACCTTCATGTCTTAAAGTGGATAATGATGGACGGTCGTTTGTTTTTATTTATTTGAGTGGTTCTTGCCATAATGTGGATTAGAACAGTAGTAGAATGAGGCGAAACACTGTAAGGAACTGTATACCAATCCTACCTCTGCACAACTCATAGTCTCAAACACATTAAGGCAAGAAATTCCACAAATTAACTCTTGACAAGACATACTATTCCAAGTGACCTCATGAAGCTGACTGACAGAATGCCAAGAGTGTGCAAAGCTATCATCAAACGGTGAGATTGAGAAGAATCTAAACTATAAAACATAATCTGGTTTAACACTTTTTTGTTTACTACCTAATTACATATGTGTTCCTTTATACAATATAAAGCATATGAATATAAAGAGAATGTATACTGTATATGATATACAGCACCAAATAACCAAACTTTCAAACATGTTATATACATGTTATTTATAAGACATGCTGAACACCATCTATAAATGCCAGAATTGCTATTTTTTTGTCTAGTAAGTGATCAAAAAGTATATGTGCCTCAAAATAGCACCAATGAAAACTAAAAGTTGGCCTGCGGAAAAAAAAAACTCACACAGCAACACTGAGAGACAAAAAATGTCATGGGCCTTGAAGTAGGTTGCCTCAAAAAGTTTTATTGTGCAATATTGTGTGATAAAACAAAAAGAAACCTTATACATTCTAATTAGGCTTGAGCGAAACGAGCTTCGGATCATAGATCCGAAGTCTATTCATTGAAAAATTTTGTTTGTAATGCTGTTTCCGTACAGCATTAAAATGTATGGGCTCCGTGTATCCAAACTTTGTCTCGACCAAAGTTGTGTGAGACTTTGGTGAATGACTTCGGTTTTCCCATTGCGTATTTATAAACATTTTAAAATATGAATCCAAAGTCGGCTTTGGTACTGGCTGGTACCTCAGTAAAATCTTCAATTACTTTGTCGACAATTCCAACACGTTTCCCCAGTTTAGTATGGTTCTTCAGGGGACCAAAGTTGAAGAAAAATATGCAGAATATATGGAGGCATCCTGATGGTTTGGAGCACGAATTTGCGCCTGCTGCAGCTCCTGTGTATATACCCACATGCCTCACCAATAACCATAGTGGGAGTTCAAGCCTGAAGCACATGCTGAGGTGACGTCACTTCCGCTAGCATGCTGCGTGTGACATCACCGCCGTACATGCGCTTTAAGGCCTCATGCACACGACCGTTTTTTTATGCTGCCCGCAAAAAGGGGTTCCGTTGTTCAGTGATCCGTGTCCGTTTTTGCCTTCCGTTGTGTTTCCGTGTGTCTTCCGTTTTTTTTAGCGGACATGACCCAAAAGATTTTACCAAAAGACAGGCTGACAATGTTTCCTAAGTGCCTGGCAAGGGATCCGCAAAAAAAACGGACACGGATGGCCATCCGCATTTTTCACGGACCCATTGACTTGAATGGGTCCGTGAACCGTTTTTCACGGACAAGAATAGGACAGGTTATATTTTTTTGACGGACTGGAATCACGGACCACGGACGCGGAGGACAAACGGTGCATTTGCCGAGGTTTCCACGGACCCATTGAAAACCAATGGGTCCGCAGAAAATCACGAAAAACGGAGCAACGGACACGGAATCAAACAACGGTCGTGTGCATGAGGCCTAAGATTAAATGCATACTTGCCACATTAATTATGAAGAATATCTGTATATATGATGTAATGATTGAGTCCCAAGTGGAAAACCTTTGTCTTGAAAAGTGCTACCCTTCAATAAGATACCAGAATCAGGCGCCCTTAGCCTTGGCACTTGTGGTGGATGATGTCATTTCCGCCTATCACCTTCATGTGTTCCACATGAAAGCAAATGTCACTCCGGACATCTTCAGGTAAAAAGAAAGATGTCCAAGACATAAACTCGGTCTCCACAACAATTAGACCTAGGAGGGTAGAGTATATAAGCCCTATGGTATGAGACATGAGAGAAGGGGTATTTATTATAGAATATTATAACAGAAAGATACGTTATAGGTTTTACCCCACAGGGGACATATTTTACTATTATTATTATTATTATTATTATAAAGCCCTCTATGAGAGGCAGGGAAAAAAAGGTCGGTGGAATGGGGGGGGGACCCAAAAATGAAAAAAATAGATACCCCCATAAATTTAGAGGCTCTGTGGACTGTATAAGGATGTCATTTCATAAAAGAGGGGGATACATTGTAGGTTCCCCTGGTGGTATCAAAATTTAACGACACCCACCATGGCATCCATTGCAGATAGAATATAATGAGCCTTTCTTGGCCCAATATCAGCAGTATTCACATAAACCTATGGGACCACTATCGTGAACGCAATCAGTGACAATAGGGAAAGAATATATGTACAAAGGAGAAAAGTGTTGAAAAATGAAAAAAACTAATTAAATTTGTTCATTGAGGCCCAGAGTATTCGCCATCGGTCTATCCACTGGGCCTCCTTACAAAGGATCCTCTTATCCCAATCATACCCTCTGGGTGAAGGATGCGCTACCTCAACAACTCACTTCAGACAATGACGTATTGTCATTGTATTGTATTGTTCCTGAAGAAGGGGGATTTTGACTGTAACCCCCGAAATGCGCTGAGCTGGAACCATTCTACTTGCAATCTCGGCGGGGGTGGGAAAGTCCTGTTGGTGTCTTGAGTTTATCTTTCAGGCCTCCTCCCCAGTGAAGTAAGTAAATACTCTTCAATACTTCTAACTCTCTAGTACTTACTTATGGGGCCCCCCAGCATACTAATTGCGGGGCATATTCTATTGATTTAATATATTTTTATATATTCTATGTATTCATTTATGATATATTTGTATACATGTATTTTAAATCACATCTCTAACATAGAATAAGTGCTACCGCATACTATATAGAGAATTGGCACTGATTACACAAGTTTTTTCGGGACGTCCCTGGCGAAGGTGGTAATCCCCCTTCTCTGTAGGAATTTTCTAACTACAACTATGCTATGCATGGACCAAGTCTCCATGACGTCTAGCAGCCTCTCTCTATAGACTCTTTATCAGATTTATTGATTAATTCCTACCATAATAATTTTCACTACATCGGTAAACCTTGGGAATATCTTACCAATACACCCCCTCTTTGGCACCCATAAATCATATATCTATCTTGGGAACTCGTTTTCCCAGAATAGTGTTATAACCGTATATATACATATTGTGGATCATACCAGTGTTGGGGGGTGGTCCATGAGGAAGCTCTGCGGAGATAATCTGACTTATGGACTTTTGGACTCACTCACTCTGTATAGAGAAAGGGGAGAATTTATCATAGACTAGCATTTTGTGCTAGTCTGTGATATCCCCATAAAAAAAAGATAAATATGCCAAGGCTGCTGGACCAGTCCCTCCCCAGCCTATCCAGGCCCTCTTTTCAGGAAAGTGGTGAGACGAAAATTGCTTCAGAAAAAGAACTGGGCCTGTTAACTACTTTTGCAGGGGTAAGAACTGTAAGATCTGTGAAATTGCAAAAATGTGGAAAATGTGCATGCAAAGTCTGAATTTCGATATCTGCTGTGAGTACTGTAAGTACCCTGTCCTGGGCTCTCTGCACCTGCAGTGGGCAGGAAGGTCTACTGTAATGGAGAACATTTTAAAAAGTGAGTGAGGTTTTTATTACATTGTTTTAACACAATGCTGCCTGCCATTCATTTTTTTATTATGCTGAACATCCCCTTTAAGTCCTGACTCATGCCATGCCTACAGTCAGCGTAATTATGCCAGACAATCCCTTTAAAGGGCTCGTTTAGAATTAAAAAACTCTTCCAAAAATATTTTCCTACCAGTAAATTTTGTGGGGACTGTGGAAAATGGAAAAAAAACACCTTATCAAACTGTCCTAGTTCCAGAGCCGCAGGCTGCGTCCAACCAGAATTGTGATACAAAGATACCACTACATGATTGATGCCTGTGCAGAGAGTCTTGATGGTCTATATTATAGTCTGTGTGAAAGGAGTGCCATGGCCCATCAAGCAGCAACCTCCTTTATTGTTGGGGGAAGAGTCCCCATATGCTGTCACCGTGTAGTAGAGTACAACGGCTGCAGAGATTGAGACTGTTACTACTAAGCCATCTCTTGTAACCTCATTGTAACCAACAAGCTTTTTGCCCTTTGTACAGTGACCCAGTGGATCACTGCTAAAAGGTTAAGAAGAATGTTCTGTTTTTATTTTATTCTATAACAGAATGGATATTTTATTGTTTGTGTGTATCTGAGGGCTGGTTTATGGAGTTAAATTTCTTCTCCTTTAGATGGCTGCCAAGAAGGGGTGGGCCTTAACGCCCTGGGATTGGCGCTTTCCAGTGTGGATCTAAGACATCCAGGTCAAGAGTGAACAAGTGAGCAACTACAGTCAGCTAATGGGGATCCAGGGAAGATATCGGGCAGCAGCCCACAAAGAGAGTGAAGAAGGAGGGTCAAACAGCCAGAAGAAGAGGGTTTGTGCATGGAAATTGCCGAGGAGGTAACACTCATTTATAGCTCCTGGACTCCCCAGCCCTTGGCTAGTTTTAAATGGCTTTAAGCTCCCAGTAATAACAGTGGGACAGATTGTTATTTCTGTCTAAAGGTCTGCAACTCGGAGTGGGCATCGATGACATATATTTTTTGTTAGAATTGCACCTCTTTGCTGAATTGGGGCATTAGCTATATGTTTAAAAGTGCTTCGGGGAGCTCCTGGATTCAACCCCATGAGTCAGGATTAGAAAAGTTTGCAGCGGTTTGAAAATTGTGCACCCCTGTTATGTAGATGAATGTCCTACAACTTATTCTTCAGTAAGGACGTGTTATAAGTTGAACTGCACCAATTAACTCCTCATTCCTTTCCTGTGGTTTTCTGCCTTGCACCTCCCAAACCTCCACATCAAGGACATCTTGTCTTGTAAAATACAGGAGACTCCTACCATGGTAACAGATTTGTTATCCCCCCTTTCACTGCATGGCCCAGGGAAGCACTGGAGCAAGGTGACCGCCACCATGATTAACACCATTATCTGCCACTTACAGCTCTTCTCCATCAAGCTACTTCCCCCACCGGGTCACTGCACTTGTTACTCTTATGTCCACCTGTTTCCTCCCACCATCCTTGAGTGGAGAGCCATTCCTTGACCAAAAAAAATCTTTTGTAAGATCTGAGCCGCTTACTAACCACCTGGTCTGTTAAATACTATACTATAGCCTATTATATATCCTATTGCTGTCGTTGTTATGTGTGTTGCATCTCTTTTTGTTTTCCTTCCCCTTTCTTCTGCATCATGTTGAATATTATCATTACTCTGTGATATACTTGAGGACATAAGAGACGGAGGGGAACGGCTGCACCTTCTCATAAACATCAATGGCACTACAGAATGAGGGCATTCCACACAGAACATACGTAGATCAATCGTCTTCTCCTTCAGGAAGGGATCCTTGTAGGGAATTATTTGGAAAAAATACCGGCTTTGTAGGAGTGTGAAACTTGTTTTTATCAAAGGAAGTAATTCGTATTTGTTGGAACATCCATTACTACAAAACACCACAATCCACAATGACTCAGGAGAATTCATCGAAGTACAGAATGAATTGTTTCAGGAGATACTCGGCAGAGTAAAATATGTAAAGCCTCAGGAAGACTGTCCGTATCCTGTTCCTGGCGACAAAATACAAATTCTACAAAGCAATATTGAACATTTAGGCACTCAGTGCACTTACAGTACAGGGGTGTAAACATTCATTGGGGTGGGCTCAATCATTTTTAGGTCATTTTTATAGGCTCCATACAAGGACAAATATGCTAAAGACCGATAATGTCTGCATCCTCTATTTTAATGGGTGGTGGTGGGGTTCGGAGGTACAAAACCCTTAATAAATCCATGAGTGAAAATACTTATTTTATTTCATATTTTATTGCCTATTACCAAGCTGATACAATAATGGACTCCCTATATAGATAATAACCAGCATTGGACTGGGGTTCCTGGGGACTACCAGAGAAAATTATTCTGAAGGCCCAATCCCAATATCATTACTAAAGTTTAACAGGCTTTCAATCAAAGAAATAGACCTAGAGGCAAGTGATTGGCTCCAAAGGCAGATAAGTGTTTTTTTTTTTTATCTTTGAGGCCGTTATAGTATCATTCTGGGCCCACAGGAGGATCCTCTGGTACTCTGGTGGGCCAGTCCAATCCTTATAATAACAATTATACAGTATATCATGCTAAGTCATTTGTCAGTGCTCATATCATGCTGCAGGAGAACCTCCAACATTTATTTAAGGCCAACTCTAGTCAAGCCAAGACTGTCAAATGTCTTGTGAAGACATTACTCAGAAAAATATTTTACAGTATGTCTGATATTGAAAAAAGTCAAAATATCTGTATCCTTAAAAAAAAAAAAAAACAGTAATAATATCTATGACTTAGATCCACTTTTGAGCTACGGAAATTTAAACTATATCCTCAGATGTCCATCTTTAGGTATTGGCAACTATCCAAATTTATCCTTTGACATGTCCATCAACTGGTTTGCCATTCTTTTCAGGTAAAAACCTCAGATATCCGTTATGGTTCTTTTTTTTCCCTCTCTCTCAAATTCTAGATTGAACATCAAGAACACGGCTGAAAGGTCAGTACTGATAATGGTGTAAACAGGGATTGGTGGCATCATAGAGGGGTCACAGGTGTGATTATTAGGGTATCTTTCTAAAGAGAGTGAGTCCTTTGTTTATGGTGACTCAAGGTGGAACTCAGCCTCAAGAAGGTCTTGACCTTACCTGATGCACACGATACCTAGCTGGAGAAAGATTTGGATGCCCCGGCACATACAGATGTAGCCGAGCCAAAATTGACTCTGATAACTCTGATAACACAGTGTTATCTCATGCCGTCTTTTGACAAAAGCCATTGAAATACCTTGAAAATAAACCATCAAGTTTAGTTTGGCTGCATCTGTTTGAGGTCCCCCCAAAGATAAATTGATTACAGAAGTTCTCACTGTGGAGAACTTTGTTGTTCTGCTCCTTTAATGAAGCAGAACAACAGAAATGATCAGCAGAAGCCTATCGGAAAGTAGGAATAAATTCACGATGGGAGTTCATTTTTTTATTTTACATATGTTCCTGTAGGCATACATTTTGGAACATACACTATGTTATCAGACATATATAATACATACTTACCAACATTCGTGTTGGTAAATTCATGGCATTTAGGCCCCACCTCTACACATGCCCCAAACCCACCACAGAACACCCACGTCTGGGTGTGTTTTGCATAATCCACACCCACTTTTCGTCTGAGACCAGCCCAGTTTACTGGGATTTTCTCTGAGAATTTGGGACTGTTAGCAACTGACGTAACATATGTTCCTTTGTAACCCAGGAACAACAAATGGGGCAAATCTATGAACAGTCTAGAAGAAAAAAATGGGGTAGATTTATCAAAACTGGTGTAAAGGAAAACTGGCTTAGTCGCCCATAGAAACTAATCAGATTCCACCTTTCATTTTTCAGAGTTCCTTTGTGAAATGAACGTTGGAATCTTTTTGGTTGCTATGGGAAACTAAGGCTACTTTCACATTAGCGGCAGCCTTCTCCGGTGAACAGCCTGCCGGATCCGTGCTGCCTCTAGTACACCGTGCCGCCGGAGGTCCACTCCGGCCCCAATGACTATAATGGGGGCGGGCCAGAAGTCCGGCAGCAGCACGGCAAACATGCCAAGAGGCGCAGGAATAAAACTACGACATGTTCACCCGTCAGAACAGCCTGCCGGAGAAGGCTGCCGCTAATGTGAAAGTAGCCTAAGCCAGTTTTCCTTTGCAGAATTTTGATAAATCTCCCCCAGTGCCTACCAATAACAACTCAGCTTTCATTTTTTAAAAGCACAATAAGAAATGAAAGCTGCGCTGTGATTGGTTGCTGTGGGCAAGAAAGACTGTTTTTCTTGTTGACAGTTTTATAAATCTCATCCATTATGTTACTAGTGCCCAGATTCACCAAAATCCCACAATATCCAAGATGACAATCTGGATTCCCAAGACAAATATCCCTTCTTCTGTCAATAATTGTGGGAAAGCCGGGAGGGGATTTAGGATATTCCTGGATGGGAAAGTTCTAATTTGTTCACTATGTCAACAGTACCAGAAGACATTTATGGTATAGTCAGCCGCAGTGATTTACTGTTAGACTTTCCAGGTATTTACGGCAGGGCCTTAGATCTTATTCATTGGAATTTTGCCCTGTTCAGACATTTCTGATACGTCACATTTGAGCATCTGTTACTTATTACACCTATAAAACTCCTCAAAATGTTAATTCCATTAGTATGAGGATCTGTCGGCTCTCCTGACATGACTGCCTTGCATGACATAGCAATTCTGGGGAATTTTCTCTTAGAACCCTGCATTGTGCCTTGCCTCTATTACACCACCCGGGAAATGCATGAATAAAATGATTACTGGGTGCTGTCATACCCGATGTCACTGGGCGGCATGCCCTACATAACCTGATACTGTCCAATCATCAATGACAGTGCCAGACTGTGTAGGGAAACACCCTATAGACATACTTACCAAATCTCCAGGAACGTCCGGGAAAAAGAGAGACCTCCAAGATTCCCAGAGGAGTTGGCAAATCTCCTGTAACCAGCATGGAGAGCTGCCCTCCATGTATTGTAACTGTATGAAGCACTGGGATGCTACATCATTAGATACAGCCTTGGTGCCCAAACATGCATACATGAGATGGGGCACTTTACAAATAGGCATGGCTAGGCCCAAAAGGTGTGGCAATACCCCCCTCCCCCTTCCAAAACAAAGTCCCTATTCTCTTGGACGCCAACTTCACCCAGTTATTAATTTCTTCATACCTTTCCACGAAGAGTAACCAATTGGAAGTAGCTCCCTATGAGTCAAGACCCAACTTTCCAACAAGCCTTGGGATTTGTGAAGGGAATATAGCCAGGCCAGATACTCATCAGTATGGAGTAGTATTCTGGCTGGCTCAGTGCAATGCCTTGGAAGTGGTTTAAGCAGGGTGCTGAATCTCCTCAAAAACACCATTGCTGTATGGAGACTTATTGGCAATGCTCCATAGGAAGCAAATATGCAAAGAGATATCTAATAAAAAGGAGAACTATCTCACCAGTGTCAACTATTGGAAGTGACTCCCTATGAGTCAAGACCCAACTTTCCAACAAGTCTTGGAATTTGACAAGGGAATGTAGCCAGGCCAGATATCCATCAATAGACAGCTGTTTCGGGGTGTTTGCCCCTCTTCAGTACAGGAGATACCTCTTTGCATATTCATTTCCCATTAAGCATTGCCAATACATCTCCATACTGTGGAGTAGATCCAGTAAGTCTCCATACAGGACTGGTCTCTTCAAGGAGATTCAGCACCCTGCCTAAGCAGGAAGAGTTACAGAATTCATGCTAAATTTTACCTAATGGTAGCCCCAAATTTTTCAGCAGTAGGACATAATCCGATATAGGACATAAGTCACATACCTGTTAGGTAAGCTACAGCATGAGCCTCATCCGTCAATGAATTCCCCCACGATGTAATGTATACAAGGCCTGCTCTATCCATCCATTCAACGGAGGTTACTGGTAGAGGAATGTAATGTAATATGTGAGTCCACATCACTCATTCCCCTGCAGGTTTAATAGACGAGGTAGGAACTAGGCGATTACAAGACATTTTTCAATTGCCGTCAGTGGCTTCCCTTATCACCTCTATTTATCAAAGCCTCAGGGACAAATAAAAGCTTTTATGGCAATATGGCCCAGACGGCCAATCGTTTTTTAAATCAATTTACTGCTGGTGACGTGGTCCCTCAGTTTTCTAGATGTAGGTTATTTATTTATGATTTCTAAATAAGGTTACGGCGGCCGATCCCAGATAGCGGCAAAATTATGTCATTACGTAAACAGATGTAAAAGACAAGCCGCCAACCTGTGCAGACAGCCGAGGCATAAAGTATGTATGAAGCATGAGCACAAGTCTGGATGACCAGAACCATAGTAGTAGTAGAAACTGACATCAAAATACAAAAAAATAAAAAATAAAAAAAGGTCCTGCTGCCTCCAGTGTTCCCTTGCATGTAAATGGATAAGGTGAGTAAATTTTTAAACCCAGAAAGACACTTTTTTTAACGTAGTGTACCCATTATTTAATGGCCAATAGACATATGTGCTCCTGTCTAAACAGCTGTTAAAAACAGGCCCATTGATTTGAATAGGGGTCCATCTTGCCAAGAAAACATCCAAAAAAGGGACGTCATATTTTTTTGACAATTGCTATTCATTAGTAGTGTTGGGTGCGAATATTCAAATCGCGAATATTTATCGTGAATATCGGTACTTCGAGAATTCGTGAATATTTAGAATATATTGCTATATATTCGTATTTTCGAATATTCTAGATTTTTTTTCCTCTGAACCCATGATCCCTCCCTGCTTCTTGCTTGTGGGCCAATGAGAAGGCTGCACTGTCTTTGTTTGAGCTTAGCAACATCCCTGGCAACCAGTAGGAAAACTGCCTACCCCTTACTATATAAGAACCTCCCCAGCAGCCATTTTCTGCTGTTTATTACAGTTCTGAGAGAGACATCAGTGTCATTGCTGTGCTCTGTTCTTTCCTGTGTCACATTACATTAGATAGTTAGTTAGTTAGCTTATATATAATACAGATAGTTAGGAGGAGATAGTCAGTGTAGGTTAGATTGTGATATAGTGTAGCTGATAGGTTCCAGTGCAGGGTGTTAGGTAGTGTAATAGGTTCTGCTGTCCATACATACATAGTGCTGTGATGTCACAAGTTCACTACAATACTTAGTGCACCAATCACTAATATGTAGTCAGACCTGCTAAAATGTGAAGTTGCCCGTTTTGCTCACAAATATGCACATCATTAATTGCCGATTTGCACAATCGCGAATATATCGGAGCACTCTATCTGCATATAAAGCTATTGTAATGTTCTGCCATTTCAACCATTTTCTCCAGTCTCAGGAAACTTTTAGCAGCTTGATAAATGTAGCCATAGTGACCCATGCCTGTTTTGCGCGCGCAATACGCGAATATTACAGTGCCGATTTTCGCAATCAAGAAAATAATCGCAAATTATCAAATTTGCGAATAGATGAAGAATATTCGCGAAATATCGCAAATTCGAATATTGACCCTGCCGCTCATCACTATTCATTAGCTGTTAGAAAAACGGACATGTAAAAAGCCTCATAGACATAAGTTAGTTCTGACAACGGCCGATTTTACTGTTGTGTGAATGAGCCCTTAAAAGGATTGTCCCATGACAAGCACATGCCCTATGGGACTCTGGGACTGTCTTATGTAAATGCTCAGCTATCTCTGCCAGTCCACCAGAGTTGAATGGAGCTGCAGCAGGCATAACTGCCACGCTATTCAAATACAGGGTCCCCATTCTCTCAATCCCCACCAATCAGCCGCTTATCCTCTATTGTAGGGGGTCGATGTTTGTCAAGGAACAACCCCTTTAAGGTAATTTTACAGTGTTTCTAGATTGAAAATACAATTTGATAATTTTTCATTTCATATGTCCCCATTGGTGTTGGGGAACCAAAATGTCATAAGAAAATAAACACAGTCAACAAATATACTTTGTTGGATGGTGGTCAGCAGTGGGCTTCAATGAGGCACAATTCCAGCTGTCTGACTCCCGATGGGCAAGTCCTCCTTTATCACTTCTTCCCATACCACCTGGATCTCACATACTGCCAGCTGCTTAACTTTAATAGGAAACACCCTGTGAAGATACTACAACAAGAAAAAAAAGCATTAAAACCACAAAAACATCAGAAAATGGTTAAAACATAAAAACGTGAACCCATACAGGGACAGGAGGAGGTCTATGAACCTCCTCCTCTCCGTGCACCCCGCCCGCTCGCCCCCTTCCCTCTCCTCCCCACAGTCTGAAGTGAGAGCTACAATTACAGAATATGTAGCTCTCACTTCAACCTGCTCAAATTAAGGCTAGATTGTGACTAGAGCACAGCTTTAACTGCAATCTAGCCTGAGAAAGAGCCCTTAGGGTACTTTCACACTAGCGTTATTCTTTTCCGGCATTGATCTCCGTCCTAGGGGCTCTATACCGAAAAAGAACTGATCAGTTTTATCCTAATGCATTCTGAATGGAGAGAAGTCCGTTCAGGATGTCTTCAGTTCAGTCACTGCATGCTGCGGTGTTATCTCCGTCCAAAATTCCGAAATACCGGATCCGGCATTAATTTACATTGAAATGTATTAGTGACGAATCAGTTCATCCGGCCTGTGCACGTGTAGACCTTTAGAAATGTAAAAAAATAAATAACGGATCAGTTTTTCCAGATGACAACCAGAGAGACAGATCCGCCATTGCAATGCATTTGTAAGACGCATCCGGATCCGTCTACAAATGCTGTCCGTTTGCATACAGATTGCAGGATCCGGCAGGCAGTTCCGGCGACTCACAATGCAAGTGTGAAAGTACCCTTAGAAGTGGCTCCCTTACGCAGCCACACAGGCTCTCCCACTCCTGGCAGGAAGCTGGACCAGACCACTCATACCAAGAAGGAAGGAACAGGGTGGTTAACCCTGTCCCTGCCAACCATGCCCCATGGTGTGCATAACTTAAATACCATATTAAACAATTGCAGAAAACCCCAGGACTTGGGTACTGCAATAGCAGTTTTGTAGGGGTCTGACAACCTCAGAGGTCAGATAATTGAAAGGGTCACATCAATCCAGGGAGGGCAGCATCCTCTTCATAGTTTACCAAACACAAGTCTGTAGTTTTAGCAGCGGCTGTACCTGGTATTACCGCTCAATGCCGCTCAGTCCTGTTAAAGTGAGCAACAGTCCAGACAACGCGACTATAGAGAACTGCGCTCACTTCAGTCAGCTGATCAGTGGTGGTGCCAGTAGCTGGATCCGATGTGATGGTAATGGCTTATCTGAAGGATAGATCATGAGAGTTGTTGTCCCGGAAAAGCCCTTTAAAGAAGTAGTCAATATATGGCTTGAGCACAACAATTTACATAACATTTCTTCTTCAGGAAATGATCTCCATATGCTTAAATCTGGCCTCATGCCTGAGGAAGAGAGACATATACCTCTAATTGTTTTCTTCAAAGCCACATTATGTCTCCAAATGAAAAGCCAATTACTGCACTTCCTTGTCTATCTCACTCTCTCCCCTGCACCATACAAGGAAAAACTATTTTTGACAAAAATGTGCCTTTCTTTTCAGGAGTCTAAAAGGAAAATAAAATCTGAAAAAAGAACATCACACAACTTGTCTTCTATTTCTGGACATAAAAACAAGTATAATGCCATACGACCCTGTTTTCTACTGGGAATAGATGGGGATTCTTTGACATCTAAGTGATTTTTTAAAAATCAATGTCGAGCCAAAAAAAGAAAAAAATATTGTAATTCATATTTTATATGTTACGTATTTATGTTACTATTATTCATATGGACTGACGTGTCCTTAAATGCCCCAACAGATTCCTGCACTTGATGTAATATTCTCAGTGGTTTGATATATGATATCAATAAGGCGAATTTTTCCCGCATCCCAAGTTGCGACTGTTGAAAGATCAAGGCAGGAAGAAGAAAAAACGGACCTTTTTTCGAAGTGCGAGTGAGACAAAGGATGGAAAACCTATAGAAGCTAAGGCTACTTTCACATACTGTATGCGTTTGGCATTGCAGTTTTGAGATCTGGCAGAGGATCTCAAAACCGTAGCAAAACGCTTCACTAGGATATGCCCCCATTGTCTGATAGGTGCGGGTCCCACCTGCACCTACACCAAGAACTGAGTGGGGAAGGTGGTGGCAGGAGGAACCCAGGTTTTCCAGGGTCCGGCCACCATCAAGCGCTCTCCCCGTAATAATGAGTGGGAGTGCAGCCACAGCTCCCATTTATTTTATGGGGCCGATGGAAATAACAGAGCCATCACTCGGCTATTTTCCGCGGCCCCATAGAAATGAATGGAGGGCGGCTGTGCCTGTGCCTGTGCAGTGCACCCTTCTTGACTTTTGGGTCTCCGTTCTTAGTGTAGGTGTGGGTTAGGGTGGCCACTGGCTTCACCCCAGAAAGCTGGACCTCACCGACCACACCCCCAAATTGATAAGCCACGCCCACCTCCATCGCCAGCAGGGGGAAAAACGGGGGGAGGAGAGAGAAGAATTTGTGGTGGGGCCAGGGGTGTCCTGGAGCCAGCCAGTCCCCCCTTCACAGTAGTTATTAACCCCTTTCAGCAGTCCCCTGAGGGGTTAATAAATACTGTAAATGGGGGACTGCTGAAAGGGGTTAATAACTACTTTGAAGGGCCTTTCACAGCAGTTATTAACCCCTTAGCGGTCCCCCATTTACAGTATTTATTAACCCCATTCAGCAATCCCTGGCAGCCCACAGCACAGACCAGTGAGTGCCTTATTTCCCCCCTGGTTATTATATTCCCTACATTCACAAAATTCCCCCTTTCAGTTTCAGCAGTCCCCGGCCCAGCCACAGCAAAGTCTTTCAGACCAGTACAAGCAGCCTCGACTACCTCAGCGCAGCTGTGCTCTTCAGAGTCTGTTCCTTCTTCCACTTCGCGCCGCGCCTGCAAACCAGGATTGACTGGCGCGAATCTGCAGGCAGCGTGTGATGTCAGTGCGCTCTGCGCTGTGACTAGTGAGTTGGATCATGTGAGTGACTGATACTTAAAGTGCCCCTCACAGTAGTCTCGCTGCAAGTCGCCGATAACCACAAAAAAGGAGGACTTCTGGCCGTCCGTCCTGGCCTTGAACCGGACAGAGGACCAGAAGTCTAAAAACTGGACTGTCCGGCCTAAAACCGGACATCTGGCTACCCTAGTGTGGGTCCCAGAGGTGGGACCCGCATCTATCAGACAATGGTGGCATATCCTGTCGATATGTCCCCATTGTCTGAGATAGGAAAACCCCTTTAACCCCTTCCCGAAAGATGACGTAATAGTACATCATGGCGGCAAGTGACTTGCCGCATTTTGACATACGATTACGTCATGGTGATCGGGCGGGCACCGGAGCAGTGCGCGCCCGATCACTGCAGGGGCCCGACAGTCCCTGATAGCCGGGCCCCTGCTGTATCTGCCGACATTGCTGTAAAAGCTAATGCCGGTGGATTAACCTCTTCTATGCTGTGGTCAGCGCTGACTGAGGCATAGAAGGTGCATGCGGCGGGTGAGGGAGCCCATCGTGTCCCTGTGCTGCTGTGGCGGGGACCCAATTGGTGACAAGACAGCCAGATGCCATGCACAGGCTGCCCAATGCCATGCATGAGATCGGGACCTGCCTTCTACGGGCGCCGAGGAGATCCAGCCTCGGGCCCGGTCTCCTAGGCAACCTGTTAGTGTATGACTCAGTGTAGTACACAAACAGGCAATGCTTTACAATACAGATGCATTGTAATGCATTGCAGACCCTGAAAAGTTGAAGTTCCAGAGTGGGACAGAAATAAAGTTTTCACAAAATGCAAAAAAAAGTTTTTTTTAATAAAAAAATTAAGTTTCAAGTAAAAAAAGAAAAAACGCTCCTCTACCCTGATTTAATAATAAAAAATAGTAAAAAAAGGAAAAAACACACATTAGTTATCACCGCGTCCGTAACGACCAGCTCTATAAATATATCACATGATCCACCCTGTCTGATAAACACCATAAAAATAAAAAACGGTGTAAAAAAAAGCCATTTTTGTCACCTTACATCACAAAAAGTGCAACACCAAGTGTTCAAAAAGGCGTACGTCCCACAAAATGGTACCAATAAAACTGTCACCTCATCCCACAAAATATCAGCCTCTACATAAGAAAATCGCTCAAAAAACATAAAACTATAGCTCTCAGAACATAGAGACATTAAAACTTTTTTTTGTTTCAAAAAGGCTATTATTGTTTTAAACTGAAACAAATAAAAAAAAGTATACATATTATGTATCGCCGCGTCCGTAACAACCAGCTCTATAAAATTATTACATGGCCTAACCCCTTAGCTGAACACTGTAAACAAATAAATAAAAACAGTGCAAAAAAATGCCATTTTTGTCACCTTACATCACAAAAATTGCTAAACCAAGCGATCAAAAAGGCATATGCCCCCCAAAATAGTACCAATTAAACCGTCACCTCATCCCACAAAAAATGAGACCCTACCTAAGACAATCGGTCAAAAAATAAAAAAACTATGACTCTCAGACAATGGAGACACTAAATTATGTTTTTTTTTGCTTCAAAACTGCTTTTATTGTGTTAATGTGAAGCAAATAAAAAAAGTATACATATTAAGTATCACCGCGTAACAACCTGCTCTATAAAAATATCACATGACCTAACCCCTCAGGTGATTACTGTAAAAAAGAAAAGTGCCAAAAAAGACATTTTTTGTCACCTACCATCACAAAATGTGCTACACCAAACGATCAAATAGGCGTATGCCCTCCAAAATAGTACCAATCAAAGCGGCACCTCATCTCGCAAAAAAATAAGACCCTACCTAAGACAATCAGCCAAAAAATAAAAAAGCTATGGCTCATAGACTATGGAGAAACTAAAACATTATTTTTTTTGTTTCAAAAATGCTATTATTGTGTAAAACGTAAATAAATAAAAAAAGTATACATACTAGGTATCGCTGCATCCGTTACAACCTGCTGTATAAAAATATCACATGACTTAACCCCTTAGGCAAACGCTGTAAAAATACATAAATAAAAACTGTGCCAAAATTACCAATTTTTTGGTCACCTTGTCCCAAAAAGTGAAATAATGAATAATCAAAAATCATATGTACCCAAAAATGGTACAAATAAAAACGTCAACTCTTCCTGCAAAAAACGAGCCCCTGCACAAGACGATCGGCAGAAAAATAAAAAAAATATGGCGTTCAGAAATGGAGACTCAAAAACATATTTTTTTTTTCAAAAATCTTTATTATGTAATACTGAAACAAAGAAAGTATCCGTAACAACCTGCTCTATAAAAATAGCACATGATCTACCCTGTCAGATGAATGTTAAAAAAAATAAAAACGGTGCCATTTTTTGGTTACCTTGCCTCACAAAAAACATAATATAGAGCAATTAAAAATCATATGTGCCCCAAAATAGTACCAATAAAACTGTCACCTTATCCTGTAGTTTCCAAAATGGGATCACTTTTTGGGAGTTTCTACTGTAAGGGTGCATCAGGGGGTCTTCAAATGGGACATGGCATCTAAAAACCAGTCCAGCAAAATCTGCCTTCCAAAAGCCATATGGTGCTCCTTTTCTTCTGCGCCATGCCGTGTGCCCTTACATCAGTTTACGACCCCATGTAGAGTGTTTCTGTGAACCGCAGAATCAGGGTAATAAATACTGAGTTTTGTTTGGCTGTTAACCCTCAATGTGTTAAAGAAAAAAATGGATAAAAATGGAAAATCTGCCAAAAAAATGAAATTTAGAAATTTAATCTCCATTTTCCTTTAATTCTTGTGGAACACCTAAAGGGTTAACAAAGTTTGTAAAATCAGTTTTGAGTAACTTGAGGGGTGTAGTTTCTACAATGGGGGTTATTTATGGGGTGATTCTACTATGTAAGCCTCACAAAGTGACTTCAGACCTGAACTTGTCCTATAGTTTGACTTTATGATCGTCGACTTTATAATTGTTTGTTCATAACTCATTTTGCCTCATAGTGCTTATGCTTATAGTATTTCCATGCTTGCCTCGCTGTCGGTCTTCAGCATAATGTCGGTGGATTAGCTCTGAATGTATCCCTAGCCTCTCCGAGTGTTGTACGTTATACTTTCTCATTGTCTTCTTTGATGTATCTTTGCTGACATATATGCTAAAAGTCTAATAAATGATACTTGAAACATAAATACATCCACATGTGTGTCTCTAATTAACTGAGATGTTGCCAACAAACCTAACAGAAGCTTCCAAACACATGACATCATCATATGGGCAGTGCAGAAGTGTTTAAAGGCATAGTAATCTTGGTGTATGTAAACTTTTGACTTTGCAGAAAGTAAAAAAAATGCCTTAAAACATTCTCTCTCTCTCATCATTCTGGAATTTGACAAATAATAATAATTATGGTAATCCTAATTGACCAAAAACAGGAAAGGTTTATTCTGATTTCATCTCAGATATTGAGAAAAACACGCATATGCGTCTTTTTATATAGTGTATGTAAACTTCTGGTTTCAACTGTAAGTCCCTTTACAGATTATAATGAAATATAAATGTCCACTCTTCATGTAGTATTGGTCTGATATGCATTTAAATACCCATGTATCTTAGCTGTGTAGAAAAAATACACCTGTTCCCCAGGCTGAGTTATGACCTAACAGGCATCCCCACAGGGATATCCCCTACTAAAACCATCAGCCCCTTCTTTGTGCTGAGATAGCGAGTGATTGATTAAATGGCAGTTTTCTCTGAATCTGACCATTGCATCCCAGGAGGTGGCTGCCGATCACAGGTGCCCGGTGGGGGGGAACAACCGCAGTACCTCCAGGATCACATCTCCGTAAATGTACCGCACTGAGAGTTAAATTACAGGAAAGGGTTCATAAATATCTATTTGATTAGGTACGCTTTTCTATAGTACTGTACAGTGATAAACTGTGATGTGTGGCTTCCACAGTGAAATGCGAGATCCGTTTCGCCAATCTTGCAATCTTGCTTCTAATTCTCGATGATTTCTTGGTTTCCTTGAAGGAACATGACAAGGAGAGCCTGTGCAGCTGAATGGTGCCCACTGTTCCCTGTTATCAGCCATTTCAGGCCAGGCAAAGCGTGGAAGTGTTATATAAACCTCATGAGGGACGGTGGCCGCTGCTCTGTTTACATTCCCCCCATACGATGTATCCTGATTAGATTGTTCTGGCATCTCTGGGGAAATATCTTCCCCCTGCCAACTGCTGGAAAAGATTAAAGAAGTTCTCTAGTAATCATATCCATCCTGCCCCCGAGAACCGCTCCCTACACACACAGTATATAGGCAGAGAAGACCTAAGGCCTCGTGCACACAAACGTATTTTCTTTCCGTGTCCGTTCCGTTTTGTTTTTTTGCGGACCGTATATGGCACCATTCATTTTAAGAGGTCCACAAAAAAGATGAAAGTTACTCCGTGTGCATTCAGTTTCCGTCTGTCCGAATCTCCGTTCCACAAAAAAATAGAACATGTCCTATTATTATCCGCATTGCGGACAAGGATCGGACTGTTCTACTAGGGGCCAGCTGTTCCGTTCTGCAAAATACGGAATGCACATGGACGTCATCCATATTTTTTGTGGATCCGTTTTTTGCGGACCGCAAAATACATACGGTCGTGTGCATGAGGCCTAAAGGTGTAATGCCAAGCTCATAATACTCAATACCGAGCCCCTAGTAAACTGAAATAAAGTAATGATAAAGCAACAAATGATATGCAGATCATTCTATGGCTAGGTTCACATCCACGTTTCGTTTTCCGTTCTTCTGATCCAAAAATAAGAATCATGTATTTTAAGCATCCATTATACTCAGTTATGCACATTTTGTATCCGTTTAGCCATTTCTATACAAAATCTGTTATATTAGATAGATTAAAAAATGTCCTACACAAAGTATTTCTTTTCCATCTAAAATAACGGATCTCAGATGGAAATGGCTAAAACGGATACAAAATGTGCATAAGTGAGTATAACAGATTCCTAAGATACAGGATCCTTTTTTTTCTGAAGGATCAGAAGAATTGAAAAAGAAACGGTGATGTGAACCTAGCCTCAGAAGAGATCAGGGGACAGACACAGGGACGGACTGGGAATTTAAAGTGGAAAAAATACTAAAAGTGGCTCCATTTTGTAGTCAGGTCCAAATTGATGGAAGGCAGGGCCAACGACAGTACAGCAATACCATATTGCAGCGAATTAAACTACCCCAACAGAGCTAAATACCACAGTCCATCACAAAATACTGCCCCCAGCAGCACAAAAAATATCCCCTCAAAACTTCCACTGGCCGGCAAGGAGGAGGGTTCAGGTGGCCCCGTGGGCATTGGCCCACCGAGAAATTTCTCTGTAAGGTCTATGGCCAATCTATCCCTGGACAGACAGATGAGAGAGAGAGAAAAAAAATAGATCACGTTTCCACTTCTCCAGAGTCCAGTGGTGCCGTGCTTTACACCCCTCCATCTGATGCCTGGCATTGTGTTTGGCGATGTACGGTTTGCATGCAGCTGATCATGCCATGCCATGAGGCTCCCGGGACAGAACAGGTTTTCTGCTGATGGTAATATCAGTGGAGGTTTGGTCTCTGCAGTTATGGAGTCAGCAGAGCGTTGGTGACTTTTATGCACCTCAGCACTTGGTGACCCCGCTCTGTAACTTTACGTGGTCTCCACTTCATGGTTGAGTTGCTGTGGGTCCTTACGCTTTCCAATAAATACCACCCGCAGGTGATGGTGGAATATCTAGAAGAGAAGAAATTTCGTGAAGTGGCTTGTAGCAGTGGTGACATCCTATTGCAGGACTACGCTGGAATTCAGGGAGCTCTTTACAACGAGCCATGCTTTGATAAATGTCTGTAAAGGAAGACTGCATGGCTAGGAGTTGGATTTTATACACCTGTGGCAACGGGACTTAATGAGACACCTGAATTCATTAAGAGGAGCGCCCCTATACTTGTCTCCGTATAGTATATAGGTCGGACGTCTGTATTGACTCTTCTGGAGTATTTGGCATTTTCTGTCTTTATTGTCTTCCTGTTTTGCTTTGTGCTCCTTTCATTATTAGCTGTAATTAGTAGGGGTGGAAATGCTGCTGATAACATATCAGAGGGCAGGAAGTGGTTTAGTCATGGATGCCCCCTCCATCAGGAGCCCAGGCTGGTCCTGTAGTATTGCCAGTCACGCTAAGGGACCTGAACCCAGAGGTCAAGTTTTCTCAAGATGGAAGAGATGTAGAGCAGTTTTAAGCTGATACAATTTAGTAAATCCTGGAAATTAGAAAGAAGTGAAGCACAATATAGGATTTATGTAAGATTTATGTAAGAAGTCTTTAGGATAGGACATCAATCAATGCATGACTAGAGGGGGTCCAACCATCCACATCAGCAGAACAAAGAGGCTATAGCAATCACTTGTTTATCCATGCATAGCTCAGCCCCATTCACTTCCATGGGCTAAGCTGCAGTACCAGCCATAGCCACACTTGGATGTGTGGCGCTATGCATGGATAAACAATGAAGCACCATGGTCCCTTTGCTCCAGAGACCAGCAGTGGCTCTAAGGATTGTATATCATGAGTGTAATTAAAAGTGCTGGACAACTCTTTCAATCCAGAATATTGGAGAGGCCTGTGCATCATAGTTTGTAGGGCTGATAACAGACATCTGTCCTTCCAGTTCGGCCTGTCATCCTACAAGTTGATCTAGAGGAAGGCAAAAAAAAAACTGTGAGGTAGAAGCTGATTTTCCTCACTTAAGGGGAAAAGAAATTCCTTCCGGTCTTCAATCAGGCAATCAGAATAACTCCCTGGATCAACGACCCCTCTCTAGTAGCTGTAGCTTGTAATATTACACTCCAGAAATAAATCCAGTCCCCTCTTGAATTCCTTTATTGTACTCACCATCACCACCTCCTCAGGCAGAGAGTTCCATAGTCTCACTGCTCTTACAGTGAAGAATCCTTTTCTATGTTTGTGTACAAACCTTCTTTCCTCCAGACGCAGAGGATGTCCCCTCGTCACAGTCCTGGGGATAAATAGATGATAGGACAGATCTCTGTACTGACCCCTGATATATTTATACATAGTTATTAGATCTCCCCTCAGTCGTCTTTTTTCTAAAGTAATTAACCTCATTTTGATAACCTTTCAGGGTACTGTAGTTGCCCCATTCCAGTTATTACTTTAGTTGCCCTCCTCTGAACCCTCTCCACATCCACAAATGGGTCTGCATCCGTTCCGCAATTCTGTGGAACGGGTGCGGACCCATTGATTCTCAATGGGGCCGGACGTAAAGCGGAGAGCACACTATGTGCTCTCCGCTTCCGCATTTGCGGAGAGCGGCCCCGAACTTCCAGGCTTCGGCCCCGAACTTCCGGTCCGCGGCTCCGCAAAAGATAAAACATGTCTTATTCTTGTCCGCAGCTTGCGGACAAGAATAGGCATTTCTATGGGGGTGCCGGCCGGGTGTGTTGCGGATCCGCAACACACCGAGGACGTGTGAATGGACCCTTACCCAGTGTTTTACCATTAAGTATGTACGGGTGACTTGCATTATTCCTTCCCATGTGCATAACTTTACATTTGTCAGTGTTAAACCTCATCTGTCACTTTTCTGCCCAAGCCTTCAATCTATCCAGATCCCTCTGTAGCAGAAAACTGTCCTCTTCAGTGTTAATTACTTTACACAGTTTAGTGTCATCTGCAAAAATTGATATTTTACTGTGCAGGCCTTCTACAAGATCATTAATAAATATATTGAAGAGAATAGGGCCCAATACTGACCACTGAGGTAGCCCACTAGTGACAGTGACCCAATCTGAGTATTGTGGGGAGTCGCTCTGGTAGATAGCGGTGCATGTGCAGTACCGAGGCAAAACAAGGAGTCCAGAATTGTGTAACAAACAGTGTTTTATTCACACTGACACAAAAATAAACAGAAACAGTCTCTTGGTGGTAATTCACACAGGCCAGACACAAGGAGGCAAAGCAAAACAGGCCAACACAGGTTCAGTCACCTGGGAGGTGTAGGTGCAGGTTCGCACCACGCTGTCGGCCCCGCCGCAGGAGAATCCAGCTTCAGGTAGCGAGGAACAAAACACCTCCTTGCTGAGCTCTTTCCTCCAGGACAGAGAACTCCTCAGCCCTGTTAGCAGCTCCAGGATAATCACCTCCCCAGCTGCTAAGGAGGCTGCCTTTTAAAGGGGCCAGATAAAGTCCGGCCTGGACCGTGGGGAGTAGGCACCCACCCTACACTTTACCTACTCCCAGTAAGAGCCGGCCCGGATTAGCTTTGCAGCCAAACTAAGTCACAGAGTCTAGCAGCACTAGCTGCTGCAGACAAAAACCCGGCTCTCACCTCACCGAGGCCAGCAGCCTCGGTGACACGTACCTGCCATCGCATATGATACCTTGCACCCTCTTACACACCCCCTTTGTTCAGCCCTGAGGGGTGAACACACGTGAGGCAGTGGACGCGGGACAGGGCATCTGCGTTGCCCTGCAAGCGGCCTGCCCTGTGTTCCACGGAGAATTTGAAATTTTGAAGGGATAGGAACCACCTGGTGACCCGAGCATTCCTCTCCTTGGCCTGACTCATCCACTTGAGGGGAATGGTCGGTCACCAGACGGAACCTCCTCCCTAACAGGTAGTAGCGGAGAGATTCGAGTGCCCACTTGATAGCCAGGCACTCCCTCTCCACTATACTATATCTGGACTCAGCGGGACTGAGCTTACGGCTCAGGAAGACAACGGGATGTTCTTCCCCGTTGACCTCCTGCGACAGTACCGCACCGAGGCCTACCTCCGAGGCGTCGGTCTGTACGACAAACTCCTTGTTGAAGTCGGGTGTCACCAAAACCGGGGACCCACACAGGGCCGACTTCAACGCGGAGAAAGCCTCCTCCGCCTTCTCACTCCAGCTAACCCTCCCAGACTTTCGCCCCTTCAACAGGTCTGTCAATGGCGCTGCTATTGTGGCAAAGTGGGGCACAAACCTCATGTAGTATCCTACAATCCCCAGGAACGACTTTACCTGCCTGGTGGTGACCGGTCGGGGCCAGTTGCGAATGGCCTCTACCTTAGTTACCTGAGGTTTGATGACTCCCGCCCAATTACATATCCCAGATATTTGGTCTCTTCCAACCCAATCGCACACTTTTTTGGATTGGCGGTTAGTCCAGCTTTCCTCAGGGCATCCACTACCGCCTGCACCTTGGGTAAATGGCTTTCCCAGTCGGTGCTGTGGATGACTACATCATCTAAGTAGGCCGAGGCGTACCGACGATGTGGTCGCAGCACTATGTCCATTAACCTTTGGAAAGTGGCGGGGCGCCATGCAGGCCAAAGGGTAACACCTTGTAGTGATATAGGCCCTGCGGGGTAACAAGCGCGGTTTTTCCTTAGCCGTCTCCGTTAAGGGTACCTGCCAGTACCCTTTAGTGAGGTCCAGCACAGAAAAATAACGGGCTTGTCCTAAATTTTCAACAAGCTCGTCTACTCGGGGCATGGGATACGCGTCAAACTTGGATACTTCATTTAACTTGCGAAAGTCGTTGCAGAACCGCAACGTCCCATCCGGCTTAGGTATTAGGACTATGGGACTGGCCCACTCACTTTTCGACTCCTCAATGACATCGAGCTTCAACATTAACTGCACTTCCTCCGCGATGGCCCGCCGCCGAGCCTCGGGTACCCGGTATGGTTTTAACCGGACCTTGGCCTGAGGCTCAGTGGCGATGTCATGTCGGATGAGAGGCGTGCGGCCAGGGAGGTCTGAGAACACATCCGTGTTCCGACTGAGAACTCCCTGACTTCCTGAACTTGTTTGGAAGACAGGCTGTCTGCAATTTTACCGTGGTTACGGCTTCACAGGCCTCGAACTGTGGGGCTGGACCCTTTTCACCTAGAAGCCCTGGCCGGGGGCTGTTGTCGTCGGCCGTGTCCCTGTCTTTCCACGGCTTCAGTAAATTCACGTGGTACACCTGCTCCGGCTTGCGCCGCCTGGCTGGTGTACCTTGTAATTTACTTCCCCTACCTTCTCGATCACCTCATAGGGGCCCTGCCACCTAGCTAGGAATTTGCTGTCAAGGGTGGGTACCAGAACCAAAACCCGATCTCCCGGATTGAAGTCCCGTACCCGAGCCTGACGATTGTACACCCTACTCTGGGCTTGTTGTGCTGCCTCCATATGCTCCCGGACCAAGGGCAACACCCTTTCCATCCGTTCCTGCATCTGGGCGACATACTCAATGACACTTTTGTGGGGGACAGGCTGTTGTTCCCATGCTTCCTTGGCGATATCCAACAGGCCCCGAGGGTGTCTGCCATAAAGCAGTTCGAAGGGCGAGAACCCAGTAGAGGCCTGGGGCACCTCTCGCACTGCGAACATGAGATAGGGCAGAAGCAGGTCCCAGTCCTTCCCATCTCTAGACACCACCCTTTTTAACATATTTTTTAGAGTTTGATTAAACCTCTCAACAAGACCGTCTGTTTGCGGATGGTAAACGGACGTCCGTAACTGCTTTATACGCAACAATTTACACAGTTCCTTCATTACTTTGGACATAAAGGGGTCCCTTGGTCTGTCAGAACCTCTTTTGGCAGGCCCACACGGGAAAACATCTCCATTAACTCTTTGGCAATGAGCCTAGCTGAGGTATGTCGCAGAGGCACCGCCTCCGGATACCGAGTGGCATAGTCGAGAACTACCAGAATGTGTTGGTGGCCCCTAGCAGACTTTGGTACAGGCCCAATTAAATCCATAGCGATTCGCTCAAGCGGTACTTCAATAATTGGCAGAGGTACCAGAGGACTACGGAAATGTGGCTGGGGGCTAGTTACCTGACAGGTTGGACAGGACTTACAATAATTTTCTACCTCCTTGAACACACTGGGCCAATAAAACCGCTGCAGTATGCGGTCCTGGGTTTTCTGCCACCCCAGGTGTCCCCAAGAACATGTTGGTGGGCAAGCTCCATGACAAGCTTGCGATACGCTGTGGGCACCACCAACTGTTCAACAGGTTCACCTCGGATTTGGTTCACCCGATACAACATATCCTGCAGAACAATAAATCGTGGGAACATTAATTCAGCCCCTGGTTTCTGGGGTTTACCATCAATTTCCAGCACATTCTCCCAGGCCCTGGTTAGGGTTTGGTCCCGGTGTTGTGCGGTCCCAAAATTTTCCCCGGAGACATTGAGGTCTGCCAACTCAGGTCCCGGTGGCAAGTCCTCCGTGTCTCCCACCATTACACTCAGTGGGGTTGTCTCCCCCACTACCGCTGCAGCAGTGGTCACCCCTACCGCTGGCCCTTCAGACTCGGGCTCCCAGGGTTCTGGCCTTCCAGTGGTATCAGGCCACTCTGCTAGGGTTACCCTGTCTCAGGGCTATTAGACACCTTCACCTCAGGCCACAGTGATGGAAAACCAGGAAGTCTCTCCCAATTATCAGTTCATAGGGTAGCTTTGTGGAGATCGCCACCTCACAAGTCCAGGTGCCGGCCGCCGTGGACAGAGACATTACAGCAGTGGGATAGTCCTTTAAGTCTCCGTGAATGCACACCACACCCACTTTCCGGCCCGTATACTGGGTGGGCTGTACCAGGGCAGCACTTACCAGGGTTACCAGGCTCCTGAGTCCAACAGCGCCACTGCCAGGTTATCCCGACTTGCACCTGGCACAGATGACGACTGTCTATTGTCTCGGGGTGCCGGTCGCACACAGTCTCCGGGCATACATGGAAGGCCGGTACCCATAATTAGTCTCCATGGGTTCCCCCACTGTGGACAGTTGGCCCTTATGTGTCCAGGCTCCCGACACTGCCAGCAGACCACTGGGGACGGATCTGCAAGAGGTACATCCCGGGCGGGTTTGGCCGGCCGCCGGGACTGGGGTGGAGACTTCCGGGGTTTGACTGGCCCCCTCCCAAAAGAACCCCCTTGCAGGTTTCTGGTGGCCTCATATCGCTCCACCAGGTCGACCATCTCAAGGGCATTGGTGGGGGATACCTGGCCGATCCAGTGTTGAAGGGGGTAAGGCAAGGCCCTCCAAAACATGTCAGCCAGCAGCCGGTCCAGCATAGCAGTCGGACTTAGAACCTCAGGCTGCAGCCATTTTTGCAACCTGTGCAGCAACTCATAGTACTGCGGCCTGGCGGGTTCAGCCACTTTAAAGTCCCACTGGTGGACCCGCTGAGCCCGGACCAACACGTTTACCCCCAGTCTGGCCAGGATCTCCCCCTTCACCGTGGGATAGTCAGCAGCCTGGTCGTCTGCCAAATCAAAAAAAACTTGCTGGGGTCCGGATGCCAGGAACGGAGCAACCACCTCAGCCCACTGGTCACGGGGTAACTTTTACCTCACGGCGACCTTCTCAAAGACCGCTAGGTATGTCTCCACGTCGTCTGCGGGGGTCATCTTTGGGATCGCCGCACGGACCGCTTTCCGAGCATCATGGACGTGGTGGGACGCTCCTGCCGCCTGTAATGCCATCACATGTTGTAGCAGTAACTGGTTGGTCTCCCGCTGCTGCACGTTAGCTTCTACGAGAGCCTTCACAGCAGCCTCCATGTTGCCAGAGATCACAGGCTGCAACTTTGCCGGCCTAATATAGGACATTCACTTTTGCTCCGCACAAAAAACAAAGTTCGGCGTTCACGCCAGCCTCACTGCGCATGCCCGCATCCGACACCAAATGTGGGGAGTCGCTCTGGTAGACAGCGGTACGGGTGCAGTACCGAGGCAAAACAAGGAGTCCAGAATTGTGCAACAAACAGTGTTTTATTCACACTGACACAAAAATAAACAGAAACAGTCTCTTGGTGGTAATTCACACAGGCCAGACACAAGGAGGCAAAGCAAAACAGGCCAACACAGGTTCAGTCACCTGGGAGGTGTAGGTGCAGGTTCGCACCACGCTCTCGGCCCCGCCGCAGGAGAATCCAGCTTCAGGTAGCCAGGAACAAAACACCAGCTGCTAAGGAGGCTGCCTTTTAAAGGGGCCAGATAAAGTCCGGCCTGGACCGTGGGGAGTAGGCACCCACCCTACACTTTACCTACTCCCAGTAAGAGCCGGCCCGGATTAGCTTTGCAGCCAAACTAAGTCACAGAGTCTAGCAGCACTAGCTGCTGCAGACAAAAAACCCGGCTCTCACCTCACCGAGGCCAGCAACCTCGGTGACACGTACCTGCCATCGCATATGATACCTTGCACCCTCTTACAGTATCTACCGTTAATAACCACACTCTGTTTTCTGTCACTCAGCCACCCACATACAGACATTTTCTCCCAGTCCGATCATCCTCATTTTATATACTAACCTTTTATGAGGTACGGTGTCAAATGCTTTGGAAAAGTCAAGATATACGACGTCCATTGAGTCACCCTGGTCAAGTCTAGAACTTACCTCCTCATAGATGAACTTTAGCAATTAGCGTCAGGCGGCTGCTGCCAAGGCAAATAAAATGATGCAATGTATCAAAAGAAGCATACTTGCACGTAATGAAAACAAAGTCTTACCTGTATATACACCACCATGCAGGCCTTACATAAAACATTGTGCACAGCTTTGCAAAGACATAGCAGAGCTGGAAAGGGTTCAGAGGCGGGTAACAAAACTAATTTAGGGAATAGGTGGATTACAGTACCCAGAAAGATTAGCAAAATTAAGACTGTTTAGTTTGTGACTTAACTAATATGTATAAACATTACATAGGTCAGTACCGAGAGAGTCCAAGGCTCTTTTCAGGCGCGCCAACGAGGTGTCCACTACATCAAGAGGAAAGAAACTTTCTATAGGAAAGGGGCAGACAGAGTATTTGGGAGGTCGCATAGAGCCCCCGCATAGATTGCCTATAGGCCCCTGGGTAAAGGAAATTAGTCATAGTCATATTGTCATAATTGCAGTGCATGTACCACGCCAGAACTGTACCTTCAGTAGTCAGGAGTGGACTGGCCCTAGACCCTACAGGGAAATTTCTCGGTGGGCCGATGCCCAGGGGACCGCCTGAGCCCTCTTCACGGCTGGTGGCCTAGTACATAGAGATCTATTAATTAATTCTTGGGGCATCAGATACTTACGGACCTAGCCAGCAGCCAGATGCCGTCCTGACCTCAACTGTATCATCGTCCTCAGGAAGGTGATAGGGTAGTACTGGACACTGTAGAATTTGGTTTTTCGGGGGCATTTTGTGCAACCCCACTGAAATTAATAGATCCACATCAATCCGTGAAAAATGTGGATCGGATGTGGAAAAAAAAAATACGGTCATGTGCATGGGGCCTTGGAGTCAACATTACTGAATGGTATGCAAATGAACAAAGTGGCCAAGGAGGGGAAACAAACCTTCTCGCCGGAGAGGTACGGTTCTTAAACAATACCAAGAGTCTAGCTCACAGAATAGTAAGTAGCAGTGGTGGTTTTTTTGTGGTACAGATTACAGTTCTTCCCTTATACAGGGGTATGTGCCCGTGTACTGAAGGACCTCTCAGCAGACCTGCTTGTCTATAGTCTAGGGCCTCTACCGAAACTTCTGTGGCATCTGGCTGTACAGACTAGGCACCAGCCTCTAGCACCCTCATGGCCTCCATTTCCTAGTCCCATCCTAACATGCAACCTAAGACTACCAATACTGTCTCCTTCCAATATGTTACCTTTTAGGATTCGCAGTGCACAAATATCATCTCAGTAAAAAATTTTAGAGGACGAACCTGACAATTAACACTTTATCAGAAAATCACAATATTAACTCTTTAGCAGTGATCCACTGGATGCCATATTATCACAAGCACAGTCGCTCCATATACGATGTCAGACACTTCTATTATGCTCTCCTCAAACTTCACGATGAACCTGATAGTTTAGCATGTGACATATTGGGATGGACTATATACCGGAAGCTGATTAATGAGGAATTCTACTTGATATTACATTGCAGACAGGAAGGGTTAACATATACAGCCCTGCCACCACAATAACACTGTGTACTGTACATTACACAATGTCCTCAGGGCTGTTATGTCACAGTATAGTGTATGTCGCCCTTCTGTCACTCCTCTGAGTGGGAAGTAAGAGGAAAAGCCATTGTTCGTGGAGATGGGCGTACCATTCCTGTACCAGCTTACAATTGCCATTAGCCAGCTTTTCCTTTGAGGTTGGGTACACACAGACGTCTGGATGTACACAGTAAAGCATAAACAAATGGATGCATCAGCCCACTGACTCACCGCCATCAGACGCGTTTTCATCATCTCTCATCCCTAGCTCCTATGTATCATGTCCACTATTATTTATACCATCTGCCTGATGAGAATTTTTTGTTGTTGTTGTTGTTCACCACCACGGCATCTGCCTTGACGTCTCTCTTCAAATAAATAGCAATGGTCTCTGTAAAGGATATTAGTCCCCTCAGGTGCTGCAAATCCTTGAACGATGTGGGTAAAAAGTCCTCAAATACAAATAATAAAAATAGGATTGCGCTACAAGAGAAGATTTTTTTCATTTCTATTTATTTTCTTTCTTTAGTGTTCGTAAAATTCTTCAGTTAAAACGGACCACATATGCTCAATGGCTTTCAAAATAAGGCATGGAAACCTTATTCCACCAGAGAGATGTCACGTGACTTCTACTTGCCCCAGCTGCTTCTCAAATAATCCTGGATATAGATGGAAATAGTACAGCCTGAAAAACCCTTGGGAAGTGAAGATGTTGATTGGAGGAAGGTCCAACGAATATCCCGGAGAAAAAAAACTGGCACTGGGCAGAGGAGGCCACCTAGAGCAGCGCTCCCTGCTGACAGGAGAAGGCCTCCTCTGCCCAGTGCCAGTTTTTTTTCTCCGGGATATTCGTTGGACCTTCCTCTGGCACCCCACCTTAGAACCTAGAGAAGGTCAAGCAACTGAGCATCAAAATGAAGAGGGTAGCATTGAGCAGGGTTAGCTGATCGTCTCCCATACCATGGAGCAGCAGATCTGTAAAGCCAGGTCAAGAGTAAAGACCAGCCAGTTTGCTTCAAGTAACGACTGGACAAGTAATGGTGTGTGGAGTGTGTGCGCCTTGTGTGTCAGAAAGAAAGAGAGTGACACCAAACTGAGTAGACACATGTGCTGAGTGAGCATTAGCATGTTACGAGGAGAGACATACCAGACCCTGCCAGTGCAGAAGGTGTGGACAGAGTCACAAAGAGAGTTGTCATGGTCTGTCAAGCTCAGGGGTGCACCACCAATGAGGTCAGGAGAGGCGATCGCCTTGGGCAGCACTGGGTAGGGGCAAGAGGGGGGCAACGGAAGGGCCATGGGCAATGACCAATTTCATTGTGGCACAGGGGTTAGGTTAAGAAATTGGCATAATTTTCTTGTCTGCAGTTTTCGCCTCAGGTAGCAGAAAGGCTCGGTGCACCCCTGTTCAAGCTATAAAATCATCTTTATTGTTTTGAACATAAGTCACCAAATAGATGTGTTGTCAGTCACCTAAATAAACAGTATACATGTATAACCTTTTGCCTCTGGTTGAGACTGTGCCCTCATTGAGAGACTATTTTAACCATACACTTGTTGCCTCATTTGAGACTGTAACCACTAAGCCTGCTGCCTTTTGTAAGACCTGTGTAACCACCAAGTATGTTGCCTCAAGTCAAGTGTGAAAAGTACAAGCTCTTGTTCCAGTAACTTCTGTTACTGGACACATGCATTTTATACCCCCCTTAAATTGTAATATATAACCCCGCCTTGTACATCAATACAATGTGCAAACTATACTACGGACAATTTCCTAATTAACACTGCCCAAATAATAAACTAGGAAATGTAGCTAGATCCCATGCTGCTGCCTTTGCATAGATTTGATCACCAAGTGTGGGATTGATGGTATAAGCTACTGGTGCCCAGGCTACCAGGGCAAATGGTACCCCACTTAGGAGTGACAAATGATGAGCCCTGTGCAACATGTCCATGTTGCACATCTCTAAGTCCCTAAGTTTAGTGGAGGAACCTGGAGATAATTTTTTGTATTTCTCTCACCTGGCCCTCTATCTCAATCACATATGGCACACGTGGTCGTTCATACAGCTGGCACTTTCCAATCGAAGTTTAGGGAAATCACTCAATTAAGGGCTCATGCACACGGCTGTTGCCCAGCCGTGCCGATATTGCGGCCCGCAATTAGCGGTTCCGCAATACATAGGCAACGGCTGGTGTAGAGAACGGAGGCACAGAACCCCACAGAAGCACCTCCACACCGTTCAAGTTGAATGGGTCTGGATCCGTCTGCGAAATCCACACGTATGTTGCCCATTCATTGGGGACCTGCAAATTGCGGTCCCCGATGCACGGAATGGCCAACCAACGGCCGTGTGCATGAGCCCTAATACTGTTACACACTTTAGATGATCGTTGGCAGAACCTGCCAATTTTGGTGGGATTGGCTATCTAATACGTATGATGGTGTTCTGACTCTCCCCTAACGGCAGATGTCAAGACAGAGAATTCCAAAATCGTTGATCTTTGTTTTCAGGGGAAATGAACCACTGCCTGCAGAACTGTCTGGTAGTAACTTATTTCCCGCTCCCTACTGAGAACACTTGCATCCTCAATCAAGCTCAGTGTACATAGGGGGGTTGGTAGGACAACCATTTGGCCGACAGTTGCCTCAAGTTTATGGCTAGATTTAGACTTCTTAGACTGCCAATAGAGAGGTGGGAATGTCAGGGGTGTGCAGTGTATAATCTACAAATATAATTAATCACTACTAGGGGCATAACTAGAATATGCTGGGTAGGTCGAATATGAAGAACTGGCCAGGGCCAGGAGATTTTTTGGCGGAGGCCCCCGAGGCAAGTGCCCCTTGTCTCCACCCAATAATCCGGCTCCGGGAAGGTCCATTACTGTGCAGTCTCTATTGTCCTAATATGGTGTCTTCTTAGAAGATAATCTTTGCTCCTCAGATGAAAGAGCTGCACAGATGGGACCACATGCAATTAATGCAGTAATGTTCTGCTTTGAAAAATATCTGGTTTCTTCTAATTGTATCCATGGGTTTCTACAGGATTCTTCACCTGACTATAGGAATGACACAATATAAGTGCTCACTCATCAGTTTCTCTTATTTGAAAGAAGACAGGACTTCTGCTCACCATGACTCAGTGCTGAGGTCTTGCACATGACCATTTCTGCACGGGGGAACACTCATTATCGGACTTTCAGTCATGATGTCAGCATCAAAGAATCCGCAAAAGGCAAAAGATTATTCTAGGTCATTGGTTGATGGAGGGCTTAATCGTGCCAAATCTCCCATTGTGCCAGAACATCACCTTAAAAAACCTGGTGGCCCACATAACATTCTTCTTCATCAAAGGGTCCTTCATGACCTAGGATTACGGGAAAGGCTACAATATCCAGGTTCTATGAGTCATCGAGCGATTAGCTGAAATAAATGCCGACAAACACAAGAAATCAACTCCTCATGTTGAGTCTGTAATCTAGGAAGAAGTATAAACAAGCTTCTCCTTAAGGCACTTATTAACGGATTGACTCATGTTCCCAGTTTCATCAAAAAACTGCGATGTCATGGAGCAAGGAGGAATGACCAGCACCAGGTGAGGATCAGTAGCATCACCACACTGGCATGGTGCTGTCACCTAATGGGAGACACTTAAAATTTCCTTTCATCTTTACCTTAAAAAAAAGTCTCCTATATTAATCCCTACCTCACCTCTGCTAAAACACTAAGGCCCCTTGCAGAGGAGTGAATATTCTGTGTGGGTGCAATGCGTGATGCGAATGCATTGCGCCCGCACGGAATCCGGACCCATTCATTTCAATGGGTCTGTGTACATGAGTGTTGCGTGAAAATCGCAGCATGTTCTATATTCGCAAGCAAGTGCGGATGCGATGCGTTTTTCACGGATGGTTGCTAAGAGATGTTATTTGTAAACATTCAGTTTTTTTATCATGCGTGTGCCAAACGCATTAAATCTCATTGCACCAGCGCGATAAAAACTGAACAACTGAACGCGATCACACAACATACTGAATGTACTTGCTTGCGAAATCGCGCAGTTTTCACTGAACGCATCCCAACCTAATCCGCTCACGCTCGTCTGCAAGGGGCCTAAGGCTACTTTCCCACTTTCTGTTCAGTCATAAGAGCAGAAAATGAAAATAATGGCATGCTGGATCTGTGATATGATAGATACCAGCAGCACCCAACAGAACCCATCGACCTATAAAGAGGTCCAACATCCGCCATTTTGAAGAGAAGGCTAGCTCTGCGTATGACAGAATCTTCTGGTGTGAACAATCTCATGCAGGCCCTGATGATTTCCTGCCTAGACTACCAACTTGCATCCCTCTACAAATGGACTCTGCTTCAATCTTCACGAACACAGCAGCAAGGGTAATGTTCCTGTCTAGTGTGTATGCGACACTGCTGTTCTCTGTTACTTATTGCACCATTGCACATTTCAACTCTCCTATCCATCCTCCAACCCACTTATGTTTTTTTGTTCAGGCAATGACCTACAACTCTCATTCTCCATTATTACATCCTCTCTGTTACAGCATCGGCAGCAGTGAGCAACGGCTGCTGTGATAAATTATCCAGCGAGCCAGACCTGCCTCTCACTTCTCTCCACCGGCGAGCTCCACCTGTTCTGTCTCCTTCTGCAGGAGCCGCTTGCTTGCCAGTCAGTCTCTTCCCTGCATCTATAGAGTGCAATCGCTTCCCCTCTGGCTAGCACATGAGTCCCGATCTTCACCAGTCAATGTTGAATTTTAAGGCTTTTTCCCCAGTGGGAAGGTGTATGAACAATAAGTTTATAGCTTGCTCATTTCCTGCAAAGGTGTGTTGTTTTGTTTTTTGCCCATGTACTGAGCTCCGCATGTTTCCTGACTTTGACCCTCCGTTGCCCGACCTGTGCATGATTTATCCTACTGACCCAGTGCTGCCTGCCCTCACCTCAGTTTTGTTTCATGTATTTGCACAAACTCAGCCGGCCCTGACCTTGGCCTATTACTGACTATGAGCTTTGCTTGTCCCTTCAGTGCTAAGCATCAGTGTCTTTTGACCCCGGTGGGTCAACATCCAACCACACGGAGACTACTCTGAGAGAAAGAAGTCAGGTGCGTTCCCTGCAGCAAAGTCTGGATCTCTGTATAAGGGTTAAAAGGTGAATACCAGACAACTGTCAAGATAACGTCCTTAGGTTCAGCCCAAAGTCAAATCTGTTGATTGGCACAGTGGATCCACATCCACTGCCGTGACACTCTCATTATTATCTACAGGGCTTCTCCCATGCTTCACTCATCCCATGGAGCTCAATACCCTAGACCAGGAATGGGCAAACTGCGGCTATCCAGCTGTTGCAAAACTACAACTCCCAGCATACAAAGACAGCTATCAGCTTACAGCAGGGCATGATGGGAATTGTAGTTTTACAACAGCTGGAAAGCCGCCGTTTGCCCATCGCTGCCCTAGACCATTATGTTTGCTCCTAACATTCTTAAAGACTCGTTTCTTTAATGGGGCCTATGCCATATAACCATACTCCAAGTCTGATCGTGACTTCCCCCGGCATAGATATTTCCTTTACATGCCGTCCTTGACATCCATGTACTGAGCAGGTGAAAGGTTCATGCAGCTTTATTTATATTCCCTTGCCAAAACAAGAGTCCTCTGGACAAAATTACCAAAAGATACCAGTATTATAAATGACAAATGGTAGGTGGGGGGCCTTTTAACAGATTTTGCGTTGTGGTTCAGAAGCTTTGCATGTAGTGCATCACTCTTTCCATACCATTTAGATTGCAAGCTCCCATGAACATGGACTTACTTTTTCTGTAAACACTTGTTTATTCGCATTGATTACTTGAGATTTTACTGCCCTTGATGGGTTTCCTGTATCCATTCCTTGGGATCAAGTAGGAATGAGGCTGGTAGTGATGAGCAGCATAGGCAATATTCGTTTTCACAATATTTCGCAAATTTTGGGCCTAATATTCGCCATAAATTCGCAAATTCTAGAATTCCTGATTTCCAGTCATTATTTTCTTGATTGCGAAAATCGGCAATGTGATATGCGTGTTTTGCGAGCGCAAAACAGGCGCTGGCTCACTTTTTCTACGTTTTTTAGGCTGCTAGACACTAATCCCTATCACAGCACAGTAATTCCTATCACACTACCTAACACCCTGCACTGGAACGCAGCTACACTATATTACTATCTAACCTACACTGACTATCTCTCACTAATTATCTGTATTATATATATGAGCTAACTAACCAACTAACTATCTAATGTAATTGAATGAGGATCCAGATGAGTCTGCAAAGCACAGAGCACAGCAATGACACTGCTCTCGCTCTCAGATCTGCAAAAAACTGCAGAAAATGGCTGCTGGGGAGTTTCCTATATAGTAAAGGGGTAGGCAACTGTCCTATTGGTTGTTAGGGATGTTGCTAAGCTCAGACAAAGATATTGCAGCCTTCTCATTGGCCAACAAGCAAGAAGCAGTAGTACTGATGAAAAAAAGAATAGAATAGAAAAAAAAATAGAAAAATCTATAATATTCGCGATTACGAACATATAGCACTACATTCTAGATCTTTGCGAATTCTCGAAGTGCTGATATTCGCGAAAAAAATTTGCAATTAGAATATTCGCGATCAACACTAGCTGGTATCATACACATAGTAACATAGTAACATAGTATATAAGACCGAAAAAAGACATTTGTCCATCCAGTTCGGCCTGTTTCCTACAAGTTGATCCAGAGGAAGGCAAAAAACCCCTGTGAGGTAGAAGCCAATTTTCCTCACTTAAGGGGAAAAAAAAATTCCTTTCCGACTCCAATCAGGCAATCAGAATAACTCCCTGGATCAACGACCCCTCTCTAGTAGCTGTAGCCTGTAATATTATTACACTCCAGAAATAAATCCAGTCCCCTCTTGAATTCCTTTATTGTACTCACCATCACCACCTCCTCAGGCAGAGAGTTCCATAGTCTCACTGCTCTTACCGTGAAGAACCCTTTTCTACAGTGAAGAATCCTTTTCTGTATTTTAAGTTTTTCCTTTTTGGAAATTTTGAGTGCTTTTGTAGTTTTATTGCTGGTTTGATATTTTTCAGGCAAAAGCTACAGATGTTACACAGAAGTCCGTAGGAAATATTACGCGCAGAATAAGCAGGAATTTTTATATTTTTTGCTTGCCATTTTTTCACCTTTCAGGCGACTTTTTGAGACAATAGCATTTTTGTACCAATGTATTTTCCCGATGTTCTACAGAAGAAGTGATATTATGTTTCCTATTTTACATAGTTTCCTATTTTAAGAAAAAAGCATACTAAGAAACAATTAAAAAATACCAGGTACTAACACGCATTAAAAAAAGCTGATCAAATCAGGGTTTTTTTTGGCCACAAAAATGCACAACACAAAACTGTGTATGACAAGAACCTGAAACCAGTCTCACTGAGCTGTAATACAATTACATTTTAAGATCTGTATGACCCTCAACACCCTAGACCTCCAGAGGTTGTACTGAACCAGGAGGATAACCATATTTATGTTTACTTTACTATGAGGGGATCCAGGTCTGGTGGCGGTAATAGGGTTGTCTAAAAAACAACCTTAGACTTCATAAACAAGACTTAGTGTTTAGTATAGATCAGTATTGTACCTAGGGTTGCTAGCCGGCCTATAAACCACTCGCCTAGGCAATGTTACCAGCAGGAGGCCAGTGCTGGTATGTGATCCAGTACTGGCTCCATTATTTTCTAATAATTTTTAGTAGCTTAAAAGGAAAGAGAGACCTCCTTGATACTAACAGCTCTATCTCAGGCTGTATTGCAGATAGAGATATAAGCCAGGTCTTGTTTAAATCTAAGAATCTAAGCTTTAAGATAAAACCAGGGTCGTGGCTACCATACACCTCTAAATAAAACCATTAGAAACTGGGTCGAGAGTGAGATCTTGCAGTTTCTAATGGTTCTGTCACCCACTGCCTTACATTTATGGTGTTGTGGTCATGCAAGTGTATATGTTGTGATTGACAACCACCCCTTGACAACAGCTGGTATTGCAGTGACCCACCAGTTCACTCCTAAAGGGTTAATATTATGGTTCACTACTAAAGCCCTTAAAATGTTTACTGTGATGGTAAATTTGATCTATGCACTCTGTATTCCAAAAAGCTATGTATGGGTAGGAAATAGTCCTTAGGCAGTCCTTAGTAATAGTTGCCAGGTGGTCTGCTGGCCCCACTTTTTTCCTGGCTCGATGAGTTGCTAGCAGGCAGTCATAAAGGAAATGTGTATGCTGCTGTTGGTGTGAAAGCCTGACAAGCTGAAGACAGAGAAAAGAATTCTTCTTCAGGCAGACACTTACCCTGTGTGAGTGAAAGCTGCCAGAAAAGCAACTTTGCTAAGAACCAACCTCTGAAGGAAAGAAGCATTGAATTTTTGCATCAGATTGAGGACCATTAAAGGAACAGTGCTTGGATTAAGACAGTAAAGGAATGAACACATACAACTGTAGACTGTACTGCAAGTGGTTTCAGTTATATTGCTTCTGGAGCCCGCCACACTACTGAGATTGAATGGCCATCTGATCTAGGACTGCAACCCACAGTTGGGCATTGCAGAGAAATATAAAGTGAACTCGTATGCCTTTGGTCATATGGGAAGAATGCAAGTATCTATAGAAAGAGGCTCAGGGAGGACCATCACCATAGCTATTCCTATACAAACCCTTTGGAAAAAATAACCCTACTATGTGAAATACCTGAGAACCATGCCTGCTGACTGTGACCCCCTTCATCTATTCAGTAAGAGAGACTTTATTTTAATATAACTAAACTGACCTTGTCCTTGGGTTCTACATCCGATCTGTCCCCCTGCTCTTCTGCCATGCACCCCTCTACCCATTCAGCCAACACCAAGGGCACCACAGACATCACCAGGCAGGAGACCTTAAAGCCCAGGGTGTGCCCTGAGGGGAAGAAGGGCTGCACCCCTCCAAGCACTGCACGACAGGTCTAGGAGGACACTGTGAGGACTACAACCACCCTCATCCCCACTGCCAGCAACCATCACCACTCACCTTGCAGGCCAGAGCGGCAGGATCAAGGAAAACTAAGTTCCTCACCATTTAACCATTTAAACACTGAATTACAGCCATTGTTATTGTGTCATCAGTAAATGTCTGTCTGTGTCACCCAACCATTGGCCCTTACACTGTAATTAGCAGGGACTGATGTTTTATAGTTATAGTTTTAAGGTGACAGCCCTCCCCAGAAATAATGCCTGCTTATAAGCCCAGGCTCTGGCACGTTTTCATACACAGGGATTCCAATACATTGTAACAAAATCTTAATAAAAAATGGAGCAACAAAAAGTTAAATACACTTTAATGAAGTCCTTTAAAAAAAATAAAGTTGCATAGATAAGAAAGAGAATAACTGCTGAGGTTGTTTAGCTCTTAATATACAGTGACCAGTGTTAGTACCATCAATAAAGAGAGTGGGCTCCTTATAGTTGTAGCGGTGTGACCCCTGGGATCGATCGAGTTCACTGCCTAGGTCTTTTGGGGACCTCCTTAAGCCTGTCCAGTGATACCGCAAATACCCTTATACATGTATCAGAATGAATGATACATCACATATTGATGGAATATATCACCCTCTAGTGGTCAAACCTAAAAATACAACTTGGTGTAGAAATGAAATGAAATAAATACAAGCATCAAGGAAGGCTTGAGCTGGGGTCCATTCTTACCTTTGATGAACCCCTTTATGGCTGGTGGGTGCTTTGGGCCTTGATCCCTCCACATAGGGAGTTCCAGGTTGTACTGAAGGAAAAATGGTCTAAAGCAGGTGAAAAAAACATCCCCGCCCTGTGCTTTCACATTCTGTTTTAAAGCAGTTTGTTCACCTACCTACAAATCAACTTGTTGGCACAAAGGGATGTACATGTACGTCACACTTAATAGAATAGCAGTAAACGTGCAGTACAAATGTATTGCAGTGTATTACACAGGCGATCACAAGGTTCGAGTCCCCCTGTGGAGCCCAAAAAAATGTTTAAAATAATTTTTAAAAATCCCATTAATTGTATAAAAATATAAACAATAAAAAAATAAACAACTGGCATCTAAAACGTTCATACTATTAGAATATCACGTCCTGTACGGGTGAACAACATGAAAAATGCACAATACCAGAACTGGCAATTTTTTGTTATTTCACCACTCCCAAAATAATGTACGGTAATAAAAAATTATCAACAATTCAAACTCTATTGATGGAAAAACAAAAAAAAATGTAATGGGTGTCACAATAGGGCGACACAAAGCAATTTTTTAAAAGCAGCAATACAATAAAATCTATATAAATTTGGTATCCCCGTAATCGCACTGATGAAGAGAAAAATCTGATAAAAAAAAAGTTAACTCGAAAAAGAAAAATAATAAACCAAATAAAAAAGTTGGATTGTACATTTTTCTCATTTCGCCACAGAAATATTTTATTTTAAAAGTTCCTCAATATATTTTATGGAAGAGTAAATGGTGCCAGTAAAACATCCAATGCATCCCGCAAATAACAAGCCCTCACACGGCTATGCTGGAGTATAAAGAGGAATGGCTTTTTGACTATGACACTACAGGGGCACAGGTAAGCAGGGAATACACTAGGGGTCATTTATCAAACTGGTGTAAAGTAGAACTGGCCTAGTTGCCCATAGCAACCAATCAGATTCCACCTTTCATTTTTCAAAAGAGCTGTCAAAAATGAAAGGTGGAATCTGATTGGTTGCTATGGGAAACTAAGCCAGTTCTGCTTAACACCAGTTTGATAAATCTCCCTCAATGTCTATATATTCCCTGCCCTCCCCTATACAGTCCTGTTATCAGAGATCACGACCCCACTCCATCAGCTCCTTTATGTAAGACATGGTGAAGAATGGCACAGGTCACATGTAGGGTTGCCACCTTTCCCTACAAAAAATATCGGCCACGTTAAGCCACACCCCAAAGCGGGTGTGCCTGTGGGGGAGTGGCTTTACACGGATGTTAAGTCACTATGTCATAATGTGGCTCCCAGTATTAATAATGCCCCTATTAGTGCCCCCTAATAATATCAATGCCCCATAAGAGCCCCTCAGTAATGTTAATGCCCCCATTAGTGCCCCTCAGTAATATTAATGCCCCCATTAGTGCCCCCCAGAAGTAATAATGACCGCATTAGTGCCCCTCAGTAATGTAATGCCCCCATTAGTGCCCCCCAGAAGTAATAATGACCGCATTAGTGCCCCTCAGTAATGTTAATGCCCCCATTAGTGCCCCCCAGAAGTAATAATGACCGCATTAGTGCCCCTCAGTAATGTTAATGCCCCCATTAGTGCCCCCCAGAAGTAATAATGACCGCATTAGTGCCCCTTAGTAATGTTAATGCCCCAATTAGTGCCCCCCAGAATTAATAATGCCCCCATTAGAGCCCCCAGAATTAATAGTTCACCCAGTAATAGTAATGCCTCCATTAGAGCCCCCAGAATTAATAATCCCCCAGTTGCACTCCCCAGAATTAATAATGCCCCCATTAGTGCCCCTCAGAGTTAATGCCCCCTTCTCTGTTTGTGCCAAAAAAAATTAAGAACTCACCTCATCATCCATTTGATCGCAGGGGACAATGTGGCCACCAGCAAAAGGGACTGCGATCTCCCCACGGAAAGAGGTTGAACGCTCACTACTAGTGATGGAGGCACGAGGTAGCTCCTCTGGAGCAGCAGCCATGAGTTACCCCATCAACTGTGGTGTCTGAGGCTGTTCCTACCCAGCGCCAAATTACACAGGAGAGCCACTGAACGCCCAGCACTGACATACATAGTATAAAAGACTTGCCACTAGGTGGCAATGTAATAATAGTAAATAAAAAAAATTGGGCAAATTTACTAATCCTATAGACCGGCCGTGTAGACCTGCGCCAGATTTATCACAGGACTCAGGCCGGATGATACACGTGGTGACGGGACAGACACCAGCTATTGGCTCACTTTGAGACTGTATTTTACGGCACAATTCTGGCGCGGTTATAGGCCTCTTTTACCACAAAGCCAAGCCCCCTTTCCAGACTAGATGAGGATCATTTCTCTAATTCTAGATGCGCAATTTATGCCTGAATCAAGGTGCACTATCATTTTTTTTTAAACCGCCAAACGTAAGAAAATTAAATATTACATTTAAAAAAAAAAAAAAACTAATTAAACCAATTAAAAGTTAATGATTCACATTTCTGTTGGATCCCTTCACCATTTTACAGGCAGACAAGTAAAATATATCAGAGATCTGCTAAATACAGTGGGGGAGATTTATCAAAACTGGTGCAAAGGGAAACTGGATAGCAACCAATCAGATTCCAACTTTCATTTTCCAAAGAAGCTCTGAAAAATGAAAGGTGGGATCTGATTGGTTGCTTTGGGCACCAGTTTTGATAAATCTCCTTCAAAGCACTGTGTGCTTTCCTTTGTCAGACGCTGCCATCTAGTGGTGACAAGCAGTCACGGTGCAGCTATCAGAATCGCTTGTGATATGTTGCTTCCCCCACAGCCTCATGATCCGTCCGGCACAGGTTTTTTTGCAGGTGTGTTGTGCTTTTTTTTTCCTATTGATCAATGAAGAATACTGACAATTTTAAACCACTAGCCCTGCAGGAACGAGATGCATGCTCTCCCCCATTGAGCATTGCCTGGCAATAATTCTCCATAGACTACTGAGCACGGTTGCCAAACAGAAGTTTTCTTTTCTCTGGATAGCTTATCCCAAAATCACGGACAGCAAACATTTTTTACGGACAAATTGGAAAACCATAATGAATGGTAAAGATTAGTAATACACATCTCTGGCTCAATATACTGATAATCGTCTAGGCAAAATCACCAAAATCGTCTAGTCAAGTACCACCAGCCTAAAAATAAAATCAAGGACGCATCTATTTATTTTTCATGGACACGGTAAAAAAGTTACCTACTTTTATGGACGGTTGGCAACCCTGCTGCGGAGTCGCTTCAGTGAGAACCGATACTCTTCTGAGGACCATCTAAGGCCCCCTTTCACACGAGTCCAGACCATTCATTTCAATGGGTCTGTGTACTTGAGCGGTGGTTTTCACACATCACTTTTGCGTTGCGTGAAAATCGCAGCATGCTCTATATTCTGCAATTGTCACGCAACGCTGGCCCCATGAAAGTGAATGGGGCAGCGTGAAAATCGCATCGCCTTCACAAGCAAGTGCAGATGCGATTTTCACGGATGGTTGCTAAGAGATGTTGTTTGTAAACAGCCACAGGACTTTGTTTTTCAACTTGCATAATGGGACCCAGACGGTTCTATTATGCTTTCCCATCAGGGCCGTTTCTAGAGGCGGGCGAGGGGTGCGACCGCACGGGGCGCATCACTATGGACAGAAGAGGGGGGCGCCATCAGCAGGGTCCAGGGCCGGAGGGGGGCCCTTTATGTCCGGAGGCAGCAGGAGTGGAGATGAGCGCTTCCTCTGTGGAAGCGTTCATCTCCATATTCATCTGTATCGCCGTCCTCAGGACAGCGATACAGATGAATTGTGCGGAGGAGCAGGGGAGAGGCGTCTCCCTTGCCCAGTCCTCTGATAGGCTACAGGCTTAGTGCCTGTAGCCTATCAGTTGCTGGCACAGGCGCCGCGATGACGTCATCGCGCCGCCTGAATCGTACAGCGCGGGACACAGGCCGGAAGAGGCCTGCATCGCATCACTGACAGCAGCATAAGGTAAGTATATGAGTTTATTGTTTTTATTTATAGTATACTGTGGCAAGAAGGGGGTGGGGGCCCTATATACTGGCATAATATGGGGGGGGGGTACTATGGAAAAGAGGGGAAGCACTATGGGGGCCGTATATACAGGCACAATATGGGGGCACTATGGGGGCCCTTTATACTGCTAAAATATGGGGGCACTATGGAGAAGAGGGGGAAGCACTATGGGGACCACTATGGAGAAGAGGGAAGCACCATGGGGGCCCTATATACTGCCACAATATGGGGGTACTATGGAAAAGAGGGGAAGCACTATGGGGGCCCTATATACAGGCACAATATGGGGGCACTATGGGGGCCCTTTATACTGCTAAAATATGGGGGCACTATGGAGAAGAAGGAAGCACTATGGGGACCACTATGGAGAAGAGGGGAAGCACTATGGGGACCACTATGGAGAAGAGGAAGCACCATGGGGGCCCTATATACTGCCACAATATGGGGGGGTACTATGGAAAAGAGGGGAAGCACTATGGGGGCCCTATATACTGCCACAATATGGGGGCACTATGGAGAAGAGGGGAAGCACTATGGGGGCCCTATATACTGCTACAATATGGGGGCACTATGGAGAAGTGAGGAAGCACTGTGGGGGCCCAATATACTGGCACAATATGAGGGGGTACTATGGAGAAGAGGGAAAGCACCATGGGGGCCATATATACTGGCACATTATGGGGGCACTATGGAGAAGAGGGGAAGGAGCACTATGGGGGCATCTACTAGGGGCCCTATGTACTGACACACATTATTGGGGGCTCTATGGAGAAGTGGAGGGGAAAGGAGCACTATGGGGGCATCTACTGGGGGCCCTATATACTGGCACTCATGGAGGGCTCTATGGAGAAGTGGGGGGTGAAGGAGCACTATGGGGGCATTTACTGGGGGCCCTATTTACTGGCACGCATTATGGGGTGCACTATGGAGAAGTGGGGGAAAAGAGCACTATGGGGGCATTATATAGGGGCATTTAATACTAGCACCCATTTTGGTGCCACTCTGGGGAAGGCGGAGAGGAACATTATGGGGGCATCTATGTGGGGCAGTCTATAGGGGCATTTTATACTGGCACATTATGGAGGACACTATGGGGACAGGGAGGAGCACTATGGGGCATCTTCTGGGGGCACTATATAGGAGTATTTTATCCTGGCACAAATTAAAGGGGCACTATGGGCACCTAAGCTCAACTGGGGGCACTAAGTGTTTTTTGTAGTGGCACACAGTACGGGTCATTGGAACACATGAGGGCACTCTGGGGACATTGGCTCTACTGGGGGCACTAAGAGATGATGTTTTTATTTTATTTTTTTACTGACACACAGCAAGGCATTTTTTGTACTGGCGCACATTATAAGGGGGGGGGGGGTTCTACTGTCACACGTTATAAAGAGAATTATTACTACAGGGGCATTATGGTGGGCTTTATTACAACTGGGGGACTATGGGAGCATTATTACTTCTGGGACACAATTACTGTTGGGGGCAATGTAGGAGCACTACTACTACTAAGTGCATTCTGGCACAGAATTATTACTATAGTTGTGATTTTGGGGAGCACTATTACTGTGGGGGCACCCTGGCACAGTATCAGCTTAGCACAGTTATTTTTGGGGGACATTATGGTTACACTATTGGTATCAGGGACACTATTTCCTGTGTGCAGTTTTTTTTAAGAGCATTGTGTTCCAATAATTATTAAGGGGGGGGGGGCTTTCTGTGTGCAACTAGTATTTTCAGGGGGTTTATCAGTTTATGCAGTATAGTTTTGGGGGTGCATGATGGAAAAGTAGGAAACTAAGATGTCTGTCAAACTCTGCAGAGAGAAGAGATGGCTGAAAGAAATCATCATGGTGGTCTGATCTGAATGGAGAAGATAAAGAAAGAGAACATCTACATCACAGGAGACGTCACTGCATGTAAGAGGTATGTGGGGCTGCATTAGGCTACTTTCACAACTGCGTTAGTGATTCTGGCAGGCTGTTCCGGCAGAGAACAGCCTGCCAAAATTCACTGGATCCGGCACTGCTGGATGCAGACTGAATGCCCGCTGCCCCAATCAACTACAATGGGGTACGGCAGAGATCCGGCCACAATCTGGAAGGGGGGGGGGGCGCTTTTTTGATTTTCGCCCTGTTGGTAAATTTCCCTAGAAACTGCCCTGTTTCCCATAGACTTCTATTAGGACGGAAAACAAACGGAATGCCTTTTAAAGGAATGCCTTTCTGTTTTGCATTCCGTCATAATACAAGTCTATGGGCAGAAGAACCGATCCGTCTTATGGATTCCGTTATTTTCCGTTATAACCATGTTATAATGGAAAGCCATAACTGAATCCCTAACGCTAGTGAGAACCCCACCCTTAATTCAGTAATTTTACCGTGAGTCCCACGTCACCACAGATCACAATGTAGTCACCTCCTAGAGGAGAACATTACCAGACGGAGCGAGCGCCTGGTGAATCGGAAGATACTTACCGCCCTCTGCTGGTCAGAGCAAAAAATTCCTTATAGCAGATACATAATTGTTAAAATGTAATTGTAAAGCAAGGAAAGCATGAATAATATTCTTTTTCTGAACCCCATGAAGACTGGTAGGGGTCTCCATCCTACTTCATAGACACACATGGCACTACAACCACCATCATGTAAAAAGTAACCTTTATGTCCATGGATCCTGTACTGTACGGGGCACCGTTTGTTCACAGTGCATTTTGCAGAATTCTGTCAAACAAACAAACCAATGTGTTACAAAACAACACAAACTAATTCTGTGCCGCAAAAGAAAGTTCTGCTAATTTTATGATAAAAAATAAATAAAATAGTCCAGGTAACAAATAAAAGATATTCTGTGTGTAAAAATGACAGAAATTATTTATATCACAAAACACAATTCTAGGCAACAAAGAGATTTCTGTAAAGAAGAGAAAATAAATTCTGTAACTTCCACAGAGACTATGAACATACATGACCCCATAGCATGGCAGCCATTATATTATCTCCCCCATAGCAGTCAGGCATCAGAAGGATAATGTGCTATGTCGTAACAAGAGGACCGCACATGTCACACAGCCGTGTGATCTCTCATTCATCACATGTCTGAACCAGAAGGATCACATCTGTTGGCGCTTGATATGACCCCGGAGGTGGACAACCCTCATGAACATTAAGGAGACCACGTAATATCACATCACAGGGGTTCTCCTGGTTAGGTTGGAGTTAGGGCCCATACATGTGGCCGTATAGCATCTTCACACAATCTCTGTGCTGCCCAGACCAGTACTAGGAGGCCCATATACTCCTACAGGGCCCAACTCTACCTCCATGTATTCATCTGAGAAACCAAAATCTGCTGCGCGCTCCACCATCTGGATGATACATGTGGTGCCAGGATAGACGCTTTTCTCGCTGGAGCCGTTTCAGCAGGTTTTTAGTCCCCTCCATAGACCAGGAGAAGGAGCACTCACTTTTTGTTAAACAACAGCCAAACTTAATAGAGTCCAAAAGTAATTAAAAACTAACAATCTCCATTTCTGTTTTTAGTGGGTGCATTCACACGACCGTGCCCGTTTTACGGATCCTCTAAATATGAGCGCTGGCTGTGTGCACTGCACATCAGGTTCTGACCTATAGATAGCAATGGGTCTGCGATCCACAAGATGCGGCAAAAGATAGGAAGTTTTTTTTCTTGTGGTGCAGAGGTGCAAATCCGGAAGCACACAGAAGCATCTTGAGTTCCACGCCACGATGCGGGGTGTACACGGCCAGTGCTCGTGTTTAGTGAATCCGTGGTTTGCAGTTCCACGCCACGATGCGGGGTGTACACGGCCAGTGCCCGTGTTTAGTGAATCCGTGGTTTGCGGTAGGTAGTCATGTGACTGCACCCTTAAAGGCAGAGGAAAAACATAACAGAGATCTCCTAACCCCCATGCCCGTGTGTAGTCCTATGGAAGTCTGGGCTTTCCTTTGTCACACACTGCCAACTAGTGGTGACAATCAGTCATGGCGCACCTAGCAGAATTGTTTGTAATGTGCTGTTTGCATTTTTGTTTTTTTGTTTTCCCACAGCCTCATGATCCGTCCGACACTGATTTTGTTGCAAATGTATTGTGTTTTATTCCCTATAATTCAATGAAGAGTATTGCCAATATTACCATCACTAGCCCTGCAGAGATGACCAGGACGGACTTTTATCTTGGTTTGAGCTCATTGAGCATTGCCTGGGAATAAGTCTCCGTAGACTACTGCGTCTCTTTAATGAGAACCAATACTCTTCTGAGGACCATCTAAGACATTTCTATCAAAATTATCTTCTGTGCTAATGGAAAGAAAAGAGCCTTGCGGTTATGCTGTCAGCGGAGAAGTCTCAGGTCTGGCTGCTGTACAGCAAAATGTTTGTATGCTTCTTTTCTCACAAAACACTACCTGACAATAGATCTCCATGGGGCACACGATTGACCCCGTCCCTATTAAAACAGACTAAATCTGCACTTCTTACTTGTTATTTCCCCGTGTCAGCTACAGCTGGTTCTAAAAGCTTTAAAGTTCCAGAGATGTCTCTTCTGTACAGTGTAAGCTCTTGTGGCACCAGGATCCTCTCTCCTGTAGAGTGTAAGCTCTTGTGGCACCAGGATTCTCTCTCCTGTAGAGGGTAAGCTCTGAAGGCAGTAGGTTCTCTTTCCGGTAGAGTGTAAGTTCTTAAGGCACTAGGATCCTTTCCCTGTGTCAGCTACAGCTGGTTCTGAAATCTTTAAAGCACCAGAGATGTCTCTCCTGCAGAGTGTACGCTCTTAGGCACTGTTATCCTCTCTGCTGTAGATGGTGAGCTCTTAGGGCACCAGGATACTCTCTCCTGTAGAGTGTAAGCTCTTAGGGCACCAGGATCCTCTCTCCTGTAGAGTGTAAGCTCTTAGGGCACCAGGATCCTCTCTGCTGTAGAGTGTAAGCTCTTAGGGCACCAGGATCCTCTCTGCTGTAGAGTGTAAGCTCTTAGGGCACCAGGATCCTCTCTCCTGTAGAGTGTAAGCTCTTAGGCACAAGGATCCATTCTCCTGTAGAGTGTAAGCTCTTAGGGCACCAGGATCCTCGCTCCTTTACAGTGTGAGCAGTAGGGTTTACTCTCCTGTATGCTGTCTAGACATCATAGGAATAGCACAGTCCATCTGGAGACCTCTTAAGTTTTTATGGCCAAAAAAATCCCAAAAAACTTGACTGGCTTGGATTTTTAGTGATCGTTTTTACCATATGGACACATTGGGGTTGCAGTAATTCAGTACTTTTTCTGTGAGTCCCACGTCACCACAGATCACAATGTAGTCACCTCCTAGAGGAGAACATTACCAGACAGAGCGAGCGCCTGGTGAATCGGAAGATACTTACCGCCCTCTGCTGGTCAGAGCAAAAAATTCCTTATAGCAGATACATAATTGTTAAAATGTAATTGTAAAGCAAGGAAAGCATGAATAATATTCTTTTTCTGAACCCCATGAAGACTGGTAGGGGTCTCCATCCTACTTCATAGACATGGCACTACAACCACCATCATGTAAAAAGTAACCTTTATGTCCATGGATCCTGTACTGTACGGGGCACTGTTTGTTCACAGTCCTTTTTGCAGAATTCTGTGAAACAAACAAACCAATGTGTTACAAAACAACACAAACTAATTCTGTGCCGCAAAAGAAAGTTCTGCTAATTTTCTGATAAAAAATTAAGTCCATGTAAAAAATCAATTTTGTGCCCCAAAATGAAAGAAATCAATTATACCACACAACAAAAAGATTTCTGTAAAGACAAAACACATTCTGTAACTGCTACAGAGACTATGAACATACATGACGCCATAGCAGAGCAGACATTATATTATCTCCCCCATAACATCGCAGCATCAGAAGGATAATGTGCTACGTCGTAACAAGAGGACCGCACATGTCACACAGCCATGTGACCACCCATTCATCACATGTCTGAACCAGAAGGATCACATCTGTTGGCGCTTGATATGACCCCGGAGGTGGACAACCCTCATGAACATTAAGGAGACCACGTAATATCACATCACAGGGGTTCTCCTGGTTAGGTTGGAGTTAGGGCCCATACATGTGGCCGTATAGCATCTTCACACAATCTCTGTGCTGCCCAGACCAGTACTAGGAGGCCCATATACTCCTACAGGGCCCAACTCTACCTCCATATATTCATCTGAGAAACCAAAAACTGCTGCGCGCTCCACCATCTGAAGGTGAACTAACTATTTTATTTTTTTTATCAATAGCCAAGCTTAAGGTAATTAAAGATTAACTAAACCTTTGTATAAAATTTTAATAAGATGCCTAAAGCCCTAATAAAGCTTTTTCTAATATACTTTATTGCTTAATTTTGTATTTTTATTATACTTTTTCCTCCATAAAGCTCACCATTCCCTGTGCAATTAAAAATCAGTTCTCTGTACGGCGCTGACAGCTCAGCGGTATACGGATAGTGAAATGTATGAATAGGGCAGGAGTGCACATTGCCGCCCCTGCCTGTGCCCCACAATGTACCCATGTACTATGCTCCGGCCTGCTCCGCTAAGCGAACTGCATGTCGGCTCTTAGCCTAGCGGATTAGGCAGAAGCAGGAGCCCGCTCCGTGCAGCTAATCCTGGCATAGTACACGGGTACAGGGTGGGGCACGGGCAGGAGCAGCAATATGCGCTCCTGCCCGTACTCTCTGCGCTGCTGCGACAGATCACAAACCACAGATCTGCTAAACTCCAGCATCACGCATCGCGGTCCGGACTCCTTGATTGCAGTCGGTCCACGATCCGCAAGATGCGGCAAAAGATAGGACATCCTATCACTTGTGGCTCAGAGGCGTGGACCCAGAAGCACACAGAAGCATCTTGTGTTCTGCACCACGATGTCGGGTGCACATGGCCAGTGCCCGTGTTTAGCAAATCCGTGGTTTGCGGTCCGTAACACAGGCACGCCCGTCCCACAGTCATGTGACTGCACCCTTACAGGCAGAGGAGAAAAATAAGAGAGATCTCCTAACCACAATGCCCAAGTGTGTAGGCCTATGGCTCACTGAGCTTTCCTTTGCCAGACGCTGCCATCTAGTGGTGACAAGCAGCTATCAGAATTTTTTTGTAATATGATGTTTGCATTTTTGTTTTGTTTCCACAGCCTCATGATCCGTCACAGATTTTGTTGCAAATGCATTGTGTATTATTCCCTATAGATCAATGAAGAGTATTGACTACCACAAGCCCTGCAGAGATGACCAGGACAGACTTTTATGTTGTTTTGAGTTCATTTCCATACTCTTTCCCATTGAGCATTGCCTGGGAATAGGTCTCCGTAGACTACTGAGTCTCTTCTATGAGAACCAATACTCTTCCGAGGACCATCTAAGACATTTCAATCAATACGATCTTCTGGGGTGGTAAAAAGCTCTGGCTGCTGTACATTAAAACACTTGTTTTCTCACAGAACGTTGCATCATGATAAATCTTTAGGTGGTGCCACCATGTCTGTTTAATGAGGGCCAGTAATGATCCTTCCCCAGGGAGACCACAAATCCTGAAACAATAAGGACCTAGCTGACCCCGTCCTTATTATTCTGGACCAAATCTGCGCTTCTTACCTGTTATTTCACTGCGTCACCTACAACTGGTTCTGAAATCTTCAGAGCAGCAGAGATGTTTCTCCTGTAGAGTGTAAGCTCTTAGGACACCAGGATCCTCTCTCCTGTAGAGTGTAAGCTCTTAGGACACCAGGATCCTCTCTCCTGTAGAGCGTAATCTCTTAGGACACCAGGATCCTCTCTCCTGTAGAGCGTAAGCTCTTAGGACACCAGGATCCTCTCTCCTGTAGAGCGTAATCTCTTAATACACCAGGATCCTCTCTCCTGTAGAGTATAGTCTCTTAGGACCATAATATCACCAGTATAATGAATCAGCATCAAAAGGATAATGTGCTATGTCATGACAAAAAAGACCACACATGTCATACAACCATGTGCTCTCCATTCATCACATGTCTGAACCAGAAGGATCACATCTGTTGGCGCTTGATATGACCCCGGAGGTGGACAACTCTCATAAACATTAAGGAGACCACGTAATATCACATCACAGGGGTTGTCCTGATTAGAATAGAGTTAGGGCCCATACTTGTGGCTGTATGGCATCTTCATACAATCTCTGTGTTGCCCAGAGCAGTACTAGGAGGACCATATACTCCTACAGGGCCCAACTCTACCTCCATATGTCTCCCACTGTATTCATCTGAGAAACCAAAATCTGCAGCACGCTCCACCATCTGTGATGCTGAGGGTTCATGTACCTCCATGCGCTTGGCTCTATAGACTGCATGGTCTAAGAGTCGGTGGACATCATAGACACATGACACCATGGGCCAGTAGAAGAATAGGAAATGCCGGGGGGTGTGGGGGTTACTGAGATGTGACCTCCACGATTTCCCTTTAGAAAACACAGTTTGCATCCTTGTGATGGTTGCAAGTAACCATGGAGTTGTATCATGGTAAGGCATTAACCAGTGAGAGGAGCCAGGTGAGGGACATACTACTCTGTACACTTCAAAACTACGTGTTCTTATGTGCCACATCATAACATGAAGGCCACAAGAGACAGACTGGCCTTAGACCCTGCAGGGAATTTTCCCAGTGGGTCAGTGCCCATAGGGCCACCTGAGCTCTCCTCACTGCTGGGGTCGGGTACATACTACTGGGGGAACTATAGGGATCATTTTTAGAGGAAGTCCAGGCAGCATGCTGAAGATAGGTCTGGCTTGGTGTTGTGGACCACATCTCACCTATTAAGGCCCCTGCTGCATGTCGTACTTTTAGTCCGGCGGCCGGAACTCTGCCCCCACCCCCATTATAGTCAATGGGGACGGAGCGGCAGTCAGGGAGCACACGTGAGCTAGCGGCAGGACGGATCCGACAGGCTGTTCACCCGCCGGAACAGCCTGACGGACTCCCCTGCCTCTATTGTGAAAGTACCCTTAGAGCAGTGCTTCTCAATTATTTTCTGTCATGCCCCCCCCCCCCCTAGGAAGAAGAAAACATTTTGCGCCCCCCGCGCGACTATAAATAGTATCATTTGTCTATAAAATTGTTATAAGTACACCAATCTCCCCACAGGTGAGGGCCATTAACACCCCCCCCCCAAATCATGTGCAGGCTCTATTAACCCCCCCTCCCCAATCATGTGCACTGTCGAGGCTACCCCCCTCCCCCCAAATCATGTGCAGGCTCTCTCCCCCCCAAAATCATGTGCAGGCTCCATTAACCCCCCAAATCATGTGCAGGCTCCATTAACCCCCTCCCCAAATCATGTGCAGGCTCCATTAACCCCCTCCCCAAATCATGTGCAGGCTCCATTAACCCCCTCCCCCAAATCATGTGCAGGCTACATTAACCCCTCCCCCAAATCATGTGCAGGGTCCAGGCTTCCCCCTCCCCCAAATCATGTGCAGGCTCCCCCCAAATCATGTGCAGGCTTCATTAACCCCCTCCCAAATCATGTGCAGGCTCCATTAACCCCCTCCCAAAATCATGTGCAGGCTCCATTAACCCCCTCCCCAAATCATGTGCCGGCTCAATTAACCCCCTCCCCCAATCATGTGCAGGCTCCATTAACCCCTCCCCAATCCCCCACCCAATACTTACCTCCCTGGAAGCGCTGGATGCAGGCCTCTTCCGGCCTGTGTCCCGCTCTGCACTCTGCTCAGGCGGCGCGATGACGTCATCGCGCCGCCTGAACCGCTCTGATAGGCTGCCGGCACAAGGCCCGCAGCCTATCAGAGGAGCAGGGGAGGGAGTCGCCTCTCCCTCCCCTGCGGGAGGGAGTCGCCTCTCCCTCCCCTGCCGCACAGCACAGCGATCTGTATCGCTGTCCAGAGGACGGCGATACAGATCACTATGGAGATGAACGCTTCCACAGTGGAAGCGTTCATCTCCTGTCACTGGAGCCCCCCTTTACGGAGCCTCGGGCCCCCGCTGGAGGGCGCGCCCCACTATTTGAGAAATGCTGCCTTAGAGACAACTGAGGGAGGAGAAGGACAGAACGTGGCAGCTGTTGATGGCCACCACAGAGGGACAGCTTCTGGGGAGGTATTCTGTGGTGTGGTATTACTGACCCTGCCAACTTGTATTGGCCCCATCTACTTGTGCTGCCCCACCTTCTGTCAATTTGTACCCACCTACAACATTGGGGCCACTTTAAGTTCCCAGTTGCTCTCCCCAGTGCCACCAGTTCCCCCATTGACCCCCCATGACATCAGTTCCTCCCCCAGTGCCATCAGTTCCCCTTTGCCTTCTGCCCCCCCAGTGCCACCGGGTCTCCCATGACCTCAGTGCCCAGCCGCAGCGCCAGTGAAATCAAATACTTACCTCTCCTGTAGGGGCTCCGCCGACACTCCTCTTCCATCCTCTTCACGAGCTGCGCTGTATCCTGACGTCACACGGCGCCATGTCATAGTGCACTACGTCCTGGCAATGTGTGTACGTTAGCATACAGTGCAGCGAGGTGCGGGCCGGCGGGTGACCACAGAGAGGTGAGCTTCAGTCACGCTCCGTGGTCACATGGTACAAACGAATCCTCGATGCAAAAAATTTGCATTAACGATTTTTTTTGTGCCGAGTTACTCGATTAATTCAAGTAATCGTTTCAGCCCTAATTCGGATACAGCAATCCTAGTCCTCATGCGCCTCCGTGGCGGCAAAAAACAGCCTGTGAGCGGAGGAATAAATGAGGAACGCTCTCTGACATATATGCTGCACACTGTGGTTTTATTGAAAAAATATATATAAGGCTGACAGAAACCAAACACAATCTTGACTTTTCTGAAGGAAAAAAATATTCCAATCCCCATTTTCTAGTCACATGACACCAGAGTACTGTAAAAAGAGCGGGAAATAAATCAGTCACATGATATGCCACAAGCACTTAAAAAAACAATGCAGATAACAATGCACTAGTGACAGGAGAAACTCATCTATGTATCACACATCTTTATAGAGAACTGGCTCAGAATCAGAAGGGTCATGTGCTACATCGTAACAAGAGGTCGCACACCTCACACAGCCGTGTGACCACCCATTCATCACACTTCTGAACCAGAAGGATCAACGAACTGATGGCCGCCGTATAACCCCAGGAGCGCACGACCCTCATCAGTATTAGGGCGACTTTCTGTCGGTCACGTCACGTGACACGGCGCTGTCACATGACCCGTCCTACAGTGAAGTTAGGTCGCATCTATCAACTGTACACCGTATAATAAACGATAAAAAGTGAGAAATTACCTATGCTACTATATGCGCGCAAACGGACCAATCGTAAACCGCCGCCCGCCATGTTGGATGAGGACAGGCCCCCGGCTCAAGACTTACTTCGTCTCGCCTCTATGACGAGTCAGTTTGTTTATTCACATAAATTACTGTATCAAAATACTAAGCTTATTAACGAAGCCGAGTTCCGCTTCGTATTTTGATTATTATGCGAATAAATGAACTGACGTGATAGGGGTGAGGCGAGGTCAGTCTCGCCATATGCAGAAACTTCGGAAAGACCTCCGTGGAGGACATACATTTTACAGTAAGACGGAGCTCATGTTGTTTTTTTTAAAAGAATCGAGTTCGGATTAGGGCTGCAGTTATCGATTCATTTAGTAATCAAGTACTCTACCCATTAATCCAACAATGAATCGAGTACTCTAATAGGAAAAAAACTAATAAAAAAAACTCTTTCTATAAAAACTCATCAGCCCTCCTCCGTACCATCAGTCCCCTCCCCCCTGCTATCATCAGCTCCAATGCCATGAGTCCTCATCACCACCAGCCCCCCTCCATTTCATCAGTTCTTCCCCAGTTTCCCCATTGCCATCGGCCCCCCATGACATCAGTTCCCCCATTGCCATCGGCCCCCCATGACATCAGTTGCTCCCCCCAGTACCATCAGTTCCCCCATTGCCATTGGCCCCCCCATAACATCAGTTGCTTTCCCCAGTGCCTTCACCCCCCTCCCCCAGTTCCCCCAATGCCTTCGCCCCCCCCCCCTCCCCAGGGCCACTAGTTCCCCCATTGCCTTCGCCCCCCCCCCCAGGGCCACTAGTTCCCCAATTGCCATCGGCCCCCCTATGACATCAGTTGCTTTTCCCAGTGCCATCACCCCCCAGTTCTCCCATTGCCGTCCCATGACATCAGTTCCCCCTCCAATGCCGTTAGTTTCTCACCCAGTGCCATCAGTTCCCCCATTGCCATCGGCCCCCCATGACATCAGTTGCTTTTCCCAGTGCCAACACCCCCCCCCCAGTTCTCCCATTGCCATTGCCCTCCCATGACATCAGTTCCCCCTCCAAAGCCGTTACTTTCTCCCCCAGTGCCATCAGTTCCTCCAGTGCCACCGGTTCTCCCATGATCTCAGTGCCCAGCCGCAGCGCCAGTGAAATCAAATGATAGGAGGCATGCACAGGGACGAGACGCCACATCGGTGCGCGGTCTGAGGTCATATACTTTGGCCGACCTGCATTATATGTCCTGGCTCCCTCATGAAGCCGCAGCTCGGAATTGATGTGAACTCACGGTCTAAGTATAACTTTATATGGGCATTTGTGCACATGATTTGTATATTGGCCCAGCATTCCCTGATGACTCATGGGCCTCACCTGATTATAGGTGTGCTTATTTGAAGAAACGCGTTGGAACGCATTTGCCGCACCAGAACCTTTTTTATGTGTTTTGCCTGTCTTTTTGACCCCCCATTGTACTAGTTACATGGTGGGGATTTATGTATCTTGTATGGGACCGCTCCTTTAGACCAGGGTCAGTTGACCAGGGTGAGGTTCCGGCACACGGCCACCCCTTGCGGGGTTTTTTGGACCCTGTGATTTTTACTAGGGGATTTGAGGCCAAGTAGGGGCAGATTAGGGACTTCGGAGTCACACTGCCGTGGTTAGTCCCTGCCCCCACTGACCTCTTGTGTTGATTCTTTCCGTCTCATTTATATGGAGTTAGTCTTGTGGGGCGTTTTTGGTTTTTAAATATAATATAATAAACTTGATTTTTTTTAATAGAATTGTTGCTCCCTTTAGTTTAGTTTATATTTTTCATTGATTGAGCAACAGTCAGTACCCGCACTACTCCTGGGTCCACTGACTTAAAGTGTTATGTGGAAATCAAATACTTACCTCTCCTGTAGGGGCTCCGCCGACACTCCTCTTCCATCCTCCTCTTCATGAGCTGCGCTGTATCCTGACGTCACACGGCGCCATGTCATAGTGCACTACGTCCTGGCGATGTGTGTACGTTAGGATACAGTGCAGCAAGGCGCGGGCCGGCGGGTGACCACGGAGCGGTGAGCTTCACTCACGCTCCGAGGTCACATGGTACAAACGAATCCTCGATGCAAAAAATTAGCATTGAGGGTTTTTTTGTGTCGAGTTAGGCTACTTTCACACTTTTGGCTTTCAGTTTGTTAGATCCGATCAGGGCTCTCACACGCGGTCCAAAACGGATCAGTTTTCCTCTAATGCATTCTGAATGGAAAAGGATCCGCTCAGAAGGCATCAGTTTACCTCCAATCAGTGACCATGCTGCTCTGGAGGCGGACGCCAAAACGCTGCCTGAAGCGGTTTTCTGTCCACCTGACACACAATGTAAGTCAATGGGGACGGATCCGTTTTCCCTGACACAATAAAAAACAGATCCGTCCCCCATTGACTTTTAATAGAGTTCAAGACGGTCCGTATTGGCTATAGAAGACATAATACAACCGGATCCGTTCATGATGGCTGCATGCAGTTGTATTATTGTAACGGAAGCGTTTTTCCAGATCCATGACGGATCCGCACAAAACGCTAGTGTGCATGTAACCTTGCTCAATTCATTCAAGTAATCATTGCAGCCCTAGTTCGGATTCAGCAATCCTAGTGCTCCTGCGCCTCCGTGGCAGCAAAAAAACGTGGCCTATGAAGGCTGCATCCGAGCCCGTTAGCAGAGGAATAAATGAGGAACGCTTTCTGACATACCTCACCTCAAAAACATATATGCCGCACAATGTGGTTTTATTAAAATAATATATAAGGCTGACAGAAACCAGACACAATTATGACTTTTTACAAGTGAAGAAGGATCTCTATCCCCCGGTCACGTGACTTCTGTAAATAAGAGCGGGAAAAACAGTCACGTGACACTCCACTAGTGACAAGAGAAATTCATCTATGTATCACACATCTTTATAGAGAACTGGCTCAGAATCAGAAGGGTCATGTGCTACGTCGTAACAAGAGGTCGCACACCTCACACAGCCGTGTGACCACCCATTCATCACACTTCTGAACCAGAAGGATCAACGAACTGATGGCCGCCGTATAACCCCAGGAGCGCACGACCCTCATCAGTATTAGGGCGACTTTCTGTCGGTCACGGCACGTGACACGGCGCCGTCATGTGACCCGTCCTACGGCGAAGTTAGGTCGCATCCATCAACTGTACACCGTATAATAAACGATAAAAAGTGAGAAATTATCTATGCTAATATATGCGCGCAAACGGACCAATCGCAAGCCGCCGTCCGCCATGTTGGGTGAGGACAGACCCCCGGCTCGTCACGGGATGTTACCTGGAATCTCGCGAGATCCGGTCTTTGCATATGGCGGCTCTCTGAGCAGTGCACGCGTGTACGGTGTGCGATTTCCGGGGAAGAGAGGATTTAACGTGAAGCCACCGGGATGCAGCACGACGATGTAAGGAGGGGCTGACGTACATTATTGTGTAGCGTTTAATTACTCCCGGGGGTACCTGTTACTAACCCCCTCCATCTGTGAGTGGGATGCCACACAGTGTGACCAGGGCCTTAGTGAGGAGGATGCCGGTTATTATATAGTGCTGGTGCCTGGTCTCTGGCTTCCCATAGACTTGTATGAAAGGTGGAATCTGATTGGTTGGTATGGGCAACTAAGCCAGTTCTACTTTACACCAATTTGATAAATGGTTCCAGAAATCTGGACTCTAAGGGGTTTTTTCTGGGTTTTCAGGTTGTTCATATAGGATTGGCGGGGGTCTGAGTCCCGGCGCCAGTCGATTGTCTGAGGAGGCTGTGGCGCTCTAGCGAGTGCTGCGTGTCAAGTACAGCGTCGTCCGTTGTGCTTGACACCGAGCTGTGCCTAGACCATGTGACCGATGACCATGACGTCACTGGCCTAGGCGGAGGACGCGGTGCCGGCAGTCAGACCCCCACTCATCTCACTGAGGATCGGAAATCAGTTTAAACTTCCTGGAAAACCCTGTCAATTCCACTTGTCTTTTTTCGCTGCTGATTTGCGCCTGTACTGTACCTGTGGAAACCGTTTTGTGTCTTGTGCGCTGAGTGATGCCATCGTTGTCACCTCACTGTCCCCAGGTACGCGTCATGGTGAAGCCAATGTCACATCTCCTGTTTCTTTCCCCGCAGGTCATCTGGGATATTGTGGGAAATAAACAGTTTTGTTCCTACAAGATAAAGTAAGTAGCCGCTGCCCATAGCGCACTAGCTTCGCCACGGCTTCCGCCAACATTTAAGCCTCGTTCACATCTCCGCATTTTCCACGGACAGCACACGTGACCGTTGATTTGTGTCTGACCGCAAGTCAGTGAAAAACTCAGAGACGTGCGTTACTTTGCTCCGTCATGCAGACCGAACACGCCCATTGAAGTCTGTGGGTCCGTGAAAAGTCACGGACGACGCGTTGGTTCGTTTCTCACTGACCACTGAGAGGAGGAGCTCTGGAAATGAGTTTTTAGCTGAGCAGTTTCTGTGGAATACTGAGGGCAAAAAAACGGACACACGGACCAAATAGGCAACCTTCATGGAGGAAACAAAGACGGATGTTTTTCTCGGACGTCAAATGGACATGTGAATGGGGTCTTATGCCTCATTCACATGTCAGTGTTCGGTCAGTGATTTCCATCAGTCATTTTGAGCTAAAACCAGGGGCGGCTCTAAACACAGAACAGGAGCTGATCTCTCCCTTAGGGCTCATGCACACGAACGTGTGACAGCCGTTCCGGTCCCCAATGCACAGGCAACATCCGTGCGGCTGCCGCAGACGGATCCAGACCCATTCGACTTGAATGGGTCCATGATCCGTCCATTTTGCAAAAAAGTAGTGCATGCACTACTTTTTTGCAGTGCTGAGGCACGGCCAGAAACACCACGGAAGCTTCCCGTAGTGCAGGCATCCTCAAACTGCGGCCCTCCAGCTGTTGCAAAACTACAACTCCCAGCATGCCTGAACAGCCTACAGGTATCAGCCTACAGCAGGGCATTGTGGGAGTTGTAGTTTTACAACAGCTGGAGGGCCACAGTTTGAGGATGCCTGCCGTAGTGTTTCTGTGGGGTTCCGCTCCGTCCTTCCGTATTCAAGTGAATGGGTCTGTGATTCGGGATGCACACTGCCGGCACACGTGTATTGCGGACCCGCTGTATGCAGGCCGCAATACGACCACACATGAGCCCTTATACCTTATGTCTGCGGAGGCTCCACTCCTGGTTTTGGCTCACAATCCCTGATGGAAATCACTGACCAAACACTGCAATTAAATATTGATGACCTACCCCAGTTATGGGCAACCTCCGGCTGTGGTGAAACTACGACTCCCAGCATGCTCCATTCAGTACTATGGAGTTCTGAGAACAGCTAAGCAAGTGTGCATCTTGGGAGTCGTAGTTTTACCCCAGCAGGAGTGCCGGAGGTTAGCCGTCACAGTAGTACCCTAAGGACCCTTTCACACGAGTGTGTCTGGAGTAGGTCCGGATGCGTTGCAGATGCGTTCAGTGAAAACTGTGCGATTTCACAGGCAAAGCCATTCAGTTTTGTCTGCGATTGCGTTCAGGTCAGTTTTCTCCGTGCGGGTGCAATGCGTTTTGATGCGTTTTTCACGCGCTTGATAAAAAAAACTGAAGGTTTACAAACAACATCTCCTCGCAACCATCAGTGAAAAACGCAACGCACCCGCACTTGCTTGGGGATGCAATGCGTTTTTCACACAGCCCCATTCACCTCTATGGGGCTAGGGCTGCGTGAAAAACGCAGAATATAGAACATGCTGCGGTTTTCACGCAACGCACAAGTGATGCGTGAAAAAAAACGCTCATGTACACAGACCCATTGAAATGAATGGGTCAGGATTCAGTGCGGGTGCTATGCGTTCACGTCACGCATTGCACCCACGCGGAAAACTCGCTCGTGTGAAAGGGGCCTAAGGATAGATCATCAGTATCTGATCGGCGGGGTCTGATCTTATCTGCAGCGGCACAGCGCCATGCACTGTACAGTGGCTGTACTTGGTATTGCAGCTCAGTCCTGCTCACTGGAATAAGCCCCAGCAGGACAAGGGCCATGGTGACCAATTCATGTGAGTCTGAGGAGGAGGAAGGCGGGGATGCTGGGGGTCTTAGCCCTGCCGATCTGATATTGCTGGTATTTTTTTCTTGCTTTAGCTCTGACATATACCGCAGCGCTTTACAGACGTAATCACCGCTCGCTGTCTCCAGTGGGTCTAGACCAGGGATGGGCAAACTGTGACCCTCCAGCTGTTGTAAAACTACAATCACACCATGCCCTGCTGTAGGCTGACAGCTGGAGGGCCGCAGTTTGCCCATCCCCGGCCTAGATTCCTTCTCAGTATGCTGTTGGAGTCATTAATATTGAAAGGGATTTTACAAGTCATGGCCATTGATATTTGACCGTCGGTGGGGGGGGGGGGGGCCCTTGTCTGACGCCCTGCACCCCTGCTGATCAGTTCTGCAGTAGGTCCAGCGCCTGCTACTGTGAAACAGCTGATTGGCTGGTGTTGGACCCCGACCAGTCAGACATTCATGGCCTATCCTGAAGATAGGCCATCACTTGGAAAACCCTGGACAACCTCTTTAGGTTTGGCTTTGCCATATCATTTCTGAGGGTGATAAGTGGCTCTCGGACACCTTTGGCGCTGCTCATCCCAGTCAGACTGACATCCGGCCGCCCCACTGTCTCCGCCGGTGGAGTTTGAATGTCCTTGGTCCGAAGCATAGAACTTTCACAATGTGAGGGATCAGTAGGCCGTGTTCTCTGATAATGGGGTGGGGGTGTAACCGACGGGGCAGTAGCTTTCAGGGTTCTGTCATGTGACCAGCGCTGACGTTTTATTTGTGCAGGACAAAGACGCAGAACTTCTGTCGGAATGAATTCAACATTACCGGCCAGTGTAACCGCTCCTCCTGCCCGCTCGCTAACAGTCAGTACGCCACCATCAAAGAAGAGAGAGGTAAGCGATAGATACTGGTGCCGATGACCTCCTGCCCCGAGGAAGGAGATGAGTGACATCATGTGTCCTGTCCCCAGGTATCTGTTACTTGTACATGAAGACCATAGAGAGGGCGGCATTTCCATCACGTCTGTGGGAGAGGGTAAGTTCCGCCAAGTCTTACTTCTGATTACATGCGTGTGCCCATCATACACTCACCCGAGGGACCCCTACCAATCCTGAGAACGAAGGGACTACTCGATGCCCTTCTGCCTTTACTCAAGAACAGCCCCATTCATGTCACCACTGGGTGTCCCAGCCAAGTATTATAGGACACCCTGCAGCAGCTGACCATATGATACCGAGTCTGAATCCCCCTTTATGATGTCCACGTGCAATAATAGGACGTATGTAAAGGGGTCGTCTTAATGTAGCCACCCATTTTAAGGTGCATCAAAAAAAAAAAAAACACCACTGAAAGTAAGTCCGTATCCGACAACTGTTATACCTGCCATTACTGTTCCTTAAAGGGGTATTCCCATCGCAGACAATGGGGGCATATCGCTAAGATTGTCTGATAGGAGCGGGTCCCACCTCTGGGACCCAGCCGGCAAAGTGAAGGAGGGCACAACACGCATGTGCGGCCGCCCTCCATTGATTTCTAGAGCGTTGGCTCTGCTATTTCCATCGGCCCCATAGAAATAAATGGGAGCGGTGGCTGCGCAAGGGCATTGCGCTCCCATTCACTTCTATGGGGAGAGCTTTTGGTGGTAGCCGGACCTGGCCACTTGATATAGTTGCGGGTCCCACCCAACTATCCTAGCAATATGCCCCAATTGTCTCAGATGGGAATACCCCTTTAAATGTGGTCAGCCGGATTTCCCAGGCAAATCTATCTCGTCATAGAATGATGTACAGTCTACTAACCTCTACAGGAAGAATATAGTGACCGCGCCTCTTACCTGCTGGGTGATGACAGCAGCGATATGCAGGCCTATAGAGGGGCGGCCTACAGACGTGTGGAGAGACTGGGACACCACCATTAAAAACTGCATAGTATATAGTGATGGACTTTATTGGTTATTATCAGTCATAACACACATGCAGGATATGCCATCACTTTCTGATCTGCGGGGGTCCGACCTCTGAGACCCTCTCTGATCCTGAGAATGAAGGAGCTGCAGTGCTGGCTCGTCAGGCTTTCTCCACACACGTGCGCAGTACACGGAGGCGGGTTGAATTGTCCATGTAGCCATGTTCAGACCTCTCACATGCTGTCTAATGCTCCAGTACATATTGAGAAATCTGCCCTCTGTCTCGGAGATATTTAGGGGTGTCACTGATCTGTTCCCGGTAGGTACGTCTGAGCAAGAACTACGAGCAAGCACTGGAGCAGATAGATGAAAACCTGATCTATTGGCCCCGATTTCTCAGACACAAGTGCAAGCAGAGGTTCACCAAGATCACACAGTACTTGATCCGAATCCGCAAGCTCACTCTCAAGAGACAGTAAGTGGGATCTATGATGCTCGCTGCCACATCACATTTCTGCTTTAGGCTACATTCACACTGAGTTTTTGATGGCCATTTTTCAACCAATTTAAGGGCCATAAAAAAATTGGCATTAAAAATGAACGATTTTCATTGGCTTTTTTAAATTTAAATCCCAACTACTGCAGTATACATAATGTTCTTCATAGTGGCCCCTGGGAATAATAACATGCCCCACAGTGGCCCCCAGCATTAAAGAGGTTGTTTGGGTTCAGAGCTGAACCCAGACATAACCCCTTCTTCACCCTCCAGCCCGTATGAGGTGAGCATCAGAGCATTTCATGCTCCGATGCTCTCCCTTGGCCTCTGCTACATCGCGCAGGGCAAGGGCTGTTTGTTTACATTTTTAGGCCTCATGCACACGGTCGTTGTTGTGGTCCGCGTCCTAGCCATATATTTTATGGCTCGGGCACGGATCCATTCACTTCAGTGGGGCCGAAAAGGTGCGGACAGCACTCTGTGTGCTGTCCGCATCAGTTGCTCCGTTCCGTGGGCCCACAAAAAAAAAATAGAGCATGTCCTATTCTTGTCCGTTTTGCGGACAAGAATAGGCATCTCTATAATGGGCCGTCCGTTCCGTAAATTGCTGAGGGCACACGGAGCGGCTTCCGTGTTCTGCGTCGTGTGCATGAGGCCTTACACTGACAGACGGAGGTTTCCACCCAGCAGTGTTCCCAGTGACGTCACCGGCACTAATGGACAGTCTTTAGCGCTGCCCTTTGTCTGCTGTACAAGCTTTAGAGCAGAGCTAAACGCCGCCCATTAGTGTCGGTGACATCACCGATAACACTGCTAGGCTGAAGCCTCTGCCTAGCAGATCCCGGTACATCACTGGATCTGTAGAAAAAGCCCTTGAAATGCTCCCATGCTCAACTCACAGGGGCTGACTGGGTGAAGAAGGGGTTATGTCAGGGGTTCTACTCTGAACCCGGACAACCCCTTTAATAATGTGCAAAAAAATAAATACTTGCCTCATCCACTTGCACGAGTGGGACAGTCGTTCTTTACTTGATGCTGGAGGATCTGCGCTCTCAGCAGTCATGTTAGGAGCGCATTTATTTCAGTGGGGTCCGTCTGGACACGAGAACGGCCAAAAATGGGACATCCTACTTTTTTAACGGCCACTATTCACTATGGCCATTTGAATAGCCCCATAAACTGCAGTGGTTCTTAAAGTGGCCATGTGATGGCTGTTTCTCACTGTCGTGTGAATGTAGCCTTACATCAGTCCATAGTGCAAATGTACAGTACCAGAGGAGTCTCGTGTAAAGGTCCTATTAGTATAGACCTCATGCATCAAGTTGACTGCTCCCGTCAGTATGTAATAGTGTCTACCTGCACAATTTAAAGGAGTTGCAGGCAATCAATGGGCTCTTTGGGTGCACTAGGGAGGCCGGTGGTAGGCTGCAGCAGTCACATGTTGTCAATGTAATGTCACTGCTGCAGCCGGATAAATATAACCCGACCTAGTTATCGAGCACCTGCGTGAGATCTGGCAGGTAAGTAATGCTCACTTCTTTGTTCCAAGCAGATCCCGGGGGTTGTCCAGTTTCCTCCTGATACTGGACAGCCAGTGTAATGATCTACTCAGAACCCAGAAGGGATAGTTGTATTAGTACACCATTTCATTATGTCCCCGGTTGTAACCTGGATGTGTCTTATCTTCACTCCCAGGCGTAAACTTGTCCCACTGAGCCGGAAGGTGGAAAGGAGAGAGAAGAGGAGAGAGGTCAGTATTCTGCTACATAACACGGCCCGTGTGCGAGTTCACTGCCGTGTGTATACGCTTTGTTTAATGGGTTTCCCATCATTAAATATTATGTTAATTGTATAGGGTTTGGGGGAATTATGTTTCACCCTGTGGCACAAGGAGTCCTATAGGCCAGACAGTGATTCCTGGGAAAACGGAATGTAAATGAGACGGAAGCTGGCTCCATCTACAGTGACCTGGGATGGGTTGTCTGGGATTTTGGTACTAATCTGTGTCGGTCTGACACCCGGGACCCCCAACGATCAGCTGTTTGAGAAGGTACCGGCGCCCCTCTGACCGCTACAACCTTCTCCATCCTTACCAAGCGTAGCTGCTATACAACATACGGCGATGCGTTTGGTGAGCAGAGAGAAGGCGGCGCTCACAGGAGTGCTGATGCCATCTCAAACAGTTGATTGGCGGGGATCCAGGGTTTCGGACCCTCATGATCAGATACTGATGACCTTTCCTGAGGTTAGATCATCAGTATCAAAATCCCTGTCAGCCAAAGCCAGAAACTTTCCCTTAAGGCCTCATGCACACGGCCGTGGGTGTTTTGCGGTCCGCAAACCGCGGATCCGCAAAACACGGAAAGCTCTCGCGTTCCGCTCCGCAATTTGCGGAACGGAACGCTGCCCATATAGAGATGCCTATTCTTGTCCGCATAACGGACAAGAATAGGACATGCTCTATTTTTTTTGCGGGGGCACGGAACGGAGCAACGGATGCGGACAGCACACGGAGTGCTGTCCGCATCTTTTGCGGCCCCATTGAAATGAATGGGTCCGCGGCCGAGCCGCGAATTATGCGGCTCGGACGCGGACCCAAACAACGGCCGTGTGCATGAGGCCTAAGAAAGAGACACCCATCAGTAGATGGCTGTTTTGGGGTTTTTGTCAGTTTGGCTGAGTGAGAGTCCTTTGACATGCCAAACCAGTACCCTGCTTTGCCCTTTCAAGGGGCAGAAACCCTTAAACAGCCGTCTAAGGATGTTTCTTATGAAAAAGATTCTGGTTTAGGCTCACTGCCCACGTCTTTGAGGGTCATTTATCATCGCCCCTGCACCTACTATGAGCTGGCGTAGATTTCATTCTAGGAGCACGGAGGCGTGGACCTTATCGTAAATTAAGCGCATCCTCCTGTGGCGCAGGCGATGTCAAGACCAGTTTTCAAAACGCCTCTCTTGATAAATGACCCCCCCATTGTTTAATTCTGTTTAAAAGGCGAGACATTGACTTAGAGCAGGCATCCTCAAACTGCGGCCCTCCAGCTGTTGTAAAACTACAACTCCCACAATGCCCTGCTGTAGGCTGATACTTGTAGGCTGTTCGGGCATGCTGGGAGTTGTAGTTTTCCAACAGCTGGAGGACCGCAGTTTGAGGATGCCTGACTTAGAGCGTAGCCATGCAATAGGTGGCACTAGAGAGCGGGCTTTTGTTCTCCTGGACATTATTTGCATTCACTGCCATTTTTATGCTGTAGAGAAAAAATCTAGTTAAGAATTACGATATGTAGTTGCATAGTATGCTATCTTCTGTTAAAGGGGTTATCCAAGACTATTAAATGCTTGCCCTACGCCCGGGCCCCTCACGCCGAATATACTTACCTGGCTCTCCGCTCCTCGTCCCCGCACCGCCGCTGCTGCTTCTACCCGTGCGCACATGAAAACATCTGGCGTCGGGGGGAGCAGCCAATGGTAGGCAGGGATGAGCCTCCCTAGCATCACCCGCAATGCTAGGGAGGCTCGTCCCCGCTTGGCATTGGCTGTTCCCCCCGACACCAGATTTTTTCATCTGCGCACGGGGAAAAGCAGATGCGGCGGGGAGCCAGGTAAGTATACCCGTGAGGGGCCCGGGCATATGGGGGCATGAGTCCTGGCAGCCATGGCAATCCTCTGTTCACGGCAGGGCCCTGCTGGTCAGCATGGAGCAAAGCGTCTGCAGTACATGGCAGTATAAATGAGAAGAATCCTTCTGCAGAGGAAGTAAAAGGGACTATGTTGTCGGAGTAAAAGGGACTATGTTGTCAGCTGCCTGATGGGGAAGGAGCTTGTGCTGCCGGGGGCGTGCTCTCGACAGAATCAGATTAGCGGTAGTAGGGGGACACTTGGGAGCAAAATATGTCAAATGGATTTTTGCTAGACACTGGGCAAAATGCTTCAAAACCTCTGTTAACAACTTTTCTGGACTTTTGGTATGAAACTAATTCATGGCATCTTCCCTTCCAGGAAAAAGCCCTGGTGGCCGCTCAGCTGGACAACGCGATAGAGAAGGAACTGCTGGAGCGTCTGAAACAGGGAGCGGTAAGACAAATGATGGGAAGAGGAGCAGCATAGTTCATTATTGATGGTGGCCGGAGAGGTCATCTTTCTGCTATGTTTCTTCACAGTATGGAGATATCTACAACTTCCCCATCCAAGCCTTTGACAAAGCTTTGGAGCAGCAGGAAGCAGCAAGCGAATCGGAGTCTGAAGAAGAAGAGGAGGAGGAGGAGGAAGATGATGAAGTGCGTATGATCCCAGTGACTGTTTGTAGTCCTCCATGTTGCACAGAAATCAATTTTCACGTCCTCAGCGTGCCACATGTCCAGTGCAAAGCATTAACTCCGTAGCAAAATCCACCGTTAACCCCTTCCCAACCAGCGCTGGTGGGATCCTTAAAGATAGCCGCCTGTTTCACACAGCAGAGAGCTAGGACTAATGGATGTGATCGCTGTATATTTAAATCCTCAGATGCTGTGGTCAAGTTGTGAGGCTTTGCCCCCGGGGCCCAAACCGCTTTCCTGCACAGCAATCATGTTCCTTGTAGTAGCCTGGCCTCTCAAGGTTCCAAGGACACTACACCAGTAGTTCCTGTGGAGCCCTGCTGGTGGCAGGGCTCCATAGGAACATAGCGCAACTTCTATAGGCTGCAATGGTAATTCAGCACCTGTCAAAGTCTCCCATACTATTAAAGTGTAAATATATGCTTTCCATACCAAAAACAAAATGGGCGATTTGACCCTTTTCACGCTTCACCCCCCCGCCCCCCCCCCCAAAAAAAAAAAAAAGTAAAGTCAGACATAATAAAAACTACAGATCATCCTGCAAAAAATAGGCCCTCACAGCTCCATAGACCTAACTATAAAAAGATCATGGGGATCAAAGTTGGGTACTGCCATAATTGTAGTGACCCAGAGCATGAAGGTCAGTTTTACCGCATGTGGAACCCCATAAAACTGTGGCAGAATTGCTTTTTTTTTCTCAATTTCACCCCATTTGGAATTTTTTCTTCCAGTTTCGCACTACATTATATGCATCAATAAATGATGCCATTAGAAAGTACATCTTGTCCCCCAAAAAGCCCCCATACAGCTATGTGAGCGGAAAAATAAAAACAATGCGGCTCCCTCTGACTTCCGATCGGAGCCTCCTCAGTGAAATCGCGCTGCTCCGATCGCTTGCCGTGGTAGCATGGATGCTGCTAAGGAGCTGCAGGCCTGACATGGCTTTCTCCATACTGAGATATGCACGAGGCACCGCTCAGCATGGAGTGTAAAAATCCTATTCACCCTAATAGAGATCTGTTCGGGTTAATAGGAGAGGGGAGCAAAAGATCCCATGTACTAGGCCCCTAAGCGGTCTAATAGTTATATAACAAAAAGTGAAAAAGCTAAATATATATATATCTATATTTAAATATTTAAATCACCCCCTTTTCCAATTTTACATATAAAAAAAATAAACATATTGGGTATCGCCATATTATTAAAATATATTTTAAAAAAATTCCTGTGCGGTGAACACCGTAACAGGAAAAACACACGATTTGCCATTTTTTTCACATCTTGTCCCCCCAAAAAAAATGGAATAAAGGTGATCAAAATGCATCATAAATACTACAAAAATCGTATCAATAAAAACTACAGTTCGTTACGCAAAAAACAAGCCCTCATATAGCTCTGTAGACCAAAATACCAAAAAGTTATGGTTGTCAGAATATGGCGATGCAAAGATTTTTTATTTTTTTTTATAGTAGTAAAACAGAACAAAAAACATTCGAGTTTAGCCTCGCCGATTTGTATTGAGCCGCAAAATAAGGGTGGCGGGTCATTTTTAGTGCATAGTGAACGCTGTGATGTCAAAACCCCGAAAACCTTGGCGGAATTCTGTTTTGGTTTTGTTTTTTTCAACTTTGCCACACAGAATTTTTTTTTCCTGTTTTCCAATACAAGACATGGTAAATTAAATGGTGGCATTAAAAAATGCATCTTCGAAAAAATAAGCTATGTGAACAGAAAAATAAAAATGTTATGGCTATTGGAACATGGGGAGGAAAAATCCAAAATGTAGGGGGGTAAGGGGTTAATATAGACCTAAAGCAAACAGATAACAGTTGGTAAAGTGGGTGCACATCTGTGAGACTGCTGGAGATAGCAGAGCGCTGCGCTCATCAGCGTCTCTCTGGCAGTTCCATAGAGTTGAAGTTGGTTCGGCAGCACCCATGTGTGAACCTCTCTGTTGATCGGTGAAGATTCCAGTGGTCAGTCCCCCGACCAGATACTTATGCTCTGGGTAGGGGATACGTTCTTCTGGGTGAACAACCCCTTTAAGGGTGCGGGGAACCAAGAATGACTGTCCAGCCAGGAGGCGGGGCCACCGATTTAACATATACTGCTGGTCATGTGATTCTGCACAAGTACAACTAACCTCTGTCTCGATGTTTTCAGGAGAGCGGCAAGAGAGAGTTTGTGGAAGACGAAGACGTTGACGAAAGTGACTTGAGTGATTTTGAGGTATGGTTCGGGGCATGAATACTACTTAGGCCCCTTTCACACGGGCGAGTTTTCCGCGCGGGTGCAATGCGTTAGGTGGACGCATTGCACCTGCACTGAATCCGGACCCATTCATTTCTTTGGGGCTGTGCACATGAGCGGTGATTTTCACGCATCACTTCTGCGTTGCGTGAAAATTGCAGCATGCTCTATATTCTGCGTTTTTCACGCAACACAGGCCCCATAGAAGTGAATGGGGCTGCGGGAAAATCGCAAGCATGCTAAGCGACGGGACCCGATCTTCATTATTTTCCCTTATAACATGGTTATAAGGTAAAGTAATAGCATTCTCAATAAAGAATGCTTTGTATAATGTTGATTAAGGGGTTAAAAATAAAAAAACTTAACTTACCTTAGCCACTTGATCGTTTAGTTGCCGATCTCTTCAAGCATTAGCTGCCGTCTAAAGAACCTGTTGTGACGTCACATCACATGGTCTGTGATGGACCATGTGATGTGACGTCATCACAGGTCCTTTGGAATACAGCTAAAGCTTGAAGACAGAAGAGAGATCGCCAACTACGCGATCAAGTGGCTAAGGTAAGTTAAGTTTTTTATTTTTAACCCCTTAATCCTCATTCTACAAAGCATTCTTTATTGAGAATGCTATTATTTCCCCTTATAACCATGTTATAAGGGAAAATAATAAATTCTCCAGAATACTCTACCCGAAACCGGACTTCAGTGATGAAGTCCGGCTTCGGGTCTGGGTACCAAACATGCCGATTTTTCCAACGCGCGTGCAAAACTCATTACAAACGTTTGCACACGCGCGGAAAAATCGCGCATATTCCCTCAACGCACCCGCATCCTATCCGGGCGTCAAAGTCAAACATGACGCTCGTGTGAAAGAGGCCTTACAGTCCATTTTCGTTGTTAACCTGTTAAGGACCACACACCATTTAAGCGGTTTCCAGGAGTGCGTATTAAGCCTGTTCTCAGGATAAGTCATTAATATCGAATCGGTGGGGGTCTGACTCCCGACACCCCCGATGATCAGCTGTTTAAAGGGCCGCACGCTCATACATCTCCGTACATTGTATGGCGGCTGTGCTCGGTATTACAGCCCAGGCCCATTCACTTGAATGTGACTGAGCGGTACATAGGTCATGTGACAGATCTATGTGACGCCACTGGCCTAGGAAGAGACCGCAGCTGATCGGCAGGGGTGACGGGAGTCTGACCCCCACTAATCGAATGTTGATGACCTATCCTGAGGACAGGTCATCAGTAATTGTACTCCCAGAAAACCCCTGTAATGTACAGCGCACGGTCCATACATGTATGTAGTGGGAACATGTTGGTTTCCCAGAGACCACGCGTAGACTGAGCATTACATGGAGGCTCCATCCTGGAGGAGAGCAGTATGCTGCACGTATGAAAAATGACTTCTTTTTATTTTTTTGCAACTGATTTCTTACGTTGCCCGCCATGTTTCTATGCAGGATATGGATAAATTGGGCAGCGATGAGGAGAAAGAATCTAGTGATGAGGAGTCTTCAGAGGAAGAGGAGGAAGAAGGAGAAAAAGCAAAGACCTCAAGAGGAAAATCCAAGGGCAAGACACCTCTGAAAGGACCAGTCAGAAGAAAGAGAGCGTATGTGGAGATAGAGTATGAGCAAGAGACTGAGCCACAGAACAAGGCCAAAGCCACCTGACCGAGGATTTCACAGAATTACTGAACTGCTTTTTCTAAATAAAACCATTTCCCGGGTGACAGCGCCGTCCTTAGCTGGTCCTTCTTCCATATTAATGAAGGGTACTGTAAAGTCACAGCTGATTTCAAGACTGTTTTACTCCCGAGTGACTGATGGATGAAGGAGGGAAAACGGTATTACAAAAAGACCACCCATATGCCTTATTGCAATGGTGACTAAGGGGCATTAGGCTGGGCTGCCGTCCAGTCTAAGCGTTCACAGAAGTGCCGATCTTGCCCTTTTAACCCCTTAGATGCTGAGGTCAATAGTGACCGCAGCATCTAAGCGGTATACGCAGACTCCTTATGTCTCTCATCATCGTCCCGCAAATGACATTGAGGAACGCAGCTCTGTCCGCACGGCAGTCTGAAGCCCACTGAAGGCCCCAGCGCTTGCCTGCAGTGTATCCTAGCAGACCGAGCCTCTCTAGTGCAGCCTGCTGGTGACGGTCAGCATAGTACCGACAGTATAATTCTCTTGTACTGGATAAGCAGGACAAGAGAATTATAGAAGCAATCAAAAGATCGCTCAATAAAAGGGTTGGCTGATCTCCTATATTGATGACCTATCCTCAGGATCGCTAACCAATATCAGATCGCTGGCGGTCCAACAGCCAGCACCCCCTCCGCTCAGCTGTTGTGTCAGCGCTGCGTTCTCTTCACTGTTTACCTGCTCAGCATCGCAGCGGCAAATAGGTGTTATTACACTTCCTCCATCTCATTCACAACAATGGGAAGGAGCAGTTACAATCCATCTGCTCCTTCCAGTTTGATAGTGAGGGAGGAGCTGCAGTTACACCTGCTCGCCGCTGGGATGTTGACAGCGGATAGGTAAAGAGTGAAGAGAACGCAGCGCTTGTACGAGAGCTGCCTTATTTTCAGCTGATCTGATATTGATGACCGATCCTGAGGATGGGTAATCAAACTAGGAAACCGGACAACCCTTTTAAAGTTAAATGGTTAAAAAAAAGTTTTAATTTAAAAATAAAAATTCCAAGTTGAAAAACGATACTTTGCCATTATAATAAAACTTTCAAAATTGCTTAAAAAAAATAAAATATTTGGTATTGCTGCACCCACGACCCACACTACACAAATATCATGTACTTTATCCTGCAAGGTGAACACCATAAAAAAGAAATAAATGGAAGAATTGCTGCTTTTTGCTTATTTGCCACCAGAAAAACAATAAAAAAGTGTTATATGCACCAAAATGAGGTCAATGAAAACTCCAAGTTGTCTCGCAAAAATCAAGCCCTCACACAGCTCAGTAGAAATAAAAATAAAAAATGTATGGTCTTGGAATACGGCGATGCAAAAACATTATTTATTTCGATTTTTTTTTTTTTTAAAGGTTTTTAGAAAAACGTGAAAAAAAAAAAACTGCTATATGCATTTGGTATCGACATAATCGTACTGACCCATAGAATAAAGATACCTTTCAAAATCCAGGTTTCCAGCTCACGGACATTCATGCAGAGATGGTTCCTGTTGCTCCAATTTGGCGCTGACCATCCAATAATGTCCAAAAGCACGGCAATCCAACATGCTCGTCAACCAATTCTTCTCTTTATTTGCAACAAAAAAATTCTAAATTACAGTGACACAATCCACTTCTGGACCCCCGATAAAAAAAAAAAAAAAACACTTACAAGCCTTCTTCGTCACCGCGATCTGCAAATATTCTGGCGGTTACCGGTATATCTCTATGGCTACGGGTCCATTCAGATGTCCGTGAATGTGTCCACACCCGTTCTGCAATACGGGTGCGGACCCATTCATTCTCAATGGGGCAGGAATGGATACGGACAGCACACATTTCCGGAGCGCGTCCCCGAACTTCCAGTCCGCGGCTCTGGAAAAAAATAGAACATGTCCTATTCTTGTCCGCAATTGCGGACAGGAATAGGCAGTTCTATGAGGGTGGCGGCCGGGTGTATTGCGGATCCGCAATACACTACGGATGTGTGAATGGACCCGAAGGGCTCATTCAGCCAGCCATATGGTGTCCGCAAACAATGGACTGCATTCCGTATTTTTGCGGATCCATAGACTTCAGTGGGGCCACGTCCTGATTTTCACTGACAAGTATAGGACATGTTTCATTTGTGTAATGGAAGAAAAGGGCCCCATAGAAGTGAATGGGTCAGCATCTAATTCGCAAAAAAACGGAACTGCATTTTTGCATATAGCAAACGGCCGTCTGAATGAGCCCTAAGAATGCATGCAACGTTTGAAACGCATAAGCGTTTATGTTTATCGGGGTCCAGAAGTGGATTGTGTCACTGTAAATTTAGAAATGTTCTTATTACAAATAAAGAGAATTGGTTGACATGTTGGATTGCCGAACTTTGGAAAAAAGTTACCATGTTATTTATGCCAAAAAATGAACGCAGCAAAATGTATAACTTAGAACGCTGAAGTGAACCCACCCTTAAAGGGGTTCTAGACTTTTTTCTTACTAATGATCTGTCATTTGGAGAAGGCCACATCGCTACTGCAAGCGCCACTGCCTTATCAATCAGCTGATCTGCGGGGGTCCCGGGTGTCAGATCCCCACCGATCATATATTGATGACCTATCAAGAGGATAGTGAGAAAAAACTCGTTTAAAAAAATAAATAAAATTGTATACAGTATTGCTGTTTCCCCCGTCCTTCCCCCCAAAAAAGAAAGTTAATCAGTTGTGTACCCCAAAATGGCTATTTGTCCTGCAAAAAAACAAGCCCTCATACGGCTTTATCAATGGAAAAATAAAAAAGTTATAGCTCTTGGAATGTGGCAATGAAAAAAATGGTTTAATTATTAGTCTGTACAGATCGGGCCGGGTCTTTAAAGATGGCGCCCGCTCATCTGGCAGTGAATAGTGTGTGCAGCAGCCTCGGTCCTCCTGAGTGATCCAAGGCTACCACACACAAGTTCCTGGAAACCCTGGCTGTGGCAGGGCTTTATAGGAACATGAATGTAATGCATTCGAGTCTAGGAGAGAAGCAAATTTCCTAGGGAAACTATAAAAAAAAAAAAAAAAGTATTAGTTTTTAAAAATATAAAATTCAAGTCACCCCATTTCCCTAAAATAAAATATCATGGGCATCGCCACGGGCAAAAGCGTCCATACTATTAAAATATAAAAATTTCCCATACGGTGAAACGGATAAAAGTCTAGCCAATTCAATGCTTTTTCGGTCACTTCTAGAGATGAGCGAAGAGACTTCGGATGCTAGATCCGAAGTCGCTTCACAAAAAAAAAAATTGCTAAAACGCTGTAAAGAGATCCTTCTCCGTACAGCAGTAGAATGTACGGCCTCCGATGAGGCAAAGTCGGTTATTCACAAAGTCGCGCAAGACTTTGTTGAATAACTTGAGTAATTCATTATTACGGCTATTTCCATCGGCCCCAAAGACACGAATGTGAGCGGTGGCTGTGCGAGCGCGATTCGCTCCCATTCACTTGTATGGGGAAAGCGCATGGTGGCGGCTGGACCCCGAGTCCTCCAGCCACCACTCTTCCAGCTCCATTCTCGGCATAGGTGCTCGTCCCAGAGGTTGGACCCGCACCTATCAAACAATGGGGGCGTATCCTAGCGATATGCCCCCATTGTCTGTGATGGGAAAACCCCTTTAAACTCTAGATATCGAATTTGGTTTCTTAGTGTGTTCTCCAAAGTGAGGGAGGTCCACTCTGCAGATTACTTTGAAAGCCTAACTCTGATTATAAAACAGCTTTCCATAAATAAATAGTACAAGTGAATATAAAAAACTTTGTAATATATCTTATTAAAGTAAAATGCATCTATCTGCTTTTATCACATTTATTTGCTGTTTTTATTGCTTTTAACATTCGGGAGGCAGGTGGGTGAGAGACATGAACTGCAGGTTGTTTTTTGCTCTGTTATACTAGCACTTTTGTCTCTACTATGGCTAGTAAAATAAGGCTCTACCGCTGTTCAGAGTAAGGTAATAAATCACTTGCTAGCTAACAGCAGTCTCCTCCTCTCTCTAGACCAGGGATCAGCAACCTCCGGCGCTCCAGCTGTTCTGAAACTACAACTCCCAGAATCCTTCTTTCACTTCTGTGGGAGTTACCAGAACAGCAGAGTAAAGTTGCATGCTGGGAGTTGTAGTTTCACAGCAACTGGAGTGCCGAAGGTTGCTGATCCCTGCTCTAGACCTTTGTGTGTGATGCTCGAGAGGGGAGCTCCTAGAGTGAAGGGAAAGCAGCATGAGAAGCACAGAAAGAAGCATAATTCTTTAATGAGATAGATTACAAAGTTTCTTATAGTCACTTGTACTATTCATTCCTGAAAACTACTTTATAACTGGAGGTACTGTTTAAAAACGTTTTCTGTCACAGAGTGATGACATATTGCAGGCATATACCATTGCTTTATGATCTGTAAGGGCCTGACTTCTGGAAGCTCCACCGATCCTGAGAAGGAAGAGGTCACAGGGCTGTGTCCCCTTAGTTTTTCCCTGCACAGTGGCGCTTCAGCCCACCTGGCCCATTCACTTAAACTGGGCCACGCTGCAGTTCACTGCACAACCTTCATCTGCTTGCGCAGGAAGAAACATTGAAGGGGACACACAGTTCTGCATCTCTTTTCTGTATGATCTTTGGGGTCTGACCTCTGAGATCTCCATTTCTTCTAGAGATATGGCCCTTTTAACACTGTATTAGTGTAAGGGTGATCGAGACATACAAAATATATCTAAAAACTGCTAAGAATTAACCCCTTAATGACCAGGTACAATGCAATTCAAAAGTAGTCAGATTCATTCACTTTTTCACATTTTATTATGCTGAGGTATTCATTCCGTCCGTCTCCTCCCCCCCACCCCCCAAATATAGAAAAAAGTTAAAGCAGAATGTACTAAATCTTTGCTAATTTATTGAAAAGAAAAAAAGAAAATCTTGCGTTGACATAAGTATTCACACCCTTTACTCAGGACTCTATTTTGGGTCCGCGTCCGAGCCGCATATTTTGCCGCTTGGGTGCGGTCCCATTCACTTCACTGGGGCCATCCTTTGCTCCGTTCCGTGGCCCCGCAAAAAAAATATAGCATGTCCTATTGTCCGTTTTGTGGACAAGAATAGGCATTTTTACAATGGGCCGTGTTTCGCAACGCGGAACAGCTCCCGTGTTTTGCATGTTTCGTATGCATGAGGCCTTAGTTGAAGCTCCTTTGCAGTGTTACAGCCTCCAGTCTTCTTGGGGGATGACGCCACAAGGTCTGCATACCTGGATTTGGGGATTTTCTGTCATTCTTCTCCACAGATCCACTCAAGTTCTGTCAGGCCGGATGGGGACAGCCATTTTTAGGTCTCTCAAGAGAAGTCGGGGCTTCGGCTGGACCACTCAAGGACATTCACAGAGTTGTCCCTAAGGGTACTTTCACACTTGCAGCATGGCTATCCGGCAGGCTGTTCCCCCGCCGGATCCGCCATGCCGCAAGTACCCGTGTGCTGCCGCTCCGTCCCCCATTGACTATAATGGGGGTGGGGGCAGTGCTACGGCACAGCACGGCCAGAGATCGCCGGACTAAAAGTACTGCCGAGCCGTAGCTCCGCCCCCATTATAGTCAATGAAGATGGAGCAGCAGCACACGAGTACTTGCGGCATGGCGGATCCGGCGGGCTGTTCACCCGCCGGAAAGCCATGCCGCAAGTGTGAAAGTACCCTAAGCTACTCCTGTGCTGTCTTGGCTGTGTGCTTAGGGTAATTGTCTTGGAAGTTGAACCTTCGGCCTGGTCTGAGGTCCAGAGCTCCCTGGATTAGGTGTTCATTAAGAATATCTCTGTACTTTGATCCATTCAGCTTTACCTCAACCCTAAAACCAATCTCCCTGTCCCAGCTGCTGAAAAACATGATCTTGGTTACATCAGATCAGACTAAAGAAAACGGCGCTAAAAACTAACTTTTATTGATCAATGTTAAAAGCTAAACCAACAGTGGTAGGACTAGGGTGGACATACAAAAAGATTACGAGTGGAGGCGGAGGACTAGGAGGCTATATCACGACGTGCAGATGCACAGATAATGTTGGTCGTGAATGCAGACCTCCGTCCCACTCGCATCAAAGACACACCGGCTAGATAATTTGATGAATCATAGATGGCCGGATATCTATGTATAAAATGACTAATGCTATAGTGTCAGCGGGGTACTGCATTTGTGCAACACAATGAATTTGTGACACAGCTCCTGGACTTCATTTTAAATCACAACTTCTTCACCTTCAATCGACGCCTCTTCCACCAGCTCAGAGGTGTGGCGATGGGGAGTCCTTGTGCCCCATCGTACGCAAATCTGTATCTGGGCTGGTGGGAGAGGGAAGTCGTTTTTGGAGATGAGCGTCAGCAATGGACCTCCCACATTTCTTTGTGGTTGAGGTTCATTGATGACGTGTTGATTCTTTGGTCAGGTACTGAGGTGGAATTTAGTGATTTTGTCAGTGACCTCAATATTAAAAACTATGGATTATTTTTCACATCGGAGATCCACAGTGACAGGATCACCTTCCTTGATCTTACCATCTTTAGGAATGAGACCGGTCAGGTACAAACTAGCCTACACCGTAAGGCCACTGCCACCAATTCCCTCCTTCATTGGGATAGTTGCCACCCTGTGGCACTTAAGAGGGGCATACCACGTGGCCAAAATTTGCGGGTCCGACGCAACTGTTCTGAACTATCGGACTTCAGGAGAAAGGCTGCTGACCTAAGGAAGAGATTTTCCAATAGGGGATATCCATCGGCAGTATCATCATCTGCATACCAACATTCCTTAGCCTGTACCAGAACCTCTCTTTTGAATCCGAGACCTAAAAAGGAGAATGAGGGTGTCATCCGCCTCATAGGGACATTTGATGGAGCCAATCGACAGGTCAGGCGTATTTTCGAACGCCATTGGGGTATCCTCTGTATGGATCCTGACATTGCTGATTGCGTCAGCGAGGTACCCTCGGTCACTTATCGTAGGAGGAGGAGCTTGGGCGATAGGTTAGTCCATAGCTTCTTTCAGACCCCCACTCCACGAACGTGGCTCTATAACCGCAGCAATGGCACATTTCGGTGCAGGGGTTGTGTTGCTTGTCCCGTAATAAAAACCGGTGACACCTTCATCAGTACCAAAACGTCCAGGAGCTTTGAGATCAGATGCTTTGTAAATTGCAGAACATCGGGCTTGGTATATTTGGCCACGTGCATCTGTGGCCCACAATATGTGGGCAAGACCACTAGGGAATTTCGTTGCAGGATTGGCGAACATCTTGCAGACATTAGGAAAAAGACAGATACGCCTATAGCGAGACACGTCAATAGTTCCCATCCTCAAGTAGCATCCCCCATTGTCTTTCAAGGCATTGAGGTGGTGCGTCCTTCTTCTAGAGGGGGGGACTTTGACAGGAGGGTTCTATGCAAAGAGGCCCAGTGGACCTTTATGCTGGGCACGGTTAAACCTGATGGTCTTAACGACCATATCTCCTATGTCTGCTTTATCGATTAGTACGGTTGTTGATACATGTGGTCTTACATACACACATAAATAATTTCTCTACCAGCCCCTGCATCTTGTTCACACTCTACCATTTGCTGCTAGTGGCTTTCACACTCACACACACCTCCCTTCCTTGTATATCCTTCAATTTGAGCCTGCTTAGCTATTTATCATTGGCATTGAGATCACTCCCGCACCGTTGGTTGCTATTGACAACATGTGACCAATTGTCATAGTCAAGGGACAGGAGTGTTTACCTTGCCGTCTCCAATGGTTACCACATGGGGTGAATCGTCCGTTTCTCTGCATTTGGCTCTTTCTTAATTGACCTGGCAGGGCTTGGTTTAAGGTGTGATATCTATTTAGCCACTTCAGTTTAGTATCAGGGGTTGGCCATGTTACCTTTCCTGCCATCTATTAGGGACTCCCTGTCGCATTATATTTTTCCATTATAAGCATATATCTTATTGGTAACATGTTCATAATCACTGTACTCCTGCTTATATGGACATTGGCCTCCCTGTCTGCTCGCGACTGCTCCTTGCTCCGTTCCCCCCCCCATTTAGACATTCTGCCTATTAGATCCAAGATATCATGAACTTTGTTCATTTAGTCTGAGGCGGGTTTGTATACATTTCCATGGCAACTGGAGGTGCATTCGCTTCGGCCACCCCCTCCATATCTCCATTGGTTGTGCGCGCACCCTCCTCCCTCCTTATGGGAGTGGCTTACAATATTTAACCCGGCAATCGGCGCGGCCGCCTACGGCCATCATAGCGCCGGGAGGTGCCGTCACGATACACTAGCGTGGCAGCGCCCTAGGCAGGTCTCTTTTTGTAAGTCCCTCAAGCTCCTGATGAGTTTAGAGATAAATGAAACGCGTTGAGCGTAATTACATGATGGGACATTGTGTGCAGGAGACCGTTTGACCTGCATTTGCACTAGTGTCAGTTCGGTCCTCGTGTTGCCCCCTATATTTTGCTGCACTGCAGCTTTAGTTTTGGGCATTTTTATAGTGGCACCGACACCAGAGCTCTCTTGTGTGTGACAATATAGCATTAGTCATTTTATACATAGATATCCGGCCATCTATGATTCATCAAATTATCTAGCCGGTGTGTCTTTGATGCGAGTGGGACGGAGGTCTGCATTCACGACCAACATTATTTGTGCATCTGCACGTCGTGATATAGCCTCCTAGTCCTCCGCCTCCACTCGTAATCTTTTTGTATGTCCACCCTAGTCCTACCACTGTTGGTTTAGCTTTTAACATTGATCAATAAAAGTTAGTTTTTAGCGCCGTTTTCTTTAGTCAGTCACCTTTATTTCTAGGGCGCAGTATTCAGTTTACTATTATCGGCTTGTGTTTTACATCAGATCAGACCAGAGAATCTCGTTCCTCAGTCTGAGTCCTTTAGGTGCTTTTTTTTTTTTTACAACCTTCAGGTAGGCTTTCTTGTGTCTTTTACCTAGGTTGTTCCAAACTTCTTCCATTTAAGAATTATGGAGGCCACTGTGCTCTTGGGAACTTTCAGAAGTTTTCATACCCTTCTCCAGATGTGTTCCTCCACACAATCCTGTCTCTGAGCTCTACAGGCAGTTCTTTCCTCCTCATTGCTTGGTTTTTGCTCTGATATGCATTATCAGCTGTGAGACCTCATATAGACAGGGCCGTGTATTTCCAGATCACGTCCAATCGACTGAATTTACCACAGGTATCTCCAACCAAGATGTAAAAACATCTCAAAGATGATCAAGAGAACTGGAAGGCCCCCAGGTGTCATAGCAAAGGGTCTGAATGCTTATGTCAATGCGAAAATGTAGTTGTTTTTTTTAAAGCAATTTGCAAAAAATTTTAAAATCCTGTTTTTACTTTCTCATCTTGGGGTATTGAGTGCAGATTGATGGGGAAAACTATTTTTTTTTTTATTTTAACACAAGGCCGCAACATAAAATGTGAAAAAGGGGGAAGGGTCTGAAGACTTTCTGACTGCACTGTATTTTTTCAGTTTATACCTCTGCATGTTTAAGGAGCCATAACTTTTTATTTTTTCCTCGACATGGCCAGTTTTATGAGAGACATTTTTTGTGCTGTTTGAGGGTACATATATATTACTTCAGAATTTATATACTTTTTTTGCGCTGCAAATAATAGAAACAGCCTTTTTTGCTTTTTTATTTTATTGTTTACATTGTACACATTTCACACTGAATAACCTGTTTAATGAGCTGTTCCTGTTATTTCAGTCATGTGGATACCCAAGTATAGTTTTTTGCTTTTACGTAAAGTATGCACAATAAAACTTATTTTTTGAAAAACGATCACTTATTTTTTCCGGGCTTTTTATTTAAACATTTTTTATAATCCCATCAAAGAATAACTGACTTTTTATACTTTATATTGGATTAGCATACTCCTGTATGGTAACCCATTGTGCTCTGCGTCTCCATTGCACAGGCTGTGGTAAGTGCAACCCTAGGGGGTCCTAACTGCAGGATTACCAACCTTAGAGTCACGGGATCCTTTCTAGGTCCCCGGGGCTGGCTGCACAGGGCTTACACTACTTTCACACTCGCGTTTTGTGCAGATCCATCATGGACGGATCCATTCAGATAATACAAACGTCTGCATCTGTTCAGAACGGATCAGATTGTATTATCTTTAAACATAGCCATGACGGATCCGTCATGAACACCATTGAAAGTTTTCTATTGTGCCAGATTGTGTCAGTGAAAAAGGATCCGTCCCCATTGACTTACATTGTGTGCCAGGACGGATCCGTTTGGCTCAGTTTCAGCAGATGGAAACCAAAACGCTGCAAGCGGAATGGAGACTGAACCGAGGCAAACTGACGCATTCTGAGCGGATCCTTTTTTATTCAGAACGCATTAGGATGCAACCTGATCGGTTTTGGACCGCTTTTGAGAGCCCTGACGGATCTCACAAACGGAAAGCCAAAACGCGAGTGTGAAAGTAGACTTAGCCTCCACTCAGATCACTGGGACACAATCAGAGGGGGAAAATGCTGTGGTCACAGACTGTGGGAATCAATTCCCCAGAGCATGATCAAAGGAGATTTGTAGAACAAAAGGCTGCTCTAAGAACTGGAGCGGTTAGTTACAGTTCGTCTGTAGAGGGGGCGTGCCCATAGAGGCGCTCAGCTCCTTCTTAAACAGTGACCACAGAAGACAATGGGGGGGTCCTATAGGGGTTAAGCTTATCTCCTGTCCACAGAATAGACCGTGTGTGGCCAACTGCTGATCAGAAGGGGATAAGGTGGAGATGAGTTTAAATCGAGGCAGAACCCGTTTGACCAGTGCCTGTAGGAGCAGATCATTGTCGGTGCCTTCAGGTATTCTCCAGCACTCTGGTGATGCACTTCAGCAGAAGAGGCTCAATGCACACGGAGGGAATGCCTTGCAGGGCAGTCTGAAATTGAATAAAAATAGGGAAACGTTACCAGTTTTCGCTGTGTTAGAAAGGATATCAATAAAGCGTTCACCCTTAAAGGGAACCTGTCAGCAAAAAATAGCATAGTAAGCTGTTAACAGTACCTCCTAGTGACAGATAACAGTGTCCCAATGCACTTTTTCTTCTTTTTGCAGCACTTGGCCTCACAGAGAAATCGAAGTTTTATTCAGCTGCCGCCCCGTGCTTCAAGTCAGGCTTGAAGTCATGGGGGCAGCGGCCTAGGCGTCTCCAATAGTGCTCTCCCCGCCTCCTGCCTCCTTGTTTGACATCCCGAATCGCAGTGTCGGGACCGGCTCTAAGCCCGCATGCGCAGTAAAGGGCGACTGGAGCGCAGTCCCGGCTCCGGCGCGTACATCGAGCCGGCTTCATTTTTGGCTACAGCGCATGCGCCCGACACCCTGTTCCAATCGCGCTCGATACGCATAGATGCCGGGCGCGATTGGAACAGGGTGTCAGGCGCATGCGCTGTAGCCAAAAATGAAGCCAGCCCGATGTACGCGCCAGAGCCGGGACCGTGCTCCAGGCGCCCTTTACTGCGCATGCGGGCTTAGAATGCGGTCCCGGCACTGCGATTCAGGATGTCAATCAAGGAGGCAGGAGGCGGGAAGAGCACTATTGGAGACGCCTAGGCCGCTGCCCCCATGACTTCAAGCCTGACTTGAAGCACGGGGCGGCAGCTGAATAAAACTTCGATTTCTCTGTGAGGCCAAGTGCTGCAAAAAGAAGAAAAAGTGCATTGGGACACTGTTATCTGACACTAGGAGGTACTGTTAACAGCTTACTATGCTATTTTTTTGCTGACAGGTTCCCTTTAAAGGGGTTGTCCCACGAAAAATATTCTGCCGTTTTCAAACCAGCCCCTGGATCTGAATACTCTTGTAATTTCATGTATTTAAAAAATGTGTATAGCCACGGAGTTATTCTATAAAATGTATCTGTATAGAGCTGTTTCTTTTTTTTTTTCCTCTATCCACCACACTGAGGTGGTTGCACATGCTCAGTTCCACCCTTCAGCTGCCTACTGAGCTGTCATAGGAGACAGCAGCAGCAAAAAAAGGACACTCCCCTAAGCTCTGATAGGTAAAGAGCTATAGTAGAAAGGACACACCCTCCTAAGCTACTAGCTTGATATAAATCTAGCAGGGCAATGTATGGAGAAATCTCTGGGTGTGTCCATGGGCTGCTTCTAGCTTGGTTAAAGATTGTCATGTACTACATGTTGCCTGATTTTAATTTTTTACATTAATCATGGTATAACCCCTTTAAAAGTTATGTAAGCCTTGGGGGGCAACATTTTTATTATTGCATTGTACTTATTTTGAGCTAAAAATCATTTTTTCAATTGGTCTTTATAAAAAAAAATTCTCTGTTCTCTGCCAGAACAGCCTGCCGGATCGGTTAAACAGAGATGTGAATCTACCCAAAGGCTGGCTTCACGCGTCCGTTAGGGCCTAAGATGACAATGTGCTGTGTTGAAGTTTAATAGCTTTAGGCCGAGTTCAAAGATTATTGAAAATCTAGCGGAAAAATCAGCTGCGGTTTTTGGTGTGTGTCTGCAGCAGGAAACACACAAAAAACCGCCACAAGACCGCATGTATTACGTAGTTTTTAGCACAGAAAAGCCAGCAGTATAAATTGCACATTCTGCGGATTATATATTCGCGGTGCTGCATTTTCTCCACTTTTTCATGCAGCGGGTGGGGGAGAATACAGAAATTCTCAACCACTTTGCTGGTACTGTACAACGCTGCAACGGAAAATCCGCAGCTAATCAGTCACGTGTGACCGCGGCCTTAAAGGGGTTTTTCCAGGAGTTAAATATTGATGCCCTATACACAAGAGAACTTCGGTCTTTTCATACTATACCAAGTACAGCGCCGTACATTGTACAGTGGCTGCGCTTGGTATTGCAGCTCAATCCAATTCACTTGAACGGGACTAAGCTGCACGAAAGCCATGGACTTGGAGGAAGAAGTCATTTTTAACTCCTGGAAAACCCCTTTAACGAGTGGTGCTGATCTGCAATGCCAGATGCTGCTGTTTCTGGGGGAATATAAAAGTAGACCTTTATTTCTAAAATTATGCAACCTGTAAATGGGCTTTGGGCGGTTTCCTAACAACAATGGACGCAGCCTGTGGCAAGCAGTGTAGTAATGTGTATTCCAGCGACTGCTCCCATCAATACTCACTCTGACTTGCCCTTTGGAGCAGTTGTCTAGAAGCAGCAGGCATTCGGTAGCTCCACTGAGTAAAGCTTCGGTCACAGGCCCAGAATTCTGATTGGACTCAGCAGAAAGCTCATATATCAGTTTTATAAGAGATTTTAGGAGTAGAGGTAGCCTCGGGGGGATCCTTGGAAAAAAAAAAATGGACAGACCATCAGACCTGTGCTGGAGGAAATGTAACATCACTGACTGGAAACTATAGGAACGCACAAGGCAACAGGACAGAGGAGAAGATAGGAAGAGCCACCAATCAGGGAGAATAGGGAATAAGAAAAACCTCTCCGGCCCACCTCGGCCATGCGTATTTGATGGTTCCCTGTAAGGTCTCCAGGATGCAGAGGCGAGCAGTTTCTTCTGGCCCATCATAAACCTCCAGATACCCAACTATGACACGCAGCAGCCTCTTCATGTGACGGGCAATCCCAACCCCAAGCCTAGAGTCAATGATAAAAGTCAATTAGCAACATACCATACGTTTTGTACTAGAAGATATAAATCTTGCTAAAAAGTGCCTGTGTCTTAAAGTCCAGCAGTCTGGCCGATCACAGAGAGATGTGGTCTGCCCACTTCTCCGTCTCCCTGCCCAGCAGTGCAGGCAGGAGCGGCGGGTGAACCATCGTCCAGCACATGGAGACGACACAGCCCTCGCCATCCCGGAGGCCTAGCTGCTCAAGAAAACTCCTACCAAGCGCAGCTGAAGGATGCCTGCCTGATGATGTCATGAGTTGGAGGGGCCGAACCAGGAGGAATATACGGCTAGCACTAGTGTACAAAAATTGAGCTTTTATTAAGGGTGTGTGTTTGTATGCATACATATGCAGCAGAGCTGTGTGTGTGTGTGTGTGTATGTATAATGTGCATGCAGCAGGGCTGCGTGTGTATAATGTGCATGCAGCAGGGCTGCGTGTGTATAATGTGCATGCAGCAGGGCTGCGTGTGTATAATGTGCATGCAGCAGGGCTGCGTGTGTGTGTGTATAATGTGCATGCAGCAGGGCTGCGTGTGTGTGTATAATGTGCATGCAGCAGGGCTGCGTGTGTGCGTATAATGTGCATGCAGCAGGGCTGTGTGTGTGTATAATGTGCATGCAGCAGGGCTGTGTGTGTGTGTGTGTGTATAATGTGCATGCAGCAGGGCTGTGTGTGTATAATGTGCATGCAGCAGGGCTGTGTGTGTATAAAGTGCATGCAGCAGGGCTGTGTGTGTATAAGTGCATGCAGCAGGTGCTGTGTGTATAATGTGCATGCAGCAGGGCTGTGTGTGTATAATGTGCATGCAGCAGGGCTGTGTGTGTGTGTGTGTGTATATAATGTGCATGCAGCAGGGCTGTGTGTGTATAATGTGCATGCAGCAGGGCTGTGTGTGTACAATGTGCATGCAGCAGGGCTGTGTGTGTGTGTATAATGTGCATGCAGCAGGGCTGTGTGTGTATAATGTGCATGCAGCAGGGCTGTGTGTGTATAAAGTGCATGCAGCAGGGCTGCGTGTGTGTGTATAATGTGCATGCAGCAGGGCTGTGTGTGTGTATAATGTGCATGCAGCAGGGCTGTGTGTGTATAAAGTGCATGCAGCAGGGCTGCGTGTGTGTGTGTATAATGTGCATGCAGCAGGGCTGTGTGTGTATAATGTGCATGCAGCAGGGCTGTGTGTGTGTGTGTGTGTGTGTATAATGTGCATGCAGCAGGGCTGTGTGTGTATAAAGTGCATGCAGCAGGGCTGCGTGTGTGTGTATAATGTGCATGCAGCAGGGCTGTGTGTGTATAATGTGCATGCAGCAGGGCTGTGTGTGTATAAAGTGCATGCAGCAGGGCTGCGTGTGTGTGTATAATGTGCATGCAGCAGGGCTGCGTGTGTGTGTGTGTGTGTGTGTATAATGTGCATGCAGCAGGGCTGTGTGTGTATAATGTGCATGCAGCAGGGCTGTGTGTGTATAATGTGCATGCAGCAGGGCTGTGTGTGTGTGTATAATGTGCATGCAGCAGGGCTGTGTGTGTGTATAATGTGCATGCAGCAGGGCTGTGTGTGTATATATATATATAATGTGCATTCAGCAGAGGTGTGTGTGTGTGTGTGTGTGTATATATATATATATATATATATATATATAATGTGCATGCAGCAGGGCTGTGTGTGTAAAGTGCATGCAGCAGGGCTGTGTGTGTATAAAGTGCATGCAGCAGGGCTGTGTGTGTACAATGTGCATGCAGCAGGGCTGTGTGTGTATAAAGTGCATGCAGCAGGGCTGTGTGTGTACAATGTGCATGCAGCAGGGCTGTGTGTGTACAATGTGCATGCAGCAGGGCTGTGTGTGTACAATGTGCATGCAGCAGGGCTGTGTGTGTACAATGTGCATGCAGCAGGGCTGTGTGTGTACAATGTGCATGCAGCAGGGCTGTGTGTGTACAATGTGCATGCAGCAGGGCTGTGTGTGTACAATGTGCATGCAGCAGGGCTGTGTGTGTACAATGTGCATGCAGCAGGGCTGTGTGTGTATAAAGTGCATGCAGCAGGGCTGTGTGTGTATAAAGTGCATGCAGCAGGGCTGTGTGTGTATAAAGTGCATGCAGCAGGGCTGTGTGTGTATAAAGTGCATGCAGCAGGGCTGTGTGTGTATAAAGTGCATGCAGCAGGGCTGTGTGTGTATAAAGTGCATGCAGCAGGGCTGTGTGTGTATAAAGTGCATGCAGCAGAGCAGTGTGTGTGTGTATAATGTGCATGCAGCAGAGCAGTGTGTGTGTATAATGTGCATGCAGTCTGCGATATGCGTGACACCCACCACTGGTTTATGACATAGGGACATAAGGCAAACCATTCAGTATGATACATATAACTGCGATATTGTTATAGATAGTGATATGTTTATTATGTCCACTATCATATATAATATAGACATATTGTAACACTGATCCTCATTTCCTATGATTTATGGTCATATTTCCAGCTAATGCAGATATAGTTGTTCCCCTTCTTATCTATGGCGATTCTCTTAAACGTCACGTTCTGTATGATATATGGTCGCCTGGTGGGTTCCCTATTATATTCCACATCGGGACTCAGCAACAGAACTTAGCCGCGATTTAACTTCCCTATTGTAAACACGCGCATGCGCGCGCTCTGCCCAGGGCTTCACTATTCCGAGTTAGAGGCGCGTCTGGTCAGGGGGCGGAGTCGGCTGACGCGCCCCTTATCTCTGATTGGCGATCAGCCCCAGACTTGCCCAGGGAGGGCGGGGCTTTAGTTATTTAATCTCGGCGTTCTCTCGGCCGTGCACGGCCATCACAGCGCCGGAGCCAGCACGCAAAAGTGCTGATCCTCTATGTAGGCTAACTTATAGGGCTCCTGAGGAAGTGTAATACGCTACAAAAGTACACAGAAACGCGTTGAGCCACGCATGTTTCCAGCTAAGCACAGCTCTTTAGATGGCACTGAGTTACTGTATGTCACAGAGGGTAACTCTGCCATTTAGTGTAGCGAGCAAGGTGCTCTACTGAATTATTAGGTAGGCTGGGTGTTTGGTGCTACAAAATGGGGTCTGGTGCAGGGAACGTGCGTATGTGGCTATCTGAGGTCTGTCAATTCTGGTGCTGTAATATGTAAGCAACAGGCGATCACCTTTACCCTCAGTTCACACTTGCGCGTTTTACAGCGCGTTCGAACGCGCTGAAAAACGCCCGACGCATAAACAAGTACTTGAGCTTTTTTGGGGGCGTTTGTCGCGCGTTTTGGCCCATAGACTTCAATGGGAACGCACAACGCTTGTATTTTGCGCGTTTATGAATTTGCAACACCAGCAATGCACTCTGATTGGCCAAACTTCATATAGACAGGGATATTTGGTCATTGGACAACACTGCAGTCAATCACACAAACAAAAAACGCGCGTTTACTATTGCCAAAAACGCGCACAAAAACACGCGTAAAACGCGCGACAAAAACGCGCGTCTCAGAAACGCTCAGGTCTGAACCCAGCGTCAAGGAGACAATAGTGGCCACCGACCCATATAGCACATTGACCCATACACACCCTAATTAGGCACACGCCTCCTTGATATATTACACTCTCAATTGGGAGATGATATAAACGGCGACATACACCTTGCTTAGCGGCGTTCTTTAGAGCTGAGCCCAACAATTGGGCACCGTCATCGTGGCACCTATGTGATGACACACGTGTTGATTCATTAAGCTTATGGTGTATGTGTAAGGCAATACATTGTCCGCGCTCCATGCACCACTAGCTTAGTAGCCTGGACAGATACACGTACTGTCAATTGACTAATCCCCAATTTTAAATTATAGTATCAATAAAGTATTGTTGATTTTATTTAAATACGTCCTTCAGCCTATGGACTTCATAGCAAGATTTGGGACCAGAATGGGAGGCTGATGATAACAGGGCTGACATCTCAACCAACCGTGTATTGCATGGTCCCCCACGGACTACAATGAGCGCTGTTAGGCTAGGACTACGCTGCCACTTTGGTCACAAGACTTCAAGGGGAATACAAGTCGCATGACCAGAAAGTACTTGAGTTGCAGGCACATGTTGTACATGGCGAGAAAAATCAAGCAGATCTGGATGTTTCTTGACTGTTCTATCAGCAACCACATTCACAATCATCGGCCTAGCCATCTTGGGGTTACGCAATCATCTCACCATCAGGAGAACTACAAGAATATCACCATCTATACAGTGCATGAAGCCTGCAGTGAACACGTCTTCACCTGTCCTGAAGGGCCGGCAGGTTGCATGCGTACAGCCTACGCAGCGCAGTCTTCTGCTCCATCTCCATGTGGGTAAGAACCAGCTGCATGACTTGGTCTGAAGGATTCTCTGCGTCCTTTTGGTACGCGCCCACTGCCGGCGGTGGCTTGTGGAGGACAGGGAACAGATCCAGCAAGCAGGGAAGGACCACCTGATGGAAGGAAACCAGAAGGATTACTATCAGGAAGCTGGCTGGCAGCCATCTCCATCACAGCCGCCTTCCTCCGTCTTTGTGAAGAACTCTCTCAACGCAAGGGGCGCACCACCAATGAGGCCAGGTGAGGCGATCGCCTCAGGCAGCACCAGCTAGGCGCAAGAGGAGGGCAGCAGAAGAGCTATGGGCAATGAGAGCTTTCATTCGGTTAAGAAATTGGCATGGGGGGGCACCGTTTCAGTTTTCGCCTCAGGCAGCAGAAAGGCTAGGAGCACCCCTGCTCAACACCATGTAGAAACCACCAGTGATAAAGCTCTCCAGGACTAAAAAATACGCTAAGCTGGAGATCAAAGTCTTTTTTTTTTTTTTTTTTACACAAGCTTCATTTGCGTTTTTCAGCTTTTTTTTTTTTATTAAGGAGAAAACGGCAGAAAAACCTGGAGCATGCTAAAAAGAAAGAAAAAAAAAAAAAAAAAAAAAAGCCAATGGACAAAAGTCTTAAATCGGTGAAACCAAAAAAATTCAATGTCTGCAGGGCATCTTATGACTTCCTAGCAGCCACACATCTGTTGACCCCCTCCCCCCTCCTAAAGTTTTTTTTTTTATGTGAAAGCATCCTGAAGGTAGAGACAAACAGTCTTCTGTCTACTTTCTGCGTTGGTCCGTGTTTTCGTTTTTTTTTGTTTTACAAAGATGTTCGCGAGTTACTGAAATTACTACTGAAAATTATTTTTATTTTATTTTTATTTCTGAGGTTTTTGACACTTGTCACGTGTTTTTGCCTTTATTTTCTGGTGTTTTGTTCCCAATAAATATTCACAGGTTTTTTGCCACGTGTTTTTAAATGTGTTTGTTTTTTGGGGTTCAGTACCTTCACAGATCGTTGGAACAGAAGTCACACTAAAAGTACAATAAAGGCCTCATGCACACGGCCGTTGTTTTGGTCCGCGCCCGAGCCGCATATTTTGCGGCTCGGCCGCGGACCCATTCACTTCAATGGGGCCGCAAAAGATGCGGACAGCACTCCGTGTGCTGTCCGCATCCGTTGCTCCGTTCCGTGGCCCTGCAAAAAAAAAGAGCATGTCCTACTCTTGTCCATTTTGCGGACAAGAATAAGCATTTCTTCAATGGGCCGCGTTCCAACGCGGAGCAGCTTCCGTGTTTTGCGGATCCGCATGCACACGGTCGTGTGCATGTAGCCAAAAGCAAATGAATGAAGAAAAGGTACATGAAGAGAGAGACTGCAGACGGCAGCTTTATCGGTGGACGAGAGCTGCTGGAGCTGGCAGCCATGTTAGAGGTCACCATGAAGATCTTCCTTACCTCGAGGACTTCGGCCTCACTACTGTAGAGGTGGTTACGAAGGGCGTGATACACGACCAGGGCCCGGTTATACTGCCTCAGCTCTGCCGCCGGCTGTCAGAGAAGAGAACAGTCAGCATTAGACCAGATCACCAGTATTCAGCCTGCTGACCATATATATCCCTGGTGGTCAGACTCCAGGAGGACAGCACTGGTCACCATCAGTCTGGTCGCTCTAGTGTGATTACAGATTGTTATACTGAAGGTGGATAGTAAACCACCGCACCCCCTTCAGGGCTTTCCGCCTATACAGCTCCACTGCCAGTCTGGTGCACTTCAGGAAAGACAATACTGCTCCACTGTAATACCAAACACAGAATCAACAGGGGGTTGTCCGAAGGGGGCGACAAAAAAAGAAGCATTGCTCACCTCACCGATCCTCTGCCACTGCTGGGTCTCCATTTTCTGTTCCTAGCGCAACACAAAAGAAAAGGAAAAGAGAGGCCTGACTGGCTGAGTGGGCATCTCCTGCCATTTCTTCTGTGTCGAGCTGGCAACAGGAAGCAGTGACTCTGTAGTGGAGGGGATCGGTGAGGTGAGTAATGCTTCTTTTTTTATTTTAAACCTATTCTGACCCTTATTAAAGAATTACCTCCAGATGGTCTTACCACATTCTTGATGATATGATGCAGGCAGTGTATGCCAAGCACCTTGTTCTCCAGCTTGTAGTCATCGGAGAAGAGGAGCGACGGGGGCATCACCCTACTTAGAAAGTCTGAAAGCCAGGGCCGGGGCACCCGCAGCAGCATCCAGGAGAAGACCAGCCTGGCTTCTGGGTGCGACTCCCATGTGTCTCTGGAATAAAATAGATTTTATATTATTGAGCCGGTGCCAACCAGAACCTGGAGATGCATTTCAATCAGGGGCTGTTGCGGGCAGTCATGACTCCTTAGTAAGAAGAGTCCTGTTTTTCATGCACACAGCTGTGTAAGGGTATGGCCACATGCACCAGAAAAAAAAAAAAAAATCAGCTTCAGATTTTATCACAAATCCCATCCTGAGGGGATGTGCCCTTATGGCTCCATTGGGTATGGAGCTGAAATAGAGCATCTGTAGCGGTGGGTGTGCCCTCTACAGTCATGTCATGCTCCACCAGAAGCATAACTTCTAAGGGCGAATGTCTTTTCACACATGGAGAAGGGCACACTCCATAATAGGCACAGTCTGCTCTGCCCCGTGCAGCGATCCGGAGAGCGGGGAAAGTATAGCCTATATGAGGTCCCTGGGCATTAAAGGGGGCATTATAGGGGCTCGTAACCCCTTTAAAGTCAATAAGTCATCAGAAAATGATCTGTTACCACGTTTTATGTCAAACATTTTCCTTTTTTTTTGTGTGTTTTTTGTTTTAATTTCCCATGTCACTATCTATAATAAAAAAATAATCCTGCAGTCTTTACACCAGTCACTAAGCCTAATAATATCTTAAGACTTCCTGTTCTGTACAGGTAAGGCCCCTTTCTCATCTGCGTTTTAGCTTTCCGTCCTAGAGTTCTGTCCTCGGGTCTCTAGGACGGAAAGATACTGATCAGGATTATCCCCATGCAGTCTGAATGGAGAGAAATCCGTTCAGGATGCATCAGGATGTTTTCCGTTCAGGACTGACACGTTTTTTGACCGTAGCAAAATCCGCAGCATGCTGCGGATTTTCCTCCGGCCAAAGATCCTGAAGACTTGCCGCAAGGACGGATCCGGAATTAATGCCCATTGAAAAGCATTAATCCGGATCCGACTTTAAGCTGAACGTCGTTTCGGCGCATCGCCGTATCTGACGTTTAGCTTTTAAGAATGGTAACCATGGCAGCCAGGACGCTACTAAAGTCCCGGCTGCCATGGAAAAGAAGCGGGGAGCCGAGGGAGAAGCTACTTACCTTCCGTGCGGCGGCCGGGGCGCTCCTTGATGACGTCACCGGGTCCCTGGTCGCATGGTTCACATAGCTATGCTATGGATCGCACGGCGCATTGCTCACATATGTGAACCACGCGACGCAGGGACCCGGTGACGTCATCGAGGAGCGCCCCGGCCGCCGCACGGAAGGTAAGTAGCTTCTCCCCCGGCTCCCTGCTGCTTTTCCATGGCAGCCGGGACTTTAGTAGCGTCCTGGCTGCCATGGTTACCTGAAAGCATATTGAAGACTGATCAGTCTTCAAATGCTTTCAGTTGTCTTGCGTTGTGACGGATCCGGCGGGCATTTCCGGCGATGGAAGTACACGCCGGATCCTCACAACCCAAGTGTGAAAGGGGCCTAACTTTTCAGCAGTCCTCTCATTATCACCAGACAGGATTACAATGACAGATAACACCTCTATATAGATATCACGATATCATAGCTTATCAGCTCCCTCCTGACCTCTGCACAGGTCACAGCGGATACCTAGAAAACCCTACCATAGAAGTCAGTGGGGTCAGCTCCTGTCCATTGTGTCTATGGCCCATGAGAAACTGCATCAAAGAACCTGAACAAAACCTGCACATGTGAATATACCCTGACAGTAAGATACATCAGACTGCGGGGGCAGGACAGTAGGATCCCTCGCTGGGATCTATCTTCAGTCTGTTGGGGCCCTGTCTGAACACACACACTACACACAGTTCTCACTTGCGGAGCCGAGGTCCCAGCAGCCCCAGGGCCTCCCTGAAGGTGGTGAATGGCTGCTCCTGGCGCCCTTTGAGCAGTTCGGCCAATGAGGTACAGTATGACACCTCCAGGAGGGATCGCAGCAGCTGATTGGCCAGACGGCGGGACTGTGCGTTGCTCCATTGTGTGTCCGGAATATGGGCCCCACACAGGAGCAGCAGCGGAGCGGTGGCACAGTGCAAAACACACTGAGGGTCTATTATACTAGAGGAGGTGCCAGACACTGGCTCCAAGTCAGGTGCAGTCTTTGAATTAGAGGCCCCTTTATTTTCTGATGAGTCAGGGGCCACAACTCCTTGTGCAACAGATGTAAGGGCCCCTTCACCGTTACTATTTGATAGAAGGGCCACATCCGTCTTGCCTTCTGATGTAGGAGCCCCTCCTTTATTTCCTGTTGATTCAGGGGCCACATCCAATGATAAAAGTGCCTTTTCACCCTTTCCTTGTAAGATAGGATCACAGGAGTCCTCCTCTGTTGATTTGGGGCCCTCTCCTCCAACTTCTTCACACACACCCTCCAATAGCAGTCTGCAGACCCCAGATTTCCCAGACTCCTCCGCGTTCTCCGTCTTCAGTACTTGCTCCGCCTTCGCGGATCGAGCGCGGGTCACATGACCGCCACGCGACGCTTCACGCACAGCCGTCAGGAGCAGAAGAGAGGCCCGGAGCGCCGCCGCCGCTCTGGCCGGAACCTGCTTCTGACTCCCAGCCTCCGGACCTGGCGCCGCCCAGGTAACCAGCGCTTGCAGCAGCTCGGCGCAGCCAGCCGGGGTGCGGGGGAGAGCGGGAGGACGGCCGAGACAGACGCAGAGCCCGGAGAGAGCGCGCCATAGTGGATGCTCGGCAGCTGCCATGCCAACGCCGGAACGCCACGCCCCCCGGATACTAGCTTTTAAGTGGGCGTCCATATTAACTGCTGGCACGGCGGCTGCGGCGGCCATTTTATCTAATGGCAGTGATGGCGGTAGGGAAAACTCACAAGGTAGGGACAATTCGGAAACACAGGCTACGGGGTCTGTAGCGTACAGCCGTATACTTATATCGGAGGTCCTCCTATTTATATATTCCTGTGCATCCTCTGCTGCAGGGAGGAGACATAATCAGTGCGGCCAGTAGGTGGCAGCACCACGTGAGGTGAGGCGATGTGGCTGTCACCTTCTATCCCAGAAAATCCCTTAGTTCTGCAGAGTACAGTGCACTGTGTACCCACATGGTGAATCCCCTTTAGTCACCCCTCACAATAGTGATACCCTTTAGTGCCCCCAGTCAGTAATAATGCCCATTTAGTGCCCCCCTCAAAATAGTTATAGTCCTAAGTGCACACAGACATTAATAATCCCCTTTAGTTCCCCCCTCACAGTAGTGATACCCCTTAGTGCCACCTCAGAATAGTATATCCCTTAGTGCCCCCAGGCAGTAATGGTGCCCCTTTAGTGCCCCCTCTCAATCTCAATAGTGATAACTTTTAGTGCCCCCTCACAGTAATGATGCCCCTTAGTACCACCTCACATTAGTGAAGCCCCCTTATTGCCCCCCACACATACTATAAAGATGTCTCCCTAATGCCCCTCCCTCACATAGTATGATTCCCCCTCCCCCAGAGCTTCCAAAATGAACGTTCATGTAATCTGCAATGAGCAGAGCAGATTGGTGCAGGTGGGCTGCGGTCTGTGCTGTCAGCGGTGGCGTCAGGGCAGGGTGTGCCCTCCTATACTTGGCAGCAGTAACCGGTACAAAGGTCTTAAAGGGGTCGTGCAAGAATTGGGGGGAAGGAGAGTGTCAAACTGGATGTTGACAGCGAGGGAGCCAGTGGAGCATCACAGGCCGGGAGGAGAAGAAACGGGAGCCAGTGCCGGGAAGCAGGTAAGTAAGTGGGGGGAGGGGGTTTGTCAACCCCCCCATTCTTGCACAACCCCTTTACACACTAATAATGGTGAGTACCAGCCACTAATGCCCTCCTGTAAGGGTATATTAAGGCTCCTTTCACACGTCCGCTATTCTGTTCTGCATCTTGCGGAACGGAATTGCGGACCCATTCATTTCTATGGGGACACACTATGTCCCGCCCAGATCTGGAATTGCGGATCTGCACTTTCGTTCCGCAAAAAAATAGAACATGTCCTATTCTTGTCCGCAATTGCGGACAAGAAAAGGCATTTTCTATGAGAGTGCCGGCGATGTGTGGTCCACAAAATGCGGAACTCACGTTGCCGCTGTCCGTGTTTTGCAGATCCGTGGATCCGCAAAACACACACGGATGTGTGAATGGACCCTAACATGCAGCAGATTTGTTGCATACATTTTTTAGCCTCTCCCATTGGTCAGTTGGTTTGGGAGAACCTACCAAAATGGGCACCTGAAGCACCCGGCTCTGCCTGTTGTGCGGTGGATGGAGCGTTGCTTCCATTGAAGTGAACCCTGCAGTACCCACAGTGGACCAAGCCGTGCCAGAGCTACTGCAGAACAGCTGACAGTGGGGGATCAGGGGTGGCTGACCCCTGCTGATCCGATGGCCTGTCCTGTGGGTATCCCCATCTATCAGAATCATTGTTCTTCCATTGTTAACCATGGTGACCTGCAAAGAAACACGTGCAGCCATCGTTGCGTTGCATAAAAATGGCTTCACAGGCAAGAATATTGTGACTACTAAGATTGCACCTCAATCAACAATTTGTAGGATCATCAAGAACTTCAAGAAAAGAGATTCAATTCTTGTTAAGAAGGCTTCAGGGCGTCCAAGAAAGTCCAGCAAGCGCCAGGATCATCTCCTAAAGAGGATTCAGCTGCGGGATCGGAGTGCCACCAGTGCAGAGCTTGCTCAGGAATGACAGCAGGCAGGTGTGAGCGCATCTGCACGCACAGTGAGGCGAAGACTTTTGGAAGATGGCCTGGTGTCAAGAAGGGCAGCAAAGAAGCCACTTCTCTCCAAAAAAAACATCAGGGACAGATTGATCTTCTGCAGAAAGTATGGTGAATGGACTGCTGAGGACTGGGGCAAAGTCATATTCTCCGATGAAGCCTCTTTCCGATTGTTTGGGGCATCTGCAAAAAGGCTTGTCCAGAGAAGAAAAGGTGAGCGCTACCATCAGTCCTGTGTCATACCAACAGTAAAGCATCCTGAGACCATTCATGTGTGGGGTTGCTTCTCATCCAGGGGAGTGGGCTCACTCACAATTTTGCCCCAAAACACAGCCATGAATAAAGAATGGAACCAAAACACCCTCCAACAGCAACTTCTTCCAACCATCCCACAACAGTTTGGTGAAGAACAATGCGTTTTCCAGCACGATGGAGCATCGTGCCATAAGGCAAAGGTGATTACTAAGTGGCTTGGGGACCAAAACGTTGACATTTTGGGTCCATGGCCTGGAAACTCCCCAGATCTTAATCCCATTGAGAACTTGTGGTCAATCCTCAAGAGGCGGGTGGACAAACCAAAACCCACTAATTCTGACAAACTCCAAGAAGTGATTATGAAAGAATGGGTTGCTATCAGTCAGGAATTGGCCCAGAAGTTGATTGAGAGCATGCCCAGTCGAATTGCAGAGGTCCTGAAAAAGAAGGGCCAACACTGCAAATACTGACTCTGCATAAATGTCATGTAATTGTCGATAAAAGCCTTTGAAACGTATGAAGTGCGTGTAATTATATTTTACTACATCACAGAAACAACTGAAACAAAGATCTAAAAGTAGTTTTGCAGCAAACTTTGTGAAAACTAATATTTGTATCATTCTCAAAACTTTTGGCCACGACTGTAGATGATACTCTATCAGTCAGGGTCTTGGAGTGTCCAGCCCAACAGACCTGGCCTATCTACGTATAATCTTTAGCGAGTCCTCACTCCAGACTTCTATCAGTTAGCCGGTGCAGCTACTAAGGACGTCTGTCAAACCGGAGCGGCAGCGGGATACCACGGGGTCAGCCTAGGGGACCCTTCTAATAATAAGGCCTGTTCCAAAGCAGTGACTCGTCTGCATCCATACAGTATTTTCGCTGCCCCCAGCCGCCACTAGGGGGAGCTCAGTACAGAAGCAGTACTGAAGGCACATGCAGCAAGCTCCCCCTAGTGTCAGCTTCCGGTAGACATTGCTGCTCTCCCCTTCTTCTTAGACTGTTTGTTAGGATGGTGTTAGCGGAATTGTATAAGCTCCCTGGTGGACGAAAACACGATAACTTCACCAAAGATCAGAGACATGCTACGAGAGATGAAAGAGGTGGTTTTCAAACCGGCTGACAAACGTGGGAATGGGGTCGTATGGCCAATTGACATGTATGAGGCTGAGGCCTCTCGCCAACTCCGTGATGAAGAGTGTTAGTGATGACTCCCTGACAATCCTACTATCAATGTTAAAATCCAGTTGGACCTTATCTTACAAGAAGCTGTGGCATCAGGAATGATCACCAAAAGTGTCTATGAGGGGCTCCTAGTTAGACACCCGGTGACCCCTACTTTATATATGTTACCTTAAGTGCACAAGTCACGGCCAGCGGGTAGACCCATCGTCTCAGGTTGTGGAGGGCTTTGTGAACCAGGGTGCCGCTTTTTGGATTATTATTTAAACCTTGTGTTGAATGTGCACCCTCCTATGTACGGGACTCCACAGATGTACTCACACGACTTGAAGACATCAAGATGGAGAGTAACATGTCCTCGGTGTCTTGTGATGTTGAATCCTTGTACTCATGTATTCGTCATTAATTGGGGCTGAGAGCTTCTCGATTTTTTTTCTACAGATGAGCAATTTAAAGGGATTCTGCCAGCCAGATGTTCAATAGTGAGTTGTTCATATCGCTATATCCGTCTCCACGATCTCATTAAAAATGTACTAGTTTTACCACAAGCTGTCTTGTCATTTTTGATCAAAATCTGTTTTATTCATATGCTAATTACCTTGCGATTGTGCCCAGCCGCGCCTATTCTCGCCCAGCGCCGCCCCGCTATTAATTATTCACTCCTCTCCTTCCCCCCCCCTAAATGCGCCGTAATCTAGCGCGTGCGCCGCTCTTACTCATGTCCGGGCCCGGGCTGTGTCCCGGCAGCAGCCTCATCCAGTGTAACCGCGCACGCGCCAGCTTTCTGATCTGGCGCCTCTCTGTTCTTCCTTTCTGGGCGGAGTGAAGAGTGGGGAAAGCTGGCGCGTGCGCGGTTACACTGGATGAGGCTGCTGCCAAGACACTGCCCAGGCCCGGACATGAGTAAGCGAGGCGCATGCGCTAGATTACGGTGCCCGGCCGCACCCCTCTGTCTGGTGCCCAGCGCCGCCTTCCTGTGCCCGGCGCCGCCTCTACTATAATATATGCATCAGACGGCGCGCTGACGTAATCCCTGTGCCTTTGCCGACATCCCGCTCGCTTTATTCTTTTCTGGGCAATGGCATCATTGAACGAAGTGCGCATGCGCACACGCGCGGGATTTCTACAAAGGCACAGGGATTACGTCAGCGCGCCGTCTGATGCATATATTATAGTAAAGGCGACGCTGGGCACAGGAAGGCGGCGCTGGGCACCAGACAGAGGGATGCGGCTGGGCACCGAGGTATGGAAGGACATCCCCTTGGGCACCTTATGTAAGTGATTTGAATATTATAAAAATCTAATTTATAAGAAAATAAAGCCACACTAGGAGCTATAAAGGGCATCATAAGCTTCAGCTCAAGAGGACCGAGAAGCACATATTTATAACTGGAGGGGGTAAAATCTGGTGACAGAATCCCTTTAATGTCAGCACATTGTTGTGTTGTACTCAGCTAGGTGAACCCTTCTGGGCTGGGGTATGTTACTCCTGTTGTGATCGTACTCAGCTTGGTCTGGGCCAGTACATACTGTATATTGTGGTGATCTATTCATACACCACTTTTGTACTCCGTTTGGCCACTTACCTTTTGTGCATTGCTGTACTTTATCTACACGTTATTTATGTATTCAGCCAGGTGAACCTTTTTGGATCAATATCTAGGGGTGCATCAGGGGGTCTTCAAATGTGACATGGCAACATAATTATCCCAGTGAAATCTTCTCTCCAAAAACCGCATGGCGCTCCTTTCCTTCTGCGCCCTGCCGTATGCCCGTACAGCAGTTTACCATCACAAATAGGGTGTTTCTGTAAACTACAGAATCAGGCCTCATGCACGCGGGCGTGGCTCGTATTGTGGCCCGCAACAGTGGGTCCGCAATATGCGAGCACCTACCGTGTGCTCCCCACATCACGGATGCGGACCCATTCACTTGCCGTGTTTCCTTTGTGTTTCTTGTTCTATTTTTTATGGTGCGGATGGATCAGGGGTCTGGCTGTGTGCCTGAGGCCTTAGGGTAACAAATATTGAGTTTTGTTTGGCTATTAGGCTAGGTTCACACGACGACATTTGTCGCGCGACATTTTGTCGCACTATTGTCCAGCGACAATTTTTATAATGGGAGTCTATGATGTCGCTATGCATGTCGCAATGCAAGACCATAGACTCCTATTATAAAAATTGTCGCGACAATAGTGCCTTAAGCTTTGCTTTGTTACCAGAAAACAATTGATTAAAATGGAAAATCTGCTAAAAAAGTGAAATTCTGAGTAGAGAACCGCGGACCATAACGGCTTTTGGAATCCATAAGGGGATTCTTCATTGAACCTGAACCGTGGACAACCCTAAGGACCTGGGGTGACGTCACCGTCATGTGATCAGTGCAGGGGGCGTGGCTCAACACTGGATCACTTCTTATCCAATCCTAATTCTGAGATTTCATCTACATTTTCCTTGAATTCTTGCGGAACACCTAAAAGATTAGCAAAGTTTGTAAAATCAGTTTTGAATACCTTGAGGGGTGTTGTTTCCAAAACGGGGTCACTTTTTGGGAGTTTCTACTCTAGGGGTGCATCAGGGGGGCTTCAAATGTGACCTGGCAACTTCAAATTATCCCAGTGAAATCTGCCCTCCAAAAACCATAAGGTGCTCCTTTCCTTCTGCGCCCTGGCGTGTGCCCATACAGCAGTTTACGACCATGTATGGGGTGTTTCTGTAAACTACAGAATCAGGGTAATAAATATTGAGTTTTGTTTGGCTGTTAACCCTTGCTTTGTTACTGGAAAAAATGGATTAAAATGGAAAATCTGCCAAAAAAGTGAAATTCTGAAATTTCATCCACATTTTTCTTTCATTCTTGTGGAACACCTAAAGGGTTAACAAAGTTTAAAAAATCAGTTTTGAATACCTTGAAGGGTGTAGTTTCTAAAATGGGGTAATTTTAGGGTGTTTTTTTTGTTATGTAAGCCTCACAAAGTGACTTCAGACCTGAACTGGTCCTTAAAAAGTGGGTTTTGGAAATTTTCTGAAAAATTTCAAGATTTGCTTCTAAACTTCTAAGCCTTGTAACGTCCCCAAAAAATAAAATGACATTCCCAAAATGATCCAAACATGAAGTAGACATATGGGGAATGTAAAGCAATAACTATTTTATGAGGTATCACTATCTTTTAAAAGCAGAGAAATTGAAATTTGAAAATTTGCGAATTTTCTAATTTTTTTGTAAATTTGGTAATTTTTAAAAAATAAAAATGAAAAATATTGACTGAAATTTTCCACTATCATGAAGTACAATGTGTCACGAGAAAACAATTTTAGAATGGCTTGGATGAGTAAAAGCGTTCCAAAGTGACACGTCAAATTTCCAAAAAACGGCCTGGTTCTTGAGGTGAAAAATTGCAGGGTCCTGAAGGGGTTAAGACAGCAAATAATGACTCCATGCTTGTTAAGGGTGGTAGTGTGACTCATTGGCTCTTCTCTGTGGAGTCCACCAAGCGCTCCAGCAGGTGATATATTGCTGTAGAGACAATGAGCACTGCCTGCCAGCAATCCATCTGTCACAGGGCTCTAAATCTAATATTTGTCTGCCTATTATCAAGTCTGAATTGTAAGGAAAGCGAAAAGCTGGAGGCAGGAACCCTGTCGCTGCCAAACTAGAAAATCCACATAACTCTTCAAGGCTCATTTCAGTAGATACATGCACCACTATTCCCTTTAAAAGAAGCTTTGATGCAGATGTGGCAGCTGCTGCTAAAGGTTCATATTGGTAGGGCTTTCACATTGCAGTTATTACACTACTGGCACAGGGGGCGTCATGCATTTTCCAACATGTATTTACCATGGAAGACGATGGTACCTGGCCAAATTAAGAAGGTAGATTCTGAAGGCATCAGCATCAAGACGTTAAGGTTGCCAAAAGCATTAGATGAATGTCAGCTCAATACAATGATTTCGGCCTAATGCAGCAGGTGTGGCGCTCTGAACAGACGTGGCTTGGGCCTATTCCTGAGGGTATTGTCAGTGTGGTCCCCTTATTTTCACCTTTCACTCCCATAGAAGGATCTGGACTTTGCTGCAGGGGCCATCAGTCTGCTATCACTAGGACTAGTGTTTGTTCAGACACAGGTTCATAGCATCAGGAGGAGAACCTGAAGCATAGTCAGAGGGCAAGCTAAGGTCAGGACAGGCACAGTTCGTGCAATATAGTAACCAGGCTGTAGGTTAGGGGAGACGGAGCAGGGTTAGTACGGTAATCAGGTAGAGGTCAGGACAGGCACCAGAGGTCAGAACAGACCATTTCACCTTTGCATAGGTAAAGGTGGCATATATACTTCAGGGAACGCTCACATAGACTGGGAACAAATTAGCCCACGCACTCTGTCTCTTTAAGAGCAGGAAATAGTGCTCCCTATGGAGCTGGAGGAAGGAGGCAGGGACAGCCATGAGTGGAATGTAACCTAATGCAGTGGGAGAGGTGAGTACTGCAGTGGCCGCTAGGAGAAGGGAGGTGCTGGCAGACATGGACCACTGACATTGCAATCTGCCAGCCAAATGATGTGTATGTAGAGGTCCCCCAACTACCCAGAAGAAGAGCGCATATCTGAGCATTTTGTTCGCGAGACAATGAGCTGCTATCATAGTTGTCTGGCAGTGACTTATTTTTCTCTTTCAATCCAGAACACATGCATGCTCGACTGAGCAAAGCATGCATGTGTATGGGATCGGGTAAAATAGATAACTAAGGTGTATGGCCATGAACACTGCAGCTTTATCCAAACACTACCCTCAGCTTAGTCTCAGTCTGATATGGCTGTTTGCTGCAACCCCTGGTCAGATTTCAGACAAATTTACACATTTCTAGTAAGTTCAGGAATTTTTTTTTATCAAAAAAGTAATGCGCCTCTGCATCCATCTTACCTGACTTCTATGTTTGAAAAAGTGGAAAAGGTTCTGTATAAATATGGTGCTCAGTCTAAAAACCATATTGTTCAATGTACATATTTACAGCAGAAAACTGCCATAAATGCTCAATCCCATCATCCAGCTCTTTTGTCTTCTGCTTCCCATCATATACAGTGCATTCAGAAAGCCTTCCGACCCTTTTTCACATTTTATATTGCGGCCTTGTACTAAGAAAAAAAATTCCCCATCATTCTGCACTCAGTACCCCATAAAGGCAAAGTGAGAATAGAATGTTTAGAATCTTTGCAAATTTATTGAAAAGGAAAAAGTAAAATCTTGCATTGACATAAATATTCGGACCCTTTACTCAGGACTTAGTTGAAGCCCCTTTGGCAGTGATTACGGCCTCCAGTCTTCTTGGGGATGACGCCACAAGGTTTGCACACCTGGATTTAGGAATTTTCTGTCATTCTTCTCTGCAGATCCTCTCAAGCTCTGTCAGGTTGTATGTGGACAGCCATTTTCAGGTCTCCAGAGATGTTTGATTGGGTTCAGGTCAGGTCTCCGGCTGGGCCACTCAAGGACATTCACAGAGTTGTCCTTAAGCCACTCCTGTGTTGTCTTGGCTGTGGACTTGGGGTCATTGTCTTGTTAAAAGGTGAACCTTCGGTCCAGACGAACCTCGACCAGGTTTTTATTAAGAATATCTCTGTACTTTGGTTAGGGTTAAGAGAAAGTGGAATAAAGCAATCTCCCTGTCCCAGCCACTGAAAAAGACCCCCACAGGCAGGGGATGAGCACTGGCTGGTTTCCTCCAGACATGATGCTTAGAATTGAGGCCAACAAGCTGAATCTTGGTTTCTCTCATCAGACCGGAGAGTCTTGTTTCCCACAGTCTGAAAGCTCTTTAGGTGCTTTTTGTCAAACTTCAGGCAGGCTTTTATGTGACTTTCACTGAGGAGAGGCTTCTTTCTGGCCAGTCTGCTATAAAGCCCAGATTGGAGGAGGCTGCAGTGATGGTTGACTTACTGGAAGTTTCTCCCATCTGCACCCAGGATCTTTGGATCTCAGCCAGAGTGACTATTGGGTTTTTGGTCACTTCTCTTACCAAGGCCCTTCTCCCCTGATTACTTAGTTTTGTGGGTTGGCCAGCTCTAGTTATTACCAAGCTTTTTAAATTACAAAATGACCGAGGCCACTGTGCTCTTGGAAACTCTCACCTCAGCAGATATTTTTTTGTAGCCTTTTCCAGATCTATGCTGCCACACAATCCTGTCTCTGAACTCTATAGGCAGTACTTTTCTCCTCATGGCTTAGTTTTTGCTATGATATGCATTTCAGTTGTGAGACATTATAAAGACAGGGCTGTGTCTTCCCCAAAAATGTACAACAAACTGAATTTACCAGAGATGATCAAGAGAAATGGAAGGCCCCCCAAGTGTCATAGCAAAGAGTCTGAATACTTATGCCCATGCAAAATTTTAGTTTTTCCTTTTTAATACATCACCAAAGTTTTCAAAAATTCTGTTTTTACTTTTTTATCATGAGATATTGAATGCAGATTGATGGGAAAACTTCTTATTTTAGCACCAGGCCACAACCAACAAAATGTGAAAAAAGTTAGAGTCGGAAGTAGGGGTCGACCGATATTGATTTTTTAGAGCCGATACCGATACCGATATTCTGTGAACTTTCAGGCCGATAGCCGATATTTTATACCGATATTTTGCGCATTTTAATTTTTTGATTTTTTTTTTCTGTTACGGCGTCCGACGCTTTTTTAAAAAAAATATATTTTAATAGTTTGGACTTTTTGGTCACGGCGATATGTTTTTTTATTTATTGTTTATATATTTTATATGTAAAATTGGAAAAGGGTTAATTTATACTTAATATTTTGGTGTTTTTTTACGATTTTAAATTTTTTTACTTTTTATTTTATTACTATTTCCCCCCCTAGGGGTAGAACCTGGGCTCTTTACAACCCTTGTCCTATTCACCCTAATAGAGATCTATCAGGGTGAATAGGACCTGACACTGTCCCTGCTGCCCTGTGCTATGGGCACACAGCAGCAGGAACCATGGCAGCCAGGGCTTCAGGAGCGTCCAGGCTGCCATGGTAACCGATCGGAGCCCCAGCATTACACTGCTGGGGCTCCGATCAGAAGAGAGGAGGTGGGGGACCCTGTGGCCACTGCCACCAGTGATATCAATACTGAAGGGATGGGGGAGGGGGGATGGGGGAGGAAGCACTGGCCACCAATGATAAGGTTTAAGATATTACAAGCACATTGCCCAGACCCTGCCTCTGATAGATGGCTGCGATCCGCGGCAATTAACCCCTCAGGTGCCGCACCTGAGGGGTTAGTGCCGCGGATCGCAGCATCTATCAGAGGCAGGGTCTGGGCAATGTGCTTGTAATATCTTAAACCTATTATCGTGGTGGCCAGTGCGCCTCAGCCCGCCTCCTCTGCTCTCATTGGTGGCCAGTGCGCCCTCAGCCCCTCCTCCTCCTCTTCTCTAGTCTCCACTGGCAGCGCGGCACAGGGGGAAGGAGGGACTGCCTCCTTCTCCCCTGTGCTGCTGAGGGAACATGGCCGCGCTGAGAGCAGCGCGGCAATGTTCTGTTAGAGCACAGTTATCGGTATATCGGCATGGTTAGGGGCCGATACCGATAACTGTGCAAATCATCAATATCGGCCGATAATATCGGCCAAACCGATAATCGGTCGACCCCTAGTCGGAAGACTTTCTGAATGCCTGCAGCCACCTCTAGGGAGAGCACAACACATAGGAATTCATACTGTTACTATTGAACTCAATGGAAGCCGTAACATTTCTGCACTAAGCTCCCACTAGTGGTGGCTGCAGGAAAATACCGTGGTTTTATCTATGGAACAAGAGAAGGAGTTCAATTTGGGCCCCCTCTCACCACAGTCACCATAACAGTCACATGGTCTGCCTCCAAGTGACTATGCCACTGCCTATGATTAATAGAGATAAGGAGGAATTTATACCTGCTTCACTTGTGGGGAGATTGTCCCTGTTAGAGTTGTCCTTGATGAACAGGAGGGAGACAGTCTCAAAATTCATTTCCCGCCCTAGTCATTGATCCCTCAGTTGATATTATTGTTAAATTAGTGAAGAAAGAATATCTCTGAAAATGTTGATAAAAATTAGAGTCTAAAAACAGGCCATCAAAGAACTGAAGAACATGAAAGTTATATTTGTAAAGGGCATCTGTACCTATGACACTGGCTGACCTGTTACATGTGCAGTTGGCAGCTGAAGGCGTCTGTGTTTGGCCCATGTTCAGATTTTCCCGGGTTGCTGAGTTAAACAGTGTTTTAGCATGTGCAAATGAGACTCTAGGAGGCTCAAGTGTCAGCTAGTTACAGCAAACTTAATTAGGCACTTACTATGTTTCTTTTAGGTAAACAGTGAGGGATACATAGGGTGATATTATAGATATTATGTATGATTATAATCAAGTCTCTTTGTTTTGATTTCTAGCGTCCTCATACCCTGTAAGCTCTATTTATTAGTGACGCGATTGAGAGTACCAAAATTATTATTCACCGTGATCAGTGACATAAGAACTTGGCCAAACATCTGCCCAGTTATCCGTTCATTGGGTGGAAAAGATGTCGGAATCTGAGAGACATTTTCACTAGTAGTCATTAAGTTCCAACCATTGTGTAAAATACTTGTGATCTTTTTTGCAAGGGGGAGCCAAATCGACCCACAGGAAGGTCTTCACTTCCACTCTCTATGCAAGAAGCTGTATACTAGAGTAGGAGGCCAACTGTTCACTAGGGTAGAAGCCAACAGTGATTTCCAAGGGACTGCTTTGTGACATCACACACTTCAATGGTAGCTTGCGAGTGTATCTCAAATTGAATATTAACACGTGGAAACTTGGAGAGCATCGGCAGCAGTGGGCCGAAGGAACCGTAACCCAGTGGCAAGGAGCAGGTCAGGCCACACTGGGGTTGGTCTCAAAGAAAGGTCCCCTGAAGAGGTATCTTCCAGGGAACAACAATTGTCTCACTAGCGCAACCTTTTGGAATTGGCTTTCTATAAGTCAAAGTCCACCTTTTTAACCAGCTTTGGGACATGACATGGAAAAACAGCCAAGCCAAATATCCATGCGTAGATAGCTGTTCCAGGGTGCTTGCTCCTCCTCAGTATGCGGTAGGAATCTGGCTTGCTGAAGCTTGGGTGGAGGGAGATACTGGCTCTTACCTTTGTCATGTCCCAAGGCTTGTTAAAAACCTTGACTTTTACTCAAAGGGAGCCATCTCCAAGAGGCGCCTTTATAGAGGCAGTTCTCTTTCCCTGGGAGACATCTTTGTATATGTAACGCCCCGCTACTATCTCTAATTGGCTAATATAATGTCATCTTGTGTATTTATGTCAGGTCCAATACACTGTGCATTCCTATTTCTAATGTAACTGTTATGTTCAAATGTAATATGCCTGGTTCACCAGCAGGTGTCAGCAAATATGGCAGAGCTACATTTAGATAGAATGTAACCTTCCATTCCATTCTAACCCCCTCTGTGGAGAAGTGGGCGAGTCCCACTTCCTGCAGGAAGGGTGGGGACCAGAGTTTGTGAGTTCCAGATTACCTCCCACCAAGGGAGGGTGTGCTGGGCATGTCTCTGCTGGACGTGCCCAAGCCAAGCCAGCCAGAGCACCATCAGCTCTGCTGGTAATGGAGCCCAAAGCTTAGAGCCTCAGGAGCCAGGAGGAAAGTGCCCTGAACAAACTTAGAGAGAGACCAGACTACAGAGAGTAGTGCAGCATAAAGAAGAAGCAGAGTTATACAGCCAGCCTGTCAGCACCAGCAGAGCCAGAGAGAAACAGAAGTAGCAGAGACGACTTTGCCTGCGAAGTTTAATGCTAAAGCCTGCTGTCACGGACGTATCTGTGACAGGTGCCAGGAGATCAGTGAGACTGGCGACACGTGGTTTGATCTGACAGGTTCCTTGTGGATCAATTCGTGTCTGTGTTGTTTCTGGTAATGGCCACACCCGTTGCTTCAGGTGTTGCTTATGTGGTCATTTAACCTTCCCTATTTATTATGGCTTCTCCCACCATACTATGCGGTTTAAAGCTTTAGTCTTGTTGTGGATTGCTGGTGTTGGGATCTCGTGGAGTTCCTGTGCTTCCATAGCCATTTGAAGTTCAGTGTCTTCTTCCCCTTTTGTTTATTGTTTGGGTTTTCTTGTGTTGCTCCTTTCCCTGTCATTTCTGTTTAGGCCTGAGGGAGACTTCTGTTTGTCCTACCGTTTGGAGGAACAGGATGTCTCTTGTCTTGATATTAGTACCAGGGTCTTACAGGGTGAGTTAGGACTTTAGGTTCCTGTGTATGAACTCTAGAAGGTGACCAGCTCCTTTCCTTATTTTCCAGGCCTTTTCCGCTCACCCCTTTCCCTCTTACGTTCAAGTAAAGATGCTGTTCATCTTGATATAAGGTCTGGACTCGATTCTTTCTTCAATCCCTAAATTTTTTCCCATATTTATTGCTTCAGAGCCAAAGCCTGGGGTCCAGCCGTATCCAAGTAGGAGCACCGTGACACACATAAAGGGACATTTTAGGCCGCACTATACCACTCACCATTCCTACACCTGGGACACACGTCATTACATATATTAAGAGCCCTGGGGGAAGGCGCCCTTTGCACATATTGTTTTCCCATGGAGCCTTTCCACTACGTCTCCATACACAGCTTGTCTCCTTAAATGGGTTCTTCGTCTTCAGGGGGACTTTCTGCGAGACCACCCCACCGTGTGGCCTGACCTGTAGAAGGAAGCATACTTATCTCCTCCCTGCAGTTGGCTTCAGGCCCCTTTGGTCCCCTGCTGCTGCTCTCCAGTCTCTGCTTGTCAACATCCCATTTGAGGAACACTTGCAAGCCACTGTTCAATGTGTGACATCACATAGAAATCCCTTGGGGATCCCTGTTCGCTTGATTTGACACCTGCTTGCAAAAGTGATCATACCTGCAAGTAGCACACATATGGACCAGAGGATCAGAAAACGGGCCATGAAAGGCAGCCTCATATACATCCTGTGGTGGCTTACATAGTGCATTACTAAGTTGGAGTGCTGGAGTATTACTACAAGGAGACATCGATCTTTGGGCAATTGTAGACTGTGCACACGCGAGTACTTCAGTTTATTACTATTGCTTTTTTATATGGTGTAAGGACCGAGTCAAGTGGCCCTAGTCTGTACTCTGCAGCCGCAGCTTAGAGACTTTAGGCAGTAGCACTTTTGCATTTGAACTGTGTTGATTTTAATAAATAACAACAAAAAAAATAATAAAATCCTCTTAATATTACAGATGGTGTTGAAATTTGATAGATTATGGTATTATGATATATTTTGGTTCTTTATAACCTCCGAGGCAACTCTGTACTATATGGTCCCTACCTCTGTATACATCCAATTCCATATGAATTGTTCTTCTTCAAATGTGCTACATATGCACCTTTCAGGCCTAAAGGGTTTGCCCAGGTAAAACATGGCTGCTTTCTTCCAAAAACAGTTCACATTTTGTGTGTGGTATTGCGACTTAGCCAGTATCACTTTAATGGAGATGAGTGGCAGTACCAGATGGGAACCATGACCACCCATGTGGCGATGTTTCTGAAAGAAAGCACCAATATATTGTAATCCTGAACAACCCCTTTTTTATGGTCTGGGTGTAAAGTTCTCCTTGGCTGATGCAGTCCCAGGGTCTGAGAAATCAAGTCCCAGTTACAGTCTGAAGGAATTCTGTATATGACATATGTCAGCGAGGAATCTTCATGGTCCTGTTACGGGGGGTGCTGATGTCTTCATCACTGCTGTGGTCAGAGAACGGTAGATCTGGGGTGTTGTACTGGGCCATGTAGGTTTTGGTTTCCATAGGACATTCTTGGCTTAGGATGGCCTGAAAACAAAAGATAAATTACGTTACACAAACACAGTAATATCTACTATAGAGGCAGGCTGTGTGCTGCTATGGGGCCCCTGGATAGAAGTGGGCCCCATTCCTTGTATTAACGAGTGGTGAGGATGCACTTATTTCGGTGAGATCGACCAACTATCTTACTTGTATAGGGTTATATTGACTTTCCCCGACAGATTGTTTTTGTTAGTCATAAGCCACTACCAGAGGGTCTGGCAGTGGCTTGCTACCCTCTCCCCATTGAGAATACATGCATGCTGGCCTAAAGCAGAAGTGCATGTGTATGTGGGAGTCAGGAGGAATAACTAGTGGCCTAATGAGCATTTAGATGACAACTATGGAGGGTGAATGGCCAGATTTAGAGCAGCATATTATGCTCCACAGGTTCAATCTTTGTCTGCCATTTTGGAGGCAAAAGAAGAAAAAATGTTTCCTTTTCTTTAGCCCTCAGTTCTTTCCATGTCTGTCAATTTTGAGCAAATCACATTTGTAGCCAAAAGTCTTCCAGGGCCTGTTTCACACTTGCATTCTGGCCGGGAACAGCCTGTCGGATCCATCCCTTTTCACTATAATGGGGGCCTGCGGAGATCCAGCCGCAACCTAGCAAATATGAATAGGTCCGGACAGAAAGCCAGCAGTGCACGGCTGCACCCAGATATACTTCAATTTGCCTCCTATTCTAAACCCCAGATTTTTTCTAAAAAGCCTCACCAAATGAACATGAGTCTAGAAAACAGTGCCAACCCAATCCAATATTCACCTAAAAGTAATGCATACAATCTTGGGGAGTACTCTTTGTGCTGCTCTTTATCATTATGGAGACCAAACAATATTAATGATATGTATTTTATGCCAGGCAATACTGCAGTCACTTTCTGAGAAGAATAGATGCAAATTTGCAAATCTTAATTCTGATGGCATTAGACAGGGTATCCTCTCTTTTCGTTTTTGGAAGGCAAGATAATTTGCATACTTTTGGGTTTCTTGGAAAGATACTCACATAAGCTTTACTTCGAAAACAGAAAACAACTCTAATTTTGTCTCATGCCAGCCAAATTAAAGGGGCGGTTTCACTTCAGCAAATGGCATTTGTCATGTGGATAAAGTTAATATGAGGCACTTACTAATGTATTGTGATTCTCAATATTGTCTCCTTTGCTGGGTTGATTCATTTTTCCATCACATTTTACTCTGCTTGTTTCCATGGTTACGGCCACCATGCAATCTAGCAGCGGTGGCCGTGCTTGCACACTGTAGAAAAAAGTGCTATCCTATATTCACTCCCGCAGTCCTGACCACCGGAGAGGCTGGCACTTTTTCCTATATTGTGCAACCACAACCAACGCTGCTTGATTACACGGTGGTCATAACCATGGAAACAAGCAGTGTATAATGCGATGGAAAAATGAATCAAGTCAGCAATGGAGGCAACATGGACAATTACAATAAATTAGAGACTGTCTTGTATTAGCTTTGTCTATGTGTTAAATGTAATAAACTGAAGTAAGACACCCCCTTTTATGATATGAAAATTTGCATATATTCTTCTAGAAACCAAGAGTAGTGATGCTTGGCATACAATACCTATCATGCATGTTTTTTGATCTCCCTAATGATAAAGAGCACCCCTAAGAGTAGGTCAGCTAACCAAGCAAAGGACATTTCTCTTGAGAGATTCTGGTTCTCTTGTCCTTTTAGAAAGATAGCAAACTCACATGTTTCATTGAGAGAAGAGTAAGCTTGGGTGGGATATTATTTTGGTGGTATTTCTCGAAAGATGTATTTGCTCATTCTTAAATAGGTTGTCTGCTTTTTGCTATATTAAAGACCTCAAGTGAATAGGAAGGAGCTGTCCCATTGAAGTAAATGGGGACGGGGGAACTGTAATTACACCTGCTCGCCACTGCTGACGACAGTGAGCAGGTAAACTGGGACGAGAATACAGCGCTCGTATGATTGCTGCCTTGTCTTTAAACAGCTAATCGTCGAGAATGCCAACAGTCGGGCCCCCACCTATCTGGTATTGATGATCCATCCTGAGAATAGGTCATGAATATAGCAAAAGCAGACAGCCCCATTAATTCTAACAAGCCCAAATGTTTTGCAATTCAATTCAGACAAATAAAGAGACGTGCACATTAAAACATGTCTCAATCAGCTTTCTTTCCTTTAAAAATGCTGAGTGTTTCATAACTATATCATAGCCTATTAGTCATTATTCAGTCCTTTAAACATACTTATGTAGCAAAACTAGAAAAATAGCTAAGCCAGCCTTACATTAGCAGCTAGCTCTTTCAGGAGAAAAGCACTTTATCAAAGCAAAGATATATATAGTTTTTTTCTAGTTGAGAGGGCTTTAGGGGAACTGTGTATGGATACTATTTCTATTATGGAAACCAGTTAATATATGATGATTTTTGTAGGCTTGGGAACACTCCTCTTAGTTTTCGGCAAAATGTACGGTATATGCGAATGAGTACATCTAATATCTGCTGGCATCAGAGGGGCATTTCCTGGCCTACAATACTGCTCTGCATGCGGACCCTGTATTCTCTTTCTCATTCCCCCCCGACACGAATCACAAAAACAAACTTTTTGGGAAATTCGGGACGAATTCCAAACCGGTAGTATCGATTTACTCATCCTTAATATGTATACATTTTAACTGTGAGTTAATTTCGCAATTTCTATTCCGACACATATCAGGCTTCTGCTTGCCTCTACTTCTTGGTCCCTCTTGACAAGCAGGAAGCTGAGGGACACAAGCAGGGAGACAAAAACCCTTTTCATGTTTTCTGATTATTTATGAAAAAAATATTTGCTCTGTGTGGTATATAAAAAATATAAAAATTGCTGACCATTTTCTCTTCTCTGGCTGGTGGATTTCTGAGAAAGAGACAAAAAGGAGCAAAGATAAGATTCAGTAATCCAGTGATCCTCATTAACCAGGGGAATCCAATGGCTTCTGCAATAGCGCCACCACATGAAGGCCCTGAAATGACAGATTACATTTACTGTAGAGCATATGAGCACAACATATATACCAGAGTACATATATACACCAGAGACTGGGTCCTGTTCACTGATATACAGAGCGGAGAATAGTCCTATTATATAAATGATATATATACACCGGAGACTGTGTCCTATACACTGATATACAGAACGGAGAATAGTCCTATTATATAAATGGTATATATACACCGGAGACTGCGTCCTATACACTGATATACAGACCAGAGAACAGTCCTATTATATAAATGATATATATACACCGGAGGCTGTGTCCTATACACTGATATACAGACTGGAGAACAATCCTATTATATAAATGATATATATACACCGGAGACTGCGTCCTATACACTGATATACAGACCAGAGAACAGTCCTATTATATAAATTATATATATACACTGGAGACTGCGTCCTATACACTGATATACAGACCGGAGAATAGGCCTATTATATAAATGATATATATATACACCGGAGACTGCGTCCTATGCACTGATATACAGACCAGAGAACAGTCCTATTATATAAATGATATATATACACTGGAGACTGTGTCCTATACACTGATATACAGACCGGAGAACAGTCCTATTATATAAATGATATATATACACAGGAGACTGCGTCCTATGCACTGATATACAGACCAGAGAACAGTCCTATTATATAAATGATATATATACACTGGAGACTGCGTCCTATACACTGATATACAGACCAGAGAACAGTCCTATTATATAAATGGTATATATACACCGGATACTGTGTCCTATACACTGATATACAGACTGGAGAACAGTCCTATTATATAAATGATATATATACACCAGAGACTGTGTCCTATACACTGATATACAGACTGGAGAACAGGTCTGTTTTATAAATTATTGGATTCATCCAATAGGTTACAACTCTACTATGTTTTAAAATGGACTAAAAAAATTGGATTTTAATATGGAGAATGCCAGAGGTAAAATCCTTTTCAGGTTGCAAGTGGTCAAGCCAACATAATATATTTCTCTTCAGAATACCGCAAGCAAATACATTTGGGGAGTGAACACGCTTATGGCGAGCTACTGAATTTATCTTCAAACATCTTTGTTGTAGTCGTTATTTATGCCAGTTTCTTGTGTAAATATTCATGAATGTGTCAGGGCTAACAGCTCCGCCCACACCATGCTCCCTTTACTTAAAACTGGTAAGGGTAAAGTAAAATACTACGGTATTTGCGTCTAAAAAAAGTAGCAATTGCATTTTTAAACAAACTTTTTTTAATCCCCAAAAAAATGTAATGAGGGAATGTTGAATTTCTTCCCAGCTAGAGTTTGTTGTATACAGTTCAGGGGGAGTATAATTATATTGTGATCATTATTACCCAGTGTTTTATGAACCGTGATATTCCCCACTAGTTCAGTATTGTTAGAAATGACGAGCTCCAACAGAGCACTATATGAACAATATACTAGGGGGCACACTACAATAGAAATGGAGTTCACTGGCAGTTCAACATAACACATGTATACCCAAAAAAAGGCCACATGCCCCCATTTGTGGTTTTTGGTGGGAGCTGTGTTGGTGTCTGATCTTATTTTGTACCAGCACATGGTATATTGTATGCAATTTTTAATCATGTCTGTGTGTCTTTGTAGCTTAATAAAATGTATACATTGCTTTTATATCTAGCGGATGTGAACTTCGATTCTATACTGGGATTTGCCATTTACCGCTGCGCAGTCTAGTATCAGAAAACATGGAGCGAGCTGCTCTCAGCACACTCCATGTTCCCTCAGCAGCACGGGGTAGAAGGAAGCACTCCCTCCCTTCCCCTGTGCTGCTGCTGCCACCAATGAGGTAAGTGAGGGGAGGGGCTGTGGCCACTGCGCCACCGATGAAGATAAATAATCTATTAATACAGGAGGCGCCTGAGGGGATAATTGCCGCGGATCACAGCCCACCATAGAGGCCTGGTGCTGACTATGTGATTCTGCTGCCGGCACCCAGCCTCTATGACAGGGAGCTGCACCTGAGGGCTAACTACCGCTGATCGCAGCTTCCTGTCCAAGAGGTCGGGTGCCTGCTATGTGTCTCTACCGCCGGCACCCGCCTCCTGTATTTGTATGAAGTTAAAATCTCCCATAATGGCCACTGACATATCTCCTCAGAGATGTTGGGAGGTCTATAGATTACACCAAGTATAATGAAGTATAATATTTTCAGTGTTTATTCCCCTTTGTAATTTCACCCATAAGGATTCAACATCCACACCATCTTCACCCACCGTTGCTTCTTTCACACTTGCCTTCATATCACTCCTAGCATACAGACTCACTCCACCTCCTTTCCTATTTGCCTTGTCTTTCATAATAGTGTAAAACCCTGAAGATTAACAGCCCAGTCATGTGAAGAGTCCAGCCATGTCTGTTGCCACACCAACTATAAATATGTGTTCCTCCAGTACAATGGACTCCAACTTACTCTTTTTGCTTGCTAGGCTTCTGGCATTTGTGAACACGCATTTTAAGTTGCTATTTAATTTTCCATATTCAGTTCCCGGAATTTGAATTCTTTAGATTTTGTGGGCATCTTGGTTTTTATTGTTGAATTGTAACATGTGGATCTTCCTATCAATTTCCCTAATAAGCCCTCCATAATCTGTTTCTCCACTCACGAATATATTCTAACCCCTCTCTGACCTATCTACCACCTCATTTTCTGCCTTACCTTATACCTTATACTGGTTTAAATACCCAGAAACCCCATTCAGGTGCAAACTATTCTTGGAATACAGTTTGTACCCCAATGAAAAGTTGGCCCAGTGCTCTAGGAACCAAAACGCTTCTGCCCTGCACCAGGACTTAAAGGGAGTCTGTCACCACATTTGGTCATTATAGACCGAGTACACAGGGTTCTGGCTTAACTTAAGATGATTTAAATGGTACCTTTGTTAGTCACTAGTATCGCTCTCCTGCAGCAAAAACGAACTTTTATATATATGCAAATGCGGCTCGCAAGTGCCCAGGGCGGAGTTTACATCTTCGGAGCCCAGGCTGCTCTGCTTGAGATCCCCGCCCTCTTCTTTCCCTTGCGTCCTCCTCTCCCTGTGAAAACCTGCGCCTGCGTTCTGCTTGACTGGGGCATGCGCACTACAATGCCCACTGTGGTTACGGCATTGATGTAGCTACTGCGCATGCTCCGGCCAACAGCGCGATCCGTTGGCCAGAGCATGCGCAGTAGCTACATCAATGCCATAACCACAGTGGGCATTGTAGTGCGCATGCCCCAGCCAAGCAGAACGCAGGCGCAGGTTTTCACAGGGAGAGGAGGAGGACGCAAGGGAAAGAAGAGGGCCGGGATCTCAAGCAGAGCTGCCTGGGCTCCGAAGATGTAAACTCCACCCTGGGCACTTGCGAGCCGCATTTGCATATATATAAAAGTTAGTTTTTGCTGCAGGAGAGCGATACTAGTGACTAACAAAGGTACCATTTAAATCATCTTAAATTAAGCCAGAACCCTGTGTACTCGGTCTATAATGACCAAATGTGGTGACAGACTCCCTTTAAACCATAAATTTAGCTCCCTGAGTTCCCGCTGCCCGCTGTGTTGCACATGGCATAGAAGCACTTCCATAAAAACTTTTATGCTCTGACCTAGCAGAAAGGTGCATGATATAAACTGTAGTAAAGCCAATCTTCTTACCAGTGACTGTATTTGTGAGTTAGAACCTCCCTTTTGATCCTCAGCGGTGTCATGTGACCAACATGCTGACTCTCCAAATAACACAGGATGTTATGTGTGGACAGGAAGCCAGTTTCCCTTTGTATTCCTACGGAAGCCTCAATGTCAGTCTCATAGGAATGAATAGAGAAGTAACTGACTTCCTGTCCTGTGTCATTTGGGGATCAGAGTGTTGGTCACATGACCGCAGATAAGGATCAGAAGGGAGGTTAAAACTCACAAATACAGTCACTGGTAAGAAGATAGAAAAGTAACTGGCTCAGTAATAGAAAAAAGAGGGTGGTTATTAATGGTACACACTCAGATTGGGTCACTGTCACTAGTGGGGTACCTCAGGGGTCAGTACTGGGCCCTATTCTCTTCAATATATTTATTAATGATCTTGTAGAAGGCTTGCATAGTAAAATATAAATTTTTGCAGATGACACTAAACTGTGTAAAGTAATTAACACTGAAGAGGACAGTATACTGCTACAGATAGATCTGGATAGATTGGAGGCTTGGGCAGATAAGTTTCAGATGAGGTTTAACACTGACAAATGTAAAGTTATGCACATGGGAAGGAATAATGCAAGTCACCTGTACATACTAAATGGTAAAACACTCGGTAACACTGACATGGAAAAGCATCTAAGAATTTTAATAAACAGCAAACTAAGCTGCAAAAACCAGTGTCAGGCAGCTGCTGCCAAGGCCAATAAGATAATGGGTTGCATCAAAAGGGGCATAGACGCCCGTGATGAGAACAAAGTCCTACCACTTTACAAATCACTGGTCAGACCACACATGGAGTACTGTGTACAGTTCTGTGCTCCTGTGAACAAGGCAGACATAGCAGAGCTACAGCACTGTGTGGGAGGAGCACAGGCAGATTCCTGGGCTGAAGGCACCTCCCACACAAACCAGCAGCACGATCTCTGTCTGCAGGGCTGAATAGTGAAGCAGGGAGCAGAAGGCAGTGCAAGAGAGAATGTGAGGAGTGGGGGGAGCTTAGCGGTCAGTGAGTGACAGGCTGCAGCTCCCCTGCGCTCAAGCAATGAGCACTTCCATCTGTATCAATGGAAGCGCTCATCACTTCTGGCACCCCTCTGAGAGCTGGCACCTGGGGTGGACACTCCCCTTGGCACGCCACTGCCCCCCAACAGAGGTCATTTTGGAACTGCATATGAATACTGCTAACAAGTGGTCAATGTTTGGGAATAAACTCTTTGTTCTTGATCATTGTCCTGATTACTGGCCCGTGTAAATGGGCTCTTACCTTCACTGACTATCTGCTTTCACTGTAACAGGACTTCATCCTATACCCTGACATATAAACCTGAGTATTGTACACCACCTAATAGACATTACATATCTTAAGTATATGTTAAGTAGACAGTGTTAATTTAAAAAAAAATCTTACCCAATGCAAATCCCATGCATAGAGCAATGTCCGAAATGGCATATATCCCACCGTACACAGAGGTATGACGTAGATCTACCAGTTGTCCCATGATAGGCATGATGGATGAATCAACCATTCCAAGGGAAATTCCAATGGCAGCGTTAGGACCAATAAGACCATATATATTGGAAGCAAGTGGAACCTAGATGGGAAAGCAGTATATAGAAGCACAATATACAAATTAGGAATGTAAGACTTAATTGTGATTTAATTTATGAACATGTTTCTCATGCTCGGGGTCTGAACATGTACATTTCAGGCATCAGTAGATGGGCATCCAATACCTATAGATACAACCAGGTTGACATTAGACTAAGCAAAATCATGTGCACCCATGAGACAGAGGACTTTCTGCCACGTAATGAGCTATCTATACTGACCAATAAGAGACCAGTTCCCGTGATTATCATCCCGAGAAATGCACACAGCCACCTGAAAGAAAGACGCTGGTTTAGTCTTCAGTGAACTGATAGCAGTGAATATCTAGAAGTAGAATAGGAATAGACTGACCTCCCCATCTTGTATGACAGAATGCCAAACAGGTTGGTACATAGGAGGTATGAGATGCTGGCAGGTAGGAACGCCAAACCTGTTAAAAGTAAACATGTGCGGGTTATAATGTGTAATTATTAAAGTAAAACGGTATAAGGAGCCAATGATCTGAATGGTACAATAATGAAGGAGAATATTAACGGGACTGTGTCACAACATTAGGGCATATGGATTTCTTAGAGAGGGCCCCCGTCTGGGTCATTGTGAAGGGAGAAGAGCAGTAGATAGCTTGTGACCATCACCTATTGTGATCGGTGGATCCTGTATGTTGTATATGTATCTTTGTAATCCTCACTGTGATAATGCAGTGACTGCTCAGAAGTGATCTCTACAGAACAGGATGTATCGGCCTATTATAAGGCGCAGTGTAGAGAATGAAAATGCAAGATTACAGGATTTTAATATATATAATGTAGATAGTGACTTTAAAAATGTAAAAAGGTAATAATTACTCTTAGGGCTCATTCAGACGACCAAATATTTGTGTGCGCATCCGTTCCACAATTTGTGGACCTATTCATTTCAATGAGGCCACAAAAGATGCGGACAGCACACTGTGTGCTTTCCGCATCCATACGTCTGTTCCGCGGCCGCACAAAGAAGATTAAACATGTCCTATTCTTGTCTGCTTTTGCAGAACTGGTATCTGTGTTGTGTGGATCCTCAATTTGCGGAGTGCAAAGCGGATACGGTTATCTGAAGGAGCCCCTACTTGGATTTCTTGTAGCCTCCACAACAATATTGACAGGAGGTTGACTTGGCCTCCCATGGACAGTGCAGAAGCCTCAAATAAAAGAGTCTCTTCCACCTACCTGCTTCAGTTTAATGACAGAGAAGACCACAAGATGCTGAGCACATTATTCAAACAACATAATGACCATAAAGCAAACGGTAGATAAAAAAAAATACAAGAAAAGAATAGGGGAGGGAATCCCCAGTGTCGTTGTGGAGGTAAATCCAATTACCGGTTAGAGTAATTATCATCTTTCCCTTTCCCTCCACAATGGTACTGACGTGGGGATTTTCCGAGAAAAATAAACTTAGGGCTGTATTACTGGTGGCAGAGAGTTTTGTCAAGCCTAATCCAACGGGCTATAGAGACTTTAGAGGATGCCTGCACCTTATTTTTTCCCTGATACTGCAGAAGGAGCCTGTCCTACTACGTGAGCTCCTAAGTTGCTTCCAAGTAAGCCAATAGACATCTATGAATGTCCAGGTTATGAAAGTTCCATTCCTGCCCCGAAACGGGAGATGTACAGAAAATGGGGAGATACCGCTTATTGACAATGGAATGTAGAAAACGCCTTAAGGTTGAAAAGCAGGTAAATGTTTTTTCTGTCATCCAGAACAGTAAGGTAAACTGGTTTATAGGAAAAAACTTCGACCTCTCCTACATTCCTTGCTGTGCTGATTACTAAAAGGAAAGCCATCTTGAGTGTTAGCATTTTAATAGATAGGATAGGTTCAAAGGGTGCCAACATAAGGACAGATAGTAAAATATATAAATCCCAAGGGAAGAACTCCCGAACCATGAGTTAGATGTATTGTGCAAGCCCCTTTAGTAAATGTTTAATTAATGGGATTTCCGAGTCTGAAATCCCAAAAATGGCTGCAATCTGGACTTTAAAATTGCTTGTTTTTAGACCCACCCGTAGAAATTCTAGGATGAGATCTGGAGGATCTTCTGGATTCCATAGGCAAAAGACAAAAAAACTTTCCACTCTGATATATACATTTTTGAGGTTATAGACTTTTTGCTATGTAATAAAGTGGATATCACTCCATCATTAAGGCCTTTTTGGTTCAGCATGCAGTCAAAGTTGTGGGACGTTCAGAACTGAACCTTGACTGAGAAGACTTGGGACTGTTGGCAGGCCCAGAATTTCCCCAGTGATAATTTTAGAAAAACAGGAAACCATGCCCTCTTTGGCCAGTTCAGAGCTATTTTTTTTGTTATCTGGAGAAATATTTCCATATTTAGAGACCACACCCCTTCTTAAGGGTCTGTTTGCTGAGATAATCTGCCAAGATATTTTCCTTCCCCCTGAGATGAACTGCTATAATTTAGTTCAGGTGTTTCTCCTCCTAAGCAAAATTTTTGCAGAAATTGCCCTGTGGCTTTTGCCCTGCAGGTTTAAGTAGGCAACTTTGGTCATATTGTTCTAAAGGACTTTCACATGGCAATTTATAATGAAAATATTCAGACTCAACAATACTTGAAACACTGCCGACAGTTCCCTGATATTTGAGGAACTTGGACTTGTTTTTCGATCAGACTGGACTACCATCTTGGAGGTATGGGCTCCTTAATCTCTGCTCCTGGCGTCATTGGTTATCACTGTTTGATTTTCTGGGTGCAGATGCACCCCTTTCTGAAGGTTTTTCTACATCAACCATCATGGGAGAGAGTTCTTCACCGAGGATAGGAGATTTATCTTTTTCTGCAGAGAGTACTGCTTCTTGTCCCGGATGGATAGTCGCAAAGTTTAAAGAACCCTTGTATGGGCCTGATCCCATTTAACTGAGGGAATGGTAGATGTTAGGAGCACCAGAAGCCTCATAACAGTCCTTACAAAGACTGATTTGAGGCTTTGTAAAGTAGATAGATTCTGTATTATTGCCATCTGTGGGAAAAAAGAAGTAAACATATGAAAGTCTAGGAGAACCCAACATTTTTTTCTGCTGGCAAACCTGAAGTCAAATTTCCCCTTGTTGATCAGCCATCCCAGGGATGTAAGAGTTTTCAAAACCATCTGGATCTGCCCTGAAATAATTTGCTCCGAATTTGCTGCTATTAAGTGATCATCTAAGTAAGGTACCACCATGGTCTGTTGTAAATGGAGGTACCTTGAGACTTCTGCCTTGATTTCTGTGAAGATCCATGGAGCAGTTGACAGCCTGAATGTATAGAACGATCCTTAAGAACTTATGGTAACTCTTGTGGATGGTAGTCTGCTTTTGACAAGTCCATGGTTGCCATAAGACAGACTTGGTTTAGTAGATTAACAGTTGACCTAAGTGTTTCAATTTTTTATTTTTTGTAAGATTTATGATAGTTGTGAAGGAACTATTCTTTATTTTTTTAACAAGAAACAGAGGTGACTAAAATGAACATGGCAAATTACTTGTTTTTGAAGTAAAATAGAGACCTCTGACTCCAAAGGTAATTGTCTTTGAATTCTATATGGTAGCTTGAGTGAATAACGTTGTAAGACCCATGGGGAGGTGTTTATGGACCTGACTCTGTCTCCGATTAGAACTGTGGTGTCATCGTGCTTTTTTGGAGACATTATCAGGATTGAAGAGAAATCCCTTTTCTTTTCCCATAGAGGGCTGAAGTTTTCCGGAGAGATCTCTTTTCTTCTGATCTTGCCTATTGTGGCCCTGGTTACAAACAGTCCTTCTCTAATGAAAATACTTGAATTCAGAAGGGAAGCCTTTTTTCCTGTCAGATGCTTTATCTAAAATGTCATCTAGAGTAGAGCCAAAAAGTCTATTGCCCACACAGGGGAGCGACTCTTGGAACCCGCATTGCCTGACCAAGACTGCAGCCATATGGCTCTACAAGTGTCATTGGAAAGGACTGTGGTTTAGATGATAGCAGATGCTCCTGCTGATCTGGTAAGGCTAAGAAATGTAATGCTTGTTTTAATACTGGCAGGGAGGATACATTTCTTCTCTAGAAGTACCAGCAGCTAAATGGTCCTTTAACTGATTTAACCAAAGAGATATAGCTGTAGTGGCTGCAGCCATGGCAGGTCTTAAAATTGTATGTGCCTGTTTCCCAAGCATGTTTCAACAATCCTTCACAATTCTTATCCATGGGGTCCTTTGTCCCAGGTTCTCGAACAGAAGAGAATATTTTTATGAAATGTGTGCTACATAGGTATCGGTTTTGTGTGTCTTTTCCCATAGTTCGCAATTCTCATCAGCAAATGGATATTTACACTTAAATGCCTAAGAGATCCCTAGTCTTTTTTCAGGATCCCTCCCCTCCATTCTCTAGCAGTAAGATATTTCACAATGCTATGTATTGGGAAAACTCTTTTTTTTTCTCCCGTAAGCCCTGAAACATCTGATTTTGGACTGATTGGGGTTCCCTCTCATGTTCTAGTTTCATGTTAGTCCTCAATGTCTTCACTATCGACTGGAAGGTAAAGAGGATGAGCTGAAGCATTGTCCGATGAATCTAATTTGCCTTCAGAAAACAATTCACCATCATCTAAATCCACCACTAAAGAGGGGAGTTCCTTATTTTTAGAAGTTGATGGAAGGGGAGAAGGAGGATTCATCCTTAACTCAACTCAATAGAAGAGTTTACTTCATCTCTTATAAAGACTCTCATATTTTCAATAAAGGATGGGGACTATTCTGCCAACTATTTATTAATACAGCGAGTACACAGCAGGTTTTTATAAGGAGGAGTGAGAGAGTTTTCCTACATAAGGCACATTTTTTTCCGAGCAGTTTCACCAGGTTTTTGCAGAAGAGACCTCTCAAGCCTAAAAAGCAAAATATATGGGGAAAATGTTTTTTTTTAGCAGCGACTTTAAAAAAAAGAATAACACTAGTTTCAGACATGTTGGGTGTCCTCTATAGAAGGGTGTTTGGCATAGAGTGCTGGGAATGCTGCATGCAATGTTTTTGTCCGACCGATTTCCAGAACATTTGCCAGTTAATAGCCGGACCACATTATAGTCAGATGGGCAGGCATTAGTGTAGGGCAAAGCTGTATCCAGAGAACTCCAGCAGGATGTTCCATGCTGGAACAACATTCTGCAGAGGATAGCCAGTGATGTGAAACTAGCCTAAGGGAGACCCTAACCAAAACACTGCTATGGTGAATAATAGACATATCCACATATGTCCAGATATACTCCAGAAGGGTGCTATAATAACCAGATGGAAGGAGAAGCTTACAGGGCTTTAATGGGATCTCTTCAGATTTACGTGAAAGTTCAAAAGAATCCTCGGGGGTAGACATATTTACCAGAGGTCAGAAAATAAAGCAGGGAGACCTCAGTAAATGGATGCCAACTTTAATACTGACCTCTGTGGTATTTAACTTTGATGTGCCTCACGAAACATCTGAGACCTCCCATTAGGCTGGAACACATCACCTTGCCAGAAGTATGTCACCATAAGTAGGATAATCTTGTGCCCTACAAAAATCCCCATCTGCCTAGGCCCCACATCTTATGCCAGATCCCAGATGATTCTCAATCACTCATCTCTCGCTCCTCCAAAACCCCCTGTTCAATGCCCAGCCCTCCCAGATACTGGAGAAGGGGAAAAAAAGGCTAGGTGGATAGCATCAACAAAGAATACATGCCAGACTTGTAGGAGGCTTCCACATGTCCTGAGGCAAATGAAACAAAACTGAAGCAGTGCCATTGTGGAGGCATAAGGGAAAAACACCAGTAAGCCCAAGTTCACACTTCAGTTATTTGGTCAGTTATTTCCATCAGTCATTGTGAGTCAAAAACACAGAGTAGTTGCAGATCTTTCCATTATTCCTGAACTCTGTAGGTTTCACTACTGGTTTTGGTTCACAATAACTGATGGAAATAACTGACCAAATAACTGAAGTGAGAACTTCTTTAAAATATGTTTAACCCCTTAACCGAAGTGATTGCCAAGAGACAACAGTATGCATGTACTCAACCTACAGCGCAGAAGCTGAACGTGCTCCTGGCCAAGTTGCGGATGCTGCAGTCCCTTCCTTTCCAAGTGGTGGACTCTGCACCTTTCAGAGAACTGATGGCTTGTGCCGAGCCAAGGTGGAGAGTCCCAAGCCGTCATTTCTTTGCCAAAAAGGTAGTACCAGCCCTGCACACATATGTAGAACAGAAGGTGGGCCAGTCCTTGAGCCTGTCGGTTTCTGACAAAGTGTTGGCCAGGTGACGCCGCTTTCACCTCCACGTTCTCACCCCGTTGGTCCTGCGACAATGTTCGCTTCTACCTCCTCATCCTCCACCGTGCCCTCAGCCTCCACTGCAGGGACAATTTACAGGGCCCCACCAGCAGGGCATGGCGGTGTCTTGTTTTTCTGCACCTAGTTTGCCTGGTCAAACGGAGTCACACGGGAGGAACTGCTCCTCATCCCTTATCAAGAAATCGAATCCTAGCTTTCTCCTCAAAAATTCAAAATCAGAACCATGGTGACCAACAACGGGAAGAACATGGTGTCGGCGCTGCGTCAAGGAGGGCTGAGCCAGGTGCCCTGCATGGCGCACGTGTTTAATCTGGTTGTAAAGCGGTTCCTAAATGTCTTCTGCCCATCTGCAAGACATCCTGAAAATGGCCAGGAAACTTTGTATGCACTTCAGCCACTCGTGCACCGTAAAGCACACCCTCCTTGAGCTGCAGTGGAAGAACGTTATCCCCTAACATAGGCTGATATGTGATGTTTCCACCCATTGGAACTTCCACCCTCCATATATTAGACCGACAGAGAAAGGCCATAAATGATTTCTTGATGATACAGGCGGACAGAGGTACTCCTCTGTGTAACTTCGATGTTAGCCAGTGGTAGCTCATGCGTGACACCTGCCGTTTGCTCGGGCCCTTTGAGGAGGCCACTTTATTTGTCAGTCGCCAGGAGTACGGGATAAACAATGTCATTCCACTGATTCATGTCCTGGAACAGATGCTGATAAATCTGGCTGGCAAGGAGACAGGAGATGTGGCGACTACATCTCACGGCCACATCAGCCCTGTGGTGGCTGAACTAGAAGAGGAGGACATTCGAGCAGAAGTAATGTGTAGAGAAATGGGTGGTTTTTCTGCACAGGTGACAGGAGAGGATGAGAAGGAGCAGCCAGAGGAGCTACAGGGCGATGAGGAAGACGAGACCCACACACCCGTGGCAGTATGCAGTGGAGATGAAGGCAGGGAGTCCCTACAAGTCACTTGCGCAAATCGTCCAATGCATGCGGACTTGCTTGCGTAGTGGCAGCCGAATTGTCACCATTCACCAGAGGGATAACTACTGGGTCTCTACCATGTTAGACCCTCGCTACCGGTCCAAAATGTTTTTTTTTTTCACACCCGCTGAGAGGGAGGACAAACTGAACTACTATCGAGACATCATATGTAGTCAGTTGGCCACTGCCTATGTGCTCCATTGCCCATTCTCACGCAGGTCTGACTGGGGGGGAGGCCCTCTGTGCTCACGTTCCACTGCCATGGCTGCCGGGGAGGTGGGGGGCCAGGAGCAGTACCAGCTCCATCAGCAGCAACGTAAGTCTCAAGTCACTGATAAGCAGTTTTTTTCACCCGCCTACTGAAGAAACTACTCACCAGCAGCAGCAGGTAGACATAGAGCAGAACCTGAACTAGCAGGTTATGGCATACTTGGAGTGCACCCTTCCACCTCACATCGATGATCCCCTGGACTACTGGGCAGCCAAACTCGATTTGTGGCTGCAACTGGCTGAGTTTGCCCTGGGCAAGCTCTCCTGCCCGGCCGGCAGTGTGGCATCAGAGTGGGTCTTTAGTGCAGCCAGGGCCATAGTTACCCCAAGGAGAACTCGGCTGTCCACCCAAAATGTAGAGAAACTGACCTTTGTGAAAATGAATCAGGCGTGGATCAACCAGGATTTTTAAACACCAATGCCTGATGCATTATACTGGATCATCCATGGTGCCACACCAACACTTTGACAAAATAGACCTGTTTCTTCTGGCTACCTGCTTCAGTTACTATTCTGATCCTGCCACCCGTCTGATGCCACACCTGCTTCCAGGTGCTCCTACTCTCAGCCAACATCTTCAGCTAGTACTGGTATTGCCCCCCACCTACCCACTCTGTCACTGGGGCACTCTGTGGTCTCCTCATGCTGCTGCTGCTTCACTACTCTGTTGTCTCCTAATGCTGCTGCCACTTCACCACTCTGTTGTCTCCTCATGCTGCTTCCACCTCACCACTCTGTGGTCTCCTCATGCTGCTGCCACTTCACTATTCTGTGGTCTCCTCATGCTGCTGCCACTTCACCACTCTTTGGTCTCCTCCTGCTGCGGCCACTTCACCACTCTGTGTTCTCCTCATGCTGCTGCCACCTGAACACTATGTCTCTGTGCCACTCTGTGTTCTCCTCATACTGTTGCTACATCACCACTCTGTGGTCTCCGCATGCTGCTGCCACATCACAACTATGTCACTGGGCCACTCTGTGGTCTCCTCATGCTGCTGCCACTTCACCACTCTGTGCTCTGCTCATGCTGCTGCCACATCACTACTCTGTGGTCTCCGCATGCTGCTGCCACATCACAACTATGTCACTGGGCCACTCTGTGGTCTCCTCATGCTGCTGCCACTTCACCACTCTGTGCTCTGCTCATGCTGCTGCCACATCACTACTCTGTGGTCTCCTCATGCTGCTGCCACCTCAACACTACATCTCTGAGCCACTCTGTGGTCTCCTCATGCTTCTGCCACTTCACCACTCTGTGGTCTCCTCATGCTGCTGCCACTTCACCACTCTGTGGTCTCCTCATGCTGCTGCCACATCACCACTATGTCACTGGGCCACTCTGTGGTCTCATCATGCAGCTGCCACCTCACCACTATGTCATTGGGCCACTCTGTGGACTTCTCATGCTGTTCCCACCCTCCCGACTTTATGACTGGGCCACTATTTTGCCTTTTTGGCCTGGTTGACGGATCAAATTTAATCTTTTCTGAAAATTCGCTAAACCGACCAAATTGAATTTCTGAGAAATTCGCTCATCTCTACTTTTTATGTAATATACTGAATAGTTTATTTGTATTTTTTTGGGGTAGGGGCTTTTTTAGACTTTTTTTTTACACTTCTATGATATATTTTTTTCTTTCATTCGTCTATGTTTCTGTTAGATAGAATATACCCCAAGAGGTCATAAAAGGCCACAGGGAGTTATCTTTTTTATTGTCTTGTTTATTCCGTATTTCACTGTAGGAGACCCAGTTACGGGGAAAACGGCCCCCTATCCTGACTGGCAGAGCTGATCTAAGCCAGAAGACATTCATTGATCATATGATTGCTAGGCCAAGAGAGGCAGTGGCATTCACCACGTGGCACTCATTAACCGCTATGTGGCCTGGATATAAGAAGATATATTCTCTTTAGAGACAGCTCTGAAACCTACCTGCTCCTTCTATTTCAAGAGCAGGATTCTTTCTGCAACAAAGCCAAAAGATGTGCATTTGCACTGCCTGTAGTTAAAAAAACAATGGCCACATAAAAATTTGAGTTAAAGGCGCTGTCTGGACTAAATGTATTAATGACGTATCCTTAAGAAAGTCAGGGGGTCTGAAACTTGGCACCCTACCAATCAGTTGTTTTCATTGCTACAGCTGCCTGAAACAGTTCATTAGTGAGAGTATCAGGTGTCGGACCCCCACCTTTAAAAAAAAGGTCATTGTCTGATGACACATTCCCTTTAGGCCTCGCACGACCGTGGTTTGGTTCCGCATCCGAGCTGCATTCTTTGTGGCTCTGGTGCGGACCCATTCACTTCAATGGGGCAACAAAATATGCAGACAGCACTCCGTGTGCTGTCCGCATCTGTTGCTCCATTCCGTGGCCCCGCTAAAATTATAGATCAGGTCCTACTCTTGTCCATTTTGCAGACAAGATAGGCATTTCTATAATGGGCCGTCTGTTCCATTCCGCAAATTGTGGAAGGCACATGGGCGGCATCCGTGTTTTGCGGACCTGCAATTTGCGAACCGCAAAACACGGCACATTCGTGTGCAAGAGGCCCTAAGCTGACTTTACAGAGAGATTTATTGCCGATCGATCTCTGCCATAATCAGTGGTCTCATCTGGGCTTTCATCGATGAGATGTAAATCTGACATTTGGCATGGATAACTTACAGATCTCATCAGATCTTTTCCACAAGTATCTATGCCTTTGTTCAGTGTCTGTCATGTCTTTTGCATATTGAAAAGTTGCAGATGGTTGGCAGAAAATGTTGTAAATTGGCCTTTTTCAGCTGTCCAAAATCTGTCGCATAGGGTCCAGTTTTACTTAAAAATAGTGAAATGGTTAAATATTGCAGCCTCTGTGTAATCCTTTTAGCCAAGAGGGTGTACAGTGATGTAATTATTGGCACAACCTTAGGCATCTGTAATGAGATTGTGGAAGTTGGAGGTTGATTAAGTGGTTTGATTTCCAGGAGACGTATAATGTGATGCTGAGCAGTCACCGCTCTATACAACAGTCACCCAAACAAGACCTCAATTTCCTGTTTTTTCCATATATTGTGCAGATGGCAAGAAAGCATACAGCATGGCCAGAAGCTGTAATGGGTCAGAAGAATGGGAATTCAGGATCCATCTTTAGTTGTTTTGACATGAGAAGACTGAAGGTAACATTGGTGAGGTGTCTGTAACCGGAGAAACTGTAATACCCCAAATTAAAGGGGTATTCCCATCACAGAAAATGGGGGCATATCTCTAGGAAATACCCCCATTGTCTGATAGGTGCGAGTCCCACCTCAGGGACCCGCATCTACAATGAGAACGGAGCAGGGAAATGAACGGAGGGCACACCGCATGAGCAGCCGCCCTCCATTCATTTCTAGTGAGCCGCTGAAAATACCCAAGCACTGGCTCGGCTATTTCCGTTTCCATAGAAATAATTTGGAGCATGGGCCGCGCGTGCGCTTGCTTGTGGAAATCCGGGGTCCTCCAGCCATAGCTCTCCCGCTCCGTTCTTGTTGTAGGTGGGGGCTTGTTTGTTGCCGATACCAAATACATATATTTTTTTTTTTTTTTACGTTTTACTACTGTTGCGCAATAAAATCCCTTTTTTTTTTTTTAAAGCAATGTTTTTTTTTATCAACGCATCCTAAGACCCAGAACTTATTTCTATTTTTCTTTCTTCGGAGCTGTGTGAGGGCTTGATTTTTGCGGGACGACTTGTAGTTTTCATTGGCATCATTTTAGTGCACATAACAATTTTTGATCGCTTTTTATTCCATTTTTTTGGTGACAACCAGTGTTGAGCGAATCAAGCTTCAGATCGTCGTTCCGAAGTCAATTCAGTCAAACACTTCGATTTTAATGATGTCTCTGCCCAGCCTGAGGCCCCTTAGTGGCCGCCATAAAAAGGCATATTGGTTGTCACTAAGCGGTTAAAGGGTTTGTGATTTATAAAAATCTATTTTAAATACTCTATTAGGCCTAATTCACACGTCCGCAAAATGGATCCGCATCCCTTCCGCAATTTTGCGGAAGGGTTGCAGACCCATTCATTTCATAGGGGCAGGAATGGATGTGGACAGCACACTATGTGATGTCCGCATCTGTGTTTCCGCATCCGTGTTTCCGTTTCCGCAAAAAAATAGAACATGTCCTATTCTTGTCCGCAATTGCGGACAAGAAAAGGCATTCTTTCTATAGTGCCAGCAATGTGCGGTCCGCAAAATGCGGAATGCACATTGCAGCCGTCCGTGTTTTGCGGATCCGTGTTTCCGTGTTTTGCGGATCCGTGTTTCCGTGTTTCCGCAAAACACACTACGGACGTGTGAATAAGGCCTTACACCCCTTCCTAATCCTGACCATGCCATGGTGAGTTGCATGGAGTGACTTTACAAGCTGAGCCTGTTTCATATGCAGCAGACAGATGCAATCAAAGATCAAGTTTGGAGACAACGCTGATCCTAGTCATTTAACCCTTCACATGTCGCAGTGAAAAGCGACAGTAGCATCTGAGAGGTTAGTGAAAAGGAGGAAGCTCCCTCTAAACTCTAATAGGCAATCCATCAATAAAATTGTGGGGTACTAATCTGTTACCATGACAGCCTAAGGCCTCTTGCACACAACAGTATTTTGCGGACCGTATACTGGCCGTTTTTTCAGTTCAGTATACTGACAGTATACTGAACCATTCACTTCAATGGGACCGCAAAAAATACTGAAGTGTCTCCGTATGCCTTCCGTTTTTCCGTTCCATTTAAATATAGAACATGTCCTATTCTTGTCCGCAAATCACGTTCAGTGGCTCCATTCAAGTCAATGGGTCCGCAAAAAAAACGGAAAGCATACGGAAGTGCATCCGCATGTCTTCCATATCCGTTCCGTTTTTTGCTGAACAATCTATTAAAAATTTTAAGACCAGCCCAATTTTTTCTATGTTATTACTGTATACTGTATATGCCATACGGAAAAACGGAACGGAAAAAACGGATCCGAAAAAAACGGACCGCAAAACACTGAAAAAGCCATACGGTCGTGTGCAAGAGGCCTAAGGCAGGGATGGGCAAACTGCGGCTCCCCAGCTGTTGTAAAACTACAACTCCCACCATGCCCTGCTGTAGGCTGATAGCTAAAAGCAGTCTTTGCATGCTGGGAGTTGTAGTTTTGCAACAGCTGAAGAGCTGCAGTTTTCCCATCCCTGGCCTAAGGCCTTGTGAAGAGGCTCTCAGATCTGCCACTGTAAACTGCCTATTAAGCCTTGCCTGCAGCAGAGCTTAAAGGGGTTGTCCGTGTTCAGCCTTCTTCCCACACTCAGCTCCTCTGACATGAGAACCAGAGCTGCATGACGCAGGTCAAGGGCTGTTTTGTTTAAATTTTTACACTGCTAGGCGGAGGCTTCCGTCCAGCATTGTTCCCGGTGACGTAACCGGCACTAATGGGCAGGCTATAGCACTGCCCTAGGCTGTTTTACGGGCTATGGTAGCGCTAATGGCCGTCCATTAGTGCCAGAGACATCACCAGGCTCACTGAAACCATTTAGTGACAGTTACAGGGAAAGAACTATAGCAGAAAGGACACGCACTGTGAAAAAGGACATGACCCCTGAGCTGCAAGCCTGAAATAAATCCAGCAGCACAATTGCAATAATAAATAAGAAGTTCCCTGGTTCCATTTGAGGTACAGAGCTTTGTTTGGAAGAGAATGTCATGTGCTATATGATGTCTGATTTAATATTTTTTACATCATTAATGGTATAACCCCTTTAATCTCTCCTGTGGTGGTGCTGCAGGAAAACTGAAAGTTTTTTGCTGGGTTCATACACAGATTGCAGCTGATCAATAGCAAAAAAACAGCGGCCCCAGTCAAGTCTCATGGTTTACCACAGCTGGCCATGCAGTGATTTGTGACCTATAATGAGTGATTTTGTCCTTTTCCTACTGTCATCCTTTATACGTGGCACAAAAAACTGAGTTAGACACGGACCACAAGCCAGATCTGTTAAAAATTTGGTACAATGTGTTGAAATTCTTTTTGGCAAAGAACAGATTTCCACCATATCAATAGAAGCCCAATGTATGTGAACAGTAGTGGTGAGATCAGCCATTTGATGTTCTGTTGCACAACAAATACACTTCTCTACAGAAAAAGCAGAACAGAGGAATATGCTGGCCCATATTTAATGTCACTGCTGATGTCAGGGGGAGGGGGGAGCCTCTATATAAGGACTGGAGCATCCATCTTAGGGGAGTTTGGGCTAAAGGCCACATGGTGTGCATTCATCCCCTGGAAGGGGGTGAGCACTAGAAAGGCCTGTTACAGCTGGCTGCTGTAGTAAGTGAAGAGAGCCTGCTTTAACCATAAGGGTGAAGGTGCATGGGAGAGTGCCTCCTGTATGAAAATGGTGGTAGGGATACCATGGGCTGTACATTCCCTGGCTTGAAATGTGCCAAAGACAGGGCGCGAGGTGAGCAACCAAAGATGCAGTGCGCTGCTGGAGGTGCAGAGGATGAGACTTTGTGTTGGAGAGATGGCTGCAGAAGCATTTGTCACAGTGACACAGAGACTGACTAAGTGCTAGGTGAGAAGAGATAGGACCCAGAGAGAAAGAGAAGCATTAAAGGTTGGTGCCACCATACCAAAGATGAGCAAACACCCTGGTCTATTCATCTCTGGAGACACTTAACCCAGATGGGGGATGGAGTAAGAAATGTCTCTGTCAAGGCCTGAGAGAAAGTGTGATTTCTGCAAGAGAGTGGAGACCCAGAGCTGGACATCTGAACACAGAAGGCCTAACATTGCCTCTGTAGTAGGGAGGTCACCTTTAGAACTATATTCAATAGAACCAAACCTGTAGTGAGTGTGCCCCACCCCCTCCATCCCAAATTAGTACCCCCCGCCCACTCCTTTACAGACCAATGGTGAAAGTGAATAATTTAGAAAACTGAAAACCAAAATATCTAATGTATGGCCACCTTAAAGCATTGTGATTTACTCTGGACCTGTCAGAGATCTACCAGTAGATTCCAATCTACTGGTTGCCAACCTATAAAGTGCATTTGTAGTTTTATATAATGTAATAATGAGCAAGGAATTAGTTTGGCATCACAGGTACCTAATTGCCAGTTGGGAGAGCACATAGTTTCCATCATCCATATGGGCAGGGTGGGTTCCATCACTCCGATAGCTGTATTAGCAAGGCAAAGAACCCCTAGGAAGAAACGGGAGAATGCCCTATGTAAGCACAGCGTTTCCATTCTCCAATATACATACCTCAGTGTACTAGCAGATTTTGTAATAAAGTTGTCAGCTGTTGCTATACACTGAGTATGGAATGGCCGGTAATGTAACTTACCTGCAGCCACTACAATGTAAGGGTCTGTAAGAAGTGTTAAGTAGGATGTTGCTGGAAGGCTCTAAGGAAGAACAACACAATTGCTTAGTGCTGGGTCTAGTAGTTCTTCTTCTTCACAGCTTTTTTTAAAATAAAATTTCTATATACTCACCCCTGGAACAAACTTGGCAAATCGCAGCATACAAAGCTGCAGAGCTGTGGATAACAAAGAGCACTGTGATGAACATCATGACATATATCACTACTAGATAACATTAGATTGGACAAACTCAGAGGTTGTCCAGGATTTTCTTTATTTTGAAATGCCCTCCACTCCTAGAAGAGTGGGGAGGTAAACTTCCTGCTCCGACGTATCCTGATTATAATCGGGTCACAATTGCGTCATATGCCGCTTGGGGACAAGTCACAGCTGAGGCCGGTCATTGTCTTCAGCAGTGCACATGATCTCATCCATGCAGAACCTGAAGTCCAGTGAAGACAGCTTGGGAATTACAGAGCCTGAAGGTAGCAGGTAATTATAGCTCTCCTCACAGGTCCCGCTCTGGGGGGGTGGGGGGATATTTGATATAAAAAAAATATAAATTCCGGGACGACCCCTTTAAAGTTTCTTAGGAATTAGGATAGCTCATCAATACCACAACAGTAGGGTTCCGACTTTTGACACCTCCACCACTGCTTTCACTAGTTTCAGTGTTTGAACCAGGAATCAGAACTAACAGCTCTTTACACTGAGTGACGGGGGTTGGACCCCAGGCAAAGGACAGGTCATCAATAGGTAAGTCCTGGAACACTTTTTAATTTGGGACATTCCCAATAATTGGCGTGTTTTGATCTCATCATCCCAATAGAGCAGCCATCATTGCTGCATGGAAATGATTAGGAATGAACATTCCTCTTCCTTATCATTACCCATGTATTGGCCCATGTAAAGGGATCCTAAGAGCATCTACCTTCATTAGAACTAATTAAAGGGGGTTTCCATATTGGTCATTCACAATTTCTCACAGACTGTAGTATCCACAGTCACATTATATTTTAGCTACTTTAGTTTTTACCCCTTTTTGGTAGCTATAAGTGGTGCAGAGGTAGCAGTAGCACTTGAGGGGCTCAAGGCCCTTCTGTCACATAAGAGGACACCAGTATTATAGATGACACTTGGTAGGTAAGGGAACCTGTTGCAAAATTTGCATTGGAATCCAGGAACTTTAAGGCACGCCTCTGCAGAGCACATCCAGAGCAGAAACAGTGGTATGACTTTCGATAAGACAATTTGGGAAATATGTGTCAGCAGCTGTCCTTCCAAATTCTATGACATTGACTTCAATTTACCATTCAGAATAAATCATGGGCTTGCTGGTGATGCTCCTACTGGTAGGAGTCAGTAGATTATATCACTAATGGACCTGCCAATTTTAGTACTTGGAAGTAAATGTACAAACCAGTAGTTCAGGTGTCCACATTGTAAAAGAAAGAAAATAGAATTATGGAGACAAATTATAAGTAGAGATGAGCGAACTTTAAAAAATAGTTCGGCGATCAAATCCAGTGCTGAGCCACGCCCCCACGCCCCGTCACCCCAGGTCCTTCGGCTTTTCAACAGTTCGGGTTTGTGGAAGCCGCCCCTTATGGATTCCATATGCCGCGATAGTCCGCGGTAGTGGAATCCATAACGGGATGCGGCGATTACCACAACCCGAACGCCGAACTTTTTTTTAAAGTTCGCTCATCTCTAATTATAAGTTTACCATTTTACCTACAGGGCAGAAAAAAATGTTCACACTTGTGAGAGTTCCATGCAATATGAAGCTCTGATGGGGCATACCATGGTACTTGCACACTGAGCATCCCAAGGAGTGACAGAAACCTCCATATTATGGATCCATATGAACCGGAATTGGTAGGGATCTATAATAGGATTGTGCACATTAATCCTTAAAGTGCAGCTGATGGAAACACATTTGTGAAGTCACACCAGTTTACATAATCGAAATCCATTTGTGATGACATAGCAGCTTGACAACTGACAACAACTTGTGATGTCACAGAAGCTTACTTGTCTGAAACACACTTTTGATGTCACTGCAGTTTACATGATTGAAACCCATTTGTGATTTCACAGCAGGTCACCTTTCAGAAACACAATTGTGATGTCACAGCAAGTATCCTGATGATAACTTACTTGTGATGTCACAGCAAGTATCCTGATTATAACCTACTTGTGATGTCACAGCAAGTATCCTGATTATAACCTACTTGTGATGTCACAGCAGCTTACCTGACAGAAAGACGCATGCAAGGCCACAATAGCATACCTGTCTAAGGCTTTTCCAGGACTAAAACATTGATGATCTTTTCTTAGCCACCCATATTTAGCAAGTCTCAGCTTAACAGATAGTAAACACATTTGTGATGTCACAGCTACCCACCATACTGAATCTTGTGATATCACAGTAGCTTACCTATAGGCAGATGCCAATAACAGAGAGCCCTTGTGCATGATCAGTATATTGGCTCCTTGATTTCCACCCTTTAATTCCATGACAATGTGGTGCATGACATAGTCCACTTCACCCATGGCTCTCCAGAAGAGCCCTCACTGCTGTACTAATCCACCAGTCATTGTGAGACATGGATATAAGGAACCAGCATTATTTTAAAGGGCCCCTGTAGTATGTCCGCCCCTGTTTTGGGGATTATAAAGACTGATGTAACTCAGGGCTAGTCTAGAATAAGTAGTAATGCATTTTGAACTATTTACGTACATTATACGTACATCAATATATAAACTGTACTCCGCTGATCACTGATTACTGTACACTTGAAAATCCTGCAATTATGTGTATTGCAAAACTCTAGTGCTTCTACCCCCTAAAAATAGTGTATTACCTCCATCTAGCAGAGCGAGAGCGGCCAGCACTAAGAATGGAGACGCTTTCCCAACAAACTCATACATGACCGAACCGAAGGGGGCACCAGCTGCAAAGAGAGGGAAGTATCAGAGAGAGGAAAATTTTACACAAGACAAGTCAAAGCTATAAACCAATACACTGAGGAAACTTTAAGATCATAGTACTTACCAAGCACACCCACTGCCAGGCCTCCTAGTGCGATGCCCATGGCCCTTCCTCTTTCATAGTCATCAGGGTGAACTTGTGCCAGCATTCCCAAACCTGTAGATACATATATTCAAGTCATTATTTGCAGAGACTACACAGTGCAAACAGAGGAAGGTGACTGCTTACTTCTGGCTATTTCCCATTATTATTGGACAGTCCTAGGGTTCTCAGGCCCCAAGCTGCCACTATAAAACTGTCAGAATACAGGGAGGCAAATATAGAAAATGTCCTTCCAGAGATGTTCAGTTGGGTTCAAGTCAGGACCCCTAAGCCACTCTTCTGTTGTCTTGGCTGTATAGGTAGGGTCCTACAGGTGCCATCACAATGCTTCACTGTGGGGATGATATTGGGCAGGTGATAAGCAGTGCCTGGTTTCCTCCAGACATGACTCTTAGAATTGAGGCCAAAGCGTTCTTATTTTCATCAGACCAGATAATTTCTCATGGTCTATAGGTGCTTTTTTGCAAACTCGAGGTGGGCTTTTAGGCATCTTTTACTAAGAAGAAGCTTCTTTTTGGCCACGCTGCCATAAAGCCCAGCTTAGTGGAGTGCTGCAGTGATGGTTAACCTTCTGGAAGTGTATTCCATCAGCACACAGGATCTATGGAGCTCAGCCAGACTGACCATTGGGTTCTTGTTTACTTCTCTTACCAAGCCCTTTACCCCCACTTACTAAGGGCTCTTTCACACTAGCGTTTTTGCTTTCCGTCCTAGAGTTCCGTCCTCGGGGCTCTAGGACGGAAAGATACTGATCAGGATTATCCTAATGCATCCTGAATGGAGAGCAATCCGTTCAGGATGCATCAGGATGTCTTCCGTTCAGTATGTGAACGTTTTTTGGACGTTGACAAAAGCGCAGCATGCTGCGGATTTGTCTCCGTCCAAAAATCCGGAAGACATGCCGTAACGCCGGATCCGGAATTAATGCCCATTGAAGTGCATTAATCCGGATCCGGCCTTAAGCTAAACGTCGTTTCGGCGCATCGCCGGATCCGACGTTTAGCTTTTTCTCAATTGTTACCATGGCAACCAGGACGCTAAAGTCCTGGTTGCCATGGTAAAATATAGTGGGGAGCAGGGGAGCAGTATACTTACCATCCGTGCGGCTCCCGGGGCGCTCCAGAATGACGTCAGGGCGCCCCACACGCATGGATCACGTGATCGCATGGATCACGTGATCGCATGGATCACGTGATCCATGGGCATGGGGCGCTCTGACGTCATTCAGGAGCACCCCGGGAGCCGCATGGACTGTAAGTATACCGCTCCCCCGCTCCCCGCTCCTACTATGGCAACCAGGACTTTAATAGCCTGGCCGCCATAGTAACCTGAAAGCATTAGAAGACTGATCAGGATCCTGATCAGTCTTCTAATGCTTTCAGGCGACTTGCGTTCTGATGGATCCGGCGGGACGGAAGTGCCCACCGGATCCTCAGAACTAGAGATGAGCGAACATTTAAAAAAAGTCCGTTGTTCGGGGTTCGGGTGGTGGTTAATTGCGCATCCCGTTATGGATTCCACAATAGCGCATATGGAATCCATAAGGGGCGGCTGCCACCAACCCGAACTGTAGAACAGCTGAAGGACCTGGCGTGACGTCACTGTCATGTGATCAGTGAAGGGGGCGTGGCTCAGCACGGGATCAAATCCCGTGCTGAGCCACGCCCCCTGCACTGATCACATGACAGTGACGTCACGCCAGGTCCTTCAGCTGTTCTACAGTTCGGGTTGGTGGCAGCCGCCCCTTATGGATTCCATATGCGCTATTGTGGAATCCATAACGGGATGCGCAATTAACCACCACCCGAACCCCGAACAACGGACTTTTTTTAAATGTTCGCTCATCTCTACTCAGAACGCAAGTGTGAAAGAGGCCTAAGTTTAGTGGGGCAACCAGCTTTCGGAAGAGTGCTGGTTGTTTCAGACTTCCTCCATTTAAGAATTATGGAAGCCACTGTATGTGGACTTTCAGTGCATCAGAAATTGTCTTGTACCCTTCTCCAGATCTGTGCCTCCACACAATCCTGTCTATGGGCTCTACAGGCAGTTCTTTTCTCCTCATAGCTTCATTTTTTTGTTCCATTATGCATTGTCAGGTGTGAGACCTTATATAGACAGGGTTGTGTCTTTCCAAATCATGTCCAGTCCACTGAATTTAACACAGGTGGACTCCAACCAAGGTGTAGAAATATCTCAAAGATGATCAAGAGAAACTAAACTTTATTTCATAGCAAAAGGTCTGAATACTTATTATGTCCATTTGAAATTTTAGTTTTTACCTTTTAATAAATTTGCTAAAGTTTCTAAAATTCGGATTTCACTTTTTTATTATGGGATGCTGAGTTCTGCCTGTTAGGAGAATACTCGATTTTTTATTTTCGCACAAGGCTGGAATGTAACAAAATGTGAAAAAGGCTGAAGGGTCTGCAGACTTTCTGAATGCATTGTATGTTATGTTTGCTCCTGTATACACATAAAAGAGCACCTAAGTGTCTACTGTATATCTGTTCCAGGTGGTTTAATGTGAGTTATATGGAAAAGCTGAAGCATTTTTTGAAGCTCCAGGGCAAACCGGTAACTATATTGCATCCTTTATATAATTACTTTTTTATAACATGGAGGGATCATTAGGGCCTCCTGTGGAGACCATGTCTGCTCTGGCATTGGAGTTCTGGACTCATCGGCCCGCATATACTAATGTGAGTGTACCAAGGTCTTATAGTAAATTGCGGCAACATTGGATGCATCTAGTTTTAGAAAGATCCATTGTGCCTAGCTGGACAAAGGGACATGGCTTGATGGAAAGGGACTGTGGCTTAGCACGGCCTAGTATTTGGCACCAAAATTGCACCACCATTCTGGCTTATAAGTGTGAACTAATCTAACCAATGGTTGGTATAAAGTTAGACAAAAATGTCTATCCATGCACCAGATTTATCATCCAGCCTGAGCCACCGTGATAAATGTGGTGCGTGTCTAGAAAACCTAAGTTTACGCCCTCTAGAGGAGTAGTAAATCTGCTCCATTATTCTTCTAGAGCTATGAAAATTAGCTTATGCCAGAGACACCCATCTGTAGACAGCACTGTTTCAGTGTTCTTACCCCTCACCAGTATAGAGCAGGGCACTGGTTGGTTTGTTGGATAGGATGCCTTAGACGAGGATTATTGTACTGTTTGTCACTGAAGAGACACAGCAGGGTATGGAGATGTATTTTTTAGGCAATGCTTCATGGGGAAAAGGTATCCAACTTAGCTCATACCAGCCAAATCAGAGACACCCATCTGTAGGCAGCATTCTTGAGGGCTATCTCTAGTATGAACTAATGTACTTAGAGCATTGCATGAAAAATAAGTCTCCATGTGGCACTGTGTCTCTGTATTGAGGAACAGTACCCTAACCTTCCCTAAAGCTGCTATTTTGTAATGTGGTACTAAAACGTGTAAGTGTCCACCATATGACAAGACATCAGCATAGTTCTTACTTAAACTGGTAATGCCAGAGAAGTTGCAGAAAATGCCTAGCATGCCTTGGGGAAACTGTTTAATGTTGGGGGAAGCATGGGTTTCATCATGTACTATGCATAAACATTCACAACTACACTTGAAATTGTTAACTGCAACCTGGGGCAACGGCCAAAAAACTGGTCAAAGTTATACCACTATTATATGGTCACCAGTGATCATTAATGTGAGGATCAAAGCGATCCCAGTCAACTTTCCAGATCCAGGACACGATGCTCATCTCTTGGCTACATATCCCTTGATAAAGGTCATCTTTGACCGAAACGTTAGGACATAAAGAATGGCCTTATGATTATTGAGACTTTCTGGATATGAATTGTACTGTATCTACGTGAAATTTTCTTGATTAAAAGTGCCATAGAACCTTCTATACAAAGCAGATCTTAGTGTCACCTGATGCTTTCATACATCCGGTTACAGTTAACAGCCATGACGTATATATTTGTGCGGCAGTAGGCAAGTGGTTAAGGTATATTAAAACATTTTACATGAGAGTTTAAGGGCAGCAGTCCATGATCTCAAGCTGAAGAGACATTGGGTGATACAACAAGACCTAAAGCTCACAAATAAAACAACTAAAAATGCCTAGATAGTAAAAACCCTAACCCTATAGAGATGCTGTAATATGGCCTGAGGGGGGCTTTGAATGTTAACCATCGCAGAAATATTGATGAACTCAAACACATTTGTCGAGAAGAATGGTCCAAGATTTCTCATCAACATTGTGCAAATCATGACCTGCCACCTGCTGGCCAACATAGGAACTGCAGCTCTAATACACTGGGTCTCTTCAAAGAGACTCAGTGTATTAGAATTAATGATCGACTGCCCCGATTGCGCTTCTGGGTTTTCTTTACCATTTAGATCCCGTGGCATCTAAAGGGTTAAATGCCTGCAATCGGCATTATTGCCGGTCGTAGACATGAGCTGCACATGCAAGGGGGCGCCATGTTTAAAGACCCTCCCAGCGCTGTACACGTACGGCACTGGGAGTTTAAGGGTTAATGCAATGAATGGAGATTTGAGGATCAGTACTATGAGAGAAAATCTTATTATAAAAAATGCACATTGGAATATAGGTTATCAGTTAGCAGTAAGGGAAAAAACTTTCACCTGCAACAGAAGATAATGAGGATCCAACTCCCTGCAGGGATCTTGCAAAGAACATCAGCCAATAGGAGTCAGCAAAGGCGAAAACTGAAATACATAGAAGAGGAAACAACAGTTTACCAATATTCATAAATGGTAGATTGGACGAGAGGGATGTACAGTCATGTGAGCTGTCAGATGATATGTTTCCATGTGGAAAAAGGCATGTTCTTCCAGAAACAAGACATTTGTGACATTCTGGTTTTGCAACTCATCCCCATCCATTTGCAAGACGATGTTGCAATACCAGACTTGTCCTATGGGCATGAGTGGAGCTGTTTCTGGAAAATAGACATGTTTTATTCTAATCCTGGAGAACCATATTCAATCTGACTGTACTTCTACCTCTAGGGATACTGTATGAACCAGCAGCCTCTGCCATGTTACCGTTGGTCATGGTGTGTATACAATAAGGACTGCTTTGGGACTGTGGAGAGGGGAAGTCCAGGTCAGGTTAACCTTATACTACTTTCTTTTGGGCTTCTTGACCTAGCATTGAGTTTCCTTATGAAAGCTGGGCATGCACATAAGATAAGTATTGGTTTAATACAGCCGTTTGATCGATCATTCAGTCGATCCAACCAACCATCAACCTGCCAGGCTGTACTAGCAGATCAGGAACAGGATATTAAAAAAGGTAAAACATCAGAGTGGGCCTGCAGAAAGGGGCAAAACATCAGCTGCATTTGGCTGTGTCTGTCACTGGAGAAGACTGTCATATTGCCATCCACCTGCTCCCCACAACTATACGAACATTCCTGATCATGTGATTGAAGAGAGATTACTGCAATCTGTTCGTCTAAAAAGCTGTTTGGACAGTCTCCTTTATTATAAGCCAGTCACAGGTTACCCACTATAAGGCCCCTTTCACACGAGCGAGTATTCCGCGCGGGTGCAATGCGTGATGCGAAGGCATTGCGCCCGCACGGAATCCGGACCCATTCATTTCAATGGGTCTGTGTACATGAGCATCGGTTTTCTCGCATCATTTGTGCTTTGCGTGAAAATCGCAGCTTGTTCTATATTCTGAGATTTTCGCGCAACACTGGCCCCATCGAGGGGGCTGCGTGAAAATCGTGTCCGCAAGCAAGTGTGTATGCTATGCTTTTTTCACGGATATTTGCTAAGAGATGTTGTTTATAAACATTAATTTTTTATCATGCGCGTGCAAACCGAATTAAATCGCATTGCAACTGCGCGATAAAAACTGAACAACTGAACGCGATTGCAAACAAAATTGAATGTACTTGCTTGCAAAATCGCGTAGTTTTCACTGAACGCATCCGCAATGCATCCGGATCTATTCCGCTCACGCTCGTCTGCAAGGGGCCTAAGGGAAACAAGTGTTCCGTTTCCCTGAAGCACTGCCGCAGGTGAACTTATGCATTACATTTGTATCATACTTCTCCTAATTATATCAATGTGTTAAAATGATTCATAAAAATTCAAATTTTTGTGAGCGGTTGTAGACATGGAAAGATGAATACATAACTCACTTAAAGTAGACATGAATAGGATGATAAATCCAAGGAACAGCGGTATATCAAATCCAACCCTAGAAGAATAAGAAGAGCTTGAATGGAAATGGCAAAGCAGATGTATTACGGTAGAGCTTTCTGAATCTTGTAACCATGTACCTGTTGGTAATGAGTCCCACTATGGGGTTGACTAGAAGTTGTACTATTGCTTTCGATGCAAACAGAAGGCCCACTTGGACATTCTCTTGTTGCAGGACACCCGTTTCTATGTTGCAGCTAGAATTTTTGGGGGCCTCCTGGGTCTTATTATCAATCCCTTGATAATTTGATTGGTCACTTAAGATGGTGGCATTGTCATACAAAGAGTGAATGGAGTCAAAAGGAGCTCTGGACACAGAAGATGAAGCCATCAGGTCCACCGATGTGTTTCCATTATGTTCTTTCCCATAGAGGAAACTTGGAATGATGGGAACTAGACAGAGATGAGCATTGATTAGAAGTAAATATGGGAATAAACATTGAGTGGTCAATATGAGGATGGACATCATAAAATCATTATGAAGAAAGGTCTGACCTATAAGTTCCACAGGACTAGGCCTTCTCATTGATCAGGGGAGCATCAAGGTCTACCCATTCTCCACACAGTCACAAGTAGGTGCCAGCAGTGGTGAAACTCAAAGTTCCTTGCCCCCAATGTTCAATGCACCCCCTGAAGTTCATTATGGGCAATAATTAACTTAAAGTGTAACTGTGATTTATTTTTTTCTCCTAATGTGTAGGGACAGTGTAGAGAGCGCTGCTAAAGGACATTTTACAGCAAGTGTTCTTACATAAATGTCCATCTTCACTAAATAAAGTATGTTCCCCATCACTGTCCCTACACATTACAAAAAAAAAAACATGACAAATACACTTTAAGTTTTTTTCTTTGTCCTATTATGGAAATGGACATAGTAGATTGTCCTCTCCTGGTCAGGTTTTCTCTCGTTGATCTGGAATGGTGAACTGATCTATACAAGTACATACCATTCTGGTGGACTGAAGCCATCCTTGTAGTAGAAGGATGGCGATTCACCTGAACGGCATACATGTAAAATTATAACTACCCCTTGCAAATTCTGCTTAGACGTACCCTTTAATTGCCCCGTTGACCCACTTAACAACCACTCCTTAGAGTTAATATGTAAAATCAATACTCCCGTTTTCTTTCCATCCCCACTACTCATCATTTGCAGTTTTTAATGCAAGACCGGTTGGCCACACTGTCATAGCTCCTGTTTACCCACTGGGCAGGGAACTTCATTCAAGTAAATGGGGGCTAGTTGGTCAGGAGAGCCACAGTGTCATAGTGCTGATTCAATCTTAGAATCATGGGAGATTCTAGAGGTTAGACTCCCTCTTTTCATAATCTGGTGGCATATCCTAGCGATATATAAGATGAGGATACCCCTTTAAATTAGTGGGTTCCTCTACAGGGAAGTGCTGATATGACCCATATGTGGCCAGCTAACCTGCCTACTCGAGTCTTTCGTACTTCTTTATCATAAGAATCAGTACTAGTCTTGCAGCTAGGAGGACCAATGATCTCGGAAACAGCCTGGTCCCGGTGCCAACCATCCATGGACAGTTATCATGGCTGCCATATTGTCCATGCACTCCAAAGGAGAGGTGGATGTCCCGTAAATATTTATGATGGGGACACCCCTTTAATAAACATATGTAACATACCAACCACGGTGAAAAGCATATTATCCACAAGTAGAGCTACAGAAACCACAACAAGGACCACCTCTTTGGAGCCCCTCTTCTCTTTAAGCCACCTGCATGGGCTGCACTCCATCATGGCACCACAGGGATCACCCTTCAAAAAAAGGAGAAAGGGTTAAATCTCACACAGCCTTACTCCACTGGACCCTGTTCACATTGAAATTGACTTCAGTTCTTTTGTGTATCAAAGTTTGTTAACCTCACACATTCCTGTAAACCCCTGCCAAGGAGGTAAGAATTTCTGTAGGATTTCCCCTACCTTTTTCTGTTAAGTTGCAGAACTTACTCGTGGGTACTCGCGCAGGTGATGTAAGGACTTAGGCACAATAATAGAGGCTCTATCATACGTTCCAAGGCAGTATTTTTTTATATTTTACATGATCTCCCTATGATCTTCTGGTCACGGTCGTCACAGAGGCGAGCTTTATCTCTGTCTCGAACACCAGCCTCACACAGCTCTCCAGGAAGGCATCTTGAAGGTCCCCCTAAATTGTGGCCTGGACTGTCTGTCTCCCCACAGACCCTCCTCCTAGTGGGAAAACAGACTTAATGGGCTAAACGACCGTCCATCAACCAGCTATATCTTTAACTGGCACTTGTGTAAAAGGACCCTAACTTAGGCAACATCTCATGACATCCTATGTTCTAGCCCCAGAACAATATAGAGCAGGACACAGCGTGAGAGGCACCTTTTTCTAGCGTAGTGCGCCGGCACTTCGCTAGAAGAAGCCGATCCAAGCAGTCCATACGGGCGCATCAGGCTGAGCCTGTGCGCACGCGCGGCATCTCACAGCGGGAGGAGGGGGAGGGAGGGAGAGCTGGCACAGAGGAGTAGGAGGTGGCGCAGAACTCTGTGAAGGCGGCGCTGGGCACGAACGGCGATGGCTGCAGCCGGGCACCCTGCATCCCCGGACCTCCCCTTGGGCACCTTATTTCTATGATTGACAGGTTAGTAAAACCTGTTTTTTTGCAAAATTAAGCCACAGATCTCGTTTATAAGGCCACATTAGGAATCATAATGACACCCTGAACATGAGCATATGTTTAGCTCACAGGGCTGAAAAGTGGTGACAGAATCCCTTTAAAGAGACAATTCCATCAAAAATGTTAACAGATCACATATTAACAGACTATCTGTGAATATTCTAAATAGATTTTTTTTTCTTATTTACAAAAATCAGGTGAATGGAAATATCATTTTTTGAAGTCACTCAGTATTCTACTTCCTGTCTGGGCTCTTTACCTTCCTCTTTGTTTGGACTATTAGAACAGCAAATAGTCTCGCACAGTCAGACCATCAGTGCGACCGACCAGAGAGAGCCCACCTGTAGTGACTCCATTAGAACATAACACTAATCAATGCAGTGCTCTTCTGTGGACATCTTTATCAAGGCCTAGCAAGAGAACAACTGAGTTCTCATACTATTAACTAAATTTTACACCTACTATTATCATGAGGATTACCCTTCTGTTAACATCCTTCCCTCACATCAGCAGTAAAGTGCCAATAGATCACCTGTCTATATAGCAGGATTTATCATCTGTGCTGACTGCTGCAGGGAGAATGCTTTGTATTTCATCTTCAATTACATAGTACTGCTGAAATGAAAAAGAAAACCATCCCAAAAAAATTAAAAATAAATAAATTCTATGAATTTTGAGTTTTCTAAAAAAGAAAACAAAAAACATCTTTTTGACAGAAGAAATTGGTGAATTGCTTCTAATGCACTTCTCCTAATGTACCTAACCACTTTGGAAGAGCACTGGAGGTGCCAGAAGAATGGAATTTCTTCAGAACTTAACCCATTTTGCAAACTACACCCTTCGAGGAATTTATCTATAGATTTGGTCAGACATTTGAAAGGTAAGTATCGCTGCTTCCTGCTATGTTGTATGCAATATTAAAGGGAATCTGTCACCATAATAATGCAAATTAATCTGCAGGCAGCCTGTTGTATAGAACAGGAGGGGCTGAGCAGATTTAAATAAAGTTTTATGGAAATGATTCAATAAAACTTGTATTTAATTCATTCATATCTCTGCTCGTTCTGGGCCAGGAGGCGGTCCTATCAGTGACTGACAGCTATCTCTGTATGCACAGTCATAGAGAGAAGGCTGTCAATCACTGATCGGACCGCCTCTTTGTACCTCAACACCCAGAATGAGCCTGGATTTAAATAAATAGATTAGATGTTTTACTGAATCTTTTCCCATAAAACTAGATATCAATCTGCTCAGCTCCTCATGCTTTTTAACATGCTGCCTTCAGCTCAGATACCATGTTTAACCTGACGGGTTCCCTTTAAATGGAGCCACAAGAAAGTACAACTTGTCCCGGAAAAAAACAAAGCCTGCATGCCAAATGAAAAATAAAATAAAAAAGTTATGGCTCTAGGAGTGAAAAATGAAAACGCAAAAACAGAAAATTGCCTGGTCCGGAAGACAAGAGCATCAACTCCGGTTCTCCACTGCCATTCTCAGTAATTTTGATGGGATCAGTTTGATGTGATCATCATGTGCTCCCTGTATATATGTCGCATATACTGTATAGTTTTTTTCAAATAAAACACTAAAACTGGTGTGAATGTAAATGTGTCTCTGAAACAAGCAGCTGAGTAGCAATAATTCATCCCCAGGGGCATAACTACCATAGCGGCAGACCATGCAACTGCTATGGGGCCCAGGGCAAGAGGGGGCCCAGTCTTAGTTGGGATTATTTCCTCTTCTACTAGAGGTGAAAACTTGGTCAGGACTCTACCCTCTAAAGCAGGGGTCCTCAAACTATAACCCGCGGGCGACATGCGGCCCGCTGAGGAAAATGATCCGGCCCGCCGGGTGTTTTTGCCGTTTCTGACGGCTCAGCAGGGCGCCGCCACCTCCTACCAGTGGAAACGCGAGAGGGCTGCAGCGGATGAAGAGAGGGACTGACAGTGTAGAGTGGCAGAGCTCTGTCTGGTCCGCGGTACAGGAACTTTTGTTTCCTGTATCCTGTACCCGGCCGGACTGACAGGAAGTGCTCACTTACTATGCGCTTCCTATCAGTCCGGCCAGGTACAGGAAACAAATGCTCCTGTACCGCGGACCTCACAGAGCTCGGCCACGCTACACTAGGGGAGGGGGTGAGTAATAAATAAGCAGTGTGATGAGGGAGGGGCGCTGTTAAGAAGAGTGACAAAAAGGGGGGTGCTAAGAAATGAGAGTGACAAGGGACGGGTCTGAGAAATGAGAGTGACAAGGGAGGGGGACTAAGAAATGAGAGTCAGAAGAGAGGGAGGGGGCCTGAGAAATGAGAGTGACCAGGGAGGGGGGCTGAGAAATGAGAGTGACAAGGGAGGGGGGCTGAGAAATGAGAGTGACAAGGGAGGGGTGCGGAGAAATGAGAGTGACAAGGGAGGGGGGAATAAGAGTGTCGAGGGAGGGTCTGAGAAATGAGAGTGACAAGGGAGGGAGAGGACTGAGAAATGAGAGTGACAAGGGAGGGAGGGGCCCTAAGAAATGAGAGTGACAAGGGAGGGGGGAATGAGAGTGACAAGGGAGGGAGGGGACTGAGAAATGAGAGTGACAAGGGAGGGAGGGGCCCTAAGAAATGAGAGTGACAAGAGAGGGAGGGGGCCTGAGAAATGAGAGTGACAAGAGAGGGGTCTGAGAAATAAGAGTGACAAGGAGGGGCCTGAGAAATGAGAGTGACAAGGGAGGGGCCTGAGAAATGAGAGTGACAAGGGAGGGACCTGAGAAATGAGAGTGACAAGGTAGGGAGGGGGCCTGAGAAATGAGAGTGACAAGGGAGGGGGGCTGAGAAATGAGAGTGACAAGGGAGGGGGGCTGAGAAATGAGAGTGACAAGGGAGGGGTGCTGAGAAATGAGAGTGACAAGGGAGGGGGAATGAGAGTGACAAGGGAGGGGGCTGAGAAATGAGAGTGACAAGGAGGGGGCTGAGAAATGAGAGTGACAAGGGAGGGGGGCTGAGAAATGAGAGTGACAAGGTAGGGAGGGGGCCTTAGAAATGAGAGTGACAAGGGAGGGGGGCTGAGAAATGAGAGTGACAAGGGAGGGGTGCTGAGAAATGAGAGTGACAAGGGAGGGGGGAATGAGAGTGACAAGGGAGGGAGGGTCTGAGAAATGAGAGTGACAAGGGAGGGAGGGGGGAATGAGAGTGACAAGGGAGGGGGGGGTGAGAAACAGAGTGACAAGGGAGGGGGGGAATAATTCCCATTGAAATATCTGGTAAATATATATAATTGCTCATAGTTAAACTATAGTCCGGCCCTCCAACGGTCTGAGGGACCATGAATTGGCCCCCTGTTTAAAAAGTTTGAGGACCCCTGCTCTAAAGGAACAACTTTTATCAAAAGAGCCAGTGGAAAAATGGCCCAAGTATCATTGAAAGCGGTTTAAGCAGAAACCATTCTGTCCTGTGTGAGGGGCCTGGTTTGATCCTTGCTACGGGGCCCTTACTGCTCTATGTATGCCACTGTTCATCCCGATCCAGAAATGATCATTGCTGCCTGGAAGCGCAGCTGTCAAGCCAGCAATGACCCATGGTGTGTACCTGAGCACTCTTCTGAGTATCGGCCCATGTAAATGGTCCCCAATTCTGAGTGGTAGTTTTTAAACCCTGCAAGTGAATACTTCTTACTTATCCATACAGTTATCTTTTTTTGCCCTGTTAGAGAAGGGTAGTGTACCTATTGGGTCAGACTGAGGTCTGTTGTCTTATTGGTGGATTTCTGAGAAGTTAGTTCCCTTCACCGAGTCCCATGATAGATTCACAGTGTGAAAAATGGCAGATCGAAGGGAGGGGCTGGTTGACAATCAGGCCTCAGGTCGAAGACCCCAACAAACCTCCAGGGTGAAGATCACAACAAATATCTCCCCAGATGTCAGCATTCAGGATTCTATACCTGTACGTGTGACAAGGGAGGAATGGGAAACTGGGGTGAACAGCCGTCAAACTAGATTTTCAGGTTTTATATGTTTGGTTTGAATTGTCCATTCTATCAATTTCCCGATTTTAAGGAACCGGCACTCCAATACACCCTTTATTACTCGTAAAGGAGGGCATCATACACATCCTTGAAAAATTATGATTGATGGCCTGCTGGTGACCCTCAAAAACATTAGGAGCAAGGGCCTGCTGGTGACCCTCTAAAACATTTTGGGCAAGGGCCTGCTGCTGATCTGACCATCTAAAACATTAGGGGTAAGGGTCTGCTGCTGAGCTGACTCTCTAAAACATTAGGGGCAAGGGCCTGCTGCTGATCTGACCATCTAAAACATTAGGGGTGAGGGTCTGCTGCTGAGCTGACCATCTAAAACATTAGGGGTGAGGGTCTGCTACTGAGCTGACCATCTAAAACATTAAGGGCGAGGGCCTGCTGCTTACCTGACCATCTAAAACATTAGGGGTGAGGGTCTGCTGCTAAGCTGACCATCTAAAACATTAGGGGTGAGGGTCTGCTGCTGAGCTTACTCTCTAAAACATTAGGGGTAAATGCCTGCTGCTGAGCTAACCATCGAAAAAATTATGGTTGAGGGCCTGCTGCTGAACTGACCATCGAAAAAATTATAGTTGAGGGCCTGTTGGTGTGCTGACTCTCTAAAACATAAGGGGCGAGGGCCTGCTGCTGATCTGACCATGGAAAAAATTATGGGCGAGGGCCTGTTGCTGAGCTGACCATCGAAAAAATTATGGTTGAGGGCCTGTTGCTGAGCTGACCCTTTAAAACATTAGGAGTGAGGGCAGCCTAATAATCATGTTGATATGATGATGGAGTAGGAGAATGAGAAAAGGAAGATTGAACCATATACCCTTTTTTGTGGTGGAAGGGGTGCATGGGAATACAGTGTATTCAATACACCATAAAAGCCACATTTAGGCCCCTTTCACACGGGCGAGTTTTCCGTGCGGGTGCAATGCGTGAGGAGGACGCATTGCACCCACACTGAATCCGGACCCATTCACTTCTATGGGGCTGTGCACATGACAGTTGATTTTCATGCATCACTTTTGCGATGCGTGAAAATCGCAGCATGCTCTATCTTCTGCGTTTTTAACGGAACGCAGGCCCCATAGAAGTGAATAGGGGTGCGGGAAAATCGCAAGCATCCGCAAGCAAGTGCGGATGCTTTGCGATGTTCCCGCATGGTTGCTATGCAACCATCGGGATGTGTAATCGTTCTGTATTATTTCACATTATAACATAGTTATAATGTAAAATAGCTATCTTGGCCATCTTCCTAATGCTAAACCGGTGCAGAATGGGTTAAAATAATAAACTAATATTAACATACCTGTTCCATTTGATCGCGGCTCGGCATCCTCTCCGTTAGCTTGCTAGTAGGAAGACCTGTGATGATGTCACATGGTCACATGGACCAATCACATGCTCCATCACCATAGTGATGGAGCAGGTGATTGGGCCATGTGATGCTGTGACATCATCACAGGTCCTTTTCACAGGTCCAAGCTAACGGAGAGGAGGCCGGGCTTCGCGATCAAATGGAACAGGTATGTTAATATTAGTTTATTATTTTTAACCCATTCTGCACCGGTTTAAACATTAGGAAGATGGCCAAGGGTATTATTTTACATTATAACTATGTTATAATGTGAAATAATACCAGCGGGACAATTTCTGACCCAAACATGCACTTCTGTGAAGAAGTGCAGGTTCGGGTCTGGGTACCAAAAGTGCCGATTTTTCTCCTGCGCGTGCAAAAATTAGCGATTAGAATATTTGCGATCGACATTAAGGGGTAGGCAACTTTCCTATTGGTTGCTAGGGATGTTGCTAAGTGCCGATATGCACGATAAATTCGCGATTAGAATATTCGCGATCAACACTTCACGAATACGAATATATAGCACTATATTCAAAATATTCGCGAATTCTCGAAGTGGCGATATTCACAATTAAAATTCGCCATTTAAATATTCCCGCTCAACACTAATGGCGGCAGGGCAGGCCAGCACCTCCAAGGTGTAGAGCGCCAGTTAGTGCCACATGTCCAGCTTGCTGTAAGACACAGAGGGATCATTGAGGATGCAGACACGGTCTGCTACGTACTCCTTCACCATCTTCCAACATTTTTCCCTCCTTGTGACAGTAGACTACGCATCAGGGTGAGGGTGCTGGCAGGGTGTCATGAAACTGTCCCAGGCCTTGGAGAGTGTTGTCCCACCTCTTTTGGAACTGCTGTGTGTTCCCCTCCTTCCCCTCCTTGGTTTCCCAAGGAACTACTTACTCTGCAGCCAGCGTTGTCAGCTGTAAATTTTTGGAGCAATTTTTCCACAAGGACCTTCTAGTATTGCACCATTTTGCTAGTCCTCTCCACCACAGGAATGAGAGATGAGATGTTCTCTTCATAGCGGTGGTCGAGAAGGGTGAACAACCAGTAATCATTGTTGGCCAAAATGCGTATAATGCGTTGGTCACGGGAAAGGCAGCATAACATAACGACAGCCATGTGTGTGCCAGAGTCCGGACAGACAAGATTAAGCTGTCCTCATCAGTAGGATGGCTCTCAATCTTCTCATCCTCTTCCTACTCTTCTGCCCATCCACACTGAACAGATAGAATAAACCTGCTATGGGTGCTACCCTCTGTAGCGGAGGCAACCGTCTCCTGCTCCTCCTCCTTCTTATCATCATCCAATTTGCGTGGAGAAGACGAAATGAGGGTGGTCTGGCTATCACCCTGTGTACTGTCTTCCCCCATTTCCACCTGTTCCACATGCAAAGTATCCGCCTTCATTGTGAGCAGCGAGCGTTTCAGTAGACACAGAAGTGGGACGGTTAAGCTGATAATAGCGGCATCGCCGCTCACATCTGTGTTGATTCCTCATAGTTGCGTAAAAACTTCACTCGTCGCTTGTGAAGAGCGGAAGCTGATTGGAAAGGTGACGACAATGTTGCATTATGTATTACACTACTGCCCTCTGCTGCTCACAAAGCCTGGCCAACATGTGGAATGTGGAGTTCCAGCGCGTGCTCAAGTCACACAACAGTTTGTGAGTTGGCAATTACAAGCATGGCTGCAGCATTGCCAGAACGGCGGCAGCTGTAGGTGACTTACGGAAATGGGCACACACGCGGCGCACCTTCACCAGTAGCTTAGGCAAATTGGGGTAGGTTTTGAGAAACCGCTGAACTACTAAGTTGAACACGTGGGCTAGGCATGGTATGTGTGTGAGCTTGCCGAGCTCCAAAGCCGCCACCAAGTTACGGCCATTATCAGACACAACCATGCCTGGTTGTAAGTTGAGTGGCGAGAGCCACAGCTCAGTGTGGTCCCTTATACCCTGCCACAGCACTGTGGTGGTGTGCTGTTTGTCACCTAAGCAAATAAGTTTCAGCACGGCCTGTTGCCGCTTCCCCAATGCAGTGCTACACTGACTGATGGTTGACTGGTGCTAGAGTTCAGAGGTGGAAGTGAAGGAGGAGGTGGTGGAGGAGAAGGGGGGGTTGCAGCCACTAATGTAGGTGGTGGCGGATATCCTGATGGAGTGTGCATTGGTGTGTGCATTGCGTGTTTCCTATATGTGATTGGTGTGTGCTATATATGTTCTATGTATCAGTTGTGTATGTGCAGCATGTGACATATGCATCAGTGGCATGTGAGCCATGTATAAGTTTCTTGTGTGCCACGTGTACAATGAGTGATTGGTGTGCGCTGCATGTGTCTTGTTTCTGACTTAAGTGCAGGATATCCATATATGTGTAAATTCTGACACATGTATGTTTGTGCATTTTGCTGTGAGTGTCTGCCCTCATACACGCATCTTTAATATTTCTGTTATCACTGTAAGTGCTCATGAACACGACCGTTGGATGTTTTGCAGTCTACAAATTGCGGATCCGCAAAACATGGATACCAGGTGTGTGCATTCCACATTATGTGAAACAGAACAGCCGGCCCCTAATAGAACAGTCCTATCCTTGTCTGTAATGCCGACAATAATAGGACATGTTCTATCATTTTGCAGAATGGCGATACAGATACAGAATGCACATGGAGTCATTTTTTTATTTTTTTTTGCGGCCCCATTGAAGTGAAGTGAACGGTACAGACATGGAAAAAAATATGCACCCCAGAATCAGTTACACTGATGGGCCTAAGTACCCCAGTCCCACACTGGATCTACCTCATCTCAAGTAACATCAGACACCCCCAGCCAGGAGTCAGTGGATTTCTCTGACACCAAGCTTAGTTGGCATGGCCTGGGAACAAGCACTGTACCCTCACTTGTCCTGAATCTGCCTCTTTCATTTTCGGTTCCTTCTGCTATAGAAGTATTGTATGCTGTTGACTAGGCTCCACTTTTAAGCGAGAATGAGCTTCTCGAGGACTGCCCAGCCAAGATCTGGAGAAGAGATCCGCTGCTTCCTCCAGTAGATGCACAAGTAGAGACGATTAGAGTCACATGGGAGCTGGTATTGCAAGCGGTCAGGCACGTGGCCCTGAGACTGGTGAGGGTAATATCTGTGACATGCAGACAGTAGCCGATGATGATGTAACCGATCGCACGTGAGAGCCGGGTGAAGAGGGGGCTTCATCATCATCATCAGAAGAGGGTGGCAATTTGCGCGTGAGGCAGCAGCTGAGCCAGCAGGTTGGTAGAATGGCCGTGAGTCAGCAGGGTGGCAGCAGTGTGAGGTCTGGAGCCAAACGGGCCCAGGGTAGACCATCTGCTACGCAGGAGCCTACCTTTCTGAGTGGTGGGTGAAAGTCAGGCGGAAGTCAGTGTGGCCATTTGTAGAATCTATGGGCAAAAGATGAAGAGTGGCCAGGGTGCCAATGTTGGCACCACGGCACTGCGTCAACACATGCAGCATCACCATAAAGTGGCCTTGGAAAACCGTGGCACTAATGTAGTGGTACAGCCTGACGCAGCAACCGCTGCATCACCCAGTGGCCCACACCCCTTCTCCTGCATTCAAGGCTCCACCACCTCAGCAGAAGGGAGCCGTAGTTCCTTCCCATCATCTACTCTTCTTGAAGTTTCTGCTCCTCTTCCTCCTCCACCTAACCATTACTTGTTTCATCAGCAATCACCGTGGCGATTGCAAAAAGACAATAGTACACATGCACTCATCCAATGGCGCAGCAGCTAAATGTGCTCCTGGCCAAGTTGCTGATACTACAGTCAGAGGCGTACACACAATCCCTGGGGCCCCGGTGCGAAACCGATCCATGGGCCCCCCCCTCCCCCCTCAACCCGCCACCGCCCCCCAGCGCCACTACTGCCAAGGCCCTCAAGGCTTTAACCACCAGCTCATCTGCCAGGGCCCTCAAGGCTTTAACCACCAGCTCATCCCCCCCCCCCCCAGCTCATCTGCCAGGGCCCTCAAGGCTTTAACCACCAGCTCATCTCCCCCCAGCTCATCTGCCAGGGCCCTCAAGGCTTTAACCACCAGCTCATCTGCCAGGGCCCTCAAGGCTTTAACCACCAGCTCATCTCTCCCACCCCAACCCCCCATACAGCAGATCTCAGGTCACCTTCTGAATGCTGCATTCACCAACTTTCCTTACCGGCTGCACTGTGGGGCGGTACTGGCTCCTCCTGTTCGGCTGCTGGGCTGGCTCCTCCGCCTCTCCCGGGTCGGGTCCCGTCTGCTGCTGGCTCACGCCACGTGAGTTCGCGCGCGCGCTCCCGCATGTTCCCGCGAGACCTGCCGCAGGCCCGCAGGAGTTCACAGGTCTCGCGGGAATTGACACTGTGCTCGCTCCTGACCGTGGCAAGCGGCGGTATTATTCGGACAGAGTCGGACTGTGTCAGACTGTCAGTATTACTTAGCGCTGCGCGTGGGGTGCCGGGCCCAGTCGCAACTGCGACCCCTATATGTACGCCACTGACTACAGTACCCCCCTTTCCATGTGGTGGACTCTGCACCTCTTAGAGAACTGATGGCTTGTGCCAAGCCAAGTTGGAGAGTCCCAAGCTGTTATTACTTCTACAAAAAGGCTGTGCCAGCCCTGCAAACATATGTTGAACAGAAGGTGAGACAGTCCTTGAGTCAGTGTCTGCTAAAGTTCACTGCAACGCCGACGTGTGGAGCTGTAACTACAGTCAAGGACAATATATGTCCTTTACAGCCCACTGGGTAAATGTGGTGCCTGCCCAGACACACAAGCAACTTGGCCAGGTGACAGTACTGCTGCCTCCACCTTCTCAAGCTGTGAGTCCTGCGCCAATGTCCTCCTCTGCCTCCTCATCGTCCACCTTGTCCTCAGCTTGTACTGCAGAGCTCAGTGGTGTCACGCTGTTCGTCACCTGGTTTGCCTGGGCGAATTGAGTGACACCGAGGAGGAACTGCTCTGCGTCCTTCAACAGGAAATCTAATCATGGCTCTCTCCTCGCCAACTTAAAATCTGAACCATGGTCACTGAAAATAGGAAGAATATTGTGTTGGCACTGCGCCCTGCATGGCGCACGTCTTTAATCTGGTTGTAAACCGGTTCCTGAAGTCTTCCACCCAACTTCAAGACATCCTGAAAATGGCTAGGAAACTGTGCATGCACTTCAGCAACTCGTATACTGCAAAGCACACCCTCCTTGAGCTGCAAAGGCAGAATAGTGTTCCCCAACATCGCCTGATATGCTACACTTCCACCTGTTGGAACTCCACTCTCCACATGTTGGACCAACTATAGGAGCAGAGGAAGGCCGTAAACGATTTCTTGATGATGTAGGCAGACAGGAGCACTCACCTGTGTAACTTCGACGTTAGCCAGTGGGAGCTCGTGCGTGACACCTGTCGTTTGCTCAGGCCCTTTGAGGAGGTGACTTTATTTGTCACTCGCTAGGACTATAGGATGAACGACATCATTCCACTCCATCATGTCTTGGAGTATATGCTGATAAATCTGACTGGCCAGGGGACAGGAGATGTAGCGCTTACATCTCACGGCCACCTGAACCCTGTGGGGGCTGAACTGGAGGAGGAGGACATTCACTCACAAGCAATGTATACAGAAAAGAGTGGTTTGTCTGCACAAGTGACAGGAGATGAGCAGCAGGAGGAGCTAGAGGGCAATGAGGAAGACCAGTCAGAGGACCCCGACACAAAGGGGCAGTATGCAGTGGAGATGGAGGCAGGGGGTCTCTCCAATTCCCTTACACAAAAGGCCAGATGCATGCTGAGTTGCTTGCATAGTGACATCCGTACTATTACCATTCAGCAGAGGAATGATTACTGACTCTCCACCATGTTAGACCCTCGCTACCGCTCTAAAATGAGGGCCTTTTTTTCTCCCGCTGAGAGGGAGGATAAACTCAACTACTATCGAGACATCCTATGTAGTCAGTTGGCCACTGCCTGTGTGCACAATCGCCCATGCTCACGGAAGTCTGAGCGGGGGGCCCTCTGCACTCATGTTCCACTGCCATGGCTGCTGGAGGGGGGTGGGGGGCAGGAGCAGCACCAGCTCCATCAGCAGCAACTTAAGTTTGGAGTTTCTAATGAGCACTTTTCTTTACCCACCTACTGAATAAACCACCCACCAGCAGCAAGGCATCGAGTAGAACCTGAACCAGCAGGTGGTGTCATACTTGGACTGCACCCTGCCACCCAACATCCAATATCCCCTGGACTACTCGGCAGCAAAACTTGTTTTGTGGCCGCAACTGGCCGAGTTTGCCCTGGACAAGCTTTCCTGCCTGGCCAGTAGTGTGGCATCAGAGAGGGTGTTTAGTGTGGCTGGGGGCGAAGTCACCCCAAGGAGAACTTACCTTTCCACCCAGAATGTGGAGAGACTGACCTTTGTGAAAATGAATCAGGTGTGGATCAGCCAGGATTTCCACACACCAGTGCCCGATGCATCAGATTAGATCATTCTGGGTGCCATACTCAAACTTTGTGAAAAGAGACCTGTTTCTTCTGGCCACCTGCTTCACCCACTATTCTGATGCTGCCACCCGCCTGATGCCACACACCTGCTGCCTGTTACTGCCACTGCTGTTGCCTTTCACCCTGTGACTGGACCACTGTGTTGACTCCTCATACGTTTGCCATCCTCACCACTCTGTGACTGACCACTATGTTGACTCCTCATGCGTTTTCCACCCTCACCACTCTGTAAGTGACCACTAGGTTGACTCTTCATGCAGTTTCCACCTCACCACTGAGTGACTGGGCCCCTATGTTAACTCATCATGCATTTGCCGCCCTCACCACATTGTAACTGACCACTATGTAGACTCCTCATGCGGCTTCCACCTCACCACTCGGTGAATGGGCCACTATTTTGACTCCTCATGCGTTTGCCACCCTCACCACTGTGACTGACCACTATGTTGACTCCTCATGCATTTGCCACCCTCAACACTCTGTGACTGACCACTATGTTGACTTCTCATGTATTTCCCCCCTTTACCACTCTGTGACTGGGCCATTGTGTTGACTCCTCATGTGGTTGCCACCCTCCCCATAATGTAACTGGGCCACTGTGTTGACTCTTCATGAGGTTACCACCTCACCACTCTGTGACTGGGCCACTGTGTTGACTCCTCATACATTTGCCCTCCCCACCACTCTGTGTCTGACCACTATTTTAACTCCTCATGCGGTTGCCACCTCACCACTCTGTGATTGGACCACTGTGTTGACTCATCATGCGTTTGCCACCCTCACCTCTCTGTGCCTGGGCCAGTATGTTGACTCCTCATTCGTTTTCCACACTCATCACTCTGTGACTCTCCACTACATTGACTCCTCATGCGGTTACCACCCTTACCACTCTGTGGCTGGGCCATTGTGTTGATTCCTCAACTGGTTTCCACCCTTCCCACTCTAGGACGGGGCCACTATTGTCCCTGTTTGGCCTTGTTGACATCACTATTTATTTTATCCCTTCTTCCGATCTGTCAGAAGGACGGAAAAATGAGAAACACAATGGATCCCGTCTTTGGAGCAGCTTTTGGGCCTGTATCACATGATCCCTATATTGCATCAGGATATGCACATGATTTGGAAGCGAAAAGCAAGAGTGAGTACAAAACACAAAGGACATGCAAACTTTCCAATCACGTGTCATCTCTGTTTTGGATCCACTTTTTTTTTCTTTTGCCTTAGCAATATTAATGGATTACTGACCAAATGCTGACCATGTGAAGGCGGATGCGCAAAAGACAGGATCCGTTTTTTGAGGGTTGTTCTTATGACTGATGAGATGAAGGGCAAAATAAACAGTGATGTCAACAGAAACTTACTGCTGACACCCTCTCCACTCGGTCATGGGGTCACTACCTGTTTCAGCATGCAACAAAACAGGTTCTGTAGAAATCTATGTGGAATCAGACGACGGTGTAAAAGGAGCACGCTCATTCACTTTATAGTACAATCTTGGGCCACTGCACGGTTCTTTATACCTGGAGCTAACATTGACTGTAAGGCTGAGTTCACACTTGAGTTATTTGGTCAGTATTCGCCCTGACTAAATAAGTGAAGTATAAAGAGATTCTAAGAGTGACGACTATCATCTGCTCTTAGCAGCCAGGAAATAGCTTTTTTAACGAGATTCGTCACACATAAATTTGGACTGAATCAAATCTTTTTGGAAAATTTGCCGAGCCGTCCGAATCAAATTTTTTAAAAGTTCGCTCATCTCTAATTATTATGAGCTTTCTTTTGGTATCACACTTATTCTTCCTCTTCCTTCCGTCCTGTGTATTTCCGATCACCGCCGTGCGGCGGGCGGTGATTGGAACAAGCTGCCTGCTGAAATGATTCAGCAGGCACCTTGGTACAATGCCGAGGGGTGTCCTGTGACCCCCCGTATCGGCGATCGCTACAAACCGCAGGTCAATTCAGACCTGGGGTTTGCAGCGCTTTCGGAAGTTTCTGATCCCCGTGGTCTGCGCAGTTTTGAATACCTTGAGGGGTGTAGTTTCTAGAATGGGGTAATTTGTGGGTGGTTTCTATTATGTAAGCCTCACAAAGTGACTTCAGACCTGAACTGGTCCTTAACCTGAAAATCTGCTTCTATACTTCTAAGCGTTACAGTTCCCAAAAAATAAAAATGATCCAAACATAAAGTAGACATACGGGGAATGTAAATTAATAATTATTTCTGGAGGTATTCCTATGTATTATAGAAGTAGAGAAATTGAAACTTGAAAATTTGCTAATTTTTCCAAATTTTTAGTAAATTTGGTATTTTTTTTTATAAATAAAAATGAATTTTTTGACTCCATGTTACCAGTGTCATGAAGTACAATATGTGACAAAAAAAACTATCTCAGAATGGCCTGGATAAGTAAAAGCGTTTTAAAGTTATTCACACATAAAGTGACACTGGTCAAATTTGCAAAAAATGGCCTGGTCCTTAAGGTGAAAATGAGCCCGATCCATAAGGGGTTAAGATCCAGGAATGTAATTGAGACCAGATCAAAGTGAATTTAAGGATTATTGAGGTAGTGTAGAAAAACCGGTATAGCAGATACATCTCTCTCCCAAATAATTAGGAGGCCATCAATGTACCTGCCATACCAGTTAATCGACTCCACATTCCTCCAGTATGACATTGTTCGGTTCGCAAGGGAGGGTGAGAATCGTGCCCCCCTTCAGACACCACTTGTCTGCCAGTGATATTTGTCATTGAACATGAAATAATTATGTAACAATAAAAATTCTGTAACCGCTGACATCTAAGCAATTAATTCAATGGAGTAATTATTGTATGTATGCAGGTGGTGTCTCAATGCAATCAGCGCCACCTGGGGGCGAATCGAGGTGTCACACTCGCTTGTGCTATCAGTGAGGCCACAGAGGCCATGTCCGCTCAATAAAGTTCTTCTCTGTATCTCACCACATATATGTTCTCATATTGAAGCTTATATATGTCCCTTATCATATGCATTATTGTGACCCATCAGTTTCTTTCTCTTTTTATGGGTTAGGTTTGACTGAGCACACTGTTCATACCTTGCGTTTTCTTTCCCCCGAAACAAATAGTTTTTTTCACCTCCCAAATTATTATAGCCTTCAATGTCTTTGCGGACTTAGCTATCAGTAATATCATATTCAGAAGTAATGTTGATGATGTGTGCGCAAGCTAGTCTTTTCTTTTTCACTATGTATTATACTGCTGGTCCGGAATCCGTGTTTTTCATGTTGCCACAAGTGAAATAGACCGGCAGTACTAACTCACTCTTTGTAATGATTAGGGACGCGTAGTTTGTCCGAAACATCTTGCGGATCGCTACGTCCTGCCCTCTCTTCGAACTGCCTGTTCTTGTCTGCAAAATGGACAAGAATAGGACATGTTCTATTGTTTTTTTTTTTTTTGCGGGACCACGGAACGGACATACGGATGCGTACAGTGCATGGAGTGCTGTCCGCATCTTTTGCCGCCCCATTGAAATAAACGGGTCCGCATCCGATCTTCAAAAAATGCAGATCGGATTCAGACCAAAACCGCGGCCGTGTGCATGAGGCCTAAGGCAGCAATTCTCACTGCAGTTCTCAGTGTGTGTGTGTATCGTAACGCCGCGGTGCCAGAGGTAACGAATGAGATCATCCACATATTACATTAGTCAGCGTTGTTTTTTATTTCGTCATTTACAGCAGATGATAACAAATGATCCTTTTGCCTTACTTACAGCCGCAGCATAAGGGCTTATTCACACGACCGTATGAATGGAACAGGCGTGGACCGGGTGCGGACCGATTCATCTCAATGGGGCCGCAAATGATGCGGACATCATACCACATGTTGTCTTCATCCGTTGTTCCGTTTCCCGGCCCCGCAGAAAATATGGAGCATGTCCTATTCTTGTCCACAGTCACTGACAAGATTAAAGGGTTTCTGTCATCAGGTTTACACATTATAAGCTGTCTGACATTAGCTATGTGCTAATGTCAGAGCAGCTTGATAATGTCTTTTTTATAAAAATCCGATTTATATTTTGGCTGAAAAACGTACTTTTATAATATGTAAATTAGCCTCTAGGAGAAGGGGGGGCGTTGCCCTGCTCCTAGAGGCTCCTTGCGGCAACCTGCTGGCACGCCCCTTCTTACTTTGAGTGACAGTGCCGGGCAGCGATCCTCCACCACTGTCTCCTTCTGAAATCCCGCGCCTGCGCCGCCGCTCTGTATTCGGCCTGGGCTGAATACCTCTGAGTACACCCGGAAGCAAGGACAGCGCGGGATTTCAGAAGGAGACAGTGCCGGAGGATCGCTGCCCGGCACTGTCACTCAAAGTAAGAAGGGGCGTGCCAGCAGGTTGCCGCAAGGAGCCTCTAGGAGCAGGGCAACGCCCCCCCTGCTCCTAGAGGCTAATTTACATATTATAAAAGTACGTTTTTCAGCCAAAATATAAATCGGATTTTTATAAAAAAGACATTATCAAGCTGCTCTGACTTTAGCACATAGCTAATGTCAGACAGCTTATAATGTCAAAACTTGATGACAGAAACCCTTTAAGCATTTTCATAATGGGCCGCCCCTTCTGTTCTGCAAATTACGGAACGCACACGGGCAGGATCTGTGTTTTGCGGATCCACAATTTACAGACCACAAAAGTCGTGTGAACGCGCCCTAACTGTGATCCTGGTTACTGATTAAAGAATAGCTGAAGTTTATTGCTCGAAGAGCATTGATAAATATCCCTTGCTATGGCGTGTTTTCTATTTGGCTCACCTAGCAGAGCCGAGTTTGTCATTTGCATGTGGTAACCATCTGAATTAACCTAATACAGTATATCGAACCTAGAGTCCTGTTTCATACTACAGATCTCATGTGTGCCACATGACAAGCTCAGCTCAGCTGCCTCGGTTTTTGCTGTTGTGGTGTATTATGCAGCGATCCCTGTTAATATCGGACAGAAATCCCCTGAAACAAACCTTCAGGGTTATCTCAGATTCAGCTGCCACATAATATATAATATTTTAACACAATGCAATCATCTTCATCAGAAGCATATTAACATCATATTCAGAGGGTCAACAAAGTGAACGAGCACCAGGTTTCAAAAGAGACCCCCATTTTGGATCCCCCTATTAACATACTGTGCATGTTCTCCTTTATCTGTATGGACACAATAGGATCAGACAGATAAGACAGGATCTTCCTCGTATGTTTCTCCCAAAACACTGACCCCAGAGACGTCTGGCTATGGGCTGGATAAGCGGACACACCCTGATAATATTAGGGTGCGGCCATGATAGACGACAAATTCATCTCTGCTTCATCGCCTTAATATATAATAAACACATACGGGACAATAACATAAGGCTGTGCATGGTCTATGACTATACTGCAATTCACGAGCTTCTGTCCTCCAGATATACCACATACTGACAGCAGATCCATAACATTAGCTGGACCGATATTGAAATATATATACTTCCCCTATGTACCCCCCACTATCACCACCATTATCACATAGACACTTGCAGTGCAGTGTGCTCTTACCTTGTGAACACTTTCAGAGGTAACGTCGTATGGCTGGAGAGCTGCTGGTCTGTCTCTTGTGTCAGACCAGATCAGAGACTCCATCCAATAGGGACTTCATTCTAAAGATTCCAGATTTTGCCCTGCAGCCGGCGAGTGCGTCATGGGAAGAGAGGGTTAATAGGCACCTGTGCTCTGTCACTGTTTATCACCTCCATCTCAGAGAGGGGAGAGAGATAGGGGGATGTGAGTCACTGAATAGTGTGTTTGCTTTTCCCTATGATTTCCTCGGACAGGCTGACGTGCTCAGTTTTTTGTGCCTGAGGGTGACAAAAGAAAAGGAAGTCTCCATATGGACAGACGTAAGGAGCCTGGCATATGTCATACATCAGAGGACAACGTAGCAAGACAAGAAAGTTTTAATAGTTCATAAAATTGGGGGACAGGAGGATCCAACACTTGTCCTTAATCTATCACCTGTTTCACTGAAAGGGGTGGCAAGAGTCCCACAGTAGTCTATACCCTCCTCGACATACCGTCAAGGAGAAAGCAGGGCCTTCTTCTACATGAACCTGATTCCGTGCACAGTGGGTCCACATGTTCCTTGGTTTTGGGTACTTTGGTTTTGCAGTTTTTCAACCACTCCTTCACCCCTTATTGGATCCCAGACTAGTCTACCCCCACCTTTGCTATGCCCATAGAAACAAGAAATGTTGGGCAGGTTCATACTGCCAAAAGGAAAAAGCCAACTTAAGCCAGGGTCTCCCTTTCCGTGTACCCAATTCCACACAGTGGGTGCACATGTCTCTTGGTTTTGGGCACCATTGCAGTTTATCAACCAACCCCTCACCCCTTATCTTATCCCAGACTAGTCTACCTGTGGCGGTGTCTAAAGAGGCAAAAAAAAAAAAAACTGTGGTGGGTCTATACTGTCAAGGAGAAAAGGCCAACTTGAACCAGGGCCTCCTTTTCCATGCACCAATTCCAGACACACTGGGTGCATATGTCCCTTGGTGCTGGGCACTATTGGCCTTTGGCATTCACCTGTTTTGCACACATTGGATCATACAGACTAGAATCCCATTCTAACCCTATTTTATAATGTCTATGGAGGCAAGAAACCTGGGGAAGGTTGACAGTGCCAATGGGAAAAAAGGCCAACTTGAGCTAAGGTCTCCGTTTACATGTGTCCAATTCCAGACACAGTGGGTGAATATGTCCCTTGGTGCTGTATATTAGTGGCCTTCGCCTGTTTTGCACCGTTTGGATCGCAGACTAGAATCTCCCCCCCCCCCCTTCCCTATTATGCAATGTCTATGGAGGCAACAAACCCTGGGAAAGTTGACAGTGCCAAGGGAAAAAGGCTGTTTCCATACACTCGATTCCAGACACAGTAGGTGCACAAATCCCCTGGTGAAGGATACTATTGGCCTTTACTTGTTTTGCACCCATTGGATCACAGACTAGTCTCCTCCGAGTTTTTAATGTCTATGGAGGCAAGAAACAATGGACATGTTCATAGTGCCAGAGGGAAAGGCTCAACCCCTTTAATTGTGCGCATATAGAAATAGCTCTCAGTCACCGATAGTTGTTGATGGGGTGGTCTCAGGTTAAGAAAAAGCAGAGATATAAATCTAGACATAACACGTTATACTGAATCTTTTCCCACAAAAACACAAAGAGCTCCTCCTGCTCTATAACAATAGTGAAGTGGGCTCAAGTGGCACCTCACTGCAGAAGCATTATTGGCAACAAGAGGGATGAGGCTTAGCAGAATCGAAGGGCATGGCCTCGAATGTCGAATGTTGGGTGAAGCAAATGGGCACCCTAATACCCATGTACTGCCAGATGTAATCATGCGGGAGGCAGCCAGAGGACCGAGGGGCAGGGAGCAGGTAAATATGAATCTTCTGTTTGTGGAGGCAGACAGTACAAAAATGTCTTTATTCCTGGAGAACCCCTTTAAGCCTATGGTCCGTCTGTAAGTACAAGACTTCTTATTAGGGGACGAATCAGGAAATTAACTCTAGGAAGAATCGTTTGTATTCCAGGCTTAAGACAGTAAAAGATATAGCAGGCGAATATTTTGGACGTCTTTATGAGTTTATTTTACTGACTGCAGATGTTACGAGGACGCAGGGTTATAATAACTCCAGCAAACACTATTAAATAAAACAGGAAATTGGAGTCCACTGTAATCTCTAATAGCGGGTGAATTACTTGGAAAACAGACTCCGTGCTGATAAGAGGCCTCCGTCACCGAGTAAGAACCTGCGTACTGCGTCCAGCCTTGTATACAGGCGTCACAATGACAGCTCCAAGGAACCAGAGAGGTTGGGCTCCATCATCTCCCATGATGCTTTATAACTGAAGACCCTCGGAGATAAGGACTGAAACAAAAAAAATCGAATCCGTCTCCTTCTTGCACAATAATCTAGGGACAACTTAAAAGGGAAGGATCGCCTGAAACGTCTAGACATACTGCATTGCATTTACTGATTTGTAATATTAGAACGGTATTTATTAAGACATAGAGGGAGATTTATCAAAACTGGTGTAAAGTAGAACTGGTTTAGTTGCCCATAACAACCAATCAGATTCCACCTTTCATTTTACAAAGGAGCCCTGAAAAATGACATGTGGAATCTGATTGGTTGCTATGGGCAACTGAGCCAGTGTTCCTTTACATCAGTTTTGATAAATCTCCCCCAGTGTCAGACCTATATATTGCAGGCCGCAGCACAGAACATAGACAATTGCTAGAGCCACATCTATGGTGTTTCAGATGAAGGACTTACCCAGTGCACTGAATTTTTACTGTCTGTATGTTATATTCTATAGACTCACAGGCTATGAGCATAGTTGCCAACTGTCCCTGGTTTTCAGTCCCAGCAAATTCACGCTGTCTTGGGCCAAAAATGGACGAGGTTAGCACAAACTCCTCCCAGAAATAGATGTTTCTGTGCAGGCCCAGGGCGTTCCTGGTGTCGGGGCTTATATGCCCTGATTTTATCAATTCAAATGTTGGTAAGAGAGGATTCACATTTGAAAGAACTTACTTTCCCCTCTTTTGGCATTTCTTTCTTATGAACAGCCTTTTCCCAATGCCTTCCCCAAATTCTTTATAGTGCTTGAAAAGGCACTATATTGTAATTCCTTATATCTCTTTTTCCAGTTTTCTGCAATTAATACAACCCGAACCGCTTAACTTCTATCACACTTTTGCAGCTCTCTATGATGAGAGGTGTGCTTTGCATTTTTGGAGTCAATAGAATTTGTTTTTTTTTAATACATTTACATATAAAAATAAAAAATGTCCCATAGATTTCAAGCACTATGGGGGTCATTTATGAAAACCGATGTTTTAGACGCAGGTCTTAATACTCTTTTGCGCTGGAGGTGGCTGCGCCTAAGTTATGTAGAAGAATCGGCCTCTACATAACTTTGACATATCCACCGCCTGTCTAAATGTGCGCCAGCTCCCCTGCTGGCGTAGATTTAGATAGTTTTCTATGACCAAAACACTACTTCTCTGCCCCCTTTCCCGCCCACACCAGGCCCCAGCCCACACCAGGCTTTTTAGGCCTGGCGTGAGCGGGGAAAAGTCGCACATTGCAGCACAATTAATATTTGCACCACAATCTGTGCCTGGTATGCGCAAAAATTGGCATATATCTGATAATAAATGACCCCCTATGATAGTAAAGCGAATTCATGACCACTATCCCATATCTCGCAAACTTCCTGGATCCGGTGTGACAGTCATAGATTTCAGCGGCTGTACCGCGGTCCTGGGATGGCTGAGAAATGTCCCAATAAAAAGAAAATTGAGCTGAGCAAGAGAGCTCACAGACCAGGGATCATCCGCCAGCCTGTGCGCTCTACTGCTGGGCAGAGCATTGGCAGGGGAATAGTGGACCATGGAGCTGAAAGCTCTACATTCAACTCAGTGGCATAGGCTTCGTCGCAGTTGCCAGTGGCACAGTATTTTTCACTTTTCACACAGTGCATCTTATAAAGTGAATATTAGTGAGCATTATGGAAACACTCACTAGTCTGCAGGAGGAGAAGGGGTGAAGCACTATCCGCACTCCCCTCTCCCTGCTTCTTCTTCTCCAGGCACTGCGTACAGTGTCAGGACGTGGTGCCCACTATGATGTGATGCTTCAAGCAGTTAGGTGACAGTGCAGCAAGGGCCCGAAGAAAACCGCAAACTGAGAATGCAGGGGAGACCACTGAATCTGGAGAAAAGCGGGGGAGCAGGAGAGGTAAGTTAATTTATTTATTTTAAGATCTGATCTGAAGTCTCATGCTTGGGGGTCAGACATGGGAGGTCTAATGGGAGTCTGATCTGAGGACTGAAATGGGGGGGGGGGGGAGTATGACATGGAGTCCTGGTCTGAGGTCTGATACTTAGGGGGGTTTGACTTGGAGATCTAAAGGTGGTCTGATACGGGGGAGAGGGTCTGACATGGAATCCTGATCTGAGGTCTGATGCGGGGTCTGACATGGAGGTCTAAAGGGGGTCTGATATGGAGGGTGGGTCTGACATGGAGTCCTGATCTGAGGTCTCACATGGAGTTCTAATGGGGATCTGATCTGAGGTATGATATTGGGGGGGGGGGGGGAATCTGACATGGAGGATTAATGGGGGTCCGATCCTAAGTCTCTTCTGGGCCGAATTAGGCTGTTTTATTGACACTGCAATGTAGGCATTTACCAGCATCCATATCGCATCATCAGATTAGTCTCAACAAACACACAAACATCAGCAAAGTTACATTTTAGGGTACTTTCACACTTGTGTTGGTGCGGATCTGTCTGTTTATTTGCACAGATGGATCAGTTTTCAAATGCACCATAATTGAAAACGGATCCGTCCCCATTGACTTACATTGTAATTCAAAACGGATCCGTTCTGCACCGCATCTTCAGACGGACACCAAAATGCTGCAAGCTGCGTTTTGGTGTCCGCCTCCAAAAGAAATAGAGGTGGAACGAGCCGATTCGATGCATTCTGAACGGATCCTTATCCATTCAGAATGCATTGGGGCTTAACTGATCCGTTTTGGACCGTTTGTGAGAGCCCTGAAACGGATCTCACAAACGGAATACAAAACGCTAGTGTGAAGGTACCCTTACACTGTCCTCTTCTCCATACTGGATCTTTAGTGTAAAACTTGCTGAGTGGTTTCCTAGCAATACCCTTAACACACTGTAGTAATAGTGAAAACTAGTGTTCACAGAAGCAAAGCATTCGAAGCGGAATTTGGTCTGAAGTTTAGGAAAACTTTAATTCGAAACAAATCTGAATTTTATCGCACTTCGTGGTCACAAATCAGGTTTTCCTGCAATGGCGGCCGAATGTGTTACAAAGCGAAACCAAGTGTTAGGGATCGACCGATTATCGGATTTACCGATATTATCGGCCGATATTCAGGCTTTTTAAAGTTATTTGCATCTACCTTGCCGATATACCGATAACGAATCGCGTGGTTGCCACCAATGAGAGTAGAGAGGAGAAGAGGAGGGGAATGGCTGTGGCCACTGCGCCACCAATGATGTTAACTCACTCATTAATTCAAATTCAACAGGAGGCGCGTGAATCATATAGCTGCACCCGACCTCTATGAGCGGTAGCTGCGATCTGACCTGAGGGGTTAACTGCCGCGGATCGCAGCTACCTCTCATAGAGGTCGGGTGCGGCTGTATTTGAATTAATGGGCGAGGTATCTTCATTGGTGGCGCAGTGCGCCCTCCCCCCCGCCCCAGAATTAAAAACATTGGTGGCACAGTGTGCCCTCCCCCCCACCCCCCAGTATTAAAATCATTGGTGGCGCAGTGCGCCCTCCCCCCCACCCCCCGGTATTGAAAACATTGGTGGCGCAGTACACCCCCCCCCAGTATTAAAATCATTGGTGGCAGTGGTCACAGGGTCCCCTCTCCCCTCCTCCTCATTGGTGGCAGTGGCAGCTTCTGATCAAAGCCCCAGCATTGTAAGCAGCTACCGAAGCCTTGGCTGCCATGGTCAGCTCCCTGCTGCTGTGTGCACAAAGCATAGGGCAACAGGGAGAGTGTAAGATCCTATTCACCCTAATAGAGCTCTATTAGGGTGAATAGGACAAGGGTTTAAAAGATACAAGGTTCTACCACTAAGGGGGGAAATAGTTATTAAAGAAAAAATTTGTGTAGGATTTTTTTTTTTCTAAAATGAAAATGCACAGAATATCGGTATAAATTATCGGCTATCGGCCTGAAAGTTCACATGCAAAATGATGTTTTAGAGTAGGGGCCTAACAAGTCACCATGGGGCCACATGAAAAAAAAAACTGTAACTGGGCCCCATTCTAACACTATCACCTGCAGTAGCAAGTTCAGAATGTAAAAACTGCAGTATATGACTGTTTTGGTCTGCCTTGTGCATAAGAATAATGCGCACAACGATGGCATCTTACAATCACATAGATTCAACAAAAAGTTAACCTCAGCACTCGTCACGTATGGGCTTTTATGGGTGCACGTCCCCTTTAGACTTCCACCCAGGTAGTCCAAACATCAATACATTAATATAAGGTGTGGAGACAGCACGCCTAAAGACACTGGTTATGCTTGAAAACAGTGATTATTTATTTACACCAGTGGTACAATTTCAGAACATGGAGTGAGCTGAATGAGCTATTTCCAAGATAGTGGTAGCTTGTGGTTTAAAGACCGGCCATACTTGCTTGAGAAAGGGCACCGGTTAGGGCCCGAAACGTCGCAACACAAGCTAACATAACAAGCAATACAAGCTACCACTATCTTGGAAATAGCTCATTCAGCTCACTCCATGTTCTGAAATTGTACCACTGGTGTAAATAAATAATCACTATTTTCAAGCATAACCAGTGTCTTTAGGCGTGCTGTCTCCACACCTTATATTAATGTACCTTACAATCACATACTTACCAACATTCAAGTTAGTAAAATTGGGGCATATAAGCCCCGTCCCCAGGAACTCCCCGAATCCACCCAGAAACAACCACTTGTGGGCAGGGTTTGCGTTAGCCCCACCCATATTCTGCTCGGGACAGCACAAATTTACCAGGACTGTCTCTGAAAATCAGGGACAGTCCCAGCAAATTCGGAACAGTTGGGAACTATACAATCGTGAAAAGTCCCTTAGGATATTGACTGACATACACTGTAATATAAAATTATCTTGTGAGCTCCCAGAGATGTTTACTAAATCTATAGGGGGAGATGGAAGAGGGGGAAAGTAATGGAGATTTTGTAAGGATAAAAAAATTTTATTAACCCTTTAACACAAAATGCGATACATGTACATCATTCGCATTCAGGTTATGTAAGAAGCAGGGTCACCAGCTGATCCCTCTCTATACATTGCAGGTGCCAGCTGTGTAATATAGCTGACACCTGGCCGCAATGAGCAGAATCGGACGTAACTCCAATCATGATCCTTTAAAAGGATTCTCCAAGCATTTTAGGTTTAGGGTCTCGACTGGATGTGTGCCCTGTTCAGCTGCATAATAGAAATGAGGCACACACCCAGTTGAGACCCGGGCGGAAAAGCCCACAGCGGCATTGGCAGGGCGATGGACGGGGAAGTACTTACTAAACAGGAAAGTAATAAGGACTGATTACCTAATATGCCCATAGAACCCCTTTAACTTCTCAAATTTATGGTCAATAGCGACAGCAGCAGTTGAGCGGTTAGAGAGTGGGAGGGGGCTTCCTCTGTCTTCTAATCGGATGGTCTTTTCAAATACAACATGGCTCCCAAAAAAAATTCAACAAAATCTGCCCTCCAAAATCCATATGGTGCTTATTCCCTTCTGACCACTGCCATGTGCCCATAGAACAGTTTATGACCACGTATGGTGTGTTTCTGTAAACTGCAGAATCAGTGTAATTAATATTTAAGTTTATTTTGCTGGTAACCCTTGCAAAAAATTAATCCGCAAAAAATGAAAATTTGAAAATTTCACCTCCATTCTTTAATTCTTGTGGGGCATCTCAAGGGTTAGAAAAGTTTGTAATATCAGTTTTAAATAATTTGAGAGGTGTAGTTTCTAAAATAGGGTCATTTATGGGTGGTTTCTATTACCTACGCTGCCTCAAAATCACTTTATAACTGAATTGGTGCTTTAAAAAAAATGGTTTTGGAAACTTTCTTGAAAAATTGCTGCTAAAATTCTAAGCCTTCTAAGTTTAACGTCCTGAAAAAAAAAGACATTTACAAACTGATGCCAACATAAAGTACACATATGGGGAATGTTGATTGATTTTGTAAGGTATCGCTATGTGTCTGAAAAGTAAAGAAATTCAAATTTAGAATAAAAAAAAAAAAAAATAACATAAAAAATATTGACACAAATTTACCGGTAACATCAAGTACAATGTGTCACCAGAAAAAAAAATCTGAATCGGTTAGATAAGTAAAATCATTCCAAAGTTATTACCACATAAAGTGACATATGTTAGATTTGCAAAAATAGGCCTTGGCAAGAAGGTGAAAACTAGCCTGAGGTATACGGAGTTAAACCTTATGGTAGCTGTGGAAAATTTCCAGCTTCTCATTATTAGCTAGAAAGTCCCAAAAGTCTCTCAGTGTTTATTAAATGGGGTTGTCTCACTTCAGTAAGTTGCATTTATCATATAGAGAAAGTTAATACAAGGCACTTACTAATGTATTGTGATTGTCCATATTGCCTCCTTTACCAGCTAGATTCATTTTTCTATCACATTATTCACTGCTCGTTTCCATGGTTACAACCACCCTGCAAACCATCAGTGGTGGTCGTGCTTGCACGCTATAGGAAAAAGCGTCAGCCTCTCTGGTGGCCGAGACCATAGGCTAGTTCTTTTTCCTATTACTGTGCAAGCACGACCACCACTGATGGATTGCAGGGTGGTCTGTAACCATGGAAATGAACAGTGAATAATGTGATAGAAAAATAAATCCAGCCACCAAAGGAAGCAATATGGACAATACCAATACATTAGTAAGTGGCTTGTGTTAACTTTATCTACATGATACAGTTGTGTTCCGAATATTCAACCCCCAATGCTGTAAAGGTTTTTAGGGAATTTAGAGTACATTTGTAATTGTGTTCAGAATGAAATCTTACAAGGACTTTTTAAAGAACCAAATGCAACTAAAATGACATCAATTGTTTTTGTAATACAGTATTAAATGTTTTTTTGTGATTTCTTCATTGACACAATTATTCAACCCCTTAAAGACGACCGCTCTTAAGAACAGAGGTTCATTCAAGTGTTTTCGATCAGGTATTGAAAACCCCTGTGGATGTAAAGGAGCAGCAATCAAGCATAATAAGCACCAATTAGGCAGATGTAAAATGACTGTGATACTCAGCTCCTTCTAGACATTTACTGGTGTGTTTACAGACGTGGTGAAGTCAAGAGAATGGTCCAGGAAGACAAGAGAAGAGGGGATTTCTCTTCACAGGAAGGGCAATGGCTATAAGAAGATTGCAAAGATGTTAAACATACCAAGAGACACCATAGGAAGCATCATTCGCAAATTCAAGGCAAAGGGCACTGTTGAAACGCTACCTAGTCGTGGCAGAAAGAAGATGCTGACTTCGACTGCTGTGCGCTCCCTGAAGCGCAAAGTGGAGAAAAGTCCCCGTGTGACTGCTGAGGAACTGAAAAAAGATTTGTCAGATGCGGGTACTGAAGTTTCAGCTCAGACAATAAGGCGCACACTGCGTAATGAAGGCCTCCATGCCAGAACTCCCAGGCGCACCCCCTTGCTGTCTCCAAAGAATAAGAAGAGTCGACTGCAGTATGCCAAAAGTCTGTGGACAAACCACAAAAGTTTTGGGATAGTGTTCTGTGGACTGATGAAACAAAATTAGAACTGTTTGGGCCCATGGATCAACGCTATGTTTGGAGGAGGAAGAACAAGGCCTGTGAAGAAAAGAACACCTTGCCTACTGTGAAGCATGGCGGGGGGTCAATCATGCTTTGGGGCTGTTTTTCTTCTACAAGTACAGGGAAGCTTCAGCGTGTGCAAGGTACCATGAATTCTCTTCAGTACCAGGAGATATTGGATGAAAATGTGATGCAGTCCGTCACAAACCTGAGGCTTGGGAGACGTTGGACCTTTCAACAGGACAATGATCCCAAGCATACCTCCAAGTCCACTACAGCATGGTTGCAGATTAAAGGCTGGAACATTGTGAAGTGGCCATCGCAGTCACCAGACTTAAATCCGATTGAGAACCTCTGGTGGGACTTAAAGAAAGCAGTTGCAGCGCGCAAGCCTAAGAATGTGACTGAACTGGAGGCTTTTGCCCATGAAGAATGGGCGAAGATACCCGTAGATCGCTGCAAGACACTTGTGTCAAGCTATGCTTCACGTTTAAAAGCTGTTATAACTGGAAAAGGATGTTGTACTAAGTACTAAGATTGAATGTCACTTGGGGGTTGAATAAAACTGATAATGATGTGAGCACAGAAAAGACATTTGTGGTTATTTCATTATAAATGTTATGTTATATTTGTCTGACTTACAAGTGCCTCTTTGATTTAATTGTAAACAAGATGACTGAAATGATCAAAATCAATGTCAAACTGGCCAAAACACTCAATTTCAGTGGGGGTTGAATAATTTTGAACACAACTGTAAATGCCACTTACTGAAGTGAGACAGCCCCTTTAACCCTTTCCACAGTGCTGTGTGTATACAGTGCAAATGAGCAGGATATATATGAAAACACATATATAAAATGAAGTTACACCGTATTAAACAGTATATGTCAATGCAAGTTAACCCTTTAAAGTGAAATAAAATAAGGAGTTGAATAGGGAAAATAGGGAAATGTCCACAAACATTTTGACTTTAAAGTATTTCTGTCATGTTCTAGGGTCCACAGAACCCCTGAACATATCATGAGCATACAAAAACCAGGCAAACGGATCAGAGAAGACAAAAGTAGACTTTATTAAACATGACCAAACATGAAAGACATAATCCTGTACAAACGTTAGGGTTATTCACTTTAGAAAAAAGACGACTGAGGGGAGATCTAATAACTATGTATAAATATATCAGGGGTCAGTACAGAGATCTCTCCCATCATCTATTTATCCCCAGGACTGTGACTGTGACGAGGGGACATCCTCTGCGTCTGGAGGAAAGAAGGTTTGTACACAAACATAGAAAAGGATTCTTCACTGTAAGAGCAGTGAGACTATGGAACTCTCTGCCTGAGGAGGTGGTGATGGTGAGTACAATAAAGGAATTCAAGAGGAGCCTGGATGTATTCCTGGAGTGTAATAATATTACAGGCTACAGCTACTAGAGAGGGGTCGTTGATCCAGGGAGATATTCTGATTGCCTGATTGGAGTCGGAAAGGAATTTTTTATTCCCCTTAAGTGAGGAAAATTGGCTTCTGCCTCACAGGGGTTTTTTGCCTTCCTCTGGATCAACTTGTAGGAAACAGGCTGAATTGGATGGACAAATGTCTTTTTTCGGCCTTATGTACTAAGGTAAACAGTGGCAGATGGATCACTACTGGATCAAGTACACCAGTTTGATTTGGAGCTAAATCCTAAGCGTGCTGTCTTAGTGAACCCTTGTATTTCACAGTATCCCAGATGGTGGGGATAGATTTATCCAAGGGTTCACCAGGTCCCTACCTCCTGGGATGGTCCCGATGCACTTGGCCAAAACCTGCAAGATATCCGATGTTGGAGCATAACACCAGCGTTCCAGTCATAAAAACAAAACTGGAACTGGAACACAAACAACCAGAAACATAGGACAAAGTTCAGACATAAACCACATACTGAACAGAATACAGGACATAAGGCGAACACAGGCAAACAAAGAATAGACCCTATTCGGAATGGATGCATGGCGGTGACAGACAGAGCTGCTCAGACATGACATAGGAACCCGTGCTGAAAGGATGCATGGTGTTCCCAGTCAGACAAGGCCAAAGACATAGAAACATGGTGACTGTTCCTTATGTGTGAAGGTACGTAGTTTAACAAAAAGCTAAAACTTTCCCGGCAATGAATTGACAATGGAGTAACGTCCAACTTCGTCTTTATTGCAAGGATATATGTATGTGAAGTAAAACTGAGGAACAGAAATATAATTCACTTACTAATGCAGTCTGACATATGACAATGCATATAATACATTACTGTGCAAGGCAATGCACTACAAACACAGACACATATAATGTAGATAAACATCCATAAAGGTATACAGATTACTGATGATCGAGCACCAAAGTATTCGGGTGTTCGGCCCAAACACATTGTTATATTTCTGTGCTCGAGCACCCGAGTATAATGGAAGTCAATGGGAGACAACCAGGCACTCCCTGCTCTGAAGAAGGGAGGGTGCCTGGTCCATTGGAAAAGGTCAGAAAGTGACAGAGACACCACCGAAATAGATCGGGAACAGCATGGGGACGATGTCTGGATGCATCTTGGACTCCCAAGTCACTGCTGGGAACCATCTTGTCCGAGTTGTACGCCACTTTTACCGATAGACAAAAAATACGCTAAAAAATCTATTTCACAGGAAAAATTGTTAGGAAACATTCTTTCCTGTATATTCAATTGTATAAAAAGTGCAAGTGCTGCCTAAAAGTCCAAGCAAGAGGCACTCCGAAACAGCCTGTATATCACATAAAGGAGGGCCTCATTCACATTGTGGTACAATTGTTCAGGTAGTGGGACTCCTACACTCATAAAGCCTATGCACTAAGTGAAAGGGCTGTCAAAAATGACAAGGAATCGACACTGCACTACACCCTTTATTACGCATAAAGGAGGGTATCATACACACCCTTGAAAAATTATGATTGGTGACATGCTGGTGACCCTCAAAAGCATTTGGAGCAAGGGCCTGCTGGTTACCCTCTAAAACATTAGGGGTGAGGGCCTGCAGCTGAGCTAACTCTCTAAAACATTATATGCGAGTGCCTGCTGGTGAGCTAACGTTCTAAAACATTATATGCAAGTGCCTGCTGCTGAGCTGACACTCTAAAACATTATATGCTAGTGCCTGCAGGTGAGCTGACGCTCTAAAACATTATATGCGAGTGCCTGCAGGTGAGCTGACGCTCTAAAACATTATATGCGACTGCATGCTGTTCAGCTGATGCTCTAAAACATTATATGCGAGTTAATGCTGTTCAAATGACGCTCTAAAACATTTTATGCAAGTGCATGCTGTTTAAATGACGCTCTAAAACATTATATGCGAGTGCATGCTGTTCAGCTTCCCTATAAAAAAAATTTGAGTTGAGGGCCTGCAGTTGAGCTAACCCTATAAAAAAGAGAGTGGAGGGAATATATACAATCTGGAGGAGGAGGAAACAAGATTCAACCATATACTCTTTTTTGTGGTGGAAAAGGTGCATGGGAATACACTACAGTAGATTGAGTACATTATAAATGATAGATTGAAATTGCCTTTATGTTTATCATCAGCTCAGCTCTCCTCTGGTGGAGTTTAGAAGTAAGGGGCAATACAGGCCTTGTTCATTTTTATCTGATTCAACCTGTCAGCATTGCAAGTAGACAAGCGGATACGCTTTTCTGTTATAATGCCACCAGCAGCACTAAATACACTCTCTGACAAAACGCTGGCGGCAGGGCAGGTCAGCACCTCCAAGGCGTAGAGCGCAAGTTCGTGCCACGTGTCCAGTTGGACACCCAGTAGTTGTAATGCACTGAGGGATAATCTAGGATGCTGACACGGTCTGCTATGTATTCATTCACCATCTTCCAAAACTTTTCCCTCCTTGTACCACTAGGCCGCGCTTCAGGGTGAGGTTACTGGCGGGGTGTCATGAAAGTGTCCCATGCCTTGGAGAGTGTTGCCCTGCCTTTGTTGGAACTACTGTGTGTTCCCCTTGTCTCCCTTCCTCGATTGCCTAAGGAAGTACGGAATCTGCCGGCCGCGTTGTCAGATGGAGAATTTTGGAGCAATCTCTCAACAAGTACCTTCTGGTATTGCACCATTTTACTTGTCCTCTCCACCACAGGAATGAGAGATGAGAAGTTCTCTTTGTAGCGGGGGTCGAAAAGGGTGAACAACCAGTAATCGGTGTTATCTAAAATGCGTATAACGTGAGGGTCGCGGGAAAGACAGGCTAACATGAAGTCAGCCATGTGTGGCAGAGTACCAACAGGCAAGACGTTGATGTCGACATCAGGATTACTCTCCATATCCTCCTCCTCCTCCTCTTCTGCCCATCCACGCTGAACAGATGGAATTAAAGTTCCATGGTTACTACCCTCTGTAGCAGAGGCAACTGTCTCCAGCTCCTCCTCCTCCTCTTCATGGTCTAATTTGCGCTTAGAAGACGAACTGTGGGGGGTCTGGCTATCACCCTGTTTAATGTCCTCCCCCATTTTCTCGTCTGCCACATTCGGAGCGTCCTCCTTAATTGTGAGCAGCGATCGTTTGAGTAGACACAGCAGTGGGATGGTTACGCTGATAATAGCGTTATTGCCACTAACGATCTGTGTGGATTCATCAAAGTTTTTTAAAACCTCACAGAGGTTGGACAGGGCACGGGTGATGTTCTGGGACACGTGCTGGTGTAAGGCGGGAACGGCACACCTTGAAAAATAGTGGCGGCTGGGGACTGCGTACCGAGGGACGACCGCTGACATCAGGCTGCGGAAGACAGGGGAAGAGGAGGCAGTGGTGTGACCCGCAGACCCAGATTGTGGACCCAGGCGTTCGACCCACTTATTAGGGTGCTTGGATGCCATGTGGTGAATCATGCTGGTGGTGGTGAGGTTGCTAGTGTTCACACCCCGGCTCATTTTGGTACGGCACAGGTTGCAAACTGCCACTCTTTTGTCGTCTGCACTTTCCTCAGAAAAACACCATACTGCAGAATACCTACCCCTTGGCAAGGTAGATTTACGCATGGGGGTGCTCGGTGTAATGGTTGTGGGCCTGTTTCGTGTGGGCCGCCTTCTCCCTTTTGCAACCCCACTGCCTCTTACAGACTGTTGCGGTGATGCGGATCCCTCCCCCTCTGTACTGCTGTCCCACTTGGCTTTTCACCTTCCCATGTTGGGTCAGTGGCCTCATTGTCCATCACCTCCTCTTCCACTTCCCCACTCTGCTCATCCTCCTGACTTGACCTAACCACAACCTTAGTTATTGACAACTGTGTCTCATCATCATCCTGCTAGTGAACGAATGATTGCCGATAAGGCTCAAGAGGTTGGGAATCAGGGCACAATATCTCCGGTCCCTCCTCAAGCGTGCTGGGTGTGAGAGCGAAATCTAATAGTCGCGCTGGAAAGAGCTCCTCAGAATATCCGAGTGTGGGATCACTCGTTTGGCAAGCCTCTCTATGGTGGGAGGAAGGATGATCAGAGTGAGGATTTGTTTGACCAGACTCTTGGCTACAGAGACTGGATGAGAGGGTGGTGCTTAACCGACTGGAAGCATTATCTTCAGCAATCCAACCGACCAACTGTTCGCACTTTAAATAGAAATAGGAAGATGTCCAGCTTGTAGCACCAATGTTCATCTTTTATTATTCAAGCGATAAAAAATACAGTGACAGTTATGTCGCGTCTACGCGTTTCGGATCTTAGAGACAATCCTGATCCTTAATCAGGTCATGATTAAGGATCAGGATTGTCTCTAAGATCCGAAACGCGTAGAAGTGACATAACTGTCACTGTATTTTTTATCGCTTGAATAATAAAAGATAAACATTGGTGCTACAAGCTGGACATCTTCCTATTTCTATTTAAAGTGAATCTTATATGTCTTGGATCCGGACGCAGTCCGTGCTGCACCACATCCCAGGTGAGCGCACCACTACCTTCCTGTTGCTTTTAACTGTTCGCACTGGTCCGACTTGGACAGTGTTGTCCTGCGCCTAAGGTAGACATGAAGCTGGGTATGGTGGATGTTTTTTTTTTTTGGTGCACTGGCAGCAGACACAGTTTCATTTCGCCCAGGGCCACAGCCTCTGCGTGCACCATTAGCATCACGCCCACTTCCCCGTCCCTTAGTGCTCGCCTTCTTCATATTAATGGTTTTGTCACCAGATGTGGCGCAGATTGCTTTACTGTCCGCTAAAGATACAGTTTTCGGATGCAGGACAGTATATATCACAGAACCCCACTGAATATGGACACTGTTTTAGGCCCAGATTAAAAGCAATTGGAAATAGTGAGGGTTGTGTAGGGAATATCATCAGGGATCACCAAATCAGGGACAGGATCCATATGGGGTCATCCCTGCCGGGGCGGGTGCTCTGTGTCTGCAGGCAGGTTACAGTGTAGCCCCCACCATGCAAAAAAAAAATAATAATAATCAATTGATATAGGCCACACATACACTTGGATCACATGTAATAAGTCCAAGTGTAGTGCTTGAGAGAGCGCAAATTAGCCCCTATGCGGCTGCGTTCTCAGAAGACACCAATGTGCGGGCTCTCATGCAGGTATGTACACGGTAAGCAGCGTCCCCTTGTCACTAATCATGCTCGACGCGTTTCTTTTTTAGTGCAAAAATTCATCAGGAGCGCATTGGGGAAGTGTTAAAAGGAGAAAAGGAGAACCTGCCTATTGTGCAGCCACGCTAATGCATTCGTGGCAGCACCTCCGGCGCTATGGTGGCCTTTTTAGGCCACATAATTACCCTGCCTATTTGGACACAAGGGCATCAGCCACCAACTGCCTCTGGCTACTGCTTTGAGTGGAGTATTTTCATTACACATGGTTTGCTAATTTGTGCAATATTAGACGGGAGTAATAATATATAAATATATATATATATATATATATATATATATATATAATGTGCAGGAATAGGGAAGTGATGGAAAGGAGTCCCTAATGATACCCTGCTTGGCCTAGACCGCCCTAGGTAAACTATCACCGGGTCCAAAAAGCCCCGCAAGGGGTGGCCCAGTGCCGGATCCTACCCCTACACACGCTGCCCCTGGTGAAGTAGCGGGATGGGGGAGAAGCAGTGGACCGGTAACCTGTAAATGCAACCTAGGTCAGTCCCAAAGGTAAATGAGCCAGATGGCGGCGTGTGGCCTCGAAAAATACAAAAAGGGTGCAGAAGAAAATGGGGAGGTGGTGGCGTCCCAACGCGTTTCGTCACACACAACCTGCATAGACGGTTAGACTCATCAGGGGACAATAAACCGTCAAACCCAAAGAAAGAGAGAGACACACATTATTCGTTCATGGAAGAACGATAGTTAAAGTCACGCGTTCAGGAGAACGCATATGATAACACCTCTGGTGAGGAGCAGCAACCTGCGGAAGAAAGCACAGAAAATAAACGCCACTGTAGATTTAAGAAATCGACATCTACCACCTCTTCAGTCCTCTTGAACCCGTCTCTGGATAAGTCTGTCATTAACCTCTCCTCACGGCCCCTTTCTGGCAGTACTTAAACGGGGGCTCTCATTTGTACCGACTACGAAGTTCGATCTCTTTAAATGGACAAAAGACCTCCATCACTTTGCCAGGAAACTAAAGTGGCATAAATTCTTTAAAACCAGAGAAAGAAGGGAGTGCCGAGAGCTTGGGATACCATTGGAAACCCTAGGGGACGTGAGGTTATTATATAACCTGGGTGATCCCCTTCCAGACACCTCAGGTGAGGGCCCCTTCACAGACTTGAAACTTAAAAGTGCCCATATGCCACCGGCGGGAGAAGTCTCCTGCATTGATATCTTTCTTAAGTATACCCTGGATGAGCTTGCTGGCTCTATACCATCTCCTCCGCGGTTTAACTGTAGTAAGGAAGAGAGACTTGCAATTGACACCCTTAAAAAGGAGATATCCATCACGATCAAGCCCTCCGATAAAGGGGGGAACGTGGTCGTGATGGATACTGATGCATACCGTGATATATGTCTCACTATCCTGGAGGATAAATCAGGTTACGAAATTCTCTCACAAGATCCGACACCACAATATAAAGCTACCCTTGAACGACTCCTTACATCATCTAGGGATAACCACCTCATCACAAAAGATGAGTTTGACTATCTCCTTCCCGCTCATCCCACTCTGGCAACATTCTATTGCCTACCTAAGGTGCATAAAGAGACAGTACCAGTTAGAGGTCGACCTATCGTCTCTGGGGTGGGGAGCTTCTCACAGAATTGCGGTATATATGTTGACTGCATTTTGCGCACGTTTGTGGAGTCCCTTCCATCGTACATGAGGGATACGAGTGACCTACTATCTAAATTGGAGGGGGTCTCTATTGAACCACACTGGTCCCTAGCGTCAATTGATGTAGAGGCCCTCTATTCCTCGATCCCTCACGAACATGGCCTAAAAGCAACGGCGCACTTTTTGAGAGCCAGGGGCCTCCCATGTGTACGTCACAATGATTTTGCACTACGAATACTTAACTTTATCCTTACCAGCAATTACTTCGTGTTTGACGGGCGGATCTTCCACCAGCTCAGGGGCACTGCCATGGGCAGTTCATGTGCACCGTCATATGCTAATTTGCTCCTGGGCTGGTGGGAGGAGACCATTGTTTTTGGCGAGGGGCAACAGTGGTACCAAGATTTTGTCGTCCTTTGGTGCCGCTTCATCGACGATATATTCGTACTGTGGAGCGGCACCGAGGCTGACTTTAACAGATTGGTCCACGAGCTAAACCATAATGACATAAATCTCAGATTCACCTCGGTGATCACTGAGAATGATCTCCCCTTCCTTGACACACGTATCCTAAGAGGTGATGATGGGGTCCTGAAAACGTCAGTCTACCGCAAACCAACCGCCACAAATTCCCTCCTCAGTTGGGACAGCTGCCATCCTGTCCCTCTGAAGAGAGGCATCCCGACTGGGCAATACCTACGGCTAAGGCGCAACTGTTCGGATGTCGGGGATTTTAAGACAGCGGCCAGGGATCTAAAGAAACGCTTTCAGGCCCGTGGTTACCCAGACAGGGTCCTCACACCAGCTTACCAGAATGCCCTCGTACAAAACCGGACAAACTTGCTCCATCCCAACGAAAAGGACGAAGTCGGATCTTCAAGTCTGATTCGGGTCATTGGTACCTTTGACTCAGCTGCACCCGAAGTCCGCCAGATCATTAGTCGTCACTGGGATACACTGAGGTTGGACCCAGACATTGTAGACGTTCTCACCCCACATGCCTCCATCACATACAGAAGGGGCACCAATTTGAAAGACCATCTTGTGCATAGTCACTTCAATCCACCCCGTGCAAATTCACACACATGGCTAGGGGGCCCCATTCAGGGAAGTTTCAAGTGTGGCCGGTGCTCTTTCTGTAAATTTATTCAACAGGGGAAGTCGTTTAAGGGTGCTCGAGTGAATTCCATCTTTCATATCCGAGACTTTATTAACTGCCGCACAACAGGTATTATCTACCTGTGCTCATGCGAGTGTGGGCTCAGGTATGTCGGCAAAACACGGAGGGAACTCCGTGTTAGAATAGGTGAACACCTAGGCGACATTCGAAATCGGAGAGATACCCCATTGGCACGTCACGTTGTGGCTCATCATGGAGGACGTGATTCCGTGTTATCATTTATGGGAATTGATCGGATATGCAAACCTAGTCGGGGAGGAGATTGGGATAGAAAGATCCTTCAAAAAGAGACCTGGTGGATCTTCCAATTAAAAACTACCTCTCCCTCCGGTCTTAATGAACAACTGAACTTCAGCTCCTATGTCTAGGGGACTAAAATCGATCCCCATGGGCTTGTTATGAAATATATTTCAAATAGGTTCCAATAGATCCAAGATACAAAACCCCCCCTTTCCTCTCCTGTCTGCCCTAATGGACAATCAACTTGACTATAAATGCCTTTTTTCATCCACATACCCACAATACAGGGATTCTGTGGTTTATATCCCTGGAGCCAGGTTATAGCAGGGGCATCTACACTTTTTTCCCTGCTCCCTACCCCTGGGACAGTATTTACCTTATACTGTATTTATCTAACTTCTAATTAAATATATTTTGGGGCATGGTATATGTGGATCCATTATTACCGAGATCCACTACAATACAACAGAGCCCACTGTTTCTTTATCTTCTACCTGTGACACCACCATTCACTCTATTTCTTGTGTGTAGCCGCTCTGCGCATGCGCTGTGAGACTACAACCTTTGCTGATTTCCCTTCTCCAGCGCATGCGCCGGGGGCTTGGTGATGTCACTGATCAGGTGTCTGGTCATGTGATCGCCACGGCGCAACGTCATCATTTGGCGCGCACTCTTGGCGCACATTGATCAGTCCCCCTTCTGGCGGCATTATAACCTGACGCTGCCCCGGGACTCGTGGGACTTTCTCTAAACAGCACCGGGATTGTGCCATCAACGGCCGCCTGTGGGATCTTCCGGACCTAGGTCATACATCTGGGTCGGAAGTAAGTAATTTCCTTTAGAGCACTGTTATTTCTGACGCACTTTTTTGATGACTACAGTGGCGTTTATTTTCTGTGCTTTCCTCCGCAGGTTGCTGCTCCTCACCAGAGGTGTTACTATATGCGTTCTCCTGAACGCGTGACTTTAACTATCGTTCTTCCATGAACGAATAATGTGTGTCTTTCTCTTTCTTTGGGTTTGATGGTTTATTGTCCCCTGATGAGTCTAACCGTCTATGCAGATTGTGTGTGACGAAACGCGTTGGGACGCCACCACCTCCCCATTTTCTTCTGCACCCTTTTTGTATTTTTCGAGGTCACACGCCGCCATCTGGCTCATTTACCTTTGGGACTGACCTAGGTTGCATTTACAGGTTACCGGTCCACTGCTTCTCCCCCATCCCGCTACTTCACCAGGGGCAGCGTGTGTAGGGGTAGGATCCGGCACTGGGCCACCCCTTGCGGGGCTTTTTGGACCCGGTGATAGTTTACCTAGGGCGGTCTAGGCCAAGCAGGGTATCATTAGGGACTCCTTTCCATCACTTCCCTATCCCTGCACATACCCTTGCTATTTGACCAACTCCTTCACTATTGAACCCATTCTTGCATATGGGGATTTAGAGTTGGATCAAAGACCCAGTATAGCACATGATCGACCACGGTTCGGGTGATCACCTGTGCTCATTTTTTGTCTGTACGCATTTGTGTTTAGTGTTTGTCCTTCCTTTTGAGTTATAGGGGAGCTCTCCACTTTGGAGCCAATTTTAACCTAACTTTATTAAAAGTGACGTTTTATATATTATTACTCCCGTCCAATATTGCAGTCTAATCTGAGTAATATCCAAGGCCCGCTACACTTGTGACGCCTTGGCCCCTCTCTATTTTTCATTTATTTGCTAATTTGTGAACTACACGTCTGGAAGTGGTAAAATCGTATCTTATTATCACCTTATAGTCAGCAATCTGTGGTGTAATCAGTGATTGGTTTTAAATATATTTCTTGTACTTATCTGTTGGTGCATCTTTTAACGTATCAAATAAAAGTTAAGTTTTATGTAGTCAGCATTTCAGGTCCACAGAATATTTTTGATGTATTTGGGGAGTGAGACGATATACTTCAGCACTTCTGTACTTGTATGCTTTCGGGTAATTAGAATTGTTCTTACACTATATTAGGCCCAGATTATTGGAATTTGCAATATAGACAATGTTTGCAGATGTAGTTCAGTATTGGTTACAGAACACCACAGATTATGGACACTATATTAGGCCCAGATTATTGGAATTTATAATACAGACAATGTTTGCAGATGTAGTTAAGTATTGGTTACAGAACACCACAGATTATGGACACTATATTAGGCCCAGAATATTGGAATTTGTAATACAGACACTGTTTGCAAATGTAGTTCAGTATTTTTTACACATAGCCACACACTATGGACACTAGACGTGGCCCAGATTATTAAAGACACAGTCTGCGGATGATGTACAGTATATATCACTAATAGATATAAGATAAAAATATCTTGCTGCTGTCAAACACACACAGTAGTCCTTAAATGGACTTTGGGGTCTTTGCAAAGCTTTTGGTAGTAAAAACAGCTAATTTCTCTCCCTGCACAATCTGTCCCTTCCGAAGCACTGTCCCTGAGACTGCAGGAAGTAAATAGATTGCTGCTCTTAAACACACACAGTAGTCCTTAAAAGGACTTTTGGATCCCGCAAAAGCTTTCTCAGAATAAAAACTGTGAAATTCTTTACCTTCCTACGCTGTGCTCTCCCTGTCTACGTCTGAGCCGAACATGCGTCATCGGGTGCTGTATCTGGGCAACATGGCTCCTGGCATTACGGTGAGGGCAGTACTTGCCTGCACCTTTATTGGATGCTTAATACCCGCGAAACTTGCGGGCGGAGACTCGAGCATTGCTATGCTCCGCACATGGCGGTACTCGACCGAGTATCACATGTACTCGAGCGCAACAGATATTCGGCTGAGCATGCTCGCTCATCACTAATACAGATATAAACCATGAGCACGCTATCCTATTTGAATGACAGCCATGGTTCCTAGCTGCTAACTGTAAGCTGCTCTCAAAGAGTAGGAAAAGTGCATAGGCTACAAGTTATGAAAGGTGAAGTGGGTCAAACTTCTAGTGTGAAGAGCTGCAGTGTATGGAAAACGGCCACTAGATGGTACAGTTACACAATGAACAGAGAATTATACATTAATTAACTAATAACAACTACAGAAGGCATGACAGTGACATTGATGAATGACCAGGCAACCACACAGATCAGTGTAGAATGGCAAACACCCAGGTCAGGAGCATACACCTTGCATACAGCCATGCTGGAGACGAATTGACTCAAGCAAACAGTTCACATGTCTAAATAGCTGATAAACAAGACTACCTTACCACCTGGTAATCAGGCCCACACAGACCAGGGAAACATTAACTCTACAAACACAGAGAATACAGGTCATAGGTAGGGTTGCCACCCGGCCGGTATCTCACTGGCCAAGTAATCTATTCCTCTTGCTGGTGCCGGTAATATTTTCCTATATGGACTGTGAGCGCTCCCCCCCCAAAAAAAAAAGAAGACCCCACCTCCTCCATTTAATCGCTGCTCACTGGAAGCTCAAGACAGGATCTGCGAGATGTCATCACAGTGGAGCGCAGGTCAGTCAGCAGCGAGTGTTCACAGCAGCGCAATTAAATGGAGAAGGTGAGTTCTTTTCTTTTTTTTGCAGAATCAGAGAAGGGGGCACTTATAGGGACATTAGTTTTACTGGGGGATTCACTAATGGGGGGCATTATTAATTCTAGAGGACACTACTCTTACTGAGGGGCACTAATTTGGGGCATTATTAATTCTGGGGGGGGGCACTAATGGAGGCATTACTATTACTAGGGGGGCACTAATGGGGGCATTACTATTACTTGGGTGCACTAATGGGGGCATTACTATTACTGGGGGCACTAATATGGGCATTATTAATACTGGGGGCATTAATTGGGACATTATTATTTCTGAGGTGCACTAATGGGGGCATTACTATTACTAGGGAGCACTGGGATGCACTGATGGGGGCATTACTATTACTGGGGCACACTAATAGGGGCATTACTATTACTCAGGCACACTAATAGGGGCATTACTATTACTAGGGGCACTAATGGGGGCATTACTAATTCTGGGGGCAATAATGGAGGCACTTCTATTACTGGGGGCACTAACAGAGGCAGCCAGCATACACAGCAGAAAAAAAAAAATAAGACAAATAAAGTTTCATAAAAAATATAAAATTTAAAAAGGGGCGTTGCTTGGCCACTGACCTATATGGCTACCTGAGACAATAGCTTGGGGTCACTCTCACTCAAACACCCATCCAGAACCCTGCCAGCAACTTTGAAAACACTCGTGCTAAGTCTCGTAATACTACAGATGGGCAGTAAACGGTCAGTGAGAGTCTCAGCCTCTACAACACCAAGATATGTGTCTACTGTATGTTTGATCAAGATGGAAGATCCAAACATGGTCTTCAGGCTCTCTTGTTTTACCTCCTTCCTCTTCTATGTCACAAAGATCTCAGGAAGGTTTTCCGACCTCCACCAAGGCACTTTTACAAACACAGAAAAAACACAAACAGAATTCTCAAGCTGAAACTGATAATTTGGCTTCGGTGAATCAAGCTTCGAAAACTTTGTTGTTAATGTTGTTTCTGTATGGCATTAAAATGTATTGGCTCCATGGAGGAAAACTTCGTCTCACCCGAAGTTGCGTGAGACTTCAGTGAATGACTTCAGTATTCCTATCTACTTATTTAAAACAATTTTTAAATAAGAATCCGAAGTCGGCTTTAGTACTGGCTGGTACCTCGGTGCCAAAAGCTTTGGATTCCTATTTTAAAATGTTTTTGAATAAGCAGATAGGAATACCGTACTAGTTCACCAAAGTCTCGTGCAACTTCGGGTAAGACAAAGTTTGGGATGCTTCCTGCGATTGTCGCTGTGTGGCAAGGTTCACACCACGGTGGACACCTGGAGCAGCCCATACAGGCAGGGAGACCACACGTCTTTCACAGCCCACTGGGTTAATGTTTTTTTCGACCCCCCTATGATTGTATCGGTCGGGCTCCCACCCCAGGCACTTATCCAACTCCTTCTCCATGGATGCCAACAGCAGCAGGGCATTCCCACTCCTCCTTCTTCCTATCACATGTTTCAAGTCATGTTGGAGCTGATCGGCCTGGGTGAGAGTAGCCACATAGGAGTGCAGTTGCTAAAGTACATCAAGCAGCAAACATCCCACTGGCTGTCACCCTGCCAACGCCAACTGGGCAAAGTGGTAAGTGACAATGGGCACAACATTGTGGCTGCCCTGAACCTAGTCGTGCAATGCTTTTTAAATAAGTACACTGGCTTGCGCACTGTCCAGAAGACTGTCCTCGTATTTTAGCCATTCTCACGCGATGAGGAATGCTCTTCTGGACTTGCAGCAGCAGAATGGTCTGCTTGATCCACGAAGTTCCAACTGGCTGTATTTCAACATTGCACATGCTTGAGCATTTGTATGAGCAGCCGTGAATGATTTGAACCAGATCTCCACAGCAGCATGGAGCATGTGTTGCTCAAGGTCAAGCAGTGACACCTGTCAGGTGCTGAAGCCCTTCAAAGAGGCCCCTCTCTGCACTGACACAGAGTCACCTTCCTCCCACCATCATAAGCCGCATAAGCTATGGTAGCAGCAGCAGCAGCCAGTTCAATCTCCTCAACATGATGGAGCAGCTTTTCCATGTGCCACACCAGGCTGAGGACAATCAGCAAGCTGAAGGCTTCCGCTTCAAAGCCCAGGTTCAGGCCTACGCACACAAAGGCCAATCTCCGGTGCATACCCTGTTCTCCCTGACCCAGTGGATATAGGTCTGATCATACTCCTGTAATACTCTCCCATAAATAATGATTATATTTGGCATGCTCATTCTTTTATAATAGCTTATAATAATTACACTAAAAACTTGAAGATGTTCTAAAGAATACTTTCACTTTAATCACCTCCCGGATACTGATATCTATTCACTATGGGACGCACATAAGGTGTTTATTAGAGGAAACGTAAACGTCAGAGAGAACAGGAAATTAAGACTGCTATGGCAAATATATCGAAACGTGAATCCTGCAATAAACAGCAGTCATTTCCTACCATATAGGAAATTAAAAAAATAAATCATTTAAAAAATCTATTACTTCACAAATATGAACACAACAGACCCTTTAAAAAATATAAATTACGCTACTATTCACAAAACAACAAATCTGGTTCTTTGCTTTGCGAAAAGAATGAGAGCACGGACCCAAAAATCCAGAATTCCTTCTATTAGGCTTCATTCACAGAAAAAATGGCCGTGAAAATCAGACACAGGCATTTGTGCATCTATTTTCTGTCTGTCTGGGCTTTTTTAATGTCTGTTTTGCATCCATTTTAAAAATGGCTGATTTTCATATTTTTTTTCTTTTTATCTATACCCCAAATCCTGCACTATACTTAATGTCCCCCATAGTGGGTCCCAGCAATGATAATGTCCCCCATAGTGGGGCCTAGCAATGATAATGTCCCCCATTGTGGCCCCCAGTATTAATAATAACCCTCGTAGTGGCCCCCTTCCCCAGAGTGGCCCCCAACATTAACAAAGACCCCCAAATTGTTTTTTTATTCCGGAAAAAAATACTCATATATGGCAGCTCTACTTCTTCAGAATCAAGTGAAGGAGGAGTTAAGTAATTTTTTTATTTTTTATTTCAAACCCTAGAGCCACTAGTGTACCCATTTTTAACTGCCATTAAAAACTGCCCCATTGATTGCAGTAGGGTCTGTCAGAAATTCTCAATGCTATTAAAATGCTTCCTTTTCATAAAATGGACTTTCTACTGATTATTACAGAAAATTCTCTCACATTTTACTACTTAGTTTTTCAACAAGCCTTTACCACTGGATCATTCCCCCCCAAAAAATGTTACAAGCTCTAATTGTGACAATTCCGAAACCTGGGAAATCTACCAATTCTACCAAAAATTACAGACCGATTTCTCTACTAAATGGAGATGCAATACCAAATTCCTTTAGTTTTTATTTTGTTTTACCACTTAAAAAAATAACCTCAAAATTTTATTTGTGTCGCCATTTTCTGACAACCATAACTTTTTCATATTTCTGTTAACGACACAGCAGATAGTGTGGGCGTTTTTGACTGCAGAAACTGTGTTTGGCAGTTCAGGAGTTATATCCTTCATGTCTTCTGCCATCATATTGGTTTCATCTGAAAGGGGTAGAGTTTATTCTTTGCAATGTGACTGCCTGTTTAGTTCCTGGTTTCCTTCCCTTACTTCTTTCTCCCCCCCACCCTCTTCTCCTGGTGCAGATTAGATTGTCTCTCCTGCCCCTCCCCTAGAATTAATAAAAAGGAGGGCTTACCTCATCTGGGTCTCTTTGTATCGGCACCTTCAACAGGGAATTTTCCGGCAGGTATGGCCGACGACAGAGTTATTTTGGCAGCCATTTCTGCTAAGCTGCAGACCGATGGACCGGGATTCTAGTCCCGCTTGTTGGCTGGCTTGCAGGAGCCCCCTCCTGCTCAAGCAGCAACTTCTGCGGTCGGGGATCGGCAGCCGACGCGGCATACTCGCCCTCCCTGTCGCCTCAGCCCAAGCCACAATCCTCCAGCCCCTTTCTCGCAATAGGTTAACTTGGGGGTTCTGTGGCCCCGCTCCTGTTCCGGCGCATGTTTTTGCTCGCGGTTCTGGGGTTTCTTTGCACCGCATTCCGGGCCCAGTTTGCCCTGTCCGTGCCATTGTGGACTTCAATGCCTCCTGAGTAGATGGTACCTCCTTTTTATGCCATGCCTCAGGCCTGCCCCTCACTTGTTTCCAGTTTTGCTCCATTTTCTGCCGTTGCCTCACATTACTAGGTATGCCAGTCGGGGACTATGGATCTCATTTGTTTCATATCAGGGTGCGACAGAGTTCACCAGGGCGGGTTTACCGGATTTTAAAGTACAACGGATTGGTAGGTGGAAGTCAGCATGCTTTGTGTCTTATGTTCGCCCTGAGCTATAATAATTATTTTATTCACAGATTCTCTTTGCCCAACGGTTTGTTTTCTGGGGCATTCCTACATTCTCTGGGCTGGGCAAAGAGCGGAGTTCAGGCCTAGTGGACGAAGCCTGGGTTTCCGGAATGTTGAGGTCATGTGGTGTGGCATTCGCGGTCTTCGCTGGTCGCAAGTCCTTCTGGAGACTGTTAATGTCAGTACGGTAATACAACCCCTGGTTGTTTTAGTCATTCACGCTGGGGAGAATGACCTCTGCATGCTCAAGGTTGCGGAGCTCATAATCCTCATTAGAGCTGATTTGGAGATAAATCCTACTTTCTTTCAAGAAGTTATTCTGGTTTGGTCTTGGATGTTGCCTCTGTTGTTATTTGGTTTAGGCGGGGAAGACATGGGTTAAGTGGTTGGGTTGTCAGTTATCTGCAGTCTAGTTAATGCCACAGCAGATAGCGAAATTTTTGACTGCAGAGACTGTGTTTGATAGTTCAGGAGATTTATTCATGTCTTCTGCCATCATTTTGGTTTCATCTGAAAGGGGGGAGTTTATTCTTTGCAATGTGCCTGCCTGTTTAGTTCCTGGTTTCATTCCCTTACTTCTTCCCCCCCCCCCCCCTTCTCCTGGTGCAGATTAGATAGTCTCTCTTGCCCCGCCCCTAGAATTAATAAAAAGGAGCACTTTCAACAGGGAATTTTCCCTCCCGCCCGCCCTTTGATTGTTCCACATGATGTTTTGGTTCTCATATATCTTTCTGTTTCAGTTTCCATCGCTTAAGTCACGAGTTACTTCGGTAAGCGGTTTCTGGGCATATTATAGAGTTTGGTGGTTTGGTGAAAAATGATAAAAGATAAATAAAGCTGTGACTGACCCTCACTCCACAAACATGTTGCCTCTTTTGTTATTTGGTTTAGGTGGCGGAGACATGGGTTAAGCGGTTGGGTTGTCAGTTATCTGCAGTCTTCTCCATAATAACTTTTACTCCCATTTGAATACTATTGGTGTGTATGGGATTCTGAGATTCTGCCTGTTTATCCATGCCTCGTGCGTGGCTTTACAGGAAGTTAACCATGACATGCCTGGGAACCTTCAGAAGGCCCCAGGCTGTAATTGTAACTGATCTGAGCACCATTAATTCCCACCATGCCCTGCTGTAGGATGATAGCTGTAGGCTGTCTGTGCATGCTGGGAGCTGTAGTTTTGCAAGCGCTGGAGAACCGCAGGTTGGCCATCCCTGCTATATTGCATTGTTCTTTGACATTGGTCTTTAGGTATGCTACCACTTCAATTGCCTTGACTGAAGCATCGCAGAAGATATATAGTCTTTGCATCTTTACTTCAGTAGATGGCACAGAAGTGTAGGGTCGTGCCACGTGAGGGCTAGTCAAAGCTTCGAGAGACTTCTTCCAACCTGTCCACAGGTCCTTTTTCTCCGTAGAAGCGGATCATCCCAATCTGTCTCTGTGGTGAAATCTCTTCACATATTTTGCCTTGGAGAGTAACAGGCGCTACGAATCACAGAGAATCATATAAGCTGTTTATGGTGGACAGAATTTCTCTGCGTGTGAAGGGCTTTTCTTCCTTGCTGATTTGGAAGGTGAACGTGTCTGCCTTTAAATCCCAGAGCAAACCGAGGCTCCGCTGCATGGGAAGGGAGTTGGTGCTAAGATGCAAGTCCTTTAGATCACTTGAATGGTCTTGGGGTGAGAAGGCTTACATTAACTCACAGCCGTTGGAGGTGATTTTGTGCAACCTCAAATTTGATAAAGCGAGCATCCCAAGCCCTTTTCAGGAGACTGATTGCGGTCTCATTCGTGGGTGTAGATTTCAAGCAGTCATCCACTTAGAAATCTTTTTCCACAAAGGATCTGACATCTGACCCATACTTTGTTTCACCCCCTCGGGCTTAATGTCTGAGACGGTAGATAGTGACTGTAGGGGAAGGACTGTTTCCGAAGATGTGCACTCTCATTCGGTACTCTACAATGTCTTCATTGGGGTCGTTGTTACGGTACTAGAAGAACCTCAAGTAGTTTCTGTGTTCTTCCTTGACAAGGAAGCAGTGGAACATCTGTTTTATGTCGGCCATAAAAGCTACGGAATCTCAGCAGAAGCGTAAAAGTACCTCCAGAAGTCTGTTGTTGAGGTCTGAGGTCATAAATTTGAGTCAATATATTTCACCTTTATTTATGAAAAATCCCCTCAAAAATAAATATGAAAAAATCTACCCAAAAAATGGTTGTTCTGGCACAGTCTTTATTTTTTACAATGTTCATCTGACAGATTAGATCATGTGCTATCCTCTGCATAGGTCATCTTTATCAGATTCTCGGGGGTGCAACACCTGGGACCCCCGCCAATCAGCTGTTAGAAGAGGCCTTGGGCAACGAAGCCTCTTCCTAGGCCAGTGACATCATGTTTATCAGTCACATGGCCTAGTTGCAGCTCAGCGTCATTCAAGTCAATAGGGCTGAGCCACAATACCAAGCATTGCCACTATACGATGCAAGGCTCTGTCCTTGGAAAGCTGCTGGAAGCCTGCATCACTCACCAAAGCTTCGGTGAGCACAGTGGCTCCCTGAAACAGCTGATTGGCAGAGATAATGGTGACCTATCCTGAGGATAAGTCATCATCAGTGGCGTACCTCCAATCAGTGGCGTAGCTACAGGGGTCGCAGCGGTCGCAATTGCAACTGGGCCCCTGAGCCAGGGGGGCCCACAGGCCCCCCACCTCCTCCTCCATCAAAATCCAGGCCACTACGGAGTACTAAATCGCAGCGCAGCGCAGGCTGTGGGCGGCTCACTTACCAGAGGGGGCGGAAGCAGAGAGTGAGTGAGATCTGAGGAGGCGTGGTTTCGGCGCATCTCCGGCTCCCAGACTCTCAGAACTCAGAAGCAGGCGGCAGTGCGGTGGCGCGTGGCGAGGTGATTGAGTGTTAGGCCGGCTGGGGCAGGCGCAGGCAGCGCAGCGCCCAGCCCCCAGCGTGATGGGATGGGGAATGGGATCATGGAGTGGGACTCAGTCTGGGACTAGACTCTGTGGAAAGTGGACTGTGGCTGACTGGCTGGGCAGTGGTGGGCAAGTGGGCACTGGGCACTACTCACTGTGTGTGTGTGCCAGGCCCAGGGGGCAGGCCGCAGGCAGGCAGTGTGTGTGCCTGCGCCAGGCAGGGGCACTGGCCCTGGCCCCTGGGGCAGGCCGGGCAGTGACTGCTGTGACTGTGAGCCTGGAGGAGCAGCGCCCCAGGTCCCCAGTGTGATGGGAGTGGGACTGTCTGTTGCTGACTGGCTGGGCACTTAATGACACTGTGTGTGTGCCAGGGGGCAGGCCGCAGGCAGGCAGTAGGTGCACCTGGGCCAGGCAGGGGCACTGGCCCTGGGGCAGGCAGTTACTGTGTGCAATAATGCTGGGCTGACCCATACACCAGCTATATACGATATTACCAGTCCGTCCGTATTTCGTCGGGGCATGGGTCAGTCCAGCATTATTGCACACCATTTGCTGTCTGAAGAATTTTTTCACTGCACATCTATCAAATTTCGCTCTGATTTTAATTTGTAAATATATTAGCAATTAAATCAGGGCAAAATAAATTTGATAAATGTGCAGTGAAAAAATTCTTCAGACACCACATGGTGTGCAATAATGCTAGACTGACCCATACACCGGCTATATACGGTGTGTATACTTCTTGTGTAACCGTAGAAGTTGCACAAGAAATCACAACTGAGTTACAAGTGGGGGCGTGCCACATTCTTGCATTGAAGACTATGAAAAATGGTTCCCTTAGGCCAGGGATGTCGAAACTCTGGTCCTCCAGCTGTTGCAAAACCACAACTCCTAGCATGCACTAATAGCTGTAGGCTATCCAGGCATGCTGGGAGTTGTAGTTTTGCAACAGCTGGAGGGCCAGAGTTTCGATATACCTGTCCTAAAGGGAACCATTTTCTATAGCCTACAATGCAAGAACGCCCCCACTTGTAACTCAGTTTTGATTTTTGCGTAACTTATGTGATCAAACTGCTGAAAACAAATATTAAGTAATTTTTTATTTACAAACTGGGGGGCCCAAACTGAACTCTTACACCAGGGCCCATGAGCCTATAGCTACGCCCCTGCCTCCAATGGAGGCAGACCACACAGCTGCTATGGGGCCCATGGGGAAGGGGGGCACAACTTTTGCACAACGTTCTATTTTCTAACAAGGAGCTTAAAGGGGTTAAATACTTAAACATTACTTTATAGTTTATAGTTTTGTCTACAGAGCAATCACTAGGAGAAATAAAATGGCCGCTGTCCTATCAGTACACACAGAACCTGTCCTGGTCACACAGAGGGACAAGTTACTTCACAACACTGAGGTAAAGAGCTGCTTCATCCTCCTCTCTTCTCTGCTTTGTGGGAATGGAGTTCATGAGGAGACATGAAGTAGAGGGTGGGGTGTGGATAATGAGCAGCAGCACTTGTATGCAGTCTCCATTACCACAGTCCAATCTGTTCATCATCTCTGTACTTCATGTTGCAGTGTCCCAGGGGGTCAGTAGTGTAGCTTTAGGTATGCTGGGCTTTGTAGTGCAGGGCAACCCACTAACCTGGGACCGACTGTCGTCTTCAATCGGGTCAGCACTGGAACAGGCAGGTGATGAATGTCGTGACGCCAGTGCCAATTGAACGGTGGCACACCGTGTAGTGATAGGTGGAATAATTGAGGAACCCCGTGATAATAAAACAAAACTTGAACTTTACTGGATCTTTAGTAGTAGTCATACATGGACATAGATGGAAGCGCAGTTCCTTAGAAGACAGTTGGTTTCAGTACATTTAATGGCAGGCGACATGTAGCAAGGTGATCACAGAGGGTTAACACACAGGACTCTCGCAGTACAGGTGGCTTGCACTCTATTCCTGACTGATCCTGGAACATGGACACTATCCTCCAAGGCCCAAATGCCCTCTCTCGGCTTATATCCTTGGGATAATAATTATTGAGTACCTCCTCTGATATTGGTAGTAGCTCTTGCTGTCTTGGTTACTGCTCTGCCTTCCCTCAGCTCACTCAGGCTGGTGACCAGTGATGCTCCTGCAGGGATCCTTGTCCTGTTTGCAGCTTGACTAAGGAGGCAACACTTCTCCACTAGTCCTAGGGTCTGGACTGCTCCTCCTAGGGAATGAATCTTCCTAGGCTGGACCCTCTCAGGCTATAGGGCCTGGGCTGACTTCAACAGGCTCAAGGCCTGAGCTAGAACTTCACAGGCTCATGGCCTGGACTGGAATCCCTTGCTTCCCCTGACTGGGCCTATATATACTAGGGCTCCCTAGCTCCCTCTAGTGTCTAAGAGCTGGAATGACATCCCTAGCAGGCCTGCACATAGCAATAACAGTAGCAGGGAAATACATAGAATTACATTACATGGAAGATAATTTATACCAACCTCCCCATAAATGAGGGGAACAACAGCACACAAGTGACCCTTCTGTAGTGACGGGCATTACAGCTCCCGTACACTACATACCCCGCTGCTTTATGCTGAGTACGACCTCGTACTCCATCAGGGCCCGCCCAACTGGAATTTTCACCTGAAATAGAAAAAGAAACATGCAGGCATACATATACGTAATTCATCTGCATATACATTCATATCAGGTCCAGTTGGCAAAGGTGAAGTGTGGTGACAAGGGGCGTCGTTCTCTTCTCTCAGGATAGTGAATGGAACTGGGGCGCTGACCTGGCACAGTGGATGTTAGGGAATACCAGGATAGTCCATGACAATGAATAAGTCCACAATAAGAGCAATATCTCAGAGGCTCGCACATAGGAAGTCCATCTCTGGGCACATAGACTTGAATAAAAAATAGAAATAAATATGGTCAGCAGCACATACATAAGATCGGTTTTACATCACAGGACTCTGACAATACCAGGGATACCTCATCCTGGCAAGTCCTGCTTACCCTTTAACCGCTTACCGACCGCCTCACGCAGGATTGCGTCCTGCGGGCGGTCGGTCTGTTCCTCCTTGACGCGCCCGCGCGTCATCTCGCGAGAGGCGAGATTTCCTGTGAACGCGCGCACGCACGTGCGCGCGCTCACAGGATCACGCCGGGAGAAGGTAGTAGCAGCCTGCCAGCGCTGATCGTGCGCTGGCAGGCTGTAGAAGTTAAAATGGCATATCAGACGCTGTTTTGTTAACAGCGTCTGATATGCTTGTTGATCGTTCCTTTGGTGGTCCCATTTGCTTGGGACCACCAAAGAAACTTTTATAAGTGCACCAAAACACCACACAGCCCCACCCATCCACCCACCCACCCATCCACCCCACCCCCCACTGATTAACCCCTGATTAACCCCCGATCACCCCATGTCACCCCCTGTCACCCCCTGACACTAATTACCCCACTGTAAGGTTCATTCAGACGTCCGTATGTGTTTTGCGGATCCATGGATCCACGGATCCGCAAAACACGGACACCAGCAATGTGCTTTCCGCATTTTGCGGATCCGCACATTGCCAGAACTATATAGAAAATGCCTTTTCTTGTCCGCAATTGCGGACAAGAATAGGACATGCTCTATCTTTTGCGGAGCTGCGGCCGGATGCTTGGGGGCCGAAACCCGGAAGTTTGCGGCCGCAGCTCCGCAAATGCTGATGCGGCGAGCGCATAGTGTGCTCTCCGCATCACCGCCAGCCCCATTCACACTGACTGGTCCGCATCTATTCCGCAGAATTGCGGAATAGATGCGGACATTTTTGACGGACGTGTGAATGGGGCCTTACTACTTTTTTTTGCACATTTTTGGCAGAGATTTATTTATCCACATTGATCGATGTGAATGAGGAAATCTGTGCCGTTTTGTTTTTTTTGCACATTTTTGGGCAGAGATTTTTTCATCCACATTGATTGATGCGAATGAAGAAATCTGTGCCGTTTCATTTTTTTCTTTTCAGTGCAGAGGCTGAACGGGAAAAAATCTCATTACTCGTCTGCTCAATATAAGGAGAATCGCAGAAACTCCTAATGCTGGCCATACGTGTAATGATTGCGGAGACCCTCAAATGCCAGGGCAGTACAAACACCTCACATGTGACCCCATTTTAGAAAGAAGACACCCCAAGGTATTCCGTGAGGGGTATGGCGAGTTCATGCAAAATTTTATTTTTGTCACAAGTTAGTGAAATATGAGACTGTAAAAAAAAAAAAAAATCAATTTCCGCTAACTTGTGCCAAATTTTTTTTTCTGTGAACTCGCCATGCCCCTCACGGATTACCTTGGGGTGTCTTCTTTCCACAATGGGGTCACATGTGGGGTATTTCTACTGCCCTGGCATTTTAGGGGTCCTAAAGCATGAGAATCCAAATGCGTAAAATGCCCTGTGAAATCTTAAAGGTACTCATTGGTTTTAGGGCCTTTGCGCATCTTGGCTGCAAAAGTGTCACACATGGGTGTCGCCGACTCAGGAGAAGTAGGCAATGTGTTTGGGGTGTATTTTATATATACCCATGCTGGTGTGAGAAATATCTCTGTAAACGACAACTTTTACATTTTTTTATTCAAAGTTGTCAGTTTACAGAGATATTTCTCACACAAAGTATGGGTATATGTAAAATACACCCCAAAACACATTGCCCTACTTCTCCTGAGTACGGCGATACCACATGTGTGCCACTTTTTGCAGCCAAGATGCGCAAAGGGTCCCTAAAACCAATGAGTACCTTTAGGAGGGCATTTTACGCATTTTTCTTCTCACGCTTTAGGCCCCTAAATGCCAGGGCAGTATAAATACCTCACATGTGACTCCATTTTGGAAAGAAGACACCCTAAGGTATTCGCTGAGGGGCATAGTGAGTCCATGAACAATTTAACTTTTTGTCAAAAGTTAGCAGAAAGGTAGACTTTATGAGAAAAACAATAAAAATCAATTTCCGCTAACTTGTGCCAAAAAAATCTTCTATGAACTCGCCATGCCCCTCACAGAATACCTTGGGGTGTCTTCTTCCAAAATGGGGTCACATGTGGGGTATTTATACTGCCCTGGCATTTTAGGGGCCCTAAAGCGTGAGAAGAAAAATGCGTAAAAATGCCCTCCTAAAAGGTACTCATTGGTTTTAGGGCCCCTTTGCGATCTTGGCTGCAAAAAGTGGCACACATGTGGTATCGCCGCACTCAGGAGAAGTAGGGCAATGTGTTGGGGTGTATTTTGCATATACCCATACTTTGTGTGAGAAATATCTCTGTAAATTGACAACTTTGAATAAAAAATGTAAAAAGTTGTCGCTTACAGCAATATTTCTCACACGCAGCATGGGTATATGTAAAAATACACCCCAAAACACATTGCCCTACTTCTCCTGAGTTCGGCGATACCACATGAGTGGCACTTTTTGCAGCCAAGGTGCACAAAGGGGCCCTAAAACCAATGAGTACCTTTAGGATTTCACAGGCCATTTTTACGCATTTGGATTCTCACGCTTAGGGGCCCCTAAAATGCCAGGGCAGTATAAATACCCCACATGTGACCCCATTTTGGAAAGAAGACACCCCAAGGTATTCCGTGAGGAGCATGGCGAGTTCACAGAATTTTTATTTTTGGCACAAGTTAGCGGAAATTGATATATATATTTTTTTATTTTGTTTTTTTACAAAGTCTCATATTCCACTAACTTGTGACAAAAATAAAATTTTACATGAACTCGCCATGCCCTCACGGAATACCTTGGGTGTCTTCTTTCCAAAATGGGGTCACATGTGGGGTATTTATACTGTCCTGGCATTTTAGGGGCCCCTAAAGCGTGAGAAGAAGTCTGGAATCCAAATGCGTAAAATGCCCTGTGAAATCTCTAAAGGTACTCATTGGTTTTAGGGTCTTTAGCACCAGCCTGCAAAAGTAACACACATGGTATCTCGTACTCAGAGAGTAAGGCAGCTTGGGGTGTATTTTATATATACCCATACTGTGTGTGAAAATATCTCTGTAAACGACAACTTTTAAAAATTTTTATACAAAGTTGTCAGTTTACAGAGATATTTCTCTCACCCAACATGGGTATATGTAAAAATACACCCTAAAACACATTGCCCTACTTCTCCTGAGTACGGCGATACCACATAAGTGACACTTTTTGCAGCCTGGGTGCGCAAAGGGCCCAAATTCCAACGAGTACCTTTAGGTTTTACATGGCGGCTCACAATTTAGCCCCGCCCAAAATGCCAGAACAGTACAAACACCCCACAAATGACCCCATTTTGGAAAGTAGACACCCCAAGGTATTCACTGAGGGGCATAGTGAGTCCGTCTGAGATTTCTTTTTTTTTGCCAGAAGTTAGCAGAAATTGAAACTTTTTTTTTTTTTTTTCTCAGAAAGTGTCATTTTCCGCTAACTTGTGAAAAAAATGAAATGATACATGAACTCACCATGCCCCTCCGCGAATACTTTGGGGTGTCTTCTTTCTAAAATGGTGTGATTTGGGGGTATTTATACTATCCTGACATTCTAGCACCTGAAGAAACATGACAGGGGCTCAGAAAGTCAGAGCTGCTTCAAAATGCAGAAATTCACTTTTTTGCACCATAGTTTGTAAACGCTATAACTTTTACCCAAACCAATAAATATACACTTATTGGACTTTTTTTATCAAAGACATGTAGAACAATAAATTTAGAGAAAAATTTATATAGAAATGTAGTTTTTTTTGAAAAATTTTACAACAGAAAGTGAAAAATGTCATTTTTTTGCAAAAATTTCGTTAAATTTGTATTAATGGCAAAAAAAGTAAAAATGTCAGCAACAATGAAATACCACCAAATGAAAGCTCTATTAGTGAGAAGAAAAGGAGGTAAAATTCATTTGGGTGGTAAGTTGTATGACGGAGCAATAAACGGTGAAAGTAGTGTAGTGCGGAATTGTAAAAAGTGGCCTGGTCATTAAGGGTGTTTAAGCTAGGGGGGCTGAAGTGGTTAAAGTGCTGACATAAAAATCCCTTTTCAACCTGAAATGGGGGTTAAAAAGGGGAAAAAGGTGCAAACATAAGCACAACTTGGATTTGTGAAGGTTCTCTTATCCTTCTTTCAAAGTAGGCAGGATGTCCCGAAAACAGCAAAGGGCAGGCTGGGAGCAGTGGTTCCACAGTGGCTACTTATTTTTCAAACAAAACTGCCACCGGCCGTGGAGAACTGGCAGCAAGCTCCACCAGCCTGACAACATTATGGAACCGCTCCTGCAACAATAACGAAGTACCTGTAAGGGCTCCGCAAAATGGCCTAGCAGGCCTACTCACAGGCAAGTATCATACTCCTCTGGCTCATCCTCAGAGGAATAGTCACTGGGTTGCCGCAGCAATTGTTCTAGCCTAGCAGGCCATATTTGGAAACCGTCACCCCGTACAATTTTGATAGGAGGAGGCCTATCCAGAACAGCCTCCACTTCTGCATCGGTCCTGGGGAAAGGGACCCACTGAACGCACCCAGCGTAGCCGAGTTCCTCCACTCGGTATACCCTCATCCGCAGCGACTCCACAGCCGACGATCCGCTTGCAGACGGCTTCGGTGGAGGTAGAGTAACCCTTTCAGGACTGACCACTGCCAGGCGTCGGGCTAACTGTGGCTTACCCTGGAACGGGTCTTCCTGGATCGACTTCGCCATTTCCTCGAACCGCTTCTTCCGAGCGGTAGTCTTCTGTGCAACCGCGGCCTGCAGCTCAGCCATCAACGTTGGCCATTGTGGGTGCCGATGGCGGATCGCACTTCGGTCCGGTGACTCATCTTCCGGTCCGGTTGTCCAGGCCGGAGGGTCCCAGGCCTCCGGTGTAGGGGAGACTGGTGGAGTGGCGCCCCACTCCCTCGTGGGCTCTGGCTTGGGCATCTCAGCGCTCGGCGTCGCCATCTTCTTTTCTGCTTCTTGCAGCTCACTCTCAGGCTCCTCCCTCGGGCTGGGCAGATCCCTTTTTGTCTCAGGCCCGCCCCCTAGGTATAACGCAATAGAGTAGACGGCCATATTACAGTCCACAAAGGTAGGCGGTATCCCAGGGCAGCTTTCTCCTCCCTCTTGGAGGGTTTTGGCGGCAACTTTTCGCACCACAGAGGACAGTGATGGCGCAGGAAGAAAGTCAATCGCGCCGGCAGCCATCTTGGGCGCCATGATGTAGCCATTCACTGACAGCAAGCAGGATGGCAAAAAGTCCATAAAAATACACTTTGAAGCGGCGATTTTCTCTCTGGGGGTAGTGCAACACAGCACAGCGCCTCCGATTCCTCCCAGGCACAATTGTAATCCGCAGACTTGGAAATAAAGGGTACAGTCTTTGTAATACAGTGGTGGAATAGTTAAAGCACACAGTTCACACTTCTCTGCACTCCAAAAGCATGCGATCCTGTTCGTGACGCCAAAAAGAGCGATGCAGTGTCCCAGGGGGTCAGTAGTGTAGCTTTAGGTATGCTGGGCTTTGTAGTGCAGGGCAACCCAGTAACCTGGGACCGACTGTCGTCTTCAATCAGGTCAGCACTGGAACAGGCAGGTGATGAATGTCGTGACGCCAGTGCCAATTGAACGGTGGCACACCGTGTAGTGATAGGTGGAATAATTGAGGAACCCCGTGATAATAAAACAAAACTTGAACTTTACTGGATCTTTAGTAGTAGTCATACATGGACATAGATGGAAGCGCAGTTCCTTAGAAGACAGTTGGTTTCAGTACATTTAATGGCAGGCGACATGTAGCAAGGTGATCACAGAGGGTTAACACACAGGACTCTCGCAGTACAGGCGGCTTGCACTCTATTCCTGACTGATCCTGGAACATGGACACTATCCTCCAAGGCCCAAATGCCCTCTCTCGGCTTATATCCTTGGGATAGTGTCTAAGAGCTGGAATGACATCCCTAGCAGGCCTGCACATAGCAATAACAGTAGCAGGGAAATACATAGAATTACATTACATGGAAGATAATTTATACCAACCTCCCCATAAATGAGGGGAACAACAGCACACAAGTGACCCTTCTGTAGTGACGGGCATTAAAGCTTCCGTACACTACAATGTCTCCTCTGAACTAAATTCCCCAGAGATTCAGCTACAGTTCTTATCAGCTGTATTCAGGGAGATTATCCCTGACAAGCAGAGCAGAGAGGAAGATGAGGCAGCTCTTTAGCTCAGTTTTGTGAAGTAACTTGTCCTCCTGTGTTATTAGAACAGGTTCTGTGTGTACTGGTAGGACAGCTGCCATTTTGTTTTCCTGATGATTGCTCCCCCGACAAAACGAGCCATAATATGTATGAAGGCCGATTTATTGGCCTGTATTTGTGGGAGGGGTGCCAGTAGCACATTAATACCAGGCAGGCACCTACCTTGTGTGTGTCAACGGTGCTGCGTGGATTCGGCGTGCACGTGTGTGTGGAGTGTATCCTGCTTTGAGGAAGCTCACCTGCACTGCTATCTTGCGTACCGTTCCTGCCAATCGGCGTCTGGGTGTGGGTAAGTCACATATTGCGGCTATACATCTTCTCAGTCCAGTCGGCAGTGTGTCGGCTCCTTAGGTAAGGAGGAGCACCACCGCTCCGGAACGTTTCTGCCTGGCAGCATCGGCTCCCCACGCGGCAGACTCATTAAGGTGCAGGAGTCAGCGCGACTCCGCTCACGGCGCACAGTTAATATATTGCATGGGCCGCCGTACTCCTACTGAGGCAGGGGGATGGAAGGAGGAGCAGGAGCTGTTGATCTTGGCAGGCTCAAGCTTTTGTCTGGGTTTGCTAGAGCCTTCAGGCACAGGAGGTAGAGTGTCCCAGAAATAAAGAAATAAAAAAGGAAAATAGGGGGATAACGAGCAGGTTGTAAAAAAACAAAAAAAACAAACACCCAAATATATATACAAGGATGGGGGAAGGGTATCTTAGAAGTGTTTGTAAAAAAATAAAAAAAATAAAAAGGGGCTTTTGCAGTGTATGTAGCATGGTTAATGCCAATTATCTTCTACAGTCCGGTTGGCGGTGTGTTTGCCCCTTTGGTGAGCACCGGAGCAATCTGCCTGGCAGCCCATGTTTGGCTTCGCTACTTGACGTTTCTTCGAAGGTTGTTATAGGTTCAGAATGTTGGGTAAGTCACAATTTCCTCAGGTTACGGTATCACTATATCAGACCTGACACGTCACTCAGGTCACGGCGATTTCAACCATTTGGTTTTCTGATGCTTTCGCTGACACTGGTTTTGTTGCCATTTTTTGGCCCCCAATATAATCATTTTCTTTCCAACATTCCATTCAGGGTGCCCGGTTTGTGTCTTTCAGTAGTTACTGGCAGCCTTTACAGACGAGACCTTGAGAGTCCTCTGTCGCCGTTCCCACGGCACCACTCACCACCTCTCAGTTGTGCGGCGTGTCCAATTTATGGTTGAAACCGACAGCTATCTGGTCTTTCCTTCTGGTTAGGTGCAGCATCTGCTGCCCCTAGGAACAAAAGTTCCAGACCATATTATCCAGAGATTAGGTTGATGGCGGTCTGCATGTTCAATAGCTACATACTTCAACCTAGTCTAGATATGTTCTCGCATTCGAGAGGTTGATCATGTAAGTATTGTTGCTATAATCGATTATGTATCATTTAGTTGTTGTTTTTTGCCCCCTTTCAGGCATTTCCTCTACGCATTTTCCTCTGGCACAGTTTAAGCCGCTTAATTAGTTAGTTAGGCAGGTTGATGGTTACGTGTCATGTAGCCCCGACCACAAATAATGAAAGGTATTTATTATAAAGTAATATTTAAATATTTTCATTTTCTTAATTCCCAGAAAACCCCTTTAATGGCAAAATCCACAACAGATGTTAGATCCATGAATCGGCCAAAAAATGTCCTGGTTCAATTAGAATTGGTATTTAAACAGTCCTCCTCATCATGCTATTCACATTTTTACATCATAAGGCCAAGACAACACCTAACAATTCATCAACAGTACCTCGTCATTGTGTGCTTTCAAACAGTGGAGTACTAAGGGGGAGGCGTGGAGGGCGCCCTGCCCCGGGTGCCGGCTCTCAGAGTGGTGCCATAAGCAATGAGCGCTTCCATCAATACAGATGGAAGCGCTCATTGCTGGAGAGCTGGGAGATGTGGTCCTGTCACTCACTGCTCTGCTCCCCTTGCTCCTCCCCTCCTTCAGGCCTAGGGGCCACAGAATGGTGAAGCAGGAAGACTTCTCCCTGCTGCACCATTCAGCCTGCAGGCACAAATCGCAATGCCAGCCTGTGTGGGCGGAGCCTGCAGCCCGGAAATCTGCATAAGCTCTGTCCACACAGTGCTGCAGAGCGATCTTTGCCTGCAGGGCTGAGAGGACTGTGAGCTTCAGGAGCGGGACAAGGTGAGTAGGTAATGTGGGTTTTTTTTTTATACAGAGGGGGCGCAGAGGGCTTTATTACCATGGAGGGGGCACAAAGGGCATTACTAATGTGAAGGGGGCACAGAGCCAGAGGGCATGACTACAGTGAAGGGGGCACAATGGGGATTTCTACTATGGAGGGGGCACAGAGGGCATTACTAGCACAGTGGGCATTACTACTATTAAGGGGGCACAATGGGCATTATTACTGTGAGATGGACATAATGGGCATTATTACTATTAAGGGGACACAATGGGGATTATTACTATGAAGGGGGGAAAATAGGGATTATTACTATGAAGGGGGCACAATGGGGATTATTACTATGAAGGGGGCACAATGGGGATTATTACTATGAAGGGGGGGAAAATAGGGATTATTACTATGAAGGGGGCACAATGGGGATTATTATTGTGAAGGGGGCACAATGTGGGCATAACTACTTTGAGGAGGCACACATCTGTACAAAACTACTGTGCAGGTTGTATGATGAGGGCAATACTCCTGTGAGGGGGTACAATTTTTTTAAAGTATTGGGGGGTGGGGGCCAAAATAAAGGATCCGCCCCGAGTACCTATGGTTTCAGCTGAGTTGCCATGTAGAGGCTCATAGTTCTGTACCCCAGAACCAAAATGACCTAAGGGCCGCCCTTCAAAAAGAGTGGGATGCTATGCCTCAGCAGACAATAAGTCGACTTGTGACATAAGACATCGTTTTCAAGCTGCAATTGATGCTCAAGGCCACATGACAATTTATTGAGACACTGACATTTTTGTGGGGGTATACCCACCAACGTTGTTGGCTTTTGTTTCAATAAATTTTTTGCAATGAGGAAATCACCATTGCATGTTTCTACCTAAATACCCTACTTTCATGATATAATATCACTGTAGTGTGAACTTTTTACTTTTTCCATGAGAGAGTAAAGTATGACCTTGACCATGCGATCAGGAATTTTTGCATTCCAGTTATATTTCCTTTCTTGTATTGATGGTTTACATAGGGGCATGTCCAAGTAAAGCAAAATTCACCTCTGCAGTGTGCATTGCGCAGCATTAATTTTATGCAATATCATATATGTGTTTGGTGGGTTTGGGTGCCAGGGCTGTTTTGTAATTGCAGTCCGGCCCTGATGGCACACAATATAACGCGCACGTAGTTGGAGGGGCTTTAAATGGAGTATGGAGGCCCAATTTATATTATTGCTATGGGTCCAAGTGATTTCTATGTACGCCCCTGGTCACCTTTATATTTTCCAGCATAACCTCTTTAAGAATATCTCTGTACTTTGCTCCAGCTTTCCCTCCAATCTGACCAGTCTCCCAGCTTGCCATGCCCGCCAAAGTGCCAGAGGACTCAGTTATTTCAGGTTTCACCCCATACTTAATAAATGCACGGAGGAACGCCAGCTCACTAGACATAATATTGATAACACATATCGGTCTATGCAGATAAAGGAACTAAGAAAAAGCTAAGTAGGACTGCAAGTGCAGTAGAAACACATCAGCGATGAAGTTGTATCAGGAGTGACAAGCTTTTTTAACATGTAAACAATACATAGTTGGATTTTCTTATGTGGTGGATCAAGACTTATTTTTACTCCATCCCCATTGCAATGATTGGTCATGGAAAGTGTGATCGTCATCATCATCAGCATTGTCCTCCTGCTCCTTTTCCTCCTCCAGTGGTAGCTCGTCCTCCACCACTTTCTTTTACATGCTACTTTGTCCATGTGGGTTCCCAAGAACTACAGGGTGGCCATCAAGATATAGAAGCTGATCTTCTTCCACTTCCATTCCTTGTTGCATCAGTGTGACCATCTGCTTTAGTATAAATATGGGGATAAAATGCAGATGCTGCTGTCATCTCACAAATCTGGTGGCCTCTTCGAAGCAAGTGAGTACGCGGCACGCATCCTGTCCACCACAAACCCTCAACAGGAGGAAACTAGGACTCAGAGGACTCAAGAAGACCAAACTATGCAGACCAAGGAGCAAACTAGAAACAAACATACAATGCACAACTGAAGTGGAACCAGAACAAAACAATGGAAAAACACCACTTAGGAACTCAAACTAGACTGGAAAAAGACACCAGAAACAATACAAGATTGATAGATTAAACACACAGTGGTGGAGATATATCAAGACTGGCAGAACAATCTGAAAAAGTTATAGTAAATGCAGCGGTGGCGCAAATCCACACTCTTGCCAAGTCACACCCCTTTTATCAGCACTTCTGAAAAGTGCCAAGAAGCTCAAAAAGTCACAATTTATGGTGCACATGTACCGTGCTCCACAATGTACGACATTTTTTTTTTAAGCCACGATTTAGACTTAAAGGCATTGATAAATATCCCTCAGTTAAAAGAACGCCAATCAAGTAAATCTCTGCAAATGACTCTTATCGGCAGTCCTGTGACCTCACGAATGGCTCAGCTGTGAGGCAGCTGCTCAACAACTATCCCAACAACATACTAATAGGTAATATATGAGGAAACTGCAGGACTCCTGCTGTTCATAACACTACCTCCCCTTCAGGGAGGGCTGAAAAGCCCTTAATCCTGGGTTACCTGCTGCATAAAAGGATCTTATCAGTCTATCAGCATGAATGTTTCTAGCTGGTTCCCAGGACCTCTCCTCTGAGCCATACCCCCACCATTCTACAAAATAATGAAGCTGTCTGCCACTTCAGATAGAATCAGCCTCTAAAGGGTGTATTAGACACCCTGATGCTGCAAATGATGGTAGGGAGGGAAGCAGTCCCTCCTGGCAGTCGGCAGATAGCTATCAGAGGACACCGATGCTATTAACCCCTTAAGAACCGGAGTTTTTTTTTTTTTGCGTTTTCGTTTTGAGCTCCCTGCCTTCCAAGAGCCATAACTTTTTAATTTTTTTATTTACATGGCCATATGAGAGCTTGTTTTTTGCAGGACAAGTTTTACTTTCCAACGCCACCGTTCAATATTGCATATGATGTAGTGGGAAAAAAATTAAAAATGGGGTGAAATTGAAAAAAAAAAATAAGTAGAGTTGAGCGAACTTCTGTTTTAAGTTCGGCGTCCAAAGTTCGGTTTGGGGTTATCCAAGCATCCCGTTATGGATTCCGCTACCACAGACCATAACGGCATTTGGAATCCATAAGGGGATTCTTCAATGAACCCGAACCTTGGACAACACGGAGGACCTGGGGTGACGTCACCGTCATGTGATCAGTGCAGGGGGCGTGGCTCAGTACTGGATTAGATAAGAGGTTGTACACGACCTGTTATCCAATCCAGTACTGAGCCACGCCCCCTGCACTGATCACATGACGGTGACGTCACCCCAGGTCCTTCACCCCGGAATTCAAATGCCGTTATGGTCCGTGGTAGCGGAATCCATAACGGGATGCTTGGATAACCCGAACCCGAACTTTGGACGCCGAACTTAAAACAGAAGTTTGCTCAACTCTAAAAATAAGCAATTCCACCACAGTTTTGCGGGTTTTTAAATTTCGATGTGCGATAAAACTGACCAGTTAGTTTTATTCTACAGGTCAGTACGAATCCGGCGATACCCTATATGTATAGGTTTTCTTGCGTTTTGATAGTGAAAAAAAATAATTCTAAAGTGGGAAAAAAATCAGTTTTACTTTTTTGTTGCCATATTTTGACCCCTATAACTTTTTTGTAATTATTTGTACGGAGCTGTATTGTGTCGTAATCTGATCTTTTTACTGATACAATTTTTGGGTGTGTATGACTTTTTGATCACTTTTTATTACATTTTTTTTTTTGAGGAAATGAAGCGTCCAAAAATGGCAAATTTGCCATTTGGACGCTTTTTTCCGTTTTTCTGTTTACCGTATGGGGAATATTTTTTTATATTTTTATAGTATAGGCGTTTTTGCACATTATGACACCCATGATGTGTATTTTCTTTTATTTATATTTTAATTTAATTTTCATTTTGGCAAAAGGGGGGGTGATTTGAACTTTTATGTTTTGTTTTTTTTTAACTTTTTTTTTTAGGGAACTATAACAATCAATGATCAGATTGCTATTCTCATATACTCCAATGTAATAGCATTCAGTGTTGTTCTGTCCGCCTTGCTATCACCCCATGACTAGCACCCCCCTACGGCTGCAAGATAATGAGGAGCGTAGTCTCTAAGTGTGTGCAGAATACTTATTATGAGGACATGACTTACAGAAATACAAGAAGGGGAGACACAAAATCTAATAGGACCCCCCCACCCCCACTAGTGACCCTGCTCCCCTCTCCTCCTGTCATTCCACTAGTGACCCTGCTCCCCCCTCCTCCTGTCACCCCACTAGTGACCCTGCTCCCCCCTCCTCCCATCACCCCACTAGTGACCCTTCTCCCCCCTCCTCCCGTCACTCCACTAGTGACCCTGCTCCCCCTGCTTCCCCCTCCTCCTATCACCCCACTAGTGACCCTGCTCCGCCCTGCTGTCACCCCACTAGTGACCCTGCTCCCCTTTCCTCCTATTACCCCACTAGTGACCCTGCTCCCCCTCCTCCTGTCACCCCACTAGTGATCCTGCTCCCCCACCTCCTACTACCCCACTAGTGACCCTTCTCCCCCTCCTCCTGTGACCCTACTAGTGACCCTGCTCTCCCCCTCTGCCTGTGACCACTAGTGACCGTGCTTCCCCCTGTTCCTATATCCCACTAGTCACCCTGCTCTGCCCTCCTCCTATCACCCCACTAGTGATCCTGCTGCCCCTTCCTTCTATCACCCCACTAGTGACCCTGCTGCCCCCTTCTCCTATCACCCCACTAGTGACCCTGCTCCCCCCTCCTCCTGTCACCCCACTAGTGACTCTGATCTCCCCCTTCCTGTCACCCAACTAGTGACCGTGCTCCTTTCTTCTCCTGTCAACCCCACTAGTGATCCTGCTCCCCCTCCTCCTGTCACCCCACTAGTGACTCTGATCCCCCTCTTCCTGTCACCCCACTAGTGACCGTGCTCCCCCCTCCTCCTGTCACCCCACTAGTGACCCTGCTCCTTCCTTCTCCTGTCACCCCACTAGTGATCCTGCTCCCCCTCCTCCTGTCACCCCACTAGTGACTCTGATCCCCCCCTCTTCCTGTCACCCCACTAGTGACCGTGCTCCCCCCTCCTCCTGTCACCCCACTAGTGACCCTGCTCCCCCCTCCTCCTGTCACCCCACTAGTGATGCTGCTCCCCCTCCTCCTGTCACCCCACTAGTGACCCTGCTCCCCCTCCTCCTGTCACCCCACTAGTGACCCTGCTCCTTCCTTCTCCTGTCACCCCACTAGTGATCCTGCTCCCCTCCTCCTGTCACCCCACTAGTGACTCTGATCCCCCCTCTTCCTGTCACCCCACTAGTGACCGTGCTCCCCCTCCTCCTGTCACCCCACTAGTGACCCTGCTCCCCCCTCCTCCTGTCACCCCACTAGTGATCCTGCTCCCCCTCCTCCTGTCACCCCACTAGTGACCCTGCTCCCCCCTCCTCCTGTCACCCCAGAAGCAAGAAGCTGAACAGACTCCACTGACTATGACTGGACAAAAAAGCCTCCAATGCAGATGTAAATAAGTTTTGGCCTACGTATTATGTATTTGAATTGCCGCAACTTTCGTACTCCTCCTCGGGTTAAAAATACTCCTCAAAAATGGTCAGAGGTGTATTTTTTACTCTTCTGCAAAAAACGTAGTGCGACCTCTGGTGGTTACTATCCTGAGCAATTCTGCACAGAGTTGTCCATACCACAGTAACCAATCACTATGCAGTTACTATCCTGAGCAATTCTGCCCAGCGATGTCCATACCACAGTAACCAATCACAATGCAGTTACCATCCTGAGCAATTCTGCCCAGAGATGTCCATACCACAGTAACCAATCACTATGCAGTTACTATCCTGAGCAATTCTGCCTAGAGATGTCCATACCACAGTAACCAATCACTATGCAGTTACTATCCTGAGCAATTCTGCCTAGAGATGTCCATACCACAGTAACCAATCACTATGCAGTTACTATCCTGAGCAATTCTGCCTAGGGATGTCCATACCACAGTAACCAATCACTATGCAGTTACTATCCTGAGCAATTCTGCCCAGAGATGTCCATACCACAGTAACCAATCACTATGCAGTTACTATCCTGAGCAATTCTGCCTAGAGATGTCCATACCACAGTAACCAATCACTATGCAGTTACTATCCTGGGCAGTTCTGCCCAGAGATGTCCATACCACAGTAACCAATCACTATGCAGTTACTATCCTGAGCAATTCTGCCCAGCGATGTCTATACCACAGTAACCAATCACTATGCAGTTACTATCCTGAGCAATTCTGCCCAGAGATGTCCATACCACAGTAACCAATCACTATGCAGTTACTATCCTGGGCAGTTCTGCCCAGAGATGTCCATACCACAGTAACCAATCACTATGCAGTTACTATCCTGAGCAATTCTGCCCAGCGATGTCTATACCACAGTAACCAATCACTATGCAGTTACTATCCTGAGCAATTCTGCCCAGAGATGTCCATACCACAGTAACCAATCACTATGCAGTTACTATCCTGAGCAATTCTGCCCAGAGTTGTCCATACCACAGTAACCAATCACTATGCAGTTACTATCCTGGGCAGTTCTGCCCAGAGATTAAACCTACTGTATCTTTTGGCAGGAAAATTCCCACCAAAAAATAGTGAGGGCAGTGGAGTAACTACAATGGAGGTAGAATTCGGGGCTAAGTTTAGAAGGAGCCCGAGGCTAGTGTATTTTTTAGTACAATTGAGGCTAGGCCGGGCCCCCTCCAGATACAGTCCCATTGGGGGCCTGTGCCTTTCATAGATGTACATATAAAAGACCTATGACCTATGAGAAATAGTAATGGTAGGCTAAAGGACCGTGTAACATGATCGCAGATCTTTTATGCTCCAAAATACACCAGAGGAGAACGGAGAACCTGCAGCCTGTAAGTAAATACGTGTGTGTGTAAGTGTTTGTGTCTCTGTGTCAACATATGTTTATTCTGTAGGAAGGAGATAGGACCAGTGTCTTAGATATCTGGAGTAGAGATGGCCCGAACTATCCGCCGGCGAACAGTTCCCGGCGAACATAGCTTGTTCGCGTTCGCCTCTGCCGGGCGAACATATGCGATGTTCGGTCCGCCCCCTATACATCATCATTGAGCAAACTTTGACCCTGTACCTCACAGTCAGCAGACACATTCCAGCCAATCAGCAGCATACCCTCCCTCCCAGACCCTCCCACCTCCTGCACAGCATCCATTTTAGATTCATTCTGAAGCTGCAGTCTTAGTGAGAGGAGGGAGACTGTAATTGCTGCTGATTTAATTGGGAAATCGATAGCTAGGCTAGTGAATTCAGTGTCCACTCCAGTCCTGAAAGACTCATCTGATCTCTGCTGTAAGGACAGCGTCCTGACAGCACCCCAAAAGCCCTTTTAGGGCTGCAACATTAGTCTGTTTTTTTTTCCTTTATATACATATTGCAGTTGCCTGGCCTGCCTGTGTGTGAGGAGCTGCAGGCCCACAGACTGTAGTGTGCCCACTGCCAGTGCTCACCCCTGTCATTCCGTGTGGCACAGGACTTTGCTTAAAAAAGGCACTTAATTTTTACACTTTAATCTAAGGTTAGTTGCCTGCCAGTGTGTGTCAGGCTGACTTCCACTGACTGTAGTGTGCCCACTGCCAGTGCCCACCACTCATACCGGCTGGCACAGGACTTTGCTTAAAAAGGCATTTAATTTTGACACTTTAGTGTAATTTCAGCTGCTTGCCTGCTGCTAGTGTGTGTCAGGCCGACTTCAACTGACTGTAGTGTGCCCACTGCTAGTGCCCACCCCTGTCATCCCGTGTGGCACAGGACTTTGCTTAAAAAAAGGCACTTAATTTTTACACTTTAATCTAAGGTTAGTTGCCTGCCAGTGTGTGTCAGGCTGACTTCCACTGACTGTAGTGTGCCCACTGCCAGTGCCCACCACTCATACCGGCTGGCACAGGACTTTGCTTAAAAAGGCATTTAATTTTTACACTTTAGTGTAATTTCAGCTGCTTGCCTGCTGCTAGTGTGTGTCAGGCCGACTTCAACTGACTGTAGTGTGCCCACTGCCAGTGCCCACCCCTGTCATCCCGTGTGGCACAGGACTTTGCTTAAAAAAAGGCACTTAATTTTTACACTTTAATCTAAGGTTAGTTGCCTGCCAGTGTGTGTCAGGCTGACTTCCACTGACTGTAGTGTGCCCACTGCCAGTGCCCACCACTCATACCGGCTGGCACAGGACTTTGCTTAAAAGGCATTTAATTTTGACACTTTAGTGTAATTTCAGCTGCTTGCCTGCTGCTAGTGTGTGTCAGGCCGACTTCAACTGACTGTAGTGTGCCCACTGCCAGTGCCCACCCCTGTCATCCCGTGTGGCACGGGACTTTGCTTAAAAAAGGCACTTAATTTTTACACTTTAATCTAAGGTTAGTTGCCTGCCAGTGTGTGTCAGGCTGACTTCCACTGACTGTAGTGTGCCCACTGCCAGTGCCCACCACTCATACCGGCTGGCACAGGACTTTGCTTAAAAAGGCATTTAATTTTTACACTTTAGTGTAATTTCAGCTGCTTGCCTGCTGCTAGTGTGTGTCAGGCCGACTTCAACTGACTGTAGTGTGCCCACTGCCAGTGCTCCACCCCTGTCATCCCGTGTGGCACAGGACTTTGCTTAAAAAAGGCACTTAATTTTTACACTTTAATCTAAGGTTAGTTGCCTGCCAGTGTGTGTCAGGCTGACTTCCACTGACTGTAGTGTGCCCACTGCCAGTGCCCACCACTCATACCGGCTGGCACAGGACTTTGCTTAAAAAGGCATTTAATTTTTACACTTTAGTGTAATTTCAGCTGCTTGCCTGCTGCTAGTGTGTGTCAGGCCGACTTCAACTGACTGTAGTGTGCCCACTGCCAGTGCCCACCCCTGTCATCCCGTGTGGCACAGGACTTTGCTTAAAAAAGGCACTTAATTTTTACACTTTAATCTAAGGTTAGTTGCCTGCCAGTGTGTGTCAGGCTGACTTCCACTGACTGTAGTGTGCCCACTGCCAGTGCCAACCACTGATACCGGGTGGCACAGTAGCTTGCCGATAAATAAGGCATTTAATTTTTACACTTTAGTGTAATTTCAGCTGCTTGCCTGCTGCTAGTGTGTGTCAGGCCGACTTCAACTGACTGTAGTGTGCCCACTGCCAGTGCTCCACCCCTGTCATCCCGTGTGGCACAGGACTTTGCTTAAAAAAAGGCACTTAATTTTTACACTTTAATCTAAGGTTAGTTGCCTGCCAGTGTGTGTCAGGCTGACTTCCACTGACTGTAGTGTACCCACTGCCAGTGCCCACCACTCATACCGGCTGGCACAGGACTTTGCTTAAAAAGGCATTTAATTTTTACACTTTAGTGTAATTTCAGCTGCTTGCCTGCTGCTAGTGTGTGTCAGGCCGACTTCAACTGACTGTAGTGTGCCCACTGCCAGTGCTCCACCCCTGTCATCCCGTGTGGCACAGGACTTTGCTTAAAAAAAGGCACTTAATTTTTACACTTTAATCTAAGGTTAGTTGCCTGCCAGTGTGTGTCAGGCTGACTTCCACTGACTGTAGTGTGCCCACTGCCAGTGCCCACCACTCATACCGGCTGGCACAGGACTTTGCTTAAAAAGGCATTTAATTTTTACACTTTAGTGTAATTTCAGCTGCTTGCCTGCTGCTAGTGTGTGTCAGGCCGACTTCAACTGACTGTAGTGTGCCCACTGCCAGTGCCCACCCCTGTCATCCCGTGTGGCACAGGACTTTGCTTAAAAAAGGCACTTAATTTTTACACTTTAATCTAAGGTTAGTTGCCTGCCAGTGTGTGTCAGGCTGACTTCCACTGACTGTAGTGTGCCCACTGCCAGTGCCCACCACTCATACCGGCTGGCACAGGACTTTGCTTAAAAAGGCATTTAATTTTTACACTTTAGTGTAATTTCAGCTGCTTGCCTGCTGCTAGTGTGTGTCAGGCCGACTTCAACTGACTGTAGTGTGCCCACTGCCAGTGCCCACCCCTGTCATCCCGTGTGGCACAGGACTTTGCTTAAAAAAGGCACTTAATTTTTACACTTTAATCTAAGGTTAGTTGCCTGCCAGTGTGTGTCAGGCTGACTTCCACTGACTGTAGTGTGCCCACTGCCAGTGCCCACCACTCATACCGGCTGGCACAGGACTTTGCTTAAAAAGGCATTTAATTTTACACTTTAGTGTAATTTCAGCTGCTTGCCTGCTGCTAGTGTGTGTCAGGCCGACTTCAACTGACTGTAGTGTGCCCACTGCCAGTGCCCACCCCTGTCATCCCGTGTGGCACAGGACTTTGCTTAAAAAAAGGCACTTAATTTTTACACTTTAATCTAAGGTTAGTTGCCTGCCAGTGTGTGTCAGGCTGACTTCCACTGACTGTAGTGTGCCCACTGCCAGTGCCAACCACTGATACCGGGTGGCACAGTAGCTTGCCGATAAATATGGCATTTCATTTTTACACTTTAGTGTAATTTCAGTTGCTTGCCTGCTGCCAGTGTGTGTCAGGCCCGCTTCCACTGACTGTAGTGTGCCCACTGCCAGTGCCAACCACTGATACCGGGTGGCACAGTAGCTTGCCGATAAATAAGGCATTTAATTTTTACACTTTAGTGTAATTTCAGTTGCTTGCCTGCTGCCAGTGTGTGTCAGGCCCGCTTCCACTGACTGTAGTGTGCCCACTGCCAGTGCCAACCACTGATACCGGGTGGCACAGTAGCTTGCTCGATAAATAAGGCATTTAATTTTTACACTTTAGTGTAATTTCAGTTGCTTGCCTGCTGCCAGTGTGTGTCAGGCCCGCTTCCACTGACTGTAGTGTGCCCACTGCCAGTGCCAACCACTGATACCGGGTGGCACAGTAGCTTGCCGATAAATAAGGCATTTAATTTTTAGACAGTAGTCTAAATTCAGTTGCTTGCCTGCTGCCAGTGTGTGTCAGGCCCTCTTCCACTGACTGTAGTGTGCGCACTGCCAGTGCCAACCACTGATACCGGGTGGCACAGTAGCTTGCCGATAAATAAGGCATTTAATTTTTAGACAGTAGTCTAAATTCAGTTGCTTGCCTGCTGCCAGTGTGTGTCAGGCCCTCTTCCACTGACTGTAGTGTGCGCACTGCCAGTGCCAACCACTGATACCGGGTGGCACAGTAGCTTGCCGATAAATAAGGCATTTAATTTTTAGACAGTAGTCTAAATTCAGTTGCTTGCCTGCTGCCAGTGTGATTCAGGCCCACTTCCATAGACTGTAGTGTGCCCACTGCCAGTGCCAACCACTGATACCGGGTGGCACAGTAGCTTGCCGATAAATAAGGCATTTAATTTTTAGACAGTAGTCTAAATTCAGTTGCTTGCCTGCTGCCAGTGTGATTCAGGCCCACTTCCATAGACTGTAGTGTGCCCACTGCCAGTGCCAACCACTGATACCGGGTGGCACAGTAGCTTGCCGATAAATAAGGCATTTAATTTTTAGACAGTAGTCTAAATTCAGTTGCTTGCCTGCTGCCAGTGTGTGTCAGGCCCTCTTCCACTGACTGTAGTGTGCCCACTGCCAGTGCCAACCACTGATACCGGGTGGCACAGTAGCTTGCCGATAAATAAGGCATTTAATTTTTAGACAGTAGTCTAAATTCAGTTGCTTGCCTGCTGCCAGTGTGTGTCAGGCCCTCTTCCACTGACTGTAGTGTGCGCACTGCCAGTGCCAACCACTGATACCGGGTGGCACAGTAGCTTGCCGATAAATAAGGCATTTAATTTTTAGACAGTAGTCTAAATTCAGTTGCTTGCCTGCTGCCAGTGTGATTCAGGCCCACTTCCATAGACTGTAGTGTGCCCACTGCCAGTGCCAACCACTCATACCGGGTGGCACAGTACCTAGCACGCGTAGTACCACTTATCTAAAAAAAATGACAGGCAGAGGCAGGCCACCCCGCAGGAGCCGTCGTGGTCGTGGTGCTGTGATTTCCACTGTCCCTGGAATAATGCCCAGTTTTCAGAGGCCACGTACCCTGAACCCGAAAAATTCAGAGGGCGTAGTTGACTGGCTTAGACAGGACACCCAATCTTCAACAGCTTCCGCTAAGAACCTTGACGCACCATCCTCCTCCAGCTCAGCTTCGGTCACCTGCTCTCAAGTTACCACGCACCCGCCCGTCGCCACCACCACCACTACCACCACAGCCACCACAGCCGCTTCACTTGATCCGTCAGAGGAGTTATTTACACATCAGTTGGATGCAATTAGTGATGCGCAACCATTATTGCCAGATGATGTAGATTACGGGATATGTCTCAGTCAGGCAGGATTACACACATGGACGTACAGTGTGATGATGATGATGATGATGTTGTACCCGCTGCTGCTTCCTTTGCTGAGGTGTCAGATACAAGTGAAGCGGTTGATGATGACGATGTGTCCACGGATGCCACGTGGGTGCCTGCTCGAAGAGAAGAAGAGGGGAAAGTTCTGAAGGGGAGACAGAGAGAATGAGGAGACGAGTTGGAAGCAGGGGGAGGTCGTCGCAAGGAGTTAGTGGCACAGTCAGACAGCATGTATCGGCACCTGGGGTCAGCCAGACAGCACGCCAGTCAACGCATGCTGTTGCCACCACTAGAATGCCGTCATTGCAAAGCTCAGCAGTGTGGCATTTTTTTGTGTGTCTGCCTCTGATAAAAGCAATGCCATTTGCAACCTGTGCCAAAAGAAACTGAGTCGTGGGAAGTCCAACACCCACCTTGGTACAACTGCTTTGCGAAGGCACATGATCTCACATCACAAACGCCTATGGGATCAACACATGAGTACAAGCAGCACACAAACTCAAAGCCACCATGCTCCTCCTGGTCCAGCATCTTCAGCCACATCAACCACTGCTGTCCTCCCTGCCCCCTCTCAACCACCCGCCACTCCATCTCTCACCTTCAGCAGTTCCTGCTCATCTGCCCACAGTCAGGTGTCTGTCAAGGACATGTTTGAGCATAAGAAGCCAATGTCACAAAGTCACCCCCTTGCCCGGCGACTGACAGCTGGCTTGACGGAACTCTTAGCCCGCCAGCTTTTACCATACCAGCTGGTAGAGTCTGAGGCCTTCAAAAAATTTGTCGCTATTGGGACACCACAGTGGAAGGTACCCGGACGAAATTTTTTTCAAAAAGGCAATCCCAAACCTCTACCATGTCATTGAAAAGGAAGTCATGGCATCTCTGGCATACAGTGTTGGGGCAAGGGTCCATCTGACCACTGATACCTGGTCTGCAAAGCACGGTCAGGGCAGGTATATCACGTATACTGCGCATTGGGTCAACCTGCTGACGGCTGACAAGCATGGAATGCGTGGCTCCGCAGCGGAGTTGGTGACACCACCACGACTTGCAGGCAGACCTACTGCCACCTCCTCTACTCCTACTCCATCCTCTTCAATATCCTCCTCGGCTGAGTACTCTTCTGCTGCGGCGTCTGGCTGCACATCAACTGATTCCCCCAGCTCCCCAGGGGCTATTCCACATCCCGGATACGACAGTGTCACGCTATCTTGGGGTTGACTTGCCTGAAAGCAGAGAGCCACACAGGACCAGCACTCCTGTCCGCCCTGAGCGCACAGGTGGATCAGTGGCTGACCCCGCACCAACTGGAGATCGGCAAAGTGGTGTGTGACAATGGAAGCAATCTGTTGGCGGCATTAAATTTGGGCAAGTTGTCACATGTGCCGTGCATGGCACATGTGTTGAATCTCATCGTACAACGTTTTGTGTCTAAGTACCCAGGCTTACAGGACGTCCTCAAGCAGGCCAGGAAGGTGTGTGGCCATTTCAGGCGTTCCTACACGGCCATGGCGCACTTTTCCGATATTCAGCGGCGAAACAACATGCCAGTGAGGCGCTTGATATGCGACAGCCCGACACGTTGGAATTCAACACTCCTAATGTTCGACCGCCTGCTCCAACAAGAAAAAGCCGTCAACGAGTATTTGTATGAGCGGGGTGCTAGGACAGCCTCTGCGGAGCTGGGAATCTTTTGCCACGTTACTGGACACTCATGCGCAATGCCTGTAGGCTTATGCGTCCTTTTGAGGAGGTGACAAACCTAGTCAGTCGCACCGAAGGCACCATCAGCGACCTCATCCCATTTGTTTTCTTCCTGGAGCGTGCCCTGCGAAGAGTTCTGGATCAGGCTGTAGATGAGCGTGAAGAGGAAGAGGAAGAGTTGTGGTCACCATCACCACCAGAAACAGCCTTGTCATCAGGAAGAGGAGTCAGAGGAGGAATGTGGCGGCTTTGAGGAGGAGGAAGACCAACCACAGCAGGCACCCCAGGGTGCTCGTTGTTGTCACCTATCTGGGACCCATGGTGTTGTACGTGGCTGGGGGGAAGAACAGACCGTCAATGACATCAGTGAGGACGAGGAACGGGAAATGAGTAGCTCTGCATCCAACCTTGTTCAAATGGGGTCTTTCATGCTGTCATGTCTGTTGAGGGACCAACGTATAAAAAGGATAAAGGAGAACGATCTGTACTGGGTGACCACGCTACTAGACCCCCGGTATAAGCAGAAAGTGGCAGAAATGTTACCAAATTACCGAAAGTCGGAAAGGATGCAGCATTTCAAAACCAAACTAAAAAATATGCTTTACACAGCTTATAAGGGGATGTCACAGCACAACGGGAATCTAACAGGGGAAGAGGTGAGTGTAATCCTCCTCCTACCACGGCGGCAAGGACTGGACGATTTACAGATGTGTTGTTGATGGAGGACATGCGGAGCTTTTTCAGTCCTACTCATCGCCACAGCCCTTCGGGATCCAGCCTTAGAGAACGACTCGACCGACAGGTAGCAGACTACCTCGCCTTAACAGCAGATATCGACACTCTGAGGAGCAATGAACCCCTTCACTACTGGGTGTGCAGGCTTGACCTGTGGCCTGAGCTATCCCAGTTCGCGATAGAACTTCTGGCCTGTCCCGCTTCAAGTGTCCTGTCAGAAAGGACCTTCAGTGCAGCAGGAGGCATTGTCACTGACAAGAGAAGTCGCCTCGGTCAAAAAAGTGTTGATTACCTCAGAGTGGAGGGAGCCAGGTTTTTTTTAACCATCTCCCCGTTCGAAAAATCTATTCAATAAATGGCCCCCAGATTGGGGACGTTAGAGGGATTAAACTGATGAGAATAGTACTACAGAAAATACCACTCATATCGGGTGTGACAGTAAATTGCACTGCGCAGACGCAGTCACCGTGGTTTAAAACAGAGTGGAGGGAGCCAGCATTTTTTTAACCATCTCCCCGTTCGAAAAATCTATTTAATAAATGGCCCCCAGATTGGGGAGTCGGGGACGTTAGAGGGATTAAACTGATGAGAATAGTACTACAGAAAATACCACTCATATCGGGTGTGACAGTAAATTGCACGGCGCAGACGCAGTGACCGTGGTTTAAAACAGAGTGGAGGGAGCCAGCGTTTTTTAACCATCTCCCGTTCGAAAAATCTATTCAATAAATGGCCCCCAGATTGGGGACGTTAGAGGGATTAAACTGATGAGAATAGTACTACAGAAAATACCACTCATATCGGGTGTGACAGTAAATTGCACGGCGCAGACGCAGTCACCGTGGATAAAAACAAAGGGAGGGAGCCAGGGTTTTTAACCATCTCCCCGTTCGAAAAATCAATTCAATTCATCTTTTGGGGACCCTTGGTGTTGTACGTGGCTGGGTGGAGGAAGAAACCTTCAATGACATCACCGGGACGTGGCTAGCTTGGTATCCAACCTTGTGCAAATGGGGAGTTTGCAGTTGTGCAAATGAACTGTTTGCGGTGCATTAAAAGGGAGTTTGGTCTGTCAATGTCTGTGAAGCGGGCGTAACCCTTACACTACCTGATCGATACAACATCATACCTGATCGTATACACACACTGGATGTTTTAAAGCACGTTATTCCAAACAATTTAGGAATGTTAGTTGATTTATGCCCTTTATGGATTAAAACCCGACTCTGCGTCCACTACGTAATTTTCCATGGGAGTTTTGCCATAGATCCCCCTCCGGCATGCCACAGTCCAGGTGTTAGTCCCCTTGAAACAACTTTCTCATCACTATTGTGGCCAGAAAGAGTCCCTGTGGGTTTTAAAATTCGCCTGTCTATTGAAGTCTATGGCGGTTCGCCCGGTTCGCCAGTTCGCGAACATTTGCGGAAGTTCGCGTTCGCTGTTCGCGAACTGAAAATTTTATGTTCGCGACATCACTACTCTTGGTATGTTTAACATCTTTGCAATCTTCTTATAGCCATTTCACCTTCATAAAGATGAATGAGGCATGGATCCCGAAGGGACTGACAGTGGGGGATACGTTTGACTAACAAAAGGCCTGATTAAAAGCCTTGGCCTCAAAATGGTCCCCACGCTGCTGTATTTAATGTCTGCATACCGGATGACTTTCGTGAATTCTTCACCACCAACTAGGGTTCAAGCCGCAATGTTTTAGTCACTTTTCTGCCTGGAAAACATCAATTTTTCCGGCCGCTGCTACAATAGCGGCTGCAACAGTGCCATTATTTTTCAGGCATGTGTACATGCCTAATTTTTCTGTCCTATGGTGCAGCACTGTGGCTGCAAAAACAAACCCAAAAAAAAAGGCACATACAAGTGTCAATTCCCCTTCGTGATCGTTACCTTGTTGTGGTGAAGGGGCTTGCGTATCACAATGAAGCAATCATCATCACCTCTATAAGTGTGTTGGCAATGTTGCCACACCCCAGATGATAAGGCCGTTGCTTCATTATGGTCAGACCAAAAGCGATCGGGTGGCCACGCTACTAGACCCCGGTATAAGCAGAAAGTGGCAGAAATGTTACCAAATTACCAAAAGTCGGAAAGGATGCAGCAGTTCAAAACCAAACTAAAAAATATGCTTTACACAGCTTATAAGGGGGATGTCAATGGGGGATTCGACAATGGTTAATCAATTCGACCGGATAGGGTCCGTAACAGTGATTAAACTGATAGCAATAGTACTAGTTAAGACACCACTCATATAGGGTGTCACAGCACATTGCTCTGTGCACGCGCAGTGCCCCAATTTGGGAGTAAGAGGACCGACCAAGCTGCTTTTTCCATCTCCCGGTTCCTGAAATCAATTCAGTTTAGTGTATGAGAGTTTGGTCTGTCACTGTGAAGGCAGTCGAAGGTACCCGGCCTAAATTTTTTTTCATAAAAGGCAATTCCTGATATGGGACGTAACAGGGATTAAACTGATGAGAATAATACTACAGAAAATACCACTCATATCGGTGGAGGGAGCCAGCGTTTTTAACCATCTCCCGTTCAAAAAATCTATTTAATAAATGGCCCCCAGATTGGGGAGTCGGGGACGTTAGAGGATTAAACTGATGAGAATAATACTACAGAAAATACCACTCATATCGGGTGTGACAGTAAATTGCACGGCGCAGACGCAGTCACCGTGGTTTAAAACAGAGTGGAGGGAGCCAGGGTTTTTTAACCATCTCCCGTTCGAAAAATCTATTCAATAAATGGCACCCAGATTGGGGACGTTAGAGGATTAAACTGATGAGAATAGTACTACAGAAAATACCACTCATATCGGGTGTGACAGTAAATTGCACGGCGCAGGCGCAGTCACCGTGGTTTAAAACAGAGTGGAGGGAGCCAGGGTTTTTTAACCATCTCCCCGTTCGAAAAATCTATTCAATAAATGGCCCCCAGATTGGGGACGTTAGAGGGATTAAACTGATGAGAATAGTACTACAGAAAATACCACTCATATCGGGTGTGACAGTAAATTGCACGGCGCAGACGCAGTCACCGTGGTTTAAAACAGAGTGGAGGGAGCCAGGTTTTTTAACCATCTCCCGTTCGAAAAATCTATTCAATAAATGGCACCCAGATTGGGGACGTTAGAGGGATTAAACTGATGAGAATAGTACTACAGAAAATACCACTCATATCGGGTGTGACAGTAAATTGCACGGCGCAGACGCAGTCACCGTGGTTTAAAACAGAGTGGAGGGAGCCAGGGTTTTTAACCATCTCCCGTTCGAAAAATCTATTCAATAAATGGCCCCCAGATTGGGGACGTTAGAGGGATTAAACTGATGAGAATAGTACTACAGAAAATACCACTCATATCGGGTGTGACAGTAAATTGCACGGCGCAGACGCAGTCACCGTGGTTTAAAACAGAGTGGAGGGAGCCAGGGTTTTTAACCATCTCCCGTTCGAAAAATCTATTCAATAAATGGCACCCAGATTGGGGACGTTAGAGGGATTAAACTGATGAGAATAGTACTACAGAAAATACCACTCATATCGGGTGTGACAGTAAATTGCACGGCGCAGACGCAGTCACCGTGGATTAAAACAGAGTGGAGGGAGCCAGCGTTTTTTAACCATCTCCCCGTTCGAAAAATCTATTTAATAAATGGCCCCCAGATTGGTGAGTCGGGACGTTAGAGGATTAAACTGATGAGAATAGTACTACAGAAAATACCACTCATATCGGGTGTGACAGTAAATTGCACGGCGCAGACGCAGTCACCGTGGTTTAAAACAGAGTGGAGGGAGCCAGGTTTTTTTAACCATCTCCCGTTCGAAAAATCTATTCAATAAATGGCACCCAGATTGGGGACGTTAGAGGGATTAAACTGATGAGAATAGTACTACAGAAAATACCACTCATATCGGGTGTGACAGTAAATTGCACGGCGCAGACGCAGTCACCGTGGTTTAAAACAGAGTGGAGGGAGCCAGGGTTTTTAACCATCTCCCGTTCGAAAAATCTATTCAATAAATGGCACCCAGATTGGGGACGTTAGAGGGATTAAACTGATGAGAATAGTACTACAGAAAATACCACTCATATCGGGTGTGACAGTAAATTGCACGGCGCAGACGCAGTCACCGTGGTTTTAAAACAGAGTGGAGGGAGCCAGGGTTTTTAACCATCTCCCCGTTCGAAAAATCTATTCAATAAATGGCCCCCAGATTGGGGACGTTAGAGGATTAAACTGATGAGAATAGTACTACAGAAAATACCACTCATATCGGGTGTGACAGTAAATTGCACGGCGCAGACGCAGTCACCGTGGTTTAAAACAGAGTGGAGGGAGCCAGCATTTTTTAACCATCTCCCGTTCGAAAAATCTATTTAATAAATGGCCCCCAGATTGGGGAGTCGGGGACGTTAGAGGGATTAAACTGATGAGAATAGTACTACAGAAAATACCACTCATATCGGGTGTGACAGTAAATTGCACGGCGCAGACGCAGTGACCGTGGTTTAAAACAGAGTGGAGGGAGCCAGCGTTTTTTAACCATCTCCCGTTCGAAAAATCTATTCAATAAATGGCCCCCAGATTGGGGACGTTAGAGGGATTAAACTGATGAGAATAGTACTACAGAAAATACCACTCATATCGGGTGTGACAGTAAATTGCACGGCGCAGACGCAGTCACCGTGGATAAAAACAAAGGGGAGGGAGCCAGCGTTTTTAACCATCTCCCGTTCGAAAAATCAATTCAATTCATCTTTTGGGGACCCTTGGTGTTGTACGTGGCTGGGTGGAGGAAGAAACCTTCAATGACATCACCGGGACGTGGCTAGCTTGGTATCCAACCTTGTGCAAATGGGGAGTTTGCAGTTGTGCAAATGAACTGTTTGCGGTGCATTAAAAGGGAGTTTGGTCTGTCAATGTCTGTGAAGCGGGCGTAACCCTTACACTACCTGATCGATACAACATCATACCTGATCGTATACACACACTGGATGTTTTAAAGCACGTTATTCCAAACAATTTAGGAATGTTAGTTGATTTATGCCCTTTATGGATTAAAACCCGACTCTGCGTCCACTACGTAATTTTCCATGGGTTTTGCCATAGATCCCCCTCCGGCATGCCACAGTCCAGGTGTTAGTCCCCTTGAAACAACTTTCTCATCACTATTGTGGCCAGAAAGAGTCCCTGTGGGTTTTAAAATTCGCCTGTCTATTGAAGTCTATGGCGGTTCGCCCGGTTCGCCAGTTCGCGAACATTTGCGGAAGTTCGCGTTCGCTGTTCGCGAACTGAAAATTTTATGTTCGCGACATCACTACTCTTGGTATGTTTAACATCTTTGCAATCTTCTTATAGCCATTGCCCTTCCTGTGAAGAGAAATCCCCTCTTCTCTTGTCTTCCTGGACCATTCTCTTGACTTCACCATGTCTGTAAACACACCAGTAAATGTCTAGAAGGAGCCGAGTATCACAGTCATTTTACATCTGCCTAATTGGTGCTTATTATGCTTGATTGCTGCTCCTTGACATCCAGAGGTGTTTTCAATACCTGATCGAAAACACTTGAATGAACCTCTGTTCTTAAGGCCTCATGCACACGACAGTATTTTTTTGCGGTCCGCAAAACAGGGTTCCGTTGATCCGTGTCCATTTTGGCTTCCGTTGTGTTTCCATTTGTCTTCCATTATTTTTGCGGACCAAAAAAAAAAGGAATTGCTAGTGCCACAAAAGAAATTTGAATATCCACACCCAGGAAATATCGGTATATATGCTGGGCACCTGGGTACAGAGCTGCATTTGGCTGCTTGTCTTTGCTGTTGTTGTGTTTTTTCTCAACATGGCGGATGACTCTGATGAGGAGGTCGTACTGCATTGGTTAATATCTCGGCGATGGGGACAGCGCTCTGTTTGGGTGAAAGAAGAACCGATTCCCAGGCGTCGGTTTTAGGTCCATCTGATTGTTTCCCAACGCCACCGGAAAGGACACTTTCATACACTCTACAAAGATCTTCGCCAGCATCCTGCGAAGTTTTTTGCATTTTGTCGGATGTCAGTGTCTACATTTGATAGTTTGCTGGCGTCGCTACGTACTGTCCTTACCTTCATGGACACCAATATGCGGCGCTGCATTTCTCCGGCGGAAAGGCTCATCGTCACGTTGAGGTAACATATATATTCGTGCTACGTTAAACAGTCATGTGCTTTGCTTCACTCCCCTGGAACATGTAGTTTTCAACATCTTTTTGGTTAGACATGTGCGAATGTTTGTCCAAGTGATATCTTACTATGTCCATAATCTGTTGTTGTCATGTTTGTGGTTTTTTGTACAGAAATTGCAGACACATGTTCTCGCCAAACAAAACTATGAATGTCTTTCCAAATGCCTTTAAATTTGTTTTTTGGCCCTTCATGTCCCTATCATGGCGAGTCTTCACATCCTCCTTTTATAGTCGCCCAAATTTGATTTGTTGCAACTTTGGACTACTAGTTGTTTGAATGTTTTTTTTATAGTTTTTACATGACCCTACCTCCACTATTGATAGTGTAATGTCCCCAAAGTGTAGATTATACAAATGTTATTTCTCGTGTATGCCACTCTTTCCTTTGCAAATAATATGTCTCCTCAGATATCTTATGTGTGAATCATGTTTTGTAAGTTCTGTTTTTGTTTCTGCTTAACTTTTAATTTTTTCTTTCTAGATTCCTTGCTACAGGAAATTCGTTTGCATCCCTGCATTTCGAGTTTCTTTTGGGAACCTCGACGATTTCGCGGATTGTACATCACACTTGCCATGTCATCTGGCAGCAACTCCGCGAGACGGTGATGCCACAGCCCAAGGCGGACGATTGGCTTTGAATCGCTGACGGCTTCCAACTTTCTGCGCAGTTCCCTAGCTGCATTGGGGCAATGGATGGCAAGCACATTCGTGTGAAGAAGCCGCCTCACTCTGGCTCCCGATTCTTCAATTATAAACAGTATTTTTCAGTGGTGCTGATGGCTGTTGCTGACAGTAACTACCGGTTTATAATGGTTGATATCGGGGCCTATGGAAGCACTGCAGATGCTCACATCTTTAGTGCTTCTAGAATGGGTGAGCGGCTTCGTGCCAACCAGCTTGCCCTTCCCGAGGCCAGAAGACTGCCCGGATCAGCAGGTCCGCCGGCTCCATTTGTCATCGTGGCGGATGAAGGGTTTGCTTTGACTTACCATGTTATGCGACCCTTTCCAAAGCGTGGTTTGGATGTTCGGAGGCGTATTTTCAACTAACGGTTGACTCGTGCCCGTCGGTATGTGGAGTGCGCTTTTGGGATACAATCTAGTAATTGGAGGGTGTTTTTGTCATCCATACAGATGGATCCGGAGAGTGCTACCCTGGTTATTCAGGCTTGTGTAGTTTTACACAACTACACCAGGATTCACGAGGCTCCCTCTTCTGTTGACAGGGAAGATTTTCCTACGTCAACAGGTTTGGGTTTGGATCGGACCCGGCATAGATGCCCTGGGACTGCAGGCATTGCAGTTCGGGAACTCTTTGCAGATTACTTTCTCAGCCCAGAGGGGTCCTTGCCATGGCAGAGGGACGCTATTTGTGGCAGTGTTTAATTTCTTCTGGCCTTGGTAGTTTTTTTTTATTTTGGTAATAGATAGCTTGTGTCATTTATGTCATAGTTTAGTGTAGGGACTCGCAAGAGAATGAGGACCCTTGACGTGGGTTGCGGGCTGAGGTTTTTGGTCAAAAACAAAAACCTGATCTTGATAAATAATAAAGATGGCGATGTTTTTTGCCTTCATTAAAATCCTTTCAAAAAACCTTCTAATACCTAATTTTATGAAGTTAACATGTATGTGTATGTGTAGATTTGAAAAAAATAATCTGTGTGTATAAATACTACTGACTGTTTGGGTAATGTGATCTAAGACACATCTAACTAATCGTGTACACCATTATTAACATATCATAATGTTTATATACTTCAGGCGATCGGTCCGAATAAAAGGACGACACAGAGCATTTGGGGATGTGGTAAGGTGCAAGGTGTCATATGTGATGGCAGGTACGTGTCACCGAGGTTGCTGGCCTCGGTGAGGTGAGAGCCGGGTTTTTGTCTGCAGCAGTTAGTGCTGTTTGGCTTTGTTAAATAGCATGGCTGCAAAGCCGATCCGGGCCGGCTCTTACTGGGAGCAGCTAAAGAGTAGGGTGGGTGGCTGCTCCCCACGGTCCAGTCCATGTTTTGGGCTGGATATAAAACGCAGCCAGCAGCTGTGTCTGGGGAGTGTGATTATCCTGGAGCTGCTAACAGGGCTGGGAGTTCTCTGTCCTGGAGGAAAGCGCTCAGCAAGGAGGTGTTGTGTTCCTGGCTACCTGAAGCTGGATTCTCCTGCGGCTGGGCCGACAGCGTGGTGCGAACCTGCACCTACACCTCCCAGGTGACTGAACCTGTGTTGGACTGTTTTTGTTTGGCTACGTTATTTCCGTTGTGTGTGAACTGTCACCAAGAGACTGTTTTTCATTTTGTGTGCAAGTGTGAATAAAACACTGTTTGTTGCACAATCTGGACTCCTGGTTTTGCCTCTAAACTGCACCCGCACCGCTGACTACCAGAGCGACTCCCCACATTTGGTGTCGGATGCGGGCATGCGCAGTGAGGCTGGCGTGAGCGCCGAAGTTTTGTTTTTCTAAAGTGTATGGAATATATTAAGCCAGCAAAGCTGCAAGCAGGAGTTTCTGGCAACATGGAGGCTGCTGTGAAGGCTCTCATAGAGGCTAACGTGCAGCAGCGGGAGACCAACCAACTACTGCTACAACATGTGATGGCGTTACAGGCGGCAGGAGCGTCCCACCACGTCCAAGATGCCCGGAAGCGGTCCGTGCGGCGATCCCAAAAATGACCCCCGCAGACGGCGTTGAGGCGTACCTGGCGGTTTTTGAGAAGGTCGCCGTGAGGGAAAAGTTACCCCGTGACCAGTGGGCTGAGGTGGTCGCTCCGTTCCTGGCTTCCGGACCCCAGCAGGTGTTTTTCGACTTGTCGGATGACCAAGCGGCAGATTATGACACTGTGAAAGGAGAGGTCCTAGCCAGACTGGGCGTGAACGTGCTGGTCCGCGCCCAAAGAGTCCACCAGTGGGACTTTAAAGCGACTGAACCCGCTAGGCCGCAGTTCTACGATCTGCTGCACAGGCTGCAAAAGTGGCTGCAGCCCGATCTACTAAGTCCCACTGCCATGCTGGATCGACTGTTGGCGGACATCTTTTGGAGGGCCCTGCCTTATCCCCTCCAGCACTGGATCGGCCAGGTATCGCCCACCAATGCCCTGGAGATGGTCGACCTGGTGGAGCGCTACGAGGCCACCAGAAACCTGCAGGGGACTCTTGCGGGGAAGGGTCAGTCAAACCCGGAGGCCTCTGCCCCAGTTCCGGCGTCCGGCGACAGAGCGGCCTGCCCGGAATATACCCCTGCGAGTCCGCCTCCCGTGGTATGCTGGAGGTGTCAGGAGCCAGGCCACATCAGGGCCGACTGTCCGCATCGGGATGAGCCGATGGATATGAACTACGAGGGTCGTCACTCCCTGTATGCACGGAAGCTGTGCGCAACTGGCACCCGTGAGGTGCAGGACCATAACCACCTGTGTCAGGTAGAGGTGGGAGACTCTCTGGCGGTGGCTCTGCTGGACTCCGGGAGTTTAGTCTCCCTGGTAAGGGCTGCACTTGTACGGCCTGCGGAGTATACTGGCCGTAAAGTCGGGTCCTGTGCATCCACGGAGACCTGAAAGACTATCCCACTGCACTAGTGACTTTGTCCACAGCGGCTGGTAGGTGGACCCACGAGGTGGCTGTCGCTACTAAACTCCCACACGAACTAATACTTGGGAGGGACTTCCCGGTTTTCAGCGCTGTGGCCGGCAATAAAGGTATCTGAGGGACCCGAGACAGGGGTGACCCTAGTAGAGTGGCCTGATACCGCTGGAAGGCCAGAACCCTGGGAGCCCGAGTCTGAAGGGCCGGCGGTAGGGGTGACCACTGCTCCAGCGGTAGAGGGAGACAACCCCACTGAGTGTAATGGTGGGAGACACGGAGGACTTGCCACCGGGACCTGAGTTGGCAGACCTCAATGTCTCCGGGGAAAATTTTGGGACCGCACAACACCGGGACCAAACCCTAACCAGGGCCTGGGAGAATGTGCTGGAAATTGATGGGAAACCCCAGAAACCAGGGGCTGAATTAATGTTCCCACGGTTTATTGTTCTGCAGGATATGTTGTATCGGGTGAACCAAATCCGAGGCGAACCTGTTGAACAGTTGGTGGTGCCCACAGCGTATCGCAAGCTTGTCATGGAGCTTGCCCACCAGCATGTTCTTGGGGACACCTGGGGTGGCAGAAAACCCAGGACCGCATACTGCAGCGATTTTATTGGCCCAGTGTGTTCAAGGAGGTAGAGAATTATTGTAAGTCCTGTCCGACCTGTCAGATAACTAGCCCCCAGCCACATTTCCGTAGTCCCTGGTACCTCTGCCAATTATTGAAGTACCGTTTGAGCGAATCGCGATGGATTTAGTGGGCCTGTACCAAAGTCTGCCAGGGGCCACCAACACATTCTGGTAGTTCTCGACTATGCCACTCGGTATCCGGAGGCGGTGCCTCTGCGACATACCTCAGCTAAGCTCATTGCCAAAGAGTTAATGGAGATGTTTTCCCGTGTGGGCCTGCCAAAAGAGGTTCTGACAGACCAAGGGACCCCTTTTATGTCCAAAGTAATGAGGAACTGTGTAAATTGTTGCGTATAAAGCAGTTACGGACGTCCGTTTACCATCCGCAAACAGACGGTCTTGTGGAGAGGTTTAACCAAACTCTAAAAAATATGTTAAAGAGGGTGGTGTCTAGAGATGGGAAGGACTGGGATCTGCTTCTGCCCTATCTCATGTTCGCAGTGCGAGAGGTGCCCCAGGCCTCTACTGGGTTCTCGCCCTTCGAACTGCTTTATAGCAGACACCCTCGGGGCCTGTTGGATATCGCCAAGGAAGCGTGGGAACAACAGCCTGTCCCCCACAAAAGTGTCATTGAGTATGTCGCCCAAATGCAGGACCGGATGGAAAGGGTGTTGCCCTTGGTCCGGGAGCATATGGAGGCAGCGCAACAAGCCCAGAGTAGGGTGTACAATCGTCAGGCTCGGGTGCGGGACTTCAATCCGGGAGATCGGGTTTTGGTTCTGGTACCCACCCTTGACAGCAAATTCCTAGCTAGGTGGCAGGGCCCCTATGAGGTGATCGAGAAGGTAGGGAAGTAAATTACAAAGTACACCAGCCAGGGCGGCGCAAGCCGGAGCAGGTGTACCACGTGAATTTACTTAAGCCGTGGAAAGATAGGGACACAGCCGGCGACCACAGCCCCCGGCCAGGGCTTCTAGGTGAAAAGGGTCCAGCCCCACAGTTCGAGGCCTGTGAAGCAGTAACCACGGTAAAAATTGCAGACAGCCTGTCTTCCAAACAAGTTCAGGAAGTCAGGGAGTTCATCAGTCGGAACACGGATGTGTTCTCGGACCTCCCTGGCCGCACGTCTCTCATCCAACATGACATCGTCACTGAGCCTCAGGCCAAGATCCGGTTAAAACCATACCGGGTACCCGAGGCTCGGCGGCGGAGCCATCGCGGAGGAAGTACAGTTAATGTTGAAGCTCGAGGTCATTGAGGAGTCGAAAAGTGAGTGGGCCAGTCCCATAGTCCTAATACCCAAGCCGGATGGGACGTTGCGGTTCTGCAACGACTTTCGCAAGTTAAATGAAGTATCCAAGTTTGGCGCGTATCCCATGCCCGAGTAGACGAGCTGGTTGAAAGTTTAGGACAAGCCCGTTATTTTTCTGTGCTGGACCTCACTAAAGGGTACTGGCAGGTACCCTTAACGAGTCGGCTAAGGAAAAAACCGCATTTGTTACCCCGCAGGGCCTGTATCACTACAAGGTGTTGCCCTTTGGCCTGCATGGCGCCCCCGCCACTTTCCAAGGTTAATGGACATAGTGCTGCGACCACATCGTCGGTGCGCCTCGGCCTACTTGGATGATGTAGTCATCCACAGCACCGACTGGGAAAGCCATTTACCCAAGGTGCAGGCGGTAGTGGATGCCCTGAGGAAAGCCGGACTGACCGCTAACCCAAAGAAGTGCTCCATAGGGTTAGAGGAGACAAAATATCTGGGATATGTAATTGGGCGGGGAGTCATCAAACCTCAGGTAACTAAGGTAGAGGCCATTCGTAACTGGCCCCGACCGGTCACCACCAGGCAGGTAAAGTCGTTCCTGGGGATTGTAGGTTACTACATGAGGTTTGTGCCCCACTTTGCCACAATAGCAGCGCCATTGACAGACCTGTTGAAGGGCGAAAGTCTGGGAGGGTTAGCTGGAGTGAGAAGGCGGAGGAGGCTTTCTCCGCGTTGAAGTCGGCCCTGTGTGGGTCCCGGTTTTGGTGACACCCGACTTCAACAAGGAGTTTGTCGTACAGACCGACGCCTCGGAGGTAGGCCTCGGTGCGGTACTGTCGCAGGAGGTCAACGGGGAAGAACATCCCGTTGTCTTCCTGAGCCGTAAGCTCAGTCCCGCCCGAGTCCAGGTATAGTATAGTGGAGAGGAGTGCCTGGCTATCAAGTGGGCACTCGAGATCTCTCCGCTACTACCTGTTAGGGAGGAGGTTCCGTCTGGTGACCGACCATTCCCCCTCAAATGGATGAGTCAGGCCAAGGAGAGGAATGCTCGGGTCACCAGGTGGTTCCTATCTCTTCAAAATTTCAAGTTTTCCGTGGAACACAGGGCAGGCCGCTTGCAGGGCAACGCAGATGCCCTGTCCCGCGTCCACTGCCTCACGTGTGTTCACCCCCTCAGGAGTTGAACAAAGGGGGTATGTGGTAAGGTGCAAGGTGTCATATGTGATGGCAGGTACGTGTCACCGAGGTTGCTGGCCTCGGTGAGGTGAGAGCCGGGTTTTTGTCTGCAGCAGCTAGTGCTGTTTGGCTTTGTTAAATAGCATGGCTGCAAAGCCGATCCGGGCCGGCTCTTACTGGGAGCAGCTAAAGAGTAGGGTGGGTGGCTGCTCCCACGGTCCAGTCCATGTTTTGGGCTGGATATAAAACGCAGCCAGCAGCTGTGTCTGGGGAGTGTGATTATCCTGGAGCTGCTAACAGGGCTGGGAGTTCTCTGTCCTGGAGGAAAGCGCTCAGCAAGGAGGTGTTGTGTTCCTGGCTACCTGAAGCTGGATTCTCCTGCGGCTGGGCCGACAGCGTGGTGCGAACCTGCACCTACACCTCCCAGGTGACTGAACCTGTGTTGGACTGTTTTTGTTTGGCTACGTTATTTCCGTTGTGTGTGAACTGTCACCAAGAGACTGTTTTTCATTTTGTGTGCAAGTGTGAATAAAACACTGTTTGTTGCACAATCTGGACTCCTGGTTTTGCCTCTAAACTGCACCCGCACCGCTGACTACCAGAGCGACTCCCCACAGGGAATAATCAAATTTTTAAAATTGAAAAACAGTCCCCATAGTAAACAAAGGCCGTCTATTTGGCCACATAACAAACAGACGAATTTAGAAAAATAAATTAACTTTAGCTATAGAAACAAAAATTATAAGTCCAAAAGATCCCTGGTGAAGGACCCGGGGTGAAAGGCAGATACATCCCTTCCTTGTCTTGGTTGGTGGGGCAAATTTTGAAAGTGGCCACCATGAGGAGGATGTGAAGGGTGATGGGTGGGAGCTGGCCCCACTCCATACCCTGTTCCAGGGCAAGGTGGCCCCTGTGGTGGGTGGGGGATATCTGGGGACCTGCTGGGATGATGCCCCCAGTATTTGGCACCGCAAATTGAACACCTGGCTCAAGATGTCCCCCTCGTAGGATGAGGCAAACATCTCGAACACCAGGGTCAAAGCAGACATACATGGTATATGCCGTGCTGGCTGCACACGGCGAAGAAGGGCGCAAGCCCCCTTAGCATGGCTTCCTCTTGTCCCTCACTCCTCCTCTGGGCAAGGAACTCAATGATGCGGGAGTCGATCATCTCCCGAGTTGCTTGCGCAGAGGAGGAGGGGGGAAGAGTTTGCAGACGGCGTGGCTGAGGCTGCTGAACCCTTTCGGGGCTTGGCTGGGAAATGGCGGCAGGCTCTGCAGAATGGGTTGCCTTTTCCTCTGCCGGGGTGGGGCCTGGACTGCTGACAGGGGAGACGAAAGCCGGTGTGTCGCAAATGTAGCATCCCCAAGTCAGGGCAATGTATGGAACTAACCTGGGGAATGCCAGTGATGGAGAGGCCGGCACGCTGTTCCTCTGGGGCACTCTCTGGGTTCTTGCGGGACACAGCCAGGTGGAATGTGAGGTGCCCTTGGTGTTGTAGTTTAACGTGCCTATGGCTGGGTCCCTGATGTGTCGTGACGCCAGTGCCAGTAAACGGTGGCACACCGTATTTATAGTAGGAATAACAGAGGTGCAGACTTGTAACTTGAAAACAGAATTCCAACTTTACTGAAAACAGTGATGATACAGTAAGCAGTCTTTCCAACAGTTCCTTTTTGCAGACAATCACAATTGCAGTGGTCTTACATCCAGCAAGGTAAAACAGAGGGTGATAATACAGGACTTGGAATTGCAGGTGAACCTTACTTTCTTCCTGACTCGTCCTGACTGGAATTGATGCTTCAAGGCCCCAATGCCCTACTTCTGGCTTATATCCTCGAATCTCCAGTTTATAATGTACCTCCTCTTGACATTTAGTACCTCTTGCTCTAGGGATTGCCTCCAGGTTGACTTCTGCTGAACTCGCCTAGGCCTGAGACATGTGGCCTTCACAGACTCCAGGGTCTGCACTCCTTCTCCTAGGGCACCATCTTCCTAGGGTGGATTCCTCACAGGCCATAAGGCCTGGGTTTGGCCTTCACAGGCACATGGCCTGCACTTGTCTAAGGCATACTCTAGACTGCCTTCCCTTCCCCTGACTGGGCCTTATATAGACTAGGGCAACCTAGCTCCCTCTAGTGACTAGAGCTGGAATTACATCCCTAGCCGGCCTGCACATAGCACATTTCACAGTAACAGGGGAATCAAATACCATAAATTACATTGATTTACATTGCATGGTACAAATAGGACCTTTACCAGCCTCCTCCTAAAATGAGAGGAGCGACAGCAGCCAAGTGACCCTTCCGTAGTGACGGGCAGTACAACTCCCGTACACTACATACCCCGCTGCTTTAAGCTGAGTACGCCCTCGTACTCTACCAGAGTACCGCCCTACTGGAATTTCCACCTGAAAGAGACAAAAGAAAAACATGCAAGAATACATACATATCAGTACTCAATTCTATCTGCATCGACAATTGTCATCAGGTCCAGCTGACTGACGGAGAAGTGCGGTGACAAGGGCGTCGCTCTCTTTCTTCAGGATAAAGAGTGGAACTGGGGCGCTGACCTGGCACAGCGGATGTTAGGGAATACCAGGATAGTCCATGACAATGAGTGAGTCCATAAAAGCATATCACAGAGACTCGCACACAGGAGTCCATCTCTGGGCACATAGACTTAGATAAAATATGTTTTAGCAATAAATACGGTCAGCAGCACATACATAAAATCACAATACAGGACTCTGACAACACCAGGGTAACATCTTCCTGGCAAGTCCTGCGTATATTTAAAGTGCTGACATAAAGAACCCTTTTCAACCTGAAATGGGGGTTAAAAAGGGATAAGGTGCAAATAAAAACACAACTTGGAGTTATTAAAGTACTTGACGCCACAATGTTAGCAGCAGGCAGGATGTCCCGGAACAGAAAGAGGCAGGCTGGGAGCAGTGGTTCCACAGTGGCAACTTATTTGTCAAACATGCCACCGGCCGTGGGGAACTGGCAGCAAGCTCTACCAGCCTGGCAAACTTAAAGGAACAGTTCCTGCAACAAATATGATGTCCCTGTGAGGATGAGCAAAAATGGCCTAGCAGGCCTGCTCACAGGTAGGTGTCAAATGAGCCCCGTTCAGTCGGAGGTAGTGCAGCCCTGTGCTGCAGGTAGTCTGGGCCATGCACCAGGGCCACTTGGAGGGTGCCCACCACAAAGAATGGGCTGGAAACATCACCGGTATTGGGCCTACCCACCTCATTGGCCCGCTGGGTTGCGGACACACAGGAGCTGCTGGTCTCGGGACACGGGCCGGCGCTGGGGTAGACACTTCCTCTGGCCGGGACATAACGCTCCCGTCACGGCGGACTCGGCTCCTGGCATAAGTCAATTTATCCGCTGTTACACGGACCTTGGGTGGCTCAGCGTTAGCGGTAGGACCTTGGACTACGGGTTCGGGTGGTACAGGGGTCACAGGTAACTCACCACCGCTGGACTGCTGCGCTGTCTTCTTAGAATCTGCCACTTGCCGCAGGCCATCCAGGTAAGCCTGTAAGGAAGCGATCCGCTCCTCCAGGGCGGAGATCTCACTGCTGGATTCCGGCACACTTGCAGCAGGCTCAGATGAGGTTCTATCCTGGCGGTTCTTCCGCAGGTCATCCATGGCTTCACTGAACTGGGCCATCCGCGCCCAATCAGCGGCTGTCTTCTCTCGTCGCGGCAGCTCTGGAGAGGGGTAAGGACTGGGAGGCTTGTCCAGGATCGTCGGCTGCCAGAAAATGTTCGGGCCGAGAAAGGAACTCTTCTCCTGAGTACGTATTCCGGATGGGTCCCGGCGGGTCCTCTGCCTCCACCGGATCTTCTGCTTCTTCCCAGTCCTCCGGTACCGGTCCGGGACGGGTCACCGCAGTGGCATATGGGCCTCGCAGGCCCTCTGCGGGAGTGAACTCCACTTTCTCTCCGACCGCTAGATTATGCAGTCGCCCGGGAGATAGCTGCGCTTGACGGACCGGCGATTCACGTAGTAGTCCCGGTTGGTGCCGGTTTCTTGGATGAAGCCAAATCCTCTGACCTTATCAAACTCGAGCACGACTCCGGTGCGGCGTTCAAGCTGGGGTTTGCTGTCCCTGGAATCTTCATAGATCCGCTTGGTAACTTCCTCGAAGTACTTCTTCTGCGTGGTGGTTTTTAAAGTTGCCGCCACTCGGATCTCGGCCATCAGGGCCGACCACGCGAGGTTCCGCGGGAGAAAGCCTTCTCGCTGCGGGTGGAAACGGCAGGGTTCGGCTTGTGGCCATGGACAGGTTTGGGCCATGTCGCTGGGAGTATACGCTGGGGCGCAGGGCGCTCCTTAGTTGCTCCTGAGGTCGCCTCCATTGCACCAACTACGGCTCCGGATCCCTCCGATTCAGGTAGGAAACCCCGTAGCAGGGTGAGCCACTGTTCCAGCAGGCTCCACCCCGTCGATTCTTGCACGCCCCTAGGTATTCCAGTATAGGGTAGGCGGTGTCCATATTATAATCCTCAAGGGAAGGCGTTACCTCCAGGTCGTCTCCTCCTCCTTCTTGGAGGGTTTTGGCGCCAAATTTTCGCGCCACTGAGGACAGTGATGGCGCAAGAAGAAGTCCAATGACGCCGGCGCCATCTTGGACGCCATGATGCATCAATTCAATGACAGCAAGCAGCGGTAGTAAAACAGCATAAAAGTCCACAAAAATGCACTTTGAAGTGGCGATTTTCTTCCTCTTGATAGCGCAACACTGCACAGCGCTTTCTGGAGGTTTTTGGGACACTTTTCTGTACGTTTTAGGTCCGCAAAGTTTACTTCAAATAAACAGGCGTTTTGTCACTTGGCAAACTGGTTAAGGCACAAAGTTCACGTTTTTGCTCACAGTCCGTAAAACGTGCGTATCCTGTTCGTGACGCCAAAATGTAGCATCCCCAAGTCAGGGCAATGTATGGAACTAACCTGGGGAATGCCAGTGATGGAGAGGCCGGCACGCTGTTCCTCTGGGGCACTCTCTGGGTTCTTGCGGGACACAGCCAGGTGGAATGTGAGGTGCCCTTGGTGTTGTAGTTTAACGTGCCTATGGCTGGGTCCCTGATGTGTCGTGACGCCAGTGCCAGTAAACGGTGGCACACCGTATTTATAGTAGGAATAACAGAGGTGCAGACTTGTAACTTGAAAACAGAATTCCAACTTTACTGAAAACAGTGATGATACAGTAAGCAGTCTTTCCAACAGTTCCTTTTTGCAGACAATCACAATTGCAGTGGTCTTACATCCAGCAAGGTAAAACAGAGGGTGATAATACAGGACTTGGAATTGCAGGTGAACCTTACTTTCTTCCTGACTCGTCCTGACTGGAATTGATGCTTCAAGGCCCCAATGCCCTACTTCTGGCTTATATCCTCGAATCTCCAGTTTATAATGTACCTCCTCTTGACATTTAGTACCTCTTGCTCTAGGGATTGCCTCCAGGTTGACTTCTGCTGAACTCGCCTAGGCCTGAGACATGTGGCCTTCACAGACTCCAGGGTCTGCACTCCTTCTCCTAGGGCACCATCTTCCTAGGGTGGATTCCTCACAGGCCATAAGGCCTGGGTTTGGCCTTCACAGGCACATGGCCTGCACTTGTCTAAGGCATACTCTAGACTGCCTTCCCTTCCCCTGACTGGGCCTTATATAGACTAGGGCAACCTAGCTCCCTCTAGTGACTAGAGCTGGAATTACATCCCTAGCCGGCCTGCACATAGCACATTTCACAGTAACAGGGGAATCAAATACCATAAATTACATTGATTTACATTGCATGGTACAAATAGGACCTTTACCAGCCTCCTCCTAAAATGAGAGGAGCGACAGCAGCCAAGTGACCCTTCCGTAGTGACGGGCAGTACAACTCCCGTACACTACATACCCCGCTGCTTTAAGCTGAGTACGCCCTCGTACTCTACCAGAGTACCGCCCTACTGGAATTTCCACCTGAAAGAGACAAAAGAAAAACATGCAAGAATACATACATATCAGTACTCAATTCTATCTGCATCGACAATTGTCATCAGGTCCAGCTGACTGACGGAGAAGTGCGGTGACAAGGGCGTCGCTCTCTTTCTTCAGGATAAAGAGTGGAACTGGGGCGCTGACCTGGCACAGCGGATGTTAGGGAATACCAGGATAGTCCATGACAATGAGTGAGTCCATAAAAGCATATCACAGAGACTCGCACACAGGGAGTCCATCTCTGGGCACATAGACTTAGATAAAATATGTTTTAGCAATAAATACGGTCAGCAGCACATACATAAAATCACAATACAGGACTCTGACAACACCAGGGTAACATCTTCCTGGCAAGTCCTGCGTATATTTAAAGTGCTGACATAAAAGAACCCTTTTCAACCTGAAATGGGGGTTAAAAAGGGATAAGGTGCAAATAAAAACACAACTTGGAGTTATTAAAGTACTTGACGCCACAATGTTAGCAGCAGGCAGGATGTCCCGGAACAGAAAGAGGCAGGCTGGGAGCAGTGGTTCCACAGTGGCAACTTATTTGTCAAACATGCCACCGGCCGTGGGGAACTGGCAGCAAGCTCTACCAGCCTGGCAAACTTAAAGGAACAGTTCCTGCAACAAATATGATGTCCCTGTGAGGATGAGCAAAAATGGCCTAGCAGGCCTGCTCACAGGTAGGTGTCAAATGAGCCCCGTTCGTCGGAGGTAGTGCAGCCCTGTGCTGCAGGTAGTCTGGGCCATGCACCAGGGCCACTTGGAGGGGTGCCCACCACAAAGAATGGGCTGGAAACATCACCGGTATTGGGCCTACCCACCTCATTGGCCCGCTGGGTTGCGGACACACAGGAGCTGCTGGTCTCGGGACACGGGCCGGCGCTGGGGTAGACACTTCCTCTGGCCGGGACATAACGCTCCCGTCACGGCGGACTCGGCTCCTGGCATAAGTCAATTTATCCGCTGTTACACGGACCTTGGGTGGCTCAGCGTTAGCGGTAGGACCTTGGACTACGGGTTCGGGTGGTACAGGGGTCACAGGTAACTCACCACCGCTGGACTGCTGCGCTGTCTTCTTAGAATCTGCCACTTGCCGCAGGCCATCCAGGTAAGCCTGTAAGGAAGCGATCCGCTCCTCCAGGGCGGAGATCTCACTGCTGGATTCCGGCACACTTGCAGCAGGCTCAGATGAGGTTCTATCCTGGCGGTTCTTCCGCAGGTCATCCATGGCTTCACTGAACTGGGCCATCCGCGCCCAATCAGCGGCTGTCTTCTCTCGTCACGGCAGCTCTGGAGAGGGGTAAGGACTGGGAGGCTTGTCCAGGATCGTCGGCTGCCAGAAAATGTTCGGGCCGAGAAAGGAACTCTTCTCCTGGTACGTATTCCGGATGGGTCCCGGCGGGTCCTCTGCCTCCACCGGATCTTCTGCTTCTTCCCAGTCCTCCGGTACCGGTCCGGGACGGGTCACCGCAGTAGCATATGGGCCTCGCAGGCCCTCTGCGGGAGTGAACTCCACTTTCTCTCCGACCGCTAGATTATGCAGTCGCCCCGGGAGATAGCTGCGCTTGACGGACCGGCGATTCACGTAGTAGTCCCGGTTGGTGCCGGTTTCTTGGATGAATCCAAATCCTCTGACCTTGTCAAACTCTAGCACTACTCCAGTGCGGCGTTCAAGCTGGGGTTTGCTGTCCCTGGAATCTTCATAGATCCGCTTGGTAACTTCCTCGAAATACTTTTTCTGAGTGGTAGTTTTTAAAGTTGCCGCCACTCGGATCTCGGCCATCAGGGCCGACCACGCGGGGTTCCGCGGGAGAAAGCCTTCTCGCTGCGGGTGGAAACGGCAGGGTTCGGCTTGTGGCCATGGACAGGTTTGGGCCATGTCGCTGGGAGTATACGCTGGGGGCGCAGGGCGCTCCTTAGTTGCTCCTGAGGTCGCCTCCATTGCACCAACTACGGCTCCGGATCCCTCCGATTCAGGTAGGAAACCCCGTAGCAGGGTGAGCCACTGTTCCAGCAGGCTCCACCCCGTCGATTCTTGCACGCCCCCTAGGTATTCCAGTATAGGGTAGGCGGTGTCCATATTATAATCCTCAAGGGAAGGCGTTACCTCCAGGTCGTCTCCTCCTCCTTCTTGGAGGGTTTTGGCGCCAAATTTTCGCGCCACTGAGGACAGTGATGGCGCAAGAAGAAGTCCAATAGCGCCGGCGGCCATCTTGGACGCCATGATGCATCAATTCAATGACAGCAAGCAGCGGTAGTAAAACAGCATAAAAGTCCACAAAAATGCACTTTGAAGTGGCGATTTTCTTCCTCTTGATAGCGCAACACTGCACAGCGCTTTCTGGAGGTTTTTGGGACACTTTTCTGTACGTTTTAGGTCCGCAAAGTTTACTTCAAATAAACAGGCGTTTTGTCACTTGGCAAACTGGTTAAGGCACAAAGTTCACGTTTTTGCTCACAGTCCGTAAAACGTGCGTATCCTGTTCGTGACGCCAAAATGTAGCATCCCCAAGTCAGGGCAATGTATGGAACTAACCTGGGGAATGCCAGTGATGGAGAGGCCGGCACGCTGTTCCTCTGGGGCACTCTCTGGGTTCTTGCGGGACACAGCCAGGTGGAATGTGAGGTGCCCTTGGTGTTGTAGTTTAACGTGCCTATGGCTGGGTCCCTGATGTGTCGTGACGCCAGTGCCAGTAAACGGTGGCACACCGTATTTATAGTAGGAATAACAGAGGTGCAGACTTGTAACTTGAAAACAGAATTCCAACTTTACTGAAAACAGTGATGATACAGTAAGCAGTCTTTCCAACAGTTCCTTTTGCAGACAATCACAATTGCAGTGGTCTTACATCCAGCAAGGTAAAACAGAGGGTGATAATACAGGACTTGGAATTGCAGGTGAACCTTACTTTCTTCCTGACTCGTCCTGACTGGAATTGATGCTTCAAGGCCCCAATGCCCTACTTCTGGCTTATATCCTCGAATCTCCAGTTTATAATGTACCTCCTCTTGACATTTAGTACCTCTTGCTCTAGGGATTGCCTCCAGGTTGACTTCTGCTGAACTCGCCTAGGCCTGAGACATGTGGCCTTCACAGACTCCAGGGTCTGCACTCCTTCTCCTAGGGCACCATCTTCCTAGGGTGGATTCCTCACAGGCCATAAGGCCTGGGTTTGGCCTTCACAGGCACATGGCCTGCACTTGTCTAAGGCATACTCTAGACTGCCTTCCCTTCCCCTGACTGGGCCTTATATAGACTAGGGCAACCTAGCTCCCTCTAGTGACTAGAGCTGGAATTACATCCCTAGCCGGCCTGCACATAGCACATTTCACAGTAACAGGGGAATCAAATACCATAAATTACATTGATTTACATTGCATGGTACAAATAGGACCTTTACCAGCCTCCTCCTAAAATGAGAGGAGCGACAGCAGCCAAGTGACCCTTCCGTAGTGACGGGCAGTACAACTCCCGTACACTACACATCCACCAACATCGGACTCCTCCGGTTCATCCAGACTGTCCACCGTTCTGTATGAAAACACAAGAAGACAAAATACATATTACATTATTTAAGCACTACTATTCCAATCAAGGTAATCATTTCTACATAATGAAAAAGTTTGTGAAATATATCCAGTTATGCTGCACAGATGCCAGCTTGAGTTAATACTGTGTTTTGAAATTATTCGATTTTCATGGCTGACAGGAAACCGACATAATATATTCATAGGTGTATCTTGGTCCAGGGTAAACGCTAATAAAAGTGAAAAGGAGATGGACAACATAGCAGGGATTTGGGAGCTGACCAGCAGCAAAACAGGGATACACATTCAAGGAGCTAACCAAGTGCGGAGATTCTGGTCAAATGGCCCTGGCCTTTTTCAACTCATCGTCTAGGGCAGGGATGGGCAAACTCGCCCCTCCAGCTGTTTCTAAAATACAACTCCCATACTGCCTACAGCTATCAGCCTACAGCAGGGCATGGTGGGAGTTGTAGTTTTAAAACAGCTGTGGGGCCGAGTTTGCCCATGCCGGGTCTAGGTAATTGAATATGAAAAATAACACACAAAACACAATAAAGTGTCATACTACTTTGAATTAACATAATGAAGTACAGAATACAGGATCATAATGTGAACTGAAAAGGGAAAACATACTTACGGCCCCAAATCCATAACTGGCTTTAAGAAGCTCAGCTGGGCGGTATATATATAGGGGCGTTATTTGGAGCCCCCTTCGCCACTACGTCCACGCTCGTTGAGCTCCCGCCGATACTGATCCCGGCAACTATTCCACCTTGTTTTTGTTTGTTTGACTGTGAATAGATTTAAAACAAAAATATAAAAAATTAACATGTGACCCCAAATAAATGCAGAAAGAGCTTAACAACCATTACCAAATAAAACAAGGCACCTCTACCCAAAATATGAAGATTCAACAAATTCACAGCACATGGAACAGTACTGCAGGTCTGGGTGCCAAAATATTACTATATACATACATAAAGCCAGAGATGAGTCGGCCATGCCCTTTGGAGAAGAATAGTTTGACAAATATGGGCTTGGACAAAACTATTGGATGCTACATTACTACAGGAACACGTGTCACCAAATTAAAACATGCACAGGCATGTAAGCTAGTAGTACGAATGTACGTACTAAAGTTAGTGTGCCGGACGTTTGAAAACCCCAAATGAGGGAGTATTACACTGGCCTAATCTAAACACTAATAACATATATAGCCCTATCCAAAATGAACCCGGCCTACACAAGGGGAAGTTTATGGGGACAACATGGAATCAATAAGTACATCATTAAGTGACAATACAGGCCCAGAACAGTAGAAGAACATTGCTGGCACTTACCCAAATCCGCTCGGCCTCTGCTATCCGCTTTATGCCACTCTTCACGACGCAGGGAACGGGCCACCTTCTTCCATGAAACCTCCTTCCGTACCCGGTCACGGTACCCACTGGAGCGACTATCCCACAATTCTGGGCGCTCCTGGACGAGTGTAATCATTTTCTCGACATTCCATCGAGGCATTTTGGTCAGAAAGCAGGGCAAAACCAGATCCACAAGCTCCAAACCAAACTTCTCCCTCAGGTGCCTAGCAATCTGATAATTGTATAACTGGGGCCCTCATCTTCCTTCCTGTATCTTTTTTTTATTTTATTTTATTGCCAAAGTGCTGGCAGACAGCCTGGCATTCAAAAAATGAATTTAATAAATCGGATGCGGACGACATACGGCTGGCCATCCGCTGTTTTGGCGGACCCATTGACTTGAATGGGTCCACAAATCGATTTTCGCGGACAAGAATAGGACAGGTTATATTTTTTTTCGCGGACTGCAAACACGGGCCACAGACGCGGGGGACAAACGGGGGCCTAGCTGCATTTTCCACGGCTCCATAGAAATGAATGGGTCCACGTCCTATCTGCCCAAAACAGCGGAACGGACGCGGAACCAACATACGGTCGTGTGCATGAGGCCTAAGAGTGGTCGTCTTTAAGGGGTTGAATAATTGTGTCAATGAAGAAATCACAAAAAAACATTTAATGCTGTATTACAAAAACAATTGATGTCATTTTAGTTGCATTTGGTTCTTTAAAAAGTCCTTGTAAGATTTCATTCTGAACACAATTACAAATGTGCACGAAATTCCCTAAAATCCTTTACAGCATTGGGGGTTGAATAATTTTGAACACAACTGTATGTATCTAATTCTATCCTGTGTGATACTGTCTCATGAGCTGTGTATCTAATCCTTACTGAGCTGTGTATCTAATCCTATCCTGTGTGATACTGTCTAATGAGCTGTGTATCTAATCCTATCCTGTGTGTGATACTGTCTGCTGAGCTTTGTATCTAATCCTATCCTGTGTGATACTGCCTGATGAGCTGTGTATCTAATCCTATTTTGTGTGATACTGTCTGCTGAGCTGTGTATCTAATCATGTCCTGGGTAATACTGTCTCCTGATCGTTGTATCTAATCTTATGTTGTGTGATACTGCCTGCTAAACTGTGTATCTAATCCTATCCTGTGTGATACTGTCTGATGAGCTGTGTATCTAATCTTTACTGAGCTGTGTATCTAATTATATCCTGTGTGATACTGTCTCATGAGCTGTGTATCTAATCCTTACTGAGCTGTGTTTCTAATCCTATCCTGCGTGGTACTGTCTGATGAGCTGTGTATCTAATCATATACTGTGTGATACTGTCTGCTGAGCTTTGTATCTAAACCTATCCTGTGTGATACTGTCTGCTAAACTGTGTATCTAATCCTTACTGAGCTGTGTATCTAATCCTATCCTGGGTGATACTATCTGTTGAGCTGTGTATCTAATCCTATTCTGTGTGATACTGTCTGCTGAGCTGTGTATCTAATCCTATTCTCTGTGATACTGTCTGCTGAGCTGTGTATCTAATCCTGTCCTGGGTGATTCTATCCTCTGAACTGTGTATCTAATCCTATATTGTGTGATACTATCTTCTGAGCTATGTATCTGAGCTGTGTATCTAATCCTGTCCTGGGTGATACTATCCTCTGAACTGTGTATCTAATCCTATCCTGTGTGATACTGTCTGCTGAGCTGTGTATCTAATCCTATCCTGTGTGATACTGTCTACTGAGCTGCATATCTAATCTTATGTTGTGTGATACTGCCTGCTAAACTGTGTATCTAATCCTATGCTGTGTGATACTGTCTGCTGAGCGGTGTATCTAATCCTATTATGTGTGATACTGTCTGATGAGCTGTGTATCTAATTCTGTCCTGCGTGATACTATCTGCTGAGCTGTGTATCTTATCCTATCCTGTGTGATACTGTCTGCTGTGCGGTGTATCTCATCCTTACTGAGCTGTGTATCTAATCCTGACACGTCATATGACTGAATAGTTATTCTGCAAACTGTTAAAACCTGTGATCAGTTGTTATGGCAACCTGGAGTAGGACCTGCGATCTTCTATTGGCTGATAAGGGACATGTGACCGTGTGGATGTCAGTTGGGATATGAATAGAAAGACTTGCAGGCTTGTATTGGCTAATGCAGGTCATTTTATGGGAATATCTCAGGAACGATACGTCCTAGAGAGCTGAGACCTGGTCTAAAACCTTCCCTACCCGTGTGCCAAATTTGGTGAAGATCGGTCCAGTCGTTTGGTCGCGCATAAAGAACGTCTAGACAGACATCTAGACAGAAATTCATTTATATATATATATAGGAGATATACTAGAAGAAGGACCCGGCTTCGCACGGGAATATTTCATCTATTTCATTTCATGTTTCCGTGTGTCGTACATAGATATCAACAGTATCCCCCATAACAGTGACCTCTACAGCACCCACTGTCTGCTGAGCTGTGTATCTAATCCTATCTTGTGTGATACTGTCTGCTGAGCTGTGTATCTAATCCTATCTTGTGTGATACTGTCTGCTGAGCTGTGTATCTAATCCTATCCTGTGTGATACCATCTGCTGAGCTGTGTATCTAATCTTATGTTGTGTGATACTGTCTGCTAAACGGTGTATCTAATCCTATCCTGTGTGATACTGTCTGCTGTGCGGTGTATCTAATCCTTACTGAGCTGTGTATCTAATCCTGACACGTCATATGACTGAATAGTTATTCTGCAAACTGTTAAAACCCGTGATCAGTTGTTATGGCAACCTGGAGTAGGACCTGCCATCTTCTATTGGCTGATAAGGGACATGTGACCGTGTGGATGTCAGTTGGGATATGAATAGAAAGACTTGCAGGCTTGTATTGGCTAATGCAGGTCATTTTATGGGAATATCTCAGGAACGATACGTCCTAGAGAGCTGAGACCTGGTCTAAAACCTTCCCTACCCGTGTGCCAAATTTGGTGAAGATCGGTTCAGTCGTTTGGTCGCGCTTAACCACTTCAGCCCCCCTAGCTTAAACACCCTTAATGACCAGGCCACTTTTTACAATTCTGCACTACGCTACTTTCACCGTTTATTGCTCCGTCATACAACTTACCACCCAAATGAATTTTACCTCCTTTTCTTCTCACTAATAGAGCTTTCATTTGGTGCTATTTCATTGTTGCTGACATTTTTACTTTTTTTGCTATTAATAAAAATTTAACGACATTTTTGCAAAAAAATGACATTTTTCACTTTCTGTTGTAAATTTTTTTTTTTTTAAACTACATTTCTATATAAATTTTTCTCTAAATTTATTGTTCTACATGTCTTTGATAAAAAAAAATGCAATAAGTGTATATTTATTGGTTTGGGTAAAAGTTATAGCGTTTACAAACTATGGTGCAAAAAAGTGAATTTCGGCATTTTGAAGCAGCTCTGACTTTCTGAGCGCCTGTCATGTTTCTTCAGGTGCTAGAATGTCAGGATAGTATAAATACCCCCCAAATTACACCATTTTAGATAGAAGACACCCTAAAGTATTCGCGAAAGGGCATGGTGAGTTCATATATAATTTCAATTTTTTTCACAAATTAGCGGAAAAAAGTGTCACTCATGTGGTATCACCGTCAGAAGAAGTAGGGCAATGTGTTTTGGGGTGTATTTTTACATACACCCATGTTGGGTGAGAGAAATATCTCTGTAAATTGTCAACTTTGTATAAAATTTTTTAAAAGTTGTCGTTTACAGAGATATTTTTCACACAAAGTATGGGTATATATAAAAAATACACCCCAAAACACACTGCCCTACTTCTCCTGAGTACGGCGATTCCACATGTGTGCCACTTTTTTGCAGCCAAGATGCGCAAAGGGGCCCTAAAACCAATGAGTACCTTTAGGATTTCACAGGCCATTTTTACGCATTTGGATTCTCACGCTTTAGCACCCCTAAAATGCCAGGGCAGTATAAATACCCCACATGGGACCCTATTGTGGAAAAAAGACACCCCAAAGTATTCCATGAGGGGCATGGCGAGTTCACAGAAAAAAAAAATTTTGGCACAAGTTGGCGGAAATAGATTTTTTGTTTTTTTTACAAAATCTCATATTCCACTAACTTGTGACAAAAAATAAAATTTTGCATGAACTCACCATGCCCCTCACGGAATACCTTGGGGTGTCTTCTTTCTAAAATGGGGTCACATGTGAGGTGTTTGTACTGCCCTGGCATTTGAAGGTCTCCGCAATCATTACACGTATGGCCAGCATAAGGAGTATCTGCGATTCTCCTTATATTGAGCATACGGGTAATGAGATTTTTTTTTTCCGTTCAGCCTCTGCGCTGAAAAAAAAAAAATGAACGGCACAGATTTTTTTATTCGCAAATCTGCGGTGCGGTGGGCTGGGCGCTAACTAACTGGCGGTGATAAGGGCCCCTTAGGCCCCATTCACACGTCCGCAATTCTGTTTGCGGAACGGAATTGCGGACACATTAATTTCTATGGGGACAGACTTTGTCCCGCTCGGATCCGGAATTACGGATCCGCGCTTCCGGGTCTGCACTTCCGTTCCGCAAAAATATAGAACGTGCCCTTTTCTTGTCCGCAATTGCGGACAAGAAAAAGCATTTTCTATATAGTTCTGGCAATGTGCGGATCTGCAAAATGCGGAAAGCACATTGCCGGTGTCCGTGTTTTGAGGATCTGCGGATCCGCGGATCCGCAGATCAGATCCACGGATCCGTGAATCCACGGATCCGCAAAACACATATGGACGTCTGAATGGAGCCTTACAAGGGGTGTGATCAATGACAGGGGGGTGATCAGGGGTCTAGATGGGGTAATCAAGGGGTTAACAAGGGGTTAATAGGTCAGGGGGGTGGGGGGGGGGGTTAGTGTAGTGTTTGGTGCAACTTTACATAGCTACCTGGTCCTCTGGTGGTCGATCCCCGTAAATGGGACCACCAGAGGACCAGGTAGCAGGTATATCAGACGCTGTTAACAAAACAGCGTCTGATATACATGTTTGATGCTTTTTATTTAGCATCTACAGCCTGCTGTAGTTAAACTACTGAGACGCGCGGCACTGTGAACGCGCACGCGCGCGTTCACAGGAAATCTCGCGTCTCGCGAGATGACGCGCCGATGCGTCATATCAGAACTACAGGACCGCCCGCCGGACGCATCCGTGCGTTAGGCGGTCCTGTAGTGGTTAAAGAACGTCTAGACAGACGTCTAGACAGAAATTCATTTATATATATATATAGGAGATATACTAGAGGAAGGACCCGGCTTCGCACGGGAATATTTCATCTATTTCATTTCATGTTTCCGTGTGTCGTAAATAGATATCAACAGTATCCCCCATAACAGTGACCTCTACAGCACCCACTGTCTGCTGAGCTGTGTATCTAATCCTATCTTGTGTGATACTGTCTGCTGAGCTGTGTATTTAATCCTATCCTGTGTGATACCATCTGCTGAGCTGTGTATCTAATCTTATGTTGTGTGATACTGTCTGCTAAACTGTGTATCTAATCCTATCCTGTGTGATACTGTCTGCTGAGCGTTTATCTAATATTTTATCCTGTGTGATACTGTCTGCTGAGCTGTGTATCTAATCCTATCCTGTGTGATACCATCTGCTGAGCTGTGTATCTAATCTTATGTTGTGTGATACTGTCTGCTAAACTGTGTATCTAATCCTATCCTGTGTGATACTGTCTGCTGAGCGTTTATCTAAAATTTTATCCTGTGTGATACTCTCTGCTAAACTGTGTATCTAATTATATTCTGTCTGCTAAACTGTGTACCTAGTAGTTGATTTTTAACTTTTTTTTTTCAATCCCTGTTGGCTGAGTGGGAGGGGGCATGGCCTACCTGGATTGGGGGCATGTCCTTTTAAACAGCTTACTCTAAGACAGCAGCACTGTTATGTCTGAATGTGAGCTGCAGGGAGAAAGTCACTGTCCCTCCCACTTCTGCAGGAGAGAGGGCATGGTCTAACCAAATCGGAGGCGTGGTTTAGCTGGACCTGGGGGTAGGGGTTTAAGGGTGACTTGAATGGCCACCCTACTTTCCCCCTGAACTGTGACCTCCACAGCACTCCGCTCCCTTAACAGTATCATCCACAGTGCCCTGCCCCTTTAAAGCTGACTTGCAGCAGTGAAGAGAAATGGCCGAGTTGTTATGGAAACCTCAGGAAATAAGGTACTAAGTGCTATTAGGCCATGGCTTTACTTCTATAGTGATTATCCTGGTGACAGATTTCCTTTAAAACTCATCTACAGCAGTAATGGCCGGGGGTTGTTATGGTTACCTGGAGTAAAACTGTGTGTGTGGAGACAAACTGCCAGCGAGCAGTAAATGACAGTTTGGATTTAAGTGAAAAGCTGGCTGGCTTGTATTGGCTAATGCAGGCAATTTTTTGGGAATATCTCAGGAACGGTAAGTCCCAGAGAGCTGAGACCCGGTGTAAAACCTTCCCGGAAACCTTATGTACCCGTGTGCCAAATTTGGTGAAGATCGGTCCAGTCGTTTGGTCGCGCATAAAGAAGGTCTAGACAGACAGACATCTAGATGTCTAGACAGAAATTCATTTTTATATATATAAGAGATATATGGACACTGCACAGTACCACTCCTCCTGTCCTGTATACTGGGTGTAATTCTCAGTATCTGCTCTTATTCTGTATATATGGACACTGCACAGTGCCACTTCTCCTGTCCTGTATACTGGGTGTAATCCTCAGTATTTACTCTTATTCTGTATATACAGACACTGCACAGTACCACTTATCTTGTCCTGTATGCTGGGTGTAATTCTCAGTATCTGATCTTATTCTGTATATATGGACACTGCACAGTACCGCTTCTCCTATCCTGTATACTGGGTATAATTCTCAATCCACCACCGGGATTGAGGACTACTGAGCTAGGGTACCCCGAAACAAAAGCCCCTCCACAGTCGAGAGGCCTTGGGGGGACCCAACTTTTCATTCTCAAGAGAAAGTACCTTATCCAGGTCATCCCGACCACCCAAGTCTTTGAACGCACCATAGGCCCACTCTGCATAGGACAGGGCAGCTAGCCTAGGCCAGCCGATGGAAGCTCCCACCCTTTTATAGACCTCTATATTGAAAGGACAGTGAAGTAAGAAATGGTCCATGCTTTCCTAGCACAGCACTGCACTCCTCCTGGGGACAACCCCTTTCCTCAGAGTTTCTACACTTCACATTATCCCTTACATATAGCTTACCATGGAAGCAGCGCCAAGCCACATCCCAAACTTTCAAGGGGATCCTTGCCGAATTTAATAAGGTCAACCCACCCTCTAGATCCTGGCTTGGGCAACTTCTCAAGGCCAACGGAGGTTGGAAGAAAGTAGACAGAACCCCAAAATCAAGGGTGAACCTAGACTTGGTCTCTATCTCCCCTTTCCCAAGCCCCCATCGCTTTATAATTCTTAGAACTGGGGCAACATAAGTCGGGAGATATCTCTGCCTTGACGAGCGTAGGTCTTTCACACGCCCTCCTGTCTCCCATTCCTGGAAGAAGGGCCGAAACCATTCCCTACAGGAATTTACCCACCAAGGAGCCCTCTCCATCCAGAGGTTTGCAATGTTAGCTTTTTAAAAAAAAGTATTAGTTAAGAATAATACTGGGTTGACCATATCCAACCCACCTAGTCTCCTTGGTCTGTAAGTGATCTCTCTCTTGACTAGGTTCAGCCTGTCACCCCATAACATCTGGAAAAAGAGGCTGTAGACCATTCCCCAGAGAGAGCCTGGCAGGACACAAACAGTGCCCAAGTACAATAGTACCGGGATCAGAAAAGCTTTACACAGTTGAACCCTTTCCCTGAGGGTCAAAGACCAACCCTTCCAGCGGTCCACCTTTTGACCGACATCTTTCAGTCTGCCTTTCCAATTTTCTTGATGATAGTCCACATCCTGGCCAAAATTGATGCTGAGAACCTTTACCGTTTTCTGAGGCTCTGGGAGAGTGCCCTGGAGATCAAAATCAGGATCTCCTTCTCCCAACCAGAGAGTTTCACCAGAAACCTCTGAATAGCGGTCCACTTCCGACATCACCCACCCCACCTCCTCACTAGAAGAGGTGAAAATAGTAACATCGTCCGCGTACGGTGTCACCCTCAGAGATGGCCCCCAGTTTCATCCCCACCCCCGCCAATGGTCCACGATCTACCCTTCTAATGAAGGGATCGATCACAAACACATATAGCAAGGGGCTTAAGGGACATCCCTGACGGACGCCGGAAGCTACCTCGAAAGTCTGCCCCAACCAACCATTGACCAACGGGAAACTCTCAGCCCCCTTGTACAAAACTTTCAGCCAATTTACGAAACTCCCCGGCAGACCATACCACAAGAGGATGGACCACAGGTACTCGTGATTCACCCGGTCAAAGGCTTTAGCCTGATCCAAAGACAAAATAAACCCTTTCCAAAGACCCGTTCTGCCTCGCTCCACGGCCTCTTGGACACTGAGAACGGCGCTAAAGGCGCTCCGACCAGGAACTGTGCAGTGCTAAGCCCCCGAAAGAAGTTTTGGTGCAAATCTCACCAATATATTGAAAAGTATTTTTGCCAGGATCTTTCTGTCCGTATTGAGAAGCGATATGAGTCTTCAATTCTCAATATGGGATGGGCCTTTACCCTTTGACAGAATAATCAGAGCTGACTTACCCATTGACTTTGGTAAAGACACTCATTAAAGACCTCAGTCAACAGAGGAACTAACTGTTCCTTGAAAGTCCTGTACCACTCAGATGTTAAGCCATCTGGACCTAGCGATTTCTTGGGCCTAAGCCCTTCAATGGCCAGTCTCACTTCCACTTCCCTGATTGGTTCAGACAAAACGGTAAGAGAGGGGTCCATTCCTGACCTGGGAACTGCCTCAGCCAAGAAAGCTGAAAACTTATCCTGATCTAGTTCTTTCCTACCCAAAGGTGAGAGTAGAAAGACCTGACAGCCTCCAGGATCCCTGATTTGGACCTGTTCAGGGATCCTGTACTATCAATCAGGCCTGTCACCAACTTACTTCTTACTGACATCCTGCAGTTGCCATAAGGGTCGGGCGAGCGGTACTTTCCGAAATCCCTCTCAGCAACCAAAGATGCGTACCTATCGTACTGACACCTCTTAAGCAAGGACTTCACACGGAAGATATCCTCGCGGGTACCACCCGTCGAGACGAGCCTTTCAAGTTTCTTCCTCAGTTCCTGGTACAGATGATTTCTGTCCTGGCTCCTGAGGTAGGAGAGCTCTCGGAAAAACCTCGCCATCCTTGTTTTAAACATCTCCCACCACTCTGACTTACTGTTACAGAGGTCCACCAATGGTTCCTGGCCCTGAAAGAACTCCTCAAAGGATTGTCCTATTGCCGCATCTTCCAGGAGAGATGAATTCAGCTTCCATAAACCCTTACCCATACAGGGGGTCTCTGCAACATTCAAAGAAAAACACATCAAACAGTGATCGGAGAAAATCACTTCCTCAGTTTTTAAGACTGAAAAAACAGATTCCCCCTTCAAATAAAACCTATCTATCCTAGACCTTTTACTACCTTGATCAAAGGTGAAGTCCACGTGGTCTGGCTTATGCCTCAAATGAGCATCCACCAGACTAGCTTCCTCAACTATCTTACTCAGTGCGACGCCATCAGAATCCAGCCTGACTTTGGAGCCTCCCCTGTCACAGACTCTTGTCACATTGTTGAAGTCTCCACCAAAGATCACCTGACGGCTGGAAAAAAGGTAAGGTTTAATCCTCATGAGAAGGCATTTGCGGTCCCACATGGTTTGTGGACCATAGATGTTAATGAGCCTCAGCTCTTGCCCTCCCATGAGCACATCCAGGATCAGGCACCTTCCCATTTCTAGTTCAATTACTTTCCTGCATTCCACTCTCCCAGCGGTTTTAAAAAGTACCGCTACCCCGCTACGTGGCTCGGCTGCAAGAGACCAGAAGGATGGACCATGGCGCCACTCACTCCTCACTTTTTTATTAACTCTGTGGAAGTCAACCAGGTCTCTTGCACAAATAAAACATCAGCATCAAGATGGCTGAAAAAATCAAAGGCCACATAACGAGCCATGTCTGACTTAATGCTAGCAACATTAATGCTTGCTAGCGTCAACGGGATGAGTTCCGCCATCATAAGTGATTGAACTAGATAGCTTTCTTCTTACCTCTCCCGCCACCATCACCATCATCAGACCCCTTGCTTTCCTTTTGCCTTTTTAAGCAATGTGAAACATCAATTTCACACGTATCTTTGCCCGCAGGATCTGACTTAGTCCCCCCTCCAGAAGATGGAATATACCCTGAAGGGTCGGACCCGGCAGCCTGCGAAGAAGCCCTATCGCCCCCCGGCACTGCATCCCTCGCACCCTCCTCAGCTAGGTTAGTCACAGAGGTGTCACTCAGGATGCAGTACCGGTTGGAGACCTCCACAAGAGGGGCCCCGGCCAAAACCTCCCTCGGTATCTGGTCTAGGGAGAGTGGAATGGACGGATCCCACTCAAGAGAGGCCTTCCTGCCCTCTCCCTTCTTGTTTTTATTCTGACCCCGCCTGTTCCTCCTCCTCTCCAACCATTCACTGCGCTCCTCGTCCACATTCTCCCCGCCTGAGGAGGCAGAAACATCGCTGTCACCTGAGTCACTATTGACCAGATCCTCAGCCAGGGGACCAGTTGAGGGATCAGCTGCCTCCTGCTCCCTCATCTTACGGCGTTGTTCCTGCCGCCTGGCCTTAGCTGCTGTAACTCGCTTATTCTTACTAACCGGATCCTGTTTGCTTCCTCCAGTGCCAGGAGCCCTAGCACTTGTCCCCTCGCCAGCCTGCCCAGTCCCGGCAGCAGACTCTTCTCCAACTACAGGCTCAGCCTCGCGGCTAGTACCTGCCTGGTTCTGAGTCTGTCCCTGAGCCTGGTTGGCAAAGGCAAGCGGACAGCGGCTAAACGGATGACCCAGGTCACCACACAGATTGCACCTGATCCGCTGACAGGTTGCGCTTCACAGACTTCTGGGCCTTACACTGTGCACTAAAATGCGTGGGGTCGCCACACCTGTGGCAGACCTTTGCCTGCCCCTGGTAGAAGACCATTATCCGTTCCCTCCCTCTAAAGGCCGAGGAGGGGATATGGGTAACAGACTTTTCCTGGGCCGTCAACATCATGTTAAAGGTCCAGGCCCCTGACCAAATATTGTGCTTGTCCAAGACCTTGGCTGGATAGCCCACCTCACCGTAACGACCTAACTAAGTTGCTATGTCAACACAAGAGAGAGACTCATTACAAGTTTGCATGGTCCCTCTCTTCATCATGGTCTGGCGGGTGATGGCCTGGACGGCAAAACCTCGCCACTCTGGGGTGTTCTTCATCAGCTCATATCTGGACCAGAAGAGCTCAAGCCCCTCTGGCCAGACAAAGCTGACGTTAAAGAACTTGGTCCCGAAGGGATAGATGAGGGCATAGATCTCTTTTGCCTCAAAACCCATCTGCAGGAGAAGCTCCACAACAACCTTTCTGGAAGGTGCTACTTCCTCACCTTTCCAAACCAGACGGGCCACATTCCTACGCCCCCGCCCCCCCCCCCCCCCGGCTGTGGGGTGAGTCCAAATTGTCTCATCCTCTCTTTTCTCTCGGAAGGCTCTCAGCCCATGTCTTCTTTCCGTCCAGAAAGACAGATTGACTAGTTCACCCTCTATCTGTATGGAGGTCCCTGTGCCCTCCTTCAAGGCCCCCACAAGGCGCCGTTGCAAGTTACCTTTGCCAGATCCTGCGGGCAAAGAATCCTGTGATCCCCGTTTCATGGCATTTGCAAAAGCTTTTGCTTCCGCTACCATTTTTTTCCTCTTCTTTTCCTCCCTTACTCTCTCCTCCTCTGCTTCCTCCTTTTTCAGCAACTCCAACTCCTCTAAAGACAAAACCCTGTCATCATATTCTTCCATGTCTACATTACCATCTTGCACTTCATTTCCACTTGCCTTGCCATTCGAACTCACATTCGCACCCGCACTTGTATTAGTTCCCGCACTCCCACCTCCATTCTGGCCTCCTCTCGCACCACCAGACATACCACTCACACCACTCTTACGCTCCTTTTTCTGGGACCCCACCACTTACTCCCCCAGACTGGTCGGTCTCCCCCCCCCTCCTCCATTTGAGGTTACAGCGGTTACAATGGTTTTCTTTGCTTTTCCAACGGACATGGCGACACTATGTTCAGGATCATCGGATTTGGGGTTAGATTCATCCCCTACAGCAGTTGCAGGGGATGTCTCACCCACCTCACCCTCAACCATCACCATGTCCTCCACCATGTCCTGCTGTGCCTTGTCACTTTTCCCACCAGCTATTTTGTCATCTCCTATTGTCGCCATCACCTCCTCGGATTTTAATGACGCTTTTGTAGCCCTCATCATCCCTTTCTCCGCAGAAGGGGCACCCTTTGCCTTGTCCACCACCGAAAAACTCTCCCGCCCTGTATGACCCAGCTCCACTTCAGAAGCTGGGCCGGGCCCAGCAGCGGGTTCTAGGAGTGTATATACCATGACCTCCTTCTCCATGATCTTACTTTTGTTTTTACTCTTCTTTGTGTTTACCATTTCATCTTCAGGAATGTCCTCATTTCCAAAATATAGTTTTCCTACTGGGGATTCTAGTTGTTTAATTTTCTTCATTATCAGTCCTCCAGCAGACCTGCCTTCCTCCCCAGACGCTGTTTCCTGGCTCCAGGAAGGTTCCCTCTGCCCTGCTGTCAGGGTGTCGTCCCCAGAATCTTCTACTACTATGGTCTTACTCTGGCTTCTGATCCGTGGCCCTAACAGACCAGGTGTACCAGAGCCAGACCCAGACATGCTTTCAAAACGATTTTCATTCTGGAACTTCTCCATAAACGGGCCGCCATTTTTTTCTATTGCCAACTTTTTCTCCTCCAAAGCCATTATCAGCTCTTCTAGCTTGTCCATCTTAGAGGAGAGAGTGGCTTTCCTACGTTTGGGCATTAGGCTCTCCTGCATTTTCACATTCTTGTGTTCTAATTTTACTCTCCTCAGTTCTTTTTGTACTTCTTCATACATCCCTCATACATCCTTCATAAAAAACCACTCTGGAAGCCAGAATACCCGGGGTTTCAGTGGGGCCCTGTACCCCCCAGTTATGGATAACCTTAACGTCTTTATCTTTTGGCTGACACCCCTCAGAGCAAGACATGCCAGATGCTCCAGGGCAAAACAGACCAGTCACACCTGGGCGAGATACAGTCATGCCCGACTTGCGTACCTCCACCCTAGCCTAGGCCATCTCTGCCCCGGATACCACATTCTTAGCAGACTTTGCTGGCATATTCTCTACTTGCTTACCTGTTGCCACTTTGGGGCCAATCACTCTTCTCTTCACCACTTGTTCAGCGGCAATCACTTTTTTAGCTGCTTTAGCTGCGCCCACCACCTGCTCAGCGGCAGACATCTTCATACCACAGGGCTTAACCACATGAGAGCCAGCCCGGTCCAAAGAGGAGTCAAGGCTGCTCCCCTTTCTCATGCTGCCCCGGACTTTCCCTGAAAGCTCGGGTCTCAGAGCCCCTCTTCTCCATACTGCCCCTCTCTGGAGCACTTGACTGTATAACTTGGGCCTCATGCCGCTTACCTCCTGGCTGCGACACTGTCCCCAGTCTCTCCACACATTCAGGCTCTGCGCCCGGTCTTTCTGTGGCTTCTCCTTCCCTCTCCACCTCCTGCAGCACAGCCACTTTCTGCACCAGGTCTCCTGCATTTCTCTCCATCGCCACAGCTCCATCATGGCCGCCCGGCATAGAGCGCCGAGCGGCCGCAGCCCGGGTGTCTATGTCGGGAAAGAGCTCTACCTCCTGGGGAAAGGGCAGCACTTTCCCCAGCTCTGTTGTTCACCTCCTGGCTCTCCTGCAAAGCACAGAACCCAAACACACAGAGACACACAGCTCCTCCCACTTCCTGTCCTGTATACTGGGTGTAATTCTCAGTATCTGCTCTTATTCTGTATATATGGACAATGCACAGTACCACTTCTTTTGTCCTATATACTGAGTGCAATTCTCAGTATCTGCTCTAATTCTGTTTATATGGACAATGTATAGTACCATTTCTCTTGTCCTGTATACTGGGTGTTATTCTCAGTATCTGCTCTTATTCTGTATATATGGACACTGCACAGTACCACTTCTCTTGTCCTGTATACTGGATGTAATTCTCAGTATCTGTTCTTATTCTGTATATATGGACACTTCACAGTACCACTTCTCCTATCCTGTATACTGGGTGTAATTCTCAGTATCTGCTCTTATTCTGTATATATGGACAATGCACAGTACCACTTCTCTTGTCCTGTATACTGGGTGTTATTCTCAGTATCTGCTCTTATTCTGTATATATGGACAATGCACAGTACCACTTCTCTTGTCCTGTATACTGGATGTAATTCTCAGTATCTGTTCTTATTCTGTATATATGGACACTTCACAGTACCACTTCTCCTATCCTGTATACTGGGTGTAATTCTCAGTATCTGCTCTTATTCTGTATATATGGACACTGCACAGTACCACTTATCTTGTCCTGTATACTAGGTGTAATTCTCAGTATCTGCTCTTATTCTGTATATATGGACACCGCACAGTACCACTTCTCCTGTCCTGTATACTGGGTGTAATTCTCAGTATCTGTTCTTATTCTGTATGTATGGACACTGCACAGTACCACTTCTCCTGTCCTGTATACTGGGTGTAATTCTCAGTATCTGTTCTTATTCTGTATATATGGACACCGCACAGTACGACTTATCTTGTCCTGTATACTAGGTGTAATTCTCAGTATCTGCTCTTATTCTGTATATATGGACACCGCACAGTACCACTTCTTCTGTCCTATATATTGGGTTTCATTCTCAGTATATGCTCCTATTCCATATATATGTGGACACAGCACACTGTTATATGAATGTATGTGATATCATTATTGCAGGACAACATTGGCAGGAACCGCTGAAGCTGTGATGCAGTAGACACGGGGAGTTTTAACAGTTGACTAATGTTTTTCAATAATTTTATTACATTCCCTCTTGTTATGCTAACTTTTTGATGGGCTCTCATGCTATGTTAAGCATCAGAGCCTTTCACTGCTGTGTTCCAGTCATTATAAGAGTTAGGGCTCATGCACAGGACCGTTTGCACACATCCGTTTGCATTCTGTATTTTGCGGAACGGAACAGCTGGCCCCTAACAAAACAGTACTATCCATGTCTGTAATGCGTACAATAATATGATTTTTTTGCACATGGAGTAACTTCATTTTTTTTTTGTGGACCCAATGAAATGAATGGTTCCGCATACAGGCTGCAAAAAAAATGGAACTGACACAGAAAGAAAAAACTTTTGTGTACATGAGCCCTTAATCTGTGGAAGGTAGACTGGCTCTCTATTGGCATGGCACCAATCAGTCAGTTATGTTTGATTGTTGGCCCTGCCCCTCCCTCCTTGACCATTCCCAGCCAATTATCCCTCCACCATTTTTTTGTGTATTTATATTTGAATCTCACATACGATATTACTAGAGATGAGCGAATTTCTCAAAAATTCGATTTCCTGGCGGCTGAGAGCCTTTATAGTAGTGTAGAACACTGTGCCTTGCAGTAAAATGCATAGGGAGTCTGCTGTGTGTTTTTTACCCACTCTTGCTTTTGGCTACTAAATCAGAAGCTAATTTTGATAGGACCATACAGACCTTACAGCTGCTACACAGACAGGATCTTTTGTGCGTCTCATTTTTCCTTCCTTCTGACAGTTTAGAAGAAAAGTCAAATAAATGATCATGTCTGCCAGGCCGAAAGGCAAAATAGTGGCCCAGTCATGAAGTGGGGAGGGTAGAAACAGCATGAGAAGTCCACAGAGTGGCACAATGACAAAGTCTGGAGGTGGTGGCTACATCAGGAGACCACAGAGCGGCACAATGACAGAGTGGAGGTGGCAGCAACAACATCAGGAGACCACAGAGTGGCAAGGTGAAATAGTGTGGAGGTGGCAGCCACATGAGGTGACCACAGAGTGACCCGAAGAGTGTTCTATCAAATAAATAAATAAATAAATAAAGGAAATTAAAACACCCCAGAAAAGTCTGTAATTTTCTCACTGTACCACACAACGGCTAATAAGCAAAAAGGGCTTTACAGCATATAACTGCACCGCTGAACGGCAAATAGGCCCCTATTTTTTTCCACTTATACACTCCACAAAAGGCTATTCAACATATAACTACACTGCTGAAAGGCAAAGATATTTTTCTTTTGCCACTAATACACGACAAAAAGGGCTTTACAACATATAACTGCACCCCACAAGGGCAAATGAGACTTACTGTAGAAATATTTCCTTGTAATAAGCCCTGTTAATGCCTGTATCAAACAGCACTTGCAGCCCAATAACAAGACCAGTTTGTTGGAATTACAGAGCTGTATAATGGCTATTTGGATCCCCAGTCAGTGCAGCAAGGTGTAATAGGATTGTTCCAATTACCCAGGCTGTAACCTCCCCTACTGAACCCTGTTCTACATAAATGCTGTGAAAGGTGCGACCCTGGGCAAAATTGAAAGTGGGGCCCCAAATCCTAAAATATTGGACTAGCAGTTTGATAGAACTTTGTAGGCACAAACAACAGCTGAGTCCGCTGAGTCTAAAGAGCTGAGTCTCTTTAGCCTTTCAACTGTAAGTTGCTGATCCTGCAGCCTCTTTGGGTATGTTCACACAGAGTATTTCTGTGCTTAAAAAAACATAATTCAAAATCGCATCAGGTTTTTTTTTCTGACTAATTTTATAAAACACTTTTTGATGCAGTTTTGGCATGGATTTTCATTCATTCCCAATTTTAATGGTAATTTTGGACATGGACCACGCGTTATGATCAGGGGCGTAGCTAGAAATGACTGGGCCCCACAGCAAATTTTTGTATTGGGCCCCCCCTACCCGCGCGTTTCGCTCCCCCTCTATAATGTGCCAGCCATATAGCCCTCCTATAATGTGCCAGTAGTCAGCCATATAGCCCCCCCAGCCCCCCTATAATGTGCCAGTAGCCAGCCATATAACCCCCCTATAATGTGCCAGTAGTCAGCCATATAACCCCTCCTATAATGTGCCAGTAATCAGCCATATAACCCCCCCTATAATGTGCCAGTAGTCAGCCATTTAAACCCACCCTATAATGTGCCAGTAGCCAGCCATATAGCACCAGATGCCCCCATAGTGCTCCTCTCCCCATAGTGCCCCCTATAATGTGCCAATATCAAGTGCCTCTGTCTTCCCCCATCCCAATATCATAGTGCCATCCTCTCCCCCTGCCCCCTAATGTGTGTGCCAATATGAAGTGCCTATCTCTCCCCCCCATTTGCCAATATTATAGTGCCAATAGCCCCCTCCTCCCCTGTGGCAGTAAAGTAAAAGTCCAGTATTAAAAAAATCCTGTCTTTCAGAAAAGTTTGTGAAGGGAATTGAACCTGTGACCATTAGGATGAAAGGCAAGCCACTTATCCACAAGACCATATGAGCTGCTTAGCCAGGCAGCTAAAAAAAAAAAATAAGACCTCTAGATAAGGAGAACTTTGATAGTGTATCTATACACATTACAGCTGCCCCAACACACCAAGCTCTGCTACATCCATATACAATGTGCTGGTGCAGCTGTAATGTGTATGGATACACTATCAAAGTTCTCCACATCTAGAGGTAAGCTTTTCTGAAAGAAAGAAAAAATAAGTTTTAAGTAGACAAGGGCGAGAGTACACTGCGATTCACTGAGTAATTAGCGATTCACTGAGTAATTAGCGAAGGGAGAGGAGTGAGGACAACACGTGCTTGCCGGGCCCCCTGTAAGCCCGGGCCCCGAAGCAGCTGCTTCCCCTGCTTCCCCGGTAGTTACTCCCCTGGTTATGATTATGAATAGCCTAGGCACTTCTGTTTTTTCATGGTGTAGTTTATAAACCACAAGCTAAAAAAAGGAGCTGTCCCATCCGGGCCCCTGAAGTGAAGGGAGAGCACAATGTGCATGCACGGTCATCCTCCATTATGCTATGAGTGTTCTGATAATAGCTGATCACTGGCTCTGCTATTTTTAAAAATTCTATAGCAGTGAATGGAGATAATGCTGCGCATGCACACTGTTGTGGGGAACGTGTGGGTGACACTCTGTTATGGGGGACCTGTGGATGACACACTGTTATAGGGGACCTGTGTATGACACACTGTTATGGGGGATCTGTGGATGACACACTGTTATAGGGGACCTGTGGATGACACTGTTATGGGGAACGTGTGGGTGACACACTGTTATGGAGGATCTGTGGAGGACACTGTAATGGAGGATCTGTGGAGTACACACTGTTATGGGGGATCTGTGGAGGACACACTGTTATGGGGAACGTGTGGATGACACACTGTTATATGGGATCTGTGGATGACACTGTTATGGGGGATCTGTGGAGGACACTGTTAAGGGGTATCTGGCTGTGATAAGGCCACAATGTGTGACATAGCTTTACAGATTCCTTTATTAGCAGTCCTTGTCAGCTCCCTCCAAGTACAAAAAAAAAAAAAAGACACTGCTAATTTGGAGCTCACACAGAGGCTCAGGAGGGTGCATCGGAAGAGGCAGTAGTAACAGGAGGAGTCAGCCGAGGAGGAGACAGAGGATGGAGTAGGAGGAGGAGAAGAAGAGGCAGGCCTGCCTGCAATCGGTGGCGTTAACACCAAATCCACACGGGAGCCACGAGTTACATGCTTGACGGCCATCAGAAGGTTCACCCAGTGGGCAGTAAAAGTTATGTACCTTCTATGCCCGTGTTTGCTATACCACATGTCTGTGGTCAGATGTATCTTGGCACCGACACTGTGTGCCAGAAATATTCTTTTGCCACTGAACGTGGCCATATAGTTCTGGGTTGCCCTTCTGGGAGAAATATTTCCTTCCGAGGACCTCCCATTGCGGTGTGCCAATGGCCACAAATTTTCTAAAGGCCTCCGAGTCCATCAATTTATGTGGCAGCAGTTGGCGGGCTAGCAGTTCCGACAAGCCAGCGGGCAGCCATTGGGCAAGAGGGTTATCCGGCGTCATCAACTTTTTTTACGCTCGAACATTTGGGCCACGGAAGCCTGCCTTCTGCCATATGAACGCGACGACTGCACGGTGGAAGGTGAAGTGAAGGACAAATGGGAGGAGAAAGTAGAAGGAGAAGAGGCAGGACGTGGAGCGCCGGGAGTGTGGCTTTGTGGGTTCTGACGGCGTTGCTCCCACTGGGCTCAGTGATGGGAAGCCAGGTGCCTTTATTAAGGTGGTGGTCCCTAGGTGAGTGTTGGACTTACCGTGACTTATGCGTTGACAGCCCAGACTGCAGATGGCAACACTATTGTCAGCAGCTGACACGTTAAACAAAGCCCACACTGCGGAGCCATGTGCCGGCATCCTTGGAGTACCAGATGTGACCGTGCATGGTGGATGGCTCGCTCCAGATACATTTGCAGTCTGCTTTTCGCCTTCTGTGCCCTGCGAGCACTGCCTGCTTCTCCTCCCTCCCTGCTGCTACGTCTCTCCCTCTGAACTCCCCTCCTTTTCCTCTCTTGTGGGCACCCACGTGACATCCATCGACACGTCATCATCGTCACCTTCACCACCACATAATTTGAGGCTAGGATGGAGGTTCACCTTCCAGCAGGACAATGACCCAAACACACTGCTAAAGCAACACTTGAGGGGTTTAGGGGGAAACATGTAAATGTGTTGGAATGGCCTAGTCAAAGCCCAGATCTCAATCCAATAGAAAATCTGTGGTCTGTAAATTGACAACTTTGAAATCCTAAAGGTACTCATTGGTTTTAGGGCCCCTTTGCGCACCCAGGCTGCAAAAAAGTGTCACACATGTGGTATCGCCGTACTCAGGAGAAGTAGGGCAATGTGTTTTGTGGTGTATTTTTACATATACCCATGCTGCGTGTGAGAAATATCGCTGTAAACGACAACTTTTTAAATTTTTTTATTCAAAGTTGTCAATTTACAGAGATATTTCTCTCACCCAGTATGGGTATATGTAAAAATACACCCTAAACACATTGCCCTACTTCTCCTGAGTACGGCGATACCACATGAGTGACACTTTTGCAGCCAAGATGCGCAAAGGGCCCTAATTCCAATGAGTACCTTTAGGAGGGCATTTTACGCATTTTTCTTCTCACGCTTTAGGGCCCCTAAAATGCCAGGGCAGTATAAATACCCCACATGTGACCCCATTTTGGAAAGAAGACACCCCAAGGTAATCCGTGAGGGGCATGGCGAGTTCATAGAAGATTTTTTTGGCACAAGTTAGTGGAAATTGATTTTTATTGTTTTTCTCACAAAGTCTCCCTTTCCGCTAACTTTTGACAAAAAGTTTAATTTTCATGGACTCATTATGCCCTCAGCGAATCACCTTGAGGTGTCTTCTTTCAAAATGGGTCACATGTGAGGTATTTATACTGCCCTGGCATTTTAGGGCCCTAAAGCGTGAGAAGAAAATGCGTAAAATGCCCTCTAGAGTACTCATTGGTTTTAGGGCCTTGCGCATCTTGGCTGCAAAAAGTGTCACTCATGTGGTATCGCCGTACTCAGGAGAAGTAGGGCGATGTGTTTTAGGGTGTATTTTTATATATACCCATGCTGGGTGAGAGAAATATCTCTGTAAATTGACAACTTTGAATAAAAAAATTTAAAAGTTGTCGTTTACAGCGATATTTCTCACACACAGCATGGGTATATATAAAAATACACCCCAAAACACATTGCCCTACTTCTCCTGAGTACGGCGATACCACATGAGTGACACTTTTTGCAGCCAAGATGCAAAGGGGCCCTAAACCAATGAGTACCTTTAGGATTTCACAGGCCATTTTTACGCATTTGGATTCTCACGCTTTAGGACCCCTAAAATGCCAGGTCAGTATAAATACCCCACAAGTGACCCCATTGTGGAAAGAAGACACCCCAAGGTATTCTGTGAGGGGCATGGCGAGTTCACAGAAAAAAAAATTTGGCACAAGTTAGCCGAAATGGTATTTTTTTTTTTTTTTACAGTCTCACATTCCACTAACTTGTGACAAAAATAAAATTTTACATGAACTCACCATACCCCTCACGGAATACCTTGGGGTGTCTTCTTTCTAAAATGGGGTCACATGTGAGGTGTTTGTACTGCTCTGGCATTTTAGGGTTCTCCATAATCATTACACGTATGGCCAGAATTAGGAGTTTCTGCTATTCTCCTTATATTGACCATACGGGTAATGAGAATTTTTTCCGTTCAGCCTCTGCGCTGAAAGAAAAAAATGAACGTCACAGATTTTTCCATTCACATTGATCAATGTGGATGAAAAATCTCTAAAAAATGTGCAAAAAAAAGAGGGAAAAGCTATAAAGCTGCGATCGCTAAGGGACCCTAAGGCCTCATTCAGCGTCCGCAATTCTGTTCCGCAAAATTTTGCGGAACAGAAATGTGGATACATTCAATTCTATGGGGACAGACTTTGTCCCGCTCGGATCCGTAATTGCGGATCCGTAATTGAAGATCCGCAAAAGTATAGAACATGTCCTATTCTTGTCCGCAATTGCGGACAAGAAAAGGCATTTTCTATATAGTTCTGGCAATGTGCGGATCCGCAAAATGCGGAAAGCACATTGCTGGTGTCCGTGTTTTGCGGATCCGCGGATTTGCGGATCCGTGGATCCGCAAAACACATGCGGACATCTGAATGAGCCTTACAGGGGTGATCAGTGACAGGGGGTGACAGGGGGTGATCAGGGGGTGACATGGGAGATCAGGGGTTAATCAGTGACAGGGGGTGGTGGGTGGGTGGGGGCGGTGGGGGGTTGTGTGGTGATTGGTGCACTTTGATATTTTTCTCTGGTGGTCCCAAGCAAAGGGACTACCAGAGAAGCGAGCAGCAAGCAGATCAGACGCTGTTCACAGAACAACGTCTGATCTGCGATTTTTTCTGCCATATACAGCCTGCCAGCGCACGATCGGCGCTGGCAGGCTGTAGTATAACTACATGCGAGCGCGCCGATGGCGCGCATTGCGCATGTGCGGGCGCGTCCTCGCGTCATCTCGCGTCTCGCGAGATGACGCGCCGATCCGTCCGATCAGAGCTACAGGGCCGCCGCCAGGACGCAATCCTGCGTGCGGCGGTCCTGTAGCGGTTAAAGATTGCTGTTCACAAGAGCAAACCATCCAACTTGAAGGAGCTGGAGCAGTTTTGCAAGGAGGAATGGGCAAAAATCCCAGTGGTAAGATGTGGCAAGGTCATAGAGACTTATCCAAAGTGACAAGGAGCTGTGATTGCCGCAAAAGGTGGCTCTACAAAGTATTGACTTTAGGGGGGCGAATAGTTATGCACTTTGACCTTTTTCTGTTATTGTGTCCTATTTGTTCTTTGATTCACAATAATAAAAAAGAAATCTTCAAATTTGTGGGCATGTTCTGTAAATTAAATGATGCAAATGCTCAAATAATCCATGTTAATTCCAGGTTGTGATGCACCAAAACAAAAAAAAGTCAAGGGGGGCGAATACTTTTGCAAGGCACTGTAAATCCCATAGAGAAAATGCAGACGAGCTGAAGGCCGCTATCAAAGCAACCTGGGCTTCCATAACACTTGAGGAGTACCACAGGCTGACTGACTTCACTCCAAGCCGGTGGCAGTAAAACCCAAAAACCAGAATGTGTCCTAAAGGGAAGAAAGGTGTGGGAAGTGACAGAGTCAGTACCACTACCACCATTCTTGCTACTGTCACTTCTATCGTGCTCTCCTTCCCAAAGGCACACTGCAGCGTTGGGTGATTTTAATAAATTACAACAAAAAATAAGTAAAATGTTCTTAATATTACAGAAAGTGTTGGATTTTGATTATGGTATTATAATATTTTCTGGTTCTGTACAACCTCTGAAGAACTTCTGTACTGTTGACCCTACCATACCTCTGTATACCTCCAATTCCAGATATGCTACACTGAACACTGTGCAACCCTAAATGGGTTGCTCAGGAAAAACACCTCTGCTTTCTTCTAAAAACAGTGCACAGTTTGTGTGTAGTATTGTGACAGCCAGTATCATTTCAATGGAGACAAGATGCATTACCAGATAGTAACCATAACCACCCATGTGGAGCTGTTTCTGGAAGAAATAACCCATATTTTCCGCATCCTGAACAACCCCTTTCCTAAATTGTGGGTGTAAAGTGATGCTTGGTTGAAGTACTCCAAGGATTTCAGAAATCTTGGCCTGCTAACAGTCTGAAGGCTTCTATATATGAAATATGTCAGCAAGGGATCCTCATAGTCCTATTGGGGGTGGGGGGTGGGGGATGCTGATATCTTCTACTGTGGTAAGAGAATGGTAGAGCTGGGGGAGTTTTCACTGGTCTGTGTAGGTCTTGGTTTCCATAGGACATTCTTGGCTTAGGATGGCCTGAAAACAAAAGATAAGTTACGTTACACAAAAACAGTAATATCCACTATATAGCGATGATCCACCCTCAGAGGGTCTGGCAGCGACTTACTCCCCTTCTCCCCATTCAGAACAAAGGCATGCTCAGCTGAACCAAGAGTGCATGTGAATGTTGGAATCAGGAGGAGTAGCTGTTAGGGCTCATGCACACAAGCGTATGTATTTTGCAGTGCTCAAAACACGGATCCGCAAAAAATACGGATGACGTCCGTGTGCATTCCGTCTTTTGCAGAACGGAACTGCTGGCCCCTAATAGAACAGTCCTATCCTTGTCCGCAATGTGGACAATAATAGGACATGTTCTATTTTTTTGCGGAACGGACATACAGACATGCGGAAATGGAATGCACACGGAGTAACTTCCGTTATTTTTGTGGACCCATTGAAATGAATGGTTCCGCATACAGTCTTAAAAAAAAAAAACGGAACGGACACAGATAGAAAATACTTTCGTGTGCATGAGCCCTTGGTCGAATGAGCATTTAGACGACAGCTATGAAGAGTGTATAGACAGATTTAGACCAGCAATTTGGGCTCTGCAGGTTCAACCATTGACTCCCATTTGGGAGAGGGGAAAAAAGAAAAAAAAATGTTTCCTATTCTTTAACCCCTTCAAGACCAAGCCAGTTTTCACCATAACCCTGGGTTCAGACCTGAGCGTTCTAAAAACGCGCGTTTTACGCGCGTTTTTGTCGCGCGTATTTCAGCGTGTTTTTTGCAAATAGGAAACGCGCGTAAAACGCGCGTTCTTGTGATTGACTACTGTGGTGTCAATCACAAAACGCGCGTCAAACGCCCCAAAAGAAGCTCAAGTACTTGTTTATGCGTTGGGCGTTTTACAGCGCGTTCAAACGCGCTGTAAAACGCTCAAGTGTGAACCATTCCCATAGGGATGCATTGGTTTTAATCTGTTGAGCGTTTTACAGCGCGTTTGAACGCACTGTAAAACGCTCAGGTGTGAACCCAGGGTAAGAACCAAGCCACATTTTGCAATTCTGACGTCTCATTTTATGTGGTAATTTCTCTACTTATCCAAGCGATTCTGAGATTATTTTCTCATGACATATTGTACTTCATGTTAGTGGTAAATTTGAGTCAATATCTTTTACCTTTATTTTATGAGAAAGCAAATAAATTCACATTTAGAAAATAGTGAATTTTTCCAAATTTTCAATTTAGACGGCAGATTTCACTGGGATAATTTTAAGTTGCCATGTCGCATTTGAAGACCCTTTGATGCACCCATACAGTAGAAACTCCAAAAAGTCACCCCATTTTGGATAAGGTGACAGTTTTATTAGTACTATTTTGGCGTACATATAATTTTTGATTGCTCAATATTATGCTTCTTGTGAGGCAAGATAACCACAAAATGGCTGTTCTGGCACCGTTTTTATTCTTTACAGAATTCTCCTGACAGGAAAGCTCATGTGTTGTTTTTATAGAGCAGGTTGATACAAATGTGACAATACCAAATATGTGGATTTTTTGTTTTAGTTTAAAATAATAATAATAATAATAATAATAATAATAAAGCATTCATGAAAAAAAATCATGTTTTTGTGTCTTCATTTTCTGAAAGCTACATTTCTTTTCTTTTTCTGCTGATTATCTTGTGCAGGGCCTTTTTTTTTGCAGGAATAGCTGTCCTTTTTATTGGTACCATATTTGGGTACATATGTTTTTTTGATCATTCAATATTGCACTTTTTTGGGGCAAGGTGACAAAAAAATGGCTATTTTGGCACAGTTTTTATTAATTTATTTACCGGCGTTCACCTGACGGGGTAGATCAAGTGACATTTTTATAGAGCTAGTCGTTACGGATATGATGATACCTAGGTGTATTTTTTTTTTATTAAGCTTTACACAGTAAAAGCATTTTTGAACAGAAAAGAAAATCATGTTTTTTGTGTCTTCATTTTCGGAAAGCCTTATTTTTTTATTTTTATGTTGATTGTCTTATGTGGGGTCTTGTTTTTTGAGGGATGTGGGCATGGTTTCGTTGTTTCCATTTCGGGGTACATACGACTTTTTGATCGCTTGCTTTTATGCTTTTTGTGAGGGAAAGTGACAAAACACCGTTTTTTTTTTTAATGACGTTCACCTGATGAGGTATGTATGTTTAGAGAGCTAGTAGTTATGGATGCAGCAATACCTAATATGTAAAACTTTTTTTATTGTACATGAATTTATAAGGTGAAAGAGTGCTTTGTTTTTTTACTTGAAATAGTTTTTTTTTTTATTACGAAACAAACACTTTTTTTGACTTTTTTTTTAAACTTTTGCCCCACTGTGGGACTTAAACTTTTCAGGGTTTGATCCCTGTTTCAATGAAGTACAATACATGCTATTGAGTCAGAGAGGGAGCTGGGCTACAATACCTAGCACTACCACTATACTATGCACAGCATTGTGCTTGGGAGAGATGCCAGAGCTCCTCTGTGCACGGCAGCTTCCCGTAACAGCTGAATTCCTAAATCTGTTGCCCAAACATTCCTATCAGATATACATAGTGGATAGAAAAATAAGTGCTTCAACCACAAATCACAACATTTAAGGTCTCATGCACACAATTGTGTTTTCAGTCCAAATCTGATCTGCACTTTTTCTGATTGGATGCTCACCTATTTTTTTTCAATGGGGTGCAAAACATGCAGACAGCACACCATGTGCTATCGGCATCCATATGTCCGTACCATGGCCCCGTTATTCTAAGGACAATGATAGGACATTTCTACAGAATTTTGAAAAAAAATAATTGGTGGCATGCACACTGCTAGGATCCATGTTTTGTGGATCTGCAATTTATGGACCACAAAATGGATAGGGTCATGTACATGAGGCCTTAATCAGTAGCATCAAAATAACCCCTTGTAGTGGTTCCCTGGGCAATTGCATTTCAACTTCCTAGTTCCTCTTGACAAGCAGGAAGCTGCGGCAGGTCATGGTTGTGCCAGTGATTGGCTGAGCAGTCATCCTATGGATTGAGAGGGACCAGGAAAGAGAAGAAGGGACCCAGAAAATTCTTTCCATTTACTTTTAAACATAACATGTACTTTTTTTTATTAATCAAAAAAAGCAAATTGCTAACCATTTTCTCTTCTTTGGCTGGTGGGTTTTTAAGCAAGAGACACAGAGGACAATAGACAATGCATAGTGATCCACTGATCATCATTAACCAGGGGAATCCAATGACTTCTGCAATAGCACCACCACACAGAGGTCCTGAAATGACAGATTAGATTTATTGTAGAGCATATGAACACAACATATACCGCAGAGACTGTGTCCTACACACTAATTTATAAAGAACATTCCTATTATATAAATGATATATATCTATACACACACACACTGGAGACTGCCTTTCATACACTGATATACAGACAGGAGAATAGTCCTTTTATATAAATGATATATATATATATACGCTGGAGACTGCGTCCTATACACTGATATACAGACCGGAAAACAGCCCTATTATATGAATAGTATCTATACACCAGAGAATAGTCCCATTATATAAATTAAATATATATATATCCGCTCTGCGCCACTATGGGTGAATAAAAACCGCACTTTTTTTTACTGGATATCTTTTGGAGTGCAGTCCATTTTTTCTAGATATATGTAGGGTAAGTGCCTATTCCCTGTTGTAGACTTTGCACCCAGCTTTACTGTTATTTTCGGATGGTGCTATCACAGATTTTTCTTTATATATATATATATTTATAGTTAAGGCTGATTTATCAGCCTGTATTTGTGGGAGGGGCCTCTTATTCTTAAGGCCGCTCCCCTCCAGGCTCTTCACGCCACGAGCCGATTGAGAGCCGCTTGCTCCTACGTTCCTGTGCGGCTGACGTCAGCTCCCCTACCTCACTTCCGGGTTCCGCCGCCCGGCGTCCAGGTTGCCGGGACAACGCTTGCCTCCTCGCATCTCGCGTCCCTTCCCCGGGTAAGTAGAGGAGGCTTCACGGCCGGCGCTGCGTCTCCCTCCTGCTCGGGCATTCAGCGCGGGTCAAGCGGTCCTCTGCCGGCATTTCCCTTCCCACATGGGTCAGCTACTGGAGTAGCTCTCTCTCACACTCACCGCCACACTGCAGGTCAGGTGATCCATAGCGGTATGTGTGTTGGCATATGGGCGGCTCTGGGCATGAAGGTAGCAGAGCTGAATTCGTTATTTAAATATTGGCGGCTGCTGCCCCCTCAAGAGTTGGGCCAGATGTCAGGTAGCTCGGCTGCATTCATGACAGAAAGTTTATGGCTTGTTCATGTTTTATATAAATGATGACGCTGGAGGGCACACGAGTACCTGACACTGCTTATACCCACAGCTAGGATACAGTCGGTGCAACGCCGTTGGAGTGCAGCTGTGGTGGTCTCGTGGCACCTTCCCCAGCTGCATGCGTTGATCGCAGCATTCTTGGCACCAGGTCTGCTTTTGCGCAGGGTCCGGTACGCCGGGCCTCAGAGCACTTGGATCCCCAATCGGGTAAGCGTGCTTGAAGCGAATGCGGCTTCCGTTCTACGCATGCCGCAGGGGGAAGCATATCCGCGGTCCGGCTAGGGTCAGGTTAGGTCTATGCACGCTCTGCCCCACACTGCACTGGTTCGTCTGTCAGCACATCTCTATATTTAAGTTCGGCCTTGCCCCGCACCACTGCTTGGGCATTTCCATTTCCGCCGCGGATCAGCCAGTTCAGCGTTCGGGTCCGATTCCCCGGTACAGGGTTAAAAAAAAAACTGCGTCCTCCTCCATATCAGCTTACCTGAACAGTTCTGTTTTCCTTCACCGGGTTCCCGCTTCCAATTAATCAGCCAGCAGGGTAAGGGTCCGGTCATTAATGTATCATGCTTGTTTTTGTCATAGTTAGCCACCCAGCTCGGGTTTCTTATTTTCAGGTCCTTTTAGGCCACGGTCAGCTCAGACATATCTCCCAGGATCGCCAGGCCAGGCCACGGGTACGTCAGGTTACCTTCATCCTCACATGCCGCTATTTTGAACCCACAAGGTCGGGAGGCTCCCGCCCCAGTGGCACTTGGGGTACACATTCACCTGGGATGAAGCCTTGGTCACTCATCCCGGTGACTACCAATTTTATGCCAACCATCATGCCACGTCACCCACCCACGGGGCCCACCCCTCGTACCGTTCAGGGGCTAATTTTCGCTATCGGTTCTCAGTTCTATCATGCTCAGCTTCTGAAACGTTCAGTCTATCTTCCTTGGATCGCCCAGGTCCGTTTGTCTTCTGGTTCACTCAGGTCTGTTGTCTCCTGGATCACCCAGGTCCATCACCTCCTGGATCGCCCAGGTCTGTTGTCTCCTGGATCGCCCAGGTCTGTTGTTTCCTGGATCGCCCAGGTCTGTCGTCTCCTGGATCGCCCAGGTCTGTCGTCTCCTGGATCGCCCAGGTCTGTCGTCTCCTGGATCGCCCAGGTCTGTCGTCTCCTGGATCGCCCCGGTCTGTTGTCTCCTGATTCGCCCCGGTCTGTTGTCTCCTGGATCGCCCAGGTCCGTTGTCTCCTGGATCGCCCAGGTTTGTTGTCTCCTGGATCGCTCAGGTCTCTTGTCTCCTGTATCGTCCAGGCCTACTGTCTCCTGGTCCGCACAGGTCTGTGGGTGCTTCCAAGCCTCTTCTCTAGGGTCCAGTCCGTCACCGCATCTTCACTCATGCTTTCCACATACATTTTGTTCACTGGTTTGTTCACCTGCGCTCACAATAAGTCGGTATCAATCCCTGGCTGAGTCAGCTACCGTCACTTCCCGCTCACGCTGGTCTTTCCCCTAAGCACTCTTCTTCAGCCCATCGGGGGGGGGGGCACTCATCTTCTGCCCGAGTCTGTCATGTTTATTCCATGATTCTCATCCTCCAGATTCCAGCCCTGTTTCTCTGTCCTCCATTTTCTGTCAAGCCAGTGGTAGAATAATTCCAGGTAGGTCGGTTACTTTCGGTGCTCGGATTGGGGTGGTTGTTGTGCCTCTCATGCTGAGGGTTTTGTTCTTCTATCTTTGCCACATCAAGCGCAGGATACAATTTCGGAAACCCTGCATCCATACTCCACAGGTGAAGATGTCTCACGTCTCGGAGTCAGAAGATAATCTATCGTTGCTCGGGTCATCCGCATCCAGCCACGCTAGCACGGCTTCATTGAGACACTTGACTGTTCCCAGACTGATCGCGGAACTCAACCGTAGGGGGATCCGTCATCCCGCGTCCGCCCGCAAGGCAGAGCTGTACCGCCTGTTGATGACGGCTCCTAGCTCCGCGGAGGATCCATCCAGCATAACTTCTATCCATGAAGCACTAACACAAATCCAGACCTCTATTAGCGGCCTCGCCAGCTCGATGTCTGATGTTCAGGCCAGGGTGGCAGTGTTGGAGACCAGGCCATCAGTGGCCCCCTCTTCTCTGGTCACCCCAGCCCCTCCGGTGTTCCCCCCAGAAGTTGCAGGTAGGCCGGCTCCCAGTCCTCAAATCGCGCCCTCCCATTTTATTCCTGACCACATCAAAAAATATATATTAGCTAGGAAGGATGTTAATCTAGCCTCCATTCTAATTGCTTCCCAAGACGTTTCAGAGAATCGGGTCATCAGCTGCGGAGAGGTCGCGGTGGTACTGAAGGCCAAGGACGCCCGGCTTAACCGGAAACTTTCCATTTGGGAATTCGTTCTGGCCTTCAGTCTCTACCGGGACATTTTCTGCTCGGCTCAGCCCAATCGCAGGGAGGAGTTAGATACCTACTTGTATCGGGTTACAGATCTAGGTCATAAATACGGCTGCACCGCCTTCTATGACTATCATAGATCCTTTTCAGCCAAGGCCGCGGCGGCCCTGGCACAATTCCAGTTTACCACCAACTGGGCTGAACTGGACATGGAGGTCTTCTGCCGCCATTTTGCGGGACTCCGCGCCCCGGCTTGCTCCACCTGCCAGTCTATCTTTCATACATCAGAGTGGTGCCCCAACTTGGCCCATCCTCCCCAGCCAGGGACGACCCCGGGTCCTTCAGGAACCTCCAAGAGCGCAGCTTTAGTGGACAAATTGGGCAGGCCTATCGTATTTTTAGGCAGTAGTCAAATTTGCAACAACTTCAATGCTGGGGGTTGTTCATTCAATGTGTGTCGGGCCCTGCACATTTGTTCAGCCTGCTTCCGGGCTCCTCCCCGCTCGGCCTGTCCCCGGAAGTCCAAGACATCCTGACTAGCCGATATTAACATAGATTTGCTAGCGGCCCTCTTGTCAGACCATCCGGACCAGAATTTCGTGGCTTTTCTGTAGGCCGGCTTCAGGGAGGGCTTTCACACGGGCCTGGTCACTTTACCTCAGGTCTCGTGGGAAGGCTCTAACCTGCGCTCGGCCGACAGCGATCCCGAAGCAGTCACTGCTCTCATACAAGCCGAGGTCCAGAAGGGTTTTGTCATTGGCCCTTTCTCCAGCATACCATTTCCCACTTGGAGAATTAACCCTATCGGCTTGGTTACCAAACAATCATCAAATAAAAAACGACTAATATACGATCTGTCAGCGCCTCATATGTTTGCTACCCCTAGCCTGAATTCCCTTATACCATCTGAGGAATATTCAATGCAGTATTCCTCGGTGGATGAGGCCGTTCAGCTTATGCTTCAGTCAGGGGTGGGGTCCTGGCTTGCCAAGGTCGACATTGCCGACGCCTTCAAGTTACTCCCCGTGCACCCCCATCTCTGGAGGTTCTATGGCATCAGATGGTCAAACAACTTTTATTTTGCCAACCGGCTCACCTTCGGGTCCAAGAGCAGCCCCTGGTTGTTTGACCAGTTCGTCAGGGCCCTCCACTGGATCCTGGTGCAGCACGGCGGTCTCCCTATGGTAATCCACTATCTCGATGACTTCTTGCTCATGGAGAAACCCCAACAGGCCCCGTCTATCCCAGCCACCCTCATCGAGATCTTTTCCCAACTTCAGGTTCCAGTAGCCACTAATAAAACCGAAGGGCCAGCTACCAAGGTTACCTTCTTATGGATCACCCTGGATTCAAAGAAAATGGAGGCCAGTCTTCCACCAGAAAAGTTATTGAAAATTAGGCAGGCCATCTCCAAGGCAGCCACTTCTAGGCTGTTGACTAAGTCCCTGTTAGGTCTTCTTAATCACGCCACCAGGATCATGCCACAGGGCCGCTCCTTCCTGTCCAGGTTGTTGCAACTCCTGCCAGCAGCCCAGGACCAGGATGCCGTCATCCATTTGGACAGCCACGCCATCGCGGACCTGGCTATGTGGAATTCGTTTCTCATTGAGTGGAATGGCATCTCTTTATTCGTTCCACGATGGGACTCCAATTCCCCCATCGTCTTCTCTGACGCGGCTGGCTCCTCCGGGTTCGCGGCCATATTCAGGTCCCATTGGTTGGCTGCCCAATGGCCGCCGGAAGTGGTCTCAGACGCCTCGGCCATTAGGTCATCACCGCTGCTGGAGTTATACCCCATTGTAGCTGCCGCCTTGGTCTGGGGTGCCAGCTGGTCTAATGTGGCAGTCCTTTTTGTATCTGACAACCAATCACTGGTAGACATCATCAATGCAGGGAGGGCAATTTCCCATAAAATCATGGCACGCTTACGCAGGCTAGTATGGCTCTCCCTCACATTTAATTTCCACATACGCTGTGCCCACATCCCGGGGGAATCTAACGTGGCTGCCGATGCCCTGTCCCGTTTTAACTTTCCGGTATTCTTCCAGGAGATGCCCGAGGCGGACCGCTCAGGCGCCCAGGTCCCAGCCTTCAACGCATTCACCCTGGATTAGCGGTTTTCGTGGCGCAAGCTGAAGGCCTGGTGGAGAAGTCACTGTCCCGTAACACCGCCAGGAATTATCAAGCCGGGGTGAAGGCCTTCGAGAAATTCAGGGCCAGGTTTCCAGAGGTTCAGATAGATGAAATAGAATACATCATGGCATTTATCGCATATTGCAACTCCCAGCTGGGTCTCTCACCCAATACCATCAAGCTTTACCTCGCAGGGCTGCAACACCAGCGCATGCTAGCTAATCCAGCGGGGGGCTCTATTCTCTCCATACGAATCGTTAAAGCAGCTCTCAGGGGCTTGGAGAAGGGAAAAAGGGGAGTTCGGATCCGGAGGTTGCCAGTCTCCGGTGAACTATTCCGGGCTCTCTCACTGGCCCTAGACAACTGTCCTTTTGGGCACTCTCTTAGTCTGGTTTTAAAAGCAGCCATGTACCTCGGGTTTTATGGCTTCCTCAGGCCCGGGGAATTCTCAGTTGGACCTAGGCAGAAGAATTTCCTTCAAAAACATCACCTGGAAAGGGTCAGCGAACATTTCATCCTCCACCTGCCTACTACCAAAACCAGTCAAACGGGTCCTCCAACGGAAGTTAGGTTCTACCCCACAGGTAACCAGTGGTGTCCAGTTCAGGTCCTCCGACAGTTACTGTCACTCCTTTCTGCTCTCCCGTCAGACAGCCCACTGCTCCCCTGCGGGACAAGACCCCTTTCCACCTCCAAATTCATCGCATACATCCGTTCACTGGTTCAGGGCTTGGGACTCGATCCTAAAGGAATTTCTGGCCACTCATTTCGAATAGGGGCAGCCTCCGCCGCATCCCAACATAATGTTCCGGCCCACATAATCCGGTCTATGGGGCGCTGGCGCTCCTGCTGTTTCGCCAGGTACGTGCCAAATCCCCAGGCAGAAATTTCGCAGGCGTTTTGTACTCTAGCTCTGTAATTACATAATAAATATTTTGCATCTATTCTAAGTCTCTTGCCCCCTTTCTTGGCATACCCACATACGTGGTTCCCGGCACACCTCAGCCACTATGGTCCGAGTTAGGGGCTCCACGCTCCGGTCTCCTAGCCCTGACCATAAATAGTTAAGGCTGATTTATCAGCCTGTATTTGTGGGAGGGGCCTCTTATTCTTAAGGCCGCTCCCCTCCAGGCTCTCCACGCCACGAGCCGATTGCCCCTCCCTCCCCTCTTTTTACTATTCATCATCAGGCACCATTCTGTGGGGTATGCCACTTTTCTTGGCATACCCACGTACGTGGCTCCCGACACACCTCAGCCACTATGGTCCGGGTTAGGGGCTCCACACTCCGGTCTCCTAGCCCTGACCATAAATATATATATATACACACACTGGAGACTGCGAGTGCGCCCTGTACACTGATATAGAGACCGGAGAACAGTCCTATTATATAAATAATATATATACACTGGAGACTGTTTCCTAGATGCTCCAAAACATTATATGCGAGTGCATGCTGTTCAGCTGACCCGATAAAAAATTTGAGTTGAAGGTCTGCAGTTGAGCTAACACGATAAAAAATTTTTAGTTGAGGGCATGCAGTTGAGCTGACCCTATAAAAAAATTAGAGTGGAGGGAATATCTACAATCTGGAGGAGGAGAAAACAAGATTCAACCATATGTGGTGGAAAAGGTGCATGGAAATACACTACAGTAGATTGAGTACATTATAAATGATAGGTTAAAATTGCCTTTATGTTCATCATCAGCTCAGCTCTCCTCTGGTGGAGTTTAGAAGTCAGGGGCAATCCAGGCCTTGTTCATTTTTATCTGAGTCAAACTGTCAGCATTGCCAGTGGACAAACGGATAGGCTTATCTGTTATAATGCCACACGCAGCACTAAATACAAGCTCAGACAAAACGCAGGTGGCAAGGCAGGCCAGCACCTCCAAGGCGTAGAGCGCAAGTTCGTGCACGTGTCCAACTTGGACACCCAGTAGTTGTAAGGACGCTGACACGGTCTGCTATGTATTTCTTTACCATCTTCCAAAACTTTTCCCTCCTTGTAGCACTAGGCCACACTTCAGGGTTGGACATGAAGCTGGGTACGGTGGATGTTTTTCTTTTCTGGTGCACTGGCAGCAGGCACAGTATATTTGCGCCCAGGGCCACGGCCTCTGCGTGCACCATCAGCATCACGCCCACTTCCCCGTCCCTTAATGCTCGCCTTCTTCATATTAATGGTTTTGTCACTAGATGTGGCGCAGATTGTTTTACTGTCCGCTAAAGACACAGTTTTCGGATGCAGGACAGTATAAGTCACAAAAACCCACAGAATATGGATCCTATATTAGGCCCAGATTATTGGAATTTGTAATACAGACACTGTTTGCAGATGTTCTACAGTATTGGTTACAAAACACCACAGATTATGGACACTAGATGTGGCCCAGATTATTGGAATTTGCAATACAGAAACTGTTTGCAGATGTTCTACAGTATTGGTTACAGAACACCAGATTATGGACACTAGATGTGGACCATTATTAAAGACACAGTCTGCGGATGATGTACAGTATATGATCACTAATAGGTATACAATAAAAATATCTTGCTGCTGTCAAACACACACGGTAGTCCTTAAAAGGACTTTGGGGTTGTTGAAAAGCTTTTGGTAGTCAAAACAGGAAGGGTCTCTCTCTCTCTTCCGAAGCACTGTCCCTGAGATTGCAGGAGGTAAATAGATTGCTGCTCTAACACACACACACACACATACACACAGTAGTTCTTAAAAGGACTTTGGGTCTTGGAAAAGCTTTCTCTGAATAAAAACTGTGAAAATCGCTCCCTACACTGTCTTTTCCTTTCTATCCTCTGCTCTCCCTGTCTACGGCTCAGCCGATTATGTGTCAACGGGTGCTATATAGCACCCAATGGCGTGTTCTGGCCAGCCAATCACTGTAATGCCAGCAGCCAACATGGCTACTGGTATTACAGTGAGGGCAGTACTTACCTGCACCTTTATTGGCTGCTTAAAACCTGTGAAATGTGCAGGGTGGAAACTCGGCCGAGTACCGCCATGCGCCGAGCATAGCGATGCTCGAGCCGAACAGATATTCGGCCGAGCATGCTCGCTCATCACTACTAAAAATTCAAAGTCTGAGAAGGTAGGTCTCCTAAATAATGATAAAGAGGGTTTAGTCATTGAAGATAAGGAAAAGGCAGAGTTACTAAATGGGTTGTTTAGCTCTGTATACACAAATACTCAATTGGCTAACTGTAGAAATGGTCTAAGCGAAGTTAAATAAGGTAAATGTGAACAAAACTCCGGATCCAGATGGATTACACCAGAGTTCTAAAAGAGCTAAATTCAGTCATTGCTGTCCCCTTTTTATAATTTTTAAAGATTCTCTAGGTACTGGTACAGTGCCAAGCGATTGGCGCAAGGCAAATGTGGTGCCCATATTAAAAAAGGGATCTAGGTCCTCTACAGGTAATTATAGACCAGTTAGTTTAACTTCTGTTATGGGAAAAAATGTTTGAAGGACTCTTATGGGACTATATACAGGAGTATGTGACTGTAAATAATATCATAAGTGATAACCAGCATGGTTTAACGAGGACAGAAGTTGTCAGACTAACCCGATTGTTTTTTTTTTATGAGGAGGTGAGTAGAAGCCTGGGCAGATGTAGTGTTCTTCAGTTTTGCAAAGGCATTTGATACTGTCCCTCATAGACATTTAATAGCTAAAATAAGGTCTCTAGGCTTGTAAAGTATAGTTTGTAATTGGATTGAAAACTGGCTAAAGGCTTCCAGGATCTTGTCAGGCATAAAACGAGGCACGGACTCGCGGGACAGGGATGTAATATTACCAATTTACAAAGCGTTGGTGCCGCCTCATCTGGAACATGCATTCAGTTCTGGGCACCAGTCCATAGAAAGGATGCCCTGGAGCTGGAAAAAGTGCAAAGGAGAGCAACTAAACAGATAAGGGGCATCGAGGGTCTTCGTTATCAAGAATGATTAAAATAATTAAATTTATTTAGTCTTGAGAAGAGACGTCTAAGGGTGAACATGATTAACCTCTACAAATATATAAATGGGCCATACAAAAAATATGCTGAAAAGCTGTTCCATGTAAAAGACCTTAAAAAGACAAGGGGGTACTGCCTCCGACTGGAGAAGAAAAAGTTCAGTATCCAGAAGCGTCAAAATTCTTTTTTGTAAGGACTGTGAATCTGTGGAATAGACTTCCTCAGGACATGGTCACAGCAGGAACAGTGGAAAGTTTCAAAAAGGGTTTAGATGAATTCTTAAAAGTAAACAACATTAATGCTTATGAAAATGTGTAGAAATCGGAGTCTCACTTCGTTCTGGGATTCACGTCTCCACCTATCCCTTGGTTGAACTTTATGGACTTATGTCTTTTTTTAGCCGTATTAACTATGTAACAATGTTCGAAATACTTTATTGAATCATTTAAAAAGCATGGTTAAATCATTATTTATACGGACCGACAGGTCAGCAATGAAGCTATAGACAACCCACTGGTAGACTCAATAGAAAACCCCCTGTCAATTTAATTGAATAGACAAAGCACAAAATTGTAATTTCACTGTTAGACACTAGTGTTGAGCACGAATATTCGAATCGCCAATTTTAATCGCGAATATCACCACTTCGAGAATTCGTGAATATTTAGAATGTAGTGCTATATATTCGTATTCGCGAATAGTGTTGATCGCAAATATTCTAATCGTGAATTTATAGCGAATATTGGCACTTAGCAAAAGGAGGAGGAGGATGAGAAAAAGAAGATTGAACCATATAACCTTTTTTGTGGTGGAAGGGGTGCATGGGAATACAGTGTATTCAATACACCATAAAAGCTACATTTAAAGTGCCTTTATGTTCAGCCTCTTTCCTCTGGTGGAGTAGAGAAGTCAGGGGAAATCCAGGCCTTGTTCATTTTTATAAGAGTCAACTGGTCAGCATTTTCAGTTGACAGGCAGATGCGCTTATCAGTTATTATGCCCCCAGCAGCACTAAATACCTGCTCTGATAAAACGCTGGCGGCACGGCAGGCCAGCACCTCCAAGGCGTAGAGCGCCAGTTCGTGCCACGTGACCAGCTTAGACACCCAATAGTTGTAAGGCAGATGGATCATGGAGGACACAGACACGGTCTCCTTCACCATCTTCCAAAATGTTTCCCTCCTTGTGACACTAGGCCGTGCCACAGGGTGAGGGTGCTGGTGGGGTGTCTTGAAACTGTCCCAGGCCTTGGAGAGTGTTTCCCTGCCTCTTTTGGAACTGCAGTGTGTTCCCCTAGTCTCCCCTCCTCGGTTGCCCAAGGATTTACATACTGTACTCTGCCGCCAGCGTTGTCAGCCGGAAATTTTTGTAGCAATTTTTCCACCAAGGACCTTCTGGTATTGCACCATTTTGCTAGTCCTCTACACCAGCGGTCCCCAACCGCCGGGCCGCAACCCAGGACCGGGCCCTGGAAGATTGTTTGCCGGGCCGTGGCAATCAGGGCAGTCTTTAACGCGGTACTAATGAAGCGCTTCCATTATGGAAGCGCTTCATTAGTACCGGAGGACCCGGAAGCAGTGAAGGATCTGTACTCACTGCTTTCTGGTCCTCGGCTCGGCTGTCGGCTGTGCAGGGCTGCACACTATGACCTCACACTGTGCGCCGCGCCCGCGATACACAGCCGACAGCAGGATGAAGAGATTCGAGATGGTGAGGAGCGGTGGCGTCCAGTAGCAGGAGAGGTAAGTGTTTTTATTTTATGGGGGGCAGTGATGGCTTGCTGACATGGGGGGCAGTGATGGCTGGCTGACATGGGGGGCATTAATGGCTGGCTGACATGGGGGGCAGTGATGGCTGGCTGATGGAGGGGGCAGTGATGGCTGGCTGACATGGGGGGCTGAGGGCTGGATGACATGGGGGGTTGATGGCTGGATGACATGGGGGCTGATGGCTGGCTGAAGGTTGATCTGAGGCATTAGGGGGTTATATATTTTAATATGCACCTTGTGTTTTGTTATGCACGTGAATCAGTCAGCGCCGACCAGCACCCCCTAAGCCCTGCCCCAAAACCCCCAGCCCACCCGGGCCCTGGGAAAATTGTCTTGCGTGAAACTGGTCCTTGGTGCAAAAAAGGTTGGGGACCACTGCTCTACACCATAGTTATGAGAGGTCGAGAAGGGTGAACAACCAGTAAGGTCACGGGAAAGGCAGCATAACATAAAGTCAGCCATGTGTGCCAGAGTCCCAACAGACAAGACTTCACTGTCCTCATCAGGAGGACGACTCTCAATCTCCTCATCATCTTCCTCCTCCTCTGCCCATCCACGCTGAACAGATAGAATAAACCTACTATGGGTACTACCCTCTGTAGCAGAGGCAACAGTCTCCTGCTCCTCCTCATCATCCAATTCGCACTGAGAAGACAAAATGAGGGTGGTCTAGCTATCACCCTGTGTACTGTCTTCCCCTATTTCCACCTCTTTCACAAGCAAAGCGTCCGCCTTCATTGTAAGCAGCAAGCATTTCAGTAGACACAGAAGTGGGATGGTTACGCTGATAATAGCGGCATTGCCGCTTTCCATCAGTGTTAATTCCTCAAATTTGTGTAAAACCTCACAGAGGTCAGACATTCATGCCCACTCGTCGCTTGTGAAGAGTGGAAGCTGACTGGAAAGGCGACGACCATGTTGCAGCTGGTCTTCCACTATTGCCCTCTCCTGCTCAGAAAGTCTGGCCAACATGTGGAATCTGGAGTTCCAGCGCATGCTCACATCGCACAACAGTCAGTGAGCTGGCAATTGCAAGCACTGCTGCAGCATTGCCAGACCAGTGGCAGCTGTAGATGACTTTAGGAAATAGGCATACACGCGGCGCACCTTCACCAGTAGCTCAGGCTAATTGGAGTAGGTTTTGAGAAACCGCTGTACCACTAAGTTGAACAAGTGGGCTAGGCATGATATGTGTGTGAGCTTGCCGAGCTCCAAAGCCGCCACCAAGTTATGGCCATTATCAGACACAACCATGCCTTGTTGTAGGTTGAGTGGCAAGAGCCACAGCTAAGTCTGGTCCCTTATACCCTGCCAAATCTCTGCGGCAGTGTGCTGTTTGTCACCTAAGCAAATAAGTTACAGCACAACCTGTTGCCGCTTCCCCACTGCAGTGCTACACTGCTTCCAGCTACTGACGGATGGTGACAGGTGCTGCAAGATGAGAATTCAGAGGTGGAAGTGGAGGAGGAGAAGGGGGGAGTTGCAGACACTAATGTAGGCGATGGGGGAAATCCTGATGGAAGTAGGGCAAGCAATCCTTGGGGTCGGTAGCACCTGTGCCATCCCAGGGTACATCTCGCTCCCGACCTCCACAACGTTCACCCAGTCTGCCGTTAGGGATATGTAGCGTCCCTGGCCACAAGCACTTGTCCATGTGTCAGTCGTTAAGTGGACCTTCCCAATAATTTGGTCAGGGCACGGGTGATGTTACGGGACACATGCTAGTGTAAGGAGGGGACGGCACACCAGGCAAAATAGTGGCGGCTGGGGACTGAGTAATGAGGGACAGCCGCCGCCATCATGCTGCGGAAAGCCTCAGTGTCCACAAGCCTAAATGGCAACATTTCCAGGGCCAGCAATTTGGAAAGGTGCGCATTTAGTGCTATTGGCTGGGTATTTGCACTTTTGTTCAAAGGCCTGGGGTCTGGACATCTGTATGCTGCGCTGGGACACAGAAGTGGATGTGCTAGCTGATGGTGCTTGCGAAAGTCCAGTTGCAGGAGGCATCCGGGCCTGCATCTTTGACAGGGGATTGGCCAACACGTAACACAGGGGAAGAGAAGGCAGTGGTGTGACCCGCAGACACTGATTGTTCGGCCCACCTATTAGGGTGCTTTGATGCCAAGTGGCGGATCATGCTGGTGGGGGTGAGGTTGCTAGTTTTCACGCCCCTGCTCATTTTCGTACGGCACTAGTTGCAAATGACAATTCTTCTATCGTCCGCACTTTTATCAAAAAAGCTCCAGACTGCGGAACACCTACCCCTTGGCAAGGGAGATTTCCGCAAGGGGGTGCTCCTGGCAACAGTTGCGGGTCTGTTTGGTGTGGTCCTCATCATCAACCTCTTGAGACACTAACTGCGGTTGACTTATTGGCAACTGTGTCTCATCATCATCCACCTCGTGAAACACTAATTGCCGTTCCCCACCGTCATCTTTTTCTGACTGTGGATGCTCAAGAGTTTGGGAATCAGGGCTCAAGATCTCCTCATGTCCCTCTTCAAGTGGCCTTGGCGAGAGGCCCAAATTTAGGAATGGTGATGAAAAGAGCTCCTCGGAATATCTGAGTATGGGATCACTTGTTTGCAAAGACTATCCATGGTGGGAGGAAGGAGGATCAGGGTGAGGATTCTGTTGACCAGACTTGGATACTGAGACTGGACTTTGTAGAAGACAGGGTGGTGCTTAACCGACTGGAAGCATTATCTGCTGCAATCCAACGGACCACCTACTTGCACTGATCTGACTTCGAGAGTGGTAAGGTATCGTGGATGAGTGTGTTTCTTGTGCTCTGCCAGCAGGCACAGTTTCACAGCGCTCCGAGCGCCACGGCCTCTGCATTGTCCATCAGCAGCATTGCCTGTCCATTCCTGCTCACTTTCATCATATTAAATGGTATATATGCTTGCATGTATGTCACACGTACAGTAGCACAGGTTTTTTAAGTGTATGCGCAAATAACAGTCAATGTCACAGATATTTGGGATGCGGAAACTTTATACAGGAGAGGTACCACATGTAATGGCGCTGCTGTCACCAGCAGCTAAGAAAAAATTACAGTCAATGTCACTGATATTTGGGATGCGGAAACGTTATACAGGAGATGTAACGCAGGCAATGTCACAGTCCGCAGCGTCTACGGAAAAAGTACACTGGATGTCACAGATATTTTTAGGATGCGTATACGTTAAACAGGAAATATAGCGCAGATAATGTCGCTGTCCGCAGCGTCTATGGAAAAAGTACAATGGCGTACAGGAATGGTACCACAGGTAATGGCGCTGCTGTCACCAGCAGCTAAGAAAAAATTACAGTCAATGTCACTGATATTTGGGATGCGGAAACTTTATAGAGGAGATGTAGCACAGGTAATGTCACTGTCCGCCGAGTCTACGGAAAAAGTAGACTGGATGTCACAGATATTTTTAGGGTGTGCAAATGTAAGACAGGAGATGTAGCGCAGATAATGCCGCTGTCTGCAGCGTCTACGGAAAAAGTATACTGGATGTCACAGATATTTTTAGTATGTGCAAATGTTATACAGGAGATGTAGCGCAGGTGATGTAACTGTCCGCAGCGGACACCATCTATGGAAAAAGTACACTGGATGTCACAAATATTTTTAGGCTGCGCACACGTGACACAGGAGATGTAGCGCAGATAATGTTGCTGTCTGCAGCAGCCAAACAATTACACGCAATTTAGCGCAGGTTGCGCTAATAATATATATTGCTACCAGGTACAACAATGGTCCTTAAAAGGACTTTTGGGTCTCTACAATTGCAAACAATTTAACGCAGGTTGCTCTAAAAATACATATTGCTGCCAGACACAACAATAGTCCTTAAAAGGACTTTTGGGTCTCTAACACCAACCCTGCCTAACAAAAAAATAAAATTCAATTCCCTACACTATCTGTCCCTTCTACAGCACAGCTCTCCCTGACTAAGACTGAGCCAAACAACGTGTCATCGGGTGCTTTATAGCACCCAATGCCATGTTCCCGCCAGCCAATCACTGTAATGCCAGTAACCAAATGGCTACGCCATCACAGTGAGTGGCAGTACTTACCTGCACGTTTATTGGCTGTGTAGCAACCAACATAAGTGCGGGGAGGAGACTCGAGCATCGCTCTCGAGCACACGCGGTATTTGGCCGAACACTGCGATGTGCCGAGCATCGTGATGCTCGAGCCGAACTGGTGTTCTCCGAGCATGCTCCCTCAACACTATTAATAACCCGTTTAGTTTGCAAAGTTGGTAATTAGCTAATTTATGGGCTGTTTTTGACCCCTACAAGTGGGATAGCAGACTGACTATGCAGGTTTGATACTGCACTTAAGAAATGACTATTTGCATCACACTCTCCCTGTGTGAGGGGAGGAGATTCCTAAAGAAGCAGGAAGTGAGCAGATGGAGGGTGTGCTTAGTGCTGCTGGAGACCAGAAGAGATCTTCCCTGAAGAGATTGGAAGGGAATGGACTGGCTCACGGTGGAGACTGGCGACAGCATGAAGGGGAGGTTTGCAGTGATTACCTCAGGAGTGTCATGTCTGTAGGATCCAGTTTTGGAGTGGACCAGGAAATAAGATAAAGCACCAAGAACCTTTTTGAGGAATTGAAAGTGCGGCTCTGCCGAGTCACATTGCACCACACTGGTAAAGTGGCATCTGGACATATAATAATGCTCCTAGTACGGTTGCATTGCGGTCTACAGGCTGCAAGCTAATGCAAAGCCTTGAGGGACTCATACGCTGACACCTTCCCATCTCACTGGCTGCTCATAGGGTGTTATAAACTGGGAGCTGTAGTGAGGATTACAGCTTCAATCAAAGGGACAGACATCATCTACCTGTGGATTACAAATAGGGAAGTCTGATTTAAAGAATCAGACATTTACCTGTGGATTACAAATAGTATTGCACAATACTTAGGGTGCACCCCAACGAGGAACTCGCCCAGGAACATTCAAGTGCAGCTAGCCTGCTTAATGGACTTTGGGGAAAACATCACATTTACTTGTTTATTGTTAGGCTGTGTTAAGTTCACTGTTGGTTTATTCTCTGTGTACCAATCTGTTTTACATATTCTCAGCTTCTTGTTCACTATATTGTTCAGTAAACTCAACTGCTGGGAAAGAATTGTTGTCTGTGTCTGTGTGGCATCAGGTACCCTCTATTCCTGTGGGCCCAGCCCTCTGTCTTCTTTCACTTACAACACTAGCTCCCACGCAAATATCATCATCGCTACTTATCCGCCTACCGGAGGAAGCAGCGGATCTCTCCTCCACATCTTGACTGGGTACTAGCTGCTGACTGACCTTTAAAAGCTCGTCCTTGCAGAAAAGGCATACAATACTTCCCGAGCTGAAAATTAAAGGACAGGTGGGGGCACATAGCTTGTTCCAGGGCCATGCCAACTAAGCATGGTGTCATAGGAACGCACCGACTCCTGGCTGGGGGTGTCTGATGTCACTTGTGATGATGTTGAAAACAAAGTCAACCATTCAAGGACAGCTGGGTTGCTGGTCAAAACACTGGCAGCTCTGGCCTGTTGCTGCGACTGCTGCTACCTTCCCCTTCTTCTGCTGCTCCTGTACTCCAGCCAGCTCCAGAAACATTTTGGCCCTGCCTGTTCCCTTAGAAAGGCCTGGCACCTGTCTGTCGGACATACTGTACTGTAACTGTAAAAAAAAATATGTAGGCTTTTCTGATCATTGTCCCTGGTGCCTGAAACGTCTCTCCCTCCTATGTTTACAGAAAAATGGTGGAGACCGGGCAGGAGGAGCCTTTTTATAGGGCTGTGACATTACAGGGGCTGGCTGGCTGCTGATTGCCTATCTGCATGGCATTATGGATGATCCCTCGTTCCCAGGCTTATTACTTTCGGGTTCTAACATGTGCAGCAGCCATTTAAAAAAAAAAATATGATTCTTTGCCATGAAGCACGAGGAAATTCGCCATCGGGACAAATCTAATTTTTGCTGAAATTTGGATTGAATTCCACTATGTCAACTTCATTTCATTCATCTCTATATAATAATGCCTATTCCTAGTTGGATGTATGTGCTGTTCCCAGCACATGTGCGGCTAGTAATACAGTCAGTCTCTTTAAGGGCCTTTTATAGGGGCAGATGATCAGGCCTGACATTGAGAATTAACTTTTACACTCACTCTGAATAATTGGCCCCTATGAATTTGCTGACGATCAACCAACAAACAAGCAGACTCTCCTCTGTCATGTGATCCAATCATGTATGCAGCTCAAAAGAACATTGCTTGTTGGCACGACATCAGCCTATGTAAGCAAGCCAACAAACAATGAAACTATATGGGGATGACAAACAATCATAAGATCATTCATCCCCATACAGCAGCAATAAAAGTGATTACTAACAAGTGGGCAGTGATCGGGAATGAAAGGTATGTTCCTGTTCATTGCCCTGAGTATTGACCCATGTAAATAAGCTCATTTTCACCGACCATCCGTTTTCACTGTAACATAACCTAAGACTCCGTGCTATACCGTGAGATATAGGTCCGCTTATTATATAAGCACCTAATGACAGTACAAAAATAAAAATAAGACAGTGTTTAAAACCTTACCCAATGCATATCCCACGCATACAGCTGCCTCTGAAATGGCGTATACCCCTCCGTATACAGATGTATGACGTACATCTGCCAGTTGTCCCATGATAGGCATGATGGATGCATCAACCATTCCAAGGGCAATGCCAATGGCAGCCATAGGACCGATAAGACCAAGCAGATTGGAAGCAAGTGGAACCTAGATGGGAAAGGAATGTGTAGATGCACAATATACAGATTACTTGCTAGGTGTCTGAACAAGTACATTTAAGGCATTAGTATATGGGGATCCTTAGATACAACCAAGTTGACATTGAATAGACCAAGCAAAAGCAGGTAAAGCCATGAGGCAGAGGCCTTTCTACCATGCACTGAGCTATCTATACTGACCAATATAAAAACAACTCCCGTGATTATCATCCCGACAAGAGCACACAGCCACCTAAAAGAAAGAAGACATTGGTTTAGTCTTCAGACAATTCATGACATTGAATATGTACCAGTAAAATTATGAATATCTTATCTCTGAAGAAATCGAGCAGGCCCTACTCTAAAATATAACTTTTATTAATATAGATTAAGACAACCCACTTCAAAATCAAATGATATCTGATAACTATATAGCAATATCAGGAAACCAAAATAAAGTAAAGTATAAGGCGCAGTGAGTGTTATCTCACAGATAATATACTGTAGACTGCTATTGCAGTCACTGACGGTTAGATGGATCACAAATGTTCCTGGTTCACCACTTCTGAAGTTCCAACGCATTTGTCCTTTCAAAATGTGCACGTTTATCAGTAGACAATTAGAAAACGTGCTCAACTGCACAAAAATGAATGCTGTTTGATAAGGGCCTGCTCGATTATTTCTTCAGTAATAAGTTATATACCGGTACATTACCCTACCACCATATATCATTGGACTTCAGTGAATAGTTAGAATAGACTGACCTCCCCATCTTGTATGCCAGAATACCAAACAGGTTGGTACATAGGAGGAACAAGACGCTGGCAGGTAGGAAAACCAAACCTGTTAAAGTAAACAAGTGTGGGTTATACCGGGGATTATAGTCAATGTGTAATTATTAACCTCTGTGACCAACCGGTTTTGGCCCTCAGTGATCAAGCAATTGTTTTAAATTTTTTCATTGTCACATTGCAAGAGCTATAATTTTGCAGTACACCCAACTACTATTGCAGTAACCCCAGATCATAGCACTGCCCCCACAGGCCTGTACAGGAGGCATTAGGCATGACGGGTGCATCACTTCATCTGCCTCTCTTCTTACCCTGATGCACCCATCACTCTGGAACAGGGTAAATCTGGACTCCTCAGACCACATGACCTTCTTCTATTGCGCCAGAGTCCAATCTTTATGCTCCCTAGCAAATTGAAGCCTTTTTTTTCTGGTTTGCCTCACTGATTAGCGGATTTCTTACGGCTACACCGCTGTTCAGTCCCAATCTCTTGCGTTCCCTTCGCATTGTGCGTGTGGAAATGCTCTTACTTTCACTATTAAACATAGCCCTGAGTTCTACTGTTGTTTTTCTTCGATTTGATTACACCAAACGTTTAAGTGATCGCCAATCACGATCATTCAGGATTTTTTTCAGGCCACATTTCTTCCTCGAATACGATGGGTCCCCACTATCCTTCCAGTTTTTAATAATGCATTGGACAGTTCTTAACAATTTTAGTAGTTTCTGCAATCTCCATAGATTTTCTCTCTGCTTGATGCATGCCAATGATTTGACCCTTCTTAAACAGACTAACATCTTTTCCACGACCACGAGATGTGTCTTTCCACATGATTATTTAATAAATGAAAAGCAACTCGTTGCACCAGTTGGGGTTAAATAACTTGTTGCCAGCTGAAAGATAATGCAGTAATTATCCAATAGGAGGCTCATACCTATTTTCTTAGTTAAATCCAGGTGGCGACTTTTTTTTGGGACAGGCAGTGTATATTAATATAACACTTATGATTAGAGATGAGTGAATCGAAGCTAATGAAGTGGAATTTGTTACGAATTTCTGCAAAAATTTGATTCACATACGAATGTGGATTTCCTCGCGCTTCGTGGTAATGAATTACAATTTTTCCTAAAATGGCGGCTACACGTGTGAGGACATGGAACAAGAAACTCTGGGATGACCCATAATGCCATGCATGCAGCCAATCAGCAGCCAGCCCTGTGATGTCACAGCACTATAAATATGGTGGCTATCTTGGATTCAGACATTTTCCAGCATTCTGAGTGCAGGGACTGACGTGAGAAGGCGCTAGGGACAGCAATAGGAAAAACCTCATTGTGAAAAATTTTTTTTTTTAAAACTACTGTATAAGTACAGGGAAAGGATAGGGAGGAATAATTTCACAGCATCTTAGTGCAGGGAGAGACGTCAGAAGGCGCTACAGACAGTGCTAGAAAAGCGTTTCCAAGTGCATGGAAAGATTATTTGGGAATCCAAATAGCCATTATACAGCTGTCATTCCAGCAATTTGTTCTTGTTATTGGGGTGCAAGTGCTAGGCTGAAAAGCCTTTAGTGGCCTATTTCAGTACAGAGAGAAAAATATATACGCACTTTACAGTTGCAGTTATTTGTGGTGAAAGCCTTTAGTGGCCGATTTCAGTACAATAAGAAAAATATAGTCTCAGTTCACTTCTGCAGTTATTTGTGTTGAAAGCGTTTAGTGGCCGATTTCAGTACAAAAAGAAAAATATAGTCTCAGTTCACTTCTGCATTTATATGTGTTGAAAGCGTTTAGTGGCCTATTTCAGTGCAAACATAAAAATATATACGCACTTCACTGTTGCAGTTATTTGTGGGTAAAGCATTTAGTGGCCTATTTCAGTACAGAAAGAAAAATATATTTGTTGCTTTTAGGGGTGTTTTAATTTGCTTTTATTTTTTTTAGTTCAGCTAAAAGTATGTCAGACAGAGAAGTGCCAGGCCATGCACAGGGTAGAGGCAGAGGCCTAAATGTTTCTGGTGCAGGCGGAGGTCGCAGCGGAGTAATAGGGTGTGGCAGCAGGAGTCGCAGCGAGAGGCCTGAGCTCCGGGTGTAATCTAGCGGTTGTGTCTTGACCAGCAAACCAGCGGTTCTTGATTGGTTAACTCGGCCATCCACTTTATCCCAAGTGACATCAGACACCCCAAGCCAACAGTCGGTGGGTTCGTCAGACAACCCTTAGTTGGCATAGCCAGAGAGCAGGACCTGTGCCCTCACCGGTCCTAAACCTGCCTCTGTCCTTTGCTGTTCCCTCAGCCGCATAAGTATTGTATGTTGTGGGCTCAGCTCCACTATACAGCGAGGACGAGCTACTAGAGGACAGTCAGCAGCTACTGCCCAGCCAAGATCTGGAGGAGACATCTGCCGCTTCCTCCGCTAGGCTGGCAAGTAGTAATGAAGAGAGTGGCGTGGGAGGTGGTGTTGCGAGCGGTCAGGCTCCTAACCCAGAGACCATTGAGGAGGACATCATTGGCCATGAGGCAGCGGCTGAGCCAGCAAGGTGGTAGCATGGCTGGGAGTCAGCAGGGTGGCAGCAGTGGGAGGTCGGGAGGCAAAGGTACCTAGGGTAGACCACCTGCTTCGCAGCAGCCTACCTGCCTGGGAAATAGTGGTGCAGGGATTCATGGAGGCAGCGGCGGTAGCAGTCAGTACGGACTGTTGGGAGGAAAATCACCTACTCTGCGGTGTGGCAGTTTTTTGTTAAGCCGCAGTAGGAGGTGAACGTGGCCATATGTAGAATATTTGGGCAGAAGGTGAAGCGTGGCCAGGGTGCCAATGCTGGCACTACGACCCTGCGTCAACATATGCAGCGTCGCCATACATTGGCCTGGGAGAACCGTGGCTCCAATGTGGTGGTCCAGCCTGCCTCAGCCACCGCTGCATCACCTAGTGGCACGCACCTGGTTTCAGGCAGTCAAGGCTTCACCACCTTAGCCGAAGAGGGCTGTCTGTCATTCCCATCATCTGCTGGTCCCGATGCTTCTGTTCCTCCTACTACTCGTCAGTCATTTCGTCAGCAATCGATCACCAAAGCGATTGGCAAGAGACAGCAGTCTGCGTGCACTCATCCAACAACGCAGAAGCTGTATGTGGTCCTGGCCAAGTTGTTGGTGCTGCAGTCCCTCCCTTTCCAAGTGGTGGACTCTGCACCTTTCAGAGAACTGATGCCTTGTGCCGAGCTGAGCTAGTGAGTCCCAAGCCATCATTTATTTGCCAAAAAGGCAGTACTAGTCCTGCACAAATATGTAGAACAGAAGGTGGGCCAGTCCTTGAGCCTGTTGGTGTCTGCCAAAGTGCACGGCAGCGCTGATGTGTGGAGCTGTAACTATGGTCAGGGACAATACATGTCCTTTACAGCCCACTGGGTGAATGTGGTTCCTGCCCAGCCACACCAGCAACTTGGCCAGGTCACACCGCTTCTGTCTCCACGTTGTCATGCCGTTGGTCCTGAGACAATGTCCGCCTCTGCCTCCTCATTCTCCAACATGTCCCCAGCTTCCACCGCAGAGACAAGTCACACTGCCCCTCCATCATACCACATGTGCAGGGCACAGCGGTGTCACGCTGTTCTGCACCTGGTTTGCCCTGGCGAACGGAATAACACACAGGGGAGGAACTACTCCGTGTGATTTATCAAGAAATCAAATCCTGGCTTTCTCCGCGACAACTGAAAATCGGAACCATGGTGACCGGCAACGGGAAGAACATGGTGTTGGTGCTGCATCAAGGAAGACTGAGCTGGCTGTTGGGGAGGGATAGGGTGGCAGGAGCAGTACCAACTCCATCAGCAGCAGCCTGAGTCTACAGTCGCTGATGAGCAGCTTTCTTCACCCTTATAGTGAAGAAACTACTCACCAGCCGCAGCAGGTAGACCTGGAGCAGGACCTGAACCAGCAGGCGTGGATCAGTCAGGATTTCCACCCACCCTGATGCATCTGATTAGATCACTCATGCCGCCTCACCCAACCCTTGACGAATGAGACCGGTTTCTTCTGGCTACCTGCCTCAGCTATTACTCTGATGCTGCCACCCGCCTGATGCCACACATCTGATGCCAAGTGCTCCTTCTTTCACCTTCATCAGTAGGTACTGGTATTGCCACCCACCTGCCCACTCTGTCACCGGGTCACTTTGTGGTTAGAGATGTCCCGAACTATTCGCCGGCGAACAGTTCCCGGCGAACATCGCATGTTCGTGTTCGCCGCGGCGGGTCCGCCCCCTATACGTCATCATTGAGCAAACTTAGACCTTGTACCTCACAGTCAGCAGACACATTCCAGCCAATCAGCATACCCTCCCTCCCAGACCCTCCCACCTCAAAAAGCAAAGACAGCATCCATCTTAGATTCATTCTGAAGCTGCAGCGTAAGGCTCCATTCACACGTCCGCAATTCTGCGGAATGGATGCGGACCTATTCATTGTGAATGGGGCTGGACGTGATGCATTTGTGGAGGCGCGGCCCCAAACTTCCGGGTTTCAGCCCCGAAACATCCGGCTCAGCAAAAGATAGAGCATGTCCTATTCTTGTCCGCAACCTGCGGACAAGAATAGCCATCTCTATGGGGAGTGCCGGCATGGTGTGTTGCGGATCCGCAACACACTACGGACGTTTGAATGGGGCCTTAGTTGAAGCAGGGAGAGTGCTGCTGCTGCTGAATTAATAGGGAAAGCGTTAGGTAGGCCAGTGTTCTGTGTCCACTGCAGTCCTCAAAGACTCATCTGCTGGACAGCGTCCTGACAGCACCCCAAAAAAAGCCCTTTTTACGGCTGGTACATCAATCTGCTTTTATTCTTTTTTTCTATATATATATTGCAGTTGCCTGCCCGTGTGGGAGAGACTCATATAGGGTGGCACAGTACCTTGCAGATAAAAAAGTAATTTAATTTTTACCCTTTAATATAATGCAGTTGCCTGCCAGTGTGTGTCAGGCCCACAGACTGTACTGTGCCCACTGCCCACCACTCATATAGGGTGTCACAGTACAAAATTCTAACTAAGCGGACCGAGCATGGGTCTTTTTCCATCTCTCGGGTTCCAAAAATCTATTCACTACACCGGCCCTGGCCCTGATATGGGACAAAACAGAAATTAAACTGATAGGAATAGTACTTAGTTAACACTAATTGCATTGGTGGCAAATTCCATTGCAAGTGCCCAAAATTAGAAGAAAGCGGACAAAGCACGCCATGCAAGGATTCAATTCAATACACGTCCCCTGAAAGGGGACTTGACAAAGATTAAAATGGTAAGAATAGTAGTTCACACTATTTGTATTGGTGGCACAGTACATTGCGCGGCGCACGCGCAGTGCCCCAAATTGAAAGTAAGAGGACCGACAAATCATCTTTTTCCATCTCCCGACTCCTAAAATCTATTCGATACACGTCCCCTGATAGGAATAGTACTACTTAACACACCACTCATATAGGGTGGCACAGTACATTACACTACCTGATCGATACAACATCATACCTGATCGTATACACACACTGGATGTTTTAAAGCACGTTATTCCAAACAATTTAGGAATGTTAGTTGATTTATGCTCTTTATGGATTAAAACCCGACTCTGCGTCAACTACATAATTTTCCATGGGATTTTTGCCACGAATCCCCCGCATGCCACAGTCCAGGTGTTAGTCCCCTTGAAACAACTTTTCCATCACTATTAGGGCCAGAAAGAGTCCCTGTAGATTTTAAAATTAGCCTGCCTATTGAAGTCTATGGCGGTTCGCCCGGTTTGCCCGTTCATGAACATTCGCGGAAGTTCGCGTTCGCCGTTCTCGAACGGAAAATTTTATGTTCGCGACATCTCTACCCACTTTGTCACTGGGCCACTCTGTGGCCTTCTCATGCTGCTACCACCTCACCACTGTGTGGTCTTCTCATGCTGCTGCCACCTCACCACTATGTCACTGGGCCACTCTGTGGTCTCATCATGCTGCTGCCACATCAACACTCTGTGGTCTCATCATGCTGCTGCCACATCAACACTCTGTGGTCTCCTCATACTGCTGCCACATTGCCACTCCATGACTGGGCCACTATTTTGCCTGTTTGGCCTGGTTGACATAACCATTTATTTGACACTTCTTCTAATCTGTCAGAAGGAAGGAAAAATGAGATGCACAACGGATCCTGTCTGTGTAGAAGCTTTAAGGCTTGTATGGTCTCATCAGAATTGGCTTATGATTTGGTAGCCAAAAGCAGGAGTGGGTACAAAACATAGAAGACATACAAAGATTCCATTCACGTGTCATCTCTGTTTTGGAAATCCTTTAACAATATCCTTTAATGCATTTATTCCAGGTGCGGCACATAATGCATCTCCTGTTATAACATTTCATCATGTTCATCTAATGTTGTTGGTTTACCAGCGGGTGGCAGCAAAGCTTGGCAAGCTACAATAGCAGGGACTGGAACTAGTTTTTCCAGTCTATGATTTTCCTCCCTGCGAAGCACAGAAAGTTAGAGGGGGGGGGAGGAGTAAGTCAGCCCCTGCGACAGGGAGGTGGTGCGTGAGAGACTTGCCCCTGCCGGGTAAGCTTTCACAACAGACTAAAGATAAGATAACAAAGATAAACTACAACTAGGCCAGACATCCGGTTTTAGGCTGGACAGTCCGGTTTTTAGACTCCTGGTGCTCCGTCCGGCGCAAGGCCAGGATGGACGGCCAGAAGTCCTCCTTTTTGTGGTTATAGGCGACTCTTGGCGAGACTACTGTAAGGAGCACTTTAAGTATCAGTCACTCACATGATCCGAATCACTAGTCACAGCGCAGAGTGCACTGACATCACACGCTGCCTGCAGATTCGCGTGCAGGCGTGGTGCGAAGTGGAAGAAGGAACAGACTCTGAGGAGCGCAGATGCGCTGAGGCAGTCGAGGCTGCTCGTACTGGTCTGAAAGACTTGCTGAATTGAAAGGGGGGAAGTTTGTGAATGGGGGGAATGTAATAACTAGGGGGGAAATTAGGCACTCACTGGTCTGTGCTGAAAGGCGTTAATAAATACTGTTAATGGGGGACTGATTAGGGGTTAATAACTGCTGTGAAAGGCCCTTCGCAGTAGTTATTAACCTCTTTCAGCAGTCCCCCATTCACAGTATTTATTAACCCTTTGGGGGACTGCTGAAAGGGGTTAATAACTACTGTGAAGGGGAGACTGGCTGGCTCCAGTACACCCCTGGGCCCTCCACAAGTTCTTCTCTCTCCTCCCCCCAGGCGGCGATGGGGTGTGTGGCTTCATGGATGTGGGCGTGGATTGTCGATTTGGGGGCGTGACCGGTGAGGTCTGGCTTTCTTAGGTGAAGCCTAGCTGCAACACAGAGAAAGTTGGGAACTTTATCCAGCTTTTTCATAAAGCAAAGAGAGAGAGAGAGAGAGATTACAACACATGTAGCAGAGCCTGTTTGTATTACAAGTTTATTGCAAGTAAAAGCAACTGTTCATTGTTTATTCAAGTCTGGACTCAAATTAATTCCTTCATCATCCAAATTAACCCCTTCCCCTTTGCATTGCTTCGGACCACCGCACCTGGAATTCCAACTATCAACAAAGGTAGGAACACCGCGACAAGTGTATTCATCATCCGCCAGGGATTTTGGGGCCTATTGAACACCACTCTGGCCGACCCTATCTTTGGCACATTCCATGTTGCCAGCGGCAACCGCACGTGAAGCTACCACGAAACAGCCCTCACATGCGGTAAACAACCAAACCACGCCGCTGGCAACTGCATGCGGCGCAACGAGTCAAGACCATGCCCATGGTCGTGACAATAGTAGGATCTTGGGCCTCGGCACGGTTCTTTATACTTGGCGCTAACGACCTGTAAGGATGAGTTTACACTTGAGTTATTCGGTCAGTTTTGGCCCCTTAACTGCCCAAATAAGTGAAGTGTGCAGTGATTCTAAGAGCGACGCCTGTCATCTGCATGTCATACTGACTAACAGTATTATTTGACTACCACAGCAGACTCCCTATGCATGTTACTGCAAGGCACAGTGTTCTACACCACTATACAGGCTCTCTGCAGCCAGGAAATAGTTGTTTTTTAAAGCGATTCGCCATGAATAAATTCAAATCAAATCTTTTCGGAAAATTCGGCGAACTGACCGAATCGAATTTTTGAGAAATTCGCTCACCTCTAATCATAGTCAGGAATTCTGACAAAAGTGGGTCTGTGGTAGTCCTGAATAGCCAGTTTTACGTGAGGGAAGTTCACACGTCTTATGCAAGGGCCATAAAGGGATCTTTCCTCCTCCATTGAGGCCCATTATTTCCAGCATGGGGTCCCTTATGGAGGAGTCGGGCAATTGGCTTAACAGCATTTTACAGACTATAGTACAGTGTATTCCAGGCTATATAAAGGACACCACAGATTTATCGAAGTCGGTGGATGACATGCAGTGGAGGGAGAGATACTCTTGGTTGTCTGGTAATGTTTCAGCCTTGTGTACTTCCATGAAACATGAGATAGCCATTATAGCATTAAACAAAGCCGTGGACAGGGCTTGGTTGTTTAAATGCCCGAGGTTTCGGCAGCCGCCTTACGGCTGAACTAGTGCCGGTTGCACTGCCACAACATAGGTGGTGAGCGCGATGTTGCTGTAAAAACTGTAGCGCGGTCTTAAGTTATCTCTTAGAATGTAGTCTCCTGATGAGGTATGGTTTTGATGATGAAACGTGTCGAGCCCAACAATGAGATGGATAGCTAGCTAGAAATAAGGATTCACAACAAAAACTAAAAAGCCAGCATTGGAGGTCACAGATAGGGGGTGCACCCTCACTCAGCTGCAGAACTCACATCATGAGGAGAGAGGCGTCCGTAACCACATTCATCAGGATAGTGATGTGGTTACTCTGTATTAGTTTGTATTAGTCTATCTCTATCCAATAGTGGACTCTCTAAATCAGACAGAGACACTGTAGCCTAGATTAGAGAAGCATGCGGTCATCGCTGGTTTGAGCGTTTGTGGCAAAAGCCTGCTCATTCATCCCTTGTGGCCATCAATTTGGAGCTACCACGGGGAATTTTTTCCTTTCGGTTTGGAGACTTACAATACAGTCTGGTCAGGCTTAATTATACCACTTTACCCTCTTTTTTTCACAATTAAGATTGATTCTTCTCTTGTCCATTTTAATCAACGATATATTAATAAAGCCTTTTTTTGTTTTCATTTTTAGCGTCGACATTACTGTGATACTGTTGATATTGTAACGCAAACATACTTAGTATTGACAACTGTGAGCCTTTTCCATGGCAGTGTTACCCAGTGTTTTCTAGTTTCACTTTTCTGCCCAAGTCTCCAGTCTATCCAGATCCAGCTATAGTAGTATTCTGTTCTCTGTATTATATATATATATATATATATATATACACACACACACACACATACAGTATACTGTCCTCTGTAATATATATATATTTATATACCACATACTTTTTCCCTGATGACGCGCTTCCACACTCGCATCGTGCTGCTGGCTGTGCTGAATGCCGATTAATGGGCTTTCAGCGCTCCTCCCACAGCCAGCGGCGTGATGTGCAGCCAGCAGGGGGAGCGCCGGAGCTCAGAAGAACAGTGAAGCAGGGAGTGACAAGAACTGCCGGGTGAGTGCGGGTGCCCCCCCTTGCCTCTGCGTCCCCCCCTGCCTCTGGGCCACCCTTGTCTCTGCACCTGGGGCGCATATATTTTACATGGTTGAAGAGCGCTCTGACTGGGCCCGGCATTGTCACTGTACTTCACGCCGTGCCCCGTCAGAGCGCTCCCATTACATATGAGTGCAGCGGGCCCTCTCCCCTCGCCATTACGCCCCTGATGTTATGGATAATAAAAATACATTATAAAATGTCTTGTATTAACTTTCTCTACATGATAAATGCTGCTTGCTGAAGTGAGACAGACAACCCCTTGAATGTAATAATGTGCAAAAATTCAGTTTGGCATCACATCTACCTAATTCCCAGTCAGACGAGCACAGCGTTTCCAACATCCATATGGGCAGCGTGGATGCAACAACTCCAAGAGACAGATAGTCAATGCAAAAAACCCCTAGAAAGAAACAGCAGAATATGATATGTAAGCACAGGGTTTCCATTCTCTGATATACATACCCCAGTGTACCACCAGATTTTGTAATAAAGTTGTCAGCTGTTTATCTTTGCTATACACTGAATATGGAATGGCCGGTGATGTAACTTACCTGCAGCCACTACAATGTAAGGGTCCTTGAGAAGTGATAAGTAGGATGTCGGTGGAATGCTCTATGGAAGAACAACACAATTGCTTAGCACCGGGTCCAGTAGTTCTGCTAATTTCACAGATTGTTAAAAAAAATACATTTTCTATATACTCACGCCTGGAACAAACTTGTCAAATCGCAGCATACAGAGCTGCAGAGCTGTGGATAACAAAGAGCACTGTGAGAAACATCATGACATATATTACTAAATTACTTTCGATCAGAAGAATATTTAAATGAGTTGTCCAGGATATACAGTGGCATGCAAAAGTTTGGGCACCCCTAGTCACAATTACTGTTACTGTGAACAGTTGAGAAAGTTGAAGATAAAATGATCTCCAAAAGGCATAAATTTAGAGATGACACATGCCCTTTGTATTTTAAGTAGGGTTGAGCGAACCTGAACTGTAAAGTTCGGGTTCGTACCGAACTTTACAGTTTTTCGCACCTGGACCTGAACCCGAACATTTCCGCAAAAGTTCGGGTTCATTGTTCGGTGACTACTTCCCGCTTTTTGAAAGGCTGCAGGGCAGCCAGTCAACAAGCGTTTCACTACTTTGCCCTAAGAGGCCATCACAGCCATGTCTACTATTGGCATGGCCGTGATTGGCTAAGTGCAGCATGTGACCCAGCCTCTATTTAAGCTGGAGTCACGTAGCGCCGCACGTCACACTGCTGCTCTTAGTGTAGGGACAGGCTGCTGATGGTGCTCTCAGGGAGAGATTAGGGAATAAATCTGTTGAACTTGGTGGTGTTAACTCTTCAAACTACAGCAATTATTGAGGGTGCTATGCTACATATTTGTACTCAGCCCTGAGCCCAGTGATACGGCAAGATAATTTTTAATCCATCTGTTACTGAGGTGGGGGTCGGCGGCCATTTTAACAACTGCAGTGTCCTTGGAACTGCATATGACCTGCATGTGTGCCAGCCTGCCAGGGACATCAGTCTAATTATTTTTTGGTAGCTCAGTGGAGGAAAAATTCATTTTATCTGGCAGGTCAAGTCCCCCTACATTACCTATTTTATAATTTTGGGGTGACATGGTGCATTTCTGTAGTTGGGGGAATAAACCCGTATTGTCGTACTACAGAGCACGTTTGCATACACCGCTGAAAAACCTATTTTAAATTTTGCTGTAAAAAACTGCATTTCTGTAGTTGGGTTAATAAACCCGTATTGTTGTGCCACAGAGCTCGTTTGCATACACCTCTGAAAAAACGGTTTTATAATTTTTGGGGTGACATACTGCATTAATAAACCCAGCGCTGAAAAACCTATTTTAAAATTTAGCAGTGACATACAGCATTTGTGTAATTGGGGGATATAAACCGGTATTGTTGTTCCACAGAGCAGTTTTGCATAGAAAGCTGAAAAACCTATTTTAAAATTTAGCAGTGACATACTGCATTTCTGTAGTTTGTTGCAATAAACACTGGTTTTGTGTTACATAGCAGATCTGAGGCCTACCCTGTATTTCAGTCACTTTAAGTAACCTGTGGAACTCCACATTTACATAGTTGGTTGCACAGTTTTTGTGATAGATAGCACATTTTTGGTGATAGTAAAGTAATTGTATTTAATTGCTCTGTTACACTGTTGTGTGACCTAAAGAAATGTATTCTGTTTATGACACGGGCACTGCCTTACTGTTAGTGAACTTAATTGTTGACTATTTGCAGTTAAATTGACACCGGAGATAAACCATCTGTTAGTTTGGTGGGTGAACGCAAATAATGAGGAGAACATCAAATAAGGGACGTGGTCGTGGTGGTGTTGGTGGAGCTCATGTTGCTGGGAGATGACGTGGCCATGCAGCGCCAACTACAGGTCCAAGTGAAACACCTTCCTCAGGTGTGAGTAGGCGACAGAACCTGCAGGGTTATTTGGTAGGCCCGAATGTCTCTCTACGAATGGTGAGGCCAGAACAAGTACAGACGCTAGTAGATTGGGTGGCTGACAGTGCCTCCAGTTCCTTAACATTGTCTCCCACTGCTGAAAGTTCAGAGTTGGCACCTGCAGCCCATGCCCATCAGTCTTTGACCTCACCCCCTTGCAAATCAGCCAAGCAATCTGAGCCCCAAGTCATGCAGCAGTCTCTTATGCTTTTTGATAACCATAGCCCTGCCCCAGAAGTGGAAGAGATTGAGTGCATGGATGCCCAACCACTTAGGTTTGAGGATGAGGACATGGGAAAACCGCAGCACGTCTCTGATGATGACGAAACACAGGTGCAAACTTCTGCGGCTTTCTGCGGTGTGCAGACCGACAAAGAAGGCAGGGGTGAAGACTGGGTGGAAGATTATGTTGAGAATGATGAGGTCCTACACCCCAAAATATACCACTTAAATCCATGTTATTCATGGGCGGTGAAAAAAATAATATTGTTTAAGGCCAGGAATTACCTTTGCGGTCTGCGCTGCATATGTACCGGGGACAATAATATAGTTAATCCGTCTAAAAACCCCTGCGCTGCCTGAATGCCAGGGGTCTACATTTTTAAAAATAGTCTGTCCCATTGGTGGGGGACATGAACCCCGTTTTGCCGCTGAAAAACCCCTGCTGTGCATTGCTGACAGGGAACCAAATTTGGTAAAAACATCTGTAAATGATCGAAAGATGCCTGACTACAAACACATGCTGGTAGACGCGCTGCTGATGGCATTCCCTCCTGACGCCTCCTCAGCCTCCTATTCCACATCCATTTCCTCCTCCTAGATCAAGATTTTGATTTTTAATTTTAATTTATTTTATTTTAAGTCATTTCCTATCCACATTTGTTTGCAGGGCACTTACCCACATTTTGCTGCCCTCTAGCCCTTTCCAGGACTTTTTTACAGCCATTTTTAGTGCCCAAAAGTTCGGATCCCCATTGAATGGGGTTCGGGGTTAAGTTCGGATCCTGGAACGCTACCCGGACGCTACCCGGAACCCCTGAAGATGCCAGTTCAGGCGAAACATGTCGTGGGGTAGTGTGCACGGATTTTAAATGTGACATACAATCCTCACCTCACCCAGTATATCAGTGCTGAGAGATAGCGCGCAATCTCTCAGCAATTAGAGCCAGAGATTATAGCTCAGGAATACTAAAATAGGTGCATTCAAAAGGCAGGATTGGCGTCCATCTTTTAAGTTAATATTAGAGTTTAGTAACAATCGATAAATTAAAAGTTACGTTTTAGAGTGACTTAGTACTAGATGGCAAGAGTAGGCAAATCTATTGGTGGACTGGTGACAAATAGACAGAAGGAACCACTATTATTTTTGGTCACTCTTACCTTCAGGCTCCTGCTTCTGGATTATAGGGTGATCTAACTCAGTATAAGTCCAGAACAAGTATTACAACTAGAGATGAGCGAACACCTGGAAGTTCGGGTTCGGGAAGTTCGGCCGAACTTCCCGAAAATGTTCGGGTTCGGGATCCGAACTGGACCCGAACTTTATCCCGAACCCCATTGAAGTCAATGGGGACCCGAACTTTTAGGCACTAAAAAGACTGTAAAATAGTCCAGGAACGGGCTAGAGGGCTGCAAAAGGCAACAAAATGTAGGTAAATCCCCTGCAAACAAATATGGATAGGGAAATGAATTAAAATAAAATAAAATAAATAAAAATTAACCAATATAAATTGGAAAGAGGTCCCACAGCAAGGAATCATGCGTCATATCACCCACCACTGGAGAAGGCCACTTTCAGTTATTTCGGCCCAGCACCCAGACAGAGGAGAGAGGTCCCACAGCAAGGAATCATGCGTCATATCACCCACCACTGGAGAAGGCCACTTTCAGTTATTTCGGCCCAGCACCCAGACCGAGGAAAGAGGTCCCACAGCAAGGAATCATGCGTCATATCACCCACCACTGGAAAAGGCCACTTTCAGTTATTTCGGCCCCAGCACCCAGACAGAGGAGAGGTTCATTCAACTTTGGGTTGCACCGCAAGATCATGGTTTAATTAAAAAAATGAGGATTCAATAAAGAATTGCCCCGGAGTACAAGAATACATGTTTGAGGGGAAGGCAGTTATAAATGTCTATTCTGCACAAGGGAGGCACAGGTCCTGTGGGATCCATGCCTGGTTCATTTTTATGAACGTCAGCTTGTCCACGTTGGCTGTGGACAGGTGGCTGCGTTTGTCAGTAATGATGCCCCCTGCCGTGCTGAATACACGTTCAGACAAAACGCTGGCCGCCGGGCAGGCCGCCACCTCCAAGGCATAAAATGCTAACTCTGGCCATGTGGACAATTTGGAGACCCAGAAGTTGAATGGGGCCGAACCATCAGTCAGTACGTGGAGGGGTGTGCAGACGTACTGTTCAACCATGTTAGTGAAATGCTGCCTCCTGCTAACACGTTCCGTATCAGGTGGTGGTGCAGTTAGCTGTGGCGTGGAGACAAAACGTTTTCAAATTTCTGCCATGCTAACCCTGCCATCAGAGGAGCTGGCCATGACACAGCTGCGTTGGCGACCTCTTGCTCCTCCTCTGCCTTCGCCTTGGGCTTCCACCTGTTCCCCTGTGACATTTGGGAATGCTCTCAGGAGCGCGTCTACCAGCGTGCGCTTGTACTCGCGCATCTTCCTATCACGCTCCAGTGCAGGAAGTAAGGTGGGCACATTGTCTTTGTACCGGGGATCCAGCAGGATGGCAACCCAGTAGCCCGCACACGTTAAAATGTGGGCAACTCTGCTGTCGTTGCGCAGGCACTGCAGCATGTAGTCGCTCATGTGTGCTAGGCTCCCCAGAGGTAACGACAAGCTGTCCTCTTTGGGAGGCGTATCGTCATCGTCCTCCGTATCCCCCCAGCCACGCACCAGTGATGGGCCTGAGCTGTGTTGGGTGCCACCCCGCTGTGAACCTGCTTCATCCTCATCCTCCTCCACCTCCTCCTCATCCTCCAGTAGTGGGCCCTGGCTGGCCACATTTGTACCTGGCCTTTGCTGTTGCAAAAAACCTCCCTCTGAGCCACTTCTAACAGACTGGCCTGAAAGTGGTAAAAATGACCCCTCATCCTCCTCCTCCTCCTCCTGGGCCACCTCCTCTTCCATCATCGCCCTAAGCGTTTTCTCAAGGAGACATAGAAGTGGTATTGTAACGTTGATAACGGTGTCATCGCCACTGGCCATGTTGGTGGAGTACTCGAAACGCACAACAGGGCACACAGGTCTCGCATGGAGGCCCAATCATTGGTGGTGAAGTGGTGCTGTTCCGCAGTGCGACTGACGCGTGCGTGCTGCAGCTGAAACTCCACTATGGCCTGCTGCTGCTCGCACAGTCTCTCCAGCATGTGCAAGGTGGAGTTCCACCTGGTGGGCACGTCGCATATGATGCGGTGAGCGGGAAGGCCGAAGTTTCGCTGTAGCGCAGACAGGCGAGCAGCGGCAGGATGTGAACGCCGGAAGCGCGCACAGACGGCCCGCACCTTATGCAGCAGCTCTGACATGTCGGGGTAGTTGTGAATGAACTTCTGCACCACCAAATTCAGCACATGCGCCAGGCAAGGGATGTGCGTCAAACCGGCTAGTCCCAGAGCTGCGACGAGATTTCGCCCATTATCGCACACCACCAGGCCGGGCTTGAGGCCCACCGGCAGAAACCACTCGTCGGTCTGTTGTTCAATACCCCGCCACAACTCCTGCGTCGTGTGGGGCCTGTCCCGCAAACATATGAGTTTCAGAATGGCCTGCTGATGTTTACCCCGGGCTGTGCTGAAGTTGGTGGTGAAGGTGTGTGGCTGACTGGATGAGCAGGTGGAAGAAGAGGAGGAGGAAGCCGAGTAGGAGGAGGCTACAGGAGGCAAAGAATGATGCCCTGCGATCCTTGGCGGCGGAAGGACGTGCGCCAGGGAACTCTCCGCCTGCGGCCCAGCCGCCACTACATTTACCCAGTGTGCAGTTAGGGAGATATAGCGTCCCTGGCCGTGCTTACTGGTCCACGTATCTGTGGTTAGGTGGACCATGCCACAGATGGCGTTGCGCAGTGCACACTTGATTTTATCGGATACTTGGTTGTGCAGGGAAGGCACGGCTGTCTTGGAGAAGTAGTGGCAGCTAGGAACAACATACTGTGGGACAGCCATGGACATCAGCTGTTTGAAGCTGTCTGTGTCCACGAGCCTGAATGACAGCATTTCAAAGGCCAGTAGTTTAGAAATGCTGGCATTCAGGCCCAAGGCTCGAGGGTGGCTAGGTGGGAATTTACACTTTTTCTCCAAGGTTTGTGAGATGGAGAGCTGAACGCTGCCGTGTGACATGGTGGAGATGCTTGCTGATGCAGGTGGTGGTGTTGGTGGCACATCCTCTGTTTGGTGGGCGGCAGGTGCCAACGTTCCTCCCGAGGCGGAGTAAGAGGCCGAGGCAGCAGCAGAAGAGGGAGCAGGGGGAGCCTGAGTGAGTTCCTTGTTTTTAAGGTGTTTACTCCACTGCAGTTCATGCTTTGCATGTAGATGCCTGGTCATGCAGGTTGTGCTAAGGTTCAGAACGTGAATGCCTCGCTTCAGGATCTGATGGCACAGCGTGCAAACCACTCGGGTCTTGTCGTCAGCACATTGTTTAAAGAAGTGCCATGCCAGGGAACCCCTTGAAGCTGCCTTTGAGGTGCTCGGTCCCTGGTGGCGGTGGCCAGTAGCAGGCGAACTCTCTTGGCGGCGGCTGGTCTGCTTTTGCCCCCTGCTCCCTCTTTTGCTACACTGTTGGCTCGGTCTCACCACTGCCTCTTCCTCTGAACTATGAAAGTCTGTGGCACGACCTTCATTCCATGTGGGGTCTAGGACCTCATCGTCCTCTGCATCGTCTTCCACACAGTCTTCCTCCCTGACCTCCTGTTCAGTCTGCACACTGCAGAAAGACGCAGCAGTTGGCACCTGTGTTTCGTCATCATCAGAGACGTGTGGACTCTGATGAGGTGGTATTCCCATGTCCTCATCATCAGGAAACATCAGTGGTTGTGCATCAGTGCATTCTATGTCTTCCACCACTGGGGAAGGGCTAGGTGGATTCCCTTGGGAAACCCTGCCAGCAGAGTCTTCAAATAGCATAAGAGACTGCTGCATAACTTGAGGCTTAGACAGTTTCCCTGATATGCATGGGGGTGATGTGACAGACTGATGGGCTTGGTTTTCAGGTGCCACCTGTGCGCTTTCTGCAGAAGACTGGGTGGGAGATAATGTTGTGAACGTGCTGGATCCACTGTCGGCCACCCAATTGACTAGCGCCTGTACCTGCTCAGGCCTTACCATCCTTAGAACGGCATTGGGCCCCACCAAATATCGCTGTAAATTCTGGCGGGTACTGGAACCTGAGGTAGTTGGTTCACTAGGACGTGTGGCTGTGGCAGAATGGCCATGTCCTCTCCCAGCACCAGAGGGTCCACTAACACCACCACGACCGCGTCCCTTACTAGATGTTTTCCTCATTGTTACCGTTCACCAAACAGTAAGAAAAAAAATATTTGGCCCAATGTATTGATTTCAAATTCAGGCTTTTTTTTTACAGGCACCTAACACTATCTGCCTATTTGTTTATGTAGCGTATTACACTAATCCAGGCACAGCAGTAACCACTGATTTAGGGGAATATCTCTTTTAGGGCTAGTATTTAGGCCCTGGATGAAAGGTATCCTTTTATGGACAGATTTACAATTGGCCTGCAACAGCTCGAACACCAGATTCAGGGTATTGCTATTTTGGCGATTGAATTTCACCCCAGAACAAAATATATCCTTTGCAGGACACTATGAAACTTGGCCAGCCAGAGCTGAAACCACTGATTTATGGTATTGCTATTTTGGCAATTGAATTTCACTCCAGAACAAAATATACCCTTTTACGGACAGATTAACACTTGGCCTGCAACAGCTGGGACACCAGATTCAGGGTATTGCTATTTTGGCAATTGAATTTCACCCCACAACAAAATACATGTTTTTGCGGACACTATGAAACTTGGCCAGCCACAGTTGAAACCACTGATTTATGGTATTGCTATTTTGGCAATTGAATTTCATCCAAGAACAAAATAAATGTTTTTGCGGACACTATGAAACTTGGCCAGCCACAGCTGAAACCACTGATTTATGGTATTGCTATTTTGGCAATTGAATTTCACCCCAGAACAAAATATACCCTTTACGGACAGATTAACACTTGGCCTGCAACAGCTGGGACACCAGATTCAGGGTATTGCTATTTTGGCAATTGAATTTCACCCCAGAACAAAATATATGTTTTGGCGGACACTATTATACTTTGCCAGCCACAGCTGAAACCACTGATTTATGGTATTGCTATTTTGGCAATTGAATTTCACCCCAGAACAAAAAAAATACCCTTTTACGTACAGATTAACACTTGGCCTGCAACAGCTGGGACACCAGATTCAGGGTATTGCAATTTTGGCAATTGAATTTCACCCCAGAACAAAATATATGTTTTGGCGGACACTATTATACTTTGCCAGCCAGAGCTGAAACCACTGATTTATAGTATTGCTTTTTTGGCAATTGAATTTCACCCCAGAACAAAATAGATGTTTTTGCGGATACTATGAAACTTGGCCAGCCACAGCTGAAACCACTGATTTATGGTATTGCTATTTTGGCAATTGAATTTCACCCCAGAACAAAATATATAATTTGCAGGACACTATGAAACTTGGCCAGCCAGAGCTGAAACCACTGACTTATGGTATTGCTGTTTTGGCAATTGAATTTCACCCCAGAACAAAATATATAATTTGCAGGACACTATGAAACTTGGCCAGCCACAGCTGAAACCACTGATTTATGGTATTGCTATTTTGGCAATTGAATTTCACCCCAGAACAAAATATATAATTTGCAGGACACTATGAAACTTGGCCAGCCACAGCTGAAACCACTGATTTATGGTATTGCTATTTTGGCAATTGAATTTCACCACAGAAAATAATCTATCCTTTGCCAAACAGCAGACAGTATAATACTTGGCTAGCCAAAGCTGGAACACCAGATTTAGGAGATTGGTATTTGGGCAATTGTATTTAACCACTTCAGCCCCCCTAGCTTAAACACCCTTAATGACCAGGCCACTTTTTACAATTCCGCACTACACTACTTTCACCGTTTATTGCTCCGTCATGCAACTTACCACCCAAATGAATTTTACCTCCTTTTCTTCTCACTAATAGAGCTTTCATTTGGTGGTATTTCATTGTTGCTGACATTTTTACTTTTTTTGCTATTAATAAAAATTTAACGACATTTTTGCAAAAAAATGACATTTTTAACTTTCTGTTGTAAAATTTTTCAAAAAAAACTACATTTCTATATAAATTTTTCTCTAAATTTATTGTTCTACATGTCTTTGATAAAAAAATCCAATAAGTGTATATTTATTGGTTTGGGTAAAAGTTATAGCGTTTACAAACTATGGTGCAAAAAGTGAATTTCGGCATTTTGAAGCAGCTCTGACTTTCTGAGCACCTGTCATGTTTCTTCAGGTGCTAGAATGCCAGGATAGTATAAATATCCCCAAATTACACCATTTTAGATAGAAGACACCCCAAAGTATTCGCGGAGGGGCTTGGTGAGTTCATGTATCATTTCATTTTTTTCACAAGTTAGCGGAAAATGACACTTTCTGAGAAAAAAAAAAAAACTTTCAATTTCTGATAACTTCTGGCAAAAAAAAAAAAATCTCAGACGGACTCACTATGCCCCTCAGTGAATACCTTGGGGTGTCTACTTTCCGAAATGGGGTCATTTGTGGGGTGTGTTTACTGTTCTGGCATTTTGGGCGGGGCTAAATTGTGAGCCGCCATGTAAAACCTAAAGGTACTCGTTGGAATTTGGGCCCCTTTGTGCACCCAGGCTGCAAAAAAGTGTCACTCATGTGGTATCGCCGTACTCAGGAGAAGTAGGGCAATGTGTTTTGGGGTGTATTTTTACATACACCCATGTTGGGTGAGAGAAATATCTCTGTAAATTGTCAACTTTGTATAAAATTTTTTAAAAGTTGTCGTTTACAGAGATATTTTTCACACAAAGTATGGGTATATATAAAAATACACCCCAAAACACATTGCCCTACTTCTCCTGAGTACGGCGATACCACATGTGTGCCACTTTTTGCAGCTTAGGTGCGCAAAGGGCCCTAAAACCAACGAGTACCTTTAGGATTTCACAGGGCATTTTTACGCATTTGGATTCCAGACTTCTTCTCACGCTTTAGGGGCCCCTAAAATGCCAGGGCAGTATAAATACCCCACATGTGACCCCATTTTGGAAAGAAGACACCCCAAGGTATTCTGTGAGGGGTATGGTGAGTTCATGTAAAATTTTATTTTTTGTCACAAGTTAGTGGAATATGAGACTTTGTAAAAAACAAAATTAAAAAAACAAAAAAACTATTTCCGCTGACTTGTGCCAAAAATAAAAATTCTGTGGACTCACCATGCCCCTCACAGAATACCTAGGGTGTCTTCTTTCCAAAATGGGGTCACATGTGGGGTATTTATACTCACCTGGCATTTTAGGGGCCCCTAAAGTGTGAGAATCCAAATGCATAAAAATGCCCTGTGAAATCCTAAAGGTACTCATTGGTTTTAGGGCCCTTTGCGCATCTTGGCTGCAAAAAATGTCACACATGTGGTATCGCCGTACTCAGGAGAAGTAGGGCAATGTGGTTTAGGGTGTATTTTTACATATACCCATGCTACGTGTGAGATATATCGCTGTAAACGACAACTTTTTAAATTTTTTTATTCAAAGTTGTCAATTTACAGAGATATTTCTCTCACCCAGTATGGGTATATGTAAAAATACACCCCAAAACACATTGCCCTACTTCTCCTGAGTACGGCGATACCACATGAGTGACACTTTTTTGCAGCCAAGATGCGCAAAGGGGCCCTAAAACCAATGAGTACCTTTTAGGAGGGCATTTTTACGCATTTTTCTTCTCACGCTTTAGGGCCCCTAAAATGCCAGGGCAGTATAAATACCCCACATGTGACCCCATTTTGGAAAGAAGACACCCCAAGGTATTCCGTGAGGGGCATGGCGAGTTCATAGAAGATTTTTTTGGCACAAGTTAGTGGAAATTGATTTTTTATTGTTTTTCTCACAAAGTCTCCCTTTCCGCTAACTTTTGACAAAAGTTTAATTTTTCATGGACTCATTATGCCCTCAGCGAATACCTTGAGGTGTCTTCTTTCCAAAATGGGGTCACATGTGGGTATTTATACTGCCCTGGCATTTTAGGGGCCCTAAAGCGTGAGAAGAAAATGCGTAAAAATGCCTCTAAAGGTACTCATTGGTTTTAGGCTTTGCATCTTGGCTGCAAAAGTGTCACTCATGTGGTATCGCCGTACTCAGGAGAAGTAGGGCAATGTGCTTTAGGGTGTATTTTTACATATACCCATGCTGGGTGAGAGAAATATCTCTGTAAATTGACAACTTTGAATAAAAAATTTAAAAAGTTGTCGTTTACAGCGATATTTCTCACACAAAGTATGGGAATATATAAAAATACACCCCAAAACACATTGCCCCACTTCTCCTGAGTACGGCGATACCACATGTGTGACACTTTTTGCAGCCAAGATGCGCAAAGGGGCCCTAAAACCAATGAGTACCTTTAGGATTTCACAGGACATTTTTACGCATTTGGATTTTCACGCTTTAGGACCCCTAAAATGCCAGGGCAGTATAAATACCCCACATGTGACCCCATTGTGGAAAGAAGACACCCCAAGGTATTCCGTGAGGGGCATGGCGAGTTTACAGAAAAAAAATTTGGCACAAGTTAGCGGAAATGGTATTTTTTTTTTTTTTTTACAGTCTCACATTCCACTAACTTGTGACAAAAATAAAATTTTGCATGAACTCACCATACCCCTCACGGAATACCTTGGGGTGTCTTCTTTCTAAAATGGGGTCACTTGTGAGGTTTTTGTACTGCCCTGGCATTTTAGGGTCTCCATAATCATTACACGTATGGCCAGAATTAGGAGTTTTTGCGATTCTCCTTATATTGACCATACGGGTAATGAGAATTTTTTCCGTTCAGCCTCTGCGCTGAAAGAAAAAAATGAGCGTCACAGATTTTTCCATTCACATTGATCAATGTGGATGAAAAAATCTCTAAAAAATGTGCAAAAAAGAGGAAAAGCTATAAAGCTGCGATCGCTAAGGGACCCTAAGGCCTCATTCAAGCGTCCGCAATTCTGTTCCGCAAAATTTTGCGGAACAGAATTGTGGATACATTCAACTCTATGGGGACAGACTTTGTCCCGCTCGGATCCGTAATTGCGGATCCGTAGTGAAGATCCGCAAAAGTATAGAACATGTCCTATTCTTGTCCGCAATTGCGGACAAGAAAAGGCATTTTCTATATAGTTCTGGCAATGTGCGGATCCGCAAAATGCGGAAAGCACATTGCTGGTGTCCGTAGTTTTGCGGATCCGCGGATTTGCGGATCCGTGGATCCGCAAAACACATGCGGACATCTGAATGAGCCTTACAGGGGTGATCAGTGACAGGGGGTGACAGGGGTGATCAGGGGGTGACATGGGAGATCAGGGGGTGACATGGGAGATCAGGGGTTAATCAGTGACAGGGGGTGGTGGGTGGGTGGGGGGCGGTGGGGGGGGGGGTTGTGTGGTGATTGGTGCACTTTGATATTTTTTCTCTGGTGGTCCCAAGCAAAGGGACCACCAGAGAAGCGGGCAGCAAGCAGATCAGACGCTGTTCACAGAACAACGTCCGATCTGCGATTTTTTTCTGCCATATACAGCCTGCCAGCGCACGATCGGCGCTGGCAGGCTGTAGTATAACTACATGCGAGCGCGCCGATGGCGCGCATTGCGCATGTGCGGGCGCGTCCTCGCGTCTCGCGAGATGACGCGCCGATGCGTCGTATCAGAGCTACAGGGCCGCCCGCAGGACGCATCCCTGCGTTAGGCGGTCCTGTAGCGGTTAACCCCTTAATAAAATATAGAAATTGCTATCCTGAGTTTCTAGGGGTGACAATTAGCACAGCCAAGCCCCTGATGTAGGATATAGCAAAAAAAAAAACTAGTATTGATGGATTGATGGACTTGGTGGCAGCTTCTTCTAGTGCACCACAAGTCACAAAATGGCCACCGATCACCCCAGAAAATAAGTGACAGAAAAACGCTCTGTGCAGCCTAAAAACCAGTGAGCAAGTAACTAGCAGAAGTTCAATCATTCACAGCTGCAGATCGATCAGTTCATTAGGTGCTGTTGCTGACTTTTTCCTGCCTAATCTCGCCCTCACAGAAGCTGCGTCCTCTCCCTACACTAATCAGAGCAGTGTGACGTGCGGCGCTACGTGACTCCAGCTTAAATAGAGGCTGGGTCACATGCTGCACTTGGCCAATCACAGCCATGCCATTAGTAGGCATGGCTGTGATGGGCTCTTGGGGCAAGAAGTACAACGCTAGCTGATTGGCTGCTGTGCAGCCCTTCAGAAAGGGGGAAGTAATCGACGAACAACGAATTTTTTGAAAATGTTCGGGTTTGGGTCCGTGACCCGAACAACCCAAAATTCGGTACGAACCCGATCTATGCTCGAACAGTTCGCTCAACACTAATTACAACACAAAAACTCTAGTGCTCGCTCCTACCTAAAAAGAATTGTTTATTACCTCCATCTATCAGAGCGAGAGCGGCCAGCACTAAGAATGGAGACGCTTTCCCAACAAAATTGTACATTATTGAACCGAAGGGGGCACCAGCTGCAAAGAGAAGGAAATTTGAGAGAAGAAAAGCTCACAGAATACAAGCCAAAGCTAAAAACCACCAGACTGATGAAACTTTAAGATCATAGTACTTACTGATCGTACCCAACGCCAGGCCTCCTAGTGCGATGCCCATGGCCTTCCCTCTTTCGTAATCTTCAGGATATATTTTGGCCAGCATTCCCAAACCTGTAGATACATGTATTTAAGTCACTATATGCAGAGACTATGCAGTGCAACTAGAGAAATAGGGATCCGCTTGTTACTCCCCTATTATCATTGGACAGTCCTTGGGGCCACAGTTAGGCCCCGAGCTGACTTGTCGAGCTGCAAAGTTCGGAACAACCACCGATGATCCAAAGAAGGTGCCACTGCTGTATCCAAACACAATCTGTATCTGTATGTGCATCTGTTCTTGGAACTGCAGTTCAGCCCCATTTAAGGTAAATCCCCAGTATAAAGTTTAATGTTATGGACAGAACCATAGGCGGATAGCGAGTTGCTCTCAGATTTAATTTGGGGGAATTGGAGTCTAAGGTATTAACCATTTATAGGCTAACTATCCATATAGGGAGATGGCAGTGAAGTGGTTGTGGATGTTATAGTCCATAGGTCCTAATAAGGGCTATGTATAGTATTTAGTGCAATCTATGTCAGTAATATACTCCAATTCCTATAAGGGACGATATAGGGGAAGCAATGAATCAGTGTTGTCAGTGCGGCAAGCTCCTGAGGACCGATGCAGAGGATGGGAGTGGTGGTGGCCCTGATGAGGTGTTGTGTCACGGTGTAGGGTGTAGGTGTCCACTGTAACATTCAGGCTTGATATTTGTCTGGCTTAGTGGTGATTTAGGTGATGGGTGTCTGAGTCATAGTCCCTCATATTGTGGCAGTGTCTGTATATTTTATTTTTGCTATTTTTTCCTTTTAAAAATCATTTCTATTCAATGTAAAATATTTTTTCTTAGATTTTTTATTTTTTTTGCAATTTTTAACCATTTAATAGTTGATCTTTTGATTGCTTCTAAAATACATTGCACTGTTCATTCAATGCAAGGAATTTGACTGTCAGTTCTATATTGACACCCACTAGCAGGCTGCGCCAGAGAGGCACAGCTTGCTGGGACATGCTGGAAGCAGGCCTGTGGCCTTCACTAGGCCCTGGCCTCCCTGCACTGACACTAACACCCCACAATTTAATTTGCGGGGTGCTAATGGGAGACAGGGGGAGTCCGCTCCCTCTGTCACCCCTTACATACCACCCGCATTATTGCCAGATGGCTAAATGGCCCGGATCAGCCTCTCTACAGGAGTGCTTTTACGGAAGAGCGAAGCCCCCACTCTCTGCTGCACAAGAGACCCGCGGGGCGGTTTGAGTAAAAAAGTGGCCGCCCAGTGTGTAACACCCCAGAGTGGTGTTACCATTCCTGAACCCTGCTACTGTCTTTATTGGGCTAATATAATTGTTATCTGTGTATTTTGTTCCAGGTCCTCTCCACAATGTGTATTCCTACCTGGTTCACCAGCAGGTGGCAGCAAATATGGCAGAGCTATCTAGATAGAATGGAACTTACCATTCCATTCTAACCCCCCTCTGGAGAGATGTGGGCTAGTCCTACTTCCTGCAGGAAGGGTGGGGACCAGTTAGTTCCAGTTGCAGTTTACCCCCTACAAGGGCAAGGGTGTGCAGAGGCACGTCTCATGGAGCTGGCCATAGAGGCTAAAGCCTGAAGCCTCAAGACCCAGGAGTAAACTTCCTTGGCTGAAGTTAAGTCCGATGAAAGATAGAAGTGCAGCATAAAGAAGAAGCCAAGTTACTGAGTCAACTTCTCAGTACAGTGCACTACACCACTCGGCATTCCTACACCTGGAACGCGATTGAGAGGGCCCTGGGAGGAGGTGCCCATTGCATAAGTACTGGTGGTCACTAAGGTGTTAATGAGCAATACGGTTAGGGACCTAGACCACTGTGTCATAGGTCTGATCATGTGATCAGAAACCAAACCAGACCACATGATCAAAATTAATAATAGACCGGAGATGCCGGAGGCCACGATCAAACAGTGCAACATGTAGAAATATAATAAATGAGTAATGGCTAATACACTCGTTACCAAAAAATAACTCACCCACATAGAAATTTCATATTGCTGCAAAACTGGGCTTGCAGTTATGTCTCATACCTATATGTAAGTCCTTACTGGTATGGTCTGATTAGACATTGGGTCTTACCGCAAGAGGACATAAAATTGCTTCCCCCACTGCCCTATAAAAAGGCTCTCAGAGGCTACTTTTGGGTAGCTTACCTCTTGGTGAGAGATCATTGACTGGTAGACATGCCTGTATGATGCACTGAAAGACATTTTGCCCAGTTGACAGACCTTGAGAGGGGGCTCATCAATCGACTGAGAGAAGAAAATTGCTTGTTTTGACAGATTGCTCGCCGTGGCATTATTATTATTATTATTAGTGTGCAGTTGTTGCCTTCTGACCGATTCTCTGCATATTTGCTGGGATGCGGCCGGATCTCTGCCGATCCCCATTATAGTTAATGAGGCTGGATGGAGACCTTCAAACTTCTGCCAATGCTGGAATGCAGAGAGATCCAGCAGGCTCAGTGGTGTAACTACAGGGGAAGCAGCTGTTTTAGGGCCTGAGTGGAGAAGGGGCCCGACGCAAGTGCAGTATATTTTCTAGTACATTTCAGGCTAGGCCTGGCCCCCAGTGTGAGTTTATCTGAAGGGGGCCTGGCCTTGCCTGAAATTTACTAGAAAAGGTGTACATACCAGTATGAAGACCCTTTGGAATGAAATAATGGTAGGCTAAAGAACCTTTGATGGTATCAACATGTCACATGATTGAAGATCCTTTAGCCTTCAAGAGATATCAGAGGAGAACAGAGAACCTGCAGCCTGTAAGTAAATAAGTGTATGTGTGTGTGTGTGTATATATATGTTTATCTACAGTGTCCCACTATGTGCTATATGTGGGCACTTTAAAATTTTGCTGCTAACTGTCATATTTAGTGTATTTTATTTCCTAATATCAGGTTATCAATGTCATTACCTCTATGCGCCCCTAGATGGTGCTGGCGCCACATACTATATATAGCTGGGGTTTGCTGATTCAGAATAGTTTGTGTGAGAGTGAGAGAGAAAGTAGGTTGTTAAGAGGAGAGAGGAGAAGGAGGTGTATGGAGGAGAAAAGCAGGCTCAGTCCAAAATGTAGCTGCCTTTCTTTCCTCTGGGCCCTGATCAGTGGCGGATCCAGGGGGGCAACGGGGCAATTGCCCCCGATATTGTGGCAGCACCGGCGGCAGTGACAGGAGATGAACGCTTCCACTGTGGAAGCGTTCATCTCCATAGCGATCTGTGTCGCCGTCCTCTGGACAGCGATACAGATCGCTGTGCAGTGCGGCAGGGGAGGGAGAGGCGTCTCCCTCCCCTGCTCCTCTGATAGGCTGCCGGCCTCGTGCCGACAGCCTATCAGAGCGGTTCAGGCGGCGCGATGACGCCATCGCACCGCCTGAGCAGAGGACAGAACGGGACACAGGCCGGAAGAGGCCTGCATCCAGCGCTGCAAGGAGGTAAGTAAGTAGGGAGGGAGAAAAGAAGCCTGGGGGAGGAGGAGCCTGCACATGATTTTGGGGGAAAGGAGCCTGCACATGATTTTGGGGGAGTGGGGGTTGTGGAAGGAGCCTGCACATGATTTTGGGGAGGGGGGAAGGAGCCTGCACATGATTTTGGGGGAGGGAGCCTGCACATGATTTTGGGGGAAGGAGCCTGCACATGATTTTGGGGGAGGGGAAGGAGCCTGCACATGATTTTGGGGAGGGGGGAAGGAGCCTGCACATGATTTTGGGGGGAAGGAGCCTGCACATGATTTTGGGGGAGGGGAGGAGCCTGCACATGATTTTGGGGAGGGAGCCTGCACATGATTTTGGGGGAAGGAGCCTGCACATGATTTTGGGGGAGGGAAGGAGCCTGCACATGATTTTGGGGAGGGGGGAAGGAGCCTGCACATGATTTTTTTGGGGGAAGGAGCCTGCACATGATTTTGGGGGGAAGGAGCCTGCACATGATTTTGGGGGAGGGGGAAAGGAGCTGCAAATAATTTTGGGGAAGGGGGATGGGTGGGAAAAGGAGCCTGCACATGATTGTGGGGGGACATGATGGGGAGAGAGGAGACTCCGGGGGGCACTATTGGGACATTACTGATGTATTTTATATGGGGGTAGTAGGATAATTTGTCCAGAATATGGGAGGATGATGGAAAAGTAGTAACTGAGATTTATTTTGTTGTCAAACTGCAGAGACGAAACCTGTCGGTCTGGTCTGAAGGTCTGAAAGGAGAAGATGAGGAAAGAGAACATCTACATCACAGGAGACGTCACTGGATGGAAGAGGTAAGTGGGGCTGTATTTCTGTAGTGATGGGAGCTGGGGCGTATCAATCGCCCAAAGTGCCCCTCCCGAGACCAGGCTCTGGATCCGCCAGTGGCCCTGATCAAGCCTGGAAAAGACAAAAAGTATTTACAGCAGCACAGCAAGTAAGTCTATGTCTGAATATAAAGCAAGTCTAGGACCTGAACACAACTGGATGATTAGTGCGCAATATTATCCTTTCTTACTAAACGCCTTCTGGGAAATAGTAATGAGCGGCAGGGGCAATATTCGAATTTGCGATATTTCGCAAATATTTGGTAGAATATTTGCAAAATCGCTATTATTTTCTTGATTGCGAAAATCAGCAATGTAATGTGTGCGAAATACAGGCGTGGATCACTATAGCTACATTTTTCAAACTGCTCGATGTTTACTGAGACTGAAGAAAATGGTTGGCACGGCAGAACATTACAATAGCTTTATATGCAGAGTGCTCCAATATATTCGCGATTGCGAAATCGGCACTAATGATGCGAATATTTTGGCGCAATAAGTGCAACTTCACATTTTAACAGGTCTGACTACATATTAGTGATTGGTGCACTAAGTATTGTTGTGAACTTGTGACATCACATCACTATGTATGTAGCACACTATGTATGTATATCAGCTACACTATATCACTATCTAACCTACACTGACTATCTCCCACTTACTACTGTAATAAACTGTAGAAAATGGCTGTGAGGAGATTCTTATATACTAAAGGGGTAGGGAACTTTCCTATTGGTTGCTAGGGATGTTACTAAGCTCAGACAAAGACATTGCAGCCTTCTCATTGGCTCACAATCAAAAAGGGAGGTTACTGATGGAAAAAAAAGTAGAATATTCGAAAATACGAATATATATCGCTATATTCTAAATATTCGCGAATTCTCAAAGTTGCGATATTCACGATTAAAATTCACAGTTCGAATATTTCAGGAGAGCATTCTACATCAAATAATGTGGCAGAGAGTTTGCCTGCCATAAGGGAGAACATCCTTATTGGATTGCTCAACATAAAGTAAGGAAGCCATTATATTCAGTACCTGAGTACTAGAGATTGGACTTAGGCTACTTTCACACTTGCGGCAAGCTTTTCCGGCATTGAGTTCCATCGTCGGGGCTCAATATCGGGAAAGAACTGATCAGTTTTATCCCAATGCATTCTGAATAGATATAAATCTGTTCAGGATGCATCAGGATGTCATCAGTTCAGTCACTGTCAGTCCTTTTGGACGAAGGAAATGCCGCAGCATGCTGTGGTTTAACTCCGTCCAAAATACCGGAACACATGCCGGAATGCCGGATCCGGCATTAATTTCCATAGGAATGTATTAGTGCCGGATCCGGCATTAAGAAATACCTAAAGAACGTATACGTCCTTCCGGTATGTGCATGCGCAGACCCTTAAAACTGAAAAAATAATACAAGATGGATCTGTCTATAAGCATGACAAAAGCAGAGAGACGGATCCGTTCTTGCAATGCATTTGTGAGACGGATCCGCATCCAGATCCGTCTATAAATGCTTTCAGTTGTCATGTGGTTAGACGGATCCGGTGGGCAGTTCCGATGACGGAACTGCCTGCCGAAATCCTCTGCCGCAAGTGAAAGTACCTTTAGTGCAAAACTATTTAAGCAACAAGTGTCATTCTACCTGTTAAAACTAAAGTCTTGAGAAAACTATTCCACGGACAATTGTCAGACCTGTTATAAGGAATTCCAGTTAAACCAACATCTGGATTATTCCTTTTGCTGTATTGATGAACTGTAACAACTGCCCTGAGACAATTGATTCAGTAAATGTTCAACTGTTTTCTACTACAACTGACTCCTCATCCTTTCTACTACTCTCAGCATTTGCACCTTACGGTGCTGGCATCACGAACACAGGAGCACAGCCACCAAAGCACCCTAAGCATACTTATTACGATCAAGGGCACCTCAACCACCATCTGGCTGGTGTTCCCTGCAATAGAGAGTGCCCCAGAGGACTTAGTGCTGTCTCTCCATCCACTGCACTGCCAGCCCAGGGAGGCTCTGCTAACCGTGAGTAAATGAACTACTACCCCCATCGGCCCACTGTAGCCTCACGTGTTGCCCCTTCGGCCCGGCATGCTGCATATCTGTGTGTATGTATATATGTGTATGTGTGTGTTAGTATGTGTGTGTTTTTGTATCAACATCTGCTTATTGTGTATCTAGGAGATATCTGAATATGGGTAGTAATGTGCATATAAATATATGAAGAATTAGAGCACTACTACTCCTATCCAGATATTTAGGACACTGCGAAAGATACTTGTTTAAAAAAAAATCCTCGGGATAGGTCATCAATATCAGAGCGGGGGCTGTAGAAAATTTGCTGTGGGGCCTAGTCCTGGGCAGTCTGTTCCCTCCTGCCAAATCCCTAGCGCTAGTGTGAAACTAGCCTAAGATGTCTGTGTGGCAAACAGTGATGAGCGGCAGTGGCAATATTCGAATTTGCAATATTTCGCGAATATTTGGGCGAATATGCGTCATATGTTCGCGAATTCGAGCATTTGTGATCTCCAGTCATTATTTTCTTGATTGCGAAAATCAGCAATCGGAAAATTTGCGATAAAAATTTGTGATACGAAAATTCACGATCAACACTACACCTAAAGTCAAAGATATTGCAGCCTTCTCATTGGCCCACAAGCAAGAAGCAATGAGGGATCATGGGTACTGATGAAAAAAAAAAGCTAGAATATTCGCAATTACGAAGATATAGCAGTATATTCTAGTTATTCGCAAATTCTCAAAGTGCCAATATTCGCGATAAAAATTCGCGATTAGAATATTTGCGATCAACACTAGGGGCAAACTCTGCGGAGACGGGGGAAGGCTGAAAGAAGACATTATGTCGGTCTGGGTCAAATAGAGATGACGAGGAAAGAGAATGTCTACATCAGAGGAGACATCACTGGATGTAATAGGCATGTAGTGCTGTAAACTCCTGTATGTTTGGTAGTGCTAAATGTAACGTCCAAATCATGTCCCATCTTTTGAGGCATTGGAATCTATTACGGGCAGATTCTGTAATCTGTTCAACCAGAATTTTATGGAACCCCCCAAAATTACACTTATGATATTGGGAGGCATATCTTGAGGGGTTTTTAAAACAGCAGCTGCATACATATGATTTCAAATTGAAGGGCTCACTTTCTTCCTGCACTATAGATGCTTTCTCAATGTGCTCCATAAGGATTCATTCAGACAAATGTATTTATCGGCCATATTTAAGCCTTATTTACTAAGACCTGGCTGTAAATAACCATTTTTCGTTATGACATCTGCTCATTTTTTTCATACAGCAAATGCATTTTCAAAATTGCTGCAAGTCCTATCATGTTGCGTATTCTAGACCTTTCCCCTCTATTGAAATTAATTGGATAAGTCTGACAGATCTCCAAGTATTGACCAATACAAAAAAAACGTGGATGGATCCCGCACAAATTCCTTTATTGACTCAGAACGTAGCAGAAAAAAAGTTAAAACCACTGTCGCTTATGCGTTTCGGGCATACAAGCCCTTCCTATATGAAGAAGGGCTTGTATTTCTGAAACATGTAAGCAACAGTGTTTTTTTTAACATTTTTCTACTAGACTCTGAGTCAATAAAGGAATTTGTTTTTATAACAGTGCCACACAGATAGTCCCACCAATAGTATAATTCTCACATAGAGTGCTCTTATTAGTAATAGTACCCTTTACAGTGCCCTGCATGGTGATAATGCTCCCCAAAAGTGCACTTGTTAGTAGCAGTGCCCTCCTTATTAGGTCAAATGATACTAATTCCTCCACTGAACCCCCAGACAGGATAGGTTATCTCAACATCTGATCAGTAAGGGTTCAACTCCTGGCACTCCGACTGATGAGCTGTTTAAATAGGCTTCACAGCGACCATGTGCTCTGTGGCCTTTTCCTAGGTCAGTGATGTCGTATTCATCGGTCCCATGGCCTATGTACAGCTCAGACCCATTCGAGTGAATGGACTTGGTGTCATGAACCAGCTGGTGTGAACCCACTGTACCACGTGTCCTACCTCCTCTAAGGGAGTTGTCTAAGTAAACCCCTCAAACCCCCTGATCGTGGGGGATAGACTTTCCCGAGGGGAACACAAGGTCTCTACCTCTTGAGGAGGATAGGCACCCGAGGCAGCTGGTCCAGACGGACCAGGAGGTACCTGAGAAAGGTACCAGAGGTACAGTCGTCCTCAGCAGGCTGTCGTTACCAGGAGCAACAGTGCAGGACCGAAGGATGAGGCAGAGGTGAAATCAGACAGGCAATATGTCAGGGCAGGCGGCACAGGTACAGGTCAGGCAATCCTGGTCGGCAACCGGAGAGTCAAGGCAAGCAGGCAGGGATCAAACAGGTAGCAGAGTCCAGGAACACAAGTACAAGTCAGGAACACAAGCGGATATCAGGAACCTTAGCAGGACACAAGGACCTTGACACTGAGTCATCTCGGAAGGGAGGCTGAGCCAGTCATATAAGTGCATTGGGCAGCCAGGTCCCATGACCTAACCCATAAAGCCCAGGAAGGGACTCATGCCGGCCCTTAGGGACGTGCTGCAGGAAACAAACAGCAAGCATGCTGTGGCCAGGGTTGAGAGGAAACTGTGGAGCGGATCCCAGAACAACAGTACCTACACAGACAGAGCCCAGGACTGCAGTGGTGAATAGGAAGTTTTTATCGCTAGTTCACTAAAGACCATCGTTTTTACTGGGAAGCTGGAATTTGTTTCTCTTTTTTGAACTTCTATACAATGCACAAAATTGTGCTTGATAAGCTATGAGGACGGAGGCCATAGCCTCCTCAAGCAGCTGGTCGGCAAAGGTACTGGGAATTGGACCCTCACCGATCAGATAATGATGACCTCTCTTTAGGAGAGGTTATCAATATTCTACTCCCAGAACCATTTTAATACAAGGGTCAATACTGTAAAAGAAAACCTTGAGAAGCACATTATAAAAGATACACGTTAGAGTATAGGTTATTAATCGCCAATAAGGACACAACGTTCACCTGCAACAGTGGATAATGAGGATCCGGCTCCCTGCACCGATCTAGCCAAGAACATCAGCCAATATGAGTCAGTGAAGGCAAAAACTGTCAGAGACAGAAGAGGAAACAACAGGTTATAGATATTCATCGGGGGTGTGCAGTGGTGTGAACTGTCAGGTTATGTTTTCTTGTGGCAAAGGGAATGTTCTTCCAGAAACAATGACATATACGCAGTGTTCATTTTAGGACATGGTGAAATATCAGAATAATGTCAGTGTGAGGCAAAATACTCACCCTGACACCTGACCCCGACTTTGATATTTGACTCAAACATCTGAGTTTGAATTATGCTCTTCATAGGTCAGGGTCAAAGTCAGAATGAGTTATAAATATACTGTGTATGTGTATGCTAAATCACACAACCAAAGAAAGCATATACAGTAGCTGAGCTTCTGGCTATGTGTCTGAAATGCTGCCTGTAAACTAACAGATTACAGTGTTATATGAGTGCATAGCTCAGTGGTTAGGTTACTGGTTTGTGCACTGGAGTTTTTAGGTTCAAAACCCATTAGTAACCTGGTCAGCGCCAGCATCACAATGACTTTTAGGTTTATTGTATTTTTTTTCCGGTGTCTAAATCTATAGCTCAGTGGTAAGACACTAGCTGTACAGGCAGTGTTCACGGGTGCAAAACCCTTTTCAGGCTTTTAATAAAATTAATACTTTATTGAGCCATAGATAAGAGACAAATTCAAGTGATGTATGATGTAAGTAGTCCTTTTTTTATTAAGAGTACATGGGCAGCACTTTAATAAGGGGGGCACTAATTTACTGTATCTTCATCTATTTCCAGGTGACTGAGGGCTATTTCGTTTTTTGTTGTCTTGTCTGTACAATATAATAATGTATTCTTATTTCTTAGGAAGTAGTCTAATTATCAGATATGTAAATTACTTTATTGAAATTATTTGTCGTCATCCACCTAAACATAATCTGCAAAGATATGACAACTAGGAGTCTTACTATTCCACTGTCTGTGGTAAGGCATGGTCCAGCTCTCCCAGCAAATACAGGCAGGAGGAAGTGTGGGAGTGTTCTGGAGACGCTGATGCTGCAGTAGACTTGCGGAATTCACTACCTCCTCACAACCCTGCAAACCAACTTATCTGGTAAATGTGCTCTCCCTCTGCTATCTTACATGGCTTATACACTGATTCACCTCTCTCAAGTGTGTATGCAGTTAATAGCAAGAATCACTATTTTTCTGGGACGCCTGAAAAAGTTGAGTAGTCACTATATGCAGAGCTGTGTCCTGGCTTATACATATCTACTGTATATACACTCACCTAAAGAATTATTAGGAACACCTGTTCTATTTCTCATTAATACAATTATCTAGTCAACCAATCACATGGCAGTTGCTTCAATGCATTTCGGGGTGTGGTCCTGGTCAAGACAATCTCCTGAACTCCAAACTGAATGTCAGAATGGGAAAGAAAGGTGATTTAAGCAATTTTGAGCGTGGCATGGTTGTTGGTGCCAGACGGGCTGGTCTGAGTATTTCGCAATCTGCTCAGTTACTGGGATTTTCACACACAACCATTTCTAGGGTTTACAAAGAATGGTGTGAAAAGGGAAAAACATCCAGTATGCGGCAGTCCTGTGGGCGAAAATGCCTTGTTGATGCTAGAGGTCAGAGGAGAATGGGCCGACTGATTCAAGCTGATAGAGCAACGTTGACTGAAATAACCACTCATTACAACCGAGGTATGCAGCAAAGCATTTGTGAAGCCACAACACGCACAACCTTGAGGCGGATGGGCTACAACAGCAGAAGACCCCACCGGGTACCACTCATCTCCACTACAAATAGGAAAAAGAGGCTACAATTTGCACGAGCTCACCAAAATTGGACTGTTGAAGACTGGAAAAATGTTGCCTGGTCTGATGAGACTCGAGTTCTGTTGAGACATTTAAATGGTAGAGTCCGAATTTGGCGTAAACAGAATGGGAACATGTATCCATCATGCCTTGTTACCACTGTGCAGGCTGGTGGAGGTGGTGTAATGGTGTGGGGGATGGGCACACTTTAGGCCCCTTAGTGCCAATTGGCCATCGTTTAAATGCCACGGGCTACCTGAGCATTGTTTCTGACCATGTCCATCCTTTCATGACCACCATGTACCCATCCTCTGATGGCTACTTCCAGCAGTATAATGCACCATGTCACAAAGCTAGAACCATTTCAAATTGGTTTCTTGAACATGACAATGAGTTCACTGTACTAAAATGGCCCCCACAGTCACCAGATCTCAACCCAATAGAGCATCTTTGGGATGTGGTGGAACGGGAGCTTCGTGCCCTGGATGTGCATCCCTCAAATCTCCATCAACTGCAAGATGCTATCCTATCAATATGGGCCAACATTTTTAAAGAATGCTATAAGCACCTTGTTGAATCAATGCCACGTAGAATTAAGGCATTTCTGAAGGTAAAAGGGGGTCCAACACCGTATTAGTATGGTGTTCCTAATAATTCTTTAGGTGAATGTATGTGTATTATACACACAGAGTGCTATAGCTTCACCACACTGAGATCTGCTCAGAAAGCTAATATTCATATTACTGCTTTATTCACAGGCACAATATATAGATTATGCAGACACCAGTGATACTTGATAGCTTATAAGCATAGAGAAACCATGTATCTCCTTGTGGTAATGCTATAGCTTAGAGCAGGGATGCCCGACCTACGGCCCTCCAGCTGTTGTAAATCTACAACTCCCACCATGCCTTGCTGTAGGCTGACAGCAGTAGGCTGTCTGGGCATGCTGGGAGTTGTAGTTTTGCAACAGCTGGAGGGCCACAGGTCGAGCATCCCTGGCTTAGAGGTTAAGCTAATAGTTTTGCATGTGGACATCCCTGGGTCAAGTCCCCAGAGAGATCTGTTTTCTTTCCATTATCTCTTTTCTTTAAAACCATATTAATAGGATATGCTATAATAAATAATACATAATTAATAATAATAATAATAAGGCCTTACTATATTGAGAATATTGAAGACTTATTAGGCTACTTTCACACTAGCGTTTTTTGTGCATCCGTCATGGATTTGCAAAAACGCTTCCGTTACAATAATGCAACTGCTCCGTAATGAACGGATCCGGTTGTATTATGACTTCTATAGCCAAAACGGATCCATCATGAACATCATTGAAAGTCAATGGGGGACGGATCAGTTTTCTATTGCATCAGAGAAAATTGATCTGTCTTGTTCCGGACCACATCGCGGACAGAAAAACACTGCTTGCAGCGTTATTCTGTCCGCGATGGGGAAGCAGCCAAATGGAACGGAGTGCATTTTGGTGCATTCCGTTTCGTTCAGTTCTGTCCACATTGACAATGAATGGGGACAAAACTGAAGCGTTTTCTTCCGCTATTGAGATCCTATGACGGATCTCAATAGCGGAATTGAAAACACAGATGTGAAAGTAGCCTTACTGGTTTATTCATAGACACTCTATATTTCTAAAGAAACCAGTAATATTTATTAGCTTTCTAAAAAAAAATATTCTCAATATGACAAAGACATAGAATTGTCTTATGGGATAAATGTGGAATAAAAAAAATTGCTGAATAAAAAAACCTTCAAAGTCTCTTTTGAGATTTAAACCTAGGATCGGTACAGGTGCCCTCCCGCGGCAGTCGGTACAGGTGCCCTCCCGCCATGGGAGGAATCCTACTAAATGGCGGGACCCAGTGCAGAGTGGGGAGTCTTCGTCCCCCTCCTCCCCCACTCTCTGCAGCAGTGTCACCCGGAGCAGGACCAGGGTCTGTGGACCTTTCTAGGTCTCCCCCTGCAGGGAGGTCCACTCGGCAAGGGAATGGAAGCAGTGGGTCACAGGTGGCAGTCAGGAAAGAGGAACAGGCCCCATGTTGTGACTTGAGTGGAGGCAGAAGCACGCGCTCACCACGTGGCAGGAGCCATCTTGGAGAGGAGATCGAGTCCAGCCAGCAGTGAGGATACAGGGACGCATGAAGAAAGGGACCACGCGGACTTCCGGTTTCGACGAGCGCATGTAGGGAGGGAGGAAAGTGGAGCTCCGTGTCCCATAGCCCGAACATCGAGCCAAAGCTCCTCCCGTCATCGCCAGTCCCTGACCAAATACCTGTGGGGAACCCACAAAGGTACTGTATGGAGAAATTCCTGCTACAGAACGCTCCCTCTGGTCCGCGCGCGAAGCAGGCGCAGGGAGACGAGTGGGTGCCGCTCGGCAAGATGGCGGCGGTAGAGAAGACGCAGAGACTCACAAGATTAGCGTCGCAAACCCCAACCCCGAGACAGCCGGTGGCAGAAGGCCAGGATGAAGGGAACGTGGAGACTACCTCACCCCCAAGCCAGGATTTTACCATATCCTGCAAATCCATGGCTATTGAGGTAGCAAAACATCTAGTGCCTAACATTAAATCCACGCTAGAGGCCACAGTGTCTGCATCACTTCAGCAGATACAAAGAGAGGTCTCCCAACAAGCCGTCCAGATCACTGAACTGGAACAGAGGACATGTTTAGTAGAGGAAGAGCTAGAAAGAGCGCAATCCCAGATAAGGGAAGTCCTCACCGTTAACCAGGTTCTTAAAGATAAAATAGAAGACCTGGAAAACCGCTCCAGAAGGAGCAATATCAGAATAGTAGGGCTGCCAGAAAAAATACCGCCCAACCAGCTTAAGCACATATGCGCAATAGAGAGTCCCCAGGCCCTGGGACTACAGGACACCTTTATGGTTGAAAGAGCACACAGGCTGGGACCAGCTAGGAATCCGGGTTCAGAAATGGACTGTGCTAGACCGAGACCTGCCATATTGAAATATCTAAATTATGCGGTGAAAGAGGAAAAACTGAACAAATACAGAAGATGTCAACAGCCACTGATGATCCAAGATCACAAAGTGCTACTTTTCAGTGATTACTCAGCGGAAGTGGCCAAACGTCGGAGATCTTTTTCTCAAATCTGTTCGCTCCTGGTGCAAAAGAAGATAAAATTTGCATTCATATACCCAGCGACATAGAGAGTGTTCCGTCCGGATGGCAGCATAGAGACATTTCTCTCCCTAAGAGACGCCATGGATGCACTGGATACAGATGCCAATGTATTACCATACCAAGCCGAGCCAAGATTGAGAGGTGGAACATCAAGCAGAGGCAGACGGGAGAAAACTTCACTAGACAGCTATCCCCAAGATCCCCACCCATCTTTGAGGCTAATGGTGACTCACAGCATTGAAACCTGGGGAAGACAAGCTGGAAGACCATAGAGCACAGAATGGTCACCCACCAATTGGACTGGTCGAGATGTCACGTGAGCCCTCAGGGACATTGTTAAAATGTTATTGTTAATTGTTACATTACATTGTTGAACCCTAGAGGGAGTGGAGAATCTACTGTTCAGTCCAGGGAATGTTATGGTGAAGCTTGGGGTCATTGTCATGGCTCAGAGAAACAACATTGAAGGTTTAATTATGTTTCGAAAGGGCTATGGAGGGCGGAGCTAGTCTTTTTAGAGCAGATGGATAGTCTTAAAAAAAATAGGGAGTTGTGACCGCTCCTTGAGTTGTGCAAAAAAAGAGAAGTCGAGACAGAATGAGATTTCGAGATGGATAGCAAGTTGGGTTTTGCAGTTCGGGAGGGGGGGAAGCTGTATATGGGTTAAGTTCAAGCTCCTAGCCGACAAGGTCTTTCACCTAAGGATGATGCAAGGGGGGATTATCTCTTCCACAATTGTGTCTCCTGTAACATCTTTCATATCAGGGTTATTATGAGAGTCGTCACCTGGAATGTTAAAGGTTTACGATCTCCACATAAACAAACCATGATACTAAGACACCTCAAGAAACTAAAGGCGGACGTTGCTCTGTTACAGGAGACACACTTGGAGGAACAAGATTTCTGGAGATTGAGGAAAATGTGGGTGGGACAGGGTCGGTTCTTCATCGAAAGGAAGGAAGGCAGGGGTCATAATTCTCTTCCATAAGAACTTACAGTACGAGCTGAAAAAGGTTGACTCTGACACAGAAGGTAGAATTTTGAAGGTAGAATTGGACTCAGTTGGGGGGGGTTCTGAGGATGTATAACATTTATTCCCCTAACACTTCCCAAACGGGATTTTATCAAACTAGAATCCTCCATCTTGAATCCTCTAGATCCTCACATATTGAAGTGGCAGGAGATTTTAATAGAGTGTGAAACGAATTTGAAGACAGAAAACAAAAAGTCCAAAAAAATGCTTCATTGAATCCGAAGGGTACTCAGAACTAATCTAATTGATATATGGAGACATTATGATCCAGTGGATAGAGAGTACTCTCACTACTCTCGTTCCCAACAATCTTGGTCGAGATTAGACTATCTATTTTTGTCACCGAATTTGAGTCAGAGAGCTCAGGGGGCAGGTATAGCGGATTTGGTAATCTCCGATCATGTGCCGGTATGGGTAGACATTGCTGATTCAACCCCTAGGGGCACAGATTATATTTGGAGGCTACCAAGACATTTGATGTCCAATGAAGCATTTATTGACCGGCTTAAGGGGTGGTGATGGGAATATTCACAGAACAATGATGCCCACACCCAAAATCCGGAATTGTTTTGGGAAACAGCAAAGGCAGTTTTGAGGGGTCAAATAATCCCTTATACGATAAGGGAAAGAAAAGATACCAATACTGAATATAAACAAGCAATTCAGCAAGTTCGGGTAGCATATACGACCTACCTTGATAATCTCACTGAGACAAACAAGCTAAACTGGGTCCCAGCCAAACATAATTTTGATTATTATCAAGAATACAAAGCTAAAAGGTTTGCAGATTGTAAAAAGGCTGAATTGTTTAGGTATGGCGACAAGGCGAGGAGGATGTTGGCCAATTTAACACATACATACGCGAAACAGTCACAGATATACCCCCTGAAGGACACCAAAACACACCCGAAAAAGATTGTAGAGATAATGGGACAATATTTCTCGTCCCTATATAACCAAGATCCATATGATAACACGCGTGCCACTGATCTTCTCAATCAAATAAATCTCCCGAAATTGTTAGAAGAGGCCTTAGCTATTTTGAACGCTAAAATCACTAAAGATGAATTAATGACCACCATAAAATCCCTTCATAATAACAAAGACCCAGGCCCAGATGGATATCCCGCAGAATTTTATAAAGCATTGGGAGATGTGATTGCCCCCTCACTTCTAACTCTCTTCAATTCCATATTGAATGGAGGGAGAATACCGCCATCGGGAAATTTAGCCTACATTAAAATACTTCCTAAACCAGGCAAAGGTTTGACTACCCCGGACTCATTTCGATCAATATCTCTCATTAATCAAGTCATAAAATTAATGTCGAAATTACTGGCGAATAGATTGGCAATTTTTTTTGCCAGAATTAATAGGCAGTCACCAGGTTGGTTTTGTCAAAGGTTGTTCAGGTATTACTAACATTAGAACAGTACTAGCAGTTCAAGATGGACTTAAGAGGCTGGGAGTAAATGAAAACCCGGCACCTTTAGCAATTGACGCGGAAAAGGTCTTTGACAGGATCAACTGGCGGTGGCTAGGCATGGTATTGGATGCAATGGGACTACAAATTAAAAAGTTGCCATCATCCATCCTGGCTCAAAAATGTCCCGAAAAATCAGTTTCAACGTATTTCCAAAAACTGCACCAAAACTAAAGACTATAAAGAACAGAGTCAGGTGATAAAAGAAAGATTTTTGGAAAAAGGCTATGAGGAAGAATTTTTGGACCTTTGCAGAAAAGAGATAGGAGAAAAACGCAATGTTATTAATCCACAGGCAGGCAAGAAGAAAAATCAGCAAAAAAATGACTTCAGATATATGTTCCTAACCAAATATAACACCAAAGTGGCTCAAATAAAAAATATGATTAACCTCTTAAGGACACAGGACGTACATGTACGTCCTGTGTCCGGTCTTTAAAGATGGCGCCCGCTCCTGCTCCATGCGGGCGCCTTAGCCGCGGGTGTCCACATGGTTCCTGTAGCAGACACTCGCGGCTAATGTCCGCTACCGGCAGCGATGCTGATCGCGGACATTTATCCCCTCAGATGCCGTGGTCAATCCTGACCACGGCATCTGAGTGCGCACAAACCGAAAGTTTTACTTTCGGTTTGCGCTCCGGCTCCCCCGTGTGGCGATCGGAGGAGCCGGAGCGTGCCTGTAGTAGCCTGGGTCTCTATGAATGAAACCCAGGCTGCTGTATAGTATTTCCTATGGAGCCTTGCCTGTAATAGGCTTCATAGGAAATATGCGATTTTTTTCATATATTCCAATGCTATTGCATTGGAATGTATGAAAATCGCAATCAGATGATTGTAAGTTATAGTTCCCTATGGGAACTATATAAAAGTGTAAAAAAAAAAGTTAAAAAAATAAATAAAAAAAATACATAAAAGTTCAAATCACCCCCCTTTTGCTAAAATAAAAATAAAAAAACAAAAAAAATTAAAAAAATACACATCATGGGTAGAGCGGATAGACGTAGAGCGGTACAGGGCCGGACGAGGTGGGCGGGGAACGGCAGGGGAAAGAGGAGGGTGCAATTAGATATATGTACACCTAGACGTCCCTACAATATGGGACTGCCCTTTCCCTGTAAGCCTAACCACAGGGTAACCGCCCTGAAAAGAACGACCCCGTCCGGAACCTGACCCTCAGTGGTTGTAGACCCTGTTATACCCTAGTACAGCTAGACCCTACATGCATGTTTTATCAATCAAGAATCATCAGGGGGACAAAAGTGCACAGGGAGACAGACAAAATAAAGGCAGCATAGAGTCAGTCAGCAGTATCATGCAAACCAAAGCTAAACATGAAGTTTGTTATAATAGGGCATTTATCACATGGAGATGTACATTCTGACCATCATACAAGTACTAGGGGTCAAATAGAAGATGCCCAAGAGTGCAGGCATACAATAAAAAATAGCCTAGAGATGCAGGCTTATAGGAGACCAGAGGGGCCCCAGTGTATGATGAACACCGAGCCGTCCGGTCAGTTTCAGAGCCGCTAGTGAGGAGGCAGATGATGTCCTGCCTAAGTCAGCACTGTGGATGAACTTTGATACTTACACAGTGTACCGGCAGAGACGCCGGACACAGGCGTGCGCTGGCGTCATCATGATGCGCCTACCAGATCACAGACACGCTGGTATGCAGGGAAAGGGGCGCGGTGACGTCATGATCATGTGGCCGGTCACATGACCGGCCTCAGCGCGCAGCCGCACTAGGCACCAATGGTTAGGGTGCGATATGTGCGGGCCTGTTTATTCATTATTGCCCAGCAACCGGGATGAAAATTGTGGGCAGCTGTTACCCTTATTTAAACCCAGTTGTCCAGATAACTTTGAACATGTAATGCCTTATAAATGCCCCCTTATTGGCTTACTTTCGATCGCAGATATCAATATGCGATCCGTTTACTGCCCACAATTTTCATCCCGATTGCTGGGCAATAATGAATAAACAGGCCCGCACATATCGCACCCTAACCATTGGTGCCTAGTGCGGCTGCGCGCTGAGGCCGGTCATGTGACCGGCCACATGATCATGACGTCACCGCGCCCCTTTCCCTGCATACCAGCGTGTCTGTGATCTGGTAGGCGCATCATGATGACGCCAGCGCACGCCTGTGTCCGGCGTCTCTGCCGGTACACTGTGTAAGTATAAAAGTTCATCCACAGTGCTGACTTAGGCAGGACATCATCTGCTTCCTCACTAGCGGCCCTGAAACTGACCGGACGGCTCGGTGGTCATCATACACTGGGGCCCCTCTGGTCTCCTATAAGCCTGCATCTCTAGGCTATTTTTTATTGTATGCCTGCACTCTTGGGCATCTTCTATTTGACCCCTAGTACTTGTATGATGGTCAGAATGTACATCTCCATGTGACAAATGCCCTATTATAACAAACTTCATGTTTAGCTTTGGTTTGCATGATACTGCTGACTGACTCTATGCTGCCTTTATTTTGTCTGTCTCCCTGTGCACTTTTGTCCCCCTGATGATTCTTGATTGATGAAACATGCATGTAGGGTCTAGCTGCACTAGGGTATAACAGGGTCTACAACCACTGAGGGTCAGGTTCCGGACGGGGTCGTTCTTTTCAGGGCGGTTACCCTGTGGTTAGGCTTACAGGGAAAGGGCAGTCCCATATTGTAGGGACGTCTAGGTGTACATATATCTAATTGCACCCTCCTCTTTCCCCTGCCGTTCCCCGCCCACCTCATCCGGCCCTGTACCGCTCTACGTCTCCTACCACCATATATGTCATCACAAAGGTAGGACTAACGGTTTTGTTTTGTTTGGTGCTGCCGAGCACTTCTTTTCACTTGAACAAGCAGGTGTTTGATCAATGTCCTAAGTAATACCTTTTTGCTATGTTCATGTCTTTTTGTTATTGTAAAGGGATCATGTTTTAAATTGATTATAGAGTAAAGGTTATGTTTTAACTCTTGTAATATTCCCACGTTCTATTCTCCATATTGAACTCTCGTGGTTGAATAAGACACCAGGTCGATACTTATCTGGTTGATACGTCTTTTTGATAGTATAGAATCAAACAAAAAGAAAGGAGAATTTTTCAAAATAAGAGGTAATCTTTCTTGCAATAATGTGGGTGTTATATATCTATTCGAGTGCGAGTGTGGTCTCCAATATGTTGGAAGAACCACATGGAGCCTCAAGACCAGAATACAGGAACATATCTGTAATATCAAAAAAGGGCTTGAGACACACCGTGTCTCTCTACATTTTAAGATCCACCATCAAAAAAACCCCAGGGGTTTGCGTTTCACTGGGATTGAGTTAGTACATACTCCTATACGTGGAGGATATTTTACTGCTGTGTTGAATAGAAAGGAGGTAAAGTGGATGTACCATTTAAATACGATTCAACCTCAGGGGTTGAATATTGAATGTGATGTCAATGCCTGCATAGTCTAGGATAGAGCCTCCAGCAGTAGGAGGAAACATACGTTCATTTGTATCCATACTTAATCCTTTACTTTTTTGTTACTTTGTTATTTCTCAAGATTTCTGTGCCTGGTGTTTGCTTGTGTGGTTATAACCTCGCTTCTTTGCGGTTCCTCTTTGCTCTATACAAAATGTTTTAAATGATCTAGATGACGTATGTAATAGCGGAGGTCCTCCCCTTGAACTTAAACTCAGTGGTTTCCACTTAGTAATCAACACCCCAGACAAAGCATTATGGCGAAACCCGGGTCGGGCAACACAGATTGCTCATGACATGATTTTATCTTTGTATTTTTGTGAGTATATTAAACCATTTTATCTGTGAAAATCGATACGTACTTCACCATCCTTGCGCCCTCCTTTCTTTGAGATCTATGGAAGTGTAAGCTTGGGTGATATCCTCCACAAGTGGTGCTCTGTCTGTGGGATCATCGTTTGGATCCAAACCCACTGAAGTTCAACCTCCAGCTTGAGATCTTCATCCTCTCCACGGATACCATGTCCCCGTTGAAGTCGCTTGAGAGGATTTCATCCACGCACTGTGCAAGTGTATTTTGTGAGTATATCACACTCTTGGGATGCGATAGGTGTTTAGAACATACTACACCAAAGTGCGTTTTATTACTATATTTCAGGTTTCCATGTCTTATTCTGAAAGCCATTGAATATATGTGGTCCGTTTTAACTGAAGAATTTTATGAATACTAGAGAAAGAAAAGAATCTTCTCTTGTAGCGCAATCCTATTTTTATTATTTGTATTTGAGGACTTTTTACCCACATCGTTCAAGGATTTGCAGCACTTGAGGGAACTAATATCCTTTACAGAGACCATTGCTATTTATTTGGAGAGCATTTTGCGCCTATGTAATGGCACTATATACAGACCCATAGGCAAAAATAAATATTCCTGGCAATTTTTCCGCTACTATAAATCTGGCAAAAGGCACCAGACAAGGATGCCCTTTATCCCCTCTACTCTTTGATATAGCCCTTGAACCATTAGCACAGTATTTTACAAAATTGACAAGTTTCGCAGATGATCTCTTAGTATATATGAAAGCCCCAGGGGTACACTTTGACACTATTCTGCTATTATGAATCAGTCACAGGTTATAAAGTAAACATGAAAGAGAGTCAACTTTTATTTTTGAGAAACTCAAATGACACCATGATGAACAATGTGAAAATGGAAGTGAGGAAAGAATTCCTCACATATCTGGGAATTAAAATTGGCAAAACCCCGTGCTCGTTGTACTCCTTAAACTACCCCCCACTGAAAAATTGTGAAGGAATTGGATAAATGGAGAGAGTTGCCACTATCATTGTGTGGGAGAGCACATTTGATCAAAATGGTAAGCTTCTCTAAGCTACTATATCCCTTACAAACAATTCCAATGTTAATGAAACACACTGATGTTAGGCGGTTACAAACAGCATTCACTTATTTTTTATGTAAAGGAAAGAGACTCCGTATAGCTTATAAGAAACTTTGTATGCTGAAATGGGAAGGGGGGCTACAAATGACGAATATTAGACATTATAACTTAGCAGTATTGTTTAGACATGTCAAAGATTGGGTATGGGGTACCACACACTTCTCGGCAGGACGAGTAGACCAGGAGCTAGCACACCCCTGGGATCTTTCAGCCTTATTACATACCAGACTGAAAGATATTCCTACCCACATCAAAACATCAGTACTACTTAGAGACACGATAATGGCCTGGAAGGCAATAAGAAAGATTTACAAATTACCAATGTATGTATCACCCATGATGCCATTGTGGTCCTTACCAGCCTACCCTCAGGGACGTCTGAACAAAACATATGCAGAATGGAAAATTAAAGGTATTATTAAACTGAGAGATGTGTTAGACGTGTCGGAACAAAACTTAATGAGCTGGAAAGCCTTTAGTTCCAAATATCAGATGCCTACCTCCCATTATTTGCCAAATCACCAACTAAAATCCTACTGTAAACAACAATCTGCGAACTTGGGGGAGGCGGAAAGCATGACATGGTTTGGGGCTCTGTTGGGTCGAGATAAGTCGATAATCCCGCTCTCTGACCTATATCATAACATCCAAAATACACAATCCATAGGTACAGTCAAAGGGGCATTTAAACATTGGGAGAAGGAACTTAAAGACTCAGACCTCACCCGAAAAATGAGGGATGGATTAGATTATATTAGATGTGCAATTAAAAGTGAGAAATGGCGAGAAACTCAGCTAAGAATTATGCATAAAGTAGCCACCTATGCATTTGACCGCTATTACAAAGATGCCCCAACACATTACCTTAGACCAGCGTTTCTCAAATAGTGGGGCGCGCTCCCCATGGGGGGCGCAAGGCTCCATAAAGGGGGGCTCCAGGTGACAGGAGATGAACGCTTCTCTGGACAGCGATACAGATTGCTGTGCTGTGCGGCAGGGGAGGGAGAGGCGTCTCCCTCCCCTGCTCCTCTGATAGGCTGCGGGCCTTGTGCCGGCAGCCTATCAGAGTGGTTCAGGCGGCGCGATGACGTCATCGCACCGCCTGAGCAGAGTGCAGAGCGGGACACAGGACGGAAGAGGCCTGCATCCAGCGCTTCCAGGGAGGTAAGTATTGGGTGGGTAGGTGGGACCCTGGACCCTATTGGGGGGGGGGGGGAGAGAGCCTGCACATGATTTGGGGGGGGGGGAAGCCTGGACCCTGCACATGATTTGGGGGGAGGGGGTTGATGTAGCCTGCACATGATTGGGGAGGGGGGTTAATGGAGCCTGCATATGATTGGGGGGGGTAATGGAGCCTGCACATGATTTGGGGGGGGACGCTGGTGCCTGCTGTCCTCTGCTTACCACACCTGCGTGAATACAGAACGGCCGTGCAGGCGCCGGATTTCACAAGGAGACAGTGCCGGAGGATCGCTGCCCGGCACTGTCACTCAAAGTAAGAAGGGGCGTGCCAGCAGGTTGCCGCACGGAGCTTCTAGGAGCAGGGCAACGCCCCCCCTGCTCCTAGAGGCTAATTTACATATTATAAAAGTACGTTTTTTGGCCCGAATATAACTCGGATTTTTGTAAAAAAGACATTATCAAGCTGCTCTGACATTAGCACATAGCTAATGTCAAACAGCTTATAATGTCAAAACGTGATGACAGAAGCCCTTTAAGTGCTCACAACCCAAAGCAGACGTCCTACATGGTTTGTTGACTTGTCAAAATCTGAAATCCCTCTGGGAAGAGGTTATTGGACTCATACATAAGATATGGGATGTGGAGGTGCTACTCAATCCTCAACAGTGCATATTTCAATATATTCCGAGGGACCAATCAGAAATGTCGGGACAAGGGGTGGCAGAACCAGTGATACACGTAATTCTTATGTCAACAAAAAAATTTATCCTGCGACACTGGCTGGTGGGGACACTGCCAACCAAAGATAAGGTTTTAGGTCAAGTGAAACATCTGCTGTATATGGAAAGATTGGAGGTAAGCAAGAATAAAGAAAGAGAAGTAGCCAAGTTTATCAACCTAGTAGGGCAGGGGCGTCTGTGGCAGTACAGACACCGGCTGGGGGGGGAGGAGGATAGGTCGAGGGTGGACGATGCAGCAAAGAAGGAGTTTTACGTGTGGTTTGAAGGTCCGTTGGGGGCGCATTTGAAGCTGGAGGTCTGGGAGCCGATTTGGAAAGGGGAATATGTGGAAATTTTTCCCTACTTCCCCTGGAGAGTTCTATTATTTTTCAAACCAAGTTAATAGGATATACTATAATAAACAATACATCATTATTAATAATAAGGCATTACTATATTGAACCCTTTCGGATCGATTCTGCCGCTATTTCGCCGTGCAGCTGGACTGCGGCTCTGTCCCCATTGACTATAATAGACTAAAACTACGACATGTCGGACTTTTTAGTCCGGCAGCCTCTGCTGTGCACTGCCGTGCTGCACCGGAACTCTGCCCCGCTCTTATTATAGTCAATGGGGACTGAGCTGCAGTCCGGCGGCACGGCAGAATAGCAGCAGGACGGATCTGACAGGGTGAACAGCCTGTCGGATCGGTCCTGCCGCAAGTGTGAAAGTAGTCTAAGACTTATTACTGGTTTATTCATAGACACTATATATTTATAAAGAAACCAATAATATTTATTAGCTTTCTAAAAAACATTATTCTCAATATGACAAAGAGAATTGTCTTATGGGATAAGAAAAAATTGTGAAAAAAAAATATCTGAAGAAAAAAACTTCAAATTCTCAGTGGAGGAGGAGGCGGACGTGGCGGTGCAGGTGGAGGAGGTCACCAACCTTATTTTATTTTTTTCTTATTTTTTGGTTTGTGGAGGCCCCAGGCCAGGACTCGTGGAAGTGTAGGGTGGAGCTTTCTCTTTCTCTCCAGTGTTTGTGGGATAGACAGCTAAACGCTTCCATGGGACAGTGTGGAGATGCTGGGTGACGGTGGTGTGGCTGCCACATCCTCTGTTGCTCCAGAGGGCAAGGAAGAGCCCGAGACCACAGCAGTAGATGGAGCAGGAGGAGCCTCTGATCTTTCGTGGCTCTTGAGTTGTCTACTCCACTGCAGCTCGTGCTTTGCGGTTAGATGCCGGATCATGCAGGTGGTGCTCAGGTTTAAAACATTTATTCCTCGCTTCAGGCTCTGACTGCACAGCGTGCAAACCATCCGTATCCTATCATCAGCACACTGCGTTAAATCGCTCAGGGCAAAGGCATTTTTAGGTGATCTGGTGATGTACCGGGTTAAACTGGAAACATTGGCTGATAGGTCTCATCATGCTGGTTAAAACTATACCTTTCTTTTGTCTGTATGCCAAATGGCTGCAGAGAAATCAGCATTTTTATTCATATGCAAATGAGCAATTAGAGCGAGGTTGAATATTCTGAGCACTGCTCTGCACATGCCCCCTCCCATTGATTGACAGGACTCGACATCAGGCTGAGGGCAGAGCTGTGTCCTGGCTTATAAATATATACTCTATATATGTGTTTTATACACACTATGTACTATAGCATGGATGGTCAACCTGCAGCTCTCCAGCTGTTGTAAAACTACAGCTCCCACCATGCCCTGCTGTAGGCTGATAGCTATAGTCAGTCTGGGCATGCTGGGAGTTGTAGTTTTTCAACAGCTGGAGAGACGCAGGTTGACCATCCCTGTACTATAGCTTCACCACACTGAGATCTCAGAAATATAATCTATATATTACTGCTTTATTCACAGGCACAATATATGATTATAGACACCACTACTGTGTTAGGGCCCTTTTACACTTGCATTTTTGTTTCCTAGCATAAAGTTCCGTCATCGGGGCTTTATGCCGGAAAAATACTGATCAGTATTATCCCCATTCATTTTGCATGCTGCGGTATTCTTTCCGTCCTGGGATGCGGAGTAAAGCAGATCCATCATGACCCCCAATGCAAGTCAATGGGGACGATCTGCCACAATAGAAAACTGATCCGCCCTCCATTGACTTTCAATAGAGTTCAAAAAGGATCAGTTTTGGCAATATTAAAAAATAGTTAAAGTTAATACAAGCGGATCTGTTCAAAAGGATGTATGCGGTTGTATTATCTGTAACAGAAGTGTATTTTCCGGCATAGAGCCCCGACTACGGAACTCTGCCGGAAAACAAAAACGCAAGTGTGAAAGTACCCTTAGCTTATTAGCATAGAAAAGACATAACTATGGTATTGGCTAGCCCGCTCGGGTCTCACCAACCGCACCTTATTAAATTCCCAAAATAACAACAGTTTGGATTTAATTTGCCACAGCTGCCTTTTTATTAAATAACAAATACATAACCAATAAATATCCAACATAAATAACATTAAACTTTAACCCGCAGAAACCTGAGTAAATGATGAGGGAGGTTCTAGAAGCCCCAGAACACCACTATACCCAAATAAAGTGGCAACTCCATCTTACCCCCAGCCGATGAATGCCAGCTCGGAGTCACCAACTGATGGATGCCAAATTCCTCCACTCCAGTTCAACCATGAGTCCAGCCCCACCCGTGAGGCCCTCCCATTCTCAGCTACCATGTTCACCAACTTCGGGGACCTCCCCACCGCCAACAACGTGCAACTTGACGCCTTAAGTTTGCACGTCCCTCCACATTCTCAGCACAGTTTCAATACCTCCCTGAATCTACAGTGACCACAAATCAATACCTACTGCATTAAGATGCACCCCATCCACTCTCCAAAATTCTCCCACTCCCGCCTCCAATTTCAGATGCCGCACCGCAACCGCCCCGTCTTTGACACAAATCTACTCACCACCCGATTCACTTTGATCCGAGCTTTATTAATTCGGTCAACCTACCTCGCATCCCTCCACGACCACCTCGGCACAATATCTGACCAAACCCTGGTCATCTTTGAGAATAAAGCCCACAACCTCAGTCAATCAAATTTAATATCCCGAATCAACTTCCGAAATGGCCGAGCCCCCAAATCGTTGCCCCCCAAATACTAAAACGTCTGGGGGTCGATCCAATCTCATAAAACAATTCACCTCCCGCAACACTTCACCCCACAACACTGCCACGTCCCTCCTGAAACCCAGCAGGAGCCTATTTCGTCTCACGTTCGCCCTTATCGCCCCCCCCCCCCCCGAACACAAAAGAATGTCTTAGACTCCACACCAACGCCACTTGTAAACCTAAAAAACAGTACCTAAAACAAAAACATTAATCCTTAAAGAATAATCATACACAATCTATCCAATCTCACGTATGAACGAAATCTTTTTGATTCCCAATGACTTATCCTTTTTATTATATCATCACTCAGACCAAAACACGCTGCTTCAGTCGCTGCCCCAGTCCTAAAAGAATGCCCCGAATAACCTTTCTCCCCAATCCCCAGGAGGTTCAAACACCTCTTAAAAACAGCAATAAATTGAAACAGCGACAAAACTGATCCATCTTCATGTCTAAGAAGAGGATCCGTGCCCTTCCCAATCACCCCCCCAAAGCCCTGCAAACAATTCACAGGGCAAAGAAAATAACCCGGGACCTCAAACAAACTCAATTGCCTACCCTTTACAGCCTGATCTGTTTTTGACTTCCTAATTCGAATCACCACCCGGTCCGCATAAACAGCTACATCCTCAAGCCTCAACCCCCAACTCTCTGAGCACTACTACTCACCAATTCCCCCAACCTAAAAGCCCCCCAAAAAGCTAATGAAAAAGCGGCCTTAAACAAACTTAACCTCCCATGTGGACCTACAAACCGAGACTAGCTTATAACCAATATCTAATAATAACTTGAACGAGACCAGCCTTCTCTGATCCTCAGTCCCTTTGCCTCGTCGCCACTCTTTTAAAACTTGCCGAACTAAAAAAGTCTTCATATGATCCTGAATATTACGCAACCGAAAAACGAACGCCAAACCTGCAACACACCTGAGTTGTCCTAACAGTAGTAATAAAGCCATTTCCCAATCCTCCTGACCCACTCCTAACTGAAAACACCATTGTTCCCAAGTCTCCCAGGCCTTACTATACGCCGCCCACATGCCCGGGCTCAAAGTCTCGCACAGGAGCCCCAGTACCGTTCCTCCAAGATTTCCCACAGCCAAACAGGACACTTCAGGCCCACTTCCTCCGCTTCTGGTGCAAGCTGCCGAAAACGGTCCCACTGCGAACGAGAAAGGGCATCAGCAATACCATTAGAAACTCCTGGCACATGAACAGCTACTATGCAAGCATTGATGGACAAACATCTAAGCACCAAATATTGCAACAGCCTAACTACCGGGAGACAATACGCTGACAAGCTATTGATCGCCTGCACCACCCCCAAATTGTCACAGTGGAAGCGAACTTTCCTATTCACAAAATGCTCCTCCCACAACACTACCACCATAACAATTGGAAAAAGCTCCAAAAGCGCCAAATTTTTTGTTCATGGCAGTATGCCCCAAAACCTGAAAAATTGAAGCTGTCGCAAACGTCACCCATAACCAGTGTTCTACCATTATATGCCTCTAAAAAATTCGCCCAAACTTCTAAGTCCCCCCTTAACTCTTTTCCCAACCGAATAAAATAATGCGGTGCTGTAACACCTGTAGTAGCAGAAGCCAAATGTCTACAAAAAATGCGCCCCGTCAGCATAATTCTACAAGCAAAGTTGAATTTTCCCAACAGTGACTCTAACTCTCTCAATCTGATCTATGCCAGTCTCCTTGCCCTACTAACTTATCTTTCGGCAACCTACACTCCATTCTGACCGTGTCAATCACAATTCCCAAAAAACTCAACTCAGTCGCAGGCCCTACCATCTTTTCCACTGCCAGAGGCACCCCGAACTGTTAAAAAACCGACTGCTCTGTATGCAACAACAATGAGCAAAGTAAAGAATAATGGACGAGCAACCCGACACGTCAATTATCGCCAATTCAAGGAGCGAACTAAAAGCCTCAAAATAGGCTCATGATAACGAGCACCCCATGGGCAAACATCTGTCGTCAAAATGACCCCCATCCCAAAAACAACCCAACAAATGCAAATTGTTTGGATGGACTGGTAACAAGCAAAATGCCACTTCAATGTCCGTTTTTGCAAACAACGTTCCCGGGCACAACTTTCTTACCCAAGCCGCAGCCACATCAAATGACGTATAAACTACTGAACATAATTCAGGATCTATACCATCATTAACCAACACCCCCTTTGGGAAGGAAAGATGGTAAATGAGCCGAAATTTGTTCTGCTCCTTTGGCACTACCCCTAAAGGAAAAACTCTCAAATCAGCCAATGGCAGCTCCTGAAATCGACCCGCCATCCTTCCCAACATAACTTCCTTAGCCAATTCAGAAACTACCTCAGGGTGCTCTAATGCCGACCTCAGATTCTTATGCACTATGGCACCTGGCGACTTGCCCGAGGGAATGACAAAATCCCACCTAAATTCCAACAACAATGCCGCCTCCCGGTTTGGGTACCTATTTAGAAACACTCCCATCCTTTCCACCCGTACCGGTGTCCACCCCTTATCCAAAGTTTTCCCTTTCCCTTTGTCTTCCCCTTTGAAGCACCTATTAGCTCCATGGGAACCCCCCACACGTGGTGCTCTCATGCTTAAATTTGCACTTTACGCCAAATTTGCAGTTTCCTTTGTTAAATGGAAGTAGGGAAAAATGTCCTCATATTCCCCTTTCCAAATCCGCTCCCTGACCTTCAGCTTCAAATGCGCCCCCAACGGACCTTCAAACCACACATAAACCTCCTCCTTTACTGCGTCATCCACCTTTGACCTTTCCTCCTCCCCCCCAGCCTGAGTTTGTACCGCCACGGACACCCCTGCCCTGCTAAATTGCTCCCCCCCCCCCGACAACCCAACCATGTGCCCTGCTCCCCAAGCCGGCAGGGGCGCCCCCCATCCCCTAAACTAGACAACCACCCCGCCAGCTCCCCAAGAACTGCCCTAGCCCCCTTCCAAGCTCTGGACAGCTAAGAAGAGGTAGAAGAGGACCCCATGAAAACTTACCAGGCTGCACGGGTGCTGTGAAACCTGCAGCCGCAGGTCCTGTATCCTGTTGCTCCTGGTCACCGGCCTCCACGATCCTGGACAATGTTGCCACGTGGTCCCTTTCGTCATACGTCTCGGCATCCTCACTGCTGGCTGGACTCGATCTTCTCTCCAAGAAGGAGCCATTCCTGCCGCATGGTGAGCACGCGCTTCTGCCTCCACTCCCATCACAACATGGGCCTGTGCCTCTGCCTGCCTCACACTGCACAGCCCGTGACCCACTGCCTCCATTCCCTCGCCGAGTGGATCTCCCTGCAGGGTGACACTGCTGACACTGCTGCAGAGTCGGGGAGGAGAGGGGGGGGGGGACTCCCCGCTCTGCACTGGGTCCCGCCTTGTGGTAGGATTCCTCCCACAGCAGGAGCCAGGGGCGTAGCTAGAAATGACTGGGCCCCACATCAAATTTTTGTATTGGGCCCCCCCTACCCGCGCGTTTCGCTCCCCCTCTATAATGTGCCAGCCATATAGCCCCCCTATAATGTGACAGTAGTCAGCCATATAGCCCCCCCAGCCCCCCTATAATGTGCCAGTAGCCAGCCATATAACCCCCCTATAATGTGCCAGTAGTCAGCCATATAACCCCCCCTATAATGTGCCAGTAGTCAGCCATATAAACCCACCCTATAATGTGCCAGTAGCCAGCCATATAGCACCAGATGCCCCCATAGTGCTCCTCTCCCCATAGTGCCCCCTATAATGTGCCAATATCAAGTGCCTCTGTCTTCCCCATCCCAATATCATAGTGCCATCCTCTCCCCTGCCCCCTAATGTGTGTGCCAATATGAAGTGCCTATCTCTCCCCCATTTGCCAATATCATAGTGCCAATAGCCCCCTCCTCCCCTGTGGCAGTAAAGTAAAAGTCCAGTATTTAAAAAAAAAAAACAACACATATACTTACCTCCATGTTAGGCAAGCCTCATTTATCCTGTCTTTCAGAAAAGTTTGTGAGGGGAATCGAACCTGTGACCATTAGGATGAAAGGCAAGACACTTACCCACAAGGCTATATCAGCTGCATAGCCAGGTAGCTAAAAAAAAAAAAATAAGACCTCTAGATAAGGAGAACTTTGATAGTGTATCTATACACATTACAGCTGCCCCAACACACCAAGCTCTGCTACATCCATATACAATGTGCTGGTGCAGCTGTAATGTGTATGGATACACTAAGCTATCTGTCTATGCAGCTGATATAGTCTTGTGGTTAAGTGTCTTGCCTTTGAACCTAATGGTCGCAGGTTTGATCCCCAGGGCAAGCTTTTCTGAAAGAAAGAATAAATAAGTTTTAAATAAATAGACAAGGGCGAGAGGATACTGCGATTCACTGTGTAATTAGCGATCAGGAGAGGAGTGAGGACACGTGCTGATTACCCAGGGGAGGAGAGAAGTGAGGACAACACGTGCATGCCGGGCCCCCTGTAAGCCCGGGCCCCGAAGCAGCTGCTTCCCCTGCTTCCCCGGTAGTTACGCCCCTGGCAGGAGCGCACCTGTACAGACTGCCACAGCGCCGGACTTGAGAAGTAATGTCCGGGCTTAAGCTCTCCTGCGGGTGGACCCACCACGGCCGTGTCGCCCTCCCTTGAGGGGCAGCCACTACACTTGCCGCCCCCTGTGCCAGACTATCCACATGGTCCTGCAACCAGCTGGGACCTCATGCCTCCTCCTCCCTCCTGAACCGAGCAATGAGCTCCTCTAGGGACATGGTAAGCCGCTTCTAGCTCTCCGTTCTAGTTCTCCTTCTCCAACCTAAGATGGCGCCTCCTTAACCTTGGTTCCCCCTATATATAACCCCCCAAACCACTCCCCAGTTCCCCTAGCAACCCCTTCCCTAAACAAACTCTCGGTCAGTTTATACTTCTCTCTCTTCGCTCGCCAAACCAGTGTCATGTTGGCTTCCCCTTAGGGCTTAGGCCCCCAGTCCGGCCCCACTTATATTATTATGTGGTAATGCTATAGCTAAGAGATTAAGCTATTGGTTTTACATTTAGAGATCCTAGGTTTAAATCTCCAAAGAGTCTTTAAAGTTTTTTTTATTCAGATATTGTTTTTCTTCCACATTTCCTATTAATATGGTTTGGTGGTGTATAACTGTCACGGCTGTATGTGAGCAACAAGAGCATACACAGTGAGTTAGCTACTGACCGGACCCAAACTAGGGAACATAAAGGGTGACCCCTGTCAGACCCTAAAAGCTCTCCCTATGCTGCTAAGCCCATGTCCAGATCCAGATGGTGGATCGAGACATGCCCGCGTACCTAAGGCTGATGACCACTGTAACCCCTACAGTAGTGGAAGGGGCACGGCCACCGGTGCCCTGCTCAGTATATGGACGGAACCGGGGTCACCTCGGATCCAGTCAGCAAAACAAACAGAAACACACAATGTCTGCACACTTAACTGAAGGAGCTGCAGCAGCAGTGAAAACAGATCCAAAGTCAGCAGACAATGTCCGAAGTACTTGCTTCAGCAGAACACAGGTCCAGAAAAGATATCACACCAGTGAAGATACTCAAGCGAGAGATACAGGTCAAATGAAGTAGTATAATCCGCACCGTACAAAGGAAGAGAGGTGGTTTAAAGGCAGAGCAATCAAACACAGGAGGGACAGCTGGGAGGAAGGAAACAGAAAGTAAAGACCTCATCACAGGGGCGGAGAAACAGAGCTGTGGGAACGTCTCAAAGCTCTAGTAGTTACATCATCACAGGGGTGGAGAAACAGAGCTGTGAGAACGTCTCAAAGCTCTGGTAGTGACAGTACCCCCCTCTACGGGTGGACTCCGGACACCCAGGACCCACCTTCTCAGGATGAGCCCTATGAAAAGTCCTGATGAGGCGAGTGGCTTTAATGTCCGACACCGGAACCCACATCCTCTCCTCAGGACCATAACCTTTCCAATGAACGAGGTACTGAAGAGAACCGCGGACAATGCGAGAGTCCACAATTCTGGAAACCTCAAACTCCAGATTGCCATCAACCAAAATCGGAGGAGGAGGCAAAGAGGAGGGTACCGTGGGCTGGACATATGGTTTTAAGAGAGATCTGTGAAATACATTATGTATCTTCCAAACCCGTGGAAGATCAAGACGGAAGGCAACAGGATTGATGACTGACAAGATTTTATAAGGCCCAATAAACTTGGGACCCAATTTCCAGGAGGGAACCTTCAGTTTAATATTTCTTGTAGACAACCACACCAGATCACCCACATTCAGGTCCGGACCAGGCACACGTCTCTTATCAGCCACACGCTTATATTTCTCACTCATCTTTCTTAGATTAGTCTGAATCTTTTGCCAAATGGTAGACAAAGACGAGGAAAATCTCTCCTCCTCAGGCAAACCAGAAGGAGCCCCTCCCGAGAATGTCCCAAACTGCGGATGGAACCCATATGCACCAAAGAATGGTGACTTATCAGAAGATTCCTGACGACGGTTGTTCAGAGCAAACTCAGCAAGAGGGAGAAACGAACACCAATCCTCCTGGTTCTCTGCAACAAAACAGCGCAAATATGTCTCCAGATTCTGATTGACGCGTTCAGTCTGACCATTCGACTGCGGGTGAAAAGCAGAAGAGAAGGACAGCCGAACCCCCAGGCGAGAACAGAAAGCCTTCCAGAATCTGGACACAAACTGTGTGCCTCTATCGGAAACAATATCAGAGGGAATGCCATGCAATTTAACAATATGGTCGACAAAAGCTTGCGCCAACGTTTTAGCATTGGGCAATCCAGGGAAGGGTATGAAATGTGCCATCTTGCTAAAACGGTCCACCACCACCAGGATCACCGACTTCCCTGAGGAACGAGGAAGATCCGTGATAAAGTCCATGGACAGGTGTGTCCAAGGACGGGAAGGTATGGGTAAGGGGAGAAGGGGACCTGAAGGCCGTGAACGAGGGACCTTAGCGCGGCGCACGTCTCACAAGCAGCCACAAAACCCTCCACCGACTTACGAAGAGCCGGCCACCAAAATCTCCGAGCAATGAGATCTACCGTGGCTCTACTCCCGGGGTGACCAGCAAGAACCGTATCATGATGCTCCTTGAAGAGTTTGTGACGTAACTCAGGAGGCACAAACAACTTTCCAGAAGGACAACGGGCAGGTGCCTCAGTCTGGGCAGCCTGGACCTCGGCCTCCAAATCAGAATACAGAGCAGAAACAACTACCCCCTCCGCCAAAATGGGACCCGGGTCCTCGGAGTTTCCTCCTCCCGGAAAACAGCGAGAGAGAGCGTCAGCCTTCACATTTTTGATCCCAGGGCGGAATGTAACGACAAAATTGAATCTGGAGAAGAACAGAGACCATCTGGCCTGTCTCGGATTCATACGCTAGCCGACTCAAGTACGCCAGATTCTTATGGTCGGTAAAACGGTTATAGGGTACCTGGCCCCCTCCAACCAATGGCGCCATTCCTCGAAAGCCAGCTTGATGGCCAACAATTCCCTATCTCCCACATCATAGTTTTCTCTGCCGGTGAGAGTTTTTTAGAGAAAAAGGCACAGGGTCGCCATTTGGAAGGAGACGGACCCTGGGACAAAACCGCACCCACACCCACCTCGGAAGCATCCACCTCAACAATAAAAGGTAAGGAAACATCGGGATGCACCAAGATGGGAGCAGACGCAAAACTCTCTTTAATCTTAGAAAAAGCTGCAAGCGCCTCCTCCGACCAAGAGGAAAAATCCGCCCCCTTTTGGTCATGTCAGTGAGGGGTTTGACAACAGAGGAATAATTCAAAATGAACTTTCTGTAATAGTTTGCAAAACCCAGAAAGCGCATCAATGCCTTCTGATTCTCAGGAAGCTCCCACTCAAGCACAGCACGGACCTTCTCCGGATCCATGCGAAAACCAGAAGCAGAGAGGAGAAAACCCAGAAATTGAATCTCCGATACCATAAACACACATTTCTCCAGCTTGGCGTACAATTTATTTTCTCGCAGAATCTGCAGAACCTGAAAAAGATGATCCTGATGAGTCCGAACATCAGGGAAAAAATCAAAATATCATCAAGATACACCAATACAAATTTCCCCATTAAATGGTAGAAAATACTGTTAACAAAATGCTGAAAGACGGCCGGAGCATTCATCAAGCCAAAAGGCATAACGAGATTCTCGAAATGCCCCTCGGGAGTATTAAAGGCTGTTTTCCATTCATCCCCCTCTCTGACCCTGACCAGGTTGTGCAGCGCCTCTCAAATCCAATTTGGAAAAAACCTTGGCCCCAACAATTTGGTTGAAGAGGTCTGGGATCAGAGGAAGGGGATAGGGATCGCGAATCGTGATACGGTTCAGCTCCCTAAAATCTAGGCAAGGTCTCAGAGAGCCATCTTTCTTTTTAACAAAAAAAAACCCGCGGCGACCGGTGATTTTGAGGGACGAATATGCCCCTTATCGAGACTCTCAGAGATATAGGTTCGCATTGCGATTCTCTCCGGTTGTGAGAGATTGTACAGGCGTGCTTTTGGCAGCTTAGGCGCCGGGAATGAGGTTAATGGGACAGTCAAACTCCCGGTGAGGAGGTAGCTCCTGCACACCGCTCTCGGAAAACACGTCCGAGAAATCAGAGAGAAATGATGGCAAAGTTTTAGTAGATACCTCTGCAAAAGTCGCTGTGAGACAATTCTCTCTACAAAACTCACTCCACTCATTTATTTGCCTTCCTTGCCAATCAATAGTGGGGTTATGTTTAGTGAGCCAGGGTAACCCCAACACTAGAGGAGTAGGCAATCCGTTAAGGACAAAACAAGATATATCCTCCACATGAGTGTCACCTACAGCTAACCGGATATTGTGAACAATGCCCTTCAGGGATCTCTGTGAGAGTGGAGCAGAGTCAATGGCAAAAACAGGTATATCTTTTTCTAATGTGCAAACCCGAAAACCATGCCTGGCTACAAATTGAGTGTCAATAAGATTGACGGCCGCTCCACTATCAACAAAAATTTCACAAGAAATGACTTTGCTCTCTAGCGCCACCCTGGCAGAAAGGAGAAAACGAGAACTGCAGGTCAGAGGAAAAGCCCCAATTCCTACATCAACTTTGCCCAAGGTAGCAGATGAAGCAGAGTTTGATGATTTTCCTTTTGAGGATTTTCTCTTATTATCACTCTTAGTACAGTTCATGAATCTCCTAGAGGGACAAACATTTGCCAAATGACCAATGCCCCCACAACAAAAACACACCATTCTCTGAGGACTAAATCCTCCTTTATCAGGGGCAAGTCGACCTAGCTGCATAGGCTCCTCCTCAGAGGGGACCGAGACAGGATGAGACCCCTGCACACTGAATGAGTCCGCACCACTGCCCCTAGAGTGACAATGGCTGGACCGAGAGGTCTCGTTTCTTTCTCTTAGACGCCTGTCAAGGCGTACCGCCAATGACATGGCAGACTCTAAAGATGTTGGTCTCTCATGGAAAGCAAACGCATCTTTCAATCTCTCTGAGAGACCATGACAGAACTGACTCCGAGTGCAGCATCATTCCAACCTGAATCAGCTGCCCATCTCCGAAATTCAGAACAATAAAGCTCAGCAGACAGTTTGTTCTGGCATAAAAAACGTAAGTTAGATTCAGCCAGAGCAACACGATCCGGGTCATCATATATCTGCCCCAGGGCCACAAAAATCTTTCTGTGGATCGAAGGGAGGGATCCCCGATGGCAGTGAAAAAGCCCAAGTCTGAGCATTACCCCTGAGCAAGGAGATGACAATCCTCACCCTCTGCTCCTCATTACCAGAGGAACGGGGACACAAGCAAAAATGGAGTTTGCATGCCTCTCTGAAGCGAACAAAATTCTCACTGCCCCCGGAGAACGTTTCCGGAAGTGAGACCTTTGGCTCGCAACAGACTCCATGGGCCGGAGCCGAGCCCAATGCTTGAAGCTGAATCATAGATTGACGGAGATCCGCTACCTCCAAAGAAAGACCCTGCATGCGGTCAACCAGGTCAGAAAGCGGATCCATGTCAAAAGGACGGTTTCGGCGGATTATAATGTCACGGCTGTATGTGAGCAACAAGAGCATACACAGTGAGTTAGCTACTGACCGGACCCAAACTAGGGAACATAAAGGGTGACCCCTGTCAGACCCTAAAAGCTCTCCCTATGCTGCTAAGCCCATGTCCAGATCCAGATGGTGGATCGAGACATGCCAGCGTACCTAAGGCTGATGACCACTGTAACCCCTACAGTAGTGGAAGGGGCACGGCCACCGGTGCCCTGCTCAGTATATGGACGGAACCGGGGTCGCCTCGGATCCAGTCAGCAAAACAAACAGAAACACACAATGTCTGCACACTTAACTGAAGGAGCTGCAGCAGCAGTGAAAACAGATCCAAAGTCAGCAGACAATGTCCGAAGTACTTGCTTCAGCAGAACACAGGTCCAGAAAAGATATCACACCAGTGAAGATACTCAAGCGAGAGATACAGGTCAAATGAAGTAGTATAATCCGCACCGTACAAAGGAAGAGAGGTGGTTTAAAGGCAGAGCAATCAAACACAGGAGGGACAGCTGGGAGGAAGGAAACAGAAAGTAAAGACCTCATCACAGGGGCGGAGAAACAGAGCTGTGGGAACGTCTCAAAGCTCTAGTAGTTACATCATCACAGGGGTGGAGAAACAGAGCTGTGAGAACGTCTCAAAGCTCTGGTAGTGACAATAACAGATCTCTCTGGGGACTTGAACCAGGGATGTCTACATGCAAAACTATTAACTTAACCCCTTATCTCTACCACTACCATAAAGAGATACATTGTTTCTATATGCTTATAAGCTATCAAGCATCACTGGTGTCTGCATAATCATATATTGTGCCTGTGAATAAAGCAGTAATATGAATATTAGCTTTCTGAGCAGATCTCAGTGTGGTAAAGCAATAGCACGCTGTGTGTATAATACACATATATACAGTAGATATGTATAAGCCAGGATACAGCTCTGCATATAGTGACTTGGTTTGCAGGTTTGTGAGGGGGTAGTGAATCCTGCAAGTCTCCTGCAGCATCAGCTACTCCAGAAGACTCCCACACTTCCTCCTGCCTGTATTTGCTGGATCACAATACTAACACTTGGAACATTATATAACTGTACTAAATACCTATTTTGGCCTCTTTGCTTCCATAAAAATAAGCTCTTAGTGGAGCGAATGTCTGTTCAGCTCCTTTCCTGGTCTATACTGAGGAGATTCAGCTACGAGATTTCCCACACAAGCTCGGTGTGAGGCTGGGTGTGATTGGTCAAGACACCTGCTCAGTGTGATTGGGCAAGACTCCTGGGCAGTAACATGGGTAGGACCATGCCTAAACACAGACAGTGGAATAGTTAGACTCCCAGTGGTTATATCTTTGCAGCTTATGTTTGGGATGATGCTGACAAATAATTTAAATAAAGTGATTTACAGATCTGATACTGAGACTACTTCCTAAGAAATAAGAATACATTATTATATTGCACAGTGACTCTTTCATGACAATAAAATATGAAATAGCCCTCAGTCACCTGGAAATAGATGAAGATACAGTGAATTAGTGCCCCCTTACTATAGTGCTGCCCATGTACTCTCTTCATAAAATAAAAAGGACTACTTATATCACACATCACTTGAATTTGTCTCTTATAAAACAAGTGTCTTACCACTGAGCTAAAGCGTTAGACACCAATGTTTATGAGAAACCTACCTAACTAAAATTAATGGTGCCATTGCCCCCATGTTTACCCCAAGCTAAACGCTCTGGGGGGGCCTAAACATGGAGGCAAATGGCACCCTTTAAACCTGCATAACTCAACACTAAAAATAAATACACTACCACTTCTTTATTGGAATAAAATAGCTGCAATGCTTTATTAAGGGTAATACCATAATATAATAAATAATTTAATAAATAATTAAAATCATCTGCATTAATAAATTAATGAACTATCAGAACCCTTAAAAAGGCGAGGCCCCCCACAAACCTTGCAGCCATTTTTCAATTACATTTTGCAGACCGAGGTTAAAAATATCAATGCCTGTCATGTTACACATGCATGGTTTGCTTTTTCATTATATGTGTCCCTTCTCTCTTCCTATAGCTTTGCTCTCTCTCTCTTGTCTCCTCTCTTCTTCATTCTGGCTTCATCCCTCATCTCAGCTACATGCTCCTGTTAGCTGCTCACAGCATGATTTTTTGACCTATCCATCTGTTCATCGGTGTATGATCTGCACAGTTTGAAATAAACTTCTTCAGGATCTACAAGGTGTCCTTTGGATCGAGTCACTGTCAGCCAATTCACCTAAGACTGCAGTTATTGCCATCTCATCACAACTGTAAGTTCAGAGATCACATTGTAGTGCTTAGACTAGAGAGGCAGAACAGTCAAAAAATCAGTGAAGGGATCTTACAAGATCTGCCAAATAACTTTCAAGGGATCCTTGCTAGCTATGCATGTATAGTGAGATGTATATGGACACTGGAATATAGCAGGATATATGTACAAGCCTGTATACTTCAGCCAGCAAGTAAATCTCAGCATAAGATTCATCAGTTTTCTGCACAGATTAGTGAGGAAACTGTTCATGCAACTGTTATATAATCAGCTCCTAGACTGACTGTATTGTCACATGCATTCTGCCTACAAGTCAATCTAAGCTCTGTATGTAATCCACACTAACTTTGCAGCAGCCATTGCTAAACTTCTCTCTGACTCCCCTCCCACTGGTTGCCTAGGAAACCCTCTGCCAGAGCCAGAAGATTGATACATTTCTATGCAAACACATACCTTGTGATTTAACCCTCTGCTTATTGTCACAATGCACCAGCAAGGCAATGTACAATCTGAGGAGCCTAATGCACAGCAAGGACCTGAACCTCCTACAGATCAGGAGTCAGATCCTCAAAGCCACATAAAACAAAAACGTTCAGTGAAACCAACCTGGAAGGTCCAACAGAACTATGAGGCTGACAGGGAAGAACTGCTGCAGAACCTCAGCCACTCATGGTCTAACACTATTGAATGCATGTCAGCTCTGTCTCAACCAACTCATGAGGTATTGCACCTAGAGGGCGCTGTTAAGCAATTGAATGCTGCCTATGAGAACTACCAAAGACTGTCTGCTAAATATGCTGATCTCTTAAAGCGGTACAACACAGAAAATTCCTTAAAAGAATTACAGGAATTGAATGAGCTCAATCTTGAAAGAGACGATCTAGTAATACAAACAAGGACAAAAACAGATGTAAAAATCGCACATCATTATGAATCCAGATCCCATCTCTCCACAACTTCTAAGCGCTCCACACGATCTTCCAAATCCTTAAGATCAACATCTTCTACTCTCAGCCAACAACTCATCAAAGCCCGTGCTGATGCAGAAGCTTCTAAAATTCAGGCAGCTTTCGCCCAAGAGAAAGCAAGGATGGAAGCTGAAGCTGCACACAAGAAAGCAGAAATGGAAGCTGAGGCTGCACGGATGGAAGCTGAGGCCGCACAAAAGAAAGCAGAAATGGAAGCTGAGGCTGCACGGAAGAGAGCACAAATGGAAGCTGAGGCTGCACGGATGGAAGCTGAGGTTGCACGGAAGAGAGCGGAAATGGAAGCTGAGGCTGCACGGATGGAAGCTAAGGCCGCACAGAAGAAAGCAGAAATGGAAGCTGAGGCTGCACGGAAGAGAGCGGAAATGGAAGCTGAGCCTGCACGGAAGAGAGCAGAAATGAAAGTTTTTGAAAAACAATGTGAGCACGCCAAAGACATGGCAAGACTAAGAGTCTTAGAGCAGGCTGTAAGTGACAATGAAAGAGGTGTCAGTAGCAATCACTCTGTTACATCTTATGCATCAGTGTCATCACAGACCTCATCAAAACTCCATCAATCTGTCATAGCAGCCAAAGAACGCAACCAAGGTGTTTTCTCTACATCTACTACACCTTCTCAAGTGGCAGAAACAGGTACGGATAGAAATGACCCATCACACTATCGCAGTAACCTGCCATCCACTAACCAATTCATTATAAGGCTACAAACCAACACACCTTTGGACCGTACACCAGCTCCAGTGTTAAACGCCATAGCACCATCTTATGTTCCCAAGCCACTCAACGTCAATGTACCAACTACTGCAACTAACTCAGTCCCGCCTGCAATTGTATATCCTAAGGCTGAAAACACAGACATGTCGCAGTTTGCCAAGTACATCCTTTGCAGAGAACTCACTAGGACAGGCCTCACCATGTTTGATGACAAACCTGAAAATTACCGAGGATGGAAATTCACCTTTAAGGCCACAATCAGCGAGCTAGACATCACTGCTGCAGAAGAATTGGATCTACTCATCAGATGGCTAGGTCCTCAGTCAGCTGAACGTATTAAGAGACTTAAAACACTTTACACTTCCAATCCTGCTGCAGGTCTCGAAGCTGCTTGGGACAGACTTGAACGTAGCTTTGGCAGCTCTGAGGCCATCGAAGATGCCTTACTCAAAAGGTTGCAAGGCTTCCCAAGGATTACAGCTAAAGACAATCTAAAGCTTCAAGAACTTAGTGATCTTCTACTAGAGCTTCAACTAGCTAAGGCTGACACCCGCCTACCCGGGCTTAGTTACCTTGACACCCCTCGTGGCATCAACCCTATTGTTCTTAAGCTACCATATGGCATCCAAGAAAAATGGGTTAGTCAAGGATCTACTTACAAGAAAAGGTATGGAGTTGCCTTTCCTCCCTTTTCCTACTTCTGTACCTTCATAAAGGAAATCGCAGACTCTAAGAATGACCCAAGTTTCTTCTACGGTGACTGTATCCCTCTTAGTCCACCTTCTCCAGGACTTGCAAACACGCGCATAATGCACAGAGACCGCAGGGGTCCAGTGTCAGTGAAAAGGACTGATGTTCAACCTGCGCCTGCTACGGTTCTTCCGAAAACTGGACAAAACAAGAAACTTGAGGATCCAAATCGCCAATGTCCCATACATAACAAGCCACACCCACTTAAGAAGTGCATCGGTTTCAGAAAGAAACCTCTACAGGAACGCAAGGAACTTTTAAAAGAATTTGGAGTTTGTTTCAGATGCTGTGCTTCCACAGAACACATGGCAAAAGACTGTAAGGCCATCATTAAATGCATAGAATGCGGTAGTGACAACCACGTTCAAGCCCTTCATCTGTACCAACACAGCACCACTCCATCCACTGACTTTCCCCCGAGGGCAAAGCTTGGCGGGGAGAACGCTGAACAAACAGCAACCTCCACCCCAGTATTCTCAACATGCACTGAAGTCTGTGGGGAAGGACTTTGTGGAAAATCTTGTGCTAAGATATGCTTGGTTCGTGTATACCAAAAGGGCAAACCTGAAAGAGCTGTAAGACTGTATACCATTCTTGACGACCAGAGTAACTGATCTCTCGCAAGTACAAAGTTCTTTGATCTCTTAGACATAGCAGGAGGTGCTCTACCTTATACCCTGGGTACTTGTGCAGGCATTACAGAAGTCTGGGGTAGAAGTGACCTTGTAGTTACTCCTCTCAATGGCAACTTGGAAATACCCTTGCCTACTATCATTGAGTGTAATCAGATCCCAACTAACAAGGATAAGATCCCCACTCCTGAAGCTGCCTTGCACCATACTCATTTAAGGGACATAGCTGATAAAATACCAGCCTTTGAGGAAAATGCTGATATCCTGTTGCTAGTCGGGAGAGACATCCTAAGGGTGTACAAGGTGCGCCATCAAATCAACGGCCCACATGATGCACCTTACGCCCAGCGTCTGGATCTAGGCTGGGTCATTATTGGCAACGTCTGTCTTAGCAATGCCAGGAAACCTCTCTCGGTTTCTTCCTTCAAAACACATGTCCTGCCCAATGGACGCACTACTTGCTTTCCAAGACAACATCACTATAGTGTGAAAGAAAGGCTGTGAGACAAAGGCACGCCAGAGCGCATCATACTCAATGAAAAGAAAGCATTTATCTTTCGGGATGACAACATTGGTAACACAGTGTTTGAAGTAACCACAGAAGACAATGAGTTAGCAGCCACAATGGAAGGAAGGAATTCACAAGGAATTCTTGAGAACCATGAGTAAAGAATTCTATCAAGTTGATTCTAACAGCTGGGTGGCGCCGCTACCATTCCGCACTCCAAGGAAGAGAATTCCAAATAATAGACAACATGCAGATTCACGGTTCATCTCTTAAGAGCGCAACCTGAACCGGAAACCGGAGATGAAGAAACATTTTGTCGACTTTATGCAAAAGGTGTTTGAGAGAGACCATGCTGAACCTGCACCCCCTCTTACACAAGGAGAAGAATGCTGGTACCTTCCGTGTTTTGGTGTGTACCATCCTCGTAAACCTGACCAGATTAGAGTGGTCTTTGACTCAAGCGCTCGTCATGAAGGCGTTTCTCTCAATGACAATCTTCTCTCTGGACCCAATCTGAACAACAACCTCTTAGGAGTCCTACTTCGCTTTAGACAAGAGCCAATTGCCATTATGGCCGACATTCAACAAATGTTTCATTGTTTCATCGTCCGTGAAGATAACAGAAACTTTCTCAGGTTCCGATGGTATCGCAATAATGATGTCAACAACGAGGTCATAGACTATCGGATGAAAGTTCACGTGTTCGGCAATAGCCCTTCCCCTGCAGTTGCCATTTATGGACTGAGAAAAACTGCCCAAGAAGGAGAACAGGAGTTCGGGACGGATGCACGTCAGTTTGTAGAAAGAAACTTCTACGTGGATGACGGTCTTAAGTCCCTACCTACGGAAGAAGAGGCCATTGACCTTCTCACCAGAACCCAGGACATGCTTGCCACTGCCAACCTCAGACTACACAAAATCATCTCCAACAGCAATAAGGTAATGGGAGCATTTCCTTCCGATGATCATGCTGTCAGTGCCAAGGAATTCCAACCAGAGTCTGACCTTTCCCTCACACAACGCAGACTTGGATTGCTATGGGATGTTAAACAAGACACGTTCACATTTCAAACATCAGCCTGCGACAAGCCCTTCACAAAAAGAGGAGTACTGTCCACAGTGAACAGTATCTACGACCCCTTGGGATTCATTGCACCCTTTACTATTCAGGGTAAGATATTACTCAGACAACTCACTACAGAGAACACTGACTGGGATACCCCGTTACCCAAGGAGAAACAACAAAGGTGGGAATCCTGGAAAGTCTCTCCAGGCATTGGAACAGTTTAAGATACCACCCTCTTACACTCCTGTGTCCTTGAAGAATGCCACCAGACTAGAGATCCATGTCTTTTCTGATGCATCCATGGAAGCCATAGCTGCAGTAGCTTATCTCCGAGCCGTAAACTCCAACGGTGAAATAGGAGTAGGATTCGTCATGGGCAAAACCAAGCTAACTCCAAAGCCTGCACATACCATCCAAACGCTTGAACTCTGTGCAGCCATGTTAGCTGTTGAAATTGCTGAGCTTATAAAGCACGAAACAGACCTTGACATTCATTCCTTCGACTTTTACACAGATAGCAAAATCGTGCTAGGATACATACATAATCAAACAAGACAATTCCATGTGTATGTCGGCAATCGAGTTGAACGCATCAGGAAATTCTCCACGCCAGAGCAATGGCACTATGTTTCCACCGACTCAGAGTCTCCAGTATTGCTCACTCCAGCCACCCTTCTAACTCAAAAGATGGGGATAGCTAGTATTCCTCCTCAAGACTTTGATTGTACCAATGTTTACAAACATCAATGGAAACGGGTTCAGCATCTTGCTAATGCATTTTGGAGTCGCTGGAAGAGGGAGTACCTTTGCAACCTTCAAAGTCGCAGAAAATGGCAAGTAAGCAAAGCCAACCTGCAAGTTGGAGACATCGTTCTCCTCAAAGATAAGGACGCTCATCGTAACAATTGGCCTATGGGTCTTATTACAAAGACTATACCAAGTAACGATGGCAAGGAAGATGAACTCTGTACCCCGGCCTGACACAAAGGGAGGTAAGAAGGACTGGTGCTGTTGCTGCCTTCCCCTCTGAAGACTGACCTTCAAAGCAACTTGTTAAAGGGAGGTAAGAAGGACTTGTGCTGTTGCTGCCTTCCCCTCTGGAGATGACGCATGGAACTATATCCTTCCTACTGTTGTCTACTAATGTTTTTCTTGTCCATGCTCTTTTTTTTGTTCTTTTTTGTTGCAGGTGTTCCAGTAGGAAAACATCTATTATTTCATGGACTTGAACAAAGTTATTATTGTTAAATGTTATTAGAAATCATAGATTTCGACGGGGAGTGTCATGTTACACATGCATGGTTTGCTTTTTCATTATATGTGTCCCTTCTCTCTTCCCCTAGCTTTTGCTCTCTCTCTTGTCTCCTCCCTTCTTCTTTATTCTGGCTTCAACCCTCATCTCTGCTACATGCTCCTGTTAGCTGCTCACAGCATGATTTTTTGACCTATCCATCTGTTCATCGGTGTATGATCCGCACAGTTTGAAATAAACTTCTTCAGGATCTACAAGGTGTCCTTTGGATCGAGTCACTGTCAGCCAATTCACCTAAGACTGCAGTTATAGCCATCTCATCACAACTGTAAGTTCAGAGATCACATTGAGTGCTTAGACTGAAGAGGCAGAACAATGCCAATATCAGACAGATGCACATCATCCGTTCTGAACAAACCCTGTGTGGCAGGCGCAGCACAATGAAGTGCCTTATGCGCTGTGGCATTAAAAGAATTTTGATATCTCTAACTTTTTAGTCCAACCAGACTGTCTGTTACTCTGCTTTAGTTCTTCTAGCGTCGTTCTATAGAAACAGTAGGCTTAAAGAGCACACCAAATGCTTGAAATAACTTCTTTATTAACATCATCTATTTTAAATAACACTGCCGTCTCCGTATCAGATAGTCCCATGTACAAAACAGTTATTGAATAAAGTATCACAAAATGGCAATTCAACTGTTCAATCTTGTCATTCAACATAAAAACGGTGGATATATTTCTCTCTTCAGTATCTGTACGCTCACTTTAAGATATTTAAGCACTTTATGATGTCTCTGAGAGGTATATATGAGGTTTAACCAATAGTTCTCCTTGCTCTACTTGGTTTGCAGTTTGCTCTGGCACAATGGGGAAAAAAATAAAAACAGCCAATTCTCAATCTTTTGTCACTTCAACTCCCTAATAATTTTTTTATAAAAAGTGATCAAAAAACACACACTTCAAATTGGTATTACTGAAAAGTACAGATCGTCCCACAAAAAAAATGAGCCCTCACACAGCCCCGTACACATAACTACAAAAAAGGTATAGGGGTCCGAATATGGTGATAAAAAAAAAAAATTCTCAAGGGTTTAAATTTTTTTTTCAGTATTAAAATACAAGAAAAATTATACAAGTGTGGTATCGTAACTGTTGTAGGGATCTGCCCCAATGGTAGCCTTCAGGTAAGAGCACAGCGGCAGCCTTTTAGCGGTGAAAGCAAAGCAACAGTTGTCTTAATAAGGCAGTAAACAGCAGGGACACGCTTGCTCCAGCCGCACTAAAGAAACAATAAAGTCCCGTATCTATAGAATAACACAGGTATGGTTTTGCACAGTACCGTAACCCCACGGGGTGTATGTGGACCTCGCTTTGTCCGCAGTATTTCAGGCACTGCAACTCCAGCTCAGACTCTGATCCCCCACAGCACTCCACAGAGCTGCACTGTCAGAGACAGGTAATCCCCATCACCTGACACTGCTGGCTGTTTTGTAGGCCAGTCAAGACCCGGCCTGGAATGTGGGGAGCAGTCACCCACCCAGCACTATAACTACTCCCAGTAAGAGCCACCCCGGATCAGCTATTCACCGCTATACTAAATAAACAAAGTGCCAACCACCTACTGCCACTGACACCTAAAATACTGGCTCCTACTTCACAGAGGCCAGGAACCTGGGTGACATATCTACCATCAACGATGGTCCTTCGTGCCATCCTACACAGTACTGACCTGGAGAATAAGGATGACAGGTCAATTTTCCTGTATAGTGAATGGTGTAAAAAAAAACAAAAAAAACAACCTTTGTCAGAATAGCGTTTTTTCCCAATTCCACCCCATTTGGAATTTTATTGCCGCTTCCCACTACATTGTATGCAACCGTAAATGGCTCCATTGGAAAGTACAACTTGTCCTTCAAAAAATAAGCTCCCATAAGGCTATGTGAATGGAAAAAAAGTTAGGAGTCGGATTATGGGAAGGCAGGGATGAAAAACGAAAACGCAAAAATGGAAAATCGCAGGGTCCTCTAAGGGCTAAAATTCCTCCAAGCCGATGTACGGGACTAATAAATAATTACCTGAAAATGATTAGCTGCAGTTATTTCTGCACAAAAGGTTCACACCAGATAAAAGAATCTTTTCTCCTAATGTGCAGGGGAAATGATGAGATTTTTTTGTAATATTCTTTATTAGGTGAATTTGTATTTTTCAATAAAAAACAAAACTGTCTCTGAAGTTTTCCATTAGCAGTGCTCTCTAAATGAGCATTGCTAAGGAAAAATTATCTTCAGTCTTCCACTAACTACCGTATTTTTCGCCCTATAAGACACACTCCCCCCCCCAAAAAAAAGTGGGGGAAAATAGTGCTGCATCTTATGGGGCCAATGCTGCAGGTTACACTGATACACCAGCGACCGCATGCTGCACAGCGCGGTTGGCGGGTGTATCAGTTGGGAGGGAGGAGGGACAAGGGGCTGGCATCTACTTTTGTAATGGCAGCGGGGCCCGATGCAGTCACTGCATTCTATTGCACTGGGCCCGCTCACTGTATTAATCCTATAACTGTCAGCATTGTTAAACTGTGGTATAATAAAGTACAATGGATCCATTAATCTGCACTTACAAATCTCCTATCAAGCAGGAGAAGGAGGCAAGAGGCCGGGTGGGCACTGGCAGCGTAACTCAGTACGTCACGCACCTGCTCTGCCCACTTTATGAATGAGGCAGGCGGTGCGGGCACGTGATGTACTGAGTTTTGCTGTCAGTGCAGCATCCCCAAGTCAGAGCAATGTGTGGGACCAACCTGGGGAATGCCAGTGATGGAGAGGCCGGCACGCTGTTCCTCTGGGGCACTCTCTGGGTTCTGAAGGGACACAGCCAGGTGTTATGTGAGGTGCCCTTGGTGTTGTAGTTTAACGTGCCTATGGCTAAGTCCCTGATGTTTCGTGACGCCAGTGCCAGTAAACGGTGGCACACCGTATTTACAGTAGGAATAATAGAAGGTGCAGACTTGTATCTTGAAACAGAATTCCAACTTTACTGAAAACAGTGGTAATACAGAAGGCACTCTCTTAAAACAGTTCTTGTTGCAGACAATAGGCTTTGGTACAGTCTCAGTTACAGCAGGCTTATATCCAGCAAGGTAAACAGAGGGTTAAATCACAGGACTTTTGAATTGCAGGAGAACCTTACTTTCTTCCTGGCTTGTCCTGACTGGCAATTATTCTTCAAGGCCCCAATGCCCTACTTCTGGCTTATATCCTTGAATCTCCAGTTTGCTGCGTACCTCCTCTGACATTACAGTACCTCTTGCTCTAGGGATTGCCTCAGCTTGACTCTTGCTTCTGCTTGACATGGACGTAGGAGGGGAACCTTCTCCTTGGATCTGGAACCCGGTTACAGGGACCGCAATGCCCTCTCCTAGTCTGCAGGCTCCAGGCCTGCACTGCCTTCACAGGCCCATGGTCTGTGCTTGACTCAGACACAGCCTAATCCCCTCTCTCCTTCCCTGACTGGGTCTTATATAGACTAGGGCTCCCTAGCTCCCTCTAGTGACTAGAGCTGGAAAGAAATCCCTAGCCGGCCTGCACATGGCACATTTCACAGTAACAGGGAAGTACATAGCATTACATTACATTGCATTTTATGAATAGGACATATACCAGCCTCCCCATAGATGAGAGGAACGACAGCACTCAAGTGACCCTTCTGTAGTGACGGGCATTACAACTCCCGTACACTACATACCCCGCTGCTTTAAGCTGAGTACGACCTCGTACTCTAACAGGGCACCGCCCGTCTGGAATTTTCACCTGAAAGAGAAAAAAGGACATGCAGGCATACATACACATCAGTAATCAATCCCATCTGCATTGACAATTATTATCAGGTCCAGCTGGTAACGGAGAAGTGCGGTGACAAGGGGCGTCGTTCTCTTCCTTCAGGATAATGAGTGGAACTGGGGCGCTGACCTGGCACAGCGGATGTTAGGGAATACCAGGATAGTCCATGACTGAATAAAACGATAGGTCCATAATAAGAGCAACATCTCAGAGGCTCACACATAGGAAGTCCATCTCTGGGCACATAGACTTAGATAAAATTTTTGACCAATAAATACGGTCAGCAGCACATACATAAAATGACAATACAGGACTCTGACAATACCAGGGAAACACCTTCCTGGCATGTCCTGCGTATATTTAAAGTGCTGACATAAAAAGCCCTTTCAACCTGAAATGGGGGTTAAAAGGGGATAAAGTGCAAATAAAAGCACAACTGGGATTTGTTAAAGTACTTGACGCCAAAATGTAGCAGCAGGCAGGATGTCCCCGGAACAGAAAGAGGCAGGCTGGGAGCAGTGGTTCACAGTGGCAACTTATTTGTCAAACATGCCACCGGCCGTGGGGAACTGGCAGCAAGCTCCACCAGCCTGACAAACTTAAAGGGACAGTTCCTGCAACAAGTATGATGTCCCTGTGAGGATGAGCAAAAATGGCCTAGCAGGCCTGCTCACAGGTACGTATCAAAAGAACCCTGTTCATCAGAGGTGGTGCAGCCCTGTGCTGCGGGTAGTCTGGGCCATGCACCAGGGCCACTTGGAGGGGGTGCCCACCAAACAGAATGGGCTGGAAACATCACCGGTATTGGGCCTACCCACCTCACTGGCCCGCTGGGTTGCGGACATATAGGAGCTGCTGGTCTCGGGACACGAGCCGGCGCTGGGGTAGGCGCTTCCTCTGGCCGGGACATGATGCTCCCGTCAAGGCGGACTCGGCTCCTGGCATATGTCAGTTTATCCGCTTACACGGACCTTGGGTGGTTCAGCGCTGGTAGTAGGACTTTGTACTACTGGTTCGGGCGGTACAGGGGGTGCAGGTAACTCACCACCGCTGGACTGCTGCGCTGTCTTCTTAGAATCTGCCACCTGCCGCAGGCCATCCAGGTAAACTTGCAAGGATGCGATCCGCTCCTCCAGGGCGGAGATCTCACTGCTGGATTCCGGCACACTTGCAGCAGGCTCAGACGAGGCTCTCTCATGGCGGTTCTTCCGCAGGTCATCCATAGCCTCACTAAACTGGGCCATCTGCGCCCAGTCTGCGGCTGTCTTCTCCCGTCGCGGCAGCTCTGGAGAGGGGTAAGGACTGGGAGGCTTGTCCAGAATAGTCGGCTGCCAGAAGATGTTCGGCCCGAGAAAGGAACTCTTCTCCTGGTACGTATTCCGGATGGGTCCCGGCGGGTCCTCTGCCTCCACCAGATCTTCTGTTTCTTCCCAGTCCTCCGGTACCGGTCCTGGACGGGTCACCGCAGTGGCATATGGGCCTCGCAGGCCCTCCGCGGGAGTGAACTCTACTCTCTCCCCGACCGCTAGATTATGCAGTCGCCCTGGGAGATAGCTGCGCTTGACGGACCGGCGATTCACATAATAGTCCCGGTTGGTGCCGGTTTCTTGGATGAATCCAAATCCTCTAACCTTGTCAAACTCCAGTACTACTCCAGTGCGGCGTTCGAGCTGGGGCTTGCTGTCCCTGGAATCCTCATAGATCCGCTTGGTGACTTCCTCGAAGTACTTTTTCTGAGTGGTAGTTTTTAAAGTTGCCGCCCTCGGATCTCGGCCATAAGGGCCGACCACGCGGGGTTCCGCGGGAGGAAGTCTTCTCGCGGCGGGTGGAAACGGCAGGGCTCGGCTTGTGGCCATGGACAGGTCTGAGCCATGTCACTGGAAGTATACGCTGGGGGCGCTGGGCGCTCCTTAGTCGCTCCTGGGGTCGCCTCCATTGCTCCAACTACGGCTCCGGATTCCTCTGATTCAGGTAGGAAACCCCGTAGCAGGGTGAGCCACTGTTTCTGCAGGCTCCACCCTGTCGTTTCTTGCACGCCCCCTAGGTATTTCAGTATAGGGTAGGCGGTGTCCATATTATAATCCTCAAAGGGAGGCGGTACCTCCAGGCAGTCTTCTCCTCCCTCTTGGAGGGTTTTGGCGCCAAATTTTCACGCCACTGTAGACAGTGATGGCGCAAGAAGAAGTCCAATGGCGCCGGCGGCCATCTTGGGCGCCATGATGCAGCTATTCACTGACAGCAAGCAGGATTGTAAAAAGTCCACAAAAACACACTTGGAAGTGGCGATTTTCTTCCTCTTGATAGCGCAACACTGCACAGCGCTTTCTGGAGGTTTTAGGGACACTTTTTGTATGTTTTTCAGTCCACAAAGTTCCCTTCAAATAAACAGACGTTTTGTCACTTGGCAAACTGGTTAAGGCACAAAGTTCACGTTTTGCTCACAGTCCGTAAAACGTGCGTATCCTGTTCGTGACGCCAAAATGCAGCATCCCCAAGTCAGAGCAATGTGTGGGACCAACCTGGGGAATGCCAGTGATGGAGAGGCCGGCACGCTGTTCCTCTGGGGCACTCTCTGGGTTCTGAAGGGACACAGCCAGGTGCAATGTGAGGTGCCCTTGGTGTTGTAGTTTAACGTGCCTATGGCTAAGTCCCTGATGTTTCGTGACGCCAGTGCCAGTAAACGGTGGCACACCGTATTTACAGTAGGAATAATAGAAGGTGCAGACTTGTAGCTTGAAACAGAATTCCAACTTTACTGAAAACAGTGGTAATACAGAAGGCACTCTCTTAAAACAGTTCTTGTTGCAGACAATAGGCTTTGGTACAGTCTCAGTTACAGCAGGCTTATATCCAGCAAGGTGAAACAGAGGGTTAAATCACAGGACTTTTGAATTGCAGGTGAACCTTACTTTCTTCCTGGCTTGTCCTGACTGGCAATTATTCTTCAAGGCCCCAATGCCCTACTTCTGGCTTATATCCTTGAATCTCCAGTTTGCAGTGTACCTCCTCTGACATTACAGTACCTCTTGCTCTAGGGATTGCCTCAGCTTGACTCTTGCTTCTGCAGTTATGGACGTAGGAGGGGAACCTTCTCCTTGGATCTGGAACCCGGTTACAGGGACTGCAATGCCCTCTCCTAGTCTGCAGGCTCCAGGCCTGCACTGCCTTCACAGGCCCATGGCCTGTGCTTGACTCAGACACAGCCTAATCCCCTCTCTCCTTCCCTGACTGGGCCTTATATAGACTAGGGCTCCCTAGCTCCCTCTAGTGACTAGAGCTGGAATGAAATCCCTAGCCGGCCTGCACATGGCACATTTCACAGTAACAGGGAAGTACATAGCATTACATTACATTGCATTTTATGAATAGGACATATACCAGCCTCCCCATAGATGAGAGGAACGACAGCACTCAAGTGACCCTTCTGTAGTGACGGGCATTACAACTCCCGTACACTACATACCCCGCTGCTTTAAGCTGAGTACGACCTCGTACTCTAACAGGGCACCGCCCGTCTGGAATTTTCACCTGAAAGAGAAAAAGGACATGCAGGCATACATACACATCAGTAATCAATTCCATCTGCATTGACAATTATTATCAGGTCCAGCTGGTAACGGAGAAGTGCGGTGACAAGGGCGTCGTTCTCTTCCTTCAGGATAATGAGTGGAACTGGGGCGCTGACCTGGCACAGCGGATGTTAGGGAATACCAGGATAGTCCATGACTGAATAAAACGATAGGTCCATAATAAGAGCAACATCTCAGAGGCTCACACATAGGAAGTCCATCTCTGGGCACATAGACTTAGATAAAATTTTTGACCAATAAATACGGTCAGCAGCACATACATAAAATGACAATACAGGACTCTGACAATACCAGGGAAACACCTTCCTGGCAAGTCCTGCGTATATTTAAAGTGCTGACATAAAAAGCCCTTTCAACCTGAAATGGGGGTTAAAAGGGGATAAAGTGCAAATAAAAGCACAACTGGGATTTGTTAAAGTACTTGACGCCAAAATGTAGCAGCAGGCAGGATGTCCCCGGAACAGAAAGAGGCAGGCTGGGAGCAGTGGTTCACAGTGGCAACTTATTTGTCAAACATGCCACCGGCCGTGGGGAACTGGCAGCAAGCTCCACCAGCCTGACAAACTTAAAGGGACAGTTCCTGCAACAAGTATGATGTCCCTGTGAGGATGAGCAAAAATGGCCTAGCAGGCCTGCTCACAGGTACGTATCAAAAGAACCCTGTTCATCAGAGGTGGTGCAGCCCTGTGCTGCGGGTAGTCTGGGCCATGCACCAGGGCCACTTGGAGGGGGTGCCCACCAAACAGAATGGGCTGGAAACATCACCGGTATTGGGCCTACCCACCTCACTGGCCCGCTGGGTTGCGGACATATAGGAGCTGCTGGTCTCGGGACACGAGCCGGCGCTGGGGTAGGCGCTTCCTCTGGCCGGGACATGATGCTCCCGTCAAGGCGGACTCGGCTCCTGGCATATGTCAGTTTATCCGCTTTTACACGGACCTTGGGTGGTTCAGCGCTGGTAGTAGGACTTTGTACTACTGGTTCGGGCGGTACAGGGGGTGCAGGTAACTCACCACCGCTGGACTGCTGCGCTGTCTTCTTAGAATCTGCCACCTGCCGCAGGCCATCCAGGTAAACTTGCAAGGATGCGATCCGCTCCTCCAGGGCGGAGATCTCACTGCTGGATTCCGGCACACTTGCAGCAGGCTCAGACGAGGCTCTCTCATGGCGGTTCTTCCGCAGGTCATCCATAGCCTCACTAAACTGGGCCATCTGCGCCCAGTCTGCGGCTGTCTTCTCCCGTCGCGGCAGCTCTGGAGAGGGGTAAGGACTGGGAGGCTTGTCCAGAATAGTCGGCTGCCAGAAGATGTTCGGGCCGAGAAAGGAACTCTTCTCCTGAGTACGTATTCCGGATGGGTCCCGGCGGGTCCTCTGCCTCCACCAGATCTTCTGTTTCTTCCCAGTCCTCCGGTACCGGTCCTGGACGGGTCACCGCAGTGGCATATGGGCCTCGCAGGCCCTCCGCGGGAGTGAACTCTACTCTCTCCCCGACCGCTAGATTATGCAGTCGCCCTGGGAGATAGCTGCGCTTGACGGACCGGCGATTCACATAATAGTCCCGGTTGGTGCCGGTTTCTTGGATGAATCCAAATCCTCTAACCTTGTCAAACTCCAGTACTACTCCAGTGCGGCGTTCGAGCTGGGGCTTGCTGTCCCTGGAATCCTCATAGATCCGCTTGGTGACTTCCTCGAAGTACTTTTTCTGAGTGGTAGTTTTTAAAGTTGCCGCCACTCGGATCTCGGCCATAAGGGCCGACCACGCGGGGTTCCGCGGGAGGAAGTCTTCTCGCGGCGGGTGGAAACGGCAGGGCTCGGCTTGTGGCCATGGACAGGTCTGAGCCATGTCACTGGGAGTATACGCTGGGGGCGCTGGGCGCTCCTTAGTCGCTCCTGGGGTCGCCTCCATTGCTCCAACTACGGCTCCGGATTCCTCTGATTCAGGTAGGAAACCCCGTAGCAGGGTGAGCCACTGTTTCTGCAGGCTCCACCCCGTCGTTTCTTGCACGCCCCCTAGGTATTTCAGTATAGGGTAGGCGGTGTCCATATTATAATCCTCAAAGGGAGGCGGTACCTCCAGGCAGTCTTCTCCTCCCTCTTGGAGGGTTTTGGCGCCAAATTTTCGCGCCACTGTAGACAGTGATGGCGCAAGAAGAAGTCCAATGGCGCCGGCGGCTATCTTGGGCGCCATGATGCAGCTATTCACTGACAGCAAGCAGGATTGTAAAAAGTCCACAAAAACACACTTGGAAGTGGCGATTTTCTTCCTCTTGATAGCGCAACACTGCACAGCGCTTTCTGGAGGTTTTAGGGACACTTTTTGTATGTTTTTCAGTCCACAAAGTTCCCTTCAAATAAACAGGCGTTTTGTCACTTGGCAAACTGGTTAAGGCACAAAGTTCACGTTTTGCTCACAGTCCGTAAAACGTGCGTATCCTGTTCGTGACGCCAAAATGCAGCATCCCCAAGTCAGAGCAATGTGTGGGACCAACCTGGGGAATGCCAGTGATGGAGAGGCCGGCACGCTGTTCCTCTGGGGCACTCTCTGGGTTCTGAAGGGACACAGCCAGGTGCAATGTGAGGTGCCCTTGGTGTTGTAGTTTAACGTGCCTATGGCTAAGTCCCTGATGTTTCGTGACGCCAGTGCCAGTAAACGGTGGCACACCGTATTTACAGTAGGAATAATAGAAGGTGCAGACTTGTATCTTGAAGCAGAATTCCAACTTTACTGAAAACAGTGGTAATACAGAAGGCACTCTCTTAAAACAGTTCTTGTTGCAGACAATAGGCTTTGGTACAGTCTCAGTTACAGCAGGCTTATATCCAGCAAGGTAAACAGAGGGTTAAATCACAGGACTTTTGAATTGCAGGTGAACCTTACTTTCTTCCTGACTTGTCCTGACTGGCAATTATTCTTCAAGGCCCCAATGCCCTACTTCTGGCTTATATCCTTGAATCTCCAGTTTACAGTGTACCTCCTCTGACATTACAGTACCTCTTGCTCTAGGGATTGCCTCAGCTTGGCTCTTGCTTCTGCAGATATGGACGTAGGAGGGGAACCTTCTCCTTGGATCTGGAACCCGGTTACAGGGACTGCAATGCCCTCTCCTAGTCTGCAGGCTCCAGGCCTGCACTGCCTTCACAGGCCCATGGCCTGTGCTTGACTCAGACACAGCCTAATCCCCTCTCTCCTTCCCTGACTGGGCCTTATATAGACTAGGGCTCCCTAGCTCCCTCTAGTGACTAGAGCTGGAAAGAAATCCCTAGCCGGCCTGCACATGGCACATTTCACAGTAACAGGGAAGTGCATAGCATTACATTACATTGCATTTTATGAATAGGACATATACCAGCCTCCCCATAGATGAGAGGAACGACAGCACTCAAGTGACCCTTCTGCAGTGACGGGCATTACAACTCCCGTACACTACATCAGTGCCCGCCCACTCGGCCTCTTGCCTCCTCCTGCTTGAGATTTGTAAGTGCAGATTAATGGATCCGTTGTACTTTATTATACCACAGTTTAACAATGCTGACAGTTATAGGATTAGTACAGTTAGCAGGGCCAGGTGCAATAGAATGCAGTGACTGCATCGGGCCCCACTACCATTACAAAGCAACGGTAGATGCCGGCCCCCACATTTATCAATGGCTGACACTGTTATGGGGGTCTGTGGCTGACACTGTTATGGGGGTCTGTGACTGACACTGTTATGGGGGTCTGTGACTGACACTGTTATGGGGGTCTGTGACTGACACTGTTATGGGGGTCTGTGACTGACACTGTTATTGGGGTCTGTGGCTGACACTGTTATGGGGGGGAATCTGTGGATGACACATATGTAGCATAAAATGCTTTTTATGTGTCAACCACAGATTGCCCCCCATAACCGTGTCAACCACAGACCCCAATAACAGTGTCAGCCACAGACCCCAATAAGAGTGTCAGCCACAGACCCCAATAACAGTGTCAGCCACAGACCCCAATAACAGTGTCAGCCACAGACACCCCCATAACAGTGTCAGCCACAGACCCCCCCCATAACAGTGTCAGCCACAGACCCCCCCATAACAGCGTGTCATCCACAGATCCCCCATAACAGTGTCACCCACAGATCCCCCATAATAGTGTCATCCACAGACCAGCAAGTTCCAAATCCACCAAAAGCACACATTTTGGTTCAACATTTTTTTTGTCTTATTTTCCTCCTCAAAAACCTAGGTGCGTCTTATGGGCCGGTGTATCTTATAGGGTGAAAAATATGGTATCTGTATTATATATATGAGCTAACTAGCTATCTAATGTAATTAATGTAATGTAAATGTAAATAAAGATCTGCAGATGAGTCTGCAAAGCACAGAGCACAGCAATGACACTGCTCTCTCTCTCTTTCTCTCTCTCTCTCAGAACTGGAAAAAAACAGCAGAAAATGGCTGCTGGGGAGGTTCCTTATATAGTAAGGGGTAGGCAACTTTCCTATTGGTTGCTAGGGATGTTGCTAAGCTCAGACAAAGATATTGCAGCCTTCTCATTGGCCCACAAACAAGAAGCAGTAGTACTGATGAAAACAAAAAAAAAAATGAATATTCGCGATACGAATATATAGCACTATATTCTATCGAAGTGCTGATATTCGCGATAAAAATTTGCGATAAGAATATTCGCGATCAACACTACTTAGCACAATCCAGTACTGAACACTGAAGACGCTGCCAGTGCCAGGCTGTCTCTAGCCTCACATCCTACAGGTATATCCATATCCAATATATAAAACTGACCTTATATTACTATAATTTCCCTTCTGCCCTATCTCCCTGCCATCTGTATACCATCAGTGGTGACTGGGAGCGTCTTCAGTGCATAGTATTGGATTGTGCTGAAGACTGAAGATGGGTTTTCCTTAGCAACCCTGTTAGAGAGCACTGCTCTGGGAAAACTTCAGAGCCAGTTTTTAATAAAAAAAAGTACAAATTTACCTAATAAAGAATATTACAAAAAAATTCCTTATCGTTTCGTCTGCACATTAGAACAAATAATGAAATGACTGTTAATGTACAATTAAAAGCAAAGGTTCACACAGACATATGATATTAGAACATTTTGGTTTTTGTTGACTTTTGTTTGATGTGGTGATCGTTATCTACATTTAGGACGTATGAGACATTCTGACATAGTTTAAAGTCAAAATGTATGCAGACATATAGAAAATTCTGTAGGGTTCACAAACTTTCAAACACCACTGTATGTGACTCCCCAGCTAGAGATACTATTTGTGCTTTGGTATCAAGAGGCATGTTCTAATATTTTTTTGACAGGGTTTCCCATTATAGCGTAATCCAGCAGCTAGTGTACAGTTTCCCTGCAGCACTCCCAGAGGTGAAATCATGCATTACACCACTCCTATTTTATATGCGCTAAAATGATTTATAAAATCTTAATTTTGGACATGGAATGATGAATACGTAACTCACTTAAAGTAGAAACGAACAGGATGATAAATCCAGCAAATAGTGGTATATCAAATCCAACCCTAGAAGAATAAGAGATTTAGAATGAGAAATTTAAATGGTAAAGCAGAAGTATGATAGTACAGCTTTCTGAATCTTGTACTACTATGTACCTGTTGGTAATGAGTCCTACTATGGGGTTGACTATCAGTTGGACCATTGCTTTGATTGAAATCAGAAGACCAACTTGGATATTCTCATGTTGCAGGATACTTGTTTCCTTGTCGCAGCTGGAATTTCTGGGGGCCTCCTGGGTCTTATTATTGATCCCTTCATAATTTGATTGGTCACTTAAGATGGTTGTGTTCTCATACAGAGAGTAAATTGAGGCAAAAGAAACTTTGGAAGCAGAAGATGATGCAGTCAGGCCCACAGTTGTGTTTCCATTCTTATGTTCTATCCGATAGAGGAAACTTGGAATGATGGGAACTAGACAAAGATGGGTACTTATTAGAAATAAGTAGGTGAATAAACATTAAGTGAAGATGAACATAATAAAAACTTTATAAAGAATGATCTGACCTATGAGTCTCACAAGATTAGGGCTTCTAATTAATCAAGGGAGCATCAAAGTGCAGTAGGTGCCAGCAGTGGCATAACTCGAAGCTTCTGACCCCAATGTAAAATCTGTAAAGGGCATCACCTCAGGATCATTATCATATATGTCTACTGGGCAGTAATTGACTTGTTGTTGTCCTTTTAGGAATATGGATATTATAGTGGGGCTTCTCCAGGTTGCGTTTGCCCTCAATTAACTACAATGGAGATCTGATCTGTAGAGGTACCATTTTGGTTGCCTCAAGCCATTCTTCTAATACATGAATAGTGATTTATCGGAATATCATAATATTATAATTTTCCCTTGTAAAATCTGCAGAAACAAACCCTTTAATTGCTCAGTTGACCCTACCGTTCCCTTGGGTTCATAATTAAAATCCATACTCTCAATTTCCCTCCAACCTCACTACCCATGTGCAGTTTTAAATGCAAGACTGGTTGGCCATGCCATCATAGCTCCTGGTTAACCACGGTGCAAGGAACTGCAGCACAGCTTTAGCGAAGTAAATGGGGCCAGCTGGATTTTATGCACAACCAGGAGGACAAGAAAACCAGGGTGCAGGGAAAATAGGGTAGGGGTCATAGTGCTGATTCAGATCTGTGGTCCCTTCAGTCTTAGAATCATGGTTCTAGAGAACAGAATCCCACTGGTCATAATGTGATGGCATAGCCTAACGATATATAAGATGAGAAGACACCTTTAAATTAGAGGCTTCCTCTACATGGAATTGTTAATATTACCCTATATGGCCACATACTTTGCCAAAGGCTACTTTCACACTAGTTGCAGGACGGATCCGACTGGCTGTTTACCCGACGGAACAACCTGTCGGATGCGTCCTGCCGCTAGTGGACGTGTGCCCCCAGACTACCGCTCCGGGCCCTATTAACTATAATGGGGGCGGGGTTCCAGCGGAGGCACAGAAGCGCACGGCGAGAAGCTGCCAGAATAAAACTACGATATGTCCGACATTTATTCCTGCAGCCGTGCGCTGCCGTGCCTCTGCCAAAACTCCGCACAGCCCTCATTATAGTCAATGGGGCTGGAGCGGTAGTCCGGGGGCACACATTCACTAGCGGCAGGACGGATCCGACAGGCTGTTCCATCAGATGAGCAGCCTGTCGGATCCGTCCTGCTGCTAGTGTGAAACTAGCCTAACCAGGTCTTTTAAACTTCTATATTATGACAATACACTGTAATGTAAAGGTGAATATCTCATAAATACTTAAGATGTGGATAAACCTATAATGAATATGTAACACCTCGAAAGGCAGACATACCAACCACCGTGAAAAGCATATTATCCACCAATAGCGCTACAAAGACCACAACAAGGACCACCTCTCTGGAACCCCTCTTTTCTTTAATCCATCTGCATGGGCTGCACTCCATCATGGCGCCAAAAGGAGTTACCCTTCAAAAAGAAAAGACAGGGTTAAATCTCAGATTCTGTAGAATGACTCCGTCGGGCTTTGTTCACATTGAAACACAAAAGACCTGAAGTCAAAGTTCGAAAGATCTTTCTCCTCACACATCGCTGTAAATCCCTGCCAATGAAATAAAGATCACTTTAGGGTTCGCCCAGCTTCTGATCAGTTGTAGAATGTTACCCAGCATTTTTTATATTTTACAGAATCTCCCTAAGATCTGATGGCCACAGTCTTCAGAGGCGAGCTATACCTCAATCTCCTCCACTAGCCTCACACAGCTCTCCAGGAAGTCATCTGAAAGTCCCTCAAAGTTGTGGCCTGGGTTGTCAATTTCCTCATAGACACTCCAGCATATAAAGGAACAGTTTCTTCTAATTTTTTAACAGTATTATTAATGAATAATTTGTGTATTTTTCCCCCCAAAAATGGGCTTTCTGATTTCTGGATATTTTTTTAGTAACTCCACATATTCAACTTCCTGTCTATCTTACTTTCTCCTTTTATGACATTTTAGCATAGCAGATAGGCTTGCTTCACTGTGACCAGAGAGAGCTCCTGCTATTGTTATTCCACTAGAGCATCATATATTGCACTAAACAATGAAATCTATATACAAACTAGTCTTATAATTTTGGTTGACTGCTGCAGTTTTTCTTAATTTAAATAGGTTGTCCGTGTCTAGAGCTGAACCCGAACATAATCTTCCCTTCACTCATTTACCATGTATGAGTGGAACATCAGAGCATTTCTAGCCTTTGTCCTGCTCCCCCTTCTTCTTTACTATCGGTAACGTACCGGACTTCAGATGGTTATGCCAGGAGTAGACTTCTTCCTAGCAGTGAGCCCAGTGATGTCACCGGCACAAATGGGAGGTCTTTAGCACTATTCTAGGCTGTTTTACAGGCTAGGGCAGCGCTAAAGACCACCTATTAGTAACAGTAATATTACCGGGATCACTGCTAGGCACAAGCCTTCGTCTAGCATACTGAGAAAAAGCCTAGTATGTCAATGCAGGAAACAAACAGCCCTTGTTCTGCATGATGCAGCACAGGTCAAGGGGGAGCATCAGAGATAGAAAATTTAGCTTTTTTTTTTATTAATCTGTCACGGCGGATAAAGGCAGTGAGTTCCTGGGCTGCAACCCCCCACTGTCCCTACCTACTTGCAGTACAAGCCCTAGATTGCTAGACTGCAACTGGTCGATGGTTCTTACGCTTCTCCCCACCTTATGAACACCCCATTCTGCCACCTCCAATACTGTGCCCCCAATACTATACTGCAGAAACAAATAGTCCCCGGAAAAATACTATTACCACATAGATAGGTCCCCTTCAATAATTATTGGCACACAGTGCCTTCAAAAATAACTGTGGCAAGCAAATAGTGTCCCTGAAACTTATAGTGCCGTAAGCATAGTGTCCTCCAAAAATAATTGTGCTAAGCTGATAATGTGCCAAGGTGTCTCCCAATGTAACAGTCCTCCCAAAGTCCCACCAATAGAAATAATTGTCACGGTCCCTCCTGTAACAGATGTCAGGAGATCAAGGAGACTGGTGGAGCGTGGAGGAATCTAAAAGCCTCTTTGATTACTCTGGATTCAGTGTGGTTGTTGTTAATGACCGCATCCTGTGTTTCAGGTGTAGCTTAGTAGTAATTACTTCTACCCTATTTAGTCTTACCCCACCCTTCTGACTGTGTGAAAAGATAGCTTAATTTGGTTTTGCAAGAGCTGGTGTTCCTGCTTGTCCATCTCTACAGAAGTTAAGTGTTGCGTTTGTTTGTGTTTTGTTTTCCCTTCCTTGTTGGTTGTTATTAAGCCTCAGGGAGATGCTTGTTTCTTCATCTGGGAAGGAACAGGTTGTTTCAGCCCTGCCAATATCCATAGGGCTCTTTAGGGTCTCCGGGGTCCCAGGTTCAGGGTATGGGTATTCCTACCTTTAAGGGGTGCCCATATGGTAAGGAGTCAGGGCCAGGAGTAGGGTTCTCTAGGTGGTGACCTTTTCCTTTCTCTAGCGTTGAGGTCTAGTGGCTTTCCCTTTCCCTCCTGATTGTCTATGTGGTGTTTTCTCCTATACCTCATCCGTGACATTATCTTACCGCCTAAAACCGCCATTTCTGTTCAGGTCAGTGCAGCTATGGATCCTATGTCTGCACTGGTCAGACAGCTGCAGGGGGTGTCTTTGGAGGTAGCAGACCGTGTGGGTATGAGCATTTCATTGCTAAAGATAATGCCCAGGCCGGGACCAAGTTGCGTGGTTTACGGCAGGGAGAGTGCTCCGCGGAGATCTATTGCTCTGAATTTAGCAGATGGGCTACGGATACAGAGTGGAATGATCCTGCTCTCTGTAGCCAGTTCTGTCAGGGTCTATCTGAAAGGCTGCAGGACGTGTTGGCTTTTCATGAAAAACCTGAGTAATTGGAAGCAGCTATGTCCCTTGCTGTAAGTCTTGATAGACGCCTGAGAGGTCCTCACCCTCAGGACGTACTAATAAGGTGGAGGCTTCCTTTGACACTTGTGGTAAAGAGACACCTGTGGTTACGCCTTGTGATAAGCCTATGCAGTTAGGGGGAGCTACTCCTGGGACTGCTGGCAAGAGCTTTGAAAGGAGTCTGTTTTTGTTGTGGAAAGAAGGGAAAGAAGGGACATTTTGTTAATATTTGTCCGTACATTCAGCGTCAAGGTGGAAACAAACAAAAAAAAAATGTTTAATACCCAAATTATTATGGTGGTTTGGGTGGGGAGCAAGAAAACTTGCTTTTGTCATTTACTGGTAGTACCCGATTTCTCCTGTCTGCCGAGGTGACACTAGAGTCCAAAACTGTGGAAATCGAATTATTTATCGACAGTGGGGCAGGAGTTAACCTGATTGATGGACAGTTCGTTCGTATTCATGGGTTGACAACTAGTGCATTACAGAAAAGTATTTCTGTCTTTGCAATTGATTCAGCACCTCTTACCCAGAAATTCTTGTCACAGGTGGTGAATGACATCCATTTAAGAGTGGGTAATTTTCATCAGGAGGCCGTTTCATGTTTTGTTTTGGAGGGTCTGCCTGCTCCGTTGGTTTTAGGCTTACCATGGTTAAGCAAACATAACCCGACCATTGATTGGCAAGCGAGACAGATTCTCGATTGGAGTGAATTTTGCATAGACAACTGTCTTAATACATCGTTCTCTGTGGTTACCACTAAAACTGTACCAGCGTTCATTTTCACATTTTCTGATGTATTTTCTGAGAGTACCATTTAACACCAAAATGCTCACAGGAGCAATTGCAACCGCTTTTATCCCTGGTATAAAAAGTAACTTTTATTGTAACTTTATTAAAATTGTTTATTAGTGAGCACAAAAACAACTTAAAACCACTACCTATATGCTAGATGGGTGGGTATACTGCGGCACCGCACAGACACCACGGGTGTGCACTGCCACGTGGTTTAGGCTATTAGTCGCCGCTCGATTATAACTGTCAGAGTCGTGATTTACATTGTTAGGAGGTTTGAAACCAACACCTCTCTCTTTGCTCAATTACTCCTGAGTTTGCAGCAATCTCTCACATAAACTCAGATTACAACGTTAAACCCTCAAATAGTAAAGGTAGCTGTTAAAACTCTAACATTCCGTCCCCCAACATGTTTCACCAGCGATCCTGGCGTCCTCAGGGGTATCGGACAGAATTGAGTGCATGCAGTCTAACGCTCCTACTTATAAGGTCGCTTCTAAGACATTCATCCAATGTCATCACATATCAAATGATTGACTAGACTGATCACCAATCTTTGCTAACTATTTTCTTAATCCGAGCCGTCAATTGGCTCTTGTCAGTTCTGACGTGATGCGCACCTCTAGGATGCGCTACTACTTCTTTATTATCCCAGACTCACTGGCTCAATGCGCTTGCGCCCAGACTTCTATTCTAGATGCTCTAACACACATGCGCTTGCGCAAGAACTTAAACTTTGTAGCAAGTAAATAATATTATGACTGCGCTTGCGTCAGCACTTAGATTCAGTGCCAGTGGATAGATTCTAACTGCGCCTGCGCTAAAACTTGTTACTATTCTTATGAGTGATTCACTTATGCGTCTGCGCAAATACTTAGAAGTTCAGCCCGAACATTCAGTGGATAGTCTGTGACCGCGCCTGCGCTAAAACTTATACTTTTTAAGTGATTCAGCTTGTGCGTCTGCGCAAGTACTTAGAAGTTCAGACCGAACATTCTGTCATTTATGCGGCTGCGCTAGGTCTTGGAATCTAATCCAGTACCTCTTAGGTTACTGCGCTTGCGCTGGCAATTGACATCTAGATCAGTAAGTATATCTTGGATGGATCAACGCTGGCACTTTAAAGCTTTACTGATAGATCTTTATTAGATGTATTTATGATAGTACTTAAATCAATACCCGATCTTATTAGACTAATACATGTATATTTAATCTTAGTTTCTATCAGTACTATCCAGGAGATCCTATAGTTAGCTTGTAGAGTGATCAATCATCAAGGTAATAATTTTTATTTAATTTAAATAAAAGACAGCACACATAGTTCATCTCACTATATTTACTGTAAATACATCCATTGTAGAACGCACTAAAAGTATGCTTATAGAAAAGAAGCAAATGTAAAGCCTTCATTAAGGCCTATGGGGTTCAAGCTGTCCAAACGATAGATCCACCTCGCCTCTTCTTGATAAAGGATTTTATCAAGATCTCCTCGGCGTGGTCCTAGTGTTTTTACATATTCCCAGAATTTTTAAACAGTTAGGATTACCTGAGTGTACAAATCTGACATGTCTAGAGATTGTCGTATCCTTTTGGTATTGATGCTACTTATATGTTGACATATTCATTTTCGAAATTCTTGCACCGTTTTCCCTACATATAATTTCTGACACGGACATTGGGCGATGTATATTATCCCCTTGGTTTGACAGTTAATAAATTGTCTTATCTCATATTTCCTATCATTTACAGGATTAGTGAAAACCTTCAACTTCTGAACAAACGGACAAAAGCTACATCTTCCGCATGGAAAGCATCCCACTGTGGTAGAACTCAACCAGGTAAGTTTCACAGGATCAGGATTATAAAAGCTGTGTACAAGTTGGTCTTTTAGGTTGCTTCCCCTACGATATAACGGTCGAGTAGATAGAATTTCTCGGAGGTCACCGTCAGCTTGTAAAACATGCCAATGTTTTTTTAAAACATTGGATACTTCCCAGTGTTTATTGTCAAATGTTCCAATGCATCTTACTAGTGAGGATTTTGGTCTGATTTTGGACTGAAGTAAGTCAGTGCGATTAGTGTCTATTGCACGTCTATATGCCTTGTGTAATATTTTCTTTGGGTAGCCTCTTTGTTGGAATCTTGAATAGAGAGTACTACATTCTTTCAGGAACTCCGGGTCATCTGAACAATTCCAGCGTACCCTAATGTACTGTCCTACAGGGATACCCCTTTTTAAAGCTGTAGGATGGTAACTATCCCAGTGTAAAAGGTTATTCGTTGAGGTAGGTTTCCGGTATACCTCAGTTGAGATGCGGCCACCAGGCAGCAAGGAGACTCTAAGGTCCAAAAAAGTCAAACTATGAGGATGTATTTCCGATGTAAATATCATGCCTACTTCATTTACATTGAGGCTCCTAACAAATTCGTGAAAAAGTAATTCCGTGCCATCCCATAAAATTAGTACGTCATCTATAAAACGACCCCAAAATAAAATGTGTTGAGTAAAGTGTTCATAATGTCCTGTAAATACCATCGTGTTTTCCCACCACCCTAAAAATAAATTTGCGTAATTTGGTGCGCATTTACTCCCCATCGCGTATCCAGGCTAAGTGTTTGATTTGAATTAATGTGAGGCTAAATCGCCTTTTTTGTGGATCCACAACTGGGTAGATGCACTAAGTATTAGGAGGCCAATGGCAGGTTTTTTGTCTCATAAACTAATTCCGAGTACATTTACTGCGGAGGCAGATTATGTCTTCTCAAAAGATCAGTTACCAATTGATCTGAATGATATAAATGTTGGATTTAAAGAGTTAAACAAAACTTACAAACAATATATTAGATCCATCTGGGAGGTGGCTAGTCTGGATACGTATACAAAACAAGGTTTAGTCTATAGGGGTATGCGAATAAATATAGTTCCCAACTCACATCAAGAGGATCCTGAGTTTATAAAAGGCTGGTAACAGTTACTAACTGAAAATTCCCTACGTATGCTACAGTATTTAATGGAATATGAAAAAAGTGTGCTAGCAAAAGTTAGTACACAATTAGAAACTGAGATTAACCAAATTCAAAAATGTATTACTTCTCCTGATTTTGCAGCATTGGAGCAGAATCTGCATAGGAACGTTGAACGCATGCAAATTGAAATAAAAGAACGAAAACACAAAAAGTATATAAGAGATAGACGTGATTTTGAAACCGGTCAGATATACACAGCAAAAAATACGAATAACTATTTTAGGAAAAATAATTACACGAACTCAAAACCAACATATACTGATATTTCTGAATCAGATATATCAGGGCCAGAAGATATCCCCAATAGACAATATCAGAATAGACCTACTGGTATCAAGCGGAAAAATAAACCCCGCAATACTAATCAGCAGAGGAGAGTGCCTGCACCACAATATCAAGCCATAAAGGGATCATCTGAACAAACATGGAGCAATGTGCAAAATATACCAACACCCAATCAGGTGGCCCAAATGGATGTTCAAAAATTAAATACAACTATGCAAAATCCAAATACTGTACTATCACAAACCTTAAACTTCTCCTGTACACCTACTTTATTTTCTGGCATGCCGCAGATAATGCCAGCTGCAGCAGTGGGAGGTTTAAATACGCAGTCTTTTTTGGTCCCAGGAGTAACCCTGAGAGACAGGGACAAATGGGCCTACAGTGCAAAAAACTAGCTAACAGTGATGATATGCAGATTATTAATCTTTCTGATTATCAACTGCAAGAGAGACACTATAAACTACTAAAAAGAGGCCTATCATTTACACCAACACCAAATTTTGAGTGCTTCACGTGGGTAAAAGATGTTAACTGTTTTGCTAGAAAGCTAGCCCTACATAAAGTACACAAACAAAAAGAAAGAGATAGCTACTCCTTGAAGGACAGGGAAGCAACAGCATTAGAAATTCTCGAATCTTTGGATAGTGAAAATCCACTAGCACAAGATACGATAGACCCCCCCGTTGTCAAAGTTAAAACCACGATCAATGTTTACGCCACCTTTCTCGCAGTTTGCGAACATTGAGACATTTGTTAACTTAGTAACCCAGGATCTAAAAATCATTAATATGTCACGTTCCAAGCCATCCAATTTAGATCGGGATGAGATTACAGCTCTTGAAGAATTGCAACAAAATAACGATCTCGTTTTGAAACCTTCTGACAAGGGAGGGAATATCGTTATTATGAACAAAAATATGTATGAGGATATGGTAAAATGTCTACTAAATAATACTAATACTTACAAAAAATTAGCAGGCAACCCTACTAACCAATATCTTGAGGAACTTCGGGTCATCCTTATAAAGGCAATAGGTGACAACCTTATTTCTAAAGAGGTTATTGTTAAATACTAAACCAACTATAGCTACAATATATGCTATTCCAAAAATCCATAAACAACGGATACCTATCCCTGGAAGGCCAATTATCTCTGGGAATAATAGTTTGACAGAGAATATAAGTGAGTATGTAGATGAATTCATCTCACCATTTGTATCTACTTTACCCTCATACATCAGGGACACAAAGGATGCGGTAACCAGGTTACAGGAGATTCAAGTAGCAGATGGAACCTATCTGGCCAGCCTAGACATTGAGGCTCTGTACACCAATATACAACATAATTTGGGGATTAAGGCTGTCCACTCCTTTCTAGACACTAAGGGGAAACAATTTCAGAAACACAATGAATTAATTTTGACACTTTTGCATTTTTTGCTTTCTCACAATTATTTTTTGTTTAATGGCCAGTTTTATTTACAATGTAATGGCACCGCGATGGGGAGTAAATGCGCACCAAATTACGCAAATTTATTTTTAGGGTGGTGGGAAAACACGATGGTATTTACGGAACATTATGAACACTTTACTCAACACATTTTATTTTGTTTTTTTTTATAGATGACGTACTAATTTTATGGGATGGCACGGAATTACTTTTTCACGAATTTGTTAGGAGCCTCAATGTAAATGAAGTAGGCATGATATTTACATCGGAAATACATCCTCATACTTTGACTTTTTTGGACCTAAGAGTCTCCTTGCTGCCTGGTGGCCGCATCTCAACTGAGGTATACCGGAAACCTACCTCAACGAATAACCTTTTACACTGGGATAGTTACCATCCTACAGCTTTAAAAAGGGGTATCCCTGTAGGACAGTACATTAGGGTACGCTGGAATTGTTCAGATGACCCGGAGTTCCTGAAAGAATGTAGTACTCTCTATTCAAGATTCCAACAAAGAGGCTACCCAAAGAAAATATTACACAAGGCATATAGACGTGCAATAAACACTAATCGCACTGACTTACTTCAGTCCAAAATCAGACCAAAATCCTCACTAGTAAGATGCATTGGAACATTTGACAATAAACACTGGGAAGTATCCAATGTTTTAAAAAAACATTGGCATGTTTTACAAGCTGACGGTGACCTCCGAGAAATTCTATCTACTCGACCGTTATATCGTAGGGGAAGCAACCTAAAAGACCAACTTGTACACAGCTTTTATAATCCTGATCCTGTGAAACTTACCTGGTTGAGTTCTACCACAGTGGGATGCTTTCCATGCGGAAGATGTAGCTTTTGTCTGTTTGTTCAGAAGTTGAAGGTTTTCACTAATCCTGTAAATGATAGGAAATATGAGATAAGACAATTTATTAACTGTCAAACCAAGGGGATAATATACATCGCCCAATGTCCGTGTCAGAAATTATATGTAGGGAAAACGGTGCAAGAATTTCGAAAACGAATATGTCAACATATAAGTAGCATCAATACCAAAAAGGATACGACAATCTCTAGACATGTCAGATTTGTACACTCAGGTAATCCTAACTGTTTAAAATTCTGGGGAATATGTAAAAAAACACTAGGACCACGCCGAGGAGATCTTGATAAAATCCTTTATCAAGAAGAGGCGAGGTGGATCTATCGTTTGGACAGCTTGAACCCCATAGGCCTTAATGAAGGCTTTACATTTGCTTCTTTTCTATAAGCATACTTTTAGTGCGTTCTACAATGGATGTATTTACAGTAAATATAGTGAGATGAACTATGTGTGCTGTCTTTTATTTAAATTAAATAAAAATTATTACCTTGATGATTGATCACTCTACAAGCTAACTATAGGATCTCCTGGATAGTACTGATAGAAACTAAGATTAAATATACATGTATTAGTCTAATAAGATCGGGTATTGATTTAAGTACTATCATAAATACATCTAATAAAGATCTATCAGTAAAGCTTTAAAGTGCCAGCGTTGATCCATCCAAGATATACTTACTGATCTAGATGTCAATTGCCAGCGCAAGCGCAGTAACCTAAGAGGTACTGGATTAGATTCCAAGACCTAGCGCAGCTGCATAAATGACAGAATGTTCGGTCTGAACTTCTAAGTACTTGCGCAGACGCACAAGCGAATCACTTAAAAAAGTATAAGTTTTAGCGCAGGCGCGGTCACAGACTATCCACTGAATGTTCGGGCTGAACTTCTAAGTATTTGCGCAGACGCATAAGTGAATCACTCATAAGAATAGTAACAAGTTTTAGCGCAGGCGCAGTTAGAATCTATCCACTGGCACTGAATCTAAGTGCTGACGCAAGCGCAGTCATAATATTATTTACTTGCTACAAAGTTTAAGTTCTTGCGCAAGCGCATGTGTGTTAGAGCATCTAGAATAGAAGTCTGGGCGCAAGCGCATTGAGCCAGTGAGTCTGGGATAATAAAGAAGTAGTAGCGCATCCTAGAGGTGCGCATCACGTCAGAACTGACAAGAGCCAATTGACGGCTCGGATTAAGAAAATAGTTAGCAAAGATTGGTGATCAGTCTAGTCAATCATTTGATATGTGATGACATTGGATGAATGTCTTAGAAGCGACCTTATAAGTAGGAGCGTTAGACGGCATGCACTCAATTCTGTCCGATACCCCTGAGGACGCCAGCATCGCTGGTGAAACATGTTGGGGGACGGAATGTTAGAGTTTTAACAGCTACCTTTACTATTTGAGGGTTTAACGTTGTAATCGGAGTTTATGTGAGCGATTGCTGCAAACTCAGGAGTAATTGAGCAAAGAGAGAGGTGTTGGTTTCAAACCTCCTAACAATGTAAATCACGACTCTGACAGTTATAATCGAGCGGCGACTAATAGCCTAAACCACGTGGCAGTGCACACCCATGGTGTCTGTGCGGTGCCGCAGTAAACCCACCCATCTAGCATATAGGTAGTGGTTTTAAGTTGTTTTTGTGCTCACTAATAAACAATTTTAATAAAGTTACAATAAAAGTTACTTTTTATACCAGGGATAAAAGAGGTTTCAATTGCTCCTGTGAGCATTTTGGTGTTAAATGTTAGTGAAAGAACCCTTCCCTGGTAGGATCCTTAAGTGTTTGATTTTTCTGAGAGTAGTAACCAGGAGTTACCTCTGCATCGGGAGTATGATTATCCGGTCAATCTTGTCCCAAATCTCGATAATATTTCGGAACCCGAAAGAAAGCCCATGCTAGAGTATATAACCGAGAGTTTAGCGAAGGGACATATCAGATCATCCAAATCCCCAGTGGATGCTGGGTTTTTCTTTGTAAAAAAAAAAGGATGGTACTCTTAGGCCATGTCTGGACTTCCGTGAGCTCAACCGTATTACCATCCGTGAACCTTACCCCCTTCCTTTAATTCTGGATTTGTTTAATCAGAATCTCAGTGCCACGGTGTTCTTTAAATTAGATCTGAGGGGGGCATATCATTTGGTAAGGGTCAAGGAGGGTGATGAATGGAAGACAGCTTTTAATACTGCTGAGGGTCATTTCGAAAATCTGGTCATGCCGTTTGGGTTAACCAATGCTCCAGCAGTTTTTTAACACTTTGTCAATGACATCTTTCATCATCTGGTTGGGAGGTATGTTGTTGTATATCTGGATGACATACTAATTTATTCTCCGGACATAGAGACTCATCAGGATCATATGAGACATATGTTACAGATCCTAAGGGAGAATAAGTTGTATGCTAAGATGGAAAAGTGTGCAGTTGCAGTTCAGGAAGTGCAATTCCCGGGTTACCTGCTCTCATCCTCAGGTTTTCGTATGGATCCCGAGAAAGTCCGTGCTGTGTTGGACTGCGACTGACCTGAAAATCTGACAGCACTTATGTGTTTTTTGGGGTTCACCAACTATTACCGTAAATTCATCTTGAACTATTCGACTGTGGTTAAACCTTTAACAGACATGACTAGGAAAGGTGCCTATTTTGCTGTTTGGTCTGATGCGGCATTACCAGCCTTTTCTGCAGTGAAGGAATGTTTTGCTTCAGCTCCTATTCTAGTACAACCGGACGTGTCACAGGCATGCATTGTAGAGGTTGATGTGTCCGAGGTAGGGGTGGGAGCAGTTTTGACGCAGGGTCCTTCACCTAGATAAAATTGTCACTGTGATTTTGTAGCAAAAAGGTCACAGAGAGGCACGGAGCATTATCAATCATGTTAATGCTCCGTGTCTCTGCTGTCCGGAACGGGGCTTGGCTGTCTTTGATGCAGCGGATTACCCGCACGGCATCTGCTCATGTGAAAGAGCCCTAAAGGTTAATCTCTCAATATTTTGTGTTGAAAGGCAAGTTCTCCTTGGGGTAATTATGCAGGTCAAGTAGAGCATGTTTTGTACGGTAAGAGTGGCTTAACGGCCATCTCCTTGATGTGAATTACAAACCATGGAATTGCAGGATGACTACAAATTCCTTGCCATGAATGTAGGTTCGCTTTCTTCAAAGATTCAGCATGAACTGAGAATAAAATGTGTCCAGAACCTTTTAACTAGTGATCGGTTCCTACATCCTTCACAGATTAGCTTTGTTATAGAAGAATTGTGGTTTATCTTAAAAAAAAAGTATTTTGCTTATAATGGCGCTACCTACCATCAATATCAGGGGATCACAATGGGCACATGATATATACTGTATCTAGTTAATTGCTACAGACTGTGTATTAGTTTGTCCTCTATCACAAGACAAAAACTGAATTTTTAGAAATTACCATTTTCCAAGCAAATAAATTGGAAAAAATAGTAGTAGTATAGGGGGACAGTTCTCGTCAAACTCAAAGTGACGGATGGCCAAGCCCCCTTTCCGCCCATAACCCTGCCCATAGCCATGCCCACAAAACACACAAAACCCCCCAAACCACGCCTAAAATACCGCCCATTTAAATCCCCTTTTATTCTTTTAGATCCAATAAAGCGTCATTAATCTTAATTGAATTACTATGTTTAAAAATAAAATGATATTAAGCTTGTATTAAACTCTTATAAATATTGGCAATAGCTATTTGATCCGTCTAGCTTGGATAAAGCTAAATGATCTTCGATTATATCACGAAGGTCCTGCAAGGTATACGATGCAGTTTAGCACGTCAGTAATTTAATTATGTTTAATATGTTTAAAAATAAACTGATATTAAGCTTGCATTAAGCTTATATTAACCTCTTACTAAGCAATTATAAAAGCCATTGTAAATATTGGCAATAGTTATTTGATCCGTCTATCTTCCAAAAACTAAAAGGCCTTCGATGATGTCACCGAAACGCCACATTTTCTGCCCATAACCCAGCCCACTCCGCCCACAACCCCGCCCATCGTGATGTCATCAAAGGTCCCGCAAGGCAACAGTCCCTGTGTTAGCGGACCTGGGATCTTTAAAATGTGTTTTCATTATATACAATCGTGTTTAATAAATCGAAGGCTGTCGTGATTTAGGCTAAATATTTGATCACGTCACCGCATCTAACACAGATGCCTATAATTTATAAATATTAACAATAGCTAATTTCAACACTCAACTTTCCCCGCGTCCGATTCTGGCCACCCATTTGTCCTTTTTTCATAGCCTATGAACGGAGGTTCACAGACATGCCCAAATCTAATTTAGGAAGGATAGCCGCGGGACTCAACTTTCCAGGGTGCCTATTCAGCCAGCATATTTTTGACCGCTGCGACCATTTTCTGAAATACGGGTCCATTTTGCGAAGTGCAAAGGGTATCTCCGAGCATGTTGAAGACATGTTCAAGAATGTCCTAAGACGCTATTTAAGAGTTCATAACCACGCCCTACTGCATCTCCATAACCCCAACCAGTCCAGACCAAAGTAAATTTGTATTGTTACGTAATTATATTTAATAAAAATCGAAGGCGTATGTGATTTAAGCAAAATGTCTTTGATGCCAAGACGACCGTAGTTAATCGGCGTTATGTAGAAGAGCGTTACACGCTGTGGCAATGTGAACACTGATATGTGCAAAGAAGCAAAGGGGAAACCTTCAGACAGGGCTGTTGTTTGCACCAAGAGCGTGTCACCAAGGTGCCCGGCCTTGGTGGAGTGAAAGCTCCAAGTTAAGTAGCCACTAAGCTAGTTGGTGGTCACTAAAATAATTTGTATAGCTGGCTCCAGCTAGTTCCAGGGTGGGCTTTTACTGGGAACAGGTAATGTGCTGGGTGGGTGCCTGTTTCCCATGCTCCAGTTCGGGGTTTCGGACATGTTCGTGTCCATTTAGTCCTGCTGCTGGACAAGGTGTGTCCCACTCTGGAGAGAGTTTTGGAAACAGAGTCTGGCAGAGGCTCTGTGTGAGTGGTCTCAAACCAGGTTGGCTGAGGGGCCACGAGGCTAGGCGATAGCCTGAACTTTGGGGACGCAGTGACGGCTGCGGGTACTAGGGTCACAAGGCCAGAGTTGGGAAGACTACTGGGCCACACTCCCCAAAGGCACTGGACTTGCTACAGTCGGGAGGCTGCTGGACTGCATGGGTGAAAAAGCTGCATGTTGGTAGCGTGTGTGAACGATGTTTGTTCAGTGAGGTAGGATTATCCCTGTTTAGTTAGAGCCCAGACGAGCAAGGTGTTTTATTTTTTATTTTGTTATCTTTGCTATGCCGTGTGCCACAATAAAAGCAATGTTTGGCCCCCAAAGCTGCGGTGGACGACAATCTTTGTGCAAATGATCGCAGAGACCAGAGCTAACCCCTTACAATGCTCAACAAAAACACAAACATTTTTATAGCCTGTTTTACAAACGCCTACACCAGACTCGAATTATACAACCTCATAGACAGATTGAAAGAACCTTGTCTTTATCATGACACAGACTACATCATATTCGTAAGTAGAGACAGCTACTGGAACCCACCAACGTATTAAAGGTTAAGGGTATAACTCTCAACGTCGTTAACGCCGACTTGTTAATTTTGGCAGTTTAAAAGAACGTGTGTTGGCTTCAACACCAGCAGTTTATTACAAAATAACCAGGGCAAGGATTATAAACAAACATAAGCTCAAAATACTGTGCATGCTCAGTGGGTGTGAACCCACTGCGCCCCTGACTAGCAATACTCTTGAGGGGCGCATTTAAGCAACACCTGGACTTCACTAGGGCCCCTGATGGTGGGGATAGACTTGACCAGACTGTAGTTGCCAGGGGAGACTCCAGAGCGTACTAGTCAGTGACCGCAGGAACCAGCGGACAACAGGTACCTAATGAGGTACCGACAGTACATAGCGAAAAGCATAGCATGAACAAGGCAAGTAATAACAAACCAGGCAAAACATACCCTATTAGCAGGAATAGTCCACCTCCAAGGAACAACAGACCCCCTTCCGGAGGAGAGTGGACAACACAAGAAATAGCAAGGAAATAACAAGGAATAACAAGACAAGTGAAACATGCAGGGCAAAACGAAGCCGGAGAAAGACCAATGAAAAAGCAGACAGAACCAACACAGAGTAAGATAGACAGAATCCCCAAGGGTCAGCAGCATGGGAGAGAGCAAGGTACGAACAAATACCCCAAGGGCAGACAGAACAGAACTGAGTCAAGGGAGACTGACTGAGGGAAACACAGTGATTCCCGTGAGTGCACCTGGAAAGCCACACCCACGGGACAAGAAAGGAAAGATTAACCCCAAACTAACAGACAGGGGAGTTAACCCTACCAACACAGAACAGGAGCTGCAGCCAAGGGGCGGCAGCATGGTGTTGCCCATGGCAACTGAAAGCACCGAACAAGATCTGCAGCTGCAGCACGGGCGATTCCATGGCAACCATATAGGATCTGCAGCTAGTGAACTGTAGCACGGGCGTAGCTCATAGCAACTATACAGGATCTGCAGCTAGTGAACTGCAGCACGAGCGTGGCCCATGGCAACTATACAGGAGCTGCAGCTAGTGAACTGCAGCCCGAGCGTGGCCCATGGCAACTATACAGGATCTGCAGCTAGTGAACTGCAGCACTGGCATTGCCCCTAGCAACCAGGCACACAAATGACAAACAGAAGAAATACCAATACACAGTCAAAGGGGTACGCACGTCCACCGGCAAGTTCACATGTGAAGCCATAGTAACCGTGAACCGCACCGTGACAAAGGTATAGGAAAAATGCTGAATCTTTGTTAAACAAACTGCTACGATCGGGTAACAAACCATACTGGAATGCTAGAGGTGAATTCATTTACAAAGATCAAGTTATATCAGGATCCAACATCATCGACCTGATTCGCGTCATGACGCAGAGTCACGGGTTGCTTAAGGCTAAAACACCTCACGGTTGGGAATTCTTCATGGAAACCATCGCCAAACTGAACTTTACAATAATTTAAAAAGGGGGTCACTAGGACCCTAGGTTAACGCGAGGCTCTCTATTACCTAAAAAGAGAACGCCGCCTTTGTTACAGATGTCTTGGTTAAAGTTGTTACTCTTACTTTGAATGTATTTGTACGTAACGCCTGATAATGTTTTAATTTGTTTTAGTTTGTTACAGACGGCTTGGTTATCGTTGTAAATTTTACTTTGACGGTATATAAAAGTGTATTTGCGTGTAATATCTCAATGTTTTTACATAAAATGACTTTTTAAATAAGTAGTCAATTTTTTCTTTTTACAATAAATACACTATCTTGATTAGTTAAAAGTGCATAAATGACTAGGGCGCGTCATCGATAGCAGGTACTTAAAAACGTCGCTAAAATGACCATGAACGCCGAAATATTGAGAAAACAGTACTACACGCCAAAAGCTGTCGGATCTTACAGAGGCGTTGAGCCCTTTTCAGAGAAGTACGAAAATTTGGAATAAGAAAAGACGCTGCAAAAATTTGGTTGAACGAGGATACCTACACATTGCATGAACTGGTTAAGAAATTATTTAAAAAGAAACAAAGTCGTCGTGTCTGATATAGACATCCAATGGCAAGCCGATCTTGTGTCGATGATAAATTTTTCTAAAGAAAATAATGGTGTACAATACTTGCATTTATATTCTTTCGAAATATGCTTGGGTGTCTGGACTTTCCAATAAAACCGGGGCGACAGTGGCAGCCGCTTTTGAACAGATATTTATGTTAAGCGGGTGGTCCCCCAGGAAACTTCAGACTGATCGGGATTGAGAGTTTAGAAACAAACCTTTGATAAAACTTAGTGAAACCTTTAAAATACATCATTTTTTTTACTTCGAATACAGTCAAAGCATCGTTGGTAGAGTGTTTTAATAGAACACTGAAAACAAGAATGTGGCATTATCGTAGAGAACAAAACACATACAGATACATTGAAAAGTTACAAGACCTGGTGTATAGTTATGACCGCACGTACCACAGAAAGACCTGGACGACGATATCATTAAAGGACCGTTCTACGCGGAGGAAGTCCAAAAAGTACCCCTCGATTAGCGGCGCATTTACCTGAGAGAAAAAATTGTGAAAAAGAAGAAGGTTAGAGGAAAAATGGTGTATTTTGTAAAGTGGATCGGATACCCTGAAAAGTTTAACTCTTGGGTTCCAGAAAAAGAGTTGGTGAGCCGTTATGGATCGAATAAATAGACCTGCACAAAGGCAGGAAGGCTCAGGCGTCGTGCAAATTCGGAGAGAAACACTGAAAAGAAAATGCAGTTGCTACGGCGTCGTCCTACCCCCTTTTATGAATAAAGTAAAGCCGACTAAGAGACGTCGCCGCCAGAAAACAAGAAACTCTTCACCGAGCGACATCTTCTAATTAACAGCTATGGCTTTTGTACATGAGACATCTGCTGAGTACGCAAAATCAGAGTTGGATATCTTGCAAATACCACCTACGCAAACGAGTATCAAATTTTTTTTTATGTAGAGGTACAACCGATAGCGGCCATTGGCTACAACGCTCTTTTGGAGTTCTACATTTCGGGCAGCGGTGAATATTATTACGACCTAAATAACACTCTGTTACATGTTGTTTGCAGAATCATTAGCCCAGATAACACACCCATACCCGACGGATCCCGCGTCGCCCTTATCATCTCCCTTATTGCCAGCCTTTTTAATCAATTGGACATAATGCTCGGCGACACATTGATTTCAAGAAGCGACAACTTTTATACGTATAGAGCGTATGTAGAATCCCTAATAAATTATAATTAAAAAACTTTAGCTGCCCAATTTACAGCCGACTTATTCTATAAAGATACCGCGGGGCATCATGATGACCGGGCTCTCGACGGCCGTAATATCGGTTTGCCATGAGAGCTCAGTATACGACTCACTCTTGAAGCGTAGAATTAATGGGCCCCATTTACGTCGATATATTTAATCAGCCAAAGTTAATACTGAACGGCCTAGATCTAAAGATAAAGTTGACCAGGAACAAAGACACCTTCTGCCTTATGTCTGCCGAGGCGACCCATTTTAAAGTCTGAATCCAACACGCTTCGCTGTTTGTCAAAATAGTCCAAGTATTGCCCACTGTGAGAATCAGACACAGTCGCGCTCTGTTAACCGCTAACGCAAAGTACTCGGTCGATCATTTTCCGGGAACTACCAAAGAAATCCTTTGTGATTCAATCACTATAATGTGAATTATGCCACCTTATATTTGGACGGACTACAGATACCGGTAAAACCGTTTTAACCTAATTTTCAAGACAAATCGGCCGTTCGTAAATATATATTGCGAGTACACATTTCGGGGAAGCAAAAGAGTGACAACGTTTTATCCGTGGATCGGTCAGAATTTTTCAATGGGTACACTTAGTTCACTTTTGATTTATCGCAGGATCAAGAACCCAGCGGCCATTTCTCTCTAGTAAAAACTGGATAATCTCAAAACTGAAAATAGATTTGGCGAGCCGGTGCTAAGCACTATTAACATGATTGAACGCTGTATTTCAGAAAATGGACGCAGCGGTCAAAAATAGAGCGGCTTTATCGGCACCCTGGAAAGTTGAGTCCCGCAGCTGTCCCTCTTAAATTAGATTTGGGCATGTCTGACATGTCTGTGAACCTCTGTTCATAGGCTATGAAATAGGACAAATGGGTAGCCAGAATCAGACTTCGGGAAAGCTGAGTGTCGAAATTAGCTATTGTTAATATTTATAAATTATATGTATCTGTGTTAGATGCGGTGATCAAATATTTTGCCTAAATCACGACACCCTTCTATTTAATAAACACAATCATATATAATTAAAGCAAATTTCAAAGATTTATGATAATGGTAATTATTGGCTCACCGTCAGCAGAGATATGGGAGTGGTGCACAATCCAACTAGAGCCGTACCCAGGCTCACAAATAGAGCAAATATAGGAAGTAGAATGAGGATGGCACTCACAACATTCGTTTAGGTATGGAGTATTTAATCAAATAAAATAAGATGGTTGATTGTGATATATTAAAATACTAAAGTAGTTGTCAATAGTATATAAAACATGCAATAGATAATATATCCTAATGAGGCCTCATATGTATAGGAATATATACAAAAATGTTCAAATAAAAATATTGAATAAAAATTGAAAAAAATTGAAAAAAATGTATAAATTTTTTTTTCATAAACACCTCTGAGACGGATTTTCAAGGTAGCATTCCTCGCAGATGTTAGATCATATAGTCTCTTAACGTTTTATGATGAAATATAAGGTCTCTCAAAAAGATGTTTTTATCTGAGGGTTTATAGGACATACATGGGATGGATCCACTATGTTCAACAGTAAATAATTCCCCCTTTGGTTTAATAGGTAAATGTCATAGGGCCTTCAAAAGTTCCTCTATAAATTGTATGTAGGATATGCCCTACATATCCTACATACAATTTAAATTACTGACGTGCTGGACTGCATCGTGTACCTTGCAGGACCTTCGGTGACATCATCGAAGGTCATTTAGCTTTAGCAAATCTAGACGGATCAAATGGCTATTGCCAATATTTATAAGAGTTTAATATAAGCTTAATACAAGCTTAATATCGTTTTATTTTTAAACATATTAAACTTAATTGAATTACTAACACTTTATTGGATCTAAAAGAATAAAAGGGGATTTGAATGGGTGGTATGTGGGCGTGGTTTGGGTGGTATTGTGGGTGGGGTTATGGGTGGAGTGAGCAGGGTTATGGGCAGAAATGGGGCATGACCACCTGTGACTTTGAGTTCGACGAGAACTGTCCCCCTCTATCACTCATAGTAATAGTAGACACAAACAGCTATATACGTTTCTCCTTTTTCTCTCTTCTGCCTCCCCCCCAATGACAACAATAGCAAATAATATCTGATTGAGGCTTTGTTCACATCACCGTTCACAGGAAAACAGAAATGACGGATTCGACACTTAACTGAGCCGAACGGAACCTAAGGACCCCATAGACTATAATGGGGTCCATTATGTGTCCGCTCAGAAGAAGATTTTTAAAGGGGAGACAAAAGTCCTGCATGCACTACTTTTGTCTCTGCTCCAAAATCTTCTTCTGAGCGGAAACCTAACGGACCCCATTATAGTCTATGGGGTCCTTAGGTTCGTTCGGCTCAGTTATGTGCCAAATCCGTCCTTTCCGTTTTCCTGCTCCTAAATGGAGCAAAAAAATGGAAAGGCTGAACGGTGATGTGAACGAAGCCTTACACTGACATACATAGCTACGGGTAAACACATGTCTGACGGTGTTAAACATTTGTTTAAAAACACACCGCACCAGCACATGGGTCATGCATATTATGAACTTTAAACAAATTGTCGGGGGCAAATGGTGTGTAAACACACATGGTGTTATGGGGAAAAAAACTGTGACTGTGGCAACCAAGCGTCGAAAAATTATGCCTCAACAGGGACAGAATGCCTGACCATCTGACGTGCACAAGTGGTACTGGTCAGAAGAAAGAGTGGCTTGTTAGAACCAAGTCTCCAAAACTGATGCATTACCACGAGCACAATGCTTGCCTGCATTTATACATGCACATGTTATAATTGTCAGGAGAAAAAGTGGATCATTCTGAACAAGCCAAGAAAAATTCTCCCTATTAATTGAGAACAGTAGGAGTACAGTGTAGAAAGGGTAAGGTAATAGTGACATGTGGCTGTAACAGTAGTAGCAGCAGTAGCAGCATAGTATGGAAACTTTAAGGCAGTAGATCGTCTGTTTAGGGGTTGTAGTAGTAGTCATAGCAGCCCATGTTCCCCTACTCACTGCCGCGGTCACAGGCTCCATGTTTGAGTGAGCACTTTCCTCCCTGTCTGCCTCCGTCCTTTTCCGCGTCTGGCTGCATTATGGGGCAGGTAGCTGCTGTGATCTGCTGCCCGTGTCTTCCCATTCACTGCCGTGGTCTTGGGCTTCATCCTTTCTGGAATCCGCTTCATGGTTTCCTACCAGCCCGGAACACAGAATACCTTCCAACCTGTTCCATCTTGCACCTGGTTAAGGGCTGTCACTTCACTTCCTGTGATTTAAAATATTCACACATGTGACCTGTCTGACCAATCCCAGACATCCTGCACCTATACAAGTGGTCCAGCACTCTTGCAAGGTGCCAGAGCATCAGAGGTCCTAGTTTCCTGCAGAGTTTGTTGTTATTTGTGCCTGTATTCCTGTATTCCTGACCTGTGCTTGGATTCTGGACTTCGCTTCCTGTTTGACCCTTATTTGCTCTGTCTGGTGTCTCCTGTTGCTGATCCGGATTGCCTGACCTGTACCTGAGCCACTTGCCCTGACCCATTGCTTGTTTGACCTAATCTCTGCTTCATCCTTCGGCCCTTTCTCTATGCTCAATCTGATGGGCTGCCTGACATGCTCCCTGCTGAGGTTGTCTAGTGCATGACAAAATCATTCACGGCTTTACACTGCTCATACAGACGCTTTAAAAATGGAAATTCCAGCAAGCTGAAATGTCGTCGATTAGGTGGTGTTATGGCTGACCATTCAGTCGCTGCAAGTCCAGGAGGACATTCCTTGGCACAAAAGAATGGCTGAAATGCGAGAAAAATATCCTGGACATTGCCAGCACCTTGTGCAAGCCAGTGTACTGTTTGAAAGTGTTGCATGCAAGGAGCTTGTGCTATTTCCCCAAGGCTCAGCCTGGCCACAATGTTGCTTCCAGCTGGCGGGCAAACAGACAGTGTGATGTTTGCTGTTTGGTGCGAGTGATTGGCTGTTGATCTGCTGTTTGGCTACTCTCTGGTGGCAATGCTTGACTTTAGACATGTGATAAGACAGAGGGGGGTGGAAGTGATGCTGTGCCCTGCTGCTGTTGTTCTTGGAGGAGGAGGTGGAGGAGTCAGATAAGTGCCTGGATTGGGAGCCAAGCCAACACAAACATGGAGGTGTCAAAAGGACTTGGCATTGTTGCTGGTGTGCTGCCTCACCACTGCTTTGAAAAACATTGACCCAGTGGGTCGTGAAAGACATGTGCTATCCCTGCAAGCAGCAGACTCTGCTAAATGGTGTGGCAGAGACTGCACTGCCAGCAACTTGGCCAAGTAGGAGTTAAAATTGTGCAATCAAATTGCTGGGTTTGGAGAATTGTTTCCTGGCCACACATTCTGTTATCAATGGCTAAAGATGGAGCGGAGGTGGAGGAGTCTGAGTAGGAAAGGAGTAGCTAGTAAGTGATGAGGCTGATAATGAGAAAGACAACATATCCATGGATTCAGCCTAGCTGCTGCAAAGAAGAACAGGAGAATGTGGAAACTCCATGTAGTACTACCTGACAGACACCTCTGTTTTCCCACTGGATCAGGTGAGGCCACTTCATTTGGTTCAGTAGAGCTATGTTTGACTGCCCATGGCATATTTTACTATTGTAGATTTTTCATAGGGCAATCAAATATTTTTTCAGCAGCATGGAGAAGAATCTTCCAGATGGCAGATAATTGCAGAGAACTAGTGACAGCCAAGGTTGGCTTAGGTCTGGCATGTTTTGAGCCTGCTGCACCCACAATATCAATGGCATCACAAGTTCCCGAAGTAGATCGGTTGTGGAGGAGGAGGAGGTAGCCAACACTGCTTTTGTGTTTTTTTTATTTTTATTTTTTTCCTTTATTTATTTATTTTATAAATTTTGAAGACCCCAAACATTGGGAAACAGAAAAGGGAATGCAAAGAGAAAGTGCACTGGAGTATAACAATGGCTAGGTGCGGCCGGTATACTTGTCTACTTAGCACAAGGTACAGACAGTCAAGGTACGGTAAGTCCTGTGGGATCCATGCCTGGTTCATTTTAATGGACATGAGCCTGTCATTATTGGCTGTGGATAGGCGGCTGCGCTTGTCTGTGATTACCCCCCCTGCCGTGCTAAATTCACGTTCGGACAATACACTTGCTGCAGGGCAGGCCAGCAGCTCCAAGGCGTAAAGGGCAAGCTCAGGACATGTGCCCAATTTGGAGACCCAGAAGTTAAATGGGGCAGACCCTTCATTCAGTACGTGTAGGTATGTGCACACGTACTGTTCCACCATGTTGCTGAAATGCTGCCTCCTGTTATGACGTTCTGTATCAGCTGGTGGTGCTGGTTGTTGTGGCGTGCTGACAATGTTTCCACATTTCAGCTATGCTAATCCTCCCTTCTGAGGTGCTGGCGACTTCTTCCTCCTCCTCCTCTTCCTTCGCCTTGTGCTTCCACTGAGCCCCCACTGTCAGATGTGAATGCCATCAGCAGCGTGTCTACAAGCGCGCGCTTGTACTCGCGCATCTTCCGATCACGCTCCAGTAACAGAACTAAGGACAGCACGTTGTCCTTGTAGCGGGGATCCAGCAGGGTGGCCACCCAGTAATCAGCACGGGTTAGAATGTGGGAAAGTCGGTGGTCATTGCGCAGGCACTGCAGCATGTAGTCGCTCATGTGTGCCAAGCTTCCCAGAGGCAACGACAAGCGGTCCTCTGTGGGATGTGTATCGTCTGTGTCCTCTGTATCCCCCCCAGCCATTCTCCATTGATGCCCAAAAGCTGCTTTGGGTGCCAACCTGATGTGAACACGGTTCCTCTTACTCATCCTCATCCTGCAAAACTGTGCCCTGGCTGGACAGTTGTGTACCTGGCCTCTGTTGGTGCAGGAACCCACCCTCCGAGCCACTTGTGAATGACTGGCCTGATAACAGTGGAAATGATCCCTCTTCCTCCTCCTCTTTCTCCTGTGCCACATTCTCTTCCATCATCGCCCAAAGTATTTTTTCAAGGAGACATAGAAGTGGGATAGTAACGCTGAGGACTGCCTCATCGGCACTGGCCATGTTGGTGGAGTACTCGAAACAGCACAACACAGCACACACGTCCCGCATGGAGGCCCACTCGTTGATGGTGAAGTGGTGCTGTTCCGCAGAGCGACTAACCCGTGCGTGCTGCAGCTGAAACTCCACTATCACCTGGTGCTGCTCGCACAGTCTCTCCAGCACGTGCATGGTGGAGTTCCACCTTGTGGGTACATCGCATATGAGGTGGTGAGCGTGAAGGCTGAAGTTACGCTGCAGCGCAGACAGGCGAGCAGCAACTAGGTGAATGCGAATTTTCATAATGCGAATTTTTAAATTGCTGATTTCCGCAATCAAGAATATAATGACTGGAGATAAAGAATTTTCAAATTCGCGAAAATATGGCAAATATTCGCCCGAATATTCGCAAAATATCACTAATTTAAATATCGCCCCTGCCACTCATCACTACTGATGAACTGCCACGCTAGGGAACTCCTTGGAGCTGACTTTAGAGTGCTCAGTCCCTGGGTGCGGTGGGCAGTAGCAGGCATACTGGCTAGGGGACGGCCACTCTTGCACCCTGCTCCCTCTTTTGCTGTGCGGCTGTGTGTGACCACCACCTCTTCCTCCGAACTGCACATGTCACACGCATCACCTTGATTCCATGTGGAGTCTAGGACCTCATAATCCTCCACATCATCTTCAACCCACTCCTCACCCCTGCCCTACTTGCTGGCCTGCACACTGCAGGAAGCCACAGAAGTTGGCACCTGTGTTTCATCATCATCATCAGAGACGTGCTGCGGTGGTCCTCCCATGTCTACATCCTGAAACATTAGTGGTTGGGCATTAGTGCACTTAATCTCTTCCACTTCTGGGTCAGGGTTAGGTGGATGGCCCATGAAAACCCTGCCAGCAGTGTCATCAAAAATCATAAGAGACTGCTGCATGACTTGGGGCTCAGACTGCTTGGCTGATTTGCAAGGGGGTGAGGTGAAAGACAGATGCCCATGGGCTGCAGGTGCCAATTCTGCGGATTCAGCAGGAATCGGGTGGGAGACAATGTGAAGGAAATGGAGCCACTGTCAGATATCCAATCTACTACTGCCTCTACTTGTTCTGGCCTCACCATTCTTACACCGGTGTTCTGGCCTACAAAATGACTGAACCTCCTGTCGCCTACGTGCACCTGAGGAAGATGTTTCATTTGGGCGTGTAGCTAGAACAGATCGACCACGTCCTCTCCCTTCAACAGGAGCTCCAGCAGCACCATGACCAGAGCCACGTCCCTTATTTGATGCTCTCCTCATTCTTTGAGGTCACCCACCGAACTAACAGACAGATTAACTATATTAATTTCCCTGTGACGTATGCAGTGCAGGTGTACCCCACACCAAAAATGGGAATACATCACTCAGCGAACTAACAGACGTATTAACTATATTAATTTCTCTGTCACATATGCAGTGCAGGTGTACCTCACACCAAAAATGGGTATATGTCACCCACCAAACTAACAGACGGATTAACTATATTAATTTCCCTGTCATGTATGCAGTACAGGTGTACCTCACACCAAAAATGGGAATATGTTACCCACCAAACTAACAGACGGATTAACTGCACGTGTATCTCACAACAAAAATGAATATATGTCATCGGCCAAACTAATAATCAGATTAACTATGTTAATTTCCCTGTCAAGTATAAAGTGCACATGTATCTCACACCAAAAATGGGTATATATCACCCACCGAACTAACAGACTGATTAACTATATTAATTTCCCTGTCACCTGTTTCCCTGTAGCTTGCATCATTCTCAAAGTGCAGCATTTCTAAGTGCACTAGAGATATTCAGGAGATACTCAGGAGGTAATCTGGAGGTGAGTACAATATAATAAGTTTTGTTTAACATATTTTCTTGTTTTAAAATGGCAGACCTGATTCAGTGCAGGAATTGTTGTGCTTTCATTCCATGTTTCACTCTTCGCAGGTTTGGATGCTGTCTGATCTGCACACCGTTCTCCATAATGCAGCAGGAAATAGCATTTTTGAAATCTGAGATTTGTAAAGTAACTGTTAGACAAACTCAGGCTTGGCATATTGCAATGCCACTGCCACAAAGGCCCCCCAGAAATGGAAGATGGGTTACTGTAGGTTCTGGTAGACTTAGAGCTGTTGATAGAAGACATGTCCCACAGTCTGTGGCTCTCTGTAATTCATTTGCAGCACTTTCAGAATGCAAGAGCAACATGGAGGATGGCTCAGGCACAGTGGGTGAGGAACAATCATCTCCTATGCCTAAGGTATGCAAGACTACTGACAAAGACAAAAAGGATATAGTGAGTACTAATAGTAAGCAGCTATTGGTGGGCGATTCTATCATAAGAGGTGTGAAGTTTGAAGAAAAGGGTTTTGTGAGATGTCTCCCTGGTGCTACTGCTAGCAGGGACAGACGACGTATCCTTAACATTATTAAGCAAGCAAAAATGGAAAAGGAGGTGGATGTTATTGTCCATATTGGGACAAATGATCTGGCTTGCAATGAAGTTTCAAAGGTGAAGGAAGTTTTTCACACACTTGGTAATGATATACGGGAGATTGCATCGACTGTCTCATTCTCTGCAGTTCTGCCTGTGCATAACCTTCAGCATGACAAGCAGTTGCGTATTAAGGAATTCAATGTATGACTTGGTGAATGGTGTTTGAACCAGGGATTTGGCTTTGTGTCTCATGTTGGCTCTAGCTGGAATGGAAAAGAACTGTACAAGAAAGATGGTTTGCATCTTTCTCTCAAGGGAACGAATGTCCTCGGTGAACAGTTTCAAAGTTTTTGCTAAGGAACATTTAAACTAGGAAAGGGGGACACAAAAGAGACAATCCATCAGTTCGGTTGCCCCCCGAAAAAACAATGCCAGAAGATGCCAGGAGCTGATAGGATAAGAAATGACAAGCTGAGAGTCTTGTCTACAAATGCTCGCAGTTTAGAGAATAAGATCAACGAACTTGAGTCTGTAATGGCATCTGAGAATATAGATTTAGTGGCTGTTACTGAGACATGGTTCAATGAGCGTAATGACTGGGATATAACAATACCTGGGTTCTCTCTATATAGGAAAGACAGAGAAGGCAAGAAAGGGGGTGGAGTGGCCCTATATGTGATAGCATAAAATCTAATCTAATACAAGCCAGCGAAACCAATTTAGAGTCAGTTTGGGTTACGTTGCAGCTTGGTAGTCATAAGGTAACTCGTGTAGGTGTCATATACAGACCACCAAGCCAAGTCAAAGAATTGGATGATCTACTAGTTGTGGAAATGGCTAAAATGACATTGAGAGGGAAAGTTGTCATTATGGGAGACTTTAATCTTCCTGATATAAACTGGTAAACCAAAATAGCTAGTTCTGCCAGGAGTACAGACATTCTAAATTTCCTACTGGGATTATCTCTACAGCAAGTAGTTGAGGAGCCAACCTGGAAGGAGGCCATTTTAGATTTGGTATTCACAAACGGCAATTTGGTATTTGATATTACTGTAGGGGAAAGCTTAGGATCCAGTGATCACCAGTCAGTGAGGTTTACTATAAGTACAGTGACTGAGTCACTCCACACAAAAACAAAAGTTTTAGATTTTCAGAAAACAGACTTTTCTAAAATGAGATCAGTGGTATACGAGTCCCTATCAGACTGGAACAATTTCAATGGAGTCCAAGAGAAATGGGACTACTTAAAATTGGCACTACTGAAGGCAACAGAAAAGTGCATTAGGCTTGTCAGTAAAGGCAAAAAAAGGGTGAGACCACTGTGGTACTCAGCAGAAATGGCCAAAATCATTAAAAACAAAAAGATGGCATTTAGCAAGTATAAAAACACCCAAAACGAGGATGACCGGGAAATCTATAAGATGAGGCAGAGAGAGGCCAAGCAAGTTATAAGAGCTTCTAAAGCTCAGGCAGAAGAGAAATTAGCTCAGTCAGTGAAAAAAGGTGATAAGACATTCTTCAGATACATAAATGAAAAAAGGAAATTAAAAAAAGGAATTACCAAATTAAAAACAAAAGAAGGAAGGTATATGGAAGCAGATAAAGAACTAGCTAACTGCCTCAATGAATACTTCTGTTCAGTTTTTACAAAGGAAAATGAAGGAGAAGGACCTCAGTTAGGGAGGAAGACTAATGAATCCTTTGATGCATGTGTCTTTACAGAGGAAGAGGTTCTAAGTCAGCTGTCCAAAATTAATACAAATAAATCACAGCCTGATGGGATACACCCAAAGCTACTAAAAGAGCTTAGAGGTGTACTAGCAAAACCATTAACAGATTTATTTAACCAATCACTGGTAACAGGTGTCGTCCCAGAAGATTGGAAATTAGCAAACGTTGTGCCAATTCACAAGAAAGGTAGTAGAGAGGAATCGGGCAACTATAGGCCAGTAAGCCTGACATCAATAGTGGGGAAATTAATGGAAACCATACTCAAGGAGAGGATTGTGGAACATCTAAAAACCCATGGGTTGATTGATAAAAAACAGCATGGGTTTACTTCAGGGAGATCATGTCAAACTAATCTTATTAACTTTTTTGATTGGTTGACTAAAATAATAGATGGCGGAGGTGCAGTAGACATTGCTTATCTGGACTTTAGTAAGGCTTTTGATACTGTTCCACATAGAAGGCTTATCGATAAACTGCAGTCTTTTAACTTGGGCTCACATATTGTTGAATGGATTAGGCAGTGGCTGAAGGACAGAAAACAGAGGGTTGTAGTCAATGGAGTATATTCAGACCATGGTATTGTTACCAGTGGGGTACCTCAGGGATCTGTTCTGGGACCCATATTGTTTAATATCTTTATCAGAAATTGCGGAAGGCCTCAATGGTAAGGTGTGTCTTTTTGCTGATGCCACAAAGATTTGTAACAGGGTTGATGTTCCTGGAGGGATACTCCAAATGGAAAAGGATTTAGGAAAACTAGAGGAATGGTCAAAAATCTGGCAACTAAAATTTAATGTCAATAAGTGCAAGATAATGCACCTGGGGCGTAAAAACCCAAGAGCAGAATATAAAATCAGTGATACAGTACTAACCTCAGTATCTGAGGAAAGGGATTTATGGGTCATTATATCAGATGACCTAAAGGTGGGCAGACAATGTCATAGAGCAGCAGGTAATGCCAGCAGAATGCTTGGGTGTATAGGGAGAGGCATTAACAGTAGAAAGAGGGAGATGCTCGTGCCGCTCGTACAGAGCACTAGGGAGACCTCATTTGGAGTATTGTGTGCAGTACTGGAGACCATATCTGCAGAAGGATATTGAAACTTTGGAGAGAGTTCAGAGAAGAGCTACTAAACTAGTACATGGATTGCAGGACAAAACTTACCAGGAAAGGTTAAAGGACCTTAACATGTACAACTTGGAAATAAGAAGAGACAGAGGGGATATGATAGAAACTTTTAAATACATAAAGGGAATCATCACGGTAAAAGAGGAGAGAATATTTAAAAGAAGAAAAACTGCTACAAGAGGACATAGTTTTAAATTAGAAGGGCAAAGGTTTAAAAGTAATATCAGGAAGAATTACTTTACTGAGAGAGTAGTGGACACATGGAATAGCCTTCCTGCAGAAGTGGTAGCTGCAAATACAGTGAAGGAGTTTAAGCATGCATGGGATAGGCATAAGGCCATCCTTCATATAAGATAGGGACAGGGGCTATTCATAGTATTCAGTATATTGGGCAGACTAGATGGGCCAAATGGTTCTTATCTGCCGACACATTCTATGTTTCTATGTCACGTATGCAGTGCAGGTGTACCTCACACCAAAAATGGGAATATGTCACCCACTGAACTAACAGACAGATTAACTGCACGTGTATCTCACAACAAAAGTGAATATATGTCACCCACCAAACTAACAGACGGATTAACTATATTAATTTCCCTGTTACATATGCAGTGCACGTGCATCTCACACCAAAAATGGGTATATGTCACTGGCCATACTAACAGTCAGATTAACTATATTAATTTCCCATGTATAAAGTGCATATGTATCTCACACCAAAAATGGGTATATGTCACCCATCGAACTAACAGACGGATTAACTATTATATTTTTGTGCCAGGGGTACAAAGATGGTGCATTGCACCCACAAAAAAATCATTATAGGTCACCCACAGAATTAACAGACATATTTATTATTATATTTCTGTGTCAGGGGTACAAAGCTGGTGTATTGCACCCACAAAAAATCCTAATAGGTCACCAACAAAACAAATAGCCATAGTCCTAACACTCTCCCTCGCTTCAGCTGCCTGCTTCCTGTCCCTGCACTACTCAGAGCTGATGGGCAGTGCTACACGTGATCAAGCTAGTATAGAGGCTGGGTCGCACCGGCCAATCACAGCCATGCCATGTCTAGGCAAGGCTGTGATGGCTTTTAAGTCCCCACAGCTTAAAAGCTTGTTGATTGGCTGCCCTGCAGTCTTTCAAAACCTTTATTAAATGCCTGAACGCTGAATTCGAAACCAAACTTTTTCGGCAAGGTTCGGGTCTGGGTCTCCGAACTCGCAAAGTTCGGTACGGACCCGAACTTTACAGTTCGGGTTCGCTCAACACTAAACACAACCCAATGTCAATCAGATCCCCAAATTGTATCAAAGAAATGCCCAAAATCCCTAATTTTTGTCCCACTTTGGCAGAAGGTGGAGCTGAGAGGGGTCTCCCTTCCATTCTTGGCCAGGCCAAGGCATTCATTACACATTACAGATTCATTACACAATCAGCTGGCAGATGTGGAATATCAAAAGAGTATGTCTTCCTGTCCACTCTGACAGATATACAGGCCGATCGTTTTAATACCAAATATGACAAGTGTAGGGGTCCCAGAATGGGAGGTTCTTATTATGAGGGAATACCAGCTGTCACGGGTGGGCTGTTTAGACTCCCTGTGATGTCTACGGTATAGCCTTGCACTGCACAACCCTTTTAATTGCATCCAGATTGCTTTGATTGCTATGGTCGATCGATGTAGGCCCTGGTGGTCATTCTACGTTGATATTCTATTGTAACTGCTTCTCCGCCCATATTTCTTCAATCAGTGTTTTTTTTTTCTTTTATAGTGAAAGTAGTTATATATCCTCATTTCCTGAACTATCTAAATGAGCTTCCATAGAATCAAACTCCAACGAAGAACATGTAACACTTTGTCTATCCCTATGATATCTATGGGATTTCTTTGGTGTGTTCAAGACTTGATTGTGTGTGAAGTGACTCATAAAGATCACATTTTATTTTTTGGGAGGCAGTAATAGTCTATATCTTGTACTTTTATCTTGTATATTATCTTGTACTTTCTGAAGCTTTCCCTTGCCTTTCCTATGTCACCTTGTATATCCTGTCATCTATGTTCCTCATATTAATTTATCAAACTCATAACCTTAAGGGCTGATTGACATAACTCATAACCTTGACTCATAACCTTAAGGGCTGACTGTGCTCAGTCCGGGAAAAGGGCCCCTGTGACGGCCGCATCTCCAAGGCGACCGCAGCTACCCTGACCTGGACATGGAATGACTGTATCAGAGATGTTTTAGATGGTGTTCTGATCGCAGGGTGTCCAGAAGATCAAATGTCCAGTAGATGATGTCAACACATGGACCATGTTTCCCAGACTGAGCACTTTCGTGTGAATCAGCTTTAAGTGAGCATGTAGATAAGATCTCATTACACTCAACAACAAATTAGTAAACCATATTGGGAACATATTTTTTACCTTGATCCTCTCAGTTTTATCTGCTTATCCACATAGGTTGTAGACGTAGTATAATCCCAACAGGCCCACTTCACCAGTCATAAGCTTTTCCAATGTTCACATACATGTTCAATTGTAATTGGGTGTACACATCATCACTAATGCAGCTTTTTCTCATCTGATATCACTTGTAACCATAATGTCATATAAATATTCAGCATCTGGTAAAAGGCACTAGGCTTACTTTATCATGATATTCATTAAAATGTATAGGATCACATACTCAGTGACTAATGAAAAATCAGCACACGCGTTTCGAATGCTAAGGGATCTTGTTCACAGAAAAAGATGAAAATAACTTTACATATAAAACAGGACTTACCAGAGTCTGAGGTGTATGATCAGTGTGAGGAGGAGTAGAGTCTGAGTGAGTCACCCAAATCTCTCACGCTGGACTCATATGGTATCACGTTAAAAACATGTAATTCATAATGCACGCGTAACTAAGAGCGACATTCAAGCATGGCAGTGAGACCACTTCTAAACTTACCCATAATGAGACATAACTTTCCATCTTAGATTTAACCTGTATAGATACCTCTGGCTAAAATTAAATCAAGCAATGAATCGCTAAGTGAAAAGTATAATTACATTCAGCTGATCTATCCCTAGAGGCAGAGTGCCTGGTGAAATAGTAGAATTCCTTTAAAGAGGACCTGTCCCCTCTCCTGACGTGTTTGTTTTAGTCACTACTTGCATTCCCCATGTAATAACAATTCTGGAGCATCTATTCCCATGGCTCTATGTTATGCAATTTCTCTGTTATTTCTACTAGAAGTTTATGAATGAATTGCTAGCAGCTTGCAGTAAAGGTACAGGAGCACTGTAAAGGTTACCAGGAGCACTGATTGTACAGTGTCCATATTAGGACATCGTCAGACATCATCCACAACTCCATCCTCCGTCAGGCAAAACACCCTCCTTCGTCAGCCCAAACTCCATCAGTCCTCTTCCCTCAGGCAAAACTCCATCCTCTGTCAGCCAAAACTCCCTCATCCAAAACTGCCTCCTCCCTCAGACCTCAGCCAAACCTCCCTCATCCAAAACTGCCTCCTCCCTCAGACCTCAGCCAAACCTCCCTCATCCAAAACTGCCTCCTCCCTCAGACCTCAGCCAAACCTCCCTCATCCAAAGCTGCCTCCTCCCTCAGACCTCAGCCAAATCGCCCTCCTCCCTCATCTAAAACTCCATCAGATGTCAGACAAAACTCCCTTCTCCCTCAGAAGTCAGTCAAAATTCCCTCCTCCCTAACTCAAAAGTATGCAATACACAAACTCTACGCCTGAAGAAGCTGCTAGCTGCTGGAAAGGCAAAGGACCTGTGATGATCTCATGACCATGTGATTAGTCATGTGTGTGGGAGGGGTCAGGTTTCACAGCGGCTGTGTACAGAACTGTAGTCATCAAATAGAGCTGTGTATTAGAGATGTGTGTATCCTATCTCTATTACACAGTACACAGCTCTGCTACATGCAGGTTACACACACACACAGCTCTGCTACATGTAAATTGCTACCTACAGGTTACACACACAAACAGAGCTCTGCTACATGTAGATTGCTACCTGCAGGTTACACACACACACAGCTCTGCTACATGTAGATTGCTACCTGCAGGTTACACACACACACAGCTCTGCTACATGTAGATTGCTACCTGCAGGTTACACACACACACAGCTCTGCTACATGTAGATTGCTACCTGCAGGTTACACACACACACAGCTCTGCTAGATGTAGATTGCTACCTGCAGGTTACACACACACACACACACACACAGCTCTATTTGATGACTATAGTTCTGTACACAGTAGCCGCTGCTATGCAAACCTGACCCCTCCCGCACACGTGACTTATCACATGGTCATAACATCATCATAGGTCCTTTGCCTTTCCAGCAGCTAGCAGCTTCTTCAGGCGTAGAGTTTGTGTATTGCATACTTTTGAGTTAGGGAGGAGGGAATTTTGACTGACTTCTTAGGGAGAAGACAGTTTTGTCTGACATCTGATGAAGTTTTAGATGAGGGAGGAGGGCGATTTGGCTGAGGTCTGAGGGAGGAGGCAGTTTTGGATGAGGGAGGTTTGGCTGAGGTCTGAGGGAGGAGGCAGTTATGGATGAGGGAGGTTTGGCTGATGTCTGAGGGAGGAGGCAGTTATGGATAAGGGAGGTTTGGCTGAGGTCTGAGGGAGGAGGCAGTTATGGATGAGGGAGGTTTGGCTGTTGTCTGAGGGAGGAGGCAGTTATGGATGAGGGAGGTTTAGCTGATGTCTGAGGGAGTTTTGTCTGACATCTGATGGAGTTTTAGATGAGGGAGGAGGGCGATTTGGCTGAGGTCTGAGGGAGGAGGCAGTTTTGGATGAGGGAGGAGGGCATTTTTGGCTGATGTCTGAGGGAGGAGGCAGTTTGGGATGAGGAAGAAAGGAGTTTTGGCTGACAGAGGATGGAGTTTTGCCTGAGGGAAGAGGACTGATGGAGTTTGGGCTGACGAAGGAGGGTGTTTTGCCTGACGAAGGATGGAGTTGTGGATGATGTCTGACCATCGGCGTGCGCAGCCTATTGCATTAAGGTGTGCACCCGAAAGCATAAGCGTGCTTGCGTGTGTGTGTGTGTATAAATATATATATCGTATTTTTCGTTTTATAAGACGCACTTTTTTTCCTTCCAAAGTGGAGGGAAAAAGTCACTGCGTCTTATAAAACGAATGCAAAACAAATATGGTTGCTCAGGATCTCTCACTAACAGCTCCTGAGCCTGCCATTAAACTATTGGGCGGGCTGGCAGCTTCACTGAAGGCTTCTGCCGCTAGCTCCTCCCTTTCTTAACAAGACCGCACCAGGGATGGGTGGGCTGGCGGTTTCACTTACTGTGCTCCACTGCCGCCAGCCCGACCCAACTTTATAAAGTAAAAATGTTTCCCCCCTTGTCCCCTCCTCCAGCAGCCAGCCCGCTCGTCCGGTGCGCACCCAGGATCGGAGCCCGCAGCTCCAGTAAGTATAAACTTCTCCCCCCTATCCCCTCTTCTAGCTGCTGCCGGGGGACCCCGGGGCACCCCACCACTGACCTGAGCTCCTGGAACCCATGTGAACTTCTCATCCATGTGCTGGATGCCCACCACACTGTGCGCTCCAGCTCTTCTGTTATTGTGCCTGATAGCCCTGCTGCTCATACAACACCCATGTACTAAAATGTATGAGTGGATTCCTATGGATGAGGGGGGTTATAGTTATATTTAATATAAACACTATCCAGGGACTTTTCTGTAATTTGCATGTGTTTATATTAAATATGACTATATCCCCCCTCATCCATAGGAATCCACTCATACATTGTAGTACATGGGTGTTGTATGAGCATGTGTCATCCACAGATGCCCCCATAACAGTGTCATCCACAGATTCCCCATAACAGTTTCATACACAGATGCCCCCATAACAGTGCATGATCCACAGATTCCCCATAACAGTGTCATCCACAGATCCCCCATAACAGTGTCATCCACAGATCCCCCATAACAGTGTCATCCACAGACCACCATTAGCTCAAATCCCACCAAAAGCACACCTTTTGGTTCAAAATATTTTTTTCTTATTTTCCTCCTCAAAAACCTAGCGTCTTATAAAGCAAAAAATACAGTATATATTATACATGTGCAAACGCAAAACTGAGGGGTATCAGTGTACATTACACCGGGGTAATATAACTTATATTACCCCTGTATAATGTCTGATATCAATCCGTAGTCCCCTGTATAATAATGTACTCTGATACCCCTCAGTTATATTACCCTCTGTAGAATGTACCCTGATACCCCTCAGTTATATTACCCTTTGTAGAATGTACCCTGATACCCCTCAGTTATATTACCCTCTACATAATGTACCCTGATACCCCTCAGTTATATTAAGCTCTGTATATTGTACCCTTATACCCCGCATTTATATTAGATGACTGAGGGGTATCAGGATACATTATACAGGGGACAACTGAGGAGGGGTAGCACTGTAGCAGAGACAATACCTCATTTTTTGCGGCTCGATTAGGGTGTGCCCAGGCACACCTGGCACACCCCCTGCGCATGCCTATGTGTCTGACGATGTCCTAATATGGACACCGTATACTAAGATATAAACCACTAAAGGCTTTTCAACATAACACTTCCAGCCCAAGAACAGAAAGCTGTAATGACAGAGGTGTCTAATGACTATTTGGTTCCCCAAATAATTTCCCCCTGCACTTGTAAATCACTTTCCTATCAATGTCCCTAGCGCCTTCTGTCGTCTCTCCCTGCACTAAGATGCTGTGAAATGATTTCTCCCTTTCCTTTCCCTGCACTTAAAAATCGTTTTTTCTTTTTTTTTTTTCCACAATCGCTTTTTCCACTTGCTCTCCCTAGCGCCTACACGTCTAGCGCCTGCAGTCTGAAAGCTGGAAAATGTCTGACTATAACATGGCCGCCTTATTTATAGGGCTGTGACATCACAGGGCTGGCTGGCTGCTGATTGGCTGCATGCAGGCATGTCAATCTGGGTGATCCCGCCTTCCCAGAGTTCCTTGCCCCATGTCCACAGTCCTCACACGTGTAGCTGCCATTTTAGAAAAATTGCGATTCATTACCATGAAGAGCGAGGAAATTCGCATTTGTTACGAATCAAATTTTTCCTGAAATTCTAAACGAATTCCACTTCGCCAGCTTCAATTCGCTCATCTCTATTAATAATCTGTAGAGTGTTTTATATGAACATAGGCTGGTTTAGGTGCTGTACATTGAATATATGTATGTAGTGCAGTAAGTCTACTGTGTTATGTGCCACTGGTACAGGGGGTGGGAGACTAGGGGCCCACCTTCCTCAGGGGCCCACCTGGGGATTCACCTGTACCACTGTGGGTTAGAGATGTCGCGAACATAAAATTTTCCGTTCGTGAATGGCGAACGCGAATTTCCGCAAATGTTCGCGAACGTGCGAACAGGGCAAACCGCCATAGACTTCAATAGATAGGCGAATTTTAAAACCCACAGGGACTCTTTCTGGCCACAATAGTGATGGAAAAGTTGTTTCAAGGGGACTAACACCTGGACTATGGCATGCCGGAGGGGGGTCCATGGCAAAACTCCCATGGAAAATGACGTAGTTGACGCAGAGTTTGGCAAGGTGAATTCGCAATGCGATTAATATAACCTGCATTAATCGCATTGCGAATTCAACTTAGAGCTGAGTTACTAATGGTTGTGTTGCTAGAATATAACGGATATATTTACATTTGGTATAGGCAAATATGGTAGTCTAGATCAGTGTTTCCCAACCAGTGTGCCTCCAGCTGTTGCAAAACTACAACTCCCAGCATGCCTGCACAGCCAAAGGCTGTCCGGGCATGCTGGGAGTTGTAGTTTTGCAACAGCTGGAGGCACACTGGTTGGGAAACACAGGTCTAGATCATTACTCTGCCAAAATCTATATTCAGCTACATGGCTTAGAAAAGATGCTGTCAAACAATGATCCTAGGTTTTCGTATAGACACATGATCTAGACTACCATATTTTCCTATACCAATTGTAAATATGCAACCAAATGTGGCAAAATACACAAAAAAATAAAATAAAAAATAAAAAAATTATAAAAACGCAGATGCGTTTTTGATGCGTTTTCTATCAAAAACGCCCAAATGGCCCCTGGGGGGTTCAGATATCTTGCCTCGGAGGCAGCAGAACGTTGGTGGTAGTCATAGTCAACCGTCATATACAATCAAATAGAGGCATCAAATGGATTCGCAAAGTGATTAATAATTGTAAGTATTATCGCTTTGAGATTACAACTTTGGCGAGTTTGCTAATGGTGGGATAGTAGGAAGTAACGAATACAGTGCTATATCTATGAATAGTGCATTATAGAAGTTGGATTCGCAATGCGATTAATATAACCTGCGATTATAACTTAGAGCTGAGTTCCTAATGGTTATATTGCTAGAATATAACGAAGATTGAGAATATAGCGCTATATTCGGTATCTTCATTATATTCTAGCAATACAACCATTAGGAACTCAGATCTAAGTTGTAATCGCAATGCGAATAATACAGGTTATATTAATCGCATTGCGATTTACAATTACTAACACTGCAGCTTCAGAACGAATCTAAGATGGATGCTGTCCTTGCGTTTAGATAGGAGGTGGGAGGGTCTGGGAGGGAGGGTATGCTGCTGATTGGCTGGAATGTGTCTGCTGACTGTGAGGCACAGGGTCAAAGTTTGCTCAATGATAAAGTATAGGGGCGAACGGGAACATCGCATATGTTCGCCCGCCGCGGCGGACGCGATCTAGCTATGTTCGCCGGGAACTGTTTGCCGGCGAATAGTTCAGGACATCTCTACTGTGGGCCAGTCCGAGCCTGCTGGCACCCATTCGTTTTTTTGAATGTAAAATCATGTTCTAGAGCAAGCTGTGTAATACAGCTAACAAGAATAGAGATAATTCTGATCCCAGGTTTTTAACCATTCAAATGCCATGAGCAATAACGATCATGGTACTTGAGTGATTAGACAGAGAGAGGGAGCTCCTCTGTCCTCTGATCGCAGCGCCATTTCAGTTTTTCCGTTCCGCTACATTTTGAGTCATGTCCTATTCCGTTCCGTGGCTTCATTCAAGTCAATGGGCTGTAAAAAAAAACAGAATGCATACGGAATGCATCTCTATGTCTTCCGTATCCATTCCGTTTCTGCGGAAGCATCTATTGAAAATGTTATGCCCAGCCCAATTTTCCAATGTACTTACTGTTAAAACATTATTATATGCTTCCGTTTCCATTTCCGATCCGCAAAAAACTGATCACAAACAGATACCATACTGAAACACTTCTGAAACCAAAAACGGACCGCAAAACCATACGGTCGTGTGAAAGAGCCCTTAATCTGTGCCTGCAGCCTGGCCTAATAGGAAGCCAGTAAAAATCCTATAGAGTGCAATAATATTTTATTGCTGTCTATGACACAAGGGTTCTGGGATCATATATTTAAGGCCTCCTGCACACGACCGTATGGTTTTGCGGTCCGTTTTAAATGGATCAGTTTTTCTGTTTTCTTGTTTCATTAGCACTTTCGTTCCATTTTCCCGTTCCGTTTTTCCATTTGGTCTCCATTTGTGATCCGTTTTTTTCGGAAGACAAACGAAACGGAAGCATACAATAATGTTTAAACAGTAAAGGCTTTTTCACACTTGCGTTCTGAGGATCCGGCGGGCACTTCTGTCCCGCCGGATCCGTCAGAATGCAAGTCACCTGAAAGCATTTGAAGACTGATCAGGATCCTGATCAGTCTTCGAAATGCTTTCAGGTTAACATGGCAGCCAGGACGCTACTGAAGTCCTGGCTGCCATGGTACTCTGCAGCAGTGTACTTACCTATAGACCAATGCGTCACCCGGACCTGTGACGTCATGAAGAAGCGCCCGGAGGCCGCAGCGCAGGTAAGTACACTGCTGCGGAGTACTTACCATGGCAGCCAGAACTTCAGTAGCGTCCTGGCTGCCATGGTAACCGATCGGAGCCCCAGCTTACACTGGGGCCCCGATCGGAACTGCTGCTGTGCATGCGCAGAGCTAAACGTTGGATCCAGCGATGCGCCAAAATCACATTTAGCTTAATGCCGGATCCGGATTAATGCACTTCAATGGGCATTAATTCCGGATCCGGCGTTACGGCATGTCTTCCGGATTTTTGGACGGAGACAAATCCGCAGCATGCTACAGTTTTTTCAACATCCAAAAAACGTTTACATACTAAACGGAAGACATCCTGATGCATCCTGAACGGATTTCTTTCTATTCAGAATGCATTAGGATAATCCTCATCAGTATCTTTCCACCCTAGAGCCCCGAGGACGGAAACCAAAAACGCAAGTGTGAAAGAGCCCTAAGTACATTAAAAAAATTTGGCTGGGCATAAAATTTCCAATAGATGGTTCCGCAAAAATGGAACGGATACGGAAGACATACGGATGTGTTCCGTATGCATTCCGTTTTTTTTGCAAACCCATTGACTTGAATGGAGCCACGGAACGTGATTTGTGGGCAATAATAGGACATGTTCTATCTTTGAACGAAATGGAAATACGGAAATGGAAGGCATACGGAGTACCTTCTGTTTTTTTGCGGATCCATTGAAATGAATGGTTCCGTATACGGTCCGTATACGGAACGCAAAAAACTGAACTTAAACGGAAGAAAAAACGTTTGTGTGCAGGAGGCCTAAAGGGACTTTGTCATCAGAAAATATTTTTAAAGAACTTTTGGTGATGTCAATATCTATATTTAAACAAAAAACACAAAATATCCTGCAGTTTTCACACTGACCACTATGCCTAATAATAGCTGCCACTTTACTGCAGTTACTGCTTATCTGTATATAGAGGTAATATCCAGTGGCGTAGCTATAGGGGTCGCAGCAGTCGCAATTGCGACCCGGCCCCTAAGTCAGAGTGTGTGACCGCGACTAGGCCCGGCAGTTGAAGGGGGTCCGCAGCCCCGCCGCAATAAGTTAATAATGGCCAGCAGTGGTGGCGGCGGCAGGGCACAGGGAGATGAGCGCTTCCATCCTCAGGACAGCAATACAGATGGATGCTGCGGCGCGACAGGGGAGTGAGAGGTGTCTCCCTTCCCCGTTCCTCTGATAGACCGCAGGCACTAGGCCGGTGACATTATTGCGCCGCCTGAGCCATTAAGCATGGGTCACGAGCCGGAAGAGGCCTGCATCGCATCGCTGCCATGGAGGTAAGGTATAAGAGTTTATTTTATTTTTTTATATGGTACAATAGTTGTACCTTCGTCAAGGGATATCCCCTCCTAACACATAAACTTTGGCCAGCAAGGTATTGCCAGGAATGGTTAACTCTCAGTCTTCAACATTGAGGCAGCGTACTGGTACATCCATCCTTCACAATTGCAAGGGCCCGGGCTGCGTTTCCTTCTGGTAAGCGGGCTCGATCAGGACCTCCAGTCTATTCAGTTGTTGTACAGCCCCCACCGGCAGCATCAATATTTGTTCTTGTCGAGATGGGACCTTCACCGTGGTCAATGGGCCGACTGAACATGTTGCTCTTTTGCAGAATACAGCTCATCTCCATCTGCTGTAGAACCTTCTGGGTCAGGCCGGTGTGTCGTGGCCCCATGCCAATACTTCGGCTCTTCTTTGGCATAGAGTTGATGGTCTAGGACTAGGTCTCTCAGGACGTTCATACCTAGCGTCACGTCCATCCCTCTCCAGGACATATGGTTCATCAGCATGACCCCTTCTTGCCGACGTCTTGCCCAAACAGTTGGACCAGCATCCAGACTATCCCTCGGATGTTCATCTCTCTGTTATTGGCTGCTGTCAGCCTGATGACACTCCCGTCTTCTGGCTCAAAAGTCCAAATTGTCTTTCGAAGAACTCCAGAGGCATAAGAGTGCACTTCGACCTAGTATCAACTAGGCAGTATACTTTTTGGCCTTCCAACTTGGCTTCCATAACGGGGCTGCTGGCATACAGGTCGTGTTCCTCACGCATAGGGCTTAGCTTCTGGTGCACCGCCGCAGGACGCCCAGCTACTGCGGCCGTTGGAAGTTTAACGTCGGCTCAGACTTCATCTGTTCTGGGCACTCTCTGGCCATAGGGCCGTACTGTTGACAAGACCAGCAGAGGGGCCCTCTTTTGATGAGCCCCCGCACCTGACTTATCCTGAGTGGAGGACAGGGTGATCCTGCCTTCATCTGGCACACTTCCAGCCGAAGTTCTCTAAATTCTGTCCGCGGGGCCTGGACCACATCTTTTAAGGACTCTGAGTCTTCAGATGCAGACCGACCTCCTGTAGCATGGATGCTGCTCACTACTCTCGCCGCCACAGGCATGTGCTCTTCCTCTCTCTCTACGGCAGCTAGGTAGACACCGTAGAATGTCATGTGGGGCGTCGTTCGGGTCCTCTCTTGCAATTTGTCCTGTAAGAACTTGTTGCAGAGCCCCACTATGAACTGGTCTCATAGTAGCCGGTCCACCTCCCAGAAGGCTCCCATGGCCTTTGGGTCTCACCGCTGTATTTAATTTAACGTCTCCTGTAGGGCATTGGAGTACTGCATCAGGGTCTTGCCCTCTCACTCTGGTCGGTTGAAGAAGTGGCTATGCAACTGCACTACTTTAGTATCCCCCCGGGTTCTCTCCAGCAACTGTATGGACAAATGTCTTTTTTTGGTCTTATATACTATGTTACTATGTTACTATGTATGGAGTCCTTGCAATGAACAATAGCAACACTTGTGGCCTGACACAAACAGTGACCCTATCTAACTAACTACAGGCCTGGTCTCAGTCTCTAGGCGCCAACACTGTAATGATGTGCATGCACGATCTTACCGAACCCGGGTCTGCTCTGCCTCTGCTGGTCACTCTGAACAGAACAAATGCCTCACCAACAAGCATGAGGTCCCACAGTGTGTGTCGCTTTGCTCCTCAGCTCTCATCAGCATTCCTGAAAGCAATCCTCGTTCCTCTGGACAGAATCAGGGTCTTGGACACAATCAGCTTCACTTAGCTGCCGCTCTGGTCACTGAGATATGCCCCCACACCTGGATGCCGTCGGATCCTCTGCTGTCACACTTCCTCAGTCCCAGCTCCCTCTGAGATGGCTGCTCCCTTTATTTTCCTCTCTAGGCTGTGTGTAACCCCCCCCTCATAAATATCAAAATATATGCAGTGTGTATCTGTGTTTAGGAAACAGCGGCATCAGGTGGCCAAACAACAGATTGTCAGTCCAGATCATTTAATTTAATCTACACAAACAGTATTCAGACAAGGAGAGCTGTTTCCCCGTCTCACACCTGCACACCTTTTCCCTTGCTGGGGGTAAGCTAGACTGACTAGAACTTCTACCCCACCTTCCAGCAGGAAGTAGGAAAGTAAGATTCACCCACCTCTCTATAGGGGGGGAGGGGATAGAAGGTTCCATTCTATCTAAGTATAACTCTGCCGTGTTTGCTGCCATGAACAATTACATAACAATAGAAATGCACAGTGTGGAGGACCTGGAACATAGTGTATAACATGACATGAGGTTAGACCAATAAAGACAGTATAGCAATGTGCAGAAGTGGTAACACCACTCTGGGGTGTTACATTCCCCCTTAGTTAAAACCAAGCTGCCCTCAGCTTGTGCTTGAGATGTGCTCTAACGGCACCAAAGGAAGGTCTGAGTCCTGTGTTAGACTATAGACTATTATGAAATACATATACTAACATAGAGACGTCTACCACTAGGTTCCTGCCCGTATGAGTAGGGTGTCTATTCGCAGTTTGGCCTCTCGGAATAACCAGTGAACCAAAAAAGATACTGCACTAAGCGCTGAAATACTCCACACAGGACTGGGCCAGAGTCACATATGGAGCGCTGGGGTGTCATGTACTGTAATCCCTCCACGATACTATGAGACGCCCGCAAATAGAAGGCTGGCTTCATCCTATAATCGAGGCATCCTCAAACTGCGGCCCTCCAGCTGTCGTAAAACTACAACTCCCACAATACCCTGCTGTAGGCTGATACCTGTAGGCTGTTTGGGCATGCTGGGAGTTGTAGTTTTGCAACAGCTGGAGGGCCGCAGTTTGAGGATGCCTGCTATAATCCCTTCCTAGCACCAAGGCCTTATAATGCTTTACACTTTGTCCCCTTGATAACTGAACATACATAAGGCTGCACACTAAGCCTTGGGACACACGAAAGTAGGAGGAGGAGCCGGTTCTCTCCCAGAACTCCTAGGAGGGCTACTCCCTCTAAACACACATTAGCAACGGGGTTACGCTTGACATTGTTAGACCTGCTCGTGACTCTACATTGATGTTCTGAGAGGCAGTCTATATGAGCAATAAAGTAAGGACACTAGCTATCTGGCTAACAGTATGAAGTCCAAAGTTCATTCAAAAGTTCACAGTGTTGTGCCTGTAAAAGAGTACATACAATGGGCTAAATACTTGAATGTTGCAGAACCTTTAAAACAGAACTGCAAAAATACTGCAAATATATAATGCAGAACCATAGTGCAATCAAATTAAATTTACAATCTTTTTCTTTAGTGCTGGCAGATCAAGTGCACCAAACTGGAACAAATAGTGCCAAAGTCCTTTGTAATCCACATGGGTATAATGGAAAATAGCAGCAATGGTATTGAGAACCTTTTTAGCAAAAGGGGCTCCCACTTAACCTGAGAAGGGGGGAAAAAAGCAATTGGGCGCATACGTGCGCAACTTGGAGGTATTTTCTGCAGATGGCCAAACAAGGGCAACAAAACAAACAAAATAGCCAACAAGTCCTCACCCTTTTTTTCTTCAGGATGTAATAGAGGGGCTCCTTAGAGGAGGTATCGAAAATCCTCCTTGTTGCTGGAGCTGCTGAATGACATTAGTGGGCACTCCTGCCTCTTGTAGGCCAAACTCGCTGCCATGGTGGTGCTCTGCTAACCTCTAGTGGAGGACTTCGGTAGTGACCGGGTGGTCACGCTGGCTATGGCGGTAGCCACATTTTCCTTTGAAGTGAAGGAACCTCCTGCCGGGGCAGGGGAACACAGGATCTCTAGCTGTAGGGGCTGTGGCCAGGGAATCTCCAACGGTAGTGATGGAGCCCAGGAACCTCCTGCTGCTGCGGACGCCATTTTCCAGGGCAGCAGGTAGTTAACCACCATCGGATTATAGGAGAAAGCCTTAGTTGTCAGGCATCCCAGCTGAAGAGTTGGAGGCATTGGTAGACTCGGGATCAGAATGTCCGGCTGGGGCTGAGGTTTCTCCTGAAAGCAGAGGACTCCCTTCGCGGTATCTTGGAGGCAGCGCAAGCGGCGGCTGGATCCTCCTGCCAGCACTCAGAGGTTGAGTCTTCACTTCCTGCACTTGCATTGGGCAATTCCTGGTGGGCAGGGCTGTTGCTTCCTGCTCTTGGGCTGGGCATTTCCTCTTTTCCCGCTATTGAGGTACAAGAAGAACATACGCCCTCACAGGCAAAGATGGCGGATTAACCCCTCAGTACCTGGCACGCACAATCCTGCGCCTGATGCTCCGCAATAAACTTAGTAAAGTCATTTTTAGGTAGTTTTCTGACAATTCTGTAGGCCTTGTAGTATAAAGACACAAAGGTAAATCCTGTTTGAGACGCCAAAATTGCAACGGGCACCTCCCACTATGGCCCTCTATAAAGCGTGTCCCAGGTGTAGAAATTGCGGAGTGGTATGTTGCGGGCTAAAATGTCCTTTTATGTGTGTTATGGTGCTCCTACCTGGATACGGCTGGAACCCAGGCTTTCGCTCCGAAGCAATAACTGAATAATTGAGGGATTTGAAAGAATAACTTGAGTCCAGACCTTGAGATGAAGTTAAAGGAAGCTTTACTTCGAATAAACATTTCTTCAAACAGTATTCAGGCTTTGTCTTGGTTCCAGCAGACTTTAGCATATAACTTGCAGGCAATTTGGCAAACTTAATTCTGCTCTCTTTCTCTTTTACTCTGCTGTACTGACAAGCTTAAATAGAATCTTTGCTTTCTTCTTGATGCTGTACTTTTTCTCTTTAGTCTGACTCTAGGTTATGCCAGGGAACTTTCCTCCTGGCTCCTGGGGCTTCAAGCTTTGGCATCCATGGCCAGCAGAGCTTAAGGTGCTCTGGCTGGCGTGGGCACGTCCAGCAGAGACATGCCCCTGCACACCTTTTCCATAGGGATAAGCTAGACTGACTAGAACTTCTGCACCACCCTTCCTGCAGGAAGTAGGACTCGCCCACCTCTCTCCGGGTTGAATGGAATGGAAGGTTCCATTCTATCTAAGCATAGCTCTGTCATGTTTGCTGCCACCTGCTGTTGAACCAGGCACATTACATAAACAGTTACATAACATTAGAAATGCACAGTGTGGAGGACCTGGAACATAATGCATAAGATGCAGAAGTGGTAACACCACTCTGGGGTGTTACAGATCCAAAGCAGAGATGATACGTGAATGGAATATTTGCATGTCTTCTGTGTTTTGTACCCACTTCTGCTTTTGGCTACCAAATCATAAGACAATTCTGATGCAAAATAGGGACCATGTCATGCAGGCCTTACAGCAGTTACATAGACAGGATCCGTTGTGTATTTTATTTTTCTTCCTTCTGACAGATCAGAAGAAGGGTCACATAAATGAGGATGTCAGCCAGCCGAAAGGCAAAAGAGTGGCCCAGTCATGAAGTCGGGAGGGTGGGAACAGCATGAGAAGTCCGCAGAGTGGCCCTATGACATAGTGGTGAGGTTGCAGCAGCATCAGGAGGCTACAGAGTGGCACAATGACAGAGTGGAGGTGGCAACAGCAGCATGAGGAGGCCACAGAGTGGCACAATGACAGAGTGTGGAGGTGGCAGCAGCAGCATCAGGAGGAGGACACAGAGTGGCACAATGACAGTGTGGAGGTGGCAGCAGCAGCATCAGGAGGAGGACACAGAGTGGCACAATGACAGTGTGGAGGTGGCAGCAGCAGCATGAGGAGACCACAGAGTGGCACAATGACAGTGAAGGGTAGCAGCAACATTAGGAGGCCACAGAGTGCCACAATGACAGAGTATCGAGGTGGCAGCATCAGGAGGAGGCCACAGGGTGTCACAATGACAGTGTGGAGGTGGCAGCAGCAGCATCAGGAGGCCACAGTGTGGCATAATGACAGAGTGTGGAGGTGGAAGTAGCAGCATCAGGAGGAGGCCACAGAGTGGCACAATGACAGAGGGTGGAGGTGGCAGCAGCAGCAACTGCATGAGAAGACCACAGAATGGTACAATGACAGAGTGTGGAGGTGGCAGCAGCAGCAGCACAAGGGCACCTCAAAGTGGCATAATGACAGAGTGTGGAGGTGGCAGCATCATCATCAGGAGGCCACAGAGTGGCAAGGTGACATAGTGTGGAGGTGGCACCAGCATCATCAGTAGGCCACAGAGTAGCAAGGTGACATAGTGTGGAGGTGGCAGCAGCATGTAAGGATACGGTGGTTTGCGCTCCAGCCTGGATCATGCCCTGTGTAACCATGACAACGATCGCTGTTTGCCTCCCAGGCTGGAAGCAGTGGCCGCTGGGCCGTCTAAGATGGCTCCGCCCACCCACACTTGGTCAATAAATAGGAGCCAGGTGCTGCACAGGGGGTTCCACTAATGGAGTGCGCACCCTGCCTGCTCCATTCACCACGAGGACTCAAGATCCTAACTACCTGCAACTCTGAACCTCCAGGAGAAACCCTCACCTACCTTACCCGGCTCCCCCACTGCAGGATCCCTGCATGACTTCCAACAGCAAGTATCAAGCCTGTCATTTTGTTTCACTGACATTGCTCACTGAAAGGAAGGGACTCGCGCTGGTGGTTATTAGTACTGCAGGCCTGGGATTCCTGAACGTTGCCAAGAGCTGTTATTCACATGAACGTTAATCTAAACTCTCATTCCTAAAACGAACTTTCCTCACTATTAGTTTTACACTCTATCTTTAGTACGCGGTACATGATTTTGTTACCCCATACTCTCCACTTAAGACTGAGAGAGCCGCCTGGGGTACACACTGTGCAGCCGCAAAGACACCACCAACACTCAATCAGTGTGCCAAAAGTGGATGTCAAAGGACACCGCAGTTGAGATCCTAACTGATCAATTTGGTGCGTTACACAGCATCAGGATACCACAGAGTGACCCGGTGACAGAGTGGGGAGGTGGGTGGCAATACCAGTACCAGCTGAAGAGTGTGGGTGAAATAAGAAGCACTTGGCATCAGATGTGTGGTATCAGTCGGCTGGCAGCATCAGAATTGTAGCTGAGGCAGGTAGTCAGAAGAAACCAGCGTCTTTTGTCAAAGTGTTGGTGTGGCACCATGGATGATCTAGTCTGATGCATCAGGCATTGGTGGTTGGAAATCCTGGCTGATCCACTCCTGATTCATCTTGACAAAGGTCAGTCTCTCTACAATTTGGGTGGACAGGCGAGTGCTTCTTGGGGTAACTATGGCCCCCGCCACACTAAACACCCTCTCTGTTGCCACACTACTGGCCAGGCAGGACAGCTTTTCCAGGGCAAACTCTGACAGTTGCGGCCACAAATCCAGTTTGGCTGCCCAGTAGTCCACCAGATCTTCAATGTGGGGTTGCAGAGTGCTGTCCAAGTATGCCACCACCTGCTGGTTCAGGTCCTGTTCGAGGTCTAGCTGCTTTTCACTAGGCGGGTAAAGAAAGCTGCTCATCAGCGACTCTAGACTCAAGTGGCTGCTAATGGAGCTGGAACTGCTCCTACCCCCCCCCTCCCACCCTGCCACAGCAGCCATGGCAGAGAAACGTGAGCACAGAGGGCCCCCTCCGGTCAGACCTTCGAGAGGATGGACGATGGTGCAGATAGGCAGCAGCCGACTGACTCCATAGGATGTCTCTGTAGTACTTCAGTTTGTCCTCCCTCTCAGAGGGTGTAAAAAGGCCCCCATATCCACTGCATACTGCCATGTAGTGTCTGGGTCCTCTACCTCGTCTTCCTCATTGCTCTGTAGCTCCTCTGGCTGCTTCTGCTCCTCCTCTCCTTTCACTTGTGTAGAGGGGATGCCATTCTGCAGCTGCAGCTCAAGGAGGGTGTGCTTTGCGGAGTACAAGTGACTGAAGTGCATGCAAAGTTTCCTGGCCATTTTTAGGATGTGTTGCAAATGGGTGGAAGACTTCAGGAACCGCTTGACAACCAGATTGAACACGTGTGCCATGCAGGGTGCATGGTTCAGCCCTCCTTGATGTAGCGCCGACACCATGTTCTTCTAGTTGTCTTCTAGGTCACCATGGTTCCGATTTTGAGTTGTCGTGGAGATAGCCAGGATTCGGTTTCTTGATGACTGACACAGAGCAGTCCCTTCCCTGTATGACTCAGTTTGCTCAGGCAAACGAGGTGCAGAACATCTTGAAACCACCGTGCCCTGCACATGTGGTATGCTGGAGGGGCACTGTGAATTGTCCCTGCAGTGGAGGCTGAGGGCACGGTGGAGGATGAGGAGGCAGAGGCGTACATTGTCGCAGTACCAACGGTGTGAGAACGTGGAGGCGGAAGGAGCGTCACCTGTGCAGGAACCGCATTCACCCAGTGGGCCATAAAGGACATGTATTGTCCCTGACCGTATTTAAAGCTCCACACGTCGGCGCTGCCATGCACTTTGGCAGACACCGACAAGCTCAAGGACTTTCTATCTGGATTGGACTACTCCAGTGGATTGGTTTGTTTACAGGCTTCACTTTGGATGGACGTTTTGATCATATTTGGGCCCATCAGTGATTTTTTATTGGGACTTTACAGCTACACGCACTATTACCAAGCATACTGTTGTCTCTTGGCAATCGCTTCGGTGATCGTTTGCTGATGGAATGACTGATGAGGGGTAGGAGAAGGAACAGGAGCATCAGGACCAGCAGATGATGGGAAGAACAGACAGATCCCTTCGGATGAGGTGGTGGAGCTTTGACTGCCTGAAATCGGGTTTGTGCCACTGGGTGATGCAGAGGCTGGGAGAAGGAAGCATGGTCTGGGGCACGCTGCCTTGTGCCGTGCCTAGTGAAGTCTCACCCCTGCTAGGGGATTGCTGAAGGCCTAGTCCTGTCTGGACAGGTTCTGTTTGTCCTAGCCAACCTTATCACTGTAGGTTGTGCATATTGGTTGCATGTCCCCTCCTGGGCTTGCATTGCCTGAAATCCAAGCATAAGCTAGAGCTTGAGGTACTCACAGCCAGGACAGAGTTTCCTAGGAGTATCTACAGTAAGAAACTGACTTCTAACATAGCTAAGCTAAGAGAGCTACAGAGAGGATACAGCAGAGAGGAGTCTATGTGCAGAGAAAGTATTTGCCTGCCATTTGCCTGCTGAAACCTATTGGAAACCAAGGCAAGTTTGGAAACTGTATGGATTATTAAAAGTAATGTAATTTTTCAACGTTTTACCAAGTCTGGACTGAACTTCAGTCTTCATAACCCAAGTTACCAACCCCCCTTTGCACTGCTTCAGACCACCGCGTCTGGGATTCCAACCAAATCCTAAGGTAGGAGCACCGTGACACGTGCTACACAACATCTTCAGGAATATTGTGGCCTATTTAACACCACTCTGGCCTTCCTACATTTGGGTACATTCTATCATCTAAAGGGAGCCCTGTGCTTCTGCTGCTTAACCGCAGCTGGCATCACGACTACTTACTCTAACAGAGGGACAGATAATCGTAAATACCTCTAGAGGGGTAAGGGATCCCCCAGGCGAGCATAGTGGGATCGTTGCACATATAACTGCACTGCTGAATGGCAAATAATATATATATTTTTTGCCACTAATACACGCCAAAAAGGGCATTAGAACATATAACTGCTCCGCTGAACGGCAAATATATATTTTTTTGCCACTAATACACGTCAAAAAGGGATGACATTTTCTCACTTCACCACACAACGACTAAAAAGCCCTATTTTCCACTAACACAAGCCAAAAAATGCTTTAGAACATATAACTGCACCGCACATGGGCAAATAAGACATATAAATATTTCCTTGTAATAAACCCTGTTAATGGCTATATTACACAGCACTTGCACCCCAATAACAAGAACGGTTTGCTGGAATTACAGAGCTGTATAATAGTGTTGGGTGCAAATATTCGCATCGCGAAGATCGCCATTTCGAGCATTTGCGAAGATTTAGAATACAGTGCTATATATTTGCATTTGCGAATATTCTAGATTTTCTTTTCATCTAAACCCATGATCCCTCCCTGCTTTTTGCTTGTGGGCCAATGAGAAGGCTGCAATGTCTTTGTCTTAACTTTAGCAACATGCCTAGCAACCAATAGGACAGTTGCCAACCCCTTACTATATAAGAACCTCCCCAGCAGCCATTTTCTGCATTTTTTTTCCAGTTCTGATAGACAGCAGTGTTATTGCTGTGCTCTGTGCTTTAGGCCTCTTTCACACGGGCGTCATGTTTGACGCCCGGATAGGAGGCGGGTGCGTTGCGGGAATATGCGCGTTTTTCCCGCGTGGGTGCAAACGTTTGTAACGCGTTTTGCACGCGCGTGAGAAAAAACTCCATGTTTGGTACCCAACCCGAAGCCGGACTTCATCACTGAAGTCCGGTTTCGGGTCTTCTGGAGAATTGATTATTTTCCCTTATAAGATGGTTATAAGGGGAAATAATAGCATTCTTAATAAAGAATGCTTAGTAAAATGAAGATGAAGGGGTTAAAAATAATAAAAGTTAATTTACCTTAGCCACTTGATCGCGTAGTTGCGATCTGTCTTCTCTTTCCCAGCATCAGCTAAGATCTAAAGGACCTGTGATGACGTCACATCACATGGTCCAATCACATGGTCCATCACCATGGTAAGATGGACCATGTGATTGGACCATGTGATGTGACGTCATCACAGGTCCTGTAGATCTTAGCTGATGCAGGGAAAGAGAGGAGAGATCGCGACTACGCAATCAAGTTGCTAAGGTAAGTTAACTTTTATTATTTTTAACCCCTTCCACTTCATTTTACTATGCATTCTTTATTAAAAATGCTATTATTTCCCCTTATAACCATGTTATAAGGGAAAATAATAGAGATCGGGCCCCGTTGCTAAGCAACCATGCGGGAAAATCGCAGCGCATCCGCACTTGTTTGCGGATGCTTGCGATTTTCCCGCAGCCCCATTCACTTCTATGGGGCCTGCGTTGCGTGAAAAACGCACAATATAGAGCATGCTGCGATTTTCACGCAACGCAGAAGTGATACGTGAAAATCACCGCTCATGTGCACAGCCCCATAGAAATGAATGGGTCCGGATTCAGTGCGGGTGCAATGCGTCCTCCTCACGCATTGCACCCGCGCGGAAAACTCGCCCGTGTGAAAGGGGCCTTACTGTGTCACATTACATTAGATAGTTAGTTAGTTAGTAAGTTAGTTATCTTATATATATAATACAGATAGTTAGTGGGAGTAAGTGTAGGTTAGATCGTAATATAGTGTAGCTGTCCATATATACATACATATATACATACTACATACATAGTGCTGTGATGTCACAAGTTCACTACAATACTTAGTGCACCAATCACTAATATGTAGTCCGACCTGCTAAAATGTGAAGTTGCGCGTATTGCGCAAAAATATGAGCATCATTAATTGCCGATTTGCACGCGAATATATTGGACCACTCTATCTGCATGTAAAGCTATTGTAATGTTCTGCCATTCCAACCATTTTCTCCAGTCTCAGGAAACTACTAGCAGCTTGAAAAATGTAGCCATAGTGACCCACGCCTGTATTTCGCGCAAAATACACGCATATTACATTGCCGATTTTTGCAATCAAGAAAGTAATTCGAATATTGCCCCTGCCACTCATCACTACTGTATAATGGCAATTTGGATCCGCAGTCAGTGCAGCAAGGTGTAATAGGATTGTTCCTATTACCCAGGCTGTTAACTCCCCTACTAAACCCTGTTCTGCTTAAATACTGTGGAATGATTCCCCCTATCCTTTCCCTGGACTTCTATACAGGAAAATAAAAGTTTTACCGTCTTTTCTACCACTTTCGCCTGCTGACGTCTCTCCCTGCACTAAGCACACTGAAAAATGGCTGAATCCAAGATGGCTGAGTCTATTTATAGGGCTGTGACATCACAGGGCTGTCTGGCTGCTGATTGGCTGCATGCATGGCATTGTGGGTGATCCCTCGTTCCCAGAGTTCCTTGCTCCATGTCCTAACATGTGCAGCAGCCATTTTACAAAAAAATGTGATTCTTTACAACGAAAAGTGAGGAAATTCAGATTTGGTGTGAATCGAATTTTTCCTGAAATTTGGATCTAATTCCACTTTGTTAACTTAGATTCGCTCATCTCTAGTGGTAACAAATCTTAGAAAGAGGAAGTAAGAAGATTGTGAATGAGTAAGCACCCATAATGCCATGCAGACAGCCAATCAGCAGCTAACCAGTCCCTTTGATGTCACAGCCCTATAAATAGTCTCTTCCTGCCCTATCTCAACCATTTCACAGTGAACTTAGGCCAAGGACAGACGCTACAGGCACTAGGGAAAGTTTTTATGGAAGCTTTTGTTCACAAAATATTACTATTGAGCAGTTTGGGGACAGCTTATTCATAGTGTAGGGAAAGGATAGGGAGGTATTATCCACACTTTAGGGAAAGAGAAGGGAGCAATAGAAGAGTGTACAGCCTGGGTAATAGGAGCTATTCTATTTCTATTACACCTTATTGCACTAATTGGGGTTACAAAAAGTGATCTAATATTACAGATTTTAGGTTGTTTGCATTCTTTGATACATCAGTAATTGCATTAACCCCTTAAGGACGAAGGGCGTACATGTACGCCCTTCGTCCGCACTTTAAAGATGGCGCCCGCTCCCGCACGGAGCGGGCGCATGAGCTGCGGGTAAATGCTTGATTCATCAAGCTGACACCCGCAGCTCATGTCCGTGACCGGCAGCGATGCCGATCGCGGACATTTAACCCCTCAGATGCCGTGGTCAATCCTGACCACGGCATCTGATGGAGCACAAACCGAAAGTTTCACTTTCGGTTTGTGCTCCAGCTCCCTGATGGCCACAAGGGGAGCCGGGCATGCATTTAGTACCCTAGGTTTCTGTGAATGAAACCTAGGTTACTACATAGTATTCCTATGGAGCCTATGACTGTAATAGGCTCCATAGGAAATATGCGATTTTTCATATATTCCAATGCTATTGCATTGGAATATATGAGAATAACAATCTGATGATTGCATCTTATAGTTCCCTATGGGAACTATAAGAAAGTGGTAAAAAAAAAAAAAAGTTTAAAAATAAAAATAAAATAAAAAAATATAAAAATTCAAATCACCCCCTTTCCCCAAAATGAAAATAAAATAAATAAAAAAATAAAAAAATTACACATAATGGGTGTCGTAATGTGCAAAACGCCCATACTATAATAATATTAAAAATATTCACCATACGGTAAACATAAAAACGAAAAAAAATGAATAAAAAGTGATCAAAACATCATACGCACCCCATAATGGTATCAATTAAAAGTTCAGATTGCCCCGCAAAAAATGAGCCCCTACACTGCTCCGTACGCATAATTACAAAAAAGTTATAGGGGTCAAAACATGGTGACAAAAATAAAATAAAAAAATTCCCACTTTTAATTTTTTTCACTATCAAAACATAAGAAAAACTATACATATTAGGTATTGCCGGATTCGTACTGACCTGAAGAATAAAATTAACCAGTCAGTTTTATCGCAAATCGAACGTTGTAATTTAAAAACCCGTAAAACTGTGGTGAAATTGCTTTTTTTTTGCAATTTCACCCCATTTGGAATTTTTTTCCCGTTTCCCACTACATCACATGCAAAAATAAATGGTAGCGTTAAAAAGTACAACTTGTCCCGCAAAAAACAAGCCGTCATATGGCTATGTGAGCGGAAATATAAAAATGTTATGGCTTTTGGAAGGCAGGGAGCGCAAAACAAAAATGCAAAAATCCCAAAACCCCCGGTCCTTAAGGGGTTAAGCCTTGCTTCTGTTATTGGGGTGAAATTGCAGTTTGATAATACAGAATTTGGAGTATTCACGTTCTTTCATATATCATTCAAGTTGACTCGGTCTTCTAAATCATCTCAAGTGACATCAGACACCCCCAAGCCAGGTATTGGTGGGTTCTTCTCACCATGTTTAGTTGGCATGACCAACAAACAAGCACCATGCACCTACCTGTCCTGAACCTGCCTCTTTCATTTTCTGTTCCTTCTGCTCAAGAAGGATTGTATGCCTTTGTAATGCCCCCGAGTGGCATTACCAGCCCCACTCCCTGCTTCTGTTTAGGCAAGTCAATAATAATGTCTTGTAATGCATTTATTCTAGGTCCTCCACATTGTACATTTCCTGTTATTCATGTCATTTTGTTCATGTAATGTGCTTGGTTTCCCAGCGGGGGCAGCAACCCTTGGCAGTGTTACACTAGCAGAGAGTGGAACTAGATTCCAGGTCTCTATGCCTCTCTAGGAAGGGCAGGAAGTTAGATAGGAGAGGGAGTGAGGCTTTCCCTGCTAGAGGGAGGTTGTGTGGTGAGAGGCTTGCCCCTGCTGGGTGAGCCTTGCCTAAGAAACTAGCCAGGAAGAAGTTCCTAGGAGCACAGATAAGTGAGACAGACAAAGAGAAAGACTGCAACTGACCTAGCAGAGTTGAGAAAGCTAATTCGAGGAAGATAAGGCAATGAGGAGCTTGTTGCAGAGAAAGTGTTTGCCTGCCATATGTACACTAAAGCCTGCTGCAAACCAAGACAAGACTCTGTAAACAGTTTTGAAGTTTATTCAAGTAAAGTTGTGTGTGTGTATTCTAACAAAGTCTGGACTCAATTCATTCCATCACCATCCAAGTTCAACTACCCTTTGCTCTGCTTCGGATGGCCACGTCTGGGATCCCAAAGGATATTCCAGGTAGGAGCATCGTGACACATGCATCTAACATTACGTTAAACTATATTACAGAGGGACATATAATCGTAAATACCTCTTAGAGGGCAACCCTAGATGCAGGACGGGCGCTGCAATTGGTGCCATTCCACCGGCCGGATGTCGAACCTTCGGCTTGGCTCCACTGTTTAGCGAGGACGAGCTTCTAGAGGACAGTCAGCAGCTACTGGCCAGCCAAGATGTTAAGGAGAGATCTGCTGCTTCCACTGGTAGGCCGACAAGTAGCGATGACGAGAGTCGCGTGGGAGCTGGTGTTGCGAGTGCACAGGCACACGGCTCTGAGACTGGCGCATGAGGCAGCGGCTGAGCCAGCAGGGTGGTAGCCAGGCTATGAGTCAACACAGGGTGGCAGCAGTGTGAGGTCTGGAGCCAAATGTGCCCAAGGTAGACCATATGCAGGATCCTACCTTTCCAGAAAGAACTAGCGGTAAATGGGTTGCGGCGGCACCAGGCAGTCAGCACATAATGCTGGGGGGAAAATGCCCTTCTTGGCGGTGTGGGTATTTTTTTTTTTTAAACATCTGTTTATTAAATTTTGTGAGATTCCATACAATGTCAAACAAGGAAATTGGCTTCAGAAGTGCAGGAAGTTTACATTCACTTCGCAGCAGTATAGCAGTACAGGAATCAGTACAGATCACAAATAAGAAGAACAAATCAAGCATTACGTTCGGAATCTCATTTTCATTCCCTTTCGCCCTCCCCGATCCACCCACATCTAGGAACCATGAACTCCCCTCCCCCCCCGCCCCATCTCCCCCCCCCCCCCCCCCGTCTCCCGAGTGCTAGACGGTGTGTCACATTGGCATCAAGGAGAACAATAATCACATGCAGGTTATCGCCTCATAATTAAAGGAGTGGAGAAGGGATGTAGTACACCTCTAGCTGTCTTTCCACACAAAGATGTTAACCCCCTCCTGTCCCCTCCCCTGTGTTCAGAATTGCTTCTGGTCTCATTGCCATGCCCTGGATATAATCCTAAACAATGATGTCAAATCGTTAACTGGTCACCTTGAATAAACCCAAATTCCCCTTCAAGTCCTCCTTGAGGTACCACGCCGTCAGCTTATACGGGGTCATTATACTTGCATATTCCGTGCATGGTATATAGGCCCGGGCAAATAGTTTCCACGTTCGAAAAAGCTGATGTCCTAATGTTTCTTTTTGATTTAGCTTTTCCAGCCATTCCAGGTGGAATAGATGACACATTTGGTCCACTACCATCTCCTGAGTGGGAGTTTCAGTTGATAGCCAAAGACGCAGTAGGCATCTCTTGGCCACCATGATCAATTTGTGTCCCACCGGGGGTATTTTTAACAGGTCCGCCCCTCTTTCTCCTGGGCCCTGATTCAGTTTAGGTTGAGCCTCTCCTGCGTGTAAGATTGCCTGCGTCGGCGAGATAGCCCCATCGAATTTGCTTATTTTACCCATGGTCAGGCTCACCCCCTCCCAGAACCCGCGCAGCTTCGGACAGGCCCATAAGCCATGGAATAGATCTGACCTGAGAGTGTCACATTTGGGGCACGCTGTTATTCTTCCTGGAATATCGGGAGAACTGGGTAGATCAAACCCATATACCGTGTGGTGTAGAATTTTAACATGGGTCTCCCTCCATGTCTCATTAATGATGACCTTGCGCATTCCCGAGATACCCGCCCATACTAGTTCGTGAATCTCCGTTACTTCCAAAATTTTACTCCACTTTTTAAAGATCCCTTTGGGATCCTTAGTTCTCCATCGATCTCTAAGTGCATGGTGCATCATGGACAGAGACCTCTTTGTTTTAATGCTTAGAAACGAGTCAAAGTCGTTTGATTTCCATTCCTGTGACATGTCACTAGCCAGACTCTTGCAATACTTCCTCACCTGAGCATATTGCAAAAATGAAGAATCCCTCAAGGACAGTTTGTCATTCAATTCCTGCAGGGTCACCCATCTCCCCTCTGTCCCATGGAAGAGGTCGCCCACTTTGTGTATCCCTTTAAGAGACCATTTTTTGAAAAGGGCACTTTCATTACCCGGTGAAAAGGAAGGATTTCCTCGCAAAGGGAGGTGTTTGGAAATTTGGTACGGGAGTCGGAAGTAAGTTCTGAGGAGTTTCCATGTAACTGTTGTATCCCTAACAACTAGGGAGGATTTGAGGTGCGCTGGTAAGGAGGGTCGTTTGGCGTGAAGTAAAGCTACCAGGTCCCAGGGCCGCACCAGTTCCCTCTCCAAAGTCAAGTTTGAGTAATGAGACGTCCCATTTACCCAGTCCAGTATATGTCTACTAATACAGGTCAGATTGTAACCTCTGATGTCCGGGAAATTTAGTCCCCCCTCCTCCTTCCTGAGCTTTAGTTTATCTAGGGATATTCTAGGCCTTTTACCTTGCCAAATGAAGCGGATGAACCTACTTTCCAGTAGCTTGATGTCAGCATGCCGCAAAAGGATTGGGATGGTCTGGAGAGGATAGAGAAGCTTGGACATGCTCATCATTTTGATGAGGTGGCATCTGCCCACCAGATTTAGCGGGAGTCCCTGCCACCTGTCAAGTTCTTGCACAATTTTTGCAATGAGCGGGGGAAAGTTCAGGGTATATAACGAGTGCGGGTTTCTACCCATTTTTATGCCCAGGTATTTAATGCTCCCTTGAGCCTTCGGAATGCCTAGATGTTGTGGTATCTGGTAACCTGCTGTCTCCTTTTGGGACAGTGCCAATAACTCACATTTTGACATATTCAATCTATATCCAGAATATGACCCGAAATGATTTAGCGCTCGCACTACCTGTTCTATATGTTCCCTAGGGTTGGCCATGAATAGGACGATGTCATCCGCGAACAGCGCAGCCTTTAATGTCCCGTTCCCTATCTCGATCCCTTTATAGAGATCAGAATGACACAAATATCTCGCCAGGGGCTCTATGGATATATTGAATAGCAAGGGCGATAGTGGGCACCCCTGGCGTGTCCCCTTCTGGAGATGAAAAGGTCTGGACAGGAACCCCGGGGTGTATATTCTCGCCCTAGGTTGCTTGTATAGTTGTGATAGAAAGACCCTAAAGGTCCCCTTGAATCCCATTTTGTCCAGTACCGCCTCCAGCCATGCCCACCTTACATTATCAAATGCTTTCTCGGCATCCAAGGTGAGCATGGCTGGAGCTTCTCCCGGTCTCGGCTGGTGGGCAACCCTATCCAGTACCGTCAACACTGTGCGGATATTAGTCACTGCTGAACGGCCCTGTACAAATCCCACCTGCTCCGTCCCTATCAGGGAAGGCAGAATCCTTGCCATCCGGTCAGCCATAATTTTAGATAATATCTTCGTGTCAACATTGATTAGTGAGATTGGTCTGTAAGATCCTGGTAATGCGGGATCTTTTCCCGGTTTAGGTAATAGTTTAATGTAGGAGACATTTTCCTTATCAGGAGCTGCTTGTCCTCTCAGGACGTCGTTATACCATTTCAATAGAATCGGGGATGTCTGGCTTATCAGGGCTAGAGATGAGCGAACACCTGGATGTTCGGGTTCGAGAAGTTCGGCCGAACTTCCCGGAAATGTTCGGGTTCGGGATTCGAACTCGATCCGAACTTTATCCCGAACCCGAACCCCATTGAAGTCAATGGGGACCCGAACTTTTAGGCACAAAAAAGGCTGTAAAATAGTCCAGGAAAGGGCTAGAGGGCTGCCAAAGGCAGCAAAGTGTAGAAAAATCCCCTGCAAACAAATGTGGATAGGGAAATGAATTAAAATTAAATAAAATAAATAAAAATTAACCAATATCAATTGAAGAGAGGTCCCACAGCAAGGAATCATGCGTCATATCACCCTGCACCGGAGAATGTCACTCTCATGTATTTTGGACCAGCACCCAGACAGAGGATACAGGTCCCACAGCAAGGAATCATGCGTCATATCACCCTGCACCGGAGAATGTCACTCTCATGTATTTTGGACCAGCACCCAGACAGAGGATACAGGTCCCACAGCATGGAATCATGCGTCATATCACCCACCACCGGAGAAGGCCACTCTCATGTATTTTGGACCAGCACCCAGACAGAGGAGAGAGGTCCCACATCAAGGAATCATGAGTCATATCAACCACCACCGGAGAAGGCCACTCTCATTTATTTTGGACCAGCACCCAGACAGAGGATACAGGTCCCACATCAAGGAATCATGCGTCATATCAACCACCACCGGAGAAGGCCACTCTCATGTATTTTGGACCAGCACCCAGACAGAGGAGAGAGGTCCCACAGCAAGGAATAAGGCGTCATATCAACCCCCACCGGAGAAGGCCACTCTCATTTATTTTGGACCAGCACCCAGACAGAGGATACAGGTCCCACATCAAGGAATCATGCGTCATATCAACCACCACCGGAGAAGGCCACTCTCATTTATTTGGGACCAGCACCCAGACAGAGGAGAGGGGTTTTCACAGCAGAGAATCAGGCATTTAGATCACCCACCACAGGAGTAGGACACCATTTAATGGGACCCCGGCAACCATGTCAGATGGCACAAACATCAGCTTCACATCACCCAGCACAAGAGAAGGCCACTTTGAGAGACTTTGACCCCTGCACCCAGGCGGAGGAGAGGGGTTTTCACAGCAGAGAATCAGGCATTTAGATCACCCACCACAGGAGTAGGACACCATTTAATGGGACCCCGGCAACCATGTCAGATGGCACAAACATCAGCTTCACATCACCCAGCACAAGAGAAGGCCACTTTGAGAGACTTTGACCCTGCACCCAGACGGAGGAGAGAGGTTTTCACAGCAGAGAATCATGTATTTAGATCACCCACCACAGGAGTAGGACACCATTTAATGGGACCCCGGCAACCATGTCAGATGGCACAAATATCAGCTTCACATCACCCAGCACAAGAGAAGGCCACTTTGAGAGACTTTGACCCCTGCACCCAGGCGGAGGAGAGGGGTTTTCACAGCAGAGAATCAGGCATTTAGATCACCCACCACAGGAGTAGGACACCATTTAATGGGACCCCGGCAACCATGTCAGATGGCACAAACATCAGCTTCACATCACCCACCACAAGAGAAGGCCACTTTGAGAGACTCTGACCCCTGCACCCAGACAGAGGATACAGGTCCCACAGCAAGGAATCATGCGTCATATCACCCTGCACCGGAGAATGTCACTTCATGTATTTTGGACCAGCACCCAGACAGAGGATACAGGTCCCACAGCATGGAATCATGCGTCATATCACCCACCACCGGAGAAGGCCACTCTCATGTATTTTGGACCAGCACCCAGACAGAGGATACAGGTCCCACAGCATGGAATCATGCGTCATATCACCCACCACCGGAGAAGGCCACTTCATGTATTTTGGACCAGCACCCAGACAGAGGATACAGGTCCCACAGCATGGAATCATGCGTCATATCACCCACCACCGGAGAAGGCCACTCTCATGTATTTTGGACCAGCACCCAGACAGAGGATACAGGTCCCACAGCATGGAATCATGCGTCATATCACCCACCACCGGAGAATGTCACTCATTTATTTAGGCCCAGCACACAGACAGAGGAGAGAGGTCCCACAGCAAGGAATCATGCGTCATATCAACCACCAACGGAGAATGTCACTCTCATGTATTTTGGACCAGCACCCAGACAGAGGAGAGAGGTCCCACAGCAAGGAATCATGCGTCATATCAACCACCAACGGAGAATGTCACTCTCATGTATTTTGGACCAGCACCCAGACAGAGGAGAGGTTCATTCAACTTTGGGTTGCACCGCAAGATCATGGTAAAGTAAAAAAATGAGGATTCAATAAAGAAGTGCCCCAGAGTACAAGAATACATGGTTGATGGGGAGGGAAATGTCTATTCTGCACAAGGGAGGCACAGGTCCTGTGGGATCCATGCCTGGTTCATTTTTATGAACGTCAGCTTGTCCACGTTGGCTGTGGACAGGCGGCTGCGTTTGTCAGTAATGACGCCCCTGCCGTGCTGAATACACGTTCAGACAAAACGCTGGCCGCCGGGCAGGCCAGCACCTCCAAGGCATAAAATGCTAACTCTGGCCACGTGGACAATTTGGAGACCCAGAAGTTGAATGGGGCCGAACCATCAGTCAGTACGTGGAGGGTGTGCAGACGTACTGTTCAACCATGTTAGTGAAATGCTGCCTCCTGCTAACACGTTCCGTATCAGGTGGTTGTGCAGTTAGCTGTGGCGTGGAGACAAAACTTTTCCACATTTCTGCCATGCTAACCCTGCCCTCAGAAGAGCTGGCCGTGACACTGCTGCGTTGGCGACCTCTTGCTCCTCTTCTGCCTTCGCCTTGGGCTTCCACCTGTTCCCCTGTGACATTTGGGAATGCTCTCAGGAGCGCCTCTACCAGCGTGCGCTTGAACTCGCGCATCTTCCTATCACGCTCCAGTGCAGGAAGTAAGGTGGGCACATTGTCTTTGTATCGGGGATCCAGCAGGGTGGCAACCCAGTAGTCCGCACACGTTAAAATGTGGGCAACTCTGCTGTCGTTGCGCAGGCACTGCAGCATGTAGTCGCTCATGTGTGCCAGGCTCCCCAGAGGTAAGGACAAGCTGTCCTCTGTGGGAGGCGTATCGTCATCGTCCTCCGTATCCCCCAGCCACGCACCAGTGATGGGCCTGAGCTGTGTCGGGTGCCACCCCGCTGTGAACCTGCTTCATCCTCATCCTCCTCCACCTCCTCCTCATCCTCCTCGTCCTCCAGTAGTGGGCCCTGGCTGGCCACATTTGTACCTGGCCTCTGCTGTTGCAAAAACCTCCCTCTGAGCCACTTCTAACAGACTGGCCTGAAAGTGCTAAAATGACCCCTCATCCTCCTCCTCCTCCTCCTCCTCCTCCTGGGCCACCTCCTCTTCCATCATCGCCCTAAGCGTTTTCTCAAGGAGACATAGAAGTGGTATTGTAACGCTGATAACGGTGTCATCGCCACTGGCCATGTTGGTGGAGTACTCGAAACAGCGCAACAGGGCACACAGGTCTCGCATGGAGGCCCAATCATTGGTGGTGAAGTGGTGCTGTTCCGCAGTGCGACTGACGCGTGCGTGCTGCAGCTGAAACTCCACTATGGCCTGCTGCTGCTCGCACAGTCTCTCCAGCATGTGCAAGGTGGAGTTCCACCTGGTGGGCACGTCGCATATGAGGCGGTGAGCGGGAAGGCCGAAGTTACGCTGTAGCGCAGACAGGCGAGCAGCGGCAGGATGTGAACGCCGGAATCGCGCACAGACGGCCCTCACTTTATGCAGCAGCTCTGACATGTTGGGGTAGTTGTGAATGAACTTCTGCACCACCAAATTCAGCACATGCGCCAGGCAAGGGATGTGCGCCAAACCGGCTAGTCCCAGAGCTGCGACGAGATTTCGCCCATTATCGCACACCACCAGGCCGGGCTTGAGGCCCACCGGCAGCAACCACTGGTCGGTCTGTTGTTCAATACCCCGCCACAACTCCTGCGCGGTGTGGGGCCTGTCCCCAAACATATGAGTTTCAGAATGGCCTGCTGACGTTTACCCCGGGCTGTGCTGAAGTTGGTGGTGAAGGTGTGTGGCTGACTGGATGAGCTGGTGGAAGCAGAGGAGGAGGAAGCCGAGTAGGAGGAGGAGGCTACAGGAGGCAAACAATGATGCCCTGTGATCCTTGGCGGCGGAAGGACGTGCGCCAAGGAACTCTCCGCCTGGGGCCCAGCCGCCACTACATTTACCCAGTGTGCAGTTAGGGAGATATAGCGTCCCTGGCCGTGCTTACTGGTCCACGTATCTGTGGTTAGGTGGACCTTGCCACAAATGGCGCTGCGCAGTGCACACTTGATTTTATCGGACACTTGCATGTGCAGGGAAGGCACGGCTGTCTTGGAGAAGTAGTGGCGGCTGGGGACAACATACTGTGGGACAGCCATGGACATCAGCTGTTTGAAGCTGTTCAGTGTCCACCAGCCTGAATGACAGCATTTCAAAGGCCAGTAGTTTAGAAATGCTGGCATTCAGGCCCAGGGCTCGAGGGTGGCTAGGTGGGAATTTACGCTTTCTCTCCAAGGTTTGTGAGATGGAGAGCTGAACGCTGCCGTGTGACATGGTGGAGATGCTTGGTGACGCAGGTGGTGGTGTCGCTGGCACATCCTCTGTTTGGTGGGCGGCAGGTGCCAACATTCCTCCCGAGGCGGAGGAAGAGGCCGAGGCAGCAGCAGAAGAGGGAGCAGGGGAGCCTGAGTGAGTTCCTTGCTTTTAAGGTGTTTACTCCACTGCAGTTCATGCTTTGCATGTAGATGCCTGGTCATGCAGGTTGTGCTAAGGTTCAGAACGTTAATGCCTCGCTTCAGGATCTGATGGCACAGCGTGCAAACCACTCGGGTCTTGTCGTCAGCACATTGTTTAAAGAAGTGCCATGCCAGGGAACTCCTTGAAGCTGCCTTTGGGGTGCTCGGTCCCTGGTGGCGGTGGCCTGTATCAGGCGAACTCTCTTGGCGGCGGCTGTTCTGCTTTTGCCCCTGCTCCCTCTTTTGCTACGCTGTTGGCTCGGTCTCACCACTGCCTCTTCCTCTGAACTATGAAAGTCAGTGGCACGACCTTCATTCCATGTGGGGTCTAGGACCTCATCGTCCCCTGCATCGTCTTCCACACAGTCTTCCTCCCTGTCCTCCTGTTCGGTCTGCACACTGCAGAAAGACGCAGCAGTTGGCACCTGTGTTTCGTCATCATCAGAGACGTGCGGACTCCGATGAGGTGGTATTCCCATGTCCTCATCATCAGTAAACATCAGAGGTTGTGCATCAGTGCATTCTATGTCTTCCACCACAGGGGAAGGGCTAGGTGGATTCCCTTGGGAAACCCTGCCAGCAGAGTCTTCAAACAGCATAAGAGACTGCTGCATAACTTGAGGCTCAGACAGTTTCCCTGATATGCATGGGGGTGATGTGACAGACTGATGGGCTTGGTTTTCAGGTGCCACCTGTGCGCTTTCTGCAGAAGACTGGGTGGGAGATAATGTTGTGAACGTGCTGGATCCACTGTCGGCCACCCAATTGACTAGCGCCTGTACCTGCTCAGGCCTTACCATCCTTAGAACGGCATTGGGCCCCACCAAATATCGCTGTAAATTCTGGCGGGTACTGGAACTTGAGGTAGTTGGTTCACTAGGACGTGTGGCTGTGGCAGAATGGCCACGTCCTCTCCCAGCACCAGAGGGTACACTAACACCACCACGACCGCGTCCGCGTCCCTTACTAGATGTTTTCCTCATTGTTACCGTTCACCAAGCACCACAATAAGGAAAAAATATTTGGCCCAATGTATTGATTTCAAATTCAGGCCTTTTTTACAGGCACCTACCACTATCTGCCTATTTGTTTATGTAGCTTATTACACTAATCCAGGCACAGCAGTAACCACTGATTTAGGGGAATATCTCTTTTAGGGCAAGTATTTAGGCCCTGGATGAAAGGTATCCTTTATGGACAGATTTACAATGGGCCTGCAACAGCTGTGACACCAGATTTAGGGTATTGCTATTTTGGCAAGTGAATTTCACCCCAGAAGAAAATATATGTTTTTGCGGATACTAATATAGTTTGCCAGGCTCAGCTGTGACACCAGATTTAGTGGATTGCTATTTTGGCAAGTGAATTTCACCCCAGAACAAAATATATGTTTTTGCGGATACTATTATAGTTTGACAGGCTCAGCTGTGACACCAGATTTAGGGGTTGCTATATTGGCAAGTGAATTTCACCCCAGAAGAAAATATATGTTTTTGCGGATACTAATATAGTTTGCCAGGCACAGCTGTGACACCAGATTTAGGGTGTTGCTATTTTGGCAAGTGAATTTCACCCCAGAACAAAATATATGTTTTTACGGATACTAATATAGTTTGCCAGGCTCAGCTGTGACACCAGATTTAGTGGTGTTGCTATTTTGGCAAGTGAATTTCACCCCAGAAGAAAATATATGTTTTTATGGATACTAATATAGTTTGCCAGGCTCAGCTGTGACACCAGATTTAGGGTGTTGCTATTTTGGCAAGTGAATTTCACCCCAGAACAAAATATATGTTTTTGCGGATAATAATATAGTTTGCCAGGCTCAGCTGTGACACCAGATTTAGTGGATTGCTATTTTGGCAAGTGAATTTCACCCCAGAACAAAATATATGTTTTTGCGGATACTAATATAGTTTGCCAGGCTCAGCTGTGACACCAGATTTAGAGGATTGCTATTTTGGCAAGTGAATTTCACCCCAGAACAAAATATATGTTTTTGCGGATACTAATATAGTTTGCCAGGCTCAGCTGTGACACCAGATTTAGAGTGATTGCTATTTTGGCAAGTGAATTTCACCCCAGAAGAAAATATATGTTTTTGCGGATACTAATATAGTTTGCCAGGCTCAGCTGTGACACCAGATTTAGGGTGTTGCTATTTTGGCAAGTGAATTTCACCCCAGAAGAAAATATATGTTTTTGCGGATACTAATATAGTTTGCCAGGCTCAGCTGTGACACCAGATTTAGAGGATTGCTATTTTGGCAAGTGAATTTCACCCCAGAACAAAATATATGTTTTTGCGGATAATAATATAGTTTGCCAGGCTCAGCTGTGACACCAGATTTAGTGGATTGCTATTTTGGCAAGTGAATTTCACCCCAGAACAAAATATATGTTTTTACGGATAATAATATAGTTTGCCAGGCTCAGCTGTGACACCAGATTTAGTGGATTGCTATTTTGGCAAGTGAATTTCACCCCAGAACAAAATATATGTTTTTGCGGATAATAATATAGTTTGCCAGGCTCAGCTGTGACACCAGATTTAGTGGATTGCTATTTTGGCAAGTGAATTTCACCCCAGAAGAAAATATATGTTTTTGCGGATACTAATATAGTTTGCCAGGCTCAGCTGTGACACCAGATTTAGGGTGTTGCTATTTTGGCAAGTGAATTTCACCCCAGAAGAAAATATATGTTTTTGCGGATACTAATATAGTTTGCCAGGCTCAGCTGTGACACCAGATTTAGAGGATTGCTATTTTGGCAAGTGAATTTCACCCCAGAACAAAATATATGTTTTTGCGGATACTAATATAGTTTGCCAGGCTCAGCTGTGACACCAGATTTAGTGGATTGCTATTTTGGCAAGTGAATTTCACCCCAGAACAAAATATATGTTTTTGCGGATAATAATATAGTTTGCCAGGCTCAGCTGTGACACCAGATTTAGTGGATTGCTATTTTGGCAAGTGAATTTAACCCCAGAACAAAATATATGTTTTTGCGGATACTAATATAGTTTGCCAGGCACAGCTGTGACACCAGATTTAGGGTGTTGCTATTTTGGCAAGTGAATTTCACCCCAGAAGAAAATATATGTTTTTACGGATACTAATATAGTTTGCCAGGCACAGCTGTGACACCAGATTTAGGGTGTTGCTATTTTGGCAAGTGAATTTCACCCCAGAACAAAATATATGTTTTGGAGGAAACACTAATATATTTTGCCAGCCACTGCTGAAACCACTGATGTATGGTATTGCTATTTTGGCAATTGAATTTAACCCCAAACCAAAATATCTGTTTTGGCGGACACTATTATATTTTGCCAGCCACTGCTGAAACCACTGATGTATGGTTTTGCTATTTTGCCAATTGAATTTCACCCCAGAAAATAATCTATCCTTTGCCAGACAGCAGACAGTATTATGCTTGTCTAGCCAAAGCTGGAACACCAGATTTAGGGGATTGGTATTTGGGCAATTGTATTTAACCCCTTAATAAAATATAGAAATTGCTATCCTGAGTTTCTAGGGGTGACAATTAGCACAGCCAAGCCCCTGATGGAGGATATAGCAAAAAAAAAATAGTATTGAAGCATTGATGGATGTGTGGCAGCTTGTTCTGGAGCACCACAAGTCACAAAATGGCCGCCGATCAACCCAGAAAATAAGTGACAGAAAAACGCTCTGTGCAGCCAAAAACCAGCAATCAAGTAAATAGCAGAAGTTCACTGATTCTCAGCTGCAGATCGATCCGTTCATTAGGTGCTGTTGCTGACTTTTCCCTGCCTATCTCGCCCTCACAGAAGCTGCATCCTCTCCCTACACTAGTCAGAGCAGTGTGACGTGCGGCGCTACGTGACTCCAGCTTAAATAGAGGCTGGGTCACATGCTGCACTTGGCCAATCACAGCCATGCCATTAGTAGGCATGGCTGTGATGGCTTCTTAGGGCAAGAAGTAAGACGCTAGCTGATTGGCTGCTGTGCAGCCCTTCAGAAAGCGGGAAGAAATCGACGAACACCGAACCCGAACCCGAACTTTTTTGAAAATGTCCGGGTTCGGGTCCGGGTCCCGGACACCCCAAAATTCGGTACGAACCCGAACGATGCGCGAACTGTTCGCTCAACACTAATCAGGGCTTTATAGTATTCCCCAGGAAAGCCATCCGGACCCGGTGTCTTGTTGTTTCCCAGATGTTTGATAACAGATTGTAGTTCCTCCAGACCAATCTCACCACCAAGGTATTGAAGCTGTTCCTCACTTATACGTGGTAGTTTAACTTTTCCCAAGAGTGTGTCAGTAAGGTCAGGTTTAGTGTCATCCTGATATAATTGCTCATAAAAATTTCCTAACAGAGAACTTATTTCCGAGGGGTCCGTAACGGTTTTCCCTCTCCCTTCCTTCAGTCCTGATATGAACTGAGGATTGCGCCTCCCCTTGGCCAAATTGGCCATAAGGCGGCCCGACTTGTTACCGAATTTATGCATGGTTGCTGTAAGCTTGGTGTTATTTAGCAGTTCTCTGTCTTTCTCGTTAGCTTCAAAGGTTTTCCTGGCCTCAACCCACTTCTGTCTGTTGACAACTGAAGGAGTCAGTAGGTATTCCTGGTATGATCGTCTAACCAGTAGGCTAGTTTGTACCAGGCGTGCCTGAGTCAGCTTACGTCTCCCAAAAATGTAGCTCATAATTTTCCCTCTTATGACCACTTTGGAGGTGTTCCACAACAGCTCTGGTGAGTCCTCATGTATCTGGTTATACCCCTTGAATTCCTCCCACCAGGCTATCAATTTATTAACAAAATCTTCACTCGCTGCTAACTGTGTTGGGAATCTCCACAAGTAATCTGGACCCTTGGGGTAGGTATCCCTTACCTGTATCCAGATTGGGGAGTGGTCGGATATCACCATGTCGCCAATGACTGCCTTCTCCACCTTTCCCATCAGACTAGCGCTGGTCAAAATATAATCAATACGTGACCAAGAATTCTGAGAGTGGGAGTAAAAAGAATAAGAGCGTTCATTAGGGTGCAATTGGCACCATGGATCTACCAAGCCAGTACCCTCCATTAGTCTGCCCAAAGCTCTATCGTGCGTGCTCGTTCTCGCCCTATTTGGGTTGACCCGATGTCTGTCCTCTGTTGTACTGACCACTGTGTTTAAGTCACCTCCCACTATTACGTTGGGGCAAGAGTCGGATATCAGTTTAGATTCGAGAGCTGTAAAAAATCCCCCATTGTTATCGTTGGGGCCATACACATTATATATGCTATAATGTGAGTTTTGCACTACCGCCTGAATTTGGACTAGCCGACCCTCCACGTCAGAGGATGACCCTAGGACCTGGCAGCTTAGGTTTTTGTTGACTAGAATCAGCACCCCTGCTTTCTTGGCAACCGAAGTCGACCCAAATACTCTCCCTACCCAGAGCTTGTTCATTCTGTCAAAATCATCTGCGGTGAGGTGCGTCTCTTGAAGGAGTGCTATGTCAGGGTTGGCCCTTTTCAAGTGGCGCAGCACCATCCACCGTTTCTGTGGCGAACGTAAACCCTTTACATTCCAGGAGATCACCTTCATTAAGCGGTCCTCCTATTAGTCTGCCTAACGTGTTCTGATTCACCTACACACCGTCAATTATAACCCTATTCGGTTACAACCCTCTGGCAAGGGGAGCAACAAGGTACAGGCACCCCGAGCAAAACTGTTTCCCCCCCCCCCCCCCCTACCCAACCCTGCAAACAAAACTATATAACCGTACCGCCCCTGAACCTCCCTCCTCCAAATCAAGTAGTGGGGCTTCCTTTTTTCTGAGCTGTCAGGACTCTCCCACCCCTCACCACCTATGTCCCGTTCTACCACCATTTTAGAGTCCTATTCCTTGCATGGGAATCCATATAGCTTTAAGACTAAACGTGCATATAGGAACACTTAAACATTTAAAACCAGAAAAAGCTGTAGCAACTGTAACACCAGCGTACTTAACGATCTTTCTCACATAATCGCTGCGTCATTCAGTCATAGCGTCCTCCCTGTAGGATGGAGGAATATTATGGAATCGTCCCCAACCGCCATTTCAAAGGGTGCAGTCTTCAGCTGGTGCGAGCCAGACGATTTCTTCCTTGAGGCTGTTCCCCTACTCTGCGGCTCCGATCCTTCTGAGAGAAATATTTCCCGTCTTGGCCGTTATGACCGTTGTGTCTCTCCCCTCTCATGGGGGCCGTAGGTCTACGTTCTTCCGAGCCATGGATATCTCCGCCCGCTAATAAATCATGCAGCGAGTCTGCTACCGTCGAGGGGTCCGGTGTGAGGACACTGTCCCGTCGGGGAGGGTCACTTTCAATATGGCCGGATATTGTAGCTGGAACCTGACTTGTTGACGAAACAGGGCCGAACATATGCTGCTGAACTCCCTCCTTTGTTTGGCAACTTGGGCCGAATAATCCGGAAAAAGTAGTATAGTATGTCCCTTGATTCTCAGTGGACCTTTCCTGGTCCGGTAAGCCCTGAGGATTGCCTCTTTATCACAATAATCCAGGTAGCGCATGATGACTGGACGGGGTCTCAGCATCTTGTCACTGTCATCGCGGTTAGGCGAACGTTGCAAGTCCGGTGGTGGTCCTATCCGGTGTGCCCTTTCCACCTTATGTTTACCATTCAGGCCCAGTGCCCTCGGTAGGTCCAGCTCGCAGATCTCCTTGAGAGCCTGTTGTTTGACCATCTCCGGTAGCCCCAGGAGTCGAAGGTTATTCCGCCTGGAGCGATTTTCCAAGTACTCCAGGCAGTCTCTCAATACGATGGTATGCCTTTGCAGCTCCTGTATAGTAAGCTCAGACTTAGAGTTCTCCTCCTCCAGCAAACTACACCTCTGTTCCAGTTCCATTAAGCACGTGTCGTGCTGCGCCACCGTTTCATGTAACTGCTGGAAGGATTGTGCCAGCGTCTTTGAAAGCGTCTCTTTAATGTCTGGGGCTAGATGTCTAGCCACTTCTATAGCCAGGGACTTATAGTTCAGTTTGGCTAGGTCCAGCGTTTCCTCTGGCTGGGAGCATGTCAATGCGTCAATAACGCTCTCCACTGCACTCGATGGGGACGCTGGGGCTGAGTCCGCCATCTTGCTGAGCCCGCTGGTGCCTTCCTGAGAAGCGCCGCTTCGTACCTGTTTTCTGCCGCTCCGGAGCAGGTATCTGTCCATGGGCTTTCCGCCTGGACAGTCAAGGGAGGTAGGGAACACTATTCCTTCCCGTTATGTAACGATTTGCAGCGTCCGGAGCTTGATTTAGGTGTGGGGTGGTCGGAGCTCGCTTACTCCACGACCTGCATCTCAGCACCGGAACCGGAAGCTGGGTATTTTTAATCAAGCTGCCGGGGGACATCAGCGTGGCCATTTGTAGAATCTGCGGGCAGAAGGTGAAGCGGGGCCAGGGTGCCAATGTTGGCACTACGGCCCTGTGTCAACACATGCAGCGTCACCATAAAGTGGCCTGGGAAAACTGTGGTGCTAACGTAGTGCTACAGCTTTCCACAGCAACCGCTGCATCACCCAGTGGCCTGCACACCTTCTCCAGCAGTCAAGACTCCATGACCTTAGCTGAAGGGAGCTGTGTTTCCTTCCCATCATGTACCGGTCCTGATGCTCCTTCTCCTCCCCCTTCTCCTACTCCTCGTCACTCATTTCGTCAGTATGTCTGCACTTATCCAACGGTGCAGAAGATGAACGGCCAGGTTGCTGGTACTACAGTCTCTCCCTTTCCATGTCATGGACTCTGTACCTTTCAGAGAACTGATGGCTTGTGCCGAGCCAAGGTGGAGAGTCCCAAGCCATCATTACTTCTCCAAAAAGGCTGTACCAGCCTTACACACATATGTTGAACAGAAGGTGGGCCAGTCCTTCAGCCTATCAGTGTCTGCTAAAGTTCACAGCAGCACTAACGTGTGGAGCTGTAACTACGGTCAAGGACAATATATGTCCTTTACAGCCTACTGGGTAAATGTGGTTCCTGCCCAGTCACACCAACAACTTGGCCAGGTCATCGCACTGCCGCATCCACGTTCTCAAGCTGTGTGTCCTTATCCTCCACCTTGTCCTCAGCCTCCACTGCAGGCAGTGCTACTCCAGCATACCATCTGTGCAGAGCACAGCGGTGTCACAGTGTTCTTCACCTGGTTTGCCTGGGTGAACAGAGTCACACCGGGGAGGAACTGCTCTGCGTCCTTCAAGAGGAAATCCTATACTGGCTCTCTTCTCGCAACTTAAAATCGGAACCATGGTCACCGACAACGGAAAGAACATTGTGTCTGTGCTGCACTAAGGAGGATGTTAGCCAGTGGAAGCTCATACGTGACACCTACCGTTTTCTCAGGCCCTTTGAGGAGGCCATTTTATTTGTCAGTCGCCAGGACTACGGGATGAACGACGTCATTTTATTCTTTCACATTCCGGAGGAGATGCTGATAAATCTTGCAGGACAGGGGACCGGAGACATGGTGCCGACACTTCACGGCCACCTGAGCCCTGTGGGGACTGAACTGGAAGAAGAGGAGGAGGAGGACATTCATGCACAAGCAATGTATACATAAATAGGTGTTTTTTCTGCAGAAGTGACAGGAGAGGAGAAGCAGGAGGACCAGGAGGAGCTAGAGGGAGATAAGAAAAACCAGGCAGATGACCCCGACCCACCGTGGCAGTATACAGTATAGATGGAGGCAGGGAATCCCTTTGAGTTCCTTGCACAAATGGCCAGGTGCATGCTGATTTGCTAACGTAGTGACAGCCGTATTATCACTATTCGGCAGAGGGATGACTACTGGCTCTCCACCATGTTCTCGCTACCTCTCCAAAATGGGGACGTTTTTCCACCTGCTGAGAGGTAGGATAAACTGAACTACTATTAAGACATCCTATGTAAGTCAGTTGGCGGCTGCTTATATGTGCCATCTCCCATCCTCATAAAGGTCTGAGCCTGGGGGGGTGGGGGCTCTCTGCGCTCACATTCCACTGCCATGGCAGCTGGAGGGGGATGGGGGGGGGGGAGGAGCAGCACCAGTTCTATCAGCGGCAGCAGGGCCGAGTTTGCTCTGTCCGGCCAGTAGTGTGGAATGAGAACGGGTGTTTAGTGCAGCGGGGGGCATAAATATCCCAAGGAGAACTCACCTTTCCATCCAAAATGTGGAGAGACTGACCTTTGTGAACTTGAATCAGGCATGGATTAATGATGAGTGGCATAGGTAATATTCGTTTTTGCGATATTTTGCGAATTTATCGCATAATATTCGCAATAAATTTGCGAATTCTAGAATTTGTGATCTCCAGTCATTATTTTCATGATTGCGCAAATCGGCACTAATGATGTGCATATTTTTTGCGCAATACATGCAATTTCCCATTTTATCAGGTCTGAGTAGATATTACTGATTGGTGCACTAAGTATTGTTGTGACATCACAGCACTATGGCCCTGATTTATCATTCCTTCACTCCAGAATTCTGGCATCAAAAAGTCGCAAAATAGGTCTTTCTCTACTTTTTTGCACTTGCTTGCGCAAAATGTAAGCATTTGCTCAAAAATCTGTGACTTTTTACACTCACTCGTCCTAAATTTAGCGACTTTTTGCATTTGTACGCCACTCACTCCAGTTTTGTAATATGGGTGGGAAAGTGGGTGTGATTAGCTATGTTAATGAGTTTAACTTCAGATTCATCATTGCGACTTTTTTAACGCCAGGAGGAGGATGGAGTAGGAAAACTGGAGTAGCTTCTCTAGACAGTTGTGCAGGGACGGCGCGTTCTATAAGCAGACTAGGCAGCCGTGTAGGGCGCCCCTTGGGAAGGGGCGCCGCCAGGAGAGCTGGCCCCCCTCATGCTTCAGCCGCCTGAGCGCTCTATATAGAGCCTCAGACAGCTGCAGCACTGCCCGGGCTGGCGCATCCATAAGGGTGCACCGCCCAGGCGCAGCAAGAGGAGAGCGGCTGACAGGAAGGAAGCGCTTATCGCTCCCTCCTGTCACTCCATTGTAGCGCGGCCGAGCCCTGTATGGTCGCGGGTGTGCAGTTCCTGTCAGTCCGCCCGGGTACAGGAAACAAAATCTCCTGTACCCGCGGACCATACAGAGCTTGGCCATGCTACACTAGAGGGAGGAAGAGAGTGACAAGGGAGGGGGAAGGGACTTGGAAGAGAGTGACAAGGGAGGGCGGGGGGACTTGGAAGAGAGTGACAAGGGAGGGGGAGGGAACTTGGAAGAGAGTGACACGTGATGGGTGACTTGGAAGAGAGTGACAAGGGGGGGGGGGGGAAATGAACTTGGAAGAGAGTGACAAGGGGGTGAACTTGGAAGAGAGTGACCAGGGAGGGGGGATGAACTTGGAAGAGAGTGACAAGGGGGGTACTTGGAAGAGAGTGACAAGGGAGGGGGGAGTAACTTGGAAGAGAGTGACAAGGGGGGGGGAGTGACAAGGGGGGAGGGGAGAATGACATACATTACACACACTCAATGCACCCTTACAAACACAGATTCACACAACGCATTCCGTACACACATTCAGAAACACACAATACATAAGTTATACACAAATACACACTGCTTTCTATCCCTTACACAAAAACACACTGCAATCCACTACACACACACACACTGCGTCACCTACACAAACTGGTATCCTAGCAGCAACACATAACACATCCCCTACACACTTCATCCACTGTGAACAAACTCATGGGTGGAACATGTAGGACTTATGGGTGGGCCTTATGGGCCTACTCACCATCAGGCCCTGGGGCCCAGACCTTCAGCTGTGTAAAGGGCCCCTATGTTGATTCCCTCGTGTGAGCTGGCCACCTTACCACTCTGTGACTGACCACTATGTTGACTTCATGCTGCCACCTCACCACTCTGTGACTGGGCCACTATGTTGACTCCTCATGCGATTGCCACCTCACCACTCTGTGACTGACTACTATGTTAACTCCTCATAAGGTTGCCACCTCACCACTCTGTGGCTGACTACTATGTTGACTCCTTATATGGTTGCCACCTCACCACTCGATTGGGCCGCTATGTTTACTTCTCATGCATTTGCCACCCTCACCACTATTTGACTGACTACTATGTTGACTCCTCATGCGGTTGCCACCTTACCACTCTGTGACTGACCACTATGTTGACTTCTCATGCGGTTGCCACCTCACCACTCTGTGTCTGACACTATGTTGACTTCTCATGCGGTTGCCACCTCACCACTCTGTGTCTGACACTATGTTGACTTCTCATGCGGTTGTCACCTCACCACTCTGTGTCTGACCACTATGTTGACTCAGCTGTCGATGGTGTAAAATGCACAGTGTTTCTGCAATGCACAGTATTCTACACCAATATACAGGCTTTTTGCAGCCGGGAAATAGCTGTTTTTTAACGCGATTCGTCACAACTAAATTCGGATCAAATCGAATATTTTTGGAAAATTTTGCAAACCGTCCAAATCTAGTTTTTTGAAAATTCTCTCTTCTCAAATTATGCCAAAAGAACATGATGGGACATCGAATGTGCAAAGATAATATAAAGTGCCAGTGCTACCAATGAGACTAAAGTGCGAAAATGTATATAACCTGGAAGGCTCAGCTCTCTCTGCAACTGCAGCGCCCTCTCCACTTTCATTGACAGGGCCAGGCAGTAAAAGTGTATTATCAGCCACACTCCCTGGATTTTGTGTGGCTGATATGGCCCATAAAAGGTAAGAATTAATGTTAGGGACCACTCGAGAGGCAACCGTGAAGTGGTGGGTGGCTTACATAATTTGGCCAAAATATAAACTAATGCCTCATCTAACATCCAGCATAGTGGCAGGACAGAGCTCTAACTGCAGTGTGCCATTGCACCTTTGTTTTTACGTTTAAAAATGTTATTATGCCTGGACCTGTCAATCAAAGTGCAGAGGGCGGGGCAGTTGCAGAGAGAGGCAATGCGCCCATTTCTCCTAGAGGCTCATTTGCATATATTAAAACATTGGTGGTCATTTACGATCAGAAATATGCCTATATTAGGAGTATTTCTGGCGCAGATTGCGGTACAAAGGGTATATGCGCCGCAATCTGCGACCTTTCCCCGCTCACGCCAGGTCTAACAAAAGTAGGTGTGGGCAGGGAAGGGGATGAGCCTCATTTTCTGGGCCTCTTTATAACTTCGGCGGATCCACTGACTGCATAGAGGCTTATTAAGACCGGAGTCTAAAACGCTGGTCTTAATAAATGAACCCCATTGTTTTTCTCAGCAATGCGAGCACATCTGAACATGGGACCAACACAGATGCCTTTAGCTGCCCAGACACATGGAACAGGTCAGCCAGTGTCATGGGTACAAAACTGCTGACAGATGCCCTTTAACACATCTTGCTGTAGCTGTTGGGACCCACAAGGAGAAACTGCCATGGAGGCAGAGGAGAAGGAGGATGAGGAGCTGCCACTGGAGTCAAAGGTGGAGGATGAAGATTATGACGATCACGACACCAGCCACAACACCCAATCAACTCAGTGGGGGGCGGAGATGGAAAGAACTGTCTCCTCGGGCACGCTGGCCAGAATGGAAGGAAGCTAGCTTACATTTAGACTGGCGCTGGATATGCCAAAGTTATGTAGAGGCTGGCGCCTCTTCATAACTTTGTCGGATTCATCGCCAGCAATAGGGGTTTTAAGATAAATGACCCCCCTCTGTTTGTTAACACTGTCAAATGTGCGTTTACCAATAGCTATGTATGTCAGACATCATTATCTATTGCAGTCATTGTGGTCAAGAACTTTGGTAGGGGGAAGGGAGGAGAGAAAAAGCAAAAATTCATAAAAAAAAATCAAGAAAAGAGATGACATGTTTTCCTAAAAATTCTAAGTCCTAGGGTTATATATATCAATTTCCAGGGCAATTAGAGCCACTTTGGTTCACGCCGAATTGATTTGAGTCCAAAACAAACTTTTAACAAAATTTAGCAAATCAGAACCAAACTGAATCTAAAAAGGTTTGGTCATCTTTACTTTTAATGGCTAGGGCTACTTTAACACTTGCGGCAGCAGAGTCTGGCCGGCTGTTCCAGCGGGGGAACAGCCTGCCGGATCCATGCTAATGCTAGCCCACCATCCTGCCAGAAGTCCGCTCCGGCCCCATTCACTATAATGGGGGCAGGCCGGAGGTCTGGCCGCAGCATGGCAAACAAGCCGAGAGGCAGCCGGACAAAAAACGCAGCATGCTGTTGTTTTTATCTGGCAGACTTCTGGTGGCGCGGTGGGCTAGCGTTAGCATGGATCCGGCAGGCTGTTCCCCTGCCGGAACAGCCTGCCGGACCCTGTTACCCCCTGACGAAGCCAAGTGCGGCGAAACGCGTTGGGTAGGTGAGATGGGTCTGGGGACGGAGGGCTGTAACACTTTTTAACCTATTCATATGCTCTTGCTTTAGGATTTTCCATTATTAGGGGTCTGCTTAGGCACTTTTGTCTCTATTGATGTGATATTATATCTGTGTATACATATAGACCTGATATTTTTACCTTTTCTGTGAGGAAATACTGTCATAGTCTGAAACAGATCCTTTAGCACGTGCATATCTGGACCGGGATCTCATTTGTACTTCCCGGCACCGGATTAGTACTAGCTGATTTGATATCACTGTATGCATATTGTTCTGAGTCCCTCCTCCACTGGGTTTTTCTCCAGTACATCTCCCCATATTGCATATGTACCCTCATTGGATGTTTTTCTATGTCTATTATGTGTTATCTATTGATTTTATGGATTAAGATTTAATAAAATTGCTTTTGAACCATTTATCTTTGTTGGTTATTGCAAGGGATTTAGCACACATTTTTGTAGGTTGTATTGAATAGTGTGTCCCAGTTAGGTCTCTGGTATTTTTGATGTACAAGTGTGAAAGTAGCCTAACAAACATAGAAGCAATGATGTTACAAAGCAAGCTGTCACGGAAACAGGTCTCTTCGTCGGGCATAATGTAGCAAAGGGTCTGAAGAAACAGAGGATCTCAATAGTGGGGAAAAACGGTTCCATTATGTCCCCATTTATTGTTAATAGGGACAAAACTGAACGAAAATGAGTGCACCAGAATGTATTCCGTTCCATTTGGTTGCGTCCCCATCGCGGACAGATTAACACTGCAAGCATCGTTTTTCTTTCCGCGATGTGGTGCGGAACAAGCTGGATCCGCCATTGCAATGTTAAAGATAATAAAACCTGATCCGTTCATAACAGATGCAGATAGTTGTATTATCGTAACGGAAATGTTTTTTGCTGATCCATGACGGATCCAGCAAAAACGCTAGTGTGAAAGCTGCCTTACAGATAAGCAGTGTGAGAGTTTTATGGTCTCTAAGTTGACGTTATCTCAGAGATCTGACGCCTCCACTATGTCTGTAGCAGACTCTTTACATTTTGTAATGCGCTAGAAATCCTTAAGACAAATTCTGTCCTGCTTTCAGTGTGTCCAAGAGTGTCATAAATATATGTTTCCAAATTCTTCTGGAACTTTTGCCTTTTAATAAGACTACTTTTATATGTATTGCAGATAATGGTCGGCACTGCGTTTGAATGATAGCGGTGCACGTGTCAGCGGGCGGGCATCCCAACGAACAATGTGAAGAATGAAGACCGGCACTCGCTGTTGATTTGCAGGATAGGATTTATTCCAGTCACTTATTGAATCATAGTGACGCGTTTCATCACCAAAGTGTGCTTTCTTCAGACTACATTTAAACATCCTACCATTGTGCCTTAAATACATTATCAGGATAACAACGGAACTGACGTCATATGATGTATAGCTCCTCCCACCTGGAGGCCGATACAAAAACAGGAGTAGACACCATGTATCTTAGGAACCAATGGAGAGCGGGGAAAATTCAAGTCCGCTAAAAATGAAACATAATTGAAGATGTCAATAAAAAGCAAACCAAGCATATACCAAGCATATACCGCCTTCCTTATCCTGTATTTAGCACTCTGTGGAATCAGGAAAGGCACATAGTGAAGTACCGCCAGTATTGATTTAGTGCGCTATTTCAAGTTCACTCACCAGATCCTCCGATTATTCAAACATATCAATGGATAGTTGGTACTCTGGTGAAATGCAGTTGTCTTCACTCCTATGCATGAGTTAAATAACCTTCATAGTCAGTACCGCAATGCACTATAAAATCATTACCATTTATTGTACTCACAAACTTTTTCCATAAAATTGCGCAAATAGCAAAAAATACTCTGGATCTGCCCGACCCGGGTTTCGCTCCACACAAGCTTCGTCAGGGGCGTCCACATGGTCAGGTTCCTGCACGCAGTTATGGAAGCGGAAAGTTGTATCTGTCCTTTATACTTTCTCTCCTTTTATGATCCATTCCTGATTTTGGCTTCCAAAACTGCATGCAGGAACCAGACTGTGTGGCTGTACTCATAAACCCAGGTTAAAAATGCAACAAAAGTTTGATTCACATATATAAATTGCATGGCCAATAACTACATCACAAATCCATTGGAATCACAGTTTTCAACAGTGTCTTTTACCGCATGGTCAAAATCATCTTATGTAGCTACTGTAGTGTACAGTATCTCACAAAAGTGAGTACACCCCTCACATTTTTGTAAATATGTTATCATATCTTTTCATGGGCCACTACTGAAGATATAACACTTTAATACAATGTAAAGTAGTCAGAGTATAGCTTATATAACTGTGTAAGTTGGGTGTTCTCTCAAAATAACTTAACGTCTAAACTGCTGCCAACAAAAGTGAGTACACCCCTAAGTGAAAATGGCCAAATTGTGCCCAAAATGTAAATATGTTGTGTGACCACCATTATTTTCCAGCACTGCCTTAAATCCCTTAGGCATGGAGTTTACTAGAGCTTCCCAGGTTGCCACTGGAATCCACTTACACTCCTCCATGACGACATCATGGAGCTGGTGGATGCTAGAGACCTTGCGCTCCTCCATCTTCCGTTTGAGCATGCCCCACAGATGCTCAATATGGTTTAGGTCTGGAGACATGCCTGGCCAGTCCAGCACATTTACTCTGAGTTTCTTTGACAAGGCAGTGGTCGTCTTGGAGGTGTGTTATCATATTGGAATACTGACCTGCAGCCCAGTTTCTGGAGGGAGGGGATCATGCCCTTCTTCAGTATGTCACAGTACATGTTGGCATTCATGGTTCTCTCAATAAACACAGCCGGCAGTACTCAAACCTCACAGCCCCAAACCATGGCACTCCCACCACCATGCCTGACTGTAGGCAGGACACACTTGTCTTTGTGCACCTCACCTGGTTGCCGCCACACACGCTTGACACCATCTGAACCAAATACGTTTATCTTGGTCTCATCAGACCACAGGACATGGTTCCAGTAATCCATGTCCTTCTTCTGCTTGTCTTCGGCAAGCTGTTTGCAGGCTTTCTTGTGCATCATCTTTAGAAGAGGCTTCCTTCTGGGATGACAGCCATGCAGGCCAATTTAATGCAGTGTGCCATGTATGGTCTGAGCACTGACAGGCTGACCCCCCACCCCTGTAACTGCTGCAGCAATGCTGGCAGCACTCATTCAACCTCTGGATATTACACTGAGCAGGTGCTCTGAACTTTTTTGGTCGGCCATGGGGAGGTCTGTTCTGAGTAGAACCTGTCTTGTTAAACCGCTGTATGGTCTTGGCCACCGTGCTGCAGCTCAGTTTCAGGGTGTTGGCAATCCTCTTATAGCCTCGGCCATCTTTATACAGAGTAATAATTCTTTTTTTCAGATCTTCAAAGAGTTCTGTACCATGAGGAGCCATGTTAAACTTCCAGTGACCAGTATGAGACAGTGTAAGAGCAATAACACCAAATTTAACACACCTGCTCCCCATTCACACCTGAGACCTTGTAACATTAACGAGTCACATGACACCGGGGAGGGAAAATGGCTAAATGGGCACAATTTGGTCATTTTCACTTAGGGATGTACTCACATTAATGGCTGTGTATTGAGTTTTTTTGAGGACACACCAAATTACACTGTTATACAAGCCGTACACTGACTACTTTACATTGTATTAAAGTGTCATATCTTGTCCCATGAAAATATATAATAAAATATTTACAAAAATGTAAGGGGTGTACTCACTTTTGTGAGATACTGTATATCCTCACGTCAATAGGCAGTTTTAGACGAACTAATAGGGGGTGAGAGGACTAAACGAACGTGCCTAGGGCAGCATGACCTCTAAATACAGCCCTGACTAGTACTGCACAATAAAAAAAATTGTTCCCACACTTTATGTAAGTATCTAAAGGTATGAATTGAATAATGGCAACTCCCCCCCCTTCCCTATAAAATAGTAGAGCCTTTTGCATACTAATGTAATTACTGTTTCTCTGCTGCCATCTAGTGGCAAAACTTGGCAATCGCTTTTACATACTGAAATAAGAATAATCCTGGATAATGTCACTTGTATGCAGTCTCTAGAAGTCTGGCTGAAAAGCTGAGTCAGACAGCAGAGCTGGCACAGAAAATAAAGGTGTAATACACATCCGCACTGCTTGACTTTGAGCTCTGTTTCCGTCTCTGAGAAGTGGAGCATCCTTCCATGGAGTGCAGATTGCGCACACAGAGGTAGACTGGTTCCGTAGCAGGCTGATCGTGGGCGTTAGCGCACGACAAAATAAATGCAGTCATGTGCCTGGTCTTTGGTATATTCATACTTCGAGTCAAGTCCAAAATAAGAGACAGGATTCGTGTGTCTTACTATCTTTATAGGGCCAAATTCATCCATGGCAGAAACTAAGACCAATCATATTCTGTAATTCTGAAGCATAATACTGGAAATATTGCTTAGGGGCCGATTGGCCATAGACCTTACAGGGAAATTGACTGGTGGGCCGATGCCTTCCTCAAGGCAGGCCAGCGGAAGCTTTTGGGGACGTATTTTGTGCTGTTGGTAGCAGTATTTTGTGCTGGACTGTGGTATTTGCCTCTGTTGAGGTGGTATATTGTGCCACAATATGGTATTGCTGGCCCTGCCTTCCATCAATTTGGACCCGACTACAAAACGGGGCCACTTTTAGTATTGTTTTCAGGGCAACTTTAAGTTCCCAGTCCGCCCTTGGTCTTATCTCGGTCGCTCTTTTAGTCTGTTAGTCAGTGGATGAAAGTTGTTGGCAGGGGTGAATCATTGATGAGGAAAGCTGAGCCTGTTCCCTCAGGAAGTGCTCCTCTAGGACGGATGGCGGTGGCAATTTAGCCTTCAGCCCTGCACTCATACTCATACACAGACCTGCATCACATGGTTTATTGTGTGAAGGTCCATTTTTCCTGCATATTTATATATTTTAATTGTTTTCTTAAAGCACAATAACGTAAAAATGATCTGAATATAAAAATGTGTAAAATCCAAATTGCATCAAATAACGAAATAATATGCAAGACAGGGTCTAATATACAGAGAGGAACCAGCCAAACACTTTCTGGATCAATATTATAAATGTAATAATGCAAATCTATACCTTAGATCAAAAAGAGGGACATTTACGAAGCAAAGAGGGACAGAGGGACTTGGGTTAAAAATAGGGACTGTCCCTTCAAACAAGAGACTCGGGAGGTCTGCTGCATATAGTGTTGATCACGAATCTTCGAATTGCGAATTTTAATCGCGAATATCGGCACTTCGAGAATTTGCGAATATTTAGAATATCGCGAAATATATTCGCAATTGCGAATATTCGTTTTTAAATAGCAGTTTATGCAAATTTCTATGCAAATTTTTTATATGCAAATTTTCACAATCAAGAAAGTAGTCATCATTTTCTTTATTGCGAAAAATCGCACACAAAAATCAGCATAAAATTAGCATGTATGCAAATTTTTAATGCAAATTTTTAATGCAAATGTTTATATGCGAATTTTCGCAATCAAGAAAATGACTGGAGATTACGAATTCGCGAATTTTCAAATATATGGCGAATATTTGCCCAAATATTCGTGAAATATTGCGAATACGAATATCGCCCCTGCCGCTCATCACTAGCTGCATATAGCGATGTCTTTGTGGATCATAGTATGTCACTGTTCTGTTGTGTTTTTTGCTGCAACAATTTCAATATAAAAATGTAAATGTACAAAAATCCCTAGTCATAGATGTATGCAGGAGATGCAAAAAGACTGTAGGAAATCATCATGTGCGTATAACTAGTGTTCATCGCGAATATTCTAATCACGACATTTTATTGCGAATATTGGCACTTTAAGAATTCGCGAATATCTAGAATATAGTGCCATATCTTCGTAACCGCGAATATTCTAGATTTTTTTTTCAGTACCCATGATCCCTCCATGCTTCTTGCTTGTGGGCCAATGAGAAGACTGCAATATCTTTGACTTTAGGAGTAGTGTTGATCGCTAATTTTCGTATCCAGAATTTTCCAATTGCCGATTTTCGCAATCAAGAAAATAATGACTGGAGATCATGAATTCTTGAATTCGCGAATATATGATGAATATTCTCCCAAATATTAGCAAAGTATAGCAAATTTGAATATTGCCCCTGCCGCTCATCACTGCATATAACAGATCATCTCAAAGGTCCTTAAAGAGTCAGTGATCTTTCATAAAACTTGATATGTCATAGAGAGAAATATAAAAGTTTTGATCGGAAAGCTGAGACCCCCAGTGATTACTAGAACAAGGAGAGAGAAGCACTTGCATATCGCGCTCTCTCTTCTCTCTGCAGGAGAGGAAAAAAAACACAATATGTGAGAAATGCCCCCCTGTCCTACTAATCGGTGGGGGTCTCAGCACTCAGAATCCCACCGATCAAAAGTTTGATATCTTTATGAAAAGTCCCTGACTCTTTAAGCTTCTACAAGATTCCACAGAGGAGATAATGGAGAAGCAGCAGTAGAATGTAACTGAATAAGAGTGTATGTGAAATGTTTGTATGTATGCTCTTATTCTGAATCTATGGACTCCTGTCCTGTATACTGGGTGTAATTCTCAGTATCTGTTCTTATTCTGTATATATATGGACACAGCACAGTACCGCTTCTCCTGTCCTGTATACTGGGTGTAATTCTCAGTATCTGTTCTTATTCTGTATATATGGACACTGCACAGTACCACTTCTCCTGTCCTGTATACTGGGTGTAATTCTCAGTATCTGCTCTAATTCTGTATATATGGACACAGCACAGTACCACTTCTCCTGTCCTGTATACCGGGTGTAATTCTCAGCATCTGCTCTTATTCTGTATATATGGACACTGCACAGTACCACTTCTCCTGTCCTGTATACTGGGTGTAATCCTCAGTATCTGCTCTTATTCTGTATATATATGGACACTGCACAGTACCACTTCTCTTGTCCTGTATACTGGGTGTAATTCTCAGTATCTGCTCTTATTCTGTATATATATATACACTGCACAGTACCACTTCTCCTGTCCTGTATACTGGGTGTAATTCTCAGTATCTGTTCTTATTCTGTATATATATGGACACTGCACAGTACCACTTCTCTTCTCCTGTATACCGGGTGTAATCCTCAGTATCTGCTCTTATTCTGTATATATGGACACTGCACAGTACCACTTCTCCTGTCCTGTATACTGGGTGTAATTCTCAGTATCTGCTCTTATTCTGTATATATATATACACTGCACAGTACCACTTCTCCTGTCCTGTATACTGGGTGTAATTCTCAGTATCTGTTCTTATTCTGTATATATATGGACACTGCACAGTACCACGTCTCTTCTCCTGTTTACCGGGTGTAATCCTCAGTGTGCTGGAGCCAGTCGACGGGTGTGGTTGTGTTGGAGGAGCTGCTGATTGCTGACAAGCTACCAGGGATTTTTCCACCTTTCCCAGCCCAGGCCCTGCCTCTCCCCAGGGAGGTGGTGGGGTCCTGGGCAATGAAGCGACTGAAGACCGAGGATCCTACTTCCCGGGGTAGGCCGGCGGGAGGTAGGGGAGGTGAGCTACCGGCCTCAGTTCCATCTTCCGCCCCGGGGGTCAGAAGATCTTCCAGGAGTCGTGGTGTAGCGGCCCCTGCAGCCCCCGGAGGTGAAGCCGTGTCCATGCAGTTCCAGGAGGGCGGATGGTAGCCCTCCAAGAGGTACGCAGAGTGCTCCTGGGGGTGGGCCGGGCTCGGTTGAGGCTGACTGGGGCACCATGAAGTCCCAGGAACTAATCACCGTTTACAGCTCCCGGATCACGGCCTACCTCCGGGAGTATGAGGAAGCGAACAGGACCCTCAAGAAAATTAGGGAGAACCTGAAGCTTGAGAGGGCGAAGGTTGACAAAGCGGCGAGGAAAAACAGGCCAGAAATAACAAATAAAATAAAAGGCCTAAAAGCCATCATTAAGGAGCTGAAAGAAAGAATGGCGTCCATTCTGGAAAACAGCGGTCCCTTTAAGGAAAAGCTCAAGAACGACGCAAGGTTCAATGAAATGGCTGGAAGACGAAAACAGCAAGAAGATGACTCCACAAGTGAGGAGGAAGAGTCGGACATGGGGGGGCAACCTGCTGGAACTGGTATCACCACAGGTATCCCCGCAGAGCAGGTATGCCTGCCCCCCACTAGTTCCGATGAGGAAGGGGAGTTCGGTGAGAGCAGCGGAGTTGGGGGGCAACTTATGGCTGAAATACGCCACCTGGAGTCCCCCAAAATACGTGAGGACATCTGCTTTGGTAATGAATTACCTGAAGATGAGCCGATGGGAAAGCGGAGGAAGAAAAAGCCAGTAAAGCCAGAGGTGAGGTATGTCTATGTGACCCACCCTGCGTGCCCTGGGCAAAGTGAAAAGCCAGCTCAGGGCACGAACCCCACCATCCTCCCTGGCCCGGTCTCTGCTGTGGGACCGGTGCGTAGGAGTGGGGAGAAAGATGCGACAAAGATGGCGCAGGACGCCGTCCCTGTTTGCGGTAACAGGGGCGGTGAGGAGACGCAGGAGGGGTCAGACAGGAAGGCTCCCAGGACGGGCGGCGAAGGGGACATGGCTGGTGGTCAGGTGGCTCCGACCACCTCTGCTAGTGCACTGGACAAGTGCCAGGTGGAGGCAGGAAAGACTGTTAAAAATGTGTCCAGCATGAAGATGCCGGACAAAACAAATAATGTGACCTCTGTCCCCTCTGGCCCAGTAGTGTGTGTGGGGGGAGGGGAGAGTGTGACAGTGGCCACTGAAGAAGTGGTCACTTCTAGTAGTGTAAATACTGTTTCTGTTAGTGGTGTTGCTCCGGGCCCTGATGGAGGGGTGAATGTTGGAGGTCGGCCGGCCACTGTACAAGTGGCTGGTGCGCCTCATGTAGCCCCTTTAGAGGGGTCTGGAGTGGCACCTGCTGTAGATAGGTCTGGGGGGTAGGGGTGGGCCCGGTCCGGCTGCCCCTCCTGCGTCGGTTACGCCTGGCAGAGGTTATGCTGGTGTGGTCGCCGGCGCAGGGGGGGAGGGGCGGTCCCCATTGTCCTCCCCATTACCAATGTCTGGTGACGGTAACTTGCAGCGGCAACTTCTAGAGGCTCTAAGGAGAGGGGAGAATTCCATTACAGTAGGGGGCAGCAGGTGGATCTATCCTTCTGGATAGACAGGCATGGCGTGCGTGCCTTCCGAGAGCAAGGCGGGGCGAGACCACCTGGTCCTCACCCACAACCGGCCCCGGGTCAACCAGACGGAATGTTGTCTGTCTGAAATGGAGAGGCAATGAAGCGTGCCCTACCAGGAAGAGGGTGGCAGAGCTTCTCTTTCAGATGGGCATCAGGGCATGTGACATCTTTGCCCTGATACATCCGTATGGCACCCGGGAGTTTGATGTCAGTTTTGCCCGGCCAGAGGGTCTTGAACTTTTCTGGTCTGGGTATGAACTGGCAAAAGACCAGCCGGACTGGCAGGGGTTTTTCGTGCAAGCGATAACCCGCCAGAATGAGGTCAAGAAAGTGACCGTTCTGACCCGTAACGAGTCACTTTCTTGTGTTGACATCTTGACCTGGTTGAGCAGGTACGGGGACGTCCAGGGTCTTCCTAGCAAGAACCTAGATGAGTTTGGCATCTGGTTGGGTGCCTGGACGTTTCAGATTAAGTTGAAACATTCAGGGGGGTCGGTTTCCCACATACCATCATCTGCTTTCCTTGGTCGGGATAGGATCATGGTGTTCTACAGGGGGCAGCCTAAGCTGTGTTACAAGTGCGGCAGCCCTTCGCACTTCAGCGCCAGCTGCCAAGTGCAGAGGTGCGCGTTGTGCGGGGGTGAAGGCCATCTAGCTGCATCTTGTGGGCAGATTAGATGCAACCTGTGTGGTGAGTAGGGCACCCGTTCAGTCGTTGCCCACGCTCTGTCGCCAGCGTGGCTCGTGCACGCGGAGGTGAGCCGGGAGGCCCCCACCGCCGAGGCGAGTGCTGGCGAAGGTGACAGGGCAGTGGGGTCGATGAAGAGAAAGACGGCCCGTCCCAGCAGAGACGGAGGGAGGCGTCAAATGGAGAGGGGCAGGTGGAACCCCGTCCTGGGGTGATGCCTGCGCCCTCCCAAGAGAATGCCTCTCCTAGAGCTGAGACCCTGGGAGATAACGAGGTGAATGAGGAACTCAGGAGACTAGACCGTTCCGAGGTGACTCTGTCCTCTTGCTACGAGAGTGCAACAGAGGGGAGTGTGACAGAGTCTAAAAGAACAAGAAGGAAACGTCTGACCAAAAAAATCTAGCCCGACCAGAGTGGCCGCGGAAGGCGAAGCCAGCTCCCCCTGGACCTCTCTAATCCTGACTCTCTTCCCTGGATCTTTCCAACCGGTACCTCACCTTGGATGAGATCTCCGCCTCCTCTTCTTCTGGGGAGGAGGTCGAAGGTGGGGAGCCGGAGGGGCAAGAGAAGGAGCCTCTGGAAGGGCCCGCGCCCCCCTCCAGTGAGGATGCAAGGTCCTCGGGAGGTGGGGCGGGTCCAGACACTGCGAATGGGAATGACAAGGGTGGTGCGAAGGGGAGGCGGTGGTGACTAATGAGATGGACACCACTGTCTCTCTCAAAAGAAATCGTGCCACCTTAGGGGTAGCCCGGGAGGGGTAAGAAGAAGAATGGGAGGGGAAGGAAGAAGGCCGTCTAACTTAATCACTCTGTATGGCGGCACTTACTCCGTTGACCCTGGCGACCATTAATGTCGCCATTATTAAATCGGATGCGGCTAGGTTTGCAGCCTTTGATTTTCTCAGCCGGGTTGAAGCTGACATTTTATTTTTGCAAGAGACCAGGCTGCCAGATTTGGCGGCTGTATATAAAGCAAAAAAGGAGTGGAGGTGTGGTCCATCATATTGGTCTCTTGCGGCTGAGCCGTATAGCGGAGTGGCGGTCCTTTTACCGCACCAGTAGAAAGCCGACGAGTGATTGAGTTAGAAATGGGGAGGTGTTTGATTTTAGATGTCCTCATGAAGGGTCAAGAGCTTCGCCTGATAAACATCTATGGTCCCCAAACCAAGCGGGATCGGAAGCATCTCTTTTTGAGGATCAAACCTTTCCTTTTACGAGTCGGCAGGTGGTCTTTGGCGGGGACTTTAATACAGTCACAAGGTCCCAAGACCGGGAGGCGCCAGAGACCGGATGGCTTATGATGGTGTATCCCTGAATAGCATAGCTAGCGAGGCTCGCCTGGTGGATGTCCACATTTGGCACACCTCAGGCCACAGGGGTTTCACTTATTATAGAGGTAGTAAGATTAGGTCTAGAATAGACAGGTTTTATTTAAAGGAGGAGACTACTTTTTCACCTTTAAAGGTGGTAGAGGTGGAATTCTCCGATCACTGTATGATTATGTTCTCTTTGAATGTTGCAGAATCCCCCAAATGGGAAGAGGCTATTGGAAGCTAAATTCGGCCCTCCTGGAGGAAGCAGAGGTGAGACAATCCTTTGAGGACTTCCTTCAGACTCAGGTAGAGTTGCTGGATCTTTGTGACACTAAGTCGGAGTGGTGGGAGATATTCAAAGATCGGGTGGCAAAATTCTTCCGCCAGCTCTCGAGCCTCAGGTCCCTGGACAAGTATCGCTTGTATCAGGGTCTGAGGAGGAAACTCGAACAACTGGTCTCGACTGGAGGTAGCCGAGAGGATATCTCCAGGGTGAAATCTTTGCTTAAGAGGTGCCAGTACGATAGGCACACATCTTTGGTTTTTGAGAGGGATTTCGGGAAGTACCGCTCGCCCGACCCTTACAGAAACTGTAAGATGTCAGTGAAAAGTAAGTTGGTGACGGGACTGGTCGATGGTACGGGATCTCTGGATAGGTCCAGATCAGGGATCTTGGAAATCGTCAAGTCCTTCTACTCGTGCCTCTTGAGGAAGAAGGATCTGAATCGGGACAGGATTTCGGCTTTCCTGGCTGAAACCATCCCTGAGTCAAGAGTAGACCGTTCTCTTGGTGTTTTGATAGAAGAAATCAGAGAAGAGGAAGTCAGCCTGGCGATCGAAGGGCTTGCCCTAAAGAAGTCGCCAGGCCCGGATGGCTTAACATCCGAGTTTTATAAGACCTTTAAGGACTTCTTGGTTCCCCTCTTGACTAAGGTATTAAATGAGTGCCTATCCTCGGGTGCTCTGCCGAGGTCAATGAGGAGGTCAGCTCTGATCCTTATATCAAAGGGTAAAGATCCGAGCCGTATTGAGAATTGGCGTCCCATAGCGCTTCTCAGTACGGACAGAAAGATCCTGGCCAAGATACTGTTTAATCGGTTGGTGCAGTTTGCACCCGGCTCCTTTCGGAGACCCAACATTGCTCAGTTCCAGGCCGAAGCACGTTTAGTGCTGTACTCGGTGTCCGAGAGGCAGTGGAGCAGGGTAGGGCGGGTAACTGGAAGGGGTACATGCTGGCCTTAGATCAGGCAAAGGCTTTTGATCGGGTTAACCACGAGTACCTCTGGTCAGTCCTTCTGAAATATGGCCTGCCGGGGGTTTGTCGATTGGTTAAAGATCTTGTATTCAGGGGCAGAGAGTTTCCCGCTGGTGAACGGTTGGTCTGGCAGCCCTTTTGAGGTCGGGTCTGGAGTCCGCCAGGGTTGTCCATTGAGCCCGCTCTTATACGTGTTTGCGATTGATCCTTTTATTAGGAGGATTGATCGTGGGCCGTTAGCGGGAGTCAGGATGAGTCTGGAGGAGCCAGAAGCCACTCTGAGGGTGGTGGCTTATGCCGATGACGTCACTGTTTTCGTGTCCTCGGGAGGGAGGCGGAATACGTGATGTCGGAGGTAGAACGCTACTCGGAAGTCTCCGGGTCCGTGATTAACCGGGATAAGTGTGAGAGTCTCTGGCTGGGAGGGGTGATCCATCTTTCGGTCTCCCGGACACCCTCCCAGAGCCCCAGTCGTCAGCCAAAGTCCTAGGCGTTCAATTCGGCCATGGGGATTATCCCACCCAAAATTGGGATAGCAGGCTTAAGATCGCCGCTCAGAAGGTTGACCAGTGGAAGGGTTGGTCTTTGACCCTCAGGGAAAGGGTGAGCCTGATCAAGACTTACCTTCTCCCTTTGCTTATCTATTTGGCCAGTGTATGTGTCTTGCCAGAACCTCTCTGGACTCGGGTTTACAGTCTGTTCTTCCAACTGTTATGGGGAATAGGCTGAACCTAGTCAAGAGAGGTGACATACCGTACGAGGAGACTAGGGGGTTGGGTATGGTCAACCCCGTGGTGTTCCTTGTGAACACCTTTGTTAAGATCAACCTGGCAAACCTCTGGAAGAGAGGGCTCCTCCGTGGGTAGTCTCTTGCAGGGGTTGGTTTCGGCCTTTCTTCCAGGAGTGGGAGACAGGAGGGCAAGTGAAGGATTTGCGTACACCTCACGGATATCTTCCGGCTTATGTCACCCGATTCTGAAGGTGATCCGCCGGTGGGGTTTGGGAGTGAGGGAGATCAGGACCCAGTCAAGGAGATCCCTTGACGAGAGGGTCTTGTTGACCCACTTCCAAAAGCCCCTGGCCCTTAAGGATTGCCCAAGCCGGGATCTAGACAAGGGGTTACAGTTGTTAAATTCGGCAAGGATCCCCTTGAAGTTTTGGGACTTGGCTTGGCGCTGCTTTCACGGGAAGCTGTATGTAAGGGGCAACTTGAGGTATAGGAACTCTGATGAAAGGGGTTGTCCCCGGGAGGAGTGTGGCGACATACTGGAAAGTATGGAGCACTTCCTGCTTCAGTGTCCCTTTAATGCAGAGGTATACAAACGGGTGGGTGCATCCATTGGCTGGCCTAGGCTAGCCAACCTCTCCTATGCGGAGTGGGCTTATGGAGCATTCAAAGGTTTGGGAAGAAGGGACCCATGCACAGCTTTTATAGTTAGCATAGTGGTCAGGTACTTCACATGGAACGCACGGTGTTTAGTTTCAACCCAGCAGAAAGTCCTCCCTGTGGAAGAGGTGTGTAGGAACATTCTGGGTGACCTGGTGAAGGTTCGCTCTCTCGAGTGTGAAAGGGTGGGTACGGATGGGGTCTCTTACCTCTGGAGAGGCTTCACCTTCGATGTGCCTTAGCCTCAGTAGCACTTTTCCTGGTGTTGGGCTGAGGCTTTCACACTAGGTTTTTGTTTTGTATTTAAGATGAGTTTTTGAAGAAAGGTTTGCAATTGACTGAACTTGGGCCTTCGGGTGGATTTTGATATTGGTTTGTATCGATTGATATGTTTGCTATAAGTTGTATATATTGTATGATAGGGTAAGTGGGTGTAGTTAGGTTGGGTGGGATGGGGTGGGGGGGGTGGGTTCATATTTTTGTGTGGGGGGGCCTGCATCCAGCCCTGGACTATGCGGACATAGGAGGACATGAGGCGAGGGGCTGGGTGTGGGTGGTGGAGGAAGGGCTGGCCTCATGGAGGGACAAGAGGCGGAGGTTGGCCCTGGGTGAAGGTGATGGGGTAGATAGATTGGTAGGGGTAGTAAAGGTTTGTATTATTGTGTGTTTATAAAAAAAAAAAAAAAATTAAAAATAAATTAAATTAAATTTAAAAAAAATGTATTGTTATCTCATATTTATATTATGATTATTTAATTTGTGTTTATTATTATTTATTGTGACAAGTTGTCATTTATTTTCTGTTAGAAACAATTTGTATATAGTCGGGGTTCAGCCGGATCGGATGTTTAGGTTCGGCTAGGTTTCATTTTCTCTTTTGTAGTAGGTATGAATGAGAGTCTGCGTGTAGCTGGGCCAGTAGGGTGAGTGGATATACTTTATTCCTTGTTTTATATCTTGTTTGGAAATTTTTATGGCAAAGTTTTTGTATTTTTGTATAAAATTAATAAAGAGTTCCTCAGTATCTGCTCTTATTCTGTATATATGGACACTGCACAGTACCACTTCTCCTGTCCTGTATACCGGGTGTAATTCTCAGCATCTGCTCTTATTCTGTATATATGGACACTGCACAGTACCACTTCTCCTGTCCTGTATACTGGGTGTAATCCTCAGTATCTGCTCTTATTCTGTATATATATGGACACTGCACAGTACCACTTCTCCTGTCCTGTATACCGGGTGTAATTCTCAGTATCTGCTCTTATTCTGTATATATGGAGACTGCACAGTACCGCTTCTCCTGTCCTGTATACCGGGTGTAATTCTCAGTATCTGCTCTTATTCTATATATATAGACACTGCACAGTACCACTTCTCCTGTCCTGTATACCGGGTGTAATTCTCAGTATCTGCTCTTATTCTGTATATATACACTGCACAGTACCACTTCTCTTGTCCTGTATACTGGGTGTAATCCTCAGTATTTGCTCTTATTCTGTATATACGGACACTGCACAGTACCGCTTCTCTTGTCCTGTATATTGGGTGTAATCCTCAGTATCTGCTCTTATTCTGTATGTATGGACACTGCACAGTACCACTTCTCGTGTCCTGTATACTGGGTGTAATTCTCAGTATCTGCTCTTATTCTGTATATATGGACACTGCACAGTACCACTTCTCCTGTCCTGTATACTGGGTGTAATTCTCAGTATCTGCTCTTATTCTGTATGTATGGACACTGCACAGTGCCACTTCTCCTGTCCTGATGGAGAATCACATTGGTAGGGAGAGGGTCAGCATGAACAATGGCTTTGGACATCTGATGCAAGAGTTCCAGGAGGGAACACAAGCAGAGCCTTTCACCAAGGGGGTGTGTAGTACCTCAGACTTGGGGGTACTACGAATTGTTTATAATATTGTGCGATGTGTTTTTATTGTTTACTTCTGGCCGTATTTCCCAGTAAGGAAAGGAAGTTCCTGACTAGAGACAGAGAGAAGGGGACGCAACCTGCATACTTCCTGCTCCCTTTACAGATTTTTCGGGGAGAACTACTCCTCAAGTAAATCTTTGAGATTCCACACAGCAAAGTGAACTGCTATAAGGTGAGGGATTACAGCCAAGCCACCCATCACCAAACAACCACCAGGTTAGCATCATCTATGTGCTGAATTGCCAACAAACAAACCTCCCTCCATATCCCTGATGGTGCCAGAGAAGATTTGCATTTAAAGCCTGCTGCTACTGTATGCATTTCAAGTTATACATTGCACTGTATTCTACAGTTTCCAAACCAGCACCTGGATCTGAATACTTTTGTAATTGCATGTAATTACATTTTTATTCAATAAAATCTGTATAGCGCCACCTGCTGTTTTTTTTTTCTTATTTCTTTGTCCTGCTCACTGAGATGGCCGCACATGCTCAGTTTCATCAAGAAAAGGTAGAGCATGGACACGCGCCCTTAGCTCCAGTAGAAAAGACACTTTCATTGAGCGTCAGCTTGATATAAATCTAACAGAGCATTGAATGCTGGATCAATGTTAGGTGCTTCTAGCTTTTTAGAAAGAGGTAGTCTTGTAGTATATGATACCTGATTTTCATTTCTTACATTAATCATGGGATAACTCCTTTAATAAAAAAAAGCCTTTGTTATGTTTCACTCTGGCCTTCTTCTCCAATGCTATAATTCCACTGCACTGATCCCCATGAAGTAATAGCCTGAGAGAGTACACTGTGACACAACACTTCATCGGGGTCACTACCACTCATATCCTCCACACCGTCTCTTCAGGAGGTTGGTATACATCCATAACTGAATGTGTGGCCATGTGGCCAAACTATTCGCAACCCGCCATTAGATTATGTGGAAGCTGGACTCCCACCTGGACAAGTTGATGGTGGTTCAAGTGTTGCAGTATCACTTAGTTGTAGTAAATGTGGTACATTTCCCCACTTTCACCCAAATGTAATTCTGTTCTATCGTGTTACACTTTCGGGCCAGCTGTCTATAAAAATTGTCTCATTGTTCAAATGTTGTGTAGTTCTACAAACATGAGAAGCATCACTAGAAGGGTTGGGCGCGAATATTCGAATTGCGAATATCGGCACTTCGAGAATTTGCGCATATTTAGAATGTAGTGCTATATATTCGTAATTTCGAATATTCTACTTTTTTTTTTTTATCAGTAACTTCCCTCTTGCTTGTGGGCCAATGAGAAGGCTGCAATATCTTTGCCTGAACTTAGCAAAATCCCTAGCAACTAATAGGAACGTTGCCTACCCCTTACTATATAAGAGCCTCCCCAGCAGACATTTTCTGTAATGTAATGGAGTTCTGAGAGAGAGACAGCAGTGTCATTGCTGTACTCTGTGCTTTGCTGTGTATATACATTAGACAGTTAACTTAGATATATAATTCAGATAGTTTGGGGGAGATAGTCAGTGTAGGTTACAATGATTTATAGTGTAGCTGATAGGTTCCAGTGCACGGTGTTAGGTAGGGTGATAAGTTCTGCTGTCCATACATACATAGAGCAAAAATATGCGCATCATTAATTGCCAATTTTCGCAATCGCGATTATATATTGGAGCACTCTATCTGCATATAAAGCTATTGTAATGTTCTGCCGTGCCAACCATTATCTCCAGTCTCAGGAAACTTCTAGCAGCTTGAAAAATGTACCCAAAGTGACTCACGCCTGTATTGCGCGCACATTACGCAAATATTACATTGCCGATTTTTCGCAATCAAGAAAATAACCGCAAATTCTTGAATATATGGCGAATATTCACCCATATATTCGTGAAATATCGCAAATTCGAATATAGAACCTGCTGCTCATCACTAATCACCAGATCAAGTGTCAAATAGAACTGGCCAGAAATCGGAACAAGTTGGTCCTCCTTCTCCTGTACCTTTTTGTGTCAGCCAAGCCACATTCACAACCAGTATAGTGTCCTTTTTATCGTTTCCATCAGTTACTTGTTCTCACGCTCAGACTGCTCCTCTGCTCTGTCGTCAGTCATTGATAATGCAATGTGTGGGCATAAATAAAACATCTCTACGTGCTCAGCAATCTGGTTGGGACCAAGCTGAACTCTCACCTGGATAAGCTGCGAGTGGTGCAGTTGCTGTGGTACCTCTATGTGGGGGAGTGCCACAACTTCACAAAAATGTAATTCTTTTCTTAAATTTTATTCCTCTCTGTGCTATCAGTCAGAATTTTTGCCAGGTGTTTGTAGTGGGGCAGGTCCATGCCTTCAACAAAATTTAATTCTTCTCTATGCTATCAGTTGGACTTTTGGCCAGGTGTCCATAGTGACGCAGTTCCATGCCTTAACCAAAATTTGTTCTGAAGCGAGACCTTTTGGCCAGGTGTCCATAGTGACGCAGTTCTGTAGCTTCAACAAAATTCTTCTCCATGCTATCAGCTGGACTTTTTGCCAGGTGTTTCAAAAAAATTGTTTAATATTGTCTTGATTTATAAATGACTGTGACCTTTCCCCGGCACATACCGTGTTCCCTGACCCCATGGACTTCCGGGCAGCCAGACTGGAACAGTGGCTGAAACTGGCCCAGTTTGCACTTGCAATACTGTCTTGTTCAGCCTCCAGTGTCATCTCAGAGAGAGTTTTCAGTGTTGTCACTGAAAACTCTTTTGTCAAAATGAGTGAGGCATGAATCTGTGAGGATTTTCACACGTCCCCAGAGATTGATGAATAGAACTGCCATTGTTCACAGTGAAACAAGAGAGAAAAAGAAGAACACAGCCACTGAGGAGGCACCAAACTCCTGGTTCTCGCTAATGGGTTTTCCAGATGAGAATGTGTAAAAGAATAAAATGATTTCTAAAATAGTGAAAAAATTTACTATTAGAACCAATTAGATTTAAATTATTACCAGAAGTGAAGGAGGACCATCAGGTAAAATATAATAGAATATATTTGATAAAAGCTTGTTAAAAACAAACATTGTTAAAAAACAAAAGATGTAAATAGTTGACTCACTTCGCTGAGGAGGTGGTCCATGGGATAAACTCAAGACATCCAAAGACTTAGCCTCCCCCGCCCGGATCACTTGTAGTATCTCAGGAAAGACATGGCAGTATCGTAGATGTTACTTCTGGTGGTTTCCTCTATTAGAATTACAGGTGGGCTCAACGCGTTTTGGGGGTTATCATATACCCCCTTCTTCAGGAGCAGTCAAGATATATACACAGATAATAGCAGTGGCTGTGTTCTTCTTTTTCTCTCCTGTATCTATATGTAGTAGTTCATTCTACACATTCAGTCATTCCCGGAAGCCCCCTACTCCTTACACTTTGGCACTAGCTCTTCCACCCTTTGGCGCCCTGCAGTTACTTCAAGATTTTTTGGATTCTCTTTCCAAAAAGTTATTTAATTAACACTCTTTTTTTAAAACAAATTTATTTTCCGTCTCCCCTATTGTTCACAGTGGCTATTGATTGTCAGCCCCATCATGCCACTGCCGCTGTTTGCCTGCCTACCATCATCTTCCCTACTTTATGGCTGCTGTTGCCACCACTTCACAGCTGCCCCCTACTGCTGCTACCATTAGCCATACCCAGCTACCGCCACTGCTACTATCACCCGTACACAGCCACACACACATCTACTACCTTTTCTGTTCCATGCTATGCTGCTACTGGTGCAGTTACCATCGTGACCAGATGTCTGGACAAGGAAACAGCCAGAGCTAGGCCAGAAAAAAAGAACATTATCCACTGGAGAAGCAAGCTAGATGGAAGAAGGGAGAGTAGAGTCATTGGAGAATTACTGTTGTGACAAGACTACTAAGTCTCCATTGCCATGTGTTCATTAGTTTTCCTCCGGTGCCTGGACGCACACCCTAGTTTGGTCACCTGCGTGAGTATATTACTAGTGATGAGCGGCAGGTGCCATATTCGATTTCGACGAAATTCGCGAATATTCGAATGAATATTCGTTTCATATTCGTCGAAATCGAATATTCGTCATTTTTTCTAGTTATCGCGATTAACATGCGATTTAAATAATCGCATATTGCGATTTGTACTTAAGGCTACTTTCCTATTGGTTTCATATCTAGAATTAGCGAGGATGACGAATATGACGAATGTATTCGTCTATTCCTCAAAACGAAGATAACGAAGTATTCTACATCTTCGTTTTAGCTACCTATTCGTCAACTTCGCTAAGTCTAGCAATCAAATAGGAAGGTTGACTATAGAGACAGCTGTGTTAAATTCGCTATGCGATTTTTTATTTTTTATTTTTTTTTTATAAATAGAATAGTTATAATAATTTTATCAAGTAATATAATTATTGTATTAAAAAAAAAAATAATAATCGCATAGCGAATTTAACACAGCTGTCTGGTAAGTCAACCTTCCTATTTGATTGCTAGAATTAGCGAATAGCGAAGTTGACGATGACGAGACGAATAGGTAGCTAAAACGAAGATGTAGAATACTTCGTTATCTTCGTTTTGAGGAATATGACGAATACATTCGTCATATTCGCTATTCGCTAATTCTACCAAGCCAACCATAACTTCTGTGCTCATGGAGCGTCCCCATCACCATGGGAACGTCTCCATATACTAAAATGTACTGTCGGATTTGAGGAATTACGTTGAAATCGCAATGCGATTAATTCAAGTTATATTAATCGCATTGCGATTTCAACTTAGAGCTGGGTTTATAATGGGTCAGCTTGCTAGAATTAACGAAGTTAACGAATATGGAATATAGCAGCAGTGCTAAGTTGAAATCGCAATGCGATTAATTTAACTTAAAGTATTCGCATTGCGATTTCAACTTAGCACTGCTAGTGCATAGCATTAGCTATACTCCATATTCGTTAATTCTAGCCTATGTAAGATAGCAGTGCTAAGTTGTAATCGCAATGCGATTAATTTAACTTAAAGTATTCGCATTGCGATTTCAACTTAGCACTGCTAGTGCATAGCTATACTACTCCATATTCGTTAATTCTAGCCTATGTAAGATAGCAGTGCTAAGTTGTAATCGCAATGCGATTAATATAACTTGAATTAATCGCATTGCGATTTCAACGTAATTCCTCAAATCCGACAGAACATTTTAGTATATGGAGATTCTCCCATGGATGGGGACGCTCCACATGAGCACGGAAGTCGGCAGAAGCGGCAACGGGCACTGAGTAGAGCAGCCAGGAAGCCAGGAATCCTCAGGACAGGTAAGAACTACTTTTGGGAAGTAGGAAAGAAAAAAATATAACTAAAAAAAAAACAAAAAAAAACGAATATTCGAAATAGCGAATTTATAGCGCTAAATTCGAAATATTCGCGAATTAGCGAAGTGCCGATATTCGCTAAAAAAATTCGCTTTTCGAATATTCGCGCTCAACACTATATATTACCCACATGCCACAGTGAAAGTATGGAATTGCAAACAGTTCAAAAAGGTGCAGAGCTTAGTCTGATGTTTAGGGTATGTCCTGTTGGTTGCATTGCTTTACAAGAAGTACTACAACCCATGCCTAGATAATTAAGTACAAATCAGCTAGAAAGACAGTGTATGGAAGATTATTCAAAACTGAGACTTTGACCTATCAACTACCTGTGTACCCATGAATCCGGTATGTCAGTCCGTGAATGCTAAGAACTGTCCTAATCTGTTTACATTTGAATTCTTAAGTAAAGAACGGTTTTGTTGCACAACTGCCTCATCATTGCTTCCTGCACTGCTACACTTTACTGTCATCCACAGCTCCACCAAGGGACCCTGCCTTGCACCTCAAAGCCTTTAATATCAATGGCACCTAAACTATCATCAGGCAGGAGAATCCCAGAATCAGAATGAGCTGTGAACAGAAGAAAGGTGCACCCTTCCCATCACCGCACAGGGGAGGGACAGAGTGAATGAGTACAACCACTACCATTCATGCTACTATCACTCAAATCCTTCCCTGTGTCATGCCGTAGTACCGGGAAATTTTAATAAATAACAACAAAAAACAAGTCAAATGTTCTTAATATTACAGGCAGTGTTGTATTTTGATTATGGCATTATATATTATGATATATTCTGGTTCTGTACAGCATCCGAGGCACATCTGTACTATTGACCCTACTGCACCTCTGTATAGATCCAATTCCATATGTGTTGTTCTTCTTCAGATGCACTACACTAAGCACTGGGCAAACCTGTAGGAAAAACATGGTTGCTTTCTCCCACAAACAGCGCATAGTTTGTGTGTGGTATTGTGACTTAGCCATTTTCTCTTGAATGGAGACGATCTGCAGTTTCAGATAAGAAACATGGCCAGCGATGTAGAGCTGTTTCTAGAAGAAAGAAACCATATTTTCCTCATCCTGAACAACCCCCTTTTCTAAATTCTGCGTTTAAAAAGTGCTTCTTGGTTGATGCAGTCTGAGGATTTCAGACAACAGGGTACGGTAACAGTCTGAAGGCTTCTGTATATGAAATATGTCAGTGAGGGATCCTCATGGTCCTGTTATGAAAGGGATGTTGATGTCTTCATCACAACTGTGGTAAGACAATGGTAGAGCTGAGTTGTTTTCACTGGTCTGTGTAGGTCTTGGTTTCCATAGGACATTCTTGGCTTAGGATGGCCTGAAAACAAAATATTTAAATTATGCTACACAAAGACAGTAATATCTACTATAGAAGCAGGTTATGTGCTGCTATGGGGCACCTGAATATGGGTGGGCCCCACTCCCTGTATTATCATGTGGGGAAGGTGTGCACTGATTTTGGTGGGATTGAGCAACTAACTTCTGTGTATGGGGCTGTACTGACTGTCCCTGACAGATAATGTGAACTATACATTGTTTTCATGAGCGATTAGCCACCTTCAGAGGGTTTGGCCCTGATCTTCTACCCTCTCCCCATTTAAAACTCATGCATGCTCAGCTGGATCTGGAGTGCATGTGAATGTGGGAGGCGGGAGGAGTAGCTGTTAGATGAATGAGCATTTAGATGACAACACTGGAGGATGTATGGCCAGATTTAGACCAGCATTTTGTGCTCCACTATTGTTCGCCTTTTCAATAGCACTAAAGTTTTTTGCCATTAACGACCACTACCTTACTGCGTGAATCTAGTGCACAGCTTTGATGGTTCTAAACTTTCTCTGGATATCTGTTCTCTTTCTTTGAGGGATACTCTTTCAATTAAGTAGCTCTAGCAGCTTTTCAGTCTCATGAGTGGTGCCACCTGGAAGAGGCATCTCTCGGGGACGATTTTGTAGTTTCTCTCAGCAAAAACTCAGACGTTACTTACCCAAGTCTGCCAGTTACTTAACTATTTGTTGCCCATATATTGCTATCAGCTACTGTGCTTTAACAGTAAATCACAACAATTAACTCAGTCCCATCAAATTAAACTTTTGGAGTGGTCTACAGAAGCACTGCATTTCTACTTCCTGGTCTCTCTGTACAAGCAAGAATCTGAGGCAGGATACCACTGTCCAAGCAAATGGCTGAGCAACCATTTACTGTGTGGTGAAAGGGACCAGGAAGCAGAGACAAGTAGGGACCCAGAAAAGCCCTTTCATTTACTTTTAAAAACACAATATTTGCTTTGTATAATTAATTAAAAAAATGAAAATTGCTGACCATTTTCTCTTCTTTGGCTGGTGGGTTTCTAAGCAAGAGACAGAGAGGACAATAGATAATGCATAGTGATCCACTGATCATCATTAACCAGGGGAATCCAATGGCTTCGGCAATAGCACCACCACACAGAGGCCCTGAAATGACAGATTACAGTACATTTACTGTAGTGCATATGAGTACAACATATACACTAGAGTACATATATACACCGGAGACTGTGTCCTGTTTACTGATATACATATCAGAGTACAGTCCTATTATATAAATGATATCTATACACCAGAGACTGCGTCCTATACACTGATATACAGATCAGAGTACAGTCCTATTATATAAATGATATCTATGCACCGGAGACTGTGTCCTATACACTGATATACAGACCAGAGAACAGTCCTATTAATTATATAAATGATATATATACATCGGAGACTGCATCCTATACACTGATATACAGACCAGAGAACAGTCCTATTATATAAATGATATATATACACCGGAGACTGCGTCCTATACACTGATATACAGACCAGAGAGCAGTCCTATTATATAAATGAAATCTATACACCAGAGACTGTGTCCTATACACTGATATACAGACCAGAGAACAGTCCTATTATATAAATGATATCTATACACCGGAGGCTGTGTCCTATACACTGATATACAGACCAGAGAACAGTCCTATTATATAAATGATATATATACATCGGAGACTGTGTCCTATACACTGATATACAGACCAGAGAGCAGTCCTATTATATAAATGAAATCTATACACCAGAGACTGTGTCCTATACACTGATATACAGACCAGAGAACAGTCCTATTAATTATATAAATGATATATATATACATCGGAGACTGCGTCCTATACACTGATATACAGACCAGAGAGCAGTCCTATTATATAAATGATATATATACACCGGAGACTGCGTCCTATACACTGATATACAGACCAGAGAACAGTCCTATTATATAAATGGTATATATACACCGGAGACTGCATCCTATACACTGATATACAGACCGGAGAATAGTCCTATTATATAAATTATATATATCTATACATCAGAGACTGCTTCCTATACACTGATATACAGACCGGAGAATAGTTCTATTATATAAATGATATATATACAGTGGAGACTGCGTCCTATACACTGATATACAGACTGGAGAACAGTCCTATTATATAAATGATATATATACACCGGAGACTGTGTCCTATACACTGATATACAGACCGGAGACCAGTCCTATTATATAAATGGTATCTATACAACGGGGACTGCGTCCTTTACACTGATATACAGACCAGAAAACAGTCCTATTATATAAATTATATATACACCGGAGTCTGTGTCCTATACACTGATATACAGACCAGAGAAGAGTCCTATTATATAAATGGTATATATATACACATCGGACACTGTGTCCTATACACTGATATACAGACCAGAGAACAGTCCTATTATATAAATGATATATATATATATACACTGAAGACTGCGTCCTACAGACTGTTATACAGAACGGAGAACAGTCCTATTATATAAATGATATATATACACCGGATACTGTGTCCTATACACTGATATACAGACCAGAGAACAGTCTATTATATAAATGATATATATACACCGGAGACTGTGTCCTATACACTGATATACAGACCAGAGAACAGTCCTATTATATAAATACTATACTGTATAACATTTATATAATAGGACTGTTCTCCAGTCTGTAGATCAGTGTATAGGACACAGTCTTCAGTGCATATATATCATTTATATAATAGGACTGTTCTCTGGTCTGTATATCAGTGTATAGGACACAGTCTCTGGTTTATACATCTTCTTCTATCTTCTTCTTCTATCTCTCTTCTTTCTATATATCTATATCTATATCTATATCTATATCTATATACATATATATATATATATATATATATATATATATATATATATAAATCCGGAGATAGGCAGCAGCACGTCCAAAGGGCTTGGCGGGTGCAAAATCCTAAGGTGGACGGACAATCCTCCACACGTATATAGATCCCAGAGAAGAGGCAGCACTCCTGAGTTAAATGGTGATGACCCAATTTATTCCAAGGCAACGTTTCAGCCTACTCCATGAGGCCTTTGTCAAGCCTTTTTTTTAGGCCTTTGTCAAGCAATACAACAGTGCCACAAGCAAACTTATATAGTGATACAATAAATCATGTGATGTGGACGTTACAAGGTGACATCATCAAATCATGTGATGTGGGCGTTACAAAGTGACATCATCAAATCATGTGATATGGGCGTTACAAAGTGACATCATCAAATCATGTGATCGAGTATACATATACATAGGAATAGTGTGTCCATCTGTAAAGCAAAAAATATTCATAAATAACAAAGTGACCCAAAAGGTCGGTGTACACGTGGATTGTGTAAACACAAATATCACCAAAGTGGTGAATATCACCAAGAAACGTTGCCTTGGAATAAAATGGGTCATCACCATTTAACTCAGGAGTGCTGCCTCGTCTCTGGGATCTATAAATATATAAAAAGAAGGACATACACTCACCTAAAGAATTATTATACGGTGTTGGACCCCCTTTTGCCTTCAGAAATGCCTTAATTCTACGTGGCATTGATTCCACAAGGTGCTGATAGCATTCTTTAGAAATGTTGGCCCATATTGATAGGATAGCATCTTGCAATTGATAGAGATTTGAGGGATGCACATCCAGGGCACGAAGCTCCCGTTCCACCACATCCCAAAGATGCTCTATTGGGTTGAGATCTGGTGATCTGGTGAAGCCGGTGTCACATGGTCTGTTGTAGGTGTAGCTTGCAGCCTCATTTGTTCCCCATTGCATTGTTGGTCCTGCAATGCAGGTGAGTGGGATGGGGCTGTAGGCTGCTTAATACCTTTTCAGACCTTGTTCACACACCATAGGTAGTCTAGTGGTAGGACCCCATGCCATGCTGAGATACCCTGACGTGGTGTTTGAAGGGGCTCTGATATGTTCCTGATTGGAAATATTGGCGAATCTCTCAGCTTTTAACATCCGAGTGAGGGATTAGCCAGTGTTGTCAGTTGCTTATCCATGTGGTGCATCTTTTTTCTGTGAGTTATGTGTTTATATATTTTCATTCGCACATGTTTTATTTTTTGTAGGATGTTTGTGTGGTGCTTGTGGTTCGCGCCGGTATCCTCCATTGTATGCAATTTTTGCTGGGGATAGCCGTTCGCTGCGAACCACATGCGGAGGAACTGCCCCCCCAGTTAGAAACACGCCACAGTGTTTGGGGTTTGGAGCAGTCCCACCCATTTAGGCCACGTTTGTTTCTGTGATTCTTGATAAATAACAAAGTGACCCAAAAGGTCGGTGTACACGTGGATTGTGTAAACACAAATATCACCAAAGTGGTGAATATCACCAAGAAACGTTGCCTTGGAATAAATTGGGTCATCACCATTTAACTCAGGAGTGCTGCCTCGTCTCTGGGATCTATATATATATAAAAAGAAGGACATACACTCACCTAAAGAATTATTATACGGTGTTGGACCCCCTTTTGCCTTCAGAAATGCCTTAATTCTATGTGGCATTGATTCCTCAAGGTGCTGATAGCATTCTTTAGAAATGTTGGCCCATATTGATAGGATAGCATCTTGCAATTGATAGAGATTTAAGGGATGCACATCCAGGGCACGAAGCTCCCGTTCCACCACATCCCAAAGATGCTCTATTGGGTTGAGATCTGGTGACTGTGGGGGCCATTTTAGTACAGTGAACTCATTGTCATGTTCAAGAAACCAATTTGAAATGATTCGAGCTTTGTGACATGGTGCATTATCCTGCTGAAAGTAGCCATCAGAGGATGGGTACATGGTGGTCATGAAGGGATGGACATGGTCAGAAACAATGCTCAGGTAGCCCGTGGCATTTAAACGATGCCCAATTGGCACTAAGGGGCCTAAAGTGTGCCCAGAAAACACCCCCCACACCATTACACCACCAGCCTGCAAAGTGGTAACAAGGCATGATGGATACATGTTCTCATTCTGTTTACGCCAAATTCGAACTCTACCATTTGAATGTCTCAACAGAAATCGAGACTCATCAGGCCAGGCAACATTTTTCCAGTCTTCAACAGTCCAATTTTGGTGAGCTTGTGCAAATTGTAGCCTCTTTTTCCTATTTGTAGTGGAGATGAGTGGTACCCGGTGGGGTCTTCTGCTGTTGTAGCCCATCTGCCTCAAGGTTGTGCGTGTTGTGGCTTCACAAATGCTTTGCTGCATACCTCGGTTGTAACGCCCATTCTCCTCTGACCTCTAGCATCAACAAGGCATTTTCCCCCAAAGGACTGCCGCATACTGGATGTTTTTTCCTTTTCACACCATTCTTTGTTAACCCTAGAAATGGTTGTGTGTGAAAATCCCAGTAACTGAGCAGATTGCGAAATACTCAAACCGGCCCGTCTGGCACCAACAACCATGCCATGCTCAAAATTGCTTAAATCACCTTTCTTTCCCATTCTGACATTCAGTTTGGAGTTCAGGAGATTGTCTTGACTAGGACCACACCCCTAAATGCATTGAAGCAACTGCCATGTGATTGGTTTACTAGATAATTGCATTAATGAGAAATAGAACAGGTGTTCCTAATAATTCTTCAGGTGAGTGTATATACACTGGAGACTGTGTCCTATACACTGATAAACAGACCAGAGAACAGTCCTATTATATAAATAGTGTATATATGTTGTTATGTTGCGGCCCTGTGCTAAAGTAAAGCAAATTCATGTTTTCCTCCATTAATCTGCACTCAATACCTCATCAATTCCTCAGTACTTAGTTAAAGCCTACTTGCAGACTTCTTGGGTATGATGCCACAAGGTTTGCACATCTTGATTTAGGGATTTTCCGTTATTCTTCTCTGCAGATCCTTTCAAGCTCTAACAGGTTGGATAGGGACCGTCGGTGGAAAGCAATTTTCAGGTCTCTCCAGAGCTATTTGATTGGGTTCAAGTCAGGGCTGTGGCTGGGCCACTCAAGAACATTCACTGAGTTGTCCCTAAGCCACTCCTGTGTTGTCTTAGCTTTATTCTTAAGGTCATTGTCTCATTAGAAGGTAAACCTTCAGCCCAGCCTAGGTCCAGAGTACTCTGGATCAGGTTTTCATTAAGAATATTTATGTATTGGGGCATGGCCTGGTTTCAGAGAAGAGAGGAACCACTTCTCTTGCTCTCCCTTTGGCCTTTCCAGGACCCATTCCTTGTTCCCCAACCATCAGAAATTTCCTTTACTCCACCGCCAGAGCAGGGAGACCCTTGTTCTAACTCTCAGGGACCTTCTTACAACTTGCTTCCAGCAGTCCTACAGGCATGTCAGAGGCCGGGAACTAAATTTGCGGCCTCTGGTGGTCGCGACTAGGGATAAGCGAATCGACTTCGGATGAAACATCGGAAGTCAATTTGCAAAAAACTTAGTTCCAATACTGTACGGGGCAGGAGCTCCGTACAGTATTAGAATGTATTGGCGCAGATGAGCCAGTTATTACTTCGCAGTCTCGTGAGACTTTGCGTAATAACTTCATAAATTAATTTGTACTGTAAAAAATCATTTCGAGAACTCGAGTTCGGTTCCAAGGTACCACTTTGAACCGAACCTGGAGCCAATACATTTTAATACTGTACAGAGCTCCTGCTCTGTACAGTATTGGAAGGAAATTTTATGCGAATCGACTTCGGATGTTTCATCTGAAGTTGATTCGCTCATCCCTAGTCGCGACATCCCGTAGGACTGCTGGTAGCGACCACATTCACCCGCTGGAACTCACTTGGAGACATTCCCCACATAGTCCTTACTTGTGGGTAACGTTAAGTGAAGTGCAGTCTAGTCCTCTGTTAATGCTGGGAGCTCGATTTGTGACTGTTGCCTATCACGTTTACATTGCCGCTTCACGGGATTTGCCAGCTAAGGCTACTTTCACAGTTGCAGTAGCTTTTTCCGGCAGGCTGTTCCATCGGAAGTCTGCTCCGGCCTCATTCACTATAATGGGGTTGGGCCGGCGGTCCGGCCTCAGCACGGCAAACATGCCGAGAGGCGGCCGGACAAAAGGCATGCTACTGCAAGTGTGAAAGTAGCCTTAGTCCATCGTGATAAAGCCACTTACAGGCCTCCCTGTTTTCCTGCTGGCACTATTGGAGACACTTCAATCCAACAGGGCCTAAAGGTTTGCACACCAGCAAAAAGGCTACTGCTGTGAGATGCTCAGCACTTCAAGAAGCTTCCTTGTTTTATATGACCTGTAACTCCATTGACCAGACACTGCAGAGAATGCAGAATGATCCTAAAGTTATCAAACTGTAATCACTTTGGGCCTATGACTAATATTAAGCGGACTGGTGGATGCTCTGGTTCAATAGGTTCAGCCGAACTTTGTTTCAAAGTTCGGTTCAGGTTCCAAACTTGACCCCGAACACTGAACCTCATTGAAGCCAAGGGGCTGCAAAAGGTATCAAAATAGAGGTAAAAGCAGTACAATTTGCAAAACAAATGTGGATAGGGTACTAAAACTTAAAGTAAAACTTTAAGTTTAAAACTTAAAATAACATAAAATATATAAAAAATAAATAATCTTGAACCAGGAGGCGGAGGTCCAAGTGGAGTAGTGGACTTGGTGGCGGTGTAGGTGGGAGTGGCGGAGGGGGAAGCCAACACTTTTTTGTGGGGGGGGTTTAGTTTTTTTTTATTTGTCTGTTAATTCTGTGTGTGAACTATTCTGGTCTACTCTGCCAATATAACAAATAATAATCTTGACCCAGGAGGTAGAGGTCCATAGAGTAGGAGGAGGTGTGTGTGGCGGTGTAGGTGAAAGAGGCATCCAACATTTTATTTTTATTTTCTTATATTTTATTTTTTGGTTTGTGGAGGCCCCAAAACATTGGGAAATAACAAAGAGAATGCACAAACTGCACTGGTGTATAACAATAGCTGGCTGCGTATACTTCTCTACTCTGCCCAAGGTACGGACAAGTCCTGTGGAATCAATGCCTGGTTCATTTTAATGAACGTGAGCTTGTACACTTTGGCTGTGGACACACGGATGTGCCTGTCTGTGAACACCACCCCCATCATGTTCAACACACGTTCGGAAAATACTCTTACTGCAGGGCGGGCCAGTACCTCCGAGGCGTAAAAGGCAAGCTCAGACCATGTGCATAATTTGGAGACCCAGAAGTTAAATGGAGCAGACCCATCAATCAGTACTTGCAGACATGTGCACAGTGCTGTTCCACCATGTTGCTGAAACGCTGCCACCTGCTAAGACGGTCCGTATTAGATGGTAATGCTGGATTTTGTGGCGTGCTGACAAAGCTTTTCAACATTTTGGCCATGCTAACCCTCCCTTCTGAGTTGCTTGTGGTGCCCCAGCTGGTTGGGGCTGCGTTGTCGACTTCCTCCTCCGCCTCATGTTTCCACTGAGCCCCGCTGTCAGGTGGCAACGCCATCAGTAGCCAGTCTACTCGCGCATCTTCCGATCACGCTCCAGTGAAAGTAATAAGGATGGCACGTTGTCCTTGTAGCGGGGATCCAGCAGGGTGGCCACCCAGTAATCAGCACTGGTAAGAATGAGGGCAACTCGACAGTAGGCACTGCAGCATGTATTTGCTCAGGTGTGCAAGGCTGCTCAGAGGCAATAACAAGCTGTCCTCGGTGGGAGGTGTATTGTCTGTGTCCTCTGTATCCCACCAGCCACGCTCCAGTGATGCCTGCAAGCTGATTTGGGTGCCACCCTGCTGTAAATGAGGATTCTCCTACTCATCATCATCCTCCTGTGCCCTGGCTGGACAGTTGTATACCTGCAACGACTGGGCCGCAGGGGCAATATGTGAGTTATAGTGGGCTGATGGGGGTAGTAGTAGTTTACTTACAGTTCTGTAGAGCTCCCTTGGCCGGCGTGCAGTGAATAGAAGGACAGCACCAGTTCCTTCAAGGCACACTCTGTTGTCCAGGGACTCCCGCCAGATGGTGGTTGAGGTGCCCTTGATGGAATGGGTTTAAGGTGCCGTGGAGGAAGGGTCCCTGGTATTCGTGACGGCAGCACGGTTAGGTGCAATAAGGGATAGTGACGAATAAGCAGAGAGTCAGGAGTTAAACAAACTCGAACTTTATAGTTTTAATCCAGTAGTAGTGCTTTGTTATACAATAAGATGGCTGAGCTGCAAATCCTAAAAACAGGCTCTGGTTAATACAGGCTTAGGTTTGCCTTTTGTGGAAATGGTACTTTCTTTAGCTGTGGCTTCCCTTCAATAACCCAGACTTCCGGTACCTGGATCTTGATCAGAACTTTGCAACCAACAGGGCGGTCTCCCTATTGGCAGGCATCAGTCTTCTGCCCCATTCTTTGGACAGGTTGCCTTAACACACAAAAGTCCACTTCGTTACTGGCTGGAAAGCGGTACTACAGAAAGTATCCAGTAACATTGACCTTGGCTCCTTTTCTATATTGCCCTACTGGAGAGTGCCCAGGGGAACCCATTAGCATCTACATGGTTTACTTCTCTCCTCCACTTACCTCTCATGTAACTTCCTGTGAATGGCCTGTTCTATATATATATATATATATATATATACATATATATATATATGATGCTATGGCAACACCGAGTGGGGAATAGATTTAATGCAGTTACCAGACTAGGTAAGGAAGTTTCAGCTATAACAGATAAAATAGACATTAGCATGACATGACATTATAAGAGGTTTAGGGGCCCACTTCTAACATGGAGTGGGACACTGTATACCTCGCCGGTGTTGGTGCAGGAACCTACCCTCTGATCCACTTGTGGACGACTGGCCTGATAACTATGGGAATAATCCCTGTTCTTCCTCCTCTTCCTCCTGTGCCATATCCTCATCCATCATCGCCCTAAGCGTTTTTTCAAGGAGACATAGAAGTTTAACATGGCACACAGGTCCCGCATGGAGGCCCACTCGTTGGTGGTGAAGTGGTGCTGTTTCACAGAACAACTCTCCCATCCATGCTGCAGCTGAAACTCTACTATTGCTTCCTGCTAGTCGCACAGTCTCCCTAGCATGTGCAAGGTGGAGTTCCACCTTGTGGGTATGTCGCATATGAGATGGTGAGCAAGAAGGCAGAAGTTATCCTAGCATGCAGGCAAGCAGCAGCAGGGTGAGAACGCCGAAAGCGCGCACAGACAGCCCACAGTTTCTGCAGCAGCTTTGAAATATCGGGGTAATTTTTAAGGAACATCTGCACCACCAAACTCTGCAAACAAACAATGAAACTATACGGGGACCACAAACATTCATAAGATCATTCATTTACATACAATAGCAATGAAAGTGACTGTTAAGAAGTGGGCAATGTTCGAGAATGAACAATACATTCCTAATCATTGCCCTGAGTATAGACCTATGTTTTTTGTATTTATTGACCCATGTTTTTAGTTTTATTTTCACCGACCATCTGTTTTCACTGTGCAGCGACCTAGGGCAGTGGTGGCGAACCTATGGCACGGGTGCCAGAGGCGGCACTCAGAGGCCTCTCTGTTGGCACCCGCACCCTGGAAAAAGTCTAAGGTCTACCAATATACCTTAGACTTTTCCTGCCATTTATCAGCGCAGGACTTGCTTTGAACAGCACAGGTGGCACACTGAATGTAGGCAGGACATTAAAGTACAGTATATGGAATATATACTACATTGGTATTCAGGTTACATTGCCTTGTTGGCACTTTGCGATAAAGAAGGGGGTTTTGGGTTGCAGTTTGGGCACTCAGTCTCTAAAAGGTTCGCAATCACTGCCCTAGGGGGCTCACGTCTGGGGAATCCCTTATCCTGTAAGATGTTTGAACGATATATGACCCTCTATAAGAGCAAGTTGTCGTGACTAGAGTTAAGCGAACACCTGGAAGTTCGGGTTCGGCAGAACTTCGGCGCAAAGTTCGAGTTCGGGACCTAAACTTGACCCTGAACCCGAACCCCATTGAAGTCAATAGGGGCCCGCACTTTTGGGCACTAAAATGGTTCTAAATAAGTCATGGAAAGTTCTAGAGGGCTGCAAAAGGAAGCAAAATGGGGGCAAGAGCTGACCAATTGCCCTGCAAACAAATGTGGATAGGGAAATGACTTAAAGTAACATAAAATACAAAAAAAATTAAAATAATAATCTTGAACTAGGAAGAGGAGGAGGTCAATATGGAGTAGGAGGTTGAGGAGGCGGTGGACGTGGCGGTGTAGGTAAAAGTGGTGTTGGATGAGGTAGTCGCCAACAACACAGTTTTTTCTTATTTATTTGGGTAGACCCCAAAACATTGGGAAATATAGAAAAGAAAACAAAGAGAAAGTGCGCTGGAGTATAACAAAGGCTGGGTGAGGACAGTATTAATGTCTTTTCTGCACAAGATACGGACAAGTCCTGTGGGATCAATGCCTGGTTCATTTTAATAACCGTGAGCTTGTCCACATTGGCTGTGGAGAGGCGGGTTGCTCTTGTCTGCGATAACGCCCCCAGCAGTGCTAAACACACGTTCAGACAATACACTGGCTGCAGGGCAGGCCAGCACCTCCAAGGCGTAAAGGGCAAGCTCAAGCCATGTGCCCAATTTGGAGACCCAAGAGTTGAATGGGGCAGACCCATCAGTCAGTAAGTGTACTGTTCCAACATGTTGCTGAAATGCTTACTCCTGCTAAGACGTTCCATATCAGCTGGTGGTGCTGGTTGTTGTGGCGTGCTGACAAAGCTTTTCCACATTTCAGCCATGCTAACCCTGCCTTCTGAGGTGCTGACAGTGCCCCAGCTGCATTGGCGACTTCTTCCTCCTCCTCTGCCTTCGCCTTGTGCTTCCAATGAGGCCCCGGTGTCAGGTGGGAATGCCATCAGCAGCGCGTCTACCAGCGTGCGCTTGTAAGGGGTATAGATCACCGCAATCTAAATGCCGCCGAATTTACAGAATATATTTCCCAGTCAGGTATGCAATATAGGGGTAGTTTGAAAGAAAAAAGGGGTACAGATCACCCAGCGAGCAATCTAAACTCCGCCGAATTTACAGAATATATTTCCTAGTCAGGTATGCAGTGCAGGGGTAGTGTGAAAGAAAAAAGGGTTACAGATCACCCAACAATCTAAACTCCGCCAAATTTACAGAATATATTTTCCTGTCAGGTAAGCAGTGCAGCAGGAACACACCCTCCAAGCCACTTGTGACTGACTGGCCTGATAACTGTGGAAATGTCCACCCACAATCTAAGAGATGGATTTACTGATTATATTTCACTCTCAGAAATAGAGTGCAAGCCGAAAATGTACTTTATGGCAAAGAAAAAGTAATTTTTTTCTGGTCGTCTTTACTCTGTAATCCCACCACTATGCCATGAAACGCCCGCATACAAAAGGATGGCTTTATCCTGTATTCCCTTCAACAACAAGGCCTAATTATGCTTTACGCTTTGTCATCTTAATGAATGAAACAGGTAGCAAAACATTTTCCTAAGCCGGCATGCAAGGCCTTAGGACATACTCAACCTTGGCTAAATACAAGGTGCAAATTAGGAGGAGGAGACTGTATTTTCTCCTCAAAATACACATATTAGCAGCAGGTTACCCTGAACGGTGTTAGATAGCTTCTGCAACAATATCAGCTCTGCTATGCTGTACCTTTCTTAGCTCTGCTATGCTGGCTGGGTTAAATAGAAACCTTTTTCTCTTCTGCTGGAATTTAGCTGTCTGTAGTCTGTCTCCTACTTTAATCCTAGGAATCTTTCTTCCTGGCTTAAAGCTCACTTAGCTTGGCTGTAGGCAATGCAAGCCCAGGAGGGGACAAGCAAACATGTAATATTCACATGCAGGGCCTGCAGGCCCAGCAGGGCAGGCAGTGCTCTGCTGGCCGACACACAAACTTCCCTTAGGAAGGGGAAGGCTAGACTGACCTTCACTAGCTAAACTCCTCCCTCTCTAGAGAGGGCTGGAATGGAAGGAAGGGTCTATCCCAGAGTAACTAGCTCTACAGGTAGCTTGCATCATTCTCAAAGTACAGCATTTCTAAGTGCACTAGAGATATTCAAGAGACTAACCTAGAACTCTCCACTGTAGCAGAACTTCAGCTGTGTTTTTGGTGTGCTTTAGAACAGAACAGAACAGCAGAACTTCAGCTGAACTTTCCACTGTAGCAGAACTTCAGCTGTGTTTTTGGTGTGCTTTAGAACAGGTAAGGAATTTGTTAGACTGGTGTTGCTATTGTCTGAATGCTAATGAGCATAAGGCCATTAAGGTGTTAAATTTGTTGTTGTGGGAGGGGCTTTTGTAGGAGTGTGTGTATATATAGCCACATAGTATTAGCTTGCCTAATTGTAGCTTGCATCATTCTCAAAGTGCAGCATTTCTAAGTGCACTAGAGATATTCAAGAGATACTCAGGAGGTAATCTGGGGGTGAGTAAAATCTATTAAGTTTTGTTTAACATATTTTCTTGCATTAAAATGGCAGACCTGATTCAGTGCAGGAATTGTTGCGCTTTCATTTTTTGTTTCACTCTTCGCAGGTTTGGATGCTGTCTGATCTGCAGACAGTTCTCCATAATGCAGAAGGAAATTGCATTTTTGAAATCTGAGATTTGTAAAGTAACTGTTAGACAAACTCAGGCTTGGCATGTTGCAATGCCACTGCCACAAAGGCCCCCCAGAAATGGAAGATGGGTTACTGTAGGTTCTGGTAGACTTAGAGCTGTTGATAGAAGACATGTCCCACAGTCTGTGGCTCTCTGTAATTCATTTGCAGCACTTTCAGAATGCAAGAGCAACATGGAGGATGGCTCAGGCACAGTGGGTGAGGAACAATCATCTCCTATGCCTAAGGTATGCAAGACTACTGACAAAGACAAAAAGGATATAGTGAGTACTAATAGTAAGCAGCTATTGGTGGGTGATTCTATCATAAGAGGTGTGAAGTTTGAAGAAAAGGGTTTTGTGAGATGTCTCCCTGGTGCTACTGCCAGCAGGGACAGACGACGTATCCTTAACATTATTAAGCAAACAAAAATGGAAAAAGAGGTGGATGTTATTGTCCATATTGGGACAAATGATCTGGCTTGCAATTAAGTTTCAAAGGTGAAGGAAGAATTTCACACACTTGGTAATGATATACGGGAGATTGCATCGACTGTCTCATTCTCTGCAGTTCTGCCTGTGCATAACCGTCAGCATGACAAGCAGTTGCGTATTAAGGAATTCAATGTATGACTTGGTGAATGGTGTTTGAACCAGGGATTTGGCTTTGTGTCTCATGTTGGCTCTAGCTGGAATGGAAAAGAACTGTACAAGAAAGATGGTTTGCATCTTTCTCTCAAGGGAACGAATGTCCTCAGTGAACAGTTCAAAGTTTTTGCTAAGGAACATTTAAACTAGGAAAGGGGGGCACAAAAGAGACAATCCATCAGTTCAGCTGCCCCCGAAAAAACAATGCCAGAAGATGCCAGGAGCTGATAGGATAAGAAATGACAAGCTGAGAGTCTTGTCTACAAATGCTCGCAGTTTAGGGAATAAGATCAACGAACTTGAGTCTGTAATGGCATCTGAGAATATAGATTTAGTGGCTGTTACTGAGACATGGTTCAATGAGAGTAATGACTGGGATATAACAATACCTGGGTTCTCTCTATATAGGAAAGACAGAGAAGGCAAGAAAGGGGGTGGAGTGGCCCTATATGTGAAAGATAGCATAAAATCTAATCTAATACAAGCCAGCGAAACCAATTTAGAGTCAGTTTGGGTTACGTTGCAGCTTGGTAATCATAAGGTAACTCGTGTAGGTGTCATATACAGACCACCAAGCCAAGTCAAAGAATTGGATGATCTACTAGTTGAGGAAATGGCTAAAATGACATTGAAAGGGAAGTTGTCATTATGGGAGACTTTAATCTTCCTGATATAAACTGGAAAACCAAAATAGCTAGTTCTGCCAGGAGTACAGACATTCTAAATTCCCTACTGGGATTATCTCTACAGCAAGTAGTTGAGGAGCCAACCCGGAAGGAGGCCATTTTAGATTTGGTATTCACAAATGGCAATTTGGTATCTGATATTACTGTAGGGGAAAGCTTAGGATCTAGTGATCACCAGTCAGTGTGGTTTACTATAAGTACAGTGACTGAGTCACTCCACACAAAAACAAAAGTTTTAGATTTTCGGAAAACAGACTTTTCTAAAATGAGATCAGTGGTATACGAGTCCCTATCAGACTGGAACAATTTCAATGGAGTCCAAGAGAAATGGGACTACTTAAAATTGGCACTACTGAAGGCAACAGAAAAGTGCATTAGACTTGTCAGTAAAGGCAAAAAAGGAAGAGACCACTGTGGTACTCAGCAGAAGTGGCCAAAATCATTAAAAACAAAAGATGGTATTTAGCAAGTATAAAAACACCCAAAACGAGGATGACCGGGAAATCTATAAGATGAGGCAGAGAGAGGCCAAGCAAGTTATAAGAGCTTCTAAAGCTCAGGCAGAAGAGAAATTAGCTCAGTCAGTGAAAAAAGGTGATAAGACATTCTTCAGATACATAAATGAAAAAAGGAAATTAAAAAAGGAATTACCAAATTAAAAACAAAAGAAGGAAGGTATATGGAAGAGGATAAAGAACTAGCTGACTGCCTCAATGAATACTTCTGTTCAGTTTTTACAAAGGAAAATGAAGGAGAAGGACCTCAGTTAGGGAGGAAGACTAATGAATCCTTTGATGCATGTGTCTTTACAGAGGAAGAGGTTCTAAGTCAGCTGTCTAAAATTAATACAAATAAATCACAGGGGCCTGATGGGATACACCCAAAGCTATTAAAAGAGCTTAGAGGTATACTAGCAAAACCATTAACAGATTTATTTAACCAATCACTGGTAACAGCTGTCGTCCCAGAAGATTGGAAATTAGCAAACGTTGTGCCAATTCACAAGAAAGGTAGTAGAGAGGAATCAGGCAACTATAGGCCAGTAAGCCTGACATCAATAGTGGGGAAATTAATGGAAACCATACTCAAGGAGAGGATTGTGGAACGTCTAAAAACCCATAGGTTGATTGATAAAAAACAGCATGGGTTTACTTCAGGGAGATCATGTCAAACTAATCTTATTGACTTTTTTGATTGGGTGACTAAAATAATAGATGGCGGAGGTGCAGTAGACATCGCTTATCTGGACTTTAGTAAGGCATTTGATACTGTCCCACATAGAAGGCTTATCAATAAACTGCAGTCTTTGAGCTTGGGCTCACATATTGTGGAATGGATTAGGCAGTGGCTGAAGGACAGAAAACAGAGGGTTGTAGTCAATGGAGTATATTCAGACCATGGTATTGTTATCAGTGGGGTACCTCAGGGATCTGTTCTGGGACCCATATTGTTTAATATCTTTATCAGCGAAATTGCAGAAGGCCTCAATGGTAAGGTGTGTCTTTTTGCTGATGACACAAAGATTTGTAACAGGGTTGATGTTCCTGGAGGGATACACCAAATGGAAAAGGATTTAGGAAAACTAGAAGACTGGTCAAAAATCTGGCAACTAAAATTTAATGTCGATAAGTGCAAGATAATGCACCTGGGGCGTAAAAACCCAAGAGCAGAATATAAAATCAGTGATACAGTACTAACCTCAGTATCTGAGGAAAGGGATTTAGGGGTCATTATATCAGACGACCTAAAGGTGGGCAGACAATGTCATAGAGCAGCAGGTACTGCCAGCAGAATGCTTGGGTGTATAGGGAGAGGCATTAACAGTAGAAAGAGGAAGGTGCTCTTGCCGCTCTACAAAGCACTAGGGAGACCTCATTGGGAGTATTGTGTGCAGTACTGGAGACCATATCTGCAGAAGGATATTCAGAGAAGAGCTACTAAACTAGTACATGGATTGCAGGACAAAACTTACCAGGAAAGGTTAAAGGACCTTAACATGTATAGCTTGGAAGCAAGAAGAGACAGAGGGGATATGATAGAAACTTTTAAATACATAAAGGGAATCATCACGGTAAAAGAGAAGAGAATATTTGAAAGAAGAAAAACTGCTACAAGAGGACATAGTTTTAAATTAGAGGGGCAAAGGTTTAAAAGTAATATCAGGAAGAATTACTTTACTGAGAGAGTAGTGGACGCATGGAATAGCCTTCCTGCAGAAGTGGTAGCTGCAAATACAGTGAAGGAGTTTAAGCATGCATGGGATAGACATAAGGCCATCCTTCATATAAGATAGGGTCAGGGGCTATTCATAGTATTCAGTAAATTGGGCAGACTAGATGGGCCAAATGGTTCTTATCTGCCGACACATTCTATGTTTCTATGTTTACACAGATTGCCGCCACCTGCTGGTGAATCAGGCAGATTATATGTTAACAGTGATTTACAAAGAAATACATACATACACTATGCAAGAAATGGCAATAAACATATATATATATATATATATATATATATATATATATATTAAGCAAGTATTGCTGTGTTTGTGGGAGGGGAGGCTGATTACAAGGCTAGTTATAGGCACCTGTGGGCCCAGGCTGATGCTGATTCAGCTGATTTCACTACCTCTGGGTCAGCTCTAGGATACAGCAGAATGGTGTAGAGGCTCCTTACGGCTGTGCGCTGGTATTCATGGTAGGATCGGAGTGGTTTGCACGGGACCCACGCTGTGGTCCGCGACTTGTAGCGCTCTGGGATGAAGCAGAGTTTGGGCGGTAATGGTCGAGTGATGGCGTCAGTATTGTTTGTCTGGCTATTCAGAGGCCTGTGGGGGGAATTGCATAAAGTTATCAGGGTAGCATGCGCTTAGAGTAGGTATGGTTGTATGTCTCTGATCCCTGGTTTACATTTGGGGTGCATGTCTGCAGTTGGCTCAAGCTATGTACGCTGTGTTTAAGTGTTGTGTATCAATGGTCTATGAGGAAAAAAACAAAAAAAAAAAAACAAAAAAAAAAAACACACAGCTGCATCGTGTGCAGGCTCATTCACGCCTGGGCAGCGACAGAAAGTGCCAGGCGAGTGCTGGCATTCATTGTAGAATCGCACTTGTTGGCACGAGACCCACACTGCGGTATGCGCTTTATAGTACAATGGGACGAAGAAAAGTTGGGCGCTAATGGTCAAGTGACTGTTGTTAGTATTTTTGTCCGGCTGTTTAGGGGCTTGTTGCGGGCTATTGCATATAGTATTGGTGTTGCATGCGCCTAGAGTAAGTATGGTCGCATGTTTTCTAATATCTGTTTGATACGGGACAAGTGTCTCCAAGCTACGCATGCTGTGTTTAAGTGATGCTATTATTTAGTTTATCTCTCTGGAAGGGTCATTTATCAAGGGTCATTAATTTAAAAAAAAAAAAAAAGAGTGCATGGTTTTCTGTCACCTGTTTTACATGTGGGGCGCACGTCCGCAGTTAGCGTCAGACATGCAAGGTGTTGGTGAATGTGTATCAGTGGTCCATATATGGGGCACTAGCAGATTGATCAAGGCGCTTGTATTTGAGTACTGATGCTCTGGTAAGTGTATTTAATCTATAAATTGTATGTTTTGGGCCCGCGTGTGTCAGCGGTTCTGTGCTATTGTGTTGATTAATTGGCGTTGCATCAGGGTTTATGTTCAACCACGTTTATGTTTTCTTACAGGAACACGAGGTGGTGTTGTGGTGACCATCATTTAAAAATAGGAAAAAATAAAAATAAAAAATAAAAAATCCTGCAGCATTATGTGGAGGTTCATTCGCACCTGGGCAATGGCAGAAGGTGCCAGACGAGTGCTGGCATTCACGGTGGGATCGGACTTGCTTACACGGTCCGTGACTTGTAGCGCTCTGGGGCGAAGGGGGTTGGGCGCTAATGGTAGAATGATCATGGCTAGGTTCGTTACCTTCAAAAGCTACGTCCATGTGTCTGCATTTACATTTTGTCCTATACTCCATTCACTACTAGAGCTGCGTTCATGCATCTGTTGTTGTATCACATTAATACTCTGCTCACTCTGCTTAGATTGCATTCATACGGCTGCTTTATATCATGCTCTTCATGCTCACACTCAGAGCTGCGCCCATACCATGTGTTGAGCACTACTCACATCCAGAGCTGCAGTCACCCACCTGTTCTTATACTCTGCTTCCACCTATAGCTACATTTTCCTTTTTATTTCGACATCATGGTTAGCCAGTATTTTCACTAGGGCAGTCAGCACACCGCTCTGACACTGCTCTCCCGATAAACATAGCTGCTTTCTTTTCAGGCTTGCGTGTATTTCCTGGTTGGTTTGTTACAATCCGAAGGCCTACTTTTCTACTTTTTCTGTTCACTTCGAAAAAAAAAAAAAAAAATTATAAAAAAATAATATTTTTTTTTTTATAAAATAAAAAAATTATAAAAAAACAAACAAAAAACAAAAACCAAACAAGTCCTGGTTTGTATTTACTTAGACTGGTCCGCTTTACTTCTGGTTCATATTCACTCAGATTGGTCTCTTGCCCCAGTTAACCAAATAGCTTCTCAGCGGTCAGTGGGCCAATAGGAGTACGTTTCCTACTATATTTTCACAAATCCTTCATTTGTCAAGATAAGGGTCTTCTCTTAGCGAACTGCAAGGCCTCTGGCTCTTCGTTTTCTGCCATCTGTTCAAATTCACGGATGGTTAATGTTTATTTATGCACGTGGTTCGCTTCACTAATGTCTATGCATATCCCATCGGGTCTGGCTCACATTTAATTACTTATAGTCACTGCAAAGTCATTCAGTTCAGTCTCATGGCCTCGAGGGGTCTCATGGCTTCGGGGGGCCCGATGATCGCTTTGGCCTCATGGCTCCGGGGGGCCCTTTGGCCATTCTTCATGTTGTTTGTTAGGGGTACCATATGGTTGTAGGCTGTTTAGTGTCTTAGGTTCCCTGTCAGAGGGGTTCATGGGTACGCGAGTTCCCAAGTCATACTGGTGCTGCATAAGTGCTTTATTTAAAAAAAAAAATAAAATATGCCATTAGAGTCTCGCATGTATGGCTCCGCCATTAGTCTCCTATGCGTGGCTTCTCCGTTTGTTTTACTCACATGACTCCGCCATTAGAGTCTCACGCATGGCTTCTCAGATTTAGTGTTACACATATGACTCCGCCATTAAAGTCTCTCATGCATGGCTTCTCCAATTAAGTGTTACACATATGACTCCGCCGTCAGAGTCTCTTACGCATGGTTTCTCTAATTAAGTGTTACACATATGGCTCTGGCATTAGAGTCTCTCACACATGGCTTCTCCGTTTATGTTTTACACACATGACTCCGCCATTATAGTCTCTCAAGCAATGCTTCTCCGATTAAGTGTCCGCCATTAGAGTCCCTCACGCATGGCTTCTCCGATTAAGTGTTTGACATATGACTTCGCCATTAGAGTCTCTCACGCATGACACCGCCATTACAGTCTCTCACGCATGGCCTCTCCGTTTATGGTTTACTCACATGACTCCACCATTAGAGTCTCTCACGCATGGCTTCTCCAATTAAGTGTTACACATATGACTCTGCCATTAGAGTCTCTCACGCAGGACACTGCCATTAAAGTCTCACGCGTGGCTTCTCCGATTAAGTGTTTGACATATGACTTCGCCATTAGAGTCTCTCACGCATGACCTGCCATTACAGTCTCTCACGCATGGCCTCTCTGTTTATGTTTTACACACATGACTCCACCATTAGAGTCTCTCACACATGGCTTCTCCAATTAAGTGTTACACATATGACTTCGCCATTAGAGTCTCACGCAGGGTACTGCCATTAGAGTCTCTCACGCATGGCTTCTCCAATTAAGTGTTACACATATGACTTCGCCATTAGAGTCTCTCACGCATGGCTTCTCCGATTAAGTGTCCGCCATTAGAGTCTCTCACGCATGGCTTCTCCAATTAAGTGTTACACATATGACTTCGCCATTAGAGTCTCTCACGCATGGCTTCTCCAATTAAATATTACACATATGACTTCGCCATTAGAGTCTCTCACGCATGGCTTCTCCAATTAAGTGTTACACATATGACTTCGCCATTAGAGTCTCTCACGCATGGCTTCTCCGATTAAGTGTCCACCATTAGAGTCTCTCACGCATGGCTTCTCCAATTAAATATTACACATATGACTTCGCCATTAGAGTCTCTCATGCATGGCTTCTCCAATTAAGTGTTACACATATGACTTCGCCATTAGAGTCTCTCACGCATGGCTTCTCCAATTAAGTGTTACACATATGACTTCGCTTTTAGAGTCTCTCACGCATGGCTTCTCCTATTAAGTGTCCGCCATTAGAGTCTCACGCATGGCCTCTCCGTTTATGTTTTACACACATGACTCCGCCATTAGAGTCTCTCACGCATGGCTTCTCCAATTAGGTGTTACACATATGACTTCACCATTAGAGTCTCTCACGCAGGACACTGCCATTAGAGTCTCACGCATGGCTTCTCCGATTAAGTGTTTCACATATGACTTCACCATCAGAGTCTCTCACGCATGGCTTCTCTGATTAAGTGTCCGCCATTAGAGTCTAAGAAAGGAACAGCTTAGCAGACCAATGTGCCAAGAAAGCAGATAAAGAGGCGAGTTTGTGGGAACCTCCAGAGTTTCCTGAGATTTATGTGGTGACAAAAGGTGTACCTCCTTATCTAGTGTCTCTACAGAAATGATATAGTCCATATAATATAGTTAGAGAATGGCATCTTGCTGGGAAGCCATTACCCAGACTCAGAGCATGGGCAGAGTCTACTGAATTGATCTCTTACATTAATATTAGTTGACCTGACATGCATCAGAAGGATGTAGGTATTCCTGTGGTTTGTGTACCTCCAAATTGTGCGGATGATTTTTCCAAATCTTTCATTTACATCCCGTGGGTGGGCATTATGCAGCAGACAAGACATTGCGAAAAATAACAAATTCTTTATGGTGGCCCACAGTGAGAGAAGATATAGATTAGAAATGTTCCAAATATATACCTTGCTTGCAAGTAAGGCTGGGTTCACACGGGTGTTGTGGAATGGGGCCGGATAGGATCCGGGTGTGTCGGGGGGGAAATCATGTCTGTGCACACGCAATTTCAGTCAGTTTTGACTGCGATTGCGTTGCGTGGTTCAGTTTTTTCCGCTTGAGTGCAATGCGTTTTGCATGTGCATGATAAAAAACTGATGGTGGTACCCAGACCCGAACTTCTTCAATGAAGTTCGGGTTTGGGTTAGTTGTAGTGTAGATTGTATTATTTTCCCTTATAACATGGTTATGATGGAAAATAGATTCTTAATACAGAATGCTTAGTAAAATGTGGGTTGATGGGGTTAAAAAAAAAATATTTAAACTCACCTCTTCCACTTGTTTGCACAGCCCGGCTGTTCTTCTGCCTTTGGTTGAGTACCTGGGAGGCAAAGTACCTTAGGTGACGTCACTGCGCTCGTCATAAAGTCCATCACATGGTCTATCACCATGGTGATGGACCATGTGACAAGCGCAGTGATGTCACAAAAGGTCCTTTGCCTCCCAGGTCCTCAACCAAAGGCAGAAGAACAGCCGGGCTGCGCAAACAAGTGGAAGAGGTGAGTTTAAATTTTTTTATTCTTTTTTTAACCCCCTCAACCCACATTTTACTAAGAATTCTGTATTGAGAATGCCATTATTTTCCCTTATAACCATGTTATAAGGGAAAATAATACAGTGAATAGATGTTTATCTCCTAGCAATCCTGCGTGAAAATCGCACCGCATCCGCTCTTGCTTGCGGATGCTTGCGATTTTCACGCAGACCCATTCATTTCTATGGGGCCTGTGTTACATGAAAAACACAGAATATAGAGCATGGTGTGATTTTCATGCAACGCAAAAGTGATGTGGGAAAAATCACCGCTCATCTGCACAGCCCCATTGAAATAAATGGGTCTGGATTCAGTGCGGGTGGAATGAGTTCACCTCACGCATTGCACACACGTGGAAAACTTGCCCGTGTGAACCCAGTCTAACCCCCCCAAGTTACACAAACAAGGCAAAAATATTACTTGTAGAATTGTTCTCTAGATGGGGGCTGCCTCATGTTGCAGCCAGCGATAGTGTTCCAGCATTTACCGGTAGAGTATTTCAGCAGTTATAAAAACTGTTGGATGTTAAGCAAGAGCTTCATATCGCTTACCATGCATAGTCTTCGATGCTGACCAAATTTTGTATGGGAAAACCTACAGCCTGGAAAGATATGTTACCATTGTGTCTAATGGTGATGAGATTGACTCCACACTCGACAACAGGATTGAGTCCGTATTAAGTAATGACAGGGAGACTGATGTGTATACCTAGTCAGTTGTTGTTACCACTTACCCCCCTGTCTTGCAAGGTGCAGATACAGAGACTTGGGTGCAAACCATGGCTAAGTATATTCAGGAAGTCAACATTTTTGTTGCCCAAAATGCAGGTCGGTCTAAGAAACAGATAAAAAGGTCAGACCGTTTGAGTACAATGTTGGAGATTTGGTCATGGTTAGGGACTTTGGAAAAAGGGAACATTCATTCACCCCTTTTATCTAGAGGACCTTTCAACATTGTAGACAATGCGAATCCTTCTGTTTACTTAATTAAAATGACCAGTTCTAAGGGCAAATCAGTCCTGAAATGGTATCATATCAACCAGTTAAAGAGCACGAAATTTTAATGCTTCATTTTTCCCAGAGAAGACAAACTCCACCTTTCTGTGAAAGATGCAGCAGAATAACCTGAAACTTTGTTGGTTTGAGGCGCATCCAAGCACGTTACAAGGACTTTATACAAAGGCAATAACTGAAAAGAAGGAAGAATCAACAGATATCATCACACCAGAACCAGTTATGTGGCTCCAGTCAGCAGTCAAAGTGGATTTTTTTCTTTATCAACCTTTATGGACTAAATTGTGATTAACATTTACCGATATTTGTGAGAGCTCTCTCAGAAATGATTTCGCTCTCAAGTGGGAATTATGTAAGAAATATGATTATCGACAATATTAATATTAAATAAGATAATAATATTGAGCAATAAAAATATTCCTACGTAAGTTCTAGGGGATGGTCAGCAAAGAAAGCACACTAACAAAAAGTGTATATTGAAAAAAAGAAAATATATTATATACAGAGTCAATTGCGCAACATTAATATCGATAAGACACAAATAAACCAATTACCATAACATAAAAGAAAACCACGTTAAGCAATGTGGGACAGAAACACAATTAAATCACAAAACTTACTTGCTGCTTACTGAGGAAGGGACACAGTCCCGAAACGCGTTTAAGCTGTAGGGGATATAGCAGGACTCATACTATCATATCCAAAACACGCATGAATACAAGACCGATACAAAGTCAAAAAGTGCCGGAAGAAAAAAGCGCGCGAACGGGAACCACGAGGACGCCGAGATCAAGCTGCAAGGGAAGAAGCCACATACAGGAAGATTGGAACCCCACGAGGACGCCGAAGACCGCGATCAACTACACCACAGAAGGAGTATGCCAGTGCTATCCAATGCATTCCAGAACTGTAAGGGTTACTTAGCATCATAAATCAATATAATGCTATGCGACCCCGTCTGTGCGGGAGAAGTCAGGCCGGGAGCTCCTTTGCGATCACGATGCATGAGCAACGCTCGTGTGCAAGGGCCCTTAGAAATGTAAATGATTGCAAGCCCTACTTTAGACATCCTGATTAACAATACAGAAGGCTTCTCTACAACCATTGACCCCAAGAATATTAATTATAAAACCTTTTTATCTGCTATATCAATGACTGATATAGTTCACTCAATTCATTAAATTATAACTCAACCCATAAGACCTTTTATATAACCATATCTTACACCGTGACTAGAGAGGAGCAAAGTTTTGGGAAATTGGATTCAGCTGCTTTGCGAAATTTTACAAAAAAATGTACTTTGTGATGAATAACTTAATCACAAAGCGCATTTTTTTGTAAGTAGTGAGTGAGATTACAGTGAGCTGCGATAGCGCCGCACCCCATCATTGGACCCCTCAGATGCTGCGTTCATGCATGATGCGAAAAAAATTAATAAATCATACTTACTGGCCTCCATTTGCTCGCGACGGGCCGGCCACCGCCATATTGCTTGAAGATTTTGCGCAACATCTCGTGCAGCATCACGTCATCACACGGGCCGAAGACGTCAGCATGCACGGGATTTCGGCCGAGATCTTCAATCAAGAAGGCAGCGGCTGGCCCATTGCGAGCAAACGGAGGAGGTAATTATGATTTTTTAATTTTTACACTATTTCAGGTTAAATCAATTCACTACCACGAAGCACAAGGAAATCCGGCTTTGCGGCAAATTGAATTTATCCTGAAATTTGGATCGAATTTCACATCGTTGGATTCGATTTGTTTATCTCTAACCGTGACATATAGGTCCGAATATTATACATCATCTAATGACAATACAAAAATAAAAATAAGTGTTAAAAATCTTACCCAATGCATATCCCATGCATATAGCTATCTCTGTAATGGTGTATATCCCTCCGTATGCAGATGTATGACGTAGATCTACGAGTTGTCCCATGATCGGCATGATTGATGCATCAACCATTCCAAGGGCAATGCCAATGGCAACGTTAGGACCGATAAGACCAAACAGACTGGAAGCTAGTGGAACCTAGATGGGAATGGAGAGTGTAGATGCACAGTCTTCAGTTGAATTTTATGAACATTTTTTTCATGCTAGGTGTCTGAACATTCAGTAGATGCAACAAGGCTAACATTAGAACAGGCAAAATCAGGTGCACCCATGAGGCAGAGGACTTTCTACCATGCACTGAGCTATCTATACTTACCGATAAGAGACCAATTCCCATGATTATCATCCCGACAAGAGCACACAGCCACCTGAAAGAAAGAAGACATTGGTTAAGGCCTCTTGCACACGAACGTGTGCTGCGAGCTGCAAATTGCGGTCCGCAATACACGGGCACCGACTGTGGGCCAGTCGCATGCGGATAGGGGACCCATTCTCTTGAATGAGGTCCACGATCTGACCATTCTACAAAAAGATAGAACCCCAGGAAAGCACTCCATAATGCTTCCGTTCCATGGTTCCGTTCCGTTCCACGTCCGGATTTGCGGACCCATTCTAGTGAATGGGTCCGCATCTGTGATGCGGAATGCACACAGCCAGTGCCTTGTGTATTGCTGACCAGCCATACGCGGGCCGCAATACGGCCACGGGGGACACATGGTTGTGTGCAAGAGGCCTAAGTCTTCAGAGAATTCATGACATTGAATATGTACCAGTAAAATATGAATAGCTTATCACTGAAGAAATCGGACAGGCCCTACTCTAAAATATAACTTTTATTAATATAAATTAGAATGATGCACTTTAAAATCAAATGATATCTGGTAACTATATAAAAAAAACAGAAAACCAAAATAAAGTAAAGAATAGGGCGCTGTGGGCCCCTAGTGTTAGCGTTATCTCACAGATAATATACTGTAGACTGCTATTGCAGTCCCTCACCACTTGATGGATCACAATTGTGAATTGTTAGAATAGGAATAGACTTACCTCCCCATCTTGTATGACAGAATGCCAAACAGGTTGGTACATAGAAGGTACACGATGGAGGAAGGTAGGAAAGCCAAACCTGTTAAAGTAAACATGTGCGGATCATACAAGGGGTTATGGTCAGTGTGTAATTATTAACCTCTGTGACCAACCGGTTTTGGTCCTCAGTGATCAAGGAATTGTTTTCATTGTCACATTGGTACACCCAACAACTTATGCCAAACGCTTTTTGGGTGGATGGGAAAAACAGCAATACCGCCACTGATTTCTTATGTTATAAATTTTGTGGCATTTATTTTTGGTATAAATAACATGATAACTTTATTCCCTGAATCAGTACGATCACAGTGATACCAAATCCTTTTTTGTTTTTACATTTTACTACTTTTGCACAATAAAAACCCTTTTATAAAAAAATGCCATGATAAATGCCATTTGCTGAAAGGAGACAACCCCTTTGAGACCCCCTTACACATGTTCTCCTAGGAAGTAAGCTGTAGCCAGTAGTGTTTGGCAGCAGCATTTTCAACTCTCCCCATGAGGGAGGCGGTAGAGATAGCTGATCATTTTCCTGCCTGTCCGCTCTTGTGCTTAGCTCAGGAGGCGCTATGACCTCACTTATTCGCGCCTACTGCAGAGGAGAGTAGGATGCTCTATTCATCAGGGAATGGGGGTGGGTAAGAGTTAATTTTTATTTTATTAACAATACAAGCTACACTACTGAAGGGCCCACGAGCATTTAGCAGGGGGACACATGGGGTCACAGTCAGATTTTTTTTAAGGATGATGTTCGGGTATGTTTGTGGTTCGGTGTTTCTTCCTACTGCTTCTCCCCCTCATCCTTTTTTCCCTCTATTTCTTTGTGTCTAGTACAGATATGTTGTTTAATGGCTCTTACGTGTGGTGGAGGCCATGTTGGGGTCAGCAGTGCACTAGTATGAGCAAGTTCTTGACAATTCTCCAATAGTTGTTTTGAGCCTTGACAACAGAAGCTAATTAGAGATGTCTAGCTTGTGGGACTTGGTTCCTCTATGGATTGTCAGCGGGGCCTGTGTCTGCATGTCACGGAGCAGCCATTCCTTGTGCCTTGTTCCCCAACCTCAGAACAGAATGTATATACACTGTGGAAACTGTATATATTGTGGGAGTTAGCTCTCATTGAGACAAGATTGTCCGACAGTGACACACGGGAGAAAGTCCAAAACAAAGTTCCACTTTATTGTGTTTTCAAGGGCAAACAATAAATGGCCTTTACATTTCAGGCAAAACACAAAACAAATCCTGCTCGTCTGAGCACTAACTAAAAAGTATTTCCCTAACTGTATTAGGAACCGTACTGTCGGCAGTTAAGTTCATGACAGCAAGCACTAGAAATTAGAATGTCACTTCCAGATATCATCCAGCTCTCAGACCCAGACTCTCTGCCTGGGTGCAGCTAATCAGGCAGCAGGCTAGATCTCTACCAGAAGTGGACTGTGGATTGGGGAACCCGTCCAACTGTTCCCCAATCCAAAACTCCAGGCCCTAGTCCGGATTTTCTACAAAGCCATGTCAGAAAAGCTTGAGCTTTCCATTACAAACTGGGCACTCTCTGGAGCTTAAAGGGGTTCTCCAGGAATTAAGAAAATGAAAATACCTAAATATTACTTTATTATAAATATATTCCCAATTATCTTTCATTAGCTATAATGACTCGTTTTGTCTGGGGAGCAATCATTAGGGGAAATAAAATGGCTGCCATCCTATTACTACACACAAAACCTTGCTTTTGAGGTGCACCTGCACTTATGATAGCAGGCAGAGCCACAGGTCCTGTCTCCTCTGGTCCCTGCTTCTCTCTGTACACAACACACACAATTCTTCTTTGGAATCCTAGCCTTTCCCTTCTCTCTCCCTGGCAATAAGCAGAATTGATTTCTGTCCCTGATTGATTTTTCACTGTACCTGATTCAATAACATTGTTTTCCTGGAAGACACCATCACAAACAACCCCCCTCATTCACAGCCCAGCAGAGAATGGCATTCTGCTCGTTTTGCTAGGGCACCTACCTGTCTGCTGCAGCACTGAATGGCTCACCCAGGCTTTCTGTCAGCATCATGACAAGCCCTCCCCTTACTTCCTCTCAGGGTCATGTGAGAACCCTTCTTTTTCCTCCCTAGTGATTTGTTCCCAACATGGGCCCTAAATGTTCCCGCAACGTTTTAGTGGATTCATCCAAAACATACCCGGAAAGATTCGGGTTTGTGTGCCGTCCGAAAGAAAGCAATGTTCGGACTAAACTCTATCCTTACTATTGCGGTAAAAGTAAAGATCTGGGAGCAGGACTTTGTAGGTTTGATGTTCTTATTGCTATCCTCTAGAGCAGTGTTTCCCAACCAGTGTGCCTCCAGCTGTTGCAAAACTACAACTCCCAGCATGCCCGCACAGCAAAAGGCTGTCCGGGCATGCTGGGAGTTGTAGTTTTGCAACAGCTGGAGGCACACTGGTTGGGAAACACTGCTCTAGGGAGACTGTGCTTGCTAGTGATGGAGAATAAGGCTTATGATAACTGGAAGCGAGCCCAGCGTCGTTCATTTAATAACTGGCTTGAGGCTTTTTGTCTTTATGCATCTGTTGGGAAAGAAATTTTCTGATAGATATTCTGGTCTCATCAAACATTTATATATTACTTTAAAAGCCTATTGCTATTTTTGGTGTGATGGCGTGGTTCTATTAAAATCTTATGTTTTGTCAGAAGTTAACGGTTCATCCTGCCCCGAAATGGGATGTGGAAAAAGTGGAAAAGATAAGGGGTCAGTGGTAGTAAAAACAGTTGAAATTTTACTTAGTAATCACTTGTCTTCGGGTAGTCAGTACAGTTCATTTAGATGGTAAAGCAGCAATGTACATATTGGTTCAGCTGTATTCCTTGTAACAGCCCTGGTAATTGTAGTTTGAAGAGTTTTCCTTTTTTTTTTTTTTTCATATATCTGCCTATACTAGGTCCACATTCTAGCACTCAGGTACATAAGCTCTTACTAGTCAGTAGCAATCCACAGGGTGGCTCCCTAATGGCAGGCATCAGTCTTCTGCTCCATTCTTTGGAAAGGAGGCTCACTGAAGGATTACGGTCCACTATGTCCATAGAGGCAAGTGGTAAAGGATAATTTTGTGCAGTAATTATCCAGCTATGTCCAGGAACTTTTAGGTTCCTCCTGGTCACTGGTGCTTGTGAAGTCCATTGGCTAAATTAGCTCCAACCTCCACTAGACTTTCTCCATACCCAGACATAGACTAACTGGTCTGTGCTGTGCTGCTACAACATTGTTCTTGATCTGTGTGCTCCCTTAGCCTGGCCAGAGCCAAGGGGGTAACATGGCAGCTACATAGTGGACTAGGTCTGTTCTCCTCCTATACTGACCAGCTCCACTCCTCTTACTCACTGCACTACTCACTTACTTCTTCAACCAACTTTATTAGCTAACCCCAGTCTATATATATTTGTATTTACAGTGGGTATGGAAAGTATTCAGACCCCCTTAAATTTTTCACTCTTTGTTATATTGCAGCCATTTGCTAAAATCTTTTAAGTTCATTTTTTCCCCTAATTAATGTACACACAGCACCCCATATTGAGAGAAAAACACAGAATTGTAGACATTTTTGCAGATTTATTAAAAAAGAAAAACTGAAATATCACGTGGTCCTAAGTATTTAGACCCTTTGCTGTGACACTCATATATTTAACTCAGGTGCGGTCCGTTTCTTCGGATCATCCTTGAGCTGGTTCTACACCTTCATTTGCGCCCAGCTGTGTTTGATTATATCGATTGGACTTGATTAGGAAAGCAACACACCTGTCTACATAAGACCTTGCAGCTCATAGTGCATGTCAGAGCAAATGAGAATCATGAGGTCAAAGGAACTGCCTGAAGAGCTCAGAGACAGAATTGTGGCAAGGCACAGATCTGGCCAAGGTTCAAAAAAAATTCTGCTGCACTTAAGAGCACAGTGGCCTCGTTTGGGACGACCAGAACTCTTCCTAGAGCTGGCCGTCTGGCCAAACTGAGCTATCGGGGGAGAAGAGCCATGGTGAGAGAGATAAAGAAGAACCCAAAGATCACTGTGGCTGAGCTCCAGAGATGCAGTTGGGAGCAGTGGCGGATCCAGGGGGGCAACGGGGCAATTGCCCCCGATATTGTGGCAGCACCGGCGGCAGTGACAGGAGATGAACGCTTCCACTGTGGAAGCGTTCATCTCCATAGCGATCTGTGTCGCCGTCCTCTGGACAGCGATACAGATCGCTTTGCAGTGCGGCAGGGGAGGGAGAGGCGTCTCCCTCCCCTGCTCCTCTGATAGGCTGCTGGCCTCGTGCCGACAGCCTATCAGAGCGGTTCAGGCCGCCTGAGCAGAGGACAGAGACGGGACACAGGCCGGAAGAGGCCTGCATCCAGCGCTGCAAGGAGGTAAGTAGGGAGGGGGAGGAGGGAGGGGAGGGGGAGGAAAAGAAAACCTGCACAATATTGGGGAGGGGAAAAAATCTGCACAATATTGGGGGAAGGGGAAAAGAAGCCTGCACAATATTGGGGGAGGGGGGAAAGAAGCCTGCACAATATTGAGGGGAAGGGGAAAAGAAGCCTGCACAATATGGGGGGAGGGGGAAAAGAAGCCTGCACAATATTGGGGGGAAGGGGAAAGATGCCTGCACAATATTGGGGGGGAGAGAAGCCTGCACATGATTTTGGGGGAGGGGGAGGAGCCTGCACATGATTTGGGGGCTGGGGAAAGGAGCCTGCAAATAATTTTGGGGGAAGGGGGATGGGTGAGGAAAGGAGCCTGCACATGATTGTGTGTGGGGGGGGGGGCATGATGGGGGGAGAGAGGAGACTGGCACTTTTCACTAGCACATGATCGGGGGGCACTATGGGGACATTACTGATGTATTTTATATGGGGGTAGTAGGATAATTTGTCCAGAATATGGGAGGATGATGGAAAAGTAGTAACTGAGATTTATTTTGTTGTCAAACTGCAGAGACGAAACCTGTCGGTCTGGTCTGAAGGTCTGAAAGGAGAAGATGAGGAAAGAGAACATCTACATCACAGGAGACGTCACTGGATGGAAGAGGTAAGTGGGGCTGTATTTCTGTAGTGATGGGAGCTGGGGCGTATCAATCGCCCAAAGTGCCCCTCCCGAGACCAGGCTCTGGATCCGCCAGTGGTTGGGAGATGGGAGAAAGTTGTAGAAAGTCAACCATTACTGCAGCCCTCCACCAGCCGGGGCTTTATGGCAGAGTGGCCCGACGAAAGCCTCTCCTCAGTGCAAGACACATGAAAGCCCGCATGGAGTTTGCTAAAAAACAGCTGAAGGACTTTAAGATGGTAAGATTCTCTGGTCTGATGAGACCAAGATAGAACTTTTTGGCCTTAATTCTAAGCTGTATGTGTGGAGAAAACCAGGCACTGCTCATCACTTGTCCAATACAGTCCCAACAGTGAAGCATGGTGGTGGCAGCATCATTCTTTGGGGGTGTTTTTCAGCTGCAGGGACAAGACGACTGGTTGCAATTGAGGGAAAGATGAATGCAGTCAAGTACAGGGATATCCTTCTCCCGAGTGCTCAGGACCTCAGACTGGGCCAAAGGTTTACCTTCCAACAAGACAATGACCCTAAGCACACAGCTAAAATAATGAAGGAGTGGCTTCAGAACAACTCTGTGACTGTTCTTGAATGGCCCAGCCAGAGCCCTGACTTAAACCCAATTGAGCATCTCTGGAGAGACCTAAAATTAGCTGTCCACCAACGTTTAGCATCCAACCTGACAAAACTGGAAAGGATCTGCAAGGAGGAATGGCAGAGGATCCCCAAATCCAGGTGTGAAAAACGTGTTGCTTCATTCCAAAAAAGACTCATGGCTGTATTAGATCAAAAGGGTGTCTACTAAATACTGAGCAAAGGGTCTGAATACTTAGGACCATGTGATATTTCAGTTTTTCTTTTTTAATAAATCAGCAAAAATGTCTATTATGTGTTTTTCTGTCAATATCGGGTGCTGTGTGTACATTAATGAGGAAAAAAATGAACTTAAAAGATTTTAGCAAATGGCTGCAATATAACAAAGAGTGAAAAATTTAAGGGGGTCTGAATACTTTCCGTACCCACTGTATGTGGCGCCAGCACCACCTAGGGGCGAATGGATGAAATGACAACCTGACAGCCTGTTAATAGGAATTACAGCTATATAAAGAAATACAGTTGATCAGCAAATACAAAAGTTTAAAGTGCCAATGATCCTAACTGAGTGGGACACTGCACATCCAAGTGTGTGTTTCTCTTGGTTCCAGCAGGTTTTGGCATAAACTGGCAGGTAAAGGTAAATATTCTGCTTTATCTCTCTGCTGTGCTAAGCTTGGCTTTAGTCTGGTCTCTGGACTTTATTGCTGTTCTGGTACCTTTGGAGTGGGGAGCCTTTGGCTATTGACCCCCTTACAACACTCTGTTGGTTAAGGGGTCAGGGTGATTCTCATCTACTTCCAACTCTAGACTAGACTTAGACTGATTGGAAACTTCCTGCAGCCCCTCCATTGGTAGGAAACGTGACTGGCCCACTTCTCCTCAAAAGGGGGAGAATGGAATAGTAAGTTCCATTTTATTTAAATATCTCTCTGCCATTTTCACTACCACCTGCTGGTGAACCAGGCATATAACATGTACATAACAGTTAGATAGCAATATTATGAATGCGCGGTGTAAAAGGACCTGGAATAAATACACAGATGAAATTATGGTTAGCCCATTAGAGAAAGTAGCAGTGTGTAGGAGTGGTAATACCACTCTGGGGTATTACAAGTGGCTCTCTAGTTGCAGGTATCGCCATGTTCTTTCTGTGGAGGCAATCATCCCATGTCCAAATGTTTTCATAAGGTTGAACAATCGACTAAACGGCAGCTTTCTGTTAAAGAACAGCTGTCTAAGAGTGTTGACCCTGGTAACACTGGAAAACTTGTGTCTTTGAGTAGGGCACTGCTGAGACTGGTAGACTTCTAATATTTATTGGTTTTTAAATTTGGTTTTCCTTTTCCTGTGTTTAAAGGGAGTGGATGTTCTTTTGCTGCTAAGATGGAAATTGGTTTTGTTATACCCAGATGTGGTCAGGGCCAAAGAGGTTCAATTGAGTCGTGTTGGGGCCCCTTTTCCTCTGCTCCTTTTGCAAATTTGACTGTCTCCTGGGACTTGTTCCTAAGGAAGAGGAGGGAGAATTTAGTTTAATCCAACATCTCATCTTTTTTTTCCCCAGTAACAGTTTGCTTAATGATGAGGTGGAGAATTTTGTGTCTATTTTGAAGCATTTTGGTGCTGTCGTCTGGTTAGCTAAGGCGAACATAAAGTCTGTGTTCATATTGTTACCTATTCATCCTAGTGGGCTTAATTCTTTAGGTTTTCATTTTGAGGGTTCCTTTTATTTTAATATTTGTTTACTTAGTTTTTCTTGTCATGTTTTTATTTTAAAGCCTTTTCCATTTTTTTTACATTGGGTTGTTCAGAGTCAGGTGCTGGTGGGTGGAGCTGCAATATCTTCATTATTTCTTGTTTGTGGGTAGTGCAGCGTCTGAGGTTTCCGGTTTATTGCTTTTTTGATTTTTGGCTGATATTGTCATTATTTTGGTGTACGAATGGCTGATGAGAAAACTGTTGTGTCTAGTTTTTTTTTTTTTTGAGTATTGAGATAAACAGTGGAAAAAAGGAATTTAGGCTTTTACTGTCAGGATTAAAAAATTCGGTTTATCTTGGCTAAGAGTAAAACTACTCTAAAGGAGCTGTAGTCTTTGCTGGGATTGCTTAATTTTGGGACTAGGGTGATTCCTAGGGGTCGTGTTTTTTCTAGGTGCCTTTATTTGTCTACCAGGGACTTAAAATCTTCTAGTTCTCATATCTGTTTGACCAGGGTGTTGAAGCAGCACTTGGAGATTTAGTTGCAATTTGTAGGTAGTTTTAATGGTTGTATGAGTTGGCAGGAGGATTTTCAGAATTTAGTGTATTTACTGACACTGCGGATAGTATGAGCTATGGTGCCTACTGGGATGGTGACTGGTCGGCAGAGTGTTGGCGTGACTCTTGGATTTTGCATAAGGTGACCAAAGATATATGTTCTTTTGGAGCTATTCCTGCTTTTGGTTGTTATTGTGGTTTGGGGTTCCACATTTCAGGGGAAGAGGCTAATGTTATTTTTTGAAAACCAGGGGGCTGTTTTTGCAATCAATACTCACTCTTCTAAATGTAATTCAGTGGTCAAGTTGTCATTTGGTGTTATGTTTTATGTGTCTGAACATAAGGTTCTGAGGATCCGGCAGGCACTTCCATCCCGCCGGATCCGTCAGAACGCAAGTCGCCTGAAAGCATTAGAAGACTGATCAGGATCCTGATCAGTCATCGAAATGCTTTGAGGTTACTATGGCAGCCAAGACGCTATTAAAGACCTGGTTGCAATAGTAGTAGTGGGGAGCGGTATACTTACAGTCCGTGCGGCTCCCGGGGTGTTCCAGAATGATGTCAGAGTGCCCCATGCGCATGGATCACGTGATCCATGCGATCACGTGATCCATGCGTGTGGGGCGCCCTGACGTCACTCTGGAGCGCCCCGGGAGCCGCACGGACTGTAAGTATACTGCTCCCCCGCTCCCCACTACACTTTACCATGGCAGCCGGGACTTTAGCGTCCTGGCTGCCATGGTAACCATTGAGAAAAAGCTAAACGTCGGATCCGGCGATGCGCCGAAACAACGTTTAGCTTAAGGCCGGATCCGGATTAATGCCTTTCAATGGGCATTATTTCAGGATCCGGCCTTGCGGCAAGTGTTCATGATTTTTGGTCAGAGCAAAAAGCACAGCATGCTGCGGTATTTTCTCCGGCCAAAAAACGTTCCGGTCCTGAACTGAAGACATCCTGATGCATCCTGAACGGATTTCTCTCCATTCAGAATGCATTGGGATAATCATGATCAGGATTTTTCCGGCATAGAGACCCGACAACGGATCTCTATGCCGGAAAACAAAATTGCTAGTGTGAAAGAGCCCTAAATATGTTCCTGGTTGCAAGAATGTAATAGCTGATTCTCTTGTCAGTGGGCCAGATTCCAGGAATTGGCATGAGAGGAGGACAGAGTCTGAGTACCTTGTCCATCCCATCCCTAGGACATATATTACTCACAAAAAGTTAGGTATATTTGTCTTGTGGATGAAATTTCAGAAAAAACTAAAATGCACTTTCTGCTACAGAGGGATCTGGATAGATTGGAGGCTTGAGCAGAAAAATGGCAGATGAGGTTTTACACTGACAAATGTAAAGTTATGCACATGGGAAGGAATAATGCAAGTCACCCGTACATATTAAATGGTAAAACACTCGGTAACACTGACATGGAAAAGGATCTAGGAATTTTAATAAACAGCAAATTAAGCTGCAAAAACCAGTGTCAGGCAGCTACTGCCAAGGCCAATAAGATAATGGGTTGCATCAAAAGGGGCATAGATGCCCGTGATGAGAACATAGTCCTACCACTTTACAAATCACTAGTCAGACCACACATGGAGTACTGTGTACAGTTCTGGGCTCCTGTGAACAAGGCAGACATAGCAGAGCTGGAGAGGGTTCAGAGGAGGGCAACTAAAGTAATAACTGGAATGAGGGATCTACAGTACCCTGAAAGGTTATCAAAATTAGGGTTATTCACTTTAGAAAAAAGACGACTGAGGGGAGATCTAATAACTATGTATAAATATATCAGGGGTCAGTACAGAGATCTCTCCCATCATCTATTTATCCCCAGGACTGTGACTGTGACGAGGGGACATCCTCTGCGTCTGGAGGAAAGAAGGTTTGTACACAAACATAGAAAAGGATTCTTCACTGTAAGAGCAGTGAGACTATGGAACTCTCTGCCTGAGGAGGTGGTGATGGTGAGTACAATAAAGGAATTCAAGAGGGGACTGGATTTATTTCTGGAGTGTAATAATATTACAAGCTACAGCTACTAGAGAGGGGTCGTTGATCCAGGGAGTTATTCTGATTTCCTGATTGGAGTCGGGAAGGAATTTTTTTCCCCTTAAGTGGGGAAAATTGGCTTCTGCCTCACAGAGGTTTTTTGCCTTCCTCTGGATCAACTTGTAGGAAACAGGCCGAACTGGATGGACAAATGTCTTTTTTCGGTCTTATATACTATGTTACTATGTTACTATGTTACTCTAACCTTTACAGGTGAACTTTATGTGATAATTTATAAACTTTTGAATGCATGTCCGACTGTTCAGTGTAATTTTTGTACAACTTGCTGTTCTCTAACAAGGAGCTTAACAGCAAAATTCACAACAGTTGTTTGATCCATGAATCACCCAATACATTTCCTGGTACAATCAGAATTGGTATTTAAACAGTCCTCTTCATCATGTTGTTCACATTTTGACATCATGAGACCAAGACGACACCTAACAATTGATCAACAGTACCTAGCCATTGCGAGGCTTTAAGCAGGATGTTCTCAGACGGTAGTGTCCACTGAGCTTAGAGTGTCACAGAGTGTCATCAGCAGGTTGCAACAGAGATAGAGAGAGACTGGAAGAGTCACAGAAAAGCATAGAAGTACATTGTATATTGGTGTAGAACATTGTGTATTGCAGAAACAAGCATAAGTAGTCTGCTGTGGAAGTGAAACAGTTACTTTGCGCTTGTATGACAGGCAGTTGACAAGTGTCACTCTTAGAATCGCTTCACACTTCACTTGACCAAATAACTCAAGTGGGAACTTACAGTAACCTTCTACAGTAACTCAATGTTAATGTTAGGTATAAAGAACCGTGCAGTGGCCCAAGATTGTACTATAGAGTGAAAGAGCTCACTCCTTTTACACCATCATCAGCTGATTTCACATAGATTTCTACATAACCTGTTCTGTTACACACTGAAACAAGTAGTGCCCCATGACAGAGTGGAAAGGGTGTCAGCAGTAAGTTTGTGTTGACATCACTGTTTATTTTGCCCTTCTTCTGATCCATCATAAAAATAACCCCCAAAAATGGATCCAGTTTTTCGAGCATCCTTCTACACACAGTCAGCATTTGGTCCATCAGTATTGCCAAGATCAAAATAAAACAGGAGTGGCTCCAAAACAGAGATGACACATAATTGGAAAGTTTGTATGTCTTCTGTGTTTTGTACCCACTCCTGTTTTTGGCCTCCAAATCATGAGCATATCCTGATGAAAAATAGGGGCCCTGTGATATGGGCCTTACGGATGCTCCAAAGACCGGATCTGTTGTATTTCTCATTTTTCCGTCCTTCTGACAGATCAGAAGAAGGGTAAAATAAATAGTGATATTAACAAGTCCAAATAGGGTCAATAATGGCGCCGTCATAGAGTAGGGAGGATGGCAACTGCATGAGGAGTCAACACAGTGGCCCAGTATCATTATGGGGAGGGTGGCAACTGCATTAGGAGTCAACACAGTGGCCCAGTCACAGAGTGGTGAGGTGGCAACCGCATGAAGAGTCAACAAAGTGTTCAGTCACAGAGTAGTGAGGTGGCAACCACATGAAGAGTCAACATAGTGACCCAGTCACAGTGTGGTGAGGTGGCAACAGCATGAGGAGTCAACATAGTGGTCAGTCACAGAGTGGTTAGGGTCGCAAACACATAAAGAGTCAACACAGTGGCCTAGTCACAAAGTGGTGAGGTGGCAAACCTATGAGGGGTAAACATAGTGGTCAGTCACAGAGTGGTGAGGGTGGAAAATGCATTAGGAGTCAACATACTGAGCAAACAGCAGTTGTCACGCATGTGTTGCCACTGGCTAACGTTAAAGTTACACAGGGGAGTGCTCCTGACTGCCTGCATCATCAAGAAATAGTTTATGGCCTTCTTATGTTCATATAGTCAGTCCAACATTTGGAAGGTGGAGTTCTAATAGGTGGAAACGTTGCATATCAGGCGATGTTGGGGAACGAGATTCTGCAATTGCAGCTCAAATTGGGTGTGCTTTGCAGTGTAAGAGTGTCTGAAGAGCATGCATAGTTTCCTAGCCATTTTCAGTATATCTTGCAGTTGGGTGGAAGGAACCGCTTTACAACCATATTAAAGACATGTGTCATCCAGAGTGCATGGGCCAGCCCTCTTTAACACAGCGCCATCACAATGTTCTTCCTGTTGTCAACTGTGACCACCATGATTCCTATATATTTTTTTTTTCAATATAATTTTTATTGAACATTTTTCTTAGAAAGGCACAAACAGTTTCAATAACACAGTGTGCATAGTTAGTTACATCATATTTCCATATCCTGGTATACAATTACACACTTGTAAATACAACAGAATCAACAAGGTTTCCCCTCAGAACAGAACCCCCCCTCCCTCCATGGGTGCTGCATCTAAATACATGCCAGTGTTATAAATCTCCTCTAGTTATGATTCCTATTTTAAGTTGGTAAGGAGAGAGCTAGGATTAGATTTCCTCTTAAAGGACGTGGAGCAGTTCCTCCCAAGTGTGACTCCGGTTACCCAGGCAAACCAGGGGCAAAACAGCGTGACACCGCTGTTCCCTGTAGAGGTGGTATGCTGGAGTGGCACTCCAAATTTTGCCTGCAGTGGAGGCTAAGGACAAGGTGGAGGATAAGGAGGCAGAAGAGGACATTGACGCAGGACTCACAGCTTGATGACACGGAGGCGGCACTGTTCTGGACTGACGTTTTGCTGTTTGGCCACAAGATGCTGCTGTTTCCTAGGCACAGCTGACTGACTGCATATATATTTCCATATTCATAAGAGGTGTGGTTTTCTCAGAGTATGAAGAAGCAGCAGCCATCTTAGAATCAAGCTGAGAGCTGAGGAACTGTGTGTGAGCAGACAAACTGATGGATCCAGGAGTGAGAGGACCCCCTCAGTGACCACAGCTACAGCTGAGTGAAGCTAATCGTTGTCCAAGACATAAATCCTCTCCAGGGGAAGGAGGACTGTTTCCAAGAGGGCTGACCAGAGCTAAGGAATAAAGCTGCATACTCTACTGGAAAGACTGGCTGTTCGGTTCAGAGTCATAAGTGGACAAAGAGTAGACCCGGGTTGGTAAGATCATGCACGCAAATTACTGCAGTATTGGCACCTAGAGACTTAGACCAGGCCTGTAGTTAGATAGTTAGGGTCTCTGTTTTGTGTCAGGTCTAAAGAGTTGCTACTGGTACTACAAGGACTGTATTACTAAAAGGGACATTGCACATTTGGGAGCAGATAAACACCCCCACAAACTCCATCCAGTTCAGCGTTTTGCTCAGGAGTAGAGTTGAGCGAACACCTGGATGTTCGGGTTCGAGAAGTTCGGCCGAACTTCCCGAAAATGTTCGGGTTCGGGATCCGAACTCGACCCGAACTTCACCACAAACTTTTGGGCACTAAAAAGGCTGTAAAATAGCTCAGGAACGGGCTAGAGGGCTGCAAAAGGCAGCAAAATGTAGGCAAATCCCATGCAAACAAATGTGAATAGGGAAATGACTTAAAATAAAATAAATAAAAATTAACCAATTTCAATTGCCAACTTGGAGGAGGAGGAGGTTGAATAGGAGGTTGGGGTGGGTATCAAGTGGGAATGCTATGGGAGTTGATGTTCTCATCACAGCCAAAAAGGATTCATGTCTGCCTGCAGTGCCACAGGCCTCATTCACAGACTCAGGGCCATTGCACCCAGATGGAGGAGAGGTTCATTCAACTTTGGGTTGCCCCGCAAAATAATGGTAAAATGAAAAAAAGAGGATTCAATAAAGAAGAGCCCTGGAGTACAACAATATATGGTTAAGGGGAGGTAGTTATAAATGTCTATTCTGCACAAGGGATGGACAGGTCCTGTGGGATCCATGCCTGGTTCATTTTTATAAACGTCAGCTTGTCCACATTGGCTGTGGACAGGCGGCTGCGTTTGTCAGTAATGATGCCACCTGCCGTGCTAAATACGCGTTCAGCACCTCCAAGGCATAGGAGGCTAGCTCTGGTCACGTGGACAATTTGGAGACCCAGAAGTTGAATGGGGCCGAACCATCAGTCAGTACATGGAGGGGTGTGCACACGTACTGTTCCACCATGTTAGTGAAATGATGCCTCCTGCTAACACGTTCCGTATCAGGTGGTGGTGCAGTTAGCTGTGGCGTGGTGACAAAACTTTTCCACATCTCTGCCATGCTTCCACTTGTTCCCCTGTGACATTTGGGAATGCTCTCAATGGCGCGTCTACCGACGTGCGCTTGTACTCGCGCATCTTCCTATCACGCTCCAGTGCAGGAAGTAAGGTGGGCACATTATCTTTGTACCGGGGACCCAGCAGGGTGGCAATCCAGTAGTCTGCACACATTAAAATGTGGGCAACTCTGCTGTCGTTGCGCAGGCACTGCAGCATGTAGTCGCTCATGTGTGCCAGGCTGCCCAGAGGTAAGGACAAGCTGTCCTCTGTGGGAGACGTATCGTCATCATCCTCCGTTTCCCCCCAGCCACGCACCAGTGATGGGCCCAAGCTGCGTTGGGTGCCACCTTGCTGTGAACATTTTTCGTCCTCATCCTCCTCGTCCTCCAGTAGTGGGCCCTGGCTGGCCACATTTGTACCTGGCCTCTGCTTTTGCAAAAAACCTCCCTCTGAGCCACTTCTAAGAAACTGGCACTAGCACTTTATGCAGCAGCTCTGATATGTCGGAGTAGTTGTGAAGGAACTTCCGCACCACCAAATTCAGCACATGCGCCAGGCAAGGGACGTGCGTCAAACCGGCTAGTCCCAGAGCTGCGACAAGATTTCGCCCATTATCGCACACCACCAGGCCGGGCTTGAGGCCCACCGGCAGCAACCACTCGTCGGTCTGTTGTTCAATACCCCGCCATAACTCCTGCGCAGTGTGGAGCCTGTCCCCCAAACATATGAGTTTCAGAATGGCCTGCTGACGTTTACCCTGGGCTGTGCTGAAGTTGGTGGTGAAGGTGTGTGGCTGACTGGAAGAGCAAGTGGAAGAAGAGGAGGAGGAAGCCGAGTAGGAGGAGGAGGCAAAGAATGATGCCCTGCGATCCTTGGCGGCGGAAGGACATGCGCCAAACAACTCTCCGCCTGGGGCCCAGCCGCCACTACATTTACCCAGTGTGCAGTTAGGGAGATATAGCGTCCCTGGCCGTGTTTACTGTTCCACGTATCTGTGGTTAGGTGGAACTTGCCACAGATGGTGTTGCGCAGTGCACACTTGATTTTATCGGATACTTGGTTGTGCAGGGAGGGCACGGCTGTCTTGGAGAAGTAGTGGCGACTGGGAACAACATACTGTGGGACAGCCATGGACATCAGCTGTTTGAAGCTGTCTGTGTCCACCAGCCTGAATGGCAGCATTTTAAAGGCCAGTAGTTTAGAAATGCTGGCATTCAGGCCCAGGGCTCGAGGGTGGGCAGGTGGGAATTTACGCTTTCTCTCCAAGGTTTGTGAGATGAAGAGCTGAACGCTGCCGTGCGACATGGTGGAGATGCTTGGTGGCCGAGGCAGAGGCAGCAGCAGAAGAGGGAGCAGGGGGAGCCAGAGTGAGTTCCTTGTTTTTAAGGTGTTTACTCCATTGCAGTTCATGCTTTGCATGTAGATGCCTGGTCATGCAGGTTGTGCTAAGGTTCAGAACGTTAATGTCTCGCTTCAGGCTCTGATGGCACAGCGTGCAAACCACTCGAGTCTTGTCGTCAGCACATTGTTTAAAGAAGTGCCATGCCAGGGAACTCCTTGAAGCTGCCTTTGGCTGTTCGGTCCCTGGTGGCGGTGGCCAGTAGCAGGCGAACTCTCTTGGCGACGGCTGTTCTGCTTTTGCCCCCTGCTCCCTCTTTTGCTACGCTTTTGGCTCGGTCTCACCACTGCCTCTTCCTCTGAACTATGAAAGTCAGTGGCACGACCTTCATTCCATCGTCTTCCACACAGTCTTCCTCCCTGACCTCCTGTGCGGTCTGCACACTGGAAAAAGATGCAGCAGTTGGCACCTGTGTTTCGTCATCATCAGAGACGTGCGGACTCCGATGAGGTGGTATTCCCATGTCCTCATCATCAGGAAACATAAGTGGTTGTGCATCAGTGCATTCTATGTCTTCCACCACTGGGGAAGGGCAGAGTCTTCAAACAGCATAAGAGACTGCTGCATAACTTGAGGCTCAGACAGTTTCCCTGATATGCATGGGGGTGATGTGACAGACTGATGGGCTTGGTTTGCAGGCGCCACCTGTGCGGTTTCTGCAGAAGACTGGGTGGGAAATAATGTTGTGAACATGCTGGATCCACTGTCGGCCACCCAATTGACTAGCGCCTGTACTTGCTCAGGCCTTACCATCCTTAGAACGGCATTGGGCCCCACCAAATATCGCTGTAAATTCTGGCGGGTACTGGAACCTGAGGTAGTTGGTTCACTAGGATGTGTGGCTGTGGCAGAACGGCCACGTCCTCTCCCAGCACCAGAGGGTCCACTAACAACAGCACGACCATGTCCGCGTCCCTTACTAGATGTTTTCCTCTTTGTTAAGGTTCACCGTTAGATGCCTTTTTTTACAGCACCTAACACTATCTTGCTATCTATTTATGTACCGTATTACACTAATCCAGGCACAGCAGTAACCACAGATTTAGGGGAATATCAATCGTAGGCCTAGTATTTAGGCCCTGGATGAAAGGTATCCTTTTACGGACAGATTTACACTTTGAGATGCACAGTAGCGTGTGAAAAAATATGTAGGATTATGCTTTCAGCACTTGTATTTTAACACTTTGTGTAATATACCCTTTAACTGAAAGAAATACACTTAGAAATGCAAAACAGTGTGTGCAAATGTAGAGGATTATGCTGTATTTTAACACTTACTCAAATTTACCCTTTAACGGAAAGAAATACACTTGGAGATGCACGCTGAGTGTAATATACCCTTTTACGGACAGATTTACACTTCGCCTGCAACAGCTGGAACACCAGATTTTGGGTATTGCTATTTTGGCAATTGAATTTTATCCCAGAAAATAATATATCCTTTGACGGACACTATTAAACTTGGCCAGCCACAGCTGAATCCACGGATTTATGGAATTGCTATTTTGGCAATTGAATTTTACCCCAGAACAAAATATATCCTTTGCCGGACACTATTAAACTCAATAAAATTTCTATCCTGAGTTTCTAGGGGTGACAATAAGCACAGCCAAGCCCCTGATGTAGGATATAGCAAAAAAAAACTAGTATTGATGGATTGATGGACTTGGTGGCAGCTTGTGCTGGCGCACCACAAGACACAAAATGTCCGCCAATCACCCCAGAAAAAAGTGACAGAAAAACGCTCTGTGCAGCCTAAAAACCAGTGAGCAATTAACTAGCAGAAGTTGAATGATTCACAGCTGTAGATCGATCACTTCATTAGGTGTTTTTGCTGAGTTTTCCCTGCCTAATCTCGCCCTCACAGCCGCTGCCTCCTATCCCTACACTAATCAGAGCAGAGTGACGTGTGGCTCTACGTGACTCCAGCTTAAATAGAGGCTGGCTCACATGCTGCACTTGGCCAATCACAGCCATGCCATTAGTAGGCATGGCTGTGATGGCTTCTTAGGGCAAGAAGTAAAACGCTAGCTAATTGGCTGCTGTGCAGCCCTTCAGAAAGCCGGAAGAAATCGCCGAACAATGAATCCGAACCTGAACTTTTTTGAAAATGTTCGGGTCCGGGTCTGTGTCCCGAACACCCCACAATTCCATACGAACCCGAACTATACAGTTCGGGTTCGCTCATCCCTACTCAGGAGTAATAATCAAGCACGTGCTACTGGACTAGTTATGGGAGGGGGAATAATATAGAGCACGGTAAGATTGTGAACTGTTGTTTTACACTGCAGGTCAGCCCATGCCAAGCACCCAACCAATTGTTCGTGTTAGTTTTAGGGTAATAATAAGTACAGTGAGGCAGTTTTAGTTGTGCCCACCAGTAGGTAAATTACTGCAAAACTTCCACTGGCATCCATCAGGGGGCACCGTGCTGTGCAACACAGGGGTCTCAGCCTTTGGGCTTGGTATATGTAAATCTATTTTATGTTCTCAGCTTTTATGATGGTGTTTATTATCACATGTCAGTAAAATTCCATTTTTGCAAAAGCTGGTGTCAGAGTTTCTTTCCTCGTTCGTGACTTCGCTGTATCATGAGGAGCCCACCCCGTTACACTGCTTACACTACTGTCTTTATTGGTCTAACCTCATGTCATCTTATGCATTTATTCCAGGTCCTATACACTGTGTATTTCTAATGTTATGCAACTGGCATGGCACATTACATGTGATGTACTTAGATAGAATGGAACCTTCCATTCCATTCTAACCGCCCTCTGGAGAGGAGTGGATGAGTTCTACTTCCTGCAGGAAGTGTGGGGCAGAAGTTCTAGTCAGTCTAGTTTACCCCCAGCCAGGGGAAGGGTGTGCAGGGGCGTGTCACCCTAAGCTCTGCTGGCCATGGAGGCCACAGCTTGAAGCCTCAGGAGCCAGGAGGAAAATTCCCTGGTATAACTTAAGAGTCAGACTACAAAGTGTAGTGCAGCCTACAGAAGAAGGAAAGTATTAAGCAAGTATTAAGCAAGCAAAGAGAGAGAGAAAGCAAGCAGAGATATTGAAGAAACCTGCCAGTTTAATGCTAAAGCCTGCTGGGCACAAGACAAAGCTTGAGGACTGTTTGTGATGAATGTTTATTCAAGTAAAGATGTTGTTCAACTACATACAAGGTCTGGACTCAATCTTTCTTTCAAATCCCTCAATTATTCCCCCTATTTATTGCTTTGGAGCCAAAGCCTGGGGTCTAGTGGTATCCAGGTAGGAGCACCATGACACACACAAAGAGACATTTTAGGCCACACTATATCACTCGGCATTCCTACACCTTCCTAGAACAATTAGGGATTAACGGGTATATTTATGTGTAATAGAACTTCAGCACCTTAAAATGTGTAGTATCAGGCCGCAATTTCACCCCAGAACCAATGATGAATGGATGTACTTTTATATATATATACAAATAAACACCCCAAAACTTGTAGTATTAGGCTTCAATTTCACACCAAGTCCACAATTAGGAATTAACGAATATACATATGTATAATAGAACTTAAGCACCCTAAAACCTATAGTATCGTGCCGCAATTACACCCAAATTAGACATTTAAGAATTAACGGATTGAATGATATATAAAAGAACGTGAACCCCAAAATTCTGTAGTATTAGACCACAGTTTCACCCCAATAACAGTATCAAGGATTACTGAAATTACAGATGTATCAAAGAATGCAAACAGCCTAAAATCTGTAATATTAGAGCACTTTTAGTAACCCCCAATTAGTGCAGCAAGGTGTGATAGAATAGCTCCTATTACCCAGGCTTTGACACTGTTCAATTGTCCCCTGCTCTCTCCCAACAATGTGGATATGGCTACTTACACAATAGCATTTTTGCTGTATCCAGCAGGGTTCAGCAAAAAAGCTTCCTTTACTGAAAATACAACCGTCTGCATCCGTTATGAATGGTTGTATTATCTTTAACATACCCTAGACGGATCCGTCATGAACTCCATTGAAAGTCAATGGGTGACGGATCCATTTTCTATTGTGTCAGAGAAAACGTATCCGTCCCCATTGACTTGCATTGTGGGTCATGACGGATCCGTCTTGCTCCGCATCCCAGGACGGAAAGCAAACCACAGCATGCTGCGGTTTGCTCTCCGGTATGAGAACGGAATGGAATGCATTTTGGAACATTCCGTTCGGTTCAGTTACATTTTGTCCCTGTTGACAATGAATAAGGGCAAAACGGAAGCGTTTTTTTCTGGCATTGAGACCCTATGACGGATCTCAATACCGGAAAATATTAATGCTAGTGTGAAAGAAGCCTAATGCCTCACTATCCTTTCCCCACACTATGAATAATCTGTCCTTGAACTGCTCAATAGTAATTTTTTGTTAAAAAGTCTTCCCTAAACATTTTTCCTAGTGCCTGTAATGTCTCTCACTGGAAAATGGCGAAGACCAAGCAGGAGGAGATTTTATAGGACTGTGACATCACAAGGTCTGGCTGGCAGCTGATTGACTGTCTGCATGGCACAGCCATTTTAGAAAATATACGATTCGTTACCATGAAGAGCAAGGGAATTTGACTTGGGTATGAATTGAATTTTTCCTGAAAATTCAAATCAAATTCCACTTCATCAACTTCGATTCACTCATCTGTAGTCGGAACCATGAAAACTATCAATGTATAATGTTATGGGAAAATGAATTAAGACAGCAAAGGAAGCAATATGGACAATCACAATACATTAATAAGTGCCTTGTATTAACGTTCTCTACATGATAAATGCTGCTTGCTGAAGTGAGACAACCCCTTGAATGTAATAATGTGCAAAAATTCAGTTTGGCATCCCATCTACCTAATTCCCAGTCAGACGAGCACATCGTTTCCAACATCCATATGGGCAGCGTGGGGTCCAAAACTCCAAAAGACAGATAGTCAATGCAAAGAGCCCCTAGAAAGCAAAGGGAGAATACAATATGTAAGCAAAGGGTTTCCATTCTCTGATATACATACCCCAGTGTACCACCAGATTTTGTAATAAGGTTGTCAGCTGTTGTCTTTGCTATACACTGAATATGAAAATGGCTGGTAATGTAACTTACCTCCAGCCACTACAATGTAAGGATCTTTGAGAAGTGATAAGTAGGATGTTGGTGAAATGCTCTAGGGAAGAACAACACAGTTGCTTAGTGCCGGGTCTAGTAGTTCTGCTCAGTTCATGGCTCATTTAAAATAAAGTTTCTGTATACTCACCCCTGGAACAAACTTGTCGAATCGCAGCATACAGAGCTGCAGAGCTGTGGATAACAAAGAGCACTGTGATGAACATCATGACAATTACTGTTACTGTTAACAGTTAGGCAAGTTGAAGTGAAGTTGAAGATTAAATGATCTCAGAAGGCATAAAGCTGACATATTCCCTTTCGATTTTAAGCAAAAACATGATTTTTCATTTTCAGCTTTTACATTTTCAAAAGAATAAGAAAGAAAGCAAAAATTTGGGCACCCAGCATGGTTAATACCTAGTAACACCCACTTTGGCAAGTATCACAGCTTGTGAACCCTTTTGTAAATTCCAGCAAATTCTGGAAGCAAACTGCAAAAAAGCTGAAGTTGAAAAGACGATGGCTTCTGCAAATGGATTATGACCCTAAACCCACCTCAAAATTCACACCAGACTACCTCAAAAGGTGCAACCTGAAGGTTTTACCATGGCCCTCACAGTCCCCTGATCTGAACATCATTAAAAATCATGGATAGACCTCAAAGAGGCAAGCCATGCAAGACGACCCAGGAATCTCACAGAACTGGAAGACTTTTGCATGGAGAAATGGATGACAATCTCTTAAACAAAAATTGAAATACTCTTGGCTGGCTACAAAAGGTGATTACAAGTTGTGATACTTGCCAAAGGGGGTACTACTAGGTATCAACCATGCAGGGTGCCCAAACTTTTGCTTTGGACCCTTTTCCTTTTTTTGCTATTTTTAAAATGTAAAAGATCATTGAAAATTTGGAGATCATTTCATCTTCAACTTGCTTAACCTCCTCAGGACCTTGCTCTGGCTGGACGCATCCGTGCGCCATCTCGCGAGACGCAAGATTTGCTGTGTATCGGCAGTTATACTGCAGCCTGCCAGCGATGATCAATCGCTGGCAGGCTGTAGATGCGAAATTAATCGCATCAAAGATGTATATCAGACGCTGTTTTGTTAACAGCATCTGATATAGCTGCTACCTGGTCCTCTGGTGGTCCCATTTGCTGGAATCGACCACCAGAGGACCAGGTGGCTATGTACAGTTGCACCAAGCACCACACTATACTACCCCCCCCCCGTCACTTATTAACCCCTTGATCACCCCATCTAGATTCCCTGATCACCCCCCTGTCATTGATCACACCCCTGTAAGGCTCCATTGGAATTTGGGCCCCTTTGCACACCCAGGCTGCAAAAAAGTGTCACACATGTGGTATCGCCGTACTCAGGATAAGTAGGGCAATGTGTTTTGGGGTGTATTTTTACATATACCCCTGCTGGGTGTGAGAAATATCTCTGTAAATAACAACTTTTTAAAAAATTTTTATACAAAGTTTAGAGAAAAACTTAGTAAAAAAAAGTCAGTTTACAGAGATATTTCTCTCACCCAACATGGGTATATGTAAAAATACACTCCAAAACACATTGCCCTGCTTCTCCTGAGTACGGCGATACCACATGAGTGACACTTTTTTGCAGCCTGGGTGCGCAAAGGGGCCCAAATTCCAACGAGTACCTTTAGGTTTTACAAGGTTGCTCACAATTTAGCCCCGCCCAAAATGCCAGAACAGTAAACACACCCCACAAATGACCCCATTTCGGAAAGTAGACACCCCAAGGTATTCACTGAGGGGCATAGTGAGTCCGTGGGAGATTTTTTATTTTTTTTTGCCAGAAGTTAGCAGAAATGGAAACTTTATTATTATTATTTTTTCCTCAGAAAGTGTCATTTTCCGCTAACTTGTGAAAAAAAATGAAATGATACATGAACTCACCATGCCCCTCCGCGAATACTTTGGGGTGTATTCTTTCTAAAATGGTGTCATTTGGGGAGTATTTATACTATCCTGGCATTCTAGCACCTGAAGAAACATGACAGGCGCTCAGAAAGTCAGAGCTGCTTCAAAATGTGGAAATTCACTTTTTTGCACCATAGTTTGTAAATGCTATAACGTTTACCCAAACCAATAAATATACACTTATTGGATTTTTTTTTATCAAAGACATGTAGAACAATACATTTTGTGAAAAATTTATATGGAAATGTAGTTTAAAAAAAAAAAATTTACAACAGAAAGTGAAAAATGTCATTTTTTTGCACAAAATTTCGGTCATTTTTGATTAATAGCAAAAAAAGTAAAAATGTCAGCAGCAATGAAATACCACCAAATGAAAGCTCTATTAGTGAGAAGAAAAGGAGGTAAAATTCATTTGGGTGGTAAGTTGCATGACGGAGCAATAAACGGTGAAAGTAGTGTAGTGCAGAATTGTAAAAAGTGGCCTGGTCATTAAGGGGGTTTAAGCTAGGGGGGCTGAGGGGGTTAACTGTTCACAGTGACAGTAATTGTGAACAGGGGTGATGGTGGCAGGCTCTTCGGATAAAACCGATAAAGTAAGTATAATTTTGTTTTTTATTATAAACTAAAATATTAAAGTCAGATGCCGTTATCAACGATGAACAAGGCATCTGAGGGGTACAATGACGGAGAGCCGTGCAATCAATGTTCTCTGTCATTCTACCCGCTATTTAAAAAGAAATTCCCTTTGTGATGAAGTATAATAATTTATTCTCTGTCTGAAACCAGTTTGTAACGACACAGAAGCTTACTTGCCTGAAACCCACTTGTGACATCACAGCAGTTTACATGATTGAAGCCCACTTGTGATGTCACAGCAGTTTACATGATTGAAACCCACTTGTGACATCACAGCAGTTTACATGATTGAAGCCCACTTGTGATGTCACAGCAGTTTACATGATTGAAACCCACTTGTGATGTCACAGCAGTTTACATGATTGAAACCCACTTGTGATGTCACAGCAGTTTACATGATTAAAGCCCACTTGTGATGTCACAGCAGTTTACATGATTGAAACCCACTTGTGATGTCACAGCAGTTTACATGATTGAAGCCCACTTGTGATGTCACAGCAGTTTACATGATTGAAGCCCACTTGTGATGTCACAGCAGTTTACATGATTGAAACCCACTTGTGATGTCACAGCAGTTTACATGTTGGAAATTTGAAACCAATTTGTGATTTCACAGCAGGTCACTAGTGATGAGCGAGCACCAAAGTGTTCGGGTGTTTGGGTACTCGGTCTGAACACATAGCGATATTCGTGCGCTCGGCCATTGGAAAAGGTCAGGAAGTGACAGAAACACCACCGAAATGGATCTGGAACAGCATTGGGACCATGTCTGGATGCATCTTGGACTCCAATATCGCTGCTGGGAACCATCTTGTCCCAGTTGTCCGCTACTTTTACAGACCGACAAAATTACGCCCAAAATCCCGCCCCCTCAAAAAAAATAAAAAATACATTTTCTGAGGTAAAATTGTTAGCAAACATTCTTTCCTGCATTTTCAATTGTATATACAGTGCAAGTGCTGACTAAAAATACAAGGAAGAAGCACTCCGATACAGCCCGTATATCACATAAATGAGGTCCTCATTCACATGGTGCTACAATTGTTCAGGTACACTGCTACACTCATAAAGCCTATGCACTAAGTGAAAGGGCTGCCAAAAATTACAAGGAACCGGCACTCCAATACACCCTTTATTACACATAAAGGAGGACATCATACACACCCTTAAAAAAAATTATCATTGATGGTCTGCTGGTAACCCTACAAAACATTCGGAGCAAGGGCCTACTGATCTGGCCACCTAAGAAGTTAATTGACCTGGTCAGCACAGGATACCAAGAAAGAATGACCAATTTCTAATCTTAATTTTCGTTTGGGTTCCAGATAACGTCACAAAGCAGAGTTAGCGCAGGGAATGGCAGTCAGAAGAGACTACCAAGAAAGAATGACCAATTTCTAAGCTTTATTTTCGTTTGGGTTCCAGATAATGTCACATAGCAGAGTTAGCGCAGGGAATGGCGGTCAGCATTTGTTGCCTCTTTACATTATGGATAGTCAATACCGGAACTATACCACAATTACAAGCAGCTATCTGACTATCTTGGAATTGTATTGTCTACCCCAAAGAGAGATTTAGGGAAAGTGACACATACAATGGAAAAAAAGAATGCAATAGATGTTATAAAAGCTTTCGTTTTCAAACCAGGGATATCAACATTTGACTGTATTACCTGTAATGTTCTGCAAAATAGAAAGAAACATGGTCTATCCTAAAAAGACAAATCCAGGATAAAAGAGAATTCCTGAATGGTCATTCCCCCCTGGAAACGGACATGCTTTCAAGTGTCTGCTGATAATTGTAATTCCTCAAGGCCCCAAATGCGAAAAGGTCTAATATCTCCTCAAAAAGACATCTTCAAAGTTGAGAGGAGAAAATGGAGTCAAGCCTGACATATTTAAAAAAAAAAACTTGAAATATTTATTTACCCATGTGCCACTATATAAAAACCAGAATCCTGTAAAAAACGCATGCGTGAAAGATTCACCACCAAAGTCTGAAACATAGAATAGAATATAACATGTGAGCTGACCCCCAAAAATATTCTAGCTGAGGGCCTGATCCTCCCTGAAGAAAGACATGAGGATATCTAATGCACTTATCCACAAACTCTTCAGCATCCACAGTCTGAAGAAGATGACAGTGGGGAATGGCAATTAGTGTTTCACTTGGTGGATGATGGCGATGAGACACAGTTGTCAATAAGTGAGGGTCTTGTTAGGTCAACACAAGTGAGGAGGATGGCCAGAGTGAGTAAGTGGAAGAAGAGATGGGGGACGATGATATCACTGACCCAACCTGGGAAGGTGGAAAGCCGAGCGAGGACAGCAGGACAGAGGGGGAGGGATCCACAGCACCGCAACAGGCTGGAAGAGATTGTGTGGTGGCAAAAGGGAGAAGGCGGGCCACAATAAACAGGCCAGCAACTGTTCCCGCTTGTGCAAATCTCCCTTAACAAGGGGTAGGTGTTCCACAGTCTGGGGCTTTTTTGAGGAAAGTGGGGACGATAAAAGAACTGTAATTTGCTAACTGTAACTGTGCTATACCTAAATAAGAACTCAACATTTCATAAATAACAATAACCTTAACATATTTTACATCCGATTAATAAACAAACTCAAACCATAACAATAAACACTCAAACACAGGAACTTAATGGGGAAGACTGTACACTGGAGGCTAAATGAGTAGGGTTGGGAACACTAGCAACCTCAACCCCAACAGCATGATCCGCCACATGGCATCACAGCACCCTAATAGGTGGGCCGAGCCCCTGGGTCCACAATCAGTGTCTGTGGGTCACATCACTGCCTCCGCTTGCTCCCCTGTGTTACGTGCTGGCCAATCCTCCGGATGACTCCCACCCTGCAGCTGGGCCTTCGCAAGCACCATCTGCTAGCACACCCCTTTCTGTGCCCAAGCACAGCGTACAAATGTCCTTACCCCAGGCCTTTGATCGGAGACGCAAATAGCCACCCACCCACAGGCTATAGCACTAATTGCACCCTTTCAAAATGTATGGCTATGGAAATGTTACCATTTAGGCCTGTGGACACTGAGGCTTTCCTCAGCCTCATGGTGGTGGCTATTCTTTGTTACTCAGTTCCCAGACGCCACTATTATTCACGCTATAATATACACACTGTATTCAGATGTAGTTCAGTATTGGAAACAAAATACAACAGATTTCGGCCAGTAAACTAGGCCCAAGATAATGAAATTTGTAATATACACACTGTATTCAGATGTAGTTCAGTATTAAAAGCAAAATACAACAGATGTCAGCCAGTATACTAGGGCAAAGAAAATGGAATTTGTAATATACACACTGCATTCAGATATAGTTCTATATTGGATACAAATTTGTCCCAAATAAAATGTATTCTCTACTGGAATACTGTATATATGGTTGCGGCCTAAACGCACACACAGATGTACACAAAACTAGTTAACCATGGCCAAAACATCAATCACTCTCTGCTGGAGTAATTAATATAACGGTTGCGGACTGAACGCACACACAGATGTGGCACAAATTAGGTTACTTTCCCCAGAAAAAAAATTTCTCTGATGGTGCTGTGTATATCTCACTAGCAGGCACACTGTAGGGAATAAGCCCCTTTTTATAATGTCTGCCCAACACACTGCTTTCTGATGGTGCAGTGTATATCTCACTAGAAGGCACACTGTAGTGAATAAGCCCTTTTTTATAATGTCTGCCCAACACACTGCTTTCTGATGGTGCAGTGTATATCTCACTAGCAGGCACACTGTAGTGAATAAGCCCCTTTTTATAATGTCTGCCTAACACAATGTTTTATGATGGTGCAGTATATATCTCACTAGCAGGCACACTGTAGTGAATAAGCCCCTTTTTATAATGTCTGCTCCACACACTGCTTTATGATGGCGTACTGTGGATGTCACTAATCTGAAATCTTTCTTGGGTACTCTTTGGGTACTTAAAAAAGCGATTTTCAAGCCCTGCACTATCTGTACCTTCTTGAAGACGCCTGTCCCTGATAGTGCTGAATTAAACCCCTTTCTAAAAAAAAAAAAAAGTGCTGCACTGCTGTCAAACAAACACTGTAGTCCTTAAAAGGACTGTTTGGACTTTCGATAAGGTTTTTGGAGTAAAATCAGTAAGTTTACAGCAAAACGCTGTCTCTGCCTACTGTCTACTCTCCCTGAAGCTGAATGATCCGAGCGCTGGACCTCAGCTGCTATATCAACTTGTATCACGTGTTCCGGCCAGCCAATCAGTGTAAGGCTTACAGCTAACATGGCTATGGCCTTACACTGAAAGGAATTACTTACCTGGACCTGCTTATGAGGCGCCAAACGTGCGGGGAGGAGACTCGAGCAATGCGATGAACACAGGTGGTGCTCGGCCGAGTTAAGCCAAGCGCCAAGCCTACTGCGATCTCACAGCAGCTTACCTGATGGAATTACATTTGTGATGCCACAGCTATCTACCAGATTGAACCTTGTGCTTTCTTTTCCTATGGGCAGACACCGATAACAGAGGGCCCTTGTGCATGATCAGAATACTGGTTCCTTGAATTCGACATTTTAATTGTATGACAATGGGATGCATGACATAGTCCACCTCACTCATGGCTCTCTAGAAGATCCCGCACTGCTGTACTAATCCACCAGTATTTGTAAGACATGGATAAAAAGGTGCATAACCCATGACATGTGTAAACAGAAGGAAACACTATTATTTTTGGCCACTCTTGCCTTCAGGCTACTGTTTCTGCGTTATGAGGAATTATATAACTCTAGTGCTCGCTCCTACCTAAAAAAATAAATAAATAGTTTATTACCTCCACAGAGCAGTGTGAGAGCGGCCAGCACTAAGAATGGAGACGCTTTCCCAACAAAATTGTACATTAGTGAACCGAAGGGGGGGCCAACTGCAAAGAGAAGGAAATTTGAGAGAAGAAAAGCTCACAGAAGACAAGCCAAAGCTAAAAACCACCAGACTGATGAAACTTTAAGATCATAGTACTTACTGATCGTACCGAACGCCAGGCCTCCTAGTGCGATGCCCATGGCCTTCCCTCTTTCATAGTCATCAGGATATATTTGGGCCAGCATTCCCAAACCTGTAGATACATGTATTTAAGTCACTATATGCAGAGACTATGCAGTGCAAATAGAGAAAAGGGGGGTCCACTCCCTTATTATCATTGGACAGTGTTGGGGGCCACAGTTAGACCCAGAACTGAGCTGTTGAGCTCAAATGTTCAGGACAACCACCGATGATCCAAAGAAGGGGCCACTGCTGTATCCAAACAATCTATATCTGTATGTGCATCTGTTCTTGGAACTGCAGTTCAGCCCCATTTAAGGTAGATACCCTGTATTAAGTCCATGTTATGGACAGATAGTGAACAGTGTTGGGTGCGAATAATCGTGAATTTTAATCTTGAATATCGCCACTTTGAGAATTCACAAAGAATTAGAATATAGTGCTATATATTTGTCTTTGTCAGAGCTTAGCAACATCCCTAGCAACCAATACGAAAGTTGGCTACCCCTTTACTATATACGAACCTCCCCAGCAGCCATTTTCTGTTGTTTTTTGCAGTTCTGAGAGAGACAGCAGTGTCATTGCTGTGCTCTGTGCTTTGCTGTGTCATTACATTAGGTAGTTAGTTAGCTTATATTAAATTGTCACCTCAAAGAGTTTAGAAAATTAACAATTTTCTTATTAGGAGATGCAGTTATTTGAGCAAAAAGCTGTTTAACTTTTCAAGTAATGATCCCAATTAACCTTTTAGTATCTGCAAATGCTAATCAAGCAAAATAAACCAATTTATTACACAGACACAAGAAAAAATGTTTTATAACAGTAAAACCCTATGTATATGTCAGAACCACATGCACAGTAGGCACCTATATGGTACCACATGGAGCCCCCATGGGTATATATTAGGGAGCCATAGGCAATGTGTGTGACACCACATGAATTCATACAGCACTGTTTTCACCCCTAGAAACAATATATATAATATTATTAGTTACTGGGAGATAATCAGTGTAGGTTAGATCCTGATATAGTGTAGCTGATAGGTTCCAGTGCAGGGTGTTAGGTAGGTTCTGCTGTCCATACATACATAGTGCTGTGATGTCACAAGTTCACGATACTTAGTGCACCGATCAGTAATATCTACTCAGACCTGATAAAATGTGAAGTTGCACGTATTGAGCCAAAATATGCGCATCATTAATTGCCGATTTGCACAATCGCGAATATATCGGAGCACTCTATCAGCATATACAGTTATTGTAATGTTCTGCCGTGCCAACCATTTTCTACAGTCTCAGGACACTTCTAGCAGCTTGAAAAATGTAGCAAAAGTGACCCACGCCTGTATTGCGCGCGCAATATACGTATATTATATTGCCGATTTGCGTAATCAAGAAAATAATGGTGAATTCTCGAATTTGCGAATTTATGATGAATATTCACCCAAATACTCACGAAATATCGCAAATTCGAATACTGTCACTGCCGCTCATCACTAAGAGTGAATTGCTCTCAGATTAGATTTGGAGGAAGTAGGGTCTAAGGTATAAATGATTTATAGGCTAAATATCCATGTAAGGAGATGGCAGTCAAGTGGTCGGTGGCTGTTATAGTCAGTGTCGGACTGGGGTACTTTGGGCCCACCAGTGTAATTGATTCTGGGGGCCCATCTGAGGGCTCCTGCACACAAACCTATTATTTTTCCATGTCTATACTGTTCACTTCAGTTCAATGGGGCCGCAAAAAAAAAAGACTCTGAGTACATTCCGTGTCTGTATGTCCACATGGCCTTTCTGCAAAATGATAGAACATGTCCTATTATTTTCGGCATTACAGACAAGGATAGTACTGTTCTATTAGGGGCCGTCTGTTCTGTTCTACATAATGTGGAATGCACACACCCGGTATCCATGTTTTGCGGATCCGCAATTTGCAGACTGCAAAACATCCAACGGTCGTGTTCATGAGCACTTACAGTGATAACAGAAATACTAAAGATGCGTGTATGAGGGCAGAGACTCACAGCAAAATGCTAAAACATACATGTTTTACAGAATTTACACATATATGGATATCCTGCACTTAAGTCAGTCAGAAACAAGACACATGCAGCGCACACCAATCACTCATTGTACACGTGACACACGAGACACTTATACATGGCTCACATGCCACTGATACATATGTCACATGCTGCACATACACCACTGATACGTAGAACATATATAGCACACACCAATCACACATAGGAATCACGCAATGCACACACCAAGACATTTATGCCTAACCCTATTAAGTGTAGCACACTTAAAGGGGTTAAAGGCGTCATCTCACTTCAACAAGTGGCATTTATCATGTAGAGAAAGTTAATACAAGGCTCTTACTAATGTATTGTGATTGTCCATATTGCCTTCTTTCCATCACATTATACACTGTACACATCCATGGTTTTAACCACCATGTAATCCAGCAGCGGTGGCCGTGCTTGCACACTATAGGTAAAGGTGTTGGCCTATGCGCACTTCCAGCCTTTCCTTATAGTGTGTAAGCACGGCCACCACTGCTGGATTACACAGTGGTAATAACCATGGATATGTGCTGTGTATAATATGAAGGATAGGAGGCAATATGGAGAACACAGTGCCAATGGAACACAGAGGGAGTCCGCTCCCTCTTTAACCCCTTGCATACCACCTGAATTATTGCCAGCCGGATCAGCCTCTCTGCAAGAGCGCGGCTCTCAAGGAAGAGCGAAGCCCCCACTTTCTGCTGCACAGAAGACCCGCGGAGCGGTTAGAGTAAAAAAGTGGCCGCCCAGTGTGTTGGTGATCACTAAGGTGTTAATGAGCAGTACGGTTAGGGACCTAGGGCATTGTGTCATAGTTCTGATCATGTGATCAGAAACGAGACCACATGATCAAAATTGATAAGAGACCAGAGATGCTGGAGGCCACTATCAAACAGTGCAACATGAGGAAATATAATAAATGAGTAATGGCTAACACACTCGTTAAAGGCATTCTGTCACCTCTTTTTACCCTATAGATATGCGGACATGCATGGCTAGATCGCCGCTAGCATGTCCGCAATATACCTGTCCCATAGCTCTGTGGGGTTTTATTGAGTGTAAAAAAAGGATTTTATATATACAGTTGTGTTCAAAATTATTCAACCCCCACTGAAATTGAGTGTTTTGGCCAGTTTGACATTGATTTTGATCATTTCAGTCATCTTCTTTACAATGAAATCAAAGAGGCCCTTGTAAGTCAGACAAATATAACAGAACATTTATAATGAAATAACCACAAATGTCTTTTCTGTGCTCACATCATTATCAGTTTTATTCAACCCCCAAGTGACATTCAATCTTAGTACTTAGTACAACATCCTTTTCCAGTTATAACAGCTTTTAAACGTGAAGCATAGCTTGACTCAAGTGTCTTGCAGCGATCTACGGGTATCTTCGCCCATTCTTCATGGGTAAAAGCCTCCAGTTCAGTCACATTCTAAGGCTTGCGCGCTGTAACTGCTTTCTTTAAGTCCCACCAGAGGTTCTCAATCGGATTTAAGTCTGGTGACTGCGATGGCCACTTCAAAATGTTCCAGCCTTTAATCTGCAACCATGCTCTAGTGAACTTGGAGGTAGGCTTGGGATCATTGTCCTGTTGAAAGGTCCAACGTCTCTCAAGCCTCAGGTTTGTGACAGACTGCATCACATTTTCATAGAATATCTCCTGGTACTGAAGAGATTTCATGGTACCTTGCACACGCTGAAGCTTCCCTGTACCTGTAGAAGCAAAACAGCCCCAAAGCATGATTGACCCCCCGCCATGCTTCACAGTAGGCAAGGTGTTCTTTTCTTCATAGGCCTTGTTCTTCCTCCTCCAAACATAGCGTTGATCCATGAGCCCAAACAGTTCTAATTTTGTTTCATCAGTCCACAGAACACTATCCCAAAACTTTTGTGATTTGTCCACATGACTTTTGGCATACTGCAGTCGACTCTTCTTATTCTTTGGAGACAGCAAGGGGGTGCGCCTGGGAGTTCTGGCATGGAGGCCTTCATTACGCAGTGTGCGCCTTATTGTCTGAGCTGAAACTTCAGTACCCGCATCTGACAAATCTTTTTTCAGTTCCTCAGCAGTCACACGGGAACTTTTCAACACTTTGCGCTTCAGGTAGCGCACAGCAGTCGAAGTCAGCATCTTCTTTCTGCCATGACCAGGTAGTGCTTCAACAGTGCCCTTTGCCTTGAATTTGCGAATGATGCTTCCTATGGTGTCTCTTGGTATGTTTAACATCTTTACAATCTTCTTATAGCTATTGCCCTTCCTGTGAAGAGAAATCACCTCTTCTCTTGTCTTCCTGGACCATTCTCTTGACTTCACCATGTCTGTAAACACACCAGTAAATGTCTAGAAGGAGCTGAGTATCACAGTCATTTTACATCTGCCTAATTGGGGCTTATTATGCTTGATTGCTGCTCCTTGACATCCACAGGGGTTTTCAATACCTGATCGAAAACACTTGAATGATCCTCTGTTCTTAAGAGTAGAGATGAGCGAACACCTGGATGTTCGGGTTCGAGAGGTTCGGCCGAACTTCCGGAAAATGTCCGGGTTCGTGATCCGAACTCAACCCGAACTTCATCCCGAACCCGAACCCCATAGAAGTCAATGGGGACCCAAACTTTTGGGCACTAAAAAGGCTGTAAAAGACACCCAGAGGGATAATGTACCGCAATAAACGCATTGCGATTACAACTTTGAGCTAACGATCACCATGGGAACGCCTCCTCCAGTAGAATGTACTGTCGGATCTGAGAATTAAGTTGAAATCGCAATGCGATTCTTATATATTTGCTTAATCGCATTGCGATTTCAACTTAGCATTGCTAAATAATTCCATCCATATCGTTAACTTACTGAGTCAGTAAGTTAACGAATATGGATGGAATTATTTAGCAATGCTAAGTTGAAACGGCAATGCGATTAAGCAGATATATAATAATCGCATTGCGATTTCAACTTAATTCTCACATCCGACAGTACATTCTAACCAAAGCTGGAACACCAGATTTAGGGGATTGGTATTTGGGCAATTGTATTTAACCCCTTAATAAAATATAGAAATTTCTTTCCTGAGTTTCTAGGGGTGACAATTAGCACAGCCAAGCCCCTGATGTAGGATATAGCAAAAAAAAAAACTAGTATTGATGGATTGATGGACTTGGTGGCAGCTTCTTCTGGCGCACCACAAGTCACAAAATGGCCGCCGATCAACCCAGAAAATAAGTGACAGAAAAACGCTCTGTGCAGCCTAAAAACCAGCGAGCAAGTAACTAGCAGAAGTTCAATGATTCTCAGCTGTAAATTGATCCGTTCATTAGGTGCTGTTGCTGACTTTTTCCTGCCTAATCTCGCCCTGACAGAAGCTGCGTCCTCTCCCTACACTAATCAGAGCAGTGTGACGTGCGGCGCTACGTGACTCCAGCTTAAATAGAGGCTGGGTCACATGCTGCACTTGGCCAATCACAGCCATGCCATTAGTAGGCATGGCTGTGATGGGCTCTTAGGGAAAGAAGTAAAACGCTAGCTGATTGGCTGCTGTGCAGCCCTTCAGAAAGCGGGAAGTAATCGACGAACACCGAACCCGAACCCGAACTTTTTTGAAAATGTCCGGGTTCGGGTCCGTGTCACGGACACCCCAAAATTCGGTACGAACCCGAACTATTCTCGAACTGTTCGCTCAACACTACTTAAGAGTGGTCGTCTTTAAGGGGTTGAATAATTGTGTCAATGAAGAAATCACAAAAAAAATATTTAATACTGTATTACAAAAACAATTGATGTCATTTTAGTTGCATTTGGTTCTTTAAAAAGTCCTTGTAAGATTTCATTCTGAACACAATTACAAATGTACACTAAATTCCCTAAAACCCTTTACAGGATTGGGGGTTGAATAATTTTGAACACAACTGTATATGTAAATCAGCCTAGTAAGGAGCCCAAGGGACTGCACTAACCGTTCTGGTGCCCATCCACTCCCCCCTGTAAAGGAGCCCAGCACCGCCTGCATCTAGGAATTTCCTCCTTGCTCACAAGGTCAGATTGCCGTAATCTCGCGATGCGCGAGCTCACACATGCGTAGTTTCCTTCTCTGAGGCTGATGCCAGCACAGGGAAGGACCGCTATGCCGGCACTGCACATTGCGAAGCACCCAGCGCTTCTCCCTGCCTCTCCCATAGAAGTGCATGGGAGCGTACCGTGCATGCGCGGCCCATGCTCCCATTGATTTCTATAAGGCCGACGGAAATAGCCGAGCCAGCGCTCAGCTATTTTCTGTGGCCCCATAGAAATGAATGGAGGGCGGCTGCACATGCGCAGTGCACATGCACAGTGCACCCTCCTTCACTTTCGGGGCTCCGTTCTCTATATAGGTGCTGGTCCCAGCGGTGGGACCTGCACCTATAAGACAATGGGGGCATATGCTAGTGATATGCCCCATTGTCCAAGATGGGACAACCTCTTTAACAGTGAGTTTCACAGCACACCACCGTCTTGACAGTAACCTCCACAGGAGTCCTCCCCATTAAAGGGATTCTGTCACTACTTTTCATCATGTTCAGGGTCTCATTATGATTCCTAATGTGGCCTTATAAACGAGATCTGTGGCTTAATTTTGCATAAAAACTGGAAAATAAGTTGCCCAAGGGGAGGTCCGGGGATGCAGGGTGCCCGGCTGCAGCCATCGTCGTTTGTGCCCAGCGCCACCTTCCCAGAGTTCTGTGCCGCCTCCTACTCCTCTGTGCCGCCACTCCCTCTCTCCCCCTCCTCCCGCTGTGAGATGCCGCGCGTGCGCACAGGCTCAGCCTAATGCGCCCGTACGGACTGCTTGGATCGGCTTCTTCTAGCAAAGTGTCGGCGCATGCGATTACGCTAGAAGAATCCGTTGCCAGCAGTCCGTTCGGGTGCATCAGGCTGAGCCTGTGTGCACGCGTGGCATCTCACAGTGGGAGGAGGGGGAGGGAAGGAGAGGGAGAGACGGCACAGAGGAGTAGGAGGTGGCGCAGAATTCTGGGAAGGCGGCGTTTGGCACGAACGGCGGTGGCTGCAGCAGAGCACCCGGCATCCCCGGACCTCCTCTTGGGCACCTTATTTCCATGATTGACAGGTTGGTAAAGCCTGTTTTTTTTTTCAAAATTAAGCCACAGATCTCGTTTATAAGGCCACATCAGGAATCATAATGAGACCCTGAACATGAGCATTAGCTCAAAGGGCTGAAAAGTGGTGACAGAATCCCTTTAACATTGACCTTTACAGCAATCTGCCCCTTAACACTGACCTCCATAGCGGGCCATTCCCATAACTGTGACCTCCACAGCAGCCTGGCCCTAGGGTGGCCAGAGGTCCAGTTTTAGGCCGGACAGTCCGGCTTTCAGATTCCATGTCCTCTGTGTGGCGCAGGGCCTGGACGGACACAGGGATGTCTTTTTGAACAGCTCACTCTAAGACAGTAGTACTGTGCTGGCTGACTGTGAGCTGCACGGAGAAAGTCACTGTCCCTCCCACCCCTGCAGCTGACAGAAGTTGATTTTTAACTTCATTTTTTTAATCACTGTCAGCTGAGGAGTGGTAGGGGGCGTGGCCTAACCAGATCAGTGGCGTGGCTAAGCGGGACCTGGGGAGAGGTTTTAAGGATGACTTGAATGGCCACCATACCTGACCCCTGAACTGTAACCTCCACAGCACTCTGCTCCCTTAACAGTGTCACCCACAGAGCTGTAATGGAAACCTCAGGAAATAAGGTACTAAGTGCTATCAGGCCCTGGCTTTACTTCAATAGCGATTATCCTGGTGACAGATTTCCTTTAAAACTCATCTACAGCATTGAAGAAACATGGCTGCATTGTTATGGTTACCTGGAGTAAAACTATGTGTGTGGATACGAGCTGCCAGCGAGCTTCTATTGGCTGATAAGGGTCATGTGATGAGGTTTCTATTGGCTAATGTATTTTTTGTGAATATCTCAGGAACGGTACGTCCCAGAGAGCTGAGACCTGGTCTAAAACCTTCCCGGACACCTGATGTACCTGTGTGCCAAATTCTGTGATTGTAAATGCAGATTCCTTTAGCGGACATACACACACACATACACACATACACTCAGCTTAATATATTTGATTAGAGCACTACTATTCCTACCCTAAGGATAGGTCATCAATATCAGAGGGGGGCTGTAGAAAATTTGCTGTGGGGCCCAGTCAGTTGGTAGTGCTAAATGTAACATCCAAAACATGTCCCATCTTTTGAGGCATTGCAATCTATTACAGGCCGATTCTGGAATCTGTTTAACTAGAATTGCATGGAAACCACCAAAAATGACAATTATGATACTGGGAGGGATATCTTAAGGGGTTTCTAGAACAGCAACTGCATACATTTTAACATATGATGAAAAATGTTAAAACCACTGTGGATTACGAGTTTAGGGCATATTTTCGAAACCAACTCCCCAGCCCTAGTGCTAAAGGTATATTTGGATGGACATTACATTTTGTGCTATCACATACACACACACAGGAGAATACCTGTTAGTAGCAGTGCCCTCCTCATTAGGTCAAATGATACCAATTCCTTCACAGAACCCTCAGAAAGGATAGGTTATTCTGTTCAGTGAGGGTCCGACTTCTGGCATCCCAAATGCTTTAATAGGCCTCTCTGCTACTATGTGTTCTGTGGCCTTTTCCTAGGTCAGTGATGTTGCGTTCATCGGCCTCATGGCCTATTTACAGCTCAGACCATTTTGAGTGAATAGACTTGGGCTACAATACCAAGCACAACCTCTGGATAGGCTATGAGGAGCCTACAGCCTCTTCAAGCAGATCGTTGGCAGAGGCACTAGGAGTTAGACCCTCACCGATCAGATAAAGATGACCTCTTCTTAAGAGAGGTCATCAATATTCTACTCCCAGAACCATTTTAATACAAGGCATGGATACTTTAGGGTCAATACTGTAAAAGAAAACCTTGAGAAGCACATTATAAAAGATACACGTTAGAGTATAGGTTATTAATCGCCAATAAGGACACAACGTTCACCTGCAACAGTGGATAATGAAGATCCGGCTCCTTGCACCGATCTAGCCAAGAACATCAGCCAATATGAGTCAGCGAAGGCAAAAACTGTCAGAGACAGAAGAGAAAACCGTTTACAGATATGAATGGTAGATGAGATGAGGGGGGTGTGCAGTGGTGTGAACTGTCAGGTTATATGTTTTCATGTGGCAAAGGGAATGTTCTTCCAGAAACAATGACATATAGGTTGTGTCTGGTTTTGCAGCTCGCCCTTATCAATTTGAATAAAACTTTTGCTATACCAGTCTTGTCCCATGGTCATGAGTGTTGTTTCTGATGCTGGACAGCCACATTAAAGCCTCATTCACACGTCAGGGTTTTGGTCAGTGATTTCCATCAGTGATTGTGAACCAAAACCAGAATTGGAGCCTCCACAGACATAACATATAAAGGGAAAGATCTGCTCCTGTGAATGAGGCATAAATCTGATGTTACTCAGCTCCTACCTCCAGGGATACTGTATGAACCAGCAGCCTCTGTCATGTTCTTCTTTGTCATTGTGTGTGTACAATAAGGACTGCTATGGGACTGTGGAAATGGGCATTCCAGCTCAAGTTATCCTTACCCTTCTTCAGGTTTCTCCTTCCTTTGGGCTTCTTGATCCAGCATTAAGTTTTCTTATGGAATGCAGAGTAAGGGTATGGCTGCACGGAAAAACTGGTCATGCGACAGCTGTCACAACCAGGTTCACTGAGTAGCGGTGATTATAGAAATGAATGGAATCTCCAAGCAAATTGCAAGAAAACCAGCATTGTTGGATTGCTTGCGACGGGCGTGGCATTCCCATTCGTTTTCACAGGATCATTGCTACTCAGCGAACCTGCCCGCGACAGCTGTTATGCAACCAGTGTCACCGTGCAGCAGTACCCTTAGAGCTCTTTCACAAGAGTGCCAAGCCGTGCTTTGGACAGCAGAGACACGGAGCATTAACATTATTGATAATGCTCCGTGCCCCTCTGTGACCTTTTTACTACAGAATCAGGCCTCATGCACACGGCCGTTGTTCGGGTCCACTTCAATGGGGCCGCAAAAGATGCGGACAGCACTCCGTGTACTGTCCGCATCCGTTGCTCCGTTCCGTGCCCCCGCAAAAAAAATAGAGCATGTCCTATTCTTGTACGTTATGCGGACAAGAATAGGCATCTCTATAATGGGCCGCGTTCCGTTCCGCAAATTGCGGAACGGAACGCGGAGCAGCTTCCGTGTTTTTCGGATCCGCGGTTTGCGGACCGCAAAACAACAACGGCCGTGTGCATGAGGCCTCACAGTGAGATAAAGTTGTCACTGTGATTTTGTAGTGAAAAGGTCACAGAGAGGCAGGTAGCATTATCAATCTTGTTAATGCTCCGTGTCTCTGCTGTCCAGAGCGCAGCTCGGCACTCTTTCACGCAGCGGATTCCACGTACGGGATCTGCTCGTGTGAAAGAGCCCTTACTCTGCATTCAATAAGAAAACTCAATGCTGGATCAAGAAGCCCAAAGGAAAGAAACACCTGAGCTAGAAGAAGGATAACTTGATCTGGTACACCCCTAAAGTTGGACATACATGTAAGATAAGTAAGGCTGGAATGCAGCTGTTCAATAGATTATATGATTCAGATCGATCGATCGATCCAGCAATCATCCTGCCAGGCTACAATAGAATATTAGGGACAGACTATGTAAAAAAATAAAGAGAGGGCTTGCAGTTGTTCTTCTAAAGAAAGGTTAAGGAAGAATAAAATTAAGGTTTTTGAATGGCCAAGTCAAAGTTCTGACCTTTATCCAATAGAAATGCTGTGAAAGGACTTAAAGCAAGCGTTTCATGGACGGGGGCTCACCAACATAACAGAGTTGAGGCTGTTTTGTATGGAGGACAGGACTGAAATTCCTCCAAGCCAATGTGCAGGGCTAATCAATAATTACTTAAAAATGTTCATACAGACATATGATATTAGAACATTTTGGCTCTTTTTGACTTTTATTTAATGTGCTGATAGTTATCTACATTTAGGACGAATGAGACATTCTGACATAGTTTAAAGTCAAAATTTATGCAGACATATAGAAAATTCTAAAGGATTCGCAAACTTTCAAACACTACTTTGACTACTTTTTAGGAGGGTTGTGGACATGGAATGATGAATACATAACTCACTTAAAGTAGAAAAGAACAGGATAATAAATCCAGCAAACAGTGGTATATCAAATCCAACCCTAGAAGAATAAGAAGAGATTTAGAACAAGTAATTGAAATGGAAAAGCAGTTGTATTACGGTAGAGCTTTCTGAATCTTGTAATCATGTACCTGTTGGTAATGAGTCCCACTATGGGGTTGACTAGAAGTTGTACTATTGTTTTGATTGAAATCAGAAGACCAACTTGGATATTCTCATGTTGCAGGATACTTGTTTCCTTGTCGCAGCTGGAATTTCTGGGGGCCTCCTGGGTCTTATTATTGATCCCTTCATAATTTGATTGGTCACTTAAGATGGTTGTGTTCTCATACAGAGAGTAAATTGAGGCAAAAAAAACTTTGGAAGCAGAAGATGATGCAGTCAGGCCCACAGTTGTGTTTCCATTCTTATGTTCTATCCCATAGAGGAAACTTGGAATGATGGGAACTAGACAAAGATGAGTATTTATTAGAAATAAGTAGGTGAATAAACATTGAGTGATGATGAACATAATAAAAACTTTATAAAGAATGATCTGACCTATGAGTCTCACAAGATTAGGGCTTCTAATTAATCAAGGGAGCATCAAAGTGCAGTAGGTGCCAGCAGTGGCATAACTCGAAGCTTCTGACCCCCAATGTAAAATCTGTAAAGGGCACCCCCTCAGGATCATTATCATATATGTCTACTGGGCAGTAATTGACTTGTTGTTGTCCTTTTAGGAATATGGATATTATAGTGGGGCTTCTCCAGGTTGCGTTTGCCCTCAATTAACTAGAATGGAGATCTGATATGTAGAGGTTCTGACCTATGATTCCCACAAGATTAGGGCTTCTAATTAATCAGCGGAACATCAACGTACACTAAGTGCCAGCAGTGGCATAACTCAAACCTTCTGACCCCTGATGTAAAATTTCTAAAAGGGCACCCCCTCAAGATCATTATCATATATGTCTACTGGGCAGTAATTGACTTAAAGGAGTTGTTGCCCTTTTAGGAATATGGATATTATAGTGAGGCCTCTCCAGGTTGTGTTTCACCGCAATAAACTACAATGGAGATCTAATCTGTAGAGGCACCTACCGTTTTAGTGGCCTCAAGCTATCTTTTTATTACATGAATGGTGATTTGTGGGAATATCATAATATTACAATTTCCCCTTGTAAAATCTGCAGAAACAAACCCTTTATTTGCTAAGTTGACCCCATTACATACCATTCCCTTGAATTCATATTTAAAATCTATACTCTCAATTTTCCTCCAACCTCACTACCCATGTGCAGTTTTAAATGCAAGACTGGTTGGCCATGCCATCATAGCTCCTGGTTAACCACGGTGCAAGGAACTGCAGCACAGCTTTAGCGAAGTAAATGGGGCCAGCTGGATTTTATGCACAACCAGGAGGACAAGAAAACCAGGGTGCAGGGAAAATAGGGTAGGGGTCATAGTGCTGATTCAGATCAGTGGTCTCTTCAGTCATGGTTCTAGAGGTCAGACTCTCACTGGTCATAATGTGATAGGATATCCTAATGATATATAAGATGAGAAAATACCTTTAAATAATAGTCTTCCTCTACATAGAATTATTGATATTACTCTATATGGCCACATATTTTGCCCAACCGGTCTTTCAAACTTCTATATCTTGAAAATACACGGAAATGTAAAGGTGACTATCATATAAATACTTAAGATGGGGGATACACTATAACGAACATGTAACACCTCCAAAAGCAGACATACCAACCACTGTGAAAACCATATTATCCATAAGCAGAGTTATAAAGACCACCACAAGGACCACATCTCTGGAACCTCTCTTTTCTTTAAGCCATCTGCATGGGCTGCACTCCATCATGGCACCACTGGGATCACACCCTTCAGAAAGAAAAGACAGGCTTAAATCATACGCAGAGTGACTCAGTTGGGCTTTGTTCACATTGAAATTTTGACTTCAGGTCATTTGTGTGTCAAAGTTCTTTCTCCTCACACATCTCTGTAAATCCCTGCCAAGAAAATAAGTATCACTTCAGGGTTCCAGCTTCTGATCAGTTGTAGAATGTACCCATTTTTTTTTTATATTTTACAGATTACAAATTTCACCTAAGATCTGATGGCCACAGTCTTCACAGAGACGAGCTATACCTCAATATCCTCCACTAGCCTCACACAACTCTCCAGGAAGTCATCTGAAAGTTGATCAAATTTGTGGCCTGGACTGTCTATCCCCTCACAGACACTCCAGCATATGAGGGGGAAATTGACTGGCACTTGTGTTAAAGGATCCTAACCCCAGTATAATGCCCTGAGGTTTACATCCCTCCGGTATAAAAGGGTCATCTTCTTAGAGGTACAGTTTCATCAAATTTTTTTAACAGTATTATCAATTAATATTTTATGCATTTTCCCCCAAAAAATGGTGGAATGTTTTCTGGATATTTCTTTATGAACGCCACATATTCAACTTCCTGTCCTGTCCTTTATATTTCCTCCTTTTATTAATTTTAAGCACGACAGGTAGCCCTGCTTCACTCTTCAGTCAGGCCATCACTGTAACCAGAGAGCTCCTGCTATTGGTATTCCATTAGAGCATCCTATATTGCACTTAACAATGCAATTCTGTGGACATCGTAATCTAGGACTATCAAGAAAAAAACAGAGCATTTAAACTGTCATCCCAATTCTATACCTACTATTATCATGAGGATTACCCTTCAGATAAATTCCTCTCTTAGCAGAAGTAAAATGACAATTTACCTATCTATATAACTAGTCTTACAATTTTGGTTGACTGCTGCAGTTTTTTTTATTTAAAGGTGTTGTCCGAGTTTAGAGCTGAACCTTCACTTATTTACCATGTATGAGTGGAACATAGGGGTATTTCTAGCCCTTGTCCTACTCCCCCTTATTCTTTACTATCGGTGACATACCGGACTTCAGATGGGTATGATATGCAGAGACGTCCACCTAGCAGTAAGCCCAGTGATGTCACCAGCACAAATGGGAGGTCTTTAGCACTATTCTAGGCTGTTTTACAAGCTAGGACAGCGCTGAAGACCGCCTATTAGTGCCAGTGACATCACTGGGATCACTACTAGGTGGAAGCTTTTGCCTAGCATACTGAGAAAAAGCCAGGTATGTTACCAGCATGAAACAAACAGACCTTGCCCTGCGCTATGCAGCGCTGGGGAAGGAGGAGTATCAGAGCTGGAAATTTTGAAGAGCAGGACTGAAAAATTTAACAGACAGTAAAACACAGTAGCAAAATCATCAGAAATGTGTCAGAACCAGACAGGCTATGCAGTACCAAGATGGGAAATGGAGAGTGGTCAGAAAACAAGCCAAGGTCAGAAACACAGGATATCAATAAGTGAAAAAGGAACTAGAAAACAAGCTAGTGAGCCAAACAAGACTGTCACTGACACTGGTATATGGTCAGGAAGGGATTAAAATAGGGTGCCAAGTGCCTGGATCAGAACCTGATAGTTCCATTAGCCAGAAACACTAGTACACAGTAATAGAGCAGCTGAGCTAATCAGGCCACTGCTAATCCACCCCAGTATACATCCGCTACAGGGAGAAATAGAGCATTGCATCCTGTTACTAAGGATGCGGTCGCGTCACCAGGGGGCATTGCTCAGCAGCGCTTCTCTCCCTGCGCTAACGAACCAGGACATGTATGCTTATTACATCATCATTCATACAAACAGATGTTTTAGACGTGAAAGCAAAGAAAAACATCTCAGTATTTACTGATCCAGTTCTCCTAAATAGAAAAATACCCCAAAACTGCAGACTGCTCCTTTACCTTTAGGCCCCATGAAAGCTTTAGTGGCTTACTTTGAGCGTGATGGCTTAACAACCCCAATTAAAGGGGTTTTCTGAGATTTTCCAAACTCCTCCCAGAACAGGGGCTGCGAGGCCCAACAATATAGAGCAGTTGACTGCTACAGGCCTGGAGGGGACTGAGTATCACTGAGGACCTTCAGAACATTTAAAAGTTCTGTATTATTTTGAACTCATTTTACATAGCCTCTTGTTCTTAGATTCCAAATCTAATGCTTACTGAGGCTACATAAAATGAAAAAACATAAAGACATCATACCCTTACACTGTATTTCCCCTCATGTGTATGTGTCACCGCCGGCCCTGGGAGAAATCTTAGAAATCCAGATAGACGGAAGGCTCAGGAGTCTATCTGACAGATCTCTCTTGTTTTCATTGTTGCTGACAGGTTTCCACCCCTTTGCAGATGCTGCTCATTATCAAGTTAGGAGGCCCTATATATGTTTCGCCTCTCACTTGTTACTCTGCGGCTGATATTTCCTCTGTGGAGTGGTCTGCTTGTTTGGTGGTTCTCCTGATCCAGTTGCATCTCAAGCTAAGTCCTTTTTACCCTTTTCCTGGTGTGTTTGTTCTGACTAGACCTCAGAGAGAAACTAACTCCTTCAGCTTGGATGGAGCTGGTTGCCTCTTTCCCTGTTCCCTAAATTGAGGGTTTTGTGCAGTGTTTTAGCAGTCTTAGGTTCCCGGGCATATGCATTTCTACCATTGAGATTTGCACATGCTGTCAGTAGTTAGGGAGAGTATCAGGGTTTGCTAGATGGTGACCTCCCTGTTCCCTAGGTTTGGGGCCTAGTCTGCTGTTGTATTGCTGTGGTCTCCTTTGGTTGTCTTTTCTCCCATATTCTACCCGTGACAGTACATCTGTATGGTTAAAACGTTATCCTACCCGTAAAGGAGTTGTCCAGATTTTTGGCCTGTTATAACTGCCAACCTCAACCAGCCTGTAGTATCTACAGAAGAAAATAATACTCACCTGGTCCCCATCACACCTTTTCTTCCCTTGGCTACACACTGTGTTTCTGGGGTTCTACTACCTGGTGTCAGTTGGGGTGTCCTTCCTTGGTGGCAATAATTTGTGCGATGCAAGACATTGTCCCCAGCAGCGTGAAAGCAGTGATGAGGCAGATTGAACAATAGAGCAGTTCTTTACTTGCATTAAGGTTAAAATACAGTATTCACAGTTCAGACTTTGTATGGACCGGAAGATCGCCCACAGTGTTGCACTTTCTCATATATTCAAAGCTGCAAAGGTAGTTAACAAGCCAAGGTCGTTTTTTAGAAGCAACTTTCCTCAAACTGCACTTTTCCATCCCACACTTAAGCATCCATAAATAGGAATGCAACACTTCACACTTTTTCTATGAAATGCAGCCATGAGGCATGCGTCTACATGTATATCACAGACTAAATTACATTCCTTTTCCAGGTTGCTGTGTTAACAGCAAACTGATCCACAGTCTACCTGTAACGAATGTCCGGACTCCCAAAGCCTTTCATCTCCTGGAAAAGTTAGCTTTGGCATTCATAAGCCTTTTTGACAGGTTATCGCCACAGAGCTTTAACATGCACCTTCTCTCAACACAGGCATGCTCCACATATATACATAATTTTCCACTTTTCTCTTTGCTACTCTCTGGCTGTTTCTAAATCTAGCCACTTCCTATGAGGAAGGTGACAAAAGCCCCGCCTAGTTATGGTTACTAAGGCCTTTTAACTCCTTGCGCAAGTTACATATATGAAATGCATAAAAATACTTTAGCACATTGTTAACCCTTTCAGCAGTAGAGGACACAGAGGTGAGACACTGCACTGCTAACAGCCAACAAACCAGTAATATAGGAGCAAAAATCCTCACTATTCATCACTACGAATGCTCCTCCTATATCCGCCATTTTAATTACAATCCCAGTATATTGTCTCAGTATAGACTGTTTAAAACGGACATCATATTATTTTTTTTCCAAACCACACTCCACCAATGTCTCAAACTTAGCTTTGCTGGCCTTTCTGGAGCAGGCTAAGATTAAGCAACCAGACAGCCAAATAATTGGCAAGCATACCAAAGACTGATCAAAGAATACTCCAGGTCATTTAAAATATGGTCCAAGCCATGAAGGGGTTTATGAAAAAGACATCTGCTCCCTCAGCATGGCCTTCTGTCAAGATGGCGCCTACTAAGCTGAAATATTTTCCTATCAGAGAGAGGACAAGTCTAATGGGAAAGGCAAATGTGAGAGGAAGACAAAAGGAAAAAAAAAGACAAAAGATGACCAAATGGTTTCAAGAACCTTTATGAGAAGTATATTACCAAAATCTCTGGAGCCACTTGACCTTAAAGAGATCTTCATCAAGCGGGAGCAAGTGTTAAAGCCTTTAAATCAGCTCAAACCACAGAAGTAAAGTTTAATATGGCTGTTCCCACATTCTAGTGAACTCCTAGGCCCATGTTAATCTTCCTAACTCCATGATAGAAGATAAAGACAACTGGGGGCGCCAGGATAACCTGTGTTTAAAAGGTCTTCCAGAATTCCAGCATCATTCAATCCAAATAGTCCTAAGGAGATCTTTACAGTATTACTGTGCCCAGATGAAGAAATCGACCTGAGCCTAGACAGAGAACACTGTTTGCTTAGAAACCCCAACCCCAAACAACATCAGGCCCCCAGAGGCATAAAAGCTGGCTAGTAAGCTTTCAAGTAAAGTAAAAGATCCTCTCTACTTCCAGAATAGCTACTAGAGATAAACGAACTTGTGAAAAATTCGATTAGGATGCTTTGCCAACTTTCTCCAAGAAATTTTCTTCATTCCCAATTAATTCTTCACCAAGTGCATTAAATCAGTTATATCCTGGCCTGAAGTTAAACTGTAGGGAAAGTGTATCTTGATGTACATCCCTGTGCATTGCAACAACGTGCATAGCTAGTCCTTTCTGGTAGTGAAGCAGTTACTGTGAGAGGCAGGTTTAATACAGTATATGGATGTGTGAGTCATCCTGAGGGCCACTAATATTCCTAGATAATCCCTAGCTAAACAAAAAGAAAAGCATACACTAGCCTTCAGTAAAGGAAAAAGGAAAATTGTGCATCCCTGCAGGAGCTGTGTCCCGATGACTGTTTAGTGGAACAAAATAAATATATGGAGGCAGTGCCAATAAAGTAGTAGATGGAAAAAAGGTTCTTTTAGCCATATTTTGGATGTGCAAACACATGGTTTTGTTTCACCTCTGTTAGCTTTAGAATGACTGTGCATTACTATTAGGCTCAGTTCACACTTAACTTATTTAGGCAGTTACAGGTCAAAAAGACAGAACAGATGCAGATCTTTTCATGGTACCTTATTTGTACAGGTAAATGTTAGTTTCAGGTCTAATTTACTTAACCATGCAGTAGTCCAAGATTCTAATATAGTGGGAAAGAGCTGTCTCATTTTACACCGTCTGCTGTTTCCACATTGATTGATAGATGACTTATTCTGTATACTATAGTGTGAAAGAGTTGTCTCATTTCACTGTTTTTCTTATTGTGTGTGGAATTCCTGACTGATCCATACCTGACTCATCTTTACAAAGTGTAACAACACAGGGTCATTTAGCTCTCCCAGATCGTCGTCTTATCACCTTAGACGGTTGGCACACATCAAGAAGCCACTCCACCACTGTAGATTCGGGTGCAAACTGGCCACGACCAGCTTTATTGTCACAACAGCAGTACAACAAAATCATAAAAATAAATCCTCGGCCGTCTGGCCACTGACTAAACAGTCTTTCCCTCTCTATCAGGATTTGGGGTCTACCACCCAGCTCCCCAAGACACATCACCAGTGCTTACCCTACACACAGGGTTAGAGGGTCCCGGCTCCCACAGGTCTTGACACAGCCTGCTTCTTTCCCAGACTGGGAGCCCTGATTGAGAAGCTCAACCCACATTAATCCAAGCTCCTCAGTTGGCTGATAATTATCCCCATTACTAGCCTGACTGCTGCAGACAGTGGGAAAAACTATTTTCCCAACCTTTCTTGTTCTCACCCAGCTTTCTCTGGGTGAGATACGCCACTTGAATGGCCTTCCTATGGCCTTCTGGCAGCTCCACTGCCACATATCCTCCCCCCTGATAAAGGCCGTAGGACTTTTCACTTTACTTAAGCCCCCTCCAGGGTCAAAGCTCCTACGTTGGGAAACATCTGAGGGTTTTTCCCACTCCAACTCAACGGCCTTAGCTTCTTCAGCCTTTGAGACTCCTTTGGAGTCTTCATCCACTTTGTTAGCCATCTCATCCTTCTCGGACACGGAATCATATACTTGCATTCTTAACTCCTCCTCCTCTTTCTCATCAAGGTTGGAGGTACTGGGGACATCAGGGTCTTCACCAGACTCGTCGTCATCTGGCAATCCCTGCAGAGGTTCACCCAGGATATGGTTCTCCTTTCGGGCAGGATTCAGGAGAGCCAGCCCATCGGAGTAGACAGGACCCTTATACTGGTCGTCGGTCCCCCCGTATTTCTTCCCCAGCAGACTGCTGGCTTTATGGAAGGCATTGACAGCAGAGGGAATGTTTTTCATGACCAGGTCCTGGCCACACACTGCCACGAGTCTCTGGGCTTCTGCATCCACCTCAGCACCATCATCTGGTTCAGCAGATACAGCTTCCATCTTATTCTCTGCCACGGCTGGCACCACAGCGCCACCACCTCCAGACCCATTCTTAACAGGCTCTGACTTCATGGCATCTTTTACAGGATCTTCTTCTTCAGGTATCTCATTTTCTTCCACCTGCTGCGCAGGAGCACGCTTAGGCCTCTCCAACTCATAGACTTCATCTTTTGAGCTCCTGAGATCTTCCATCTCTGCTCTGAGTTGCTTGTTCAGCCTCTCCAATTCATCTCGCTCCTTAAGCGCTTTTTCAAGTGCTCTAGCCAAGGCGAGGGCCTTGGTCTTCTTAGTTTTCCGCACCAGCTTGTTAGCAGCGCCCCACTCTTGGGCCTTCTGTTCTAGCTGCTCTTCACTCTGTTCTGGCGTAACAGCAGTTGTAGGAGTACCACCATTCTTACTTAGACACTCTGTGGGATTTCCACCCAGGGACTCTTCAAGCCCATTGTTGATGTCTACTATAGACTTTTGTGTCTTTCTGGAGTCTTTTCCCTTCCCCAGGACACCAGGCGGTAGACCCTTCAGTTCACTCATCTTTTCCGGAGTCTCCTCTTTTGACCCTTCTGCAGCCTTCTTCGGTGACTCTGTGACGACAGCTAGTCCCTTCTCTATCGTATCTAGGGACCATGTGGCGAGAGTGAGATCAGCCTCCTGTTTGCAGCTGTAGTGTCCTGTCAGGTCATCCAAGACTGACTGGATAGGAGCTTCAGACACTAGGCTGACATCACCCGACTGAACTCTCGTCTCGTCAGATATAACAGTCATCTGGTCGCTAATAGTAACCACTTTAGTTTGGCAAGACCTCGACATGGAAGCCTCTCTCTCCGAGTTACTATCAGTCACAGAACATGCGTTATATATATCGCTCGCGACATTCTCAATCCTGTCCTCTAGGGGCACCGATGAGCTAATCCCCACCTGGGACATTTTATTAATCATAGAAACCTGTGGAGACTGCATATCCACTTCTAGTACGTGTGGTACACCCTCTAGAACTGCCCCATGTACTTGCATATTTTTCACAGTGGTTTCCCTCAGTTGTGAGCTCTCAACATCAATTAGCATTTTTATACCATCCACATTTTTACCAACAAGGGGGAGCTTCTTCCCCAATCACAGCCTGCAAAGGAAAAGGACTGTCATCATCCTCATCACTTCTTGCACATAGATCCACATTATCATTATACATTTCAACAAACTCTGCACCTTCACTTGGCACCGTATCTGCACCATTGTTTCTAATGGTCATTTCACTTAAACCATTGCTTTCTATCTGCATTTCCCTTACACCTTCATTTAAAGGGACAGGTACAGGTTCTGCAGGAGCTTCATTACTTCCTACAGGAGTGTCTCCATTGCCCCACATTACGTCATGCATGAGCATATTTGCAACATCAAGTCCATCAGTCTCTGTTCTCACCATGGTCTCACCCTCCATGAAGACCACCGGATAGTCCACAGTATTCACATAATTGTCCCGAACATTCATCATTCTACCTCTTACCCAGGCTAGCATGGGATCTCTGATTTTCACCATCCCAAATCTAGCCTTGGTCACAGGCACTTTAGACAACACATTGAGCTTCTCCCCTGCAGATTCCTGCGAGGGAGCAACTGCAACAGGCTTTACAGCCTGTTCAGACACAGCATTTTTCCCATAGTCACTCATTTTTGAGACATTTTCTCGCCTCTGCACTGTATCACTCACCGGCCCGGCAGGTAGCAACTGCCGCCGGCTCATTGCCACATAATTATCAACAGGAACAGTCTTACCGATTGTCGTCACTGAGTCAGCACTCCCGGAAGATAAGGGTAGTCCAGGAATATCTCCAGCACGGTCACCTCCCTTCTCCTCAATGCAGTGGTTGCCACGGGAGACGCCTTGGACTTGTCTCCTGTCTTTTTCCGGACGGACATTCCAGCCGCACCCTTTAGAATCATGTGCACAGTCGCAGGGAATATAGGAACTCCTGAGAATCACACCACTAGCCATCTCTTTATCTTCCCGACGGTTGCCCTTGGCAACGGCATATCTTTGCTTGTCCTCTGGAACTCCCGGGACACCACCGACCTCTGGTACTTGGAGGCTGCAGGGTGCCTGTTGGATGATGATGACTAAGAGACTGCCGAGGTGGTAGGTCATGTGTGCAGAGCGCATAATGTTTATTAGTACCGGGACCTGGCACCTCCAGAAAAGTAGTCTGTAATTTACATGGGGAAGGTTACTGTAAGTGCCCACATCAGGCAGTGACCTCACCATGGGAGCCTGGCAGTGCCAGGTAAGTATCTTGTGTTCGTGGGGCCTCATGTTCTAGTTTCGCCTAAGGCCTCACAAAGTCTAGAGCTGCCTCTGAATTGCCCACCCCACCCAGAGAATCTGAGAATTAAGGCAGCCAGGAGGAGAGGGAGTGGTCCTGTCTGGGTGCCACGGCAGACTAGAGTTGGAAGAAGAGCCAGCCACCTGATTGAAGCTGCGTCACTGTGCCGGACTGTGTGCCTGTAGTGCTAAGTGAGGTAACATGTAATGTATGTACCCTGCACCTCAGTTCAGTTATATTACCCCCTGTAGGCCTGTATAATGTACCCTGCTACCCCTCAGTTAAATAACTGAAGGGTATAAGGGTTTATTATACAGAGGGTAATATAACTAAGGGGTATGAGGGTACATTATACAGAGGGTAATATAACCGAGGGGTATCAGGTCAAATTATACAGGGGGTAACATAACTGTGGAGGGGTATCAGGGTACATTATACAGGGGGTAATATAACTCAGGAGGCCTATCAGACATTATACAGGGGTTATATAAGTTATATTACCCCCTGTATAATGTCCCGATAGCCCTTCTCAGTTATATTACCCCTGTATAATAATGTATCCTGATACCCCTTAGTTATCTTACCCTGATATCACTCAGTTATATTATCCCCAGTATAATATACCCCGATGGCCCACCTCAGTTATAAATAAGGTTATAACTATACGATAGGTTTTATAAAATAATCTGTTCTTTAAGCACCACATTATTTTCTGTCTGCCACCACAAAACAATCTGGAAGTGCCCCTCCCGAGACCAGACTCTGGATCCACCACTGGCCGCACTATACACTACTGAGGGCTCTTTCACACTTGCGCTTTTGCTTTCCGTCTTAGAGTTCCATCCTCGGGGCTCTAGGACGGAAAGATACTGATCAGGATTATCCCCATGCATTCTGAATGGAGAGCAATCCGTTCAGGATGCATCAGGATGTCTGCCGTTCAGTATGTGAACGTTTTTCGGACGTTGACAAAACCGTAGCATGCTGCGGATTTGTCTCCGTCCAAAAATCCGGAAGACATGCCGTAATGCTGGATCCGGAATTAATGCCTATTGAAGTGCATTAATCCGGATCCGGCATTAAGCTAAAGGTCGTTTCGGCGCATCGCCGGATCCGACGCTTAGCTTTTGTGAATGGTTACCATGGCAGCCAGGACGCTAAAGTCCCGGCTGCCATACTAAAGTGTAGTGGGGAGGCAGGGGAGAAGTCTACTTACCGTCCGTGCGGCTCCCGAGTCCTGGGGCGCTCCACGACATCAGAGCGCCCCATGAGCATGGATCACATGAGCGTGGGGCGCTCTGACGTCATTGTGGAGCGCCCCGGGAGCCGCACGGACTGTAAGTATCTGCTCCCCCGACTCCCCACTACTTACTATGGCAACCAGGACTTTAGTAGCGTCCTGGCTGCCATAGTAACACTGAAAGCATTTTGAAGACTGATCAGTCTTCAAATGCTTTCAGTTGTCTTGCATTGTGATGGATCCGGCGGGCATTTCCGACGACTAAAATCCGGCGGGCATTTCCGACGGAAGTGCACGCCGGATCCACACAACACAAGTGTGAAAGAGGCCTGACCTGACTGACTGTACTCAGTGCAGTCAGTCAATCAGTCAGTCCCCACCCCATTCAGGTAAATAGAAGCCACAATGCTGCTCCTGATAACGTTATTGTAACAGTAAGGTCAGAATTTGTAGTTGCAATCTAGTTGACTGCCTCACTTCCCCCCTAGTTCTGATAAACTTTGATTAGACATTGAACAAGCAGAAGCATCGTTCTGCACCGTGAACCAGGCTACGGTAATATGGCCGCCGCCCCGAGGCGCTCTTTTGTTTACGCGCTCTAGCGGCAGAGACGAGCAGGTACAGTTTTCCGCAGGGGCATATAACCGGAAGTGACATCACCAATGCGGCGCTGTGTGCTCTTTACAGCGGGAGCAGAAAATTTGACGTGGAGGTCGCTGAACATGGAGCTTGTGAGTGAAATAGTGCTGAGGAGATGGCGGTATGCCGAATGTGACCAATGTTGCCTGTGTACATAGGTCTATATAGTAAACCTTCAGTCCTTAAATCAATAGCGCTGCACCCCACTTGATTCTCTCTCAGCTGCAGTGTCCAGTGGGGTTGCAACTCCCCCTCTGAATGCCAAAAAGGTTACACAATATATACTATGACACCGCGCTATTAAGGTCCCTAGCTCAAATGGTTAATGATATTAACCCTTATACTGGCATATACTATATACTATATACTATGTTCTTGTACTGCGAATCTTAGCATTAATAGGCACCTTCTATTTGTGATTTTCTCAGTGCCGCTTATGCTATTGTAGTACCTGTAGTCCTCCGTTCACGTGGGAGCTCTGTCGCTGAGTTGATGCTTTACACCGGCTGCGAGGCAATACTTTCCAGCGTCTTCGTGAGACGCGCTCCGGCCGGAAGCGCGCCTCTTGTTCGTGGTTGTCTCGCTCACTTCGGAGCGAAGGTGACGTCACCGCCGCGTTCTACGGGTAGTCGCGGTTACCACTTTTTCTTCAACGCGTTTCGGGTATACCGTTACCCTTCGTCAGGAAGATAGACTTGGTATGCCTTGCGCGTGTGCTCCTATTTAACTCAACCGGCGTTGCTTTAACTCCCTCGTTGCTGGTGGCTACATTTAAGCGTTAATCAAACGCAAATACTTCGATTTCCATATTCAGCCCTACTGGAGCTAGTGTATCCATATTAAAAATCATTCTGGTCTCAGCCCTCGACATTTCTTTAATGTAATCCCCTCCTCTTTTGTTCCTTTTTATTATATCTAATCCACAAAACGTCGATCCTTTAAAGCTTCCTGCGTGTTTCTCTATGTAATGTCTTGACAGTGGGTGCCCTTCAAATTTTCTTTCTATATTGTAGATATGCTCTGTTATTCTTATTTTTCAAATATCTCTTGGTTCTACCTATGTATATTTTTTGGCAGGGGCATATAATTGCATATATTACTCCCTGATTGTTGCAGGATATGTGCTTGTCAATGTTATGGGTATATGTACCTCCCGTATTCTGTAATGCCATCAATCTTTTATTTTGTGTTTTTTTACATCCTTGACATTTTTTACATGGGAAGAATCCTGTCACTCCCTCTATTTTATTTTTATTTTTATTTCTGGTATTATCTCTGCTAATTTTACTTATGCATGTATTCGTAGGGGCTAGTTTATTTCCCAAATTTTTGCTTTTTTAAAAACAAATTTTGGTACATTTGGGAGTAACTCCCCAATATTTTATCCTCCTTCAGGAATCCCCAATATTTTCCTACAACCTTTTTGAATTTATTTACTTGACTATTATAGGGAATTATTATTGGGGGATTAGTTGCATATTTTCTTCATGATCTTTTTTATTGTTTTTTTATCATTTTTAAGGAGTACTTCCCTATCAATCAACCCTATTTCTTTCTTGCACTTATCTAGTTTTTCTGAGCAATATCCTTTATTTTCAAACTTTTTCTTCATATTCTCTGCCTCAAGTTCATACTGTTGTTTCTTAGTGCAATTTCTCCTTAATCTGAGAAATTGACTTTTCGGCACATTTTCCAACCATCTCGGTAGGTGGCAGCTGTCCATTGCTATGAAGCTATTTGCATCAGTCGGTTTGTTATACGTTTTTGTGTGGATTTTTCCGTTTTCAATAAAAATAGTCAGATCCAAAAAATTTATTTCCGTCGTGCTGTACGATGGTGAGAAATCTAGATAAAATTCATTTTTATTTAGTTCTTTAAAAAACTTTTTTAAATTTTCCTCACCCCCTTCCCAAATAAAAATTATATCATCAATAAAACGGTACCATAGGACGAGGTTCGCCCGGAGCTTGCCCAAATAGAAGGTGCCTATTAATGCTAAGGTCTATATAGTGCTAGGCCGTAAAGTGGTGACTACCCAGAATGTCCTAAATTTATAAAAATTCCCCTGGTGCTCTACAGCAATGACTACAAGTCTTACATTGCCATAAAGTGTCAACTCCAAGCACAGCGTGCCGTAAAGTGTTAACTATAAGCCCCAGCACGCGGTAAAGCGATAACTCCAAGTCCAATGCCCAGCATACCGTAAAGTGTTAACTACAAGTCTCGGCATACCACAGTGTTAACTACAAGTTCATGTGTACTGTAAACCGTTAACTACAACCCAGCCTGCCGTAAAGCGATAACTCCAATCCCCAGCGTGCCGTAAAGTGTTAACTGATTATCACTTTTTACTGTCTTTGCAGTTGTAAAAAAAATAAGGAAATTGGGTGTGGGTTCTTGGGTGTGGAGGGGGGCTGGAAGGCGGAGTCAGGACGGATTCAAAAGGGGCGAAGTAGGAGAGGCCACAGAGCGGGGGTGGGGGGTTCAGGCCTTGAGCTGTGTAAGGGGCTCCAAAATTTCTGATGGCAGCCCTGGAAGTACAACATACAGAAGAAGTTCAGTTATGCAGCCAGCCTGTCAATACAGCAGATTCAGAGGGAAACAGATATAGCAGAGTGGAGTTTGCCTGCCAGTTTCATGCTAAAGCCTGCAAACCGTTTTGGAGAACGTTTATGCAAAGTAAAGCTGCCATTGAACTTCATCTCAAGGTCTGGGCTTAAGTTATTTGTTCAAATCCCTCAATTATTCCACCTATTTATTGCTTCAGGGCCAAAGCCTGGGGTCCAGCCGTATCCAGTTAGGAGCACTGTGACACACATAAAGAGACATTTTAGGCCGCAACATACCACTCGGCATTTCCTACACCTTGGACGCAATATAGAGGGCCCTGGGGGAGGCCACCCGTTGCAATTTTGGCATCACAAACAGGATTTACCTTTGTGTATTTATAATACAAGGCCTATAGATTTACAGAGAACCCCCTAAAAATGACTTTACTACGTTTATTGCGGAGCAACAGGCGCAGGAAAGTCCGTGCCGGCTGCCGAGGGGTTAATCTGCCATCTTTGCCTGTGATGGCGTATGTTCTTGCAATTTCCTATTCAGCTTGAAATAAAATGAAATCATCATTAGCATCCACTAAATTATAGGCAGGAGTTAGGCTAGTTTCACACTAGCGGCAGGGGAGTCCGTCAGCCTGTTCCGGCGGGTGAACAGCCTGTCGGATCCGTCCTGCCGCTAGTTTACGTGTGCCCCCGGACTGCCACTCTGTCCCCATTGACCATAATGGGGGCGGAGTTCCAACGGCTGAAGTACTAAAAGTGCTGCATGTCTTACTTTTAGTCCAGCGGCCTCTTAACGTGCGCTGCCTTGCTGCTGCCAGAACTCCACCCCCGCCCCCATTATAGTCAATGGGGACGGAGCGGCAGTCCGGGGGCACACGTGAACTAGCGCAGGACGAATCCGATAGGCTGTTCACCCGCCGGAACACCTAACGGACTCCACTGCCGCTAATGTGAAAGTACCCTTAATTGCAAGCTAAGGGCTTAGAGTAGATAGCTGGGAAGTTACAGGTATGCTGTATTTGTCTATTAAAGGGGAGAGTGTGTGCTTACCATCACTGCTTACTGTTACAGCTATCCTGGCCCCTTTTTTAACATGGATTTTCCGATCTGTGCTCTGTTTTTTTTTTATTATAACATGTTTATGTTTTTCACCATTGTTCAACTTTTCCAAAATAAACCTGTCGATTAGTTAGCGCCATAGTGAGGTAAGAGCCGCCATACACCCCGCCTACTGAGGGCTGTCCAAAGGGGTGTTACAGGTATACTACATACTTATGTCCACTGCATTTATTATGCTGTATAATAGATGCAGTCTTTGTATGTATATATAGCACTAGCAGAAGGACCAGGCTTTGCACGGCTATATTCCATCTATTTCATTTAATGTTTCTGTCATTAAAAGATATCAAGAGTATCTCCCATAATAGTCACCTCTACAGCACCCTTCCCCCTTAACAGTGACCTCCACAGCCCCCCACCCACTAACACTAACCCCCCACAGTGCCCCACCTCCCTTATATGTGACCTCCACAGCAGCCCACCCACTTAACTTTGACCTTCACAGCAGCCCGCTGCTTTGTGACATCCACAACACCACACCCGCCCCCCTAACAAAGACCTCCACAAAGGGGCATTATTGTCTTTGATTGGCAGCATATAAAACCCTACAGAATTAGTGTACACTTAAGGTCATGTGAGTTAAATCAGCCTTTAAAACAACTTTGGCTAATCATCGCAATCGAAATTATATAAAGTCACACATAAGCTGTCTTATATTAAGAATGTCTGTTGTTGCCTATAGCAACCAATAATAGCCCATATCCATGACCTGTAGCAAAATAGAAGCTGAGCTGTGATTGGTTGCTATATGCAACCTGATGAATATCCAGGCTAACTGCCACAACAGCCAATAGACAATGGCCCCTGTGTGTGTATGTATATATATATATATATAGTGGGACCGGGGTGCCTAGGGCCACCAGTAAAATGTATTTTGGGCTCCCACCGTGCAGATACAGTCATGAATAAGAACGTTGTCATTTGAAACGCGTAGACTGACAAGGGCATCACTGGTTATGAATCATTCTGTACCTCTGTACCTGATATATCGCATAACCAAATAAAGGAACCTACGACTTCATCAATTTTGAGTGCCGGATTTCCTTCCTTTCAACCCATTACAACAAGGCTTCATCCTTTACATCTGTGCACCTAGCAAGAAAAGGCGGGTGAGCTGGAATCAAATTACCTAGAGAGTAGAGACATTCAAATATAACCTGCTCACACAGCAGCAAGATGCTACCAGATGGCTGAATATGGGGGTCCCTGCAGCACCTCTGAGAAGGTAGGTCCTGGGGAGTAGAGAAGGCCTGAACTATCAGCCGGCGAACAGTTCCCGGCGAACATAGCTTGTTCGCGTTCGCCTCAATGGGCGAACACATGCGATGTTCGGTCCGCCCCCTATACATCATCATTGAGCAAACTTTGACCCTGTACCTCACAGTCAGCAGACACATTCCAGCCAATCAGCAGCATACCCTCCCTCCCAGACCCTCCCATCTCCTGAACAGCATCCATTTTAGATTCATTCTGAAGCTGCAGTCTTAGTGAGAGGAGGGAGAGTGTAGTTGCTGCTGATTTAATAGGGAAATCGATAGCTAGGCTAGTGAATTCAGTGTCCACTCCAGTCCTGAAAGACTCATCTGATCTCTGCTGTAAGGACAGCGTCCTGACAGCACCCCAAAAGCCCTTTTAGGGCTGCAACATTAGTCTGCTTTTTTTTCTCCATATACATATTGCAGTTGCCTGGCCTGCCTGTGTGTGAGGAGCTGCAGGCCCACAGACTGTAGTGTGCCCACTGCCAGTGCCCACCCCTGTCATCCCGTGTGGCACAGGACTTTGCATCAAAAAAGGCATTTAATTTTTACACTTTAATCTAAGGTTAGTTGCCTGCCAGTGTGTGTCAGGCTGACTTCCACTGACTGTAGTGTGCCCACTGCCAGTGCCCACCACTCATACCGGCTGGCACAGGACTTTGCATAAAAAAGGCATTTAATTTTTACACTTTAGTGTAATTTCAGCTGCTTGCCTGCTGCTAGTGTGTGTCAGGCCGACTTCCACTGACTGTAGTGTGCCCACTGCCAGTGCCCACCCCTGTCATCCCGTGTGGCACAAGACTTTGCATCAAAAAAAGCATTTAATTTTTACACTTTAGTGTAATTTCAGTTGCTTGCCTGCTGCTAGTGTGTGTCAGGCCGACTTCCACTGACTGTAGTGTGCCCACTGCCAGTGCCAACCACTAATACCGGGTGGCACAGTAGCTTGCCGATAAATAAGGCATTTAATTTTTAGACAGTAGTTTAAATTCAGTTGCTTGCCTGCTGCTAGTGTGTGTCAGGCCCGCTTCCACTGACTGTAGTGTGCCCACTGCCAGTGCCGACCACTGATACCGGGTGGCACAGTAGCTTGCCGATAAATAAGGCATTTAATTTTTAGACAGTAGTCTAAATTCAGTTGCTTGCCTGCTGCCAGTGTGTGTCAGGCCCACTTCCACAGACTGTAGTGTGCCCACTGCCAGTGCCAACCACTGATACCGGGTGGCACAGTGGCTTGCCGATAAATAAGGCATTTAATTTTTAGACAGTCTAATTTCAGTTGCTTGCCTGCTGCCAGTGTGTGTCAGGCCCACTTCCACAGACTGTAGTGTGCCCACTGCCAGTGCCAACCACTGATACCGGGTGGCACAGTAGCTTGCCGATAAATAAGGCATTTAATTTTTAGACAGTAGTCTAAATTCAGTTGCTTGCCTGCTGCCAGTGTGTGTCAGGCCCACTTCCACAGATTGTAGTGTGCCCACTGCCAGTGCCAACCACTGATACCGGGTGGCACAGTAGCTTTCCAATAAATAAGGCATTTAATTTCTAGACAGTAGTCTAAATTCAGTTGCTTGCCTGCTGCCAGTGTGTGTCAGGCCCACTTCCACAGACTGTAGTGTGCCCACTCCCAGTGCCAACCACTGATACCGGGTGGCACAGTAGCTTGCCGATAAATAAGGCATTTAATTTTTAGACAGTAGTCTAAATTCAGTTGCTTGCCTGCTGCCAGTGTGTGTCAGGCCCACTTCCACTGACTGTAGTCTGCCCACTGCCAGTGCCGACCATTGATACCGGCTGGCACAGTAGCTTGCCGATAAATAAGGCATTTAATTTTTAGACAGTAGTCTAAATTCAGTTGCTTGCCTGCTGCCAGTGTGTGTCAGGCCCGCTTCCACTGACTGTAGTGTGCCCACTGCCAGTGCCGACCATTGATACCGGGTGGCACAGTAGCTTGCCGATAAATAAGGCATTTCATTTTTAGACAGTAGTCTAAATTCAGTTGCTTGCCTGCTGCCAGTGTGTGTCAGGCCCGCTTCCACTGACTGTAGTGTGCCCACTGCCAGTGCCGACCATTGATACCGGGTAGCACAGTAGCTTGCCGATAAATAAGGCATTTAATTTTTAGACAGTAGTCTAAATTCAGTTGCTTGCCTGCTGCCAGTGTGTGTCAGGCCCACTTCCACTGACTGTAGTGTGCCCACTGCCAGTGCCCACCACTAATACCGGGTGGCACAGTACCTAGCACGCGTAGTACCACTTATCTAAAAAAAAATGACAGGCAGAGGCAGGCCACCCTGCAAGGGCCGTCGTGGTCGTGTTGCTGTGATTTCCACTGTCCCTGGAATAATGCCCAGTGTTCAGAGGCCACGTACCCTGAACCCGAAAAATTCTGAGGACGTAGTTGACTGGCTTAGACAGGACACCCAATCTCCAACAGCTTCCGCTAAGAACCTTGACGCACCATCCTCCTCCAGCTCAGCTTCGGTCACCTGCTCTCAAGTTACCACGCACCCGCCCGCCGCCGCCACCACCACCACTACCACCACAGCCACCACAGCCGCTTCACTTGATCCGTCAGAGGAGTTATTTACACATGAGTTGGATGCAATTAGTGATGCGCAACCATTATTGCCAGATGATGTAGATTACGGGGATATGTTTCAGTCAGGCAGGATTACACACATGGACGTACAGTGTGATGATGATGATGTTGTACCCGCTGCTGCTTCCTTTGCTGAGGTGTCAGATACAAGTGAAGTGGTTGATGATGACGATGTGTCCACGGATGCCACGTGGGTGCCTGCTCGAAGAGAAGAAGAGGGGGAAAGTTCAGAAGGGGAGACAGAGAGAATGAGGAGACGAGTTGGAAGCAGGGGGAGGTCGTTGCAAGGAGTTAGTGGCACAGTCAGACAGCATGTATCGGCACCTGGGGTCAGCCAGACAGCACGCCAGTCAACGCATGCTGTTGCCACCACCAGAATGCCGTCATTGCAAAGCTCAGCAGTGTGGCATTTTTTTGTGTGTCTGCCTCTGATAACAGCAATGCCATTTGCAACCTGTGCCAAAAGAAACTGAGTCATGGGAAGTCCAACACCCACCTTGGTACAACTGCTTTGCGAAGGCACATGATCTCACATCACAAACGCCTATGGGATCAACACATGAGTACAAGCAGCACACAAACTCAAAGCCACCATGCTCCTCCTGGTCCAGCATCTTCAGCCACGTCAACCACTGCTGTCCTCCCTGCCCCCTCTCAACCACCCGCCACTCCATCTCTCACCTTCAGCAGTTCCTGCTCATCTGCCCAGAGTCAGGTGTCTGTCAAGGACATGTTTGAGCGTAAAAAGCCAATGTCACAGAATCACCCCCTTGCCCGGCTTGAAAAGGAAGTCATGGCATCTCTGGCATACAGTGTTGGGGCAAGGGTCAATCTGACCACTGATACCTGGTCTGCAAAGCACGGTCAAGGCAGGTATATCACGTATACTGCGCATTGGGTCAACCTGCTGACGGCTGACAAGCATGGAATGCGTGGCTCCGCAGCGGAGTTGGTGACACCACCACGACTTGCAGGCAGACCTACTGCCACCTCCTCTACTCCTACTCCATCCTCTTCGATATCCTCCTCGGCTGAGTCCTCTTCTGCTGCGGCGTCTGGCTGCACATCAACTGAGTCCCCTCAGCTCCCAAGGGGTTATTCCACATGCCGGATATGACAGTGTCACGCTGTCTTGGGGTTGACTTGCCTGGAAGCAGAGAGCCACACAGGACCAGCACTCCTGTCCGCCCTGAACGCACAGGTGGATCAGTGGCTGACCCCGCACCAACTGGAGATCGGCAAAGTGGTGTGTGACAATGGAAGCAATCTGTTGGCGGCATTAAATTTGGGCAAGTTGTCACATGTGCCGTGCATGGCACATGTGTTGAATGTCATCGTACAACGTTTTGTGTCTAAGTACCCAGGCTTACAGGACGTCCTCAAGCAGGCCAGGAAGGTGTGTGGCCATTTCAGGCGTTCCTACACGGCCATGGTGCACTTTTCCGATATTCCACGGCGAAACAACATGCCAGTGAGGCGCTTGATATGCGACAGCCCGACACGTTGGAATTCAACACTCCTAATGTTCGACCGCCTGCTCCAACAAGAAAAAGCCGTCAACGAGTATTTGTATGACCGGGGTGCTAGGACAGCCTCTGCGGAGCTGGGAATCTTTTTGCCATGTTACTGGACACTCATGCGCAATGCCTGTAGGCTCATGCGTCCTTTTGAGGAGATGACAAACCTAGTCAGTCGCACCAAAGGCACCATCAGTGACCTCATCCCATTTGTTTTCTTGCTGGAGCGTGCCCTGTGAAGAGTTGGGTGCTCGTTGTTGTCACCTATCTGGGACCCATGGTGTTGTACGTGGCTGTGGGGAAGAACAGACCGTCAATGACATCAGTGAGGACGAGGAATGGGAAATGAGTAGCTCTGCATCCAACCTTGTTCAAATGGGGTCTTTCATGCTGTCATGTCTGTTGAGGGACCCACGTATAAAAAGGATGAAGGAGAACGATCTGTACTGGGTGGCCACGCTACTAGACCCCCGGTATAAGCAGAAAGTGGCAGAAATGGTACCAAATTACCGAAAGTCGGAAAGGATGCAGCAGTTCAAAACCAAACTAAAAAATATGCTTTACACAGCTTATAAGGGGGATGTCACAGCACAACGGGAATCTAACAGGGGAAGAGGTGAGTGTAATCCTCCTCCTACCACGGCCGCAAGGACTGGACGATTTACAGATCTGTTGTTGATGGAGGACATGCAGAGCTTTTTCAGTCCTACTCATCGCCACAGCCCTTCGGGATCCAGCCTTAGAGAACGACTCGACCGACAGGTAGCAGACTACCTCGCCTTAACAGCAGATATCGACACTCTGAGGAGCAATGAACCCCTTCACTACTGGGTGTGCAGGCTTGACCTGTGGCCTGAGCTATCCCAGTTCGCGACAGAACTTCAGGTCTGCCCTGCTTCAAGTGTCCTGTCAGAAAGGACTTTCAGTGCAGCAGGAGGCATTGTCATTGACAAGAGAAGTCGCCTCGGTCAAAAAAGTGTTGATTACCTCACCTTCATAAAGATGAATGAGGCATGGATCCCGAAGGGACTGACAGTGGGGGATACGTTTGACTAACAAAAGGCCTGATTACATGCCTTGGCCTCAAAATGGTCCCCACGCTGCTGTATTTAATGTCTGCATACCGGATGACTTTCGTGAATTCTCCACCACCAACTAGGGATCAAGCCGCAATGTTTTAGTCACTTTTCTGCCTGGAAAACATCAATTTTTCTGGCCACTGCTACAATAGCGGCTGCAACAATGCCATTATTTTTCAGGCATGTGTACATGCCTAATTTTTCTGTCCTATGGTGCAGCACTGTGGCTGCAAAAACAAACCAAAAAAAAGGCACATACAAGTGTCAATTCCCTTCGTGATCGTTACCTTGTTGTGGTGAAGGGGCTTGCGTATCACAATGAAGCAATCATCACCTCTATGAGTGTGATGGCAATGTTGCCACACCCCAGATGATAAGGCCGTTGCTTCATTATGGTCAGACCAAAAGCGATCGGACGGCTGGATAATATTTCATAGAAAAACATTAATTTACCTTTTTTTTATATGTTGTATGGGTTTTTAATACATAAAATAAAAATCATAATAAAGTCTCTTAATAGTTTATTAGAAATGATGCAGACAATTAAAAATCCCCATCAATTCCAATACAAAGCAAGTACAGAGCTCAGAACTAAATTATTTCATGATGTCGTAATGGTTCGCTAATTCGACAATGGTTAATCAATTCGAACGGATAGGGTACGTAACAGGGATTAAACTGATAGGAATAGTACTAGTTAAGACACCACTCATATAGGGTGTCACAGCACATTGCTCTGTGCACGCGCAGTGCCCCAATTTGGGAGTAAGAGGACCGACCAAGCTGCTTTTTCCATCTCCCGGTTCCTCAAATCAATTCAGTTTAGTGTATGAGAGTTTGTTCTGTCACTGTGAAGGCAGTCGAAGGTACCCGGCCTAAATTTTTTTTCACAAAAGGCAATCCCTGATATGGGACGTAACAGGGATTAAACTGATGAGAATAGTACTACAGAAAATAGCACTCATATCGGGTGTGACAGTAAATTGCACAGCGCAGACGCAGTGACCATGGATTAAAACAGAGTGGAGGGAGCCAGCGTTTTTTTAACCATCTCCCCGTTCGAAAAATCTATTCAATAAATGGCCCCCAGATTGGGGACGTTAGAGGGATTAAACTGATGAGAATAGTACTACAGAAAATACCACTCATATCGGGTGTGACAGTAAATTGCACGGCGCAGACGCAGTCACCGTGGATTAAAACAGAGTGGAGGGAGCCAGCGTTTTTTTAACCATCTCCCCGTTCGAAAAATCTATTCAATAAATGGCCCCCAGATTGGGGAGTCGGGGACGTTAGAGGGATTAAACTGATGAGAATAGTACTACAGAAAATACCACTCATATCGGGTGTGACAGTAAATTGCACGGCGCAGACGCAGTGACCGTGGTTTAAAACAGAGTGGAGGGAGCCAGCGTTTTTAACCATCTCCCGTTCGAAAAATCTATTCAATAAATGGCCCCCAGATTGGGGACGTTAGAGGGATTAAACTGATGAGAATAGTACTACAGAAAATACCACTCATATCGGGTGTGACAGTAAATTGCACGGCGCAGACGCAGTCACCGCGGTTTAAAACAGAGTGGAGGGAGCCAGCGTTTTTTTAACCATCTCCCCGTTCGAAAAATCTATTCAATAAATGGCCCCCAGATTGGGGACGTTAGAGGGATTAAACTGATGAGAATAGTACTACAGAAAATACCACTCATATCGGGTGTGACAGTAAATTGCACGGCGCAGACGCAGTGACCGTTGATAAAAACAAAGGGGAGGGAACCAGAGTTTTTTTTAACCATCTAACCATGAGATAAGGTGATGGCTCGGACTTTGAACGGATGTAGTGGGCTAACCGGGGTGGAGTCACCCAGAACCCACAATAAACTATTGGAAAACCTTAACTGGGCACCAAACACAAAACAACTGGAAGTACTTGGCCTCCACAGGTGTACCAACCTGCGATGTTTTGAAAGAGCGGAGATGCAGTGTGAAATGGACATTACACCATGCTAACTGACGCTTGGTTAAGCTTTTGTTGCTATCGAAAGTACTAGTGAATACCCTGGCCGAGGGAACCGAAGAAACCGAGATACATGGCCGCTTTTATAACTATGCTGGAATGGGGCCCAAAAAGGATTACCATCTAGGGAGAAAGAAAGATTCCTGAATGATTCCCCTGATATCGGCTGTCTGCTTGAGACAGTCCCTCCACTGTTCTTCTGTATGCCCCTGAGGGTTACTTTTATCGCTAGAGACGGCAAGACCAACCTACTAATTGGATCTTCTCCCATGAAGAAAAGCTGTACCCCGGCCAAATACAATTTAACTGTGTTGTAAGAGAGTCTAAAGCCAGTATGGCAATAAGCTAAGAAGGCCATAATATACGAGTCCTGTCGATGTCCTCCCATGGGTAAAGGAGTGCAAATTTTCTATAAATGCTCCAGGCAGTTTTGTAATTTCTAACCGTATTAACAGACCAAGACTTTTGCACAAGAGACTTGGCTGAAGAGCTGTATGCCTTTCGACCGTGATCAGAGACTGAAATGATGGAGAGGATAGCCCTACTTGTTCCGCCGCCCGCATGACCTGAAAGAAAGCATGAAGAATTAAAAACGAGACAAAGCAGCTGTGGCAAAAAAATATATATATATTTTTCAGCTGCGGCAAAAATATATATATATATTTTTTTTTGGACCCTGGATGGAAGGGGCGACCTGGACATTTAGTCCTGAAACACTTGTAGCGGGGGGAGCGACAAATATTAGCGATTTAAAGCGTGAACCTGAAGAATGTGACAGGCAACACACATTTAATAAACGTAAGCTTGAATAAACGGAACAGTCAGCGGACATTCGGGAATAGTAAATGTAAGCCTGAATAACATAAACAGGCAACAGACATTAGAAATTAATAAACGTATGCCTGAGTAACATAAACTGGCAACAGACATTAGTAATTAATAAAGGTAAGCCTGAATAACGTAAACAGGCAGCAGACATTAGTAGTTAGTAAACGTAGGCCTGAATAACGTAAACAGGCAACAGACATTAGTAATTAATAAACGTAAGCTTGAATAAAGTAAACAGGCAACAGACATTGGTAGTTAGTAAACGTAAGCCTGAAATATGTTAACAGGCAACAGATATTAGTAATTAATTAACGTAAGCCTGAATAAAGTAAACAGGCGACAGACATTGGTAAGTAATAAAGGTAAGCCTGAATAACGTAAACAGGCAGCAGACATTAGTAGTTAGTAAACGTAGGCCTGAATAACGTAAACAGGCAACAGACATTGGTAATTATTAATAAACGTAAGCCTGAATAACGTAAATGGGCAACAGACATTGGTAGTTAGTAAACGTAAGCCTGAATAACGTAAACAGGCAACAGACATTAGTAATTAATAAACGTAAGCCTGAATAACGTAAACAGGCAACAGACATTGGTAGTTAGTAAACGTAAGCCTGAATAACGTAAACAGACAACAGACATTAGGAGTTAGTAAACGTAAGCCTGAATAACGTAAACAGGCAACAGACATTAGAAGTTAAACGTAAGCCTAAATAACGTAAACAGGCAGCAGACATTGGTAGTTAGTAAACGTAGGCCTGAATAACGTAAGCAGGCAACAGACATTAGTAATTAATAAACGTAAGCCTGAATAACGTAAACAGGCAACAGACATTGGTAGTTAGTTAACGTAAGCCTGAATAACGTAAACAGGCAAGAGGTATTAGTAATTAATAAACGTAAGCCTGAATAATGTAAACAGGTAACAGACATTCGTAGTTAGTAAATGTAAGCCTGAATAACATAAACAGGCAACAGACATTAGTAGTTAGTAAACATAAGCCTGAATAACGTAAACAGGCAACAGACATTAGAAGTTAAACGTAAGCCTAAATAACGTAAACAGGCAACAGACATTAGTAGTTAGTAAACGTAAGCCTGAAATACGTAAACAGGCAACAGACATTAGTAATTAATAAACGTAAGCCTGAATAATGTAAACAGGCAACAGACATTGTTAGTTAGTAAACGTAAGCCTGAATAACGTAAACAGGCAACATACATTAGTAATTAATAAACGTAAGCCTGAATAACGTAAACAGGCAACAGACATTAGTAATTAATAAATGTGAGCCTGAATAACGTAAACAGGCAACAGACATTAGAAGTTAGTAAACGTAAGCCTGAATAACGTAAACCGGCAACAGACATTGGTAGTTAGTAAACGTAAGCCTGAATAACGTAAGCAGGCAACAGACATTAGTAATTAATAAACATAAGCCTAAATAACATAAACAGGCAACATACATTGGTAGTTAGTAAATATAAGCCCGAATAACATAAGCAGGCAACAGACATTAGTAGTTAGTAAACATAAGCCTGAATACCGTAAACAGGCAACAGACATTGGTAGTTAGTAAACGTAAGCCTGAATCATGTAAACAGGCGACAGATATCAATGATTAATGAACGTAGGCCTGAATAACGTAAACAGGCGACAGACCAATAATGATTAATAAACGTGAGCCTGAAACGTAACAGGCGACAGACATGATGATTAATAATATAGGACTGAATAACGAAAACAGACGACAGACATTGAATAATAAACGTAGGCCTGAATAACGTAAACAGGTGACAGAACAATAATGATTAATAAACACAAGCCTGAACGTAACAGTCGACAGACATGATGATTAATAACGTAAGCCTATATGATGATTAATAACGTAAGCCACACTTGTCTATGTATACATAGTAGGAACTCACTTCTTCATAAACGAGGCTTCGTTTATGAGGTGCCTCCGGCCCTCCCGCAAATACAGGCTGACTTTTCAGCCTTAACTACATATCCCCTGTATTGAGATTGGCCCTGTATGGCCAGTGGGGGGAGGTATATATATATATATATATTGTGGGGAGTCGCTCTGGTAGACAGCGGTGCGGGTGCAGTTTAGAGGCAAAACAAGGAGTCCAGATTGTGCATCAAACAGTGTTTTATTCACACTTGCACACCAGAAATGAAAACAGTCTCTTGGTGACAGTTCACACACAACAGAAATCATGTGGCAAAACCAAAAACAGGCAAACACAGGGTCCAGTCACCTTGGGTGGTTTAAGTGCGGTTCACACCTAGCAGTCGGTTCAGCCGCAGGCGATTCCTCCTTCAGTTTGCAGGGAAACACCACCTTGCTGAGCTCCGTCCTCCAGCACAGAGAACTCCTCAGTCCTGTTAGCAGGCTCCAGGATAATCACACCCAGCTGCTAAGGAGGCTGCCTTTTTAAAGGGCCGGATAAAGTCCGGACTGGACCGTGGGGAGTAGGCACCCACCCAGCTCTTTGCCTACTCCCAGTAAGAGCCGGCCCGGATTGGCTTTGCAGCCAAACTAACTAACAGAGTCTGACAGCACTAGCTGCTGCAGACAACAAAACTGCTCTCACCCCACCGAGGCCAGCAACCTCGGTGACACGTACCTGCCATCGCTCTCTCCTATCAGCCATGAGGCCTGTCACTGCCTCATATATCCCCCTTTGTTCAACCCCCGTAGGGGTGAACACTAGCACCCAACCAAGACGCTCGTGAGAGGGCATCGACCTGGCCTACAGTCTTCCCCTTATTCCGCCAGACCCAGGCTAATAGCGCTTGGTTTCTCACCCGCATGAGTTTAGTACGGGGCAGATAAGACCTACGGGATTTTCTTGCCCATCTCATGACCCGGTACTCTCTTTCACGAATGAGGATGATGCGCTCGCACCCGTGGCCTCTCTCTTTCGTTTTTCTTTTCTCTCCACATTTCGCATCAGCACATGTTCCTCACATCCTTTCTTGGACTGCTGCATCTCTCGACTGAACTGTTCCCTCACTTCGGCCGACTCTTCTTTAGCCTTATCTTTGGTCTTGGGAACATCTGAGGACTTCTCCCACTCCAACTCATCAGCATCAGCTTCTTCAGCCTTTGAGTCTCTTTTGGAGTCTTCAGTCACTTTGATAGGCTTTTCATCCTTCTCGGACACAGCATCACATACTTGCATTCTTAGCTCCGCCTCCTCCTCTTTCTCTTTAAGGACGGAGGTACTTGGGACATCAGAGTCCGTATCAGACTCATCATCTTCTGGCAATCCCTGCCAAGGTTTATCCAGGATATGGTTCTCCTTTCGGGCAGGATTCAGGAGAGTCAGCCCATCGGAGTAGACAGCACCCTCATACTGGTCGTCGGTCCCCCCGTATTTCTTCCCCAGCAGACTGCTGGCTTTCTGGAAGGCATTGACAGCAGAGGGAATGTCTTTCACGACCAGGTCCTGGCCACACACTGCCACGAGTCTCTGGGCTTCTGCATCCACCTCAGCACCATCATCTGGTTCAGCAGATACATCTTTCACCTTCTCTGCCTCGGCCGGCACCACGGCGCCTCCATCTCCAGACCCATTCCTAACGGGTTCTGACTTCTTGGCATCTTTTAGAGGAGCTTCCTCTTCAGGTATCTCATTTTCTTCCACCTGCTGCGCAGGAGAACGCTTAGGCCTCTCCAACTCATAGACGTCATCTTTTGAGCTCCTGAGATCTTCCATCTCTGCTCTGAGTTGCTTGTTCAGCCACTCCAATTCATCTCGCTCCTTAGGCGCTTTTTCAAGGGCTCTAGCCAAGGAGAGGGCCTTGGTCGTCTTCTCAGTTTTCCCCACCAGCTTGTTAGCAGCGCCCCCTCTTGGGCCTTCTGTTCCAGCTGCTCTTCACTCTGTTCTGGGGTAACAGCAGGTGTAGGAGTACCACCATTCTTCTTTAGACACTCTGTGGGATTTTCACCCAGGCACTCTTCAAACCCATTGTTGAGGTCTACTATAGACTTTTGTGTCTTTCTGGAGTCTTTTCCCTTCCCCAGGACACCAGGAGGTAGACCCTTCAGTTCACTGCGTCTTTCCGGGGTCTCCTCTTTTGACCCTTCTGCAGCCTTCTTCGGTGACTCTGTGACGACAGCTAGTCCCTTCTCTATCGTATCTAGGGACCATGTGGCGAGAGGGAGGTCAGCCTCCTGTTTGCAGCTGTACTGTCCTGTCAGGTCATCTAAGACTGTCTGGATATGAGCTTCAGACACTAGGCTGACGTCACCCGACTGAACTCTCGTCTCGTCAGATATAACTGTCACCTGGTCGCTACTAGTAACCACTTTAGTTTGGCGAGACCTCGACATGGCAGTTCTCTCTCTGAGTTGCTATCGGTCACAGAACGTGCGCTATATATACCGCTCGTGTCATTCTCAATCCTGTCCTCTAGGGGCACCGACGAGCTAATCCCCACCTGGGACATTTTATTAACCATGGAGATCTGTGGAGACTTCATATCCACTTCTAGTACGTGTGGTACACCCTCTAGGCCTGCCCCATGTACTTGCACATTTTTCACAGTGGTTTCCCTCAGTGGTGAGCTCTCAACATCAATTAGCATTTTTATACCATCCACATTTTTACCAACAGGGGGAGCTTCTTCCCTGATCACACCCTTTAAAGGAGCAGGTATATCATCGTCACACATATCATTACACATTTCAACAAACTTTGCACCTTCCCTTGGCACCGTGTCTGCACCATTATTTCTAATGGTCATTTCACTTAAACCATTGCTTTCTATTTGCATTTGCCTTACACCTTCACTTAAAGGGACAGGTACAGGTTCTGTAGGAGCTTCATTACTTCCCACAGAAGTGTCTCCATTGCCCCACATTACGTCATGCATGAGCACATTTGCAACATCAACTCCATCAGTCCCTGTTCCCACCGTGGTCTCACCCTCCGTGAGGACCACCGGATAGTCCACAGGATTCACATAATTGTCCCGGACAGTTATCATTCTACCTCGTTCCCAGGCTAGCATGGGATCTCCGATTTTCGCCATCCCAAATCTAGCCTTGGTCACAGGCACTTTAGACAACACCCTGAGCTTCTCCTCTGCAGGTTCCTGCGATGGAGCAACCGCAACAGGTCTTCCCGCCTGTTCAGACACAGCATTTTTCCTATAGTCACTCTTTTTTGAGACATTTTTACGCTGCAGCGCTTTATCACTCACCGGCCCGGCAGGTAGCAACTGCCGCCGGCTCACTGTCACTGGGTCTGCCACAAAATAATCAACCGGAACAGTCTTACCGATTGTCGTCACTGACTCGGCACAGTCATCACCCGTCTCCTCAATGCAGTAGTAGCCATGGGAGACGCCTTGGACTTGTCTTCTGTCTTTTCCTGGACGGACATTCCAGCCGCACCCTTTAAGATTCTGTGCACAGTCGCAGGGAAAATAGGCACTCCTGAGAAACGCACCACTCTCCAGCTCTTTGTCTTCCCGACGGTTGCCCTTGGCAACGGCATGCATATTCTCCTCCAACACTGCACTCAGAGCCGCCACTCCAAGTGCCGCACTCGGCTTTCTCACCAACCGATCAGTCTCCAGCACCAGCTGCTCCATTACACCCTCAGTGGCCTTGGTTTTCCGCCAAACCGGGCCACTTCTCACATACTGGTATCACCATTGGTACAAGCAGCTTCCGCCACACGTGCTGAAGTAGTAGCTGGTTGGTCTCCTGGTGCTGCAAGTTAGCCTCCACAAGGGCTTTTACAACCGCCTCCATTGTGTCAGGAAAAAAACAGTCCACAATCGCACGAGCGGCACTTGCTTCACTAGACAAACAGGCTTCCGGCCCTTTAAATCACTGCATAGCAAAACAGCAATTCCTTGGCAACTTTCACAGCACCTGCTCTTCTCAGTCAGGTCGTTGCCCCTAGCAACACTTGGCCTTTTCCAGCAGGGACGACTTGCCCGCATCCGACACCAAATGTGGGGAGTCGCTCTGGTAGACAGCGGTGCGGGTGCAGTTTAGAGGCAAAACAAGGAGTCCAGATTGTGCATCAAACAGTGTTTTATTCACACTTGCACACCAGAAATGAAAACAGTCTCTTGGTGACAGTTCACACACAACAGAAATCATGTGGCAAAACCAAAAACAGGCAAACACAGGGTCCAGTCACCTTGGGTGGTTTAAGTGCGGTTCACACCTAGCAGTCGGTTCAGCCGCAGGCGATTCCTCCTTCAGTTTGCAGGGAAACACCACCTTGCTGAGCTCCGTCCTCCAGCACAGAGAACTCCTCAGTCCTGTTAGCAGGCTCCAGGATAATCACACCCAGCTGCTAAGGAGGCTGCCTTTTTAAAGGGCCGGATAAAGTCCGGACTGGACCGTGGGGAGTAGGCACCCACCCAGCTCTTTGCCTACTCCCAGTAAGAGCCGGCCCGGATTGGCTTTGCAGCCAAACTAACTAACAGAGTCTGACAGCACTAGCTGCTGCAGACAACAAAATCCGGCTCTCACCCCACCGAGGCCAGCAACCTCGGTGACACGTACCTGCCATCGCTCTCTCCTATCAGCCATGAGGCCTGTCACTGCCTCACAATATATATATATGTCTGTATGATTTGCACACTTGTCTATGTATACTTGCCCCCCATATGTGATGTGTGTATATATATATATATATATATATATAAATATTTATTTATTTATTTATATAGGCCCCAATTATCTATTGTTATGTGCCTGCAGGAGGGAGAGGCCGACAACTGGGTTCTGCAGTTCAACTCATCTATTACCTTCAACCAAAAGTTTCTCACCGCTGAGCATTCCCAGACTACATGAAGGAAATGTGCTTTCTTCTGCCCACATCTTTTACAAGCCAGATCATCCCTACAATAAAATCTTGACAAGTCTTTAGGTGTATAGTACAAACGGTATATCCAAAAGATATGAATCATCCTGAAATTATTAGACGGAGTAGACATTTTCACGTTCTTAAAATTTCATACCAATTGAATCCGCTCTTAAGACCAAGATCTCGCTCCCACTCCCGCACCTTTATAGTTTTCATCTTGTGTTCGAGATTGCTCACTAACCTTTTATATATCATAGACATCCTGATAGCTTTCTTGCTTATATGCATACAATATTCTATAAACTCTTGTGGTCTCACCTCTAAACAGTGATCTCTCTTTATTTTACTAACAGCGTGCCTTAATTGTGCATATTTGAAACGTAAACAGACGACAGACATTGAATAATAAACGTAGGCCTGAATAACGTAAACAGGTGACAGAACAATAATGATTAATAAACACAAGCCTGAACGTAACAGTCGACAGACATGATGATTAATAACGTAAGCCTGAAAAACAGGCGACAGACATTAAAAAATAAACGTAGGCCTAAATAACGTAAACAGATGACAGATATCAATGATCAATTAACGTAAGCCTGAATACCGTAACAGGCGACAGACATTAATGATTAATAACATAGGCCTGAATAACGTAAACAGGCAACAGACAATAATGATTAATAAACGCAAGCCTGAAACGTAACAGGCGACAGACATGATAATTAATAAACGTAGGCCTCAATAACATAAACAGGCGACAGACATTAAATACTAAACGTAGGCTTGAATAGCGTAAACAGGCGACAGACAATAATAATTAATAAACGCAAGCCTGAAACGTAACAGGCGACAGACATGATGGTTAATAAACGTAGGCCTGAATAATGTAAACAGGCGACAGACATTAAATACTGAACGTAGGCCTGGACAATGTAAACAGGCGACAGACATTAAATAATAAACATATGCCTGAATAAAGTAAACAGGCGACAGATATCAATGACCAATTGATAACAACATACGGCACCGGCCTGAGTACCGTTAATACGGGAACGCGGAGCAGGGGATCTGGAACGGTGAGTTCTAGAGCGAGAGTGCCGGGTCTGAAGCAGGACCAGCTGGGACTGGAGCAGGAGCGGGATTGGCCTCGACTCCTGGAGGAGTGGCCATGGCAGTGGCGGGGGGGGCTGGGGTCGGGGAGCGGCTACCCGGAGAACTTCCCCATCTGTCGGGAGAGCGGTACCGGGACGGAGCAAACTGCTCCTGTGAGAGATTGGGAAGTCCGGGGAAAAGCCGCGACGCATCGGTGTCCGGTACATGACCGACGCGGTGACAAATCAAGTGCTTCGTAGCAGCGCCGCATGTCACAGGCGCTACTACGTGATGTCATCAAGCCCAATGCCATCTTATTACAACCGCCAGCGTGCGCTGTGCTGAGATCTTACAGGAAACTCACATTAGAGAATAAGCATTTTTGCTAATCATAGCCCATCATCAAGACATACAAAGCAAAAAGTAAAACTTTCTTATACATAGTAGGAACTCACTTCTTCATAAACGAGGCTTCGTTTATGAGGTGCCTCCGGCCCTCCCACAAATACAGGCTGACTTTTCAGCCTTAACTACATATCCCCTGTATTGAGATTGGCCCTGTATGGCCAGTGGGGGGAGGTATATATATATATATATATATATATATATATGTCTGTATGATTTGCACACTTGTCTATGTATACTTGCCCCCCATATGTGATGTGTGTATATATATATATGTATATATATATATATATAAATATTTATTTATTTATTTATATAGGCCCCAATTATCTATTGTTATGTGCCTGCAGGAGGGAGAGGCCGACAACTGGGTTCTGCAGTTCATCTCATCTATTACCTTCAACCAAAAGTTTCTCACCGCTGAGCATTCCCAGACTACATGAAGGAAATGTGCTTTCTTCTGCCCACATCTTTTACAAGCCAGATCATCCCTACAATAAAATCTTGACAAGTCTTTAGGTGTATAGTACAAACGGTATATCCAAAAGATATGAATCATCCTCAAATTATTAGACGGAGTAGACATTTTCACGTTCTTAAAAATGTCATACCAATTGAATCCGCTCTTAAGACCAAGATCTCGCTCCCACTCCCGCACCTTTATAGTTTTCATCTTGTGTTCGAGATTGCTCACTAACCTTTTATATATCATAGACATCCTGATAGCTTTCTTGCTTATATGCATACAATATTCTATAAACTCTTGTGGTCTCACCTCTAAACAGTGATCTCTCTTTATTTTACTAACAGCGTGCCTTAATTGTGCATATTTGAAACGTAAACAGACGACAGACATTGAATAATAAACGTAGGCCTGAATAACGTAAACAGGTGACAGAACAATAATGATTAATAAACACAAGCCTGAACGTAACAGTCGACAGACATGATGATTAATAACGTAAGCCTGAAAAACAGGCGACAGACATTAAAAAATAAACGTAGGCCTAAATAACGTAAACAGATGACAGATATCAATGATCAATTAACGTAAGCCTGAATACCGTAACAGGCGACGGACATTAATGATTAATAACATAGGCCTGAATAACGTAAACAGGCAACAGACAATAATGATTAATAAACGCAAGCCTGAAACGTAACAGGCGACAGACATGATAATTAATAAACGTAGGCCTCAATAACATAAACAGGCGACAGACATTAAATACTAAACGTAGGCTTGAATAGCGTAAACAGGCGACAGACAATAATAATTAATAAACGCAAGCCTGAAACGTAACAGGCGACAGACATGATGGTTAATAAACGTAGGCCTGAATAATGTAAACAGGCGACAGACATTAAATACTGAACGTAGGCCTGAACAATGTAAACAGGCGACATACATTAAATAATAAACATATGCCTGAATAAAGTAAACAGGCGACAGATATCAATGACCAATTGATAACAACATACGGCACCGGCCTGAGTACCGTTAATACGGGAACGCGGAGCAGGGGATCTGGAACGGTGAGTTCTAGAGCGAGAGTGCCGGGTCTGAAGCAGGACCAGCTGGGACTGGAGCAGGAGCGGGATTGGCCTCGACTCCTGGAGGAGTGGCCATGGCAGTGGCGGGGGGGGCTGGGGTCGGGGAGCGGCTACCCGGAGAACTTCCCCATCTGTCGGGAGAGCGGTACCGGGACGGAGCAAACTGCTCCTGTGAGAGATTGGGAAGTCCGGGGAAAAGCTGCGACGCATCGGTGTCCGGTACATGACCGACGCGGTGACAAATCAAGTGCTTCGTAGCAGCGCCGCATGTCACAGGCGCTACTACGTGATGTCATCAAGCCCAATGCCATCTTATTACAACCGCCAGCGTGCGCTGTGCTGAGATCTTACAGGAAACTCACATTAGAGAATAAGCATTTTTGCTAATCATAGCCCATCATCAAGACATACAAAGCAAAAAGTAAAACTTTCTTATACATAGTAGGAACTCACTTCTTCATAAACGAGGCTTCATTTATGAGGTGCCTCCGGCCCTCCCACAAATACAGGCTGACTTTTCAGCCTTAACTACATATCCCCTGTATTGAGATTGGCCCTGTATGGCCAGTGGGGAGATATATATATATATATATATATATATGTCTGTATGATTTGCACACTTGTCTATGTATACTTGCCCCCCATATGTGATGTGTGTATATATATATATATATATATATATATATATATATATATAAATATTTATTTATTTATTTATATAGGCCCCAATTATCTATTGTTATGTGCCTGCAGGAGGGAGAGGCCGACAACTGGGTTCTGCAGTTCAACTCATCTATTACCTTCAACCAAAATTTTCTCACCGCTGAGCATTCCCAGACTACATGAAGGAAATGTGCTTTCTTCTGCCCACATCTTTTACAAGCCAGATCATCCCTACAATAAAATCTTGACAAGTCTTTAGGTGTATAGTACAAACGGTATATCCAAAAGATATGAATCATCCTGAAATTATTAGACGGAGTAGACATTTTCACGTTCTTAAAAATTTCATACCAATTGAATCCGCTCTTAAGACCAAGATCTCGCTCCCACTCCCGCACCTTTATAGTTTTCATCTTGTGTTTGAGATTGCTCACTAACCTTTTATATATCATAGACATCCTGATAGCTTTCTTGCTTATATGCATACAATATTCTATAAACTCTTGTGGTCTCACCTCTAAACAGTGATCTCTCTTTATTTTACTAACAGCGTGCCTTAATTGTGCATATTTGAAAGCGTAAACAGACGACAGACATTGAATAATAAGCGTAGGCCTGAATAACGTAAACAGGTGACAGAACAATAATGATTAATAAACACAAGCCTGAACGTAACAGTCGACAGACATGATGATTAATAACGTAAGCCTGAAAAACAGGCGACAGACATTAAAAAATAAACGTAGGCCTAAATAACGTAAACAGATGACAGATATCAATGATCAATTAACGTAAGCCTGAATACCGTAACAGGCGACGGACATTAATGATTAATAACATAGGCCTGAATAACGTAAACAGGCAACAGACAATAATGATTAATAAACGCAAGCCTGAAACGTAACAGGCGACAGACATGATAATTAACCACTTGCCGCCACGCTAACGCCGATGGGCGTCAGCGCGGCGGCTCTCTCAGGTCTCACTGCCGCCTATCGGCGTCATCTCGTGAGACCCGAGATTTCACATGAACGCGCGCGCGTCGTGCGTGCGCGTTCATGTGATCGGAGCCGGGACAACTGAAACTACAGCCTGCCAGCGCTGATCATGCGCTGGCAGGCTGTAGATGCGAAAAACCGCATTTAAATCGCATATCAGACGCTGTTTTTAAACAGCGTCTGATATGCCTGCTATCTAGCTCGTCTGGTGGTCCCTTTGTTTGGGACCACCAGAGGAAACTATAGGAAAAGTGCACCAATCACTACACACACACCCCTCCACCCCCATCACTGATTAACCCCTGATCACCCATGTCACCCCCTGATCACCCCCTGTCACCCCCCTGTCACTAATCACCCCCTACAGGCTCATTCAGACGTCCGTATGTGTTTGTGGATCCATGGATCTGCGGATCCATGGATCTGCGGATCCGCAAAAATACGGACACCGGCAATGCGCTTTCCGCATTTTGCAGATCCGCACAGAACTATATAGAAAATGCTTTTTCTTGTCCGCAATTGCGGACAAGAATAGGACATGTTCTATATTTTTGCGGAACAGAAGTGCAGACCCGGAAGCGCGGATCCGTAATTCCGGATCCGAGCGGGACAAAGTCTGTCCCCATAGAAATGAATAGGTCCGCAATTCCGTTCCGCAAACAGAATTTCGGATGTGTGAATGGGGCATAAGGGTCCCGTTATCACCGCCAGTTAGTTAGCTACTTGTTAGTTAGCTAGCGCCCACCGCACCGCAATCACTGATTTTGGCAGAGATTTTTTCATCCACATTGACCGATGCGAATGAAAAAATCTGTGCCGCTCATTTATTTATTTTTTTCAGCGCAGCGGCTGAACGGAAAAAAATCTCATTACCCGTATGCTCAATATAAGGAGAATCGCAGAAACTCCTAATGCTGGCCATACGTGTAATGATTGCGGAGACCCCTAAAATGCCAGGACAGTATAAATACCCCACATGTGACCCCATTTTAGAAAGAAGACACCCCAAGGTATTCCGTGAGGGGTATGGTGAGTTCATGTAAAATTTTATTTTTTGTCACAAGTTAGTGGAATATAAGACTTTGTAAAAAAAAAAATATATATATATATATATATATATCAATTTCCGCTAACTTGTGTCAACTCGCCATACCCCTCACAGAATACCTTGGGGTGTCTTCTTTCCACAATGGGGTCACATGTGGGGTATTTATACTGCCCTGGCATTTTAGGGGTGCTAAAGTGTGAGAATCCAAATGCGTAAAAATGCCCTGTGAAATCCTAAAGGTACTCATTGGTTTTAGGGCCCCTTTGCGCATCTTGGCTGCAAAAAAGTGTCACATATGTGGTATCGCCGTACTCAGGAGAAGTGGGGCAATGTGTTTTGGGGTGTATTTTTATATATACCCCTGCTGGGTGTGAGAAATATCTCTGTAAACAACAATTTTTAAATTTTTTTATACAAAGTTGTCAGTTTACAGAGATATTTCTCTCACCCAACATAGGTATATGTAAAAATACACCCCAAAACACATTGCCCCACTTCTCCTGAGTACGGCGATACCACATGAGTGACACTTTTTGCAGCCTGGGTGCGCAAAGGGCCCTAAAACCAATGAGTACCTTTAGCTTTTACATGGCGGCTCACAATTTAGCCCCGCCCAAAATGCCAGAACAGTACAAACACCCCACAAATGACCCCATTTCGGAAAGTAGACACCCCAAGGTATTCACTGAGGGGCATAATGAGCCCGTATGAGATTTTTTTTTTTGCCAGAAGTTAGCAGAAATGGAAACTTTATTATTATTTTTTTCCTCAGAAAGTGTCATTTTCCGCTAACTTGTGAAAAAAATGAAATGATACATGAACTCACCAAGCCCCTCCGCGAATACTTTGGGGTGTCTTCTTTCTAAAATGGTGTCATTTGGGGGTATTTATACTATCCTGGCATTCTAGCACCTGAAGAAACACGACAGGTGCTCAGAAAGTCAGAGCTGCTTCAAAATGCCGAAATTCACTTTTTTGCACCATAGTTTGTAAACGCTATAACTTTTACCCAAACCAATAAATATACACTTATTGGACTTTTTTTTATCAAAGACATGTAGAACAATACATTTAGAGAAAATTTATATAGAAATGTAGTTTTTTTAAAAAAAATTTACAACAGAAAGTGAAAAATGTCATTTTTTTGCAAAAATGTCGTTAAATTTTTATTAATAGCAAAAAAAGTAAAAATGTCAGCAACAATGAAATACCACCAAATGAAAGCTCTATTAGTGAGAAGAAAAGGAGGTAAAATTCATTTGGGTGGTAAGTTGCATGACGGAGCAATAAACGGTGAAAGTAGTGTAGTGCGGATTTGTAAAAAAGGGCCTGGTCACTAGGGGGGTATAAACCTGTGGTCTTCAAGTGGTTAATAAACGTAGGCCTCAATAACATAAACAGGCGACAGACATTAAATACTAAACGTAGGCTTGAATAGCGTAAACAGGCGACAGACAATAATAATTAATAAACGCAAGCCTGAAACGTAACAGGCGACAGACATGATGGTTAATAAACGTAGGCCTGAATAATGTAAACAGGCGACAGACATTAAATACTGAACGTAGGCCTGAACAATGTAAACAGGCGACAGACATTAAATAATAAACATATGCCTGAATAAAGTAAACAGGCGACAGATATCAATGACCAATTGATAACAACATACGGCACCGGCCTGAGTACCGTTAATACGGGAACGCGGAGCAGGGGATCTGGAACGGTGAGTTCTAGAGCGAGAGTGCCGGGTCTGAAGCAGGACCAGCTGGGACTGGAGCAGGAGCGGGATTGGCCTCGACTCCTGGAGGAGTGGCCATGGCAGTGGCGGGGGGGGCTGGGGTCGGGGAGCGGCTACCCGGAGAACTTCCCCATCTGTCGGGAGAGCGGTACCGGGACGGAGCAAACTGCTCCTGTGAGAGATTGGGAAGTCCGGGGAAAAGCCGTGACGCATCGGTGTCCGGTACATGACCGACGCGGTGACAAATCAAGTGCTTCGTAGCAGCGCCGCATGTCACAGGCGCTACTACGTGATGTCATCAAGCCCAATGCCATCTTATTACAACCGCCAGCGTGCGCTGTGCTGAGATCTTACAGGAAACTCACATTAGAGAATAAGCATTTTTGCTAATCATAGCCCATCATCAAGACATACAAAGCAAAAAGTAAAACTTTCTTATACATAGTAGGAACTCACTTCTTCATAAACGAGGCTTCGTTTATGAGGTGCCTCCGGCCCTCCCACAAATACAGGCTGACTTTTCAGCCTTAACTACATATCCCCTGTATTGAGATTGGCCCTGTATGGCCAGTGGGGGGAGGTATATATATATATATATATATATATATATATGTCTGTATGATTTGCACACTTGTCTATGTATACTTGCCCCCCATATGTGATGTGTGTATATATATATATATATATATATATATATATATATAAATATTTATTTATTTATTTATATAGGCCCCAATTATCTATTGTTATGTGCCTGCAGGAGGGAGAGGCCGACAACTGAACAATTATGTCCAGTTTCAGCCATTTTAAAGGACAGAGAATCAATAAAGATCCTCTGTCTTTTGATAACATCTCTGGCAGGGCTGGAGATGTTTTACATAACAGAGGCAGGGGAACAAAACCTCCCCCACCTCTGTATGGCACATGCCTCCGGTGCTGTAATTACAGCACCAGAGGGATGCGCGGTCACTTCACAGGTGGGAGATACAAATCCTCCCCTGCCTGGAAGCGCGTGCCAGGACGCGCAGGCTGGTGCGGTGACGTCATATAACCATGCCAGCCCACGTGCCTGCAGCGCGGGAAGTCTGGAGCGAGTGCGGCCGGGTTTTTTTTTTTTTTTTTAACCCCTTTATAACCACTGATCATTTATAAACCAATTATTCCTTCTAATCTCCCCCCCAGACCCTTATCCCCCCACCCCCTTAGGACTGTGTGCCACGGCGAACCTTAGATCCCCCCAACACATCAGGGGTAACATATACTATCTGTTACGCAGTTATTTTTCCCCGTGCCAACTGGCCCAGGTTTTAGCTACAATACCACGCTGTTTGTCGCTTCGTGCACTATTTTGTTCGTACATTGCCACTTTATCCATTAGCGCTATCCATTCATTTATTTCAGGACTAATCTGTGACCCCCATTTTCTAACAATTATTACTCTTGCTACTACCAGAGCTTTCAACCATAACCTTACCAACTCACATTTTACCTTCTTAAATTGTGATGTTGCCCCTATCAATATAAATGGCACGTCCCATTCTAACCTGTGTCGGGTTCTGCAGTTCAACTCATCTATTACCTTCAACCAAAAGTTTCTCACCGCTGAGCATTCCCAGACTACATGAAGGAAATGTGCTTTCTTCTGCCCACATCTTTTACAAGCCAGATCATCCCTACAATAAAATCTTGACAAGTCTTTAGGTGTATAGTACAAACGGTATATCCAAAAGATATGAATCATCCTGAAATTATTAGACGGAGTAGACATTTTCACGTTCTTAAAAATTTCATACCAATTGAATCCGCTCTTAAGACCAAGATCTCGCTCCCACTCCCGCACCTTTATAGTTTTCATCTTGTGTTCGAGATTGCTCACTAACCTTTTATATATCATAGACATCCTGATAGCTTTCTTGCTTATATGCATACAATATTCTATAAACTCTTGTGGTCTCACCTCTAAACAGTGATCTCTCTTTATTTTACTAACAGCGTGCCTTAATTGTGCATATTTGAAACTCTCTAAGTAGCCCGTATTTAATCCCAATATATATTCAATTCCTCTTATCTCACCTCCCTGCACTATTTGATTAACCCAACATATATTTCGGTTAATCCAAAATTCTACATTCTCCATCTTAACAAATTCCATTAAATTAGGATTGTGCCATAGTGGTGTGCAATTTAATATATATGTGATCCCCAGTATTTCTTTTATTTTACCCCATCCCTTCAGCATAGTATAACCAATCGAATTTTTATCCCTAATTCTGCCTATATCACCCATCTCGAGTCTAGAGAAAATTTTTGTGTAGTTCCTGTTAACTGAACCTAAATGATAATCTAGTTCCTCTTCCTCCATGCCCATCCACCAAGCCAGCTGTGCTGCCAGGTAATACCCCTGGACATAAGGCAGTGAAAATCCACCTTCCTCCATTCTAAACCATAGCCATTTTTGTTTTAGGCGGACTTTTTCCTTCCCCAGATCAAATCATTGATAATACTTTCTAATCTCTTAAAGAACATATCTCCTATCCAGTTTACACAAGGTGTGATCTTATATAAAATTTGCGGAAGTATTATCATCTTTAGCAACGCCACTTTATCTGCACGTGAGATTGGTAATTTTTGCCATATCCGAACCTTATTTTTCACTATTTCAAGTAGAGGGGTAACATTGTATACGATGTAATCCCCTTCCGCTGCTCCTATCTTGACACCAAGGTAGTCTATTTTATCTGTACATGACAATATTTTCACTTGCGTGGGATTACTTTTAGGGGTCTCCTGAGAGGAAGCAAAACTGTTTTCTCCCAATTTATTTTATATCCTGAGTGATATCCAAATTCATTAATAGATGTGATTACATGCTGCAAGATCTTATATCCGTCCCTCAAGAACAGCAATACGTCGTCTGCATACAGATTTATTTTATCGCAAACCCCTCTCCGTCCAAAACCTGCTATAGTTGCATCTTCCCTTATAATACAGGCTAATGGCTCCAAAAACATAGCAAACAGCAAGGGGAGAGAGGGCATCCCTGCCTAGTCCCCCTTAATAGTGGTACTGGCTGAGTTTTGTTTCCGTTAATGGAAATCCTGGCGGTCGGGCGCCGTATAACAACCTCGTCCAACAAATAAAGTTATCACCCAGGTTCATCCTACTCATCGTCTGCCACAAAAACTCCCGCTCCACTCTGTCAAGCGCTTGCAGGCGTCCAATGACAGAATGGAGCGGTCGTCCCCTCTCCCGCCTGCACACCCAACAATGCTCTCCGAATGCTCATCTGAGCCGATCTCCCTGGTATAAAACCAGTTTGATCTGTATGTATTAATTTGCTAATTAAAGGTTTAAGCCGATTAGCCAATACCTTAGCGTATATTTTGTAATCTGCATTTAGCAGAGATATTGGACGGTATGCCCGAATATCCGTTTCATCCTTATCTTTTTCAGAATTAGAGTAATAGTTGCTTCAGACATTGAGGGGAGAACCCCTCCACCCCAAGCTGAGTTTAGAACCTGCATCAATAGTGGCAGCAAAGTTCCACCAAACCTTCTATAGAGTTCAAATGGCAATCCATCCGAACCCGCTACAGTGTTACCCTGTATTGATTTGAGGGCCAATTCCAGCTCCGCTAATAATATCGGTTGGTTTAATTTCTCTCTATCTTCCTCATTAAGGATGGGGATTTCAATTTTCTCCAAGAAAGCATTAATAGCCGGCTCCTTTCCTTCTCCTTCAGAACTATATAACTGTGTATAATGAGTGACAAATTCTTGAGCTATCTCATTTTTATCTGATAGGAGTACCCCTCCTGGTGATCTTATAGTGGAGATTCTTGTACATCCCTTCTGATTTTGGACAATTTTGGCTAAGAAACGCCCGATCTTCCTCCCTCCAAGAACCTATTCTGTCCTTGGAAAAAGAGTTTTTGTTGAGCTTTCTCCTGGAGGAACAGCTTATACCTATTTACCGCTTTTTCTAATAAATTTTCCCTCCTATCTCCTATTTCCTTCACACAATTTTGCCACCTTCTCACCTCTTGCTCAAGTAACCTTTCCTTTCTCCCAAACTCCTTCTTTGCCTCAGCTATCTGCTTAAATAGTAAGCCCCGAATAAACGCCTTAAGAGAATCCCACACCATATTCAGATGGGCCGTACCTATATTCAATTCCCAGAACTCTACTATAGCAGCCTCGATTTCCTGCATGTCTTGAATTACATTAAACCAATGTGCATTTATCCTTATCATTCTGCCCCCACTTGCACCCAGGTTGTCCCGTAGGTGTACCAGAACCAGGGTATGATCTGATATGGTAACAGTTTCATATTTCATGGCCACAACTTTATCCAGCATCTCCTCATTTATCAATACCAAATCTATTCTGGATCTACTGGCATATGACCTTGAATAACAGGAAAAAGCCACTTTGTCCCCGTATAGATATCTCCAGGCATCCAATAATCCTAATTCTTTACATACCCTATTCAATAGAGTTCCTTGCTTTGTTTCCTGACTACCTATACTATTAGCTGAGCTTCTGTCTCTTATCACATCCATCACATCGTTCACATCGCCTATCACGAATATTGGGCAGTTATCCTTATTATTAATATATTCCATTAACTCTGCAAAAACCTTGACAGTGAATGGGGGGGGATATAAACAAAGGCCAGGACACATACCATATCGCCCAATCTTCCATGCATAAAGATATATCGTCCCTCCTTATCTATCTTTCTTCCAATAAGTGTGAAATTCATATTTCTGTGTACAAACACACTAACACCCCTTGCATATGCTGAAAAACACGAGTGTAATTCTATCTTCATCCAGCCTTTAGAAAACATATGCTTCGAGTCTTCCGTAAAGTGTGTTTCCACTAAACATATTATGGCTGGTAAATGCCGATTGACTATATCATTGACGATAACTCTTTTCTTTCGATCCCCCAATCCTCTTACATTCCACATGAAGATCCTCTGATATGTTAGCGACATCTTATAAACAGTAGCTCCTTCTGCTTAACTTTCCTCCTCCATCTAGTCACCGTGGCACACAGTCCTCCCCCCACTCCCCACAACCCTCACCCACCCATCCCCCATTTGGTACGAACCACTAAGTGTTTGCGTACCTCTTCCTAATTGCTACTTCCTCCCCCTTATCCCCGCTCCCGCATCATCCTAAGCCCTCTCTTTCCAACCAATTCAGGACTTCAATAGGATTATTAAAAATTGCACTTTTCCTCCATAGATAACCCGTAGTTTAGAAGGGAACATCATAGAGTATTTTATATTTGCGGATATCAACCTCTTTTTCACTTCACTATACTCTCTCCTTTTCATTTGTGTATCTCTGGAGAAATCCGGGTAAATCTGAATCGAGTTACCATTATATGTTAATTCCTGTTCAGTTCTCTTCCAGCGCAAGAGCGAATCTCTGTCGCGCTGGGATAGAAACTTCGCCAGGATTGCCCTCGGAGTGGCACCCGGTATGCTCTTACCCCGGAATTCTATGCGCCCGTTCTATATCAAACATTGCTGACAGGACACCTGTCTCTGTGACCGATGTAATCCATTCCCGAATAAAATTCGTGGCATTACCTGACTCGGATCCCTCTGGAAACCCAATAAACCTCAAATTCGATCTCCTTGACCTATCCTCAAGTGCTGTCACCTTTTCCTTTAAGTGCACTACCTCCAACTCAACTTTTTGCATTTTACTGACCACACAATCTACTTCCTTATTTAGCCTTATTGTTGACTCCTGCAGTTCTTTAACCTTCTCTCTAACATTGTTGATGTCCTGCCTGATCAGTGTTGTCTCCACTTGTACTGCCGACACCTTCCCAGACAAATCTGCCATCGCTTTGTTAGATTGTTGTATGGCACCCAAAATCTCCGCAAGTTTCACATCAATTGCCTCCATCCTATTGCCACCACCTAGGTCTACTGAACTTTCATATTGAACCAGTGTTTCCACCTCCTTTTCTTTTCCCAATCCCTTGGGGTCCGCACCTTTTCTTGTTTTTGCCTGCGGTGATTTCAGGAACCTGTCCATTTTTGTGACTGGGCTTCCAGCCCCGCCCCTTTCGGTGAGGTCGGGCCTATCGATTTACGTGGCTGATTTTTGGGTGGCATACCTTGCTTTTTACTCCACCCCCAAACACCTCACCTTCCCTCTCCAGCACCCGTCACTCAAATAGCTAAACAGTGATTACAATTACCTTATTGTCTACACAGTACAGCAAAAGCACAAAATTATGTACCAATTTAGTCCCTTTATATATTCCCTCCCCTCAATTATCGAATTATTAAACACTGATCAACGACACATTACTATCGTATCAAAGACCAACGTTGGTCCTATCAAATGTCATGATCCGTAGTTAATTACTGATAAAGTTGGTTTCCTTATAAAAAATGATTAATAATTAATACATAATCTTACGTGAATAGTAGCTAGTACATGATTAACGGTTGCTTGCACAAAAAAAAAAAAAAAAATAATTATTAAACACTGATCATCAATACATTACAGTCATATCAGAGTTCATAGTTGGTCCTATCAGTTATCATGATCCATAATTCATTGCTTATCAATTTATCTTCCCTCTGAAAAACAATTAATAATACTTGATCATGATTATCAGTGAGTAATTGCTAAAACTTGATTGCCGGTTGCTACAGCGAGAAAAAAAAAAAAAAAATGTCACAAATTCTAGGTCCGGTAGAGCGATCTGAATGAACCTTTCAATTTATCCCGGAGCAAAGTCGACTCTCCACAGTATAACACGGTGTCCAAAACAGCAACTATAACACAGTCTTTCCTTGCTGTATCACAGCCTCGATATCTCACAGTGTCTCACAGTGTCTCAAGCAGCAATCCCGGCGCAACCTTGCCTTGTTATAGCACAACCTCAGGCACAAAGAGACGCCCTCAATATACATATCTCAGAACCCATGCCGACTAAGCGTCTTACGGAGCAATGTCCCCTGAGACACCATCTGGAACCAAAGCTCCTAGAAAGCAAACTTTTTAGCATTCTTCAACCTTCCACAAGTAAAAGTTCTATTAATCCGAGTCAGTCTATGCAACCACTTTAGCTCGTGGACCAGTTATAGTCATAATCCGGGGTCACTTAAGTAAGGTTCCAGAAAGAGCTATGTCTTGTATCCCGCTTTCTTCAAGCACTTACAGGGAACAAGCAAACCCCCATCAACTGAAGTATATAATATGCAACTTCACCCCGTTTCGCAGCTCTCTCAGAGGGCTAGGGATTTCTCAGAGCACTCATATATTAAACAGCCTGGATCTCACCACCCAGTTGAGTCAGTTCCAAGCTGAGGCGTCTCCACCGATCTCTGCTTCAGCATGTGCTGTCTCCAGGGCGCACCAACTCGACTCCCAGCTCCTCCAAATGAGTCCAGTGACCGTTACCCGCGGCGAGCTCACCTCGCCCCGCGCACCTACGGCAGTCAGGTAGAGTGGCTGTCCGTCCTTGCCCGGACCACTCGTGCTGATGGTGCAACTTCACCTCACCAATTTTCTTTAACGATCACCACACCGAAGGTTACAGGCTGCAAGCCGATCCAGGCTTCACATCTTAGGGCCAGGGCACCATCCTTCCAGAAGGGCTCTTGAGCGGCTGCATACTCCGACAAACGCAGAGCTAGGGCGGGAGGGGGAGGAAGCCGCGGCACTCAGCGTCCTACGTCATGCCGCCACGCACCGTGGTCCAGGTTTCCATTGAGTGCGGGCGGGTTTAAATAACCCGCCAGCGCTGCGCTCAAAAAAGCAGTTAACACCAGCAGCGCCAAGCATGACTTATCGCCCGGATGACGAGCATTGAAGCGGGAATCAACCCCTGGAGAACGAGTTATAATTCCCTGGACTGCCTGAGTAACCCTTTACCCACCTAGACCAACGAGCATTAACCCCTACATTTCCCTGATATATTCACTAATCCTTAAACCCCTGCCCTGCATTAACCTCTGCCCTAATTTTCTCCCTGCAGTGCCTTTCCTTATACCCCTGCCCAATGTCACCAATCCCTACTATATTTAATCCCTGCCATAGCCCACAGCTCCCTATATCACACAACCCCCGGATTCTCTATTAACCCTTTCCAACCCTGTGTTAACCCTTTCACCCTCTTCCCTATATACCCCTGATGTTTAACCCCTTTTTACCTCATAGGGACAGAGTATATAGTCAGGTTGGGTGGCTGCTGCTAAATAACGTGTGTGTGTAAGTGAGTGTAATGTTTAGGTAGATTTTGGGGTGGAATTGTGTAAGATATTGTGTACTGTGTGTAGCGTAGTTAGGTGTAGTGTAGTGTTGTCAATATATTATTGTGTGCGACTATAAGTATATATATTAATATGTCAATTGATATAAATATATATAGTTATAGCAATAATTAGACTGCAAACGTGCTATTGTGTAATAAATACTTTATTATTCATAGTACAGCTTGTAGTCATTTGCTGTAGAAGTTGCCGCCATAGTAGTTATGCGCCGCATGTAGTTCAGGAATAGTGTAAGTGCTATCAGGTAGTATTTGTATTTATAGTATAAATAGGTGGAGTCACTTGGTAAATAGTGCCCATGTGTATTTTTCTCTAAAAAAACTCTCTGCCCCAGAGAGAAATTACGATGTAGGTAGCAGAGAGTTGCTGGCCATTAAGTTGGCTTTTGAGGAGTGGTGTCATTGGTGGGAAGGGGCGATTCATCCGATCACGGTGTTCACAGATCACAAAAATCTGGCTTACCTGGAGTCAGCTAAAACACTGAACCCGAGGCTTTGTTTTTCACCAGATTCAATTTCATTGTCATTTATCATCCTGGGGTTAAGAACGTCCGAAACTGTCAGAGGGGGTGGTGATATCCGCTTTATACCCTGATCTAGAGGTGAAGGTGTTAGAGGCTTAGTGAGATACACCAGAGTCTTGCCCCTCTGGGAAATTTTTTTTTCCATCAAAATTGCGTAATAGGCGTTTAAGGAACATCACTGTGCGGTTCTTACAGGATACCCCTGGGAGCAGATCCACTGCCAACCTCATCTCTCATAGATTCTGGTGGCTGGGGTTGCGTAACTGTGTTAAGGACTATGTGCCGGCCTGTAGTATCTGTGCATGCGCTAAGGTGACACATACTCAACCTTCTGGATCTCTACTTCCGTTGCCCATACCGTCCAGACCAAGGACTCACTTGTCTATGGATTTTATTACTGATCTGATTCTAATTCATCTGGAAAGACAGTTATTCTGGTGGTAGTTGATCGTTTAGTAAAATGGTGCACTTTATAGCATTGCCTGACCTACCTAATGTTAAAACACTTGCAAGTGTTTGCTGACAACATTGTGAAACTTCATAGCATTCCCTCGGATCGTGGGACTCTGTTTGTGTCCAGATTCTGAAAGACGTTCTGTACTCGGCTGGGGGTACAACTGTGTTTTTCTTCTGCTTTTCATCCTCAGACGAATTGACAGACAGAGCACACTAATCAGAGTCTAGAGGCTTACTGAAGATGTTTTGTCTCTGAGAACCAGGAGGAATGGTCCTTGTTTTTGTCTTTGGCAGAGTTTTCCATAAACAATCGTAGACAGGAGTCCACTGGTAAGTAGCCATTTTTTGGGGCATATGGGTTTCACCCGTAATTTGGCACATTCTCTGGTTCGGATACTTCCGGTGTCCCTGAGGAGGAACGTTTTTCGTCATTGTGTTCTATATGGCAGAAAATTCAAACTAACTTGATGAGTATGGGCAGTATAAACGTGTGGCTGACAGGAAACGTATTAATGGTCCGGACCTAAGGGTGGGTGATTTTGTGTGGCTGTCCACAAGAAACATTAAGTTGAAGGTTCCTTCTTGGAAGTTGGGTCCAAGGTTTATTGGTCCATATAAGATCACTGCCATTATTAATCCCAGTGGCGTAGGGATCGCCATAGCAGCCATAGCAATTGCTATGGGGCCCTACGCCACTGGGGTACCGCCCGGGCCGGCAGCTGGCTGAGGACTTTCTTTAAACTATAACAGTTTAATACTGCCACCAGTATTAACACTACAGAGCTGCCTTACTACTACTACTACCCCTAAACAGGTGATCTATTGCCTTAAAGTTTCCATACTATGCTGCTGCTACTGCTACTTCTACTACTACTGTTATGGCCACATGCCACTATTACCTTACCCTTTTCACACTGTACTCCTACTGCTCCCAATTAAAGGGGTATTCCCATCTCAATGATTACTGATAAATCTGTTAATGATTTAACAGTGATAATTTTTCTAAATATATTTAATGAACTAATTCCTATCCATTACAAGAAAATTAAACTATACTTACCTGATTGTTGTCTTCCGTCTCCCCTGGTTACGGCCACGCTCTTCTCTGGAATCCCGGTGGCCGCGCTTATGCAGAAGACTTCTTTTTTTCCCCTGGCCGGGCCGCACGCAGTCCCGAAAGTGCACGCCGAGGTCGCGCATGCGCTATGGTGACTTCTATGGTGACTTCTTCCGTGCTCGTTCAGTCCAGCACGTGGCCCGGCCGGGAGAGGACTTCAATCAAGATGAAGCCCGCCCCCTGCCGAAACCAGGAAGTGGATGGCGCGCAGGGAGCAGGTAAGTAGGAACCCGTGTGATGGGAATACACCTTTAAGATATTCAGCAAACCGCTTGATAAGAGTCTGTTTCATGCCGATTGTTTTAATACCAAATATGACTAGTGTAGGGGGTCCCAGAATGGGAGGTTCTTAGTATGTGGGAATACCAGCTGTCACCGCTGTTTAGACTCTCTGTGATGCCCACGTTATATAGCCTTGCACTGCACAACCCTTTTAATTACATCCAGATCTTTAATTGCTAGGGTCAATTCCTGTAGGCCCTGGTGGTCATTCTCTGTTGATTTTCTATGTCTGTAACTGTTTGTCCACCCATATTTTTTCAATTAGAATTTTTTTTCATTATTTTTAATTTTATAGTGAAAGTAGTTTTATATCCCAGTTTCCTTAACTCTATAAATGAGCTTCCATAGAATCCAACTCTGAACAATGTAACAGTTTGTCTATCTCTATGATATTTATGGGATTTCTTTGCAGTTTTCAAGACAGATCTAGCTGTGGAATGACACTGGCCCTATCTGCCCCACTCATATACTTGATTGTGTGTGTAGTCATAAAGATCACTTTTTTTTACATGGGGTTGGGGGTTTGTTGGGGGCAGTGTAGTTTCTAACTTGGCTATATTATCTTGTATTTTCTGAAGCTTTCCCTTGCCTTTCCTATGTCACCTTGAATATCCTGTCATTTGTGTTCCTCATATTGATTTATCAAACTCATAGCCTTAAGGGCTGATTGACACGACTGTGCTAAGTCCGGGAAAATGGGCCCGAGTCGGCTGCATCTCCAAGGACAACCGCAGCTACCCTGACCTGGACTGACTTCATGTTTGAGATGGTGTTCTGATCGCAGGGCTGTCATCATGTCCAGCAGATGATGTCAACACATGGACCATGTTTCCCAGACCAAGAACTTTTATGTGAATCGGCTTTAAGTGAGCATGTAGATAAGATCTCATTCAACTCAACAACAAATTAATCTGTATTGGATGTATTTTCACAGCAAAAGATGAAAATTACTTTACATATAAAACAGGACTTACCAGAGTCTGAGGTGTATGATCAGTGTGAGGAGGAGTAGAGTCTGAGTTAGTCACCAAAATCCCTCACACTGGACTCATATGGTATCACGTTAAAAACATGTAATCCATAATGCACGCGTAACTAAATGTCTACTCAGAACGACATTCAAGCATGCCAGTGTGACTACACTCCTAAATTTACACTTAATGAGACATACAGTAAGTTCCCATCTCAGATTTGACCTGTATAGATACCTACGGCTAAAATTAAATCAAGCAATGAATCGCTAAGTGAAAAGTATAATTACGTTCAGCTGATCTATCCCTAGAGGCAGAGTGCCTGGTGTAACTGTAGAATTCCTTGTGACAGATCCCTTTTAAGAGGACCTGTCCCCTCTCCTGACATGTTTGTTTTAGTCACTACTTGCATTTCCCATGTAATAACAATTCTGGAGCATCTATTCCCATGGCCCTATGTTATGCCATTACTCTGTTATTTCTACTAGAAGTTTATGAGTGAATTGCTAGTGGTAAAGATTGTTCTCAGTGGTAAAGATTGTTCTCAAAGGTCCTCAGTTATGCTAACCTTCATTTACATATCTCTTCCAGATAAAAATAACTTTGTAAATGTAACTAATAATAATGTAATAGTGTATATAATAGTGTAATAAATGTAATAGTGTAATAAAATACTAAAGTAACACCCAAAATATCATTATTAGACCCGTATGTTCTTCGAAGGAGCCAATAAAGAGTTTGGCATAGCATGGGACCATTCTACACCCTTTCTGTTGTATAACAAATTATCCACTATATCCAAATTCAGATTGGGTTTAAGGATGAATTTGATGGAAGAAAAGATGTGTTTTTGGCAGTAAAGATCCTGTAATGCCACAGGACTACCCTCAAGACAAGCAACTCAATTCTCCACAGAGGCACATACCGTTTCTCCTTTTTCTCTCTTCCCCCTTCTCCACAATGTCTTGAATGCAATGACAACAATGTCAAATAATGTCTGAGTGACACTGACATACATAGCTATGGGTAAACACATGTCTGATGGTGTTAACAAACAGCCTGTTTAAAAACACAATGCATTGGCACATGTGTCATGCTTTTCAAAAGCTTCCAAAAATTATCGGGGCCAAATGGTGTCTAAACACGCAGGGTATTATGGGAAAAAACGGTGGCTTGATGGGCTACCAAACATCGAAAGATTATGTCTCAACAGGGGAGGAATGCCTGCCCATATAACATGCAAAAGTGTAACTGGTCAGAAGAAAGAGTGGCTTGTTGGGACCAAGCCTCCAAACATGATGCATTAACAGGAGCACAATGTTTGCCTGTATTTATACCTGCGCATCTGATAATTATCAGAAGAAAAAGGGTCTCGTTCTGAACAAACCATGAAAAATTCTGTTTAATTGGGAGCAGTAGGAGTACAGTGTGGAAAGGGTAAGGTAATAGTGACATGTGGCCATAACAGTAGTAGCATCAGCATAGTATGAAAACTTTAAGACAATAGATCCCTGTTTAGGGTAGTAGTAGTAGTAGTCAGGCAGCTCTGTAGTGTTAATACTGGTGGCAGTAGAGGATATGCCATGAGGAGTAGCAGCTGCAGCAGTGGTGGCAGCAGCCACATTGTACATGTTGGCAGGCAGACAGAGGCAGTGGCATGACGGCAGCAGCGGGCAGCTATACGGTACAGAACATGATGGTAGGCAGCCAACATGATGGTAGGCAGTCTGATAGCAGCAGCGTAAAGATGAAGTACCAGCAGCATGGCTAAACCTATTCATTGGCCTTAGCTGCAGGAGTATAAAATCCTTCTGCATACATGCCCCGTCCATTTTGACAAAAGTGATGTTCTGGACACTGGAAGAGGACACCTTTGTCTGTTTGAGTGTCATCACACATCCTGCCATGCTGAAAACCCTCTGGGCAAAAAAGATTAAAAAGAGTACAGGGCCAGTGCGTTTCAGAGAAAGGCCCAGGAAGGGCTAAACCTGGACTTTGAGGTGGGAGGTATCTGTTTACTGATTTTCCTCAGCCCGGCATAGCACGTGAAAAAATGGTTTCTTCATTTCGAGGAGAATAAATTGGCTGGTACTGGCTTGTGCTGCTTGTGCTAGCGGTAGGTCCCCCACAGCTACAGGATGGGCAGCAAGATGTGTTAGGCTTCATTCACATCACCGTTCAGCCTTTCCGTTCTCCTGCTCCATTTAGGAGCAGGAGAACGGAAAGGATGGAGAAGGCACATAACTAAACTGAGCCAAACGGAGCCTTTAGGACCCCGTAGAATATAGTGGGTTCCGTTATGTGTCCGCTCAGAAGATGATTTTGAAGTGGAGACAAAAGTCCTGCATACGAAACTTTTGTCTCCGCTCCAAAATCATCTTCTGAGTCGGCCGCATCTCCAAGGATGACCGCAGCTACCTTGGCCTGGGCCTGGACTGACTTCATGTTTGAGATGGTGTTCTGATCGCAGGGCTGTCATCATGTCCAGCAGATTATGTCAACACATGGACCATGTTTCCCAGACCGAGCACTTTTATGTGAATCAGCTTTAAGTGAGCATGTAGATAAGATCTCTTTCAACTCAACAACAAATTAATCTGTATTGGATTTATTTTCACAGCAAAAGATGAAAATTACTTTACATTTACAGGACTTAGTAACATAGTGAGGAGGAGTAGAGTCTGAGTGAGTCACCAAAATCCCTCACACTGGACTCATATGGTATCACGTTAAAAACATGTAATCCATAATGCATGCGCAACTAAATGTCTACTCAGAACAACATTCAAGCATGCCAGTGTGACTACACTCCTAAATTTACCCTTAATGAGACATACAGTAAGTTCCCATCTCATATTTGACCTGTATAGATACCTACGACTAAAATTAAATCAAGCAATGAATCGCTAAGTGAAAAGTATAATTACATTCAGCTGATCTATCCCTAGAGGCAGAGTGCCTGGTGTAATAGTAGAATTCGTTTTAAGAGGACCTGTTACGTGTTTGTTTTAGTCACTACTTGCATTTCCCATGTAATAATTCCGCAGCATCTATTCCCATGGCTCTATGTTATGCTATTACTCTGTTATTTCTACTCGAAGTTTATGAGTGAATTTCTAGTGGTAAAGATTGTTCTCAATTAGGTCCTCAGTAGGGATGAGTGAACCCGAACTGTATAGTTCGGGTAAGTACTGAATTTTGGCGTATTCAGGACCCGGGCCCGAACATTTTCAAAAAAGTTCGGGTTCGTTGTTCGGCGATTTCTTCCCGCTTTCTGAAGGGCTGCACAGCAGCCAATCAGCTAGCATTTTACTTCTTGCCCTAAGAGCCCATCACAGCCATGCCTACTAATAGCATGTCTGAGATTGGCCAAGTGCAGCATGTGACCCAGCCTCTATTTAAGCTGGAGTCACTTAGCGCTGCACGTCACTCTGCTCTGATTAGTGTAGGGATAGAACGCAGCTGCTGTGAGGGTGGGTGAGATTAGGCAGGGAAAAGTCAGCTAAAACACCTAATGAAGTTATCGATCTACAGCTGTGAATCGTTCAACTTCTGCTACTTAATTGCTCACTGGTTTTTAGGCTGCACAGAGCATTTTTCTGTCACTTTTTTCTATGGTGATCGGCGGCCATTTTGTGTCTTGTGGTGCACCAGCACAAGCTGCCACCAAGCAGTGGCGGATCCAGAGCCTGATCTTGGGAGGGGCACTTCCAGATTGTTTTGTGGCGGGCCAGGGGGTAATATTACTGAGGAGGGTTATCATGCGACTGTAGAATGTACCTTGATACCCCTTAGTTATAATACACCTGTATAATGTACCCTAATACCCCTCCTCAGTTATATTACCCCCTGTATAATTTACCCTGATATAACTGAGGAGAAGTATCAGGAGATATTATACATGGGGTAATATAACTGAGGGGTATCATCAGGGTAAATTTTACAGGGGTAATATAACTGAGGAGGGTTATTACCCCCTGTATAATTTACCCTGATGATACCCCTCAGTCCGTTAGTTACATTACCCACTGTATAATGTAGTTGTACCCTGATACCACTTAGTTATATAACTGAGGGGTATGGTTATCAGGGTACATTATACTGGCAGGGGCCAGGGGGTAATATAACTGAGCTGAGGGAGGGGTGCATGACGCAGGTTACTTTATTGCCTACTGTTACGCCCCTGCTCCCATCACTACAGAAATATAGCCCCACTTACCTCTTACATCCAGTGACGTCTCCTGTGATGTAGATGTTCTCTTTTCTCATCTTCTCCTTTCAGACCTGCAGACCAGACCGACAATTTTCGTCTCTGCAGTTTGAAAAAATAAAATAAAAATCAGTTTACTACTTTTCCATCATCCTCCCATCTTCTGGACCCATCATCCTACTACCCCCAATACTGTGCCACTGTGCTCCCCAATACTATACTGCAGAAACAGATGAACCCCCTGATAATACTGGTACCACACAGAGCCCCCATATAATATACACCTTCTTTGTGGCCCCAGTAGAAGCATCCATAGTGCCCCCCAATAATGTGCCAGTAAGAGGTGCCCCCATAGATACACCCATTCATGTGCTAGTAACAAGTGCCACTCCCCCCCCATCATGTGCCAGTGACAAGTGCCACTCTCTTCCCCCCCATCATGTGCCAGTAACAAGTGCTACTCCCCCCATCATGTCCCAATATTAAAGGGGTATTCTCATTTCAGACAATGGGGGCACATCGCTAGGATATGCCCCCATTGTCTGATAGGTGGGGTCCCACCGCTGGGACCCGCCCCTATATTGAGAACGGGGCCCCGTAAGTGAAGGAGGGCGTACCGCGCATGCACGGCCGCCCTCTATTCTTTTCTATGGGGCCGCTGACAATAGCCGAGCGCTGGCTCGGCTATTTCCGTCGGCTCCATAGAAGAGAATGGGAGCGCGCCACGCATGCGCGGCCCAGGCTCCCTTTCACCTCTATGGCGGAGGCGGGGAGAAGCGCTGGGTGGTGGACGGACCCCAGGAAATCTGGGGTCTTCCAGCCACAACTCTCGCCGCTCCGTTCTCAATATAGGTGTGGGTCCCAGCTGTGGGACCCGCACCTATCAGACAATGGGGGCAAATGCTACCGATATGCCCCCTTTGTCTGAAATGAGAATACCCCTTTAAGTGCCACTTTCCCCTCTCCCATATCATGTCCCAGTTTCCCCATCATGTGCCTGTAATAAGTGCCACTCTCCTCCCCATCATGTGCCAGTCCCCCCTCCCCCATGTGCCAGTAATAAGTGCCACTCTACTTTCTCTCCCCCTCTCACCAGTCTCCTCTCATGTGCGAGTCTCCACAGTGAGCCCCCCCCCCCCTCCCCTTAAACATACTGACAGCTCCCACACTGCTGCATCTGTTGTGCCATATTTTGTGCTACATACTTACCTTTCTATGTTGTCCTCCTTGGCTCTCTCTGTGTGGGCACTGCCTGGGGCCCTGGGCTGTGGCCTAAGAACAGTCACTCAGGCTGCTTGCTGCGCTCCCACAGTTGCTCCGCCCCCTTCTTCTTCTTCTATGGGCTGGGGCAGGAGCTAGCAACGGCTCTCCTCTCCCAGCTGCGATGCTGCGTGCGTGTGCACGCACGGCTCTGCTGCTTCGCTCCGGACCAGCTCCGCCCCCCTTCCTGGCCCTGTGGCGCGGTATTGAAATTTATAGTGTGTGCACGCCGCGGCCAGTGAATTTATTTAGCAGATTCTCAGGGGGGGCAATTGCCCCGTTGCCCCCCCCCCCTCCCCTGGATCCGCCAATGCCACCAAGTCCATCAATCCATCAATACTAGGGTTTTGTTTGCTATATCCTACATCAGGGGCTTGGCTGTGCTTATTGTCACCCCTAGAAATTCAGGATAGAAGTTTCTATATTTTATTAAGGGGTTAACTTTAATTGCCAAAATAGCAATCCCCTAAATCTGGTGTCCCAGCAGTGGCTGGCAAAGTTTAATAGTGTCCGGCAAAGGATATATTTTGTTCTGGGGTGAAATTCAATTGCCAAAATAGCAATACCATAAATCAGTAGTTTCAGCTGTGGCTGGCCAAGTTTAATAGTGTCCGGCAAAGGATATATTTTGTTTTAGGGTTAAATTAAATTGCTAAAATAGCAACACCGTAAATCTGGTGTTCCAGCTGTGACTGGACAAGTTTCATAGTGTCCCTCATAGGATATATTATTTTCTGCTGTGAAATTCAGTTGCAAAAATAGAAATACCGTAAATCTGGTGTTCTAGCTGTGACTGGATAAGTTTCATAGTGTCCGTCATAGGATATATTATTTTCTGCGGTGAAATTCAGTTGCAAAAATGGAAATACCGTAAATCTGTTGTTCCAGCTGTGACTGGACAAGTTTAATAGTGTTCGTCATAGGATATATTATTTTCTGCTGTGAAATTCAGTTGCAAAAATAGAAATACCGTAACTCTGGTGTTCCAGCTGTGACTGGACAAGTTTAATAGTGTCCGGCAAAGGATATATTTTGTTCTGGGGTAAAATTCAATTGCCAAAATAGCAATACCATAAATCAGTGGTTTCAGCTGTGGCTGGCCAAGTTTAATAGTGTCCTGCAAAGGATATATTTTGTTCTGGGGTGAAATTCAGTTGCAAAAATAGAAATTCTGTAAATCTGGTGTTCCAGCTGTGGCTGGACGAGTTTAATAGTGTCCGGCAAAGGATATATTTTTTTTGGGGTGAAATTCAATTGCCAAAATAGCAATACCCCAAATCTGGTGTTCTAGCTATTGCAGGCCAAGTGTAAATCTGTCCGTTAAATGGTATATTACACTCAGCGTGCATCTCCAAGTGTATTTCTTTCCGTTAAAGGGTACATTACAGTAAGTGTTAAAAAACAGTGTAATCCTCTACATTTGCACACACTGTTTTGCATCGCTAAGTGTATTTCTTTCCGTTAAAGGGTATAATACACAAAGTGTTAAAATACAAGTGCTAAAAGCATAATCCTATATATTTTTTCACACGCTACTGTGCATCTCAAAGCGTAAATCTGTCCGTAAAAGGATACCTTTCATCCAGGTACTAAATACTAGGCCTACAATTGATATTCCCCTAAATCTGTGGTTACTGCTGTGCTTGGATTAGTGTAATACGGTACATAAATAGATAGACAGATCGTGTTAGGTGCCTGTAAAAAAAAAAGGCCTGAATTTGAATTTAATACATTGGGCCAAATAATTTTTTTCTTATTGTGGTGAACGGTAACAATGAGGAAAACATCTAGTAAGGGACGAGTACATGGTTGTGGTGTTGTTAGTGGACCCTCTGGTGCTGGGAGAGGACGTGGCCGTTGTGCCACAGCCACATGTCCTAGTGAACCAACTACCTCAGGTTCCAGTACCCGCCAGAATGTACAGCGATATTTTGTGGGGCCCAATGACGTTCTAAGGATGGTAAGGCCTGAGCAAGTACAGGCGCTAGTCAATTGGGTGGCCGATAGTGGATCCAGCATGTTCACAACATTATCTCCCACCCAGTCTTCTGCAGAAAGCGCACAGGTGGAAAACCAAGCCCATCAGTCTGTCACATCACCCCCATGCATATCAGGGAAACTGTCTGAGCCTCAAGTTATGCAGCAGTCTCTTATGCTTTTTGAAGACTCTGCTGGCAGGTTTTCCCAAGGGAAACCACCTAGCCCTTCCCCAGTGGTGGAAGACATAGAATGCACTGATGCACAACCACTGATGTTTCCTGATGATGAGGACATGGGAATACCACCTCATCGGAGTCCGCACGTCTCTGATGATGACGAAACACAGGTGCCAACTGCTGCATCTTTTTGCAGTGTGCAGACCGAACAGGAGGTCAGGGAGGAAGACTGTGTGGAAGAGGATGCAGGGGATGATGAGGTCCTAGACCCCACATGGAATGAAGGTCGTGCCACTGACTTTCATAGTTCAGAGGAAGAGGCAGTGGTGAGACCGAGCCAACAGCGTAGCAAAAGAGGGAGCAGGGGGCAAAAGCAGAACAGCCGCCGCCAAAAGAGTTTGCCTGCTACTGGCCACCGCCACTAGGGACCGAGCACCCCAAAGTCAGCTTCAAGGAGTTCCCTGGCATGGCAATTATTTAAACAATGTGCTGACGACAAGACTCGAGTGGTTTGCAAGCTGTGCCATCAGAGCCTGAAGCGAGGCATTAATGTTCTGAACCTTAGCACATGACCAGGCATCTACATGCAAAGCATGAACTGCAATGGAGTAAACACCTTAAAAACAAGGAACTCACTCAGGCTCCCCCTGCTCCCTCTTCTGCTGCTGCCTCGGGCTCTTCCTCTGCCTCGGGAGGAATGTTGGCACCTGCCGCCCACCAAACAGAGGATGTGCCACCAACACCACCACCTCCGTCACCAAGCATCTCCACCATGTCACATGGCAGCGTTCAGCTCTCCATCTCACAAACCTTGGAGAGAAAGTGTAAATTCCCACCTAGCCACCCTCGAGCCCTGGGCCTGAATGCCAGCATTTCTAAACTACTGGCCTTTGAAATGCTGTCATTCAGGCTGGTGGACACAGACAGCTTCAAACAGCTGATGGCGATGTCTGTCCCACAGTATGTTGTTCCCAGCCACCACTACTTCTCCAAGAGAGCCGTGCCTTCCCTGTACAACCAAGTATCCGATAAAATCAAGTGTGCACTGCGCAACGCCATCTGTGGCAAGGTCCACCTAACCACAGATACATGGACCAGTAAGCATGGCCAGGGACGCTATATCTCCCTAACTGCACACTGGGTAAATGTAGTGGTGGCTGGGCCCCAGGCGGAGAGTTCCTTGGCGCACGTCCTTCTGCCGCCAAGGATCGCAGGGCATCATTCTTTGCCTCCTCCTCCTACTCGGCTTCCTCCTCCTCTTCTTCCAACTGCTCATCCAGTCAGCCACACACCTTCACCACCAACTTCAGCACAGCCCGGGGTAAATGTCATAGGTTTAGAGGACAGGCCCCACACCGCGCAGGAGTTGTGGCGGGGTATTGAACAACAGACCGACGAGTGGTTGCTGCCGGTGGGCCTCAAGCCCGACCTGGTCGTGTGCGATAATGGGTGAAATCTCGTTGCAGCTCTGGGACTAGCCGGTTTGAAGCACATCCCTTGCCTGGCGCATGTGCTGAATTTGGTGGTGCAGAAGTTCATTCACAACAACCCAACTACATGTCAGAGCTGCTGCATAAAGTGCGGGCCGTCTGTGCGCGCTTCCAGCGTTCACATCCTGTTGCTGCTCGCCTGTCTGCGCTACAGCGTAACTTCGGCCTTCCCGCTCACCGCCTCATATGCGACATGCCCACCAGGTGGAACTCCACCTTGCACATGCTGGAGAGACTGTGCGAGCAGCAGCAGGCCATAGTGGATTTTAAGCTGCAGCACGCATGGGTCAGTCGCACTGCGGAACAGCACCACTTCACCACCAATGACTGGGCCTCCATGTGAGAACTGTGTGCCCTGTTGCGCTGTTTCGAGTACTCCACCAACATGACCAGTGGTGATAACGCCATTATCAGCGTTACAATACCACTTCTATGTCTCCTTGAGAAAACACTTAGGGCGATGATGAAAGAGGAGGTGGCCCAGGAGGAGGAGGATGAGGGGTAATTTTTAGCACTTTCAGACCAGTCTCTTAGAAGTGGCTCAGAGGGAGGTTTTTTGCAAAAGCAGGGGCCAGGTACAAATGTGGCCAGCCAGGGCCCACTACTGGAGGACGAAAAGGACGAGGATGAGGAGGTGGAGGAGGATCAGAATGAAGCATGTCCACAGCGGGGTGGCACCCAACGCAGCTCGGGCCCATCACTGGTGCGTGGCTGGGGGGAAACGAAGGACGATGACGATACGCCTCCCACAGAGGACAGCTTGTCCTTACCTCTGGGCAGCCTGGCACACGTGAGCGACTACATGCTGCAGTGCCTGTGCAACGACAGCAGAGTTGCCCACATTTTAACGTGTGCGGACTACTGGGTTGCCACCCTGCTGGATCCCCGGTACAAAGACAATGTGCCCACCTTACTTACTGCACTGGAGCGTGATAGGAAGATGCGTGATTACTAGCGCACGCTGGTAGACGCGCTCCTGAGAGCATTCCCAAATGTGACAGGGGAACAGGTGGAAGCCCAAGGTGAAGGCAGAGGAGGAGCGAAAGATCGCCAATGCAGCTGTTGCATTTCACTAACATGCTGGAACAGTACGTGTGCACACCCCTCCACGTACTGACTGATGGTTCGGCCCCATTCAACTTTTGGGTCTCCAAATTGTCCACGTGGCCAGAGCTAGCCTTTTATGCCTTGGAGGTGCTGGCCTGCCCGGCGGCCAGCGTTTTGTCTGAACGTGTATTCAGCACGGCTGCGTTCGTCATTACTGACAAACACAGCCGCCTGTCCACAGCCAATGTGGACAAGCTGACATTCAAAAAAATGAACCAGGCATGGATCCCACAGGACCTGTCCATCCCTTGTGCAGAATAGACATTTATAACTACCTCCCCTTAACCATATATTCTTGTACTCCAGGGCACTTCTTTATTGAATCCTCTTTTTTTCATTTTACCATTATTTTGCTGGGGCAACCCAAAGTTGAATGAACCTCTCCTTCGTCTGCGAATGAGGCCTGTGGCACTGCAGGCAGACATGAATTCTTTTTGGCTGTGATGAGAACATCAACTCCCATAGCATTCCCACCTGATGCCACCCCAACCTCTTATTCCACCTCCTTCTCCTCCAAGTTGCCAATTGATATTGGTTAATTTTTATTTATTTTATTTTAAGTCATTTCCCTATCCACATTTGTTTGAACGGGATTTACCTACATTTTGCTGCCTTTTGCAGCCCTCTAGCCTTTTCCTGTGCTATTTTACAGCCTTTTTAGTGCCCAATAGTTCGGGTCCCCATTGACTTCAATGGGGTTCAGGTTCGGGGTGAAGTTCTGGTCGAGTTTGGATGCCGAACCCGAACATTTTCGGGAAGTACGGCCGAACTTCTTGAACCCGAACATCCAGGTGTTCGCTCAACTTTAGTTCTCAGTTGTGCTAACCTTAATTTACATATTACTTCCAGATAAAAATAACATTGTATATGTAACTTTAATAAAATACTAAAATAACACCCAAAATATCATTATTAGACCCTTTTGTTCTTTGAAGGAGCCTATAAAGATTTTGTTGTAGCATGGGACCATTCTACACCCTTTCCATTGTATAACGAATTATCCACTATACCAAAATTCAGATTGGGTTTAAGGATGAATTTGATGGAAGAAAGTAAAAACTCCCTTGTGTTTTTGGCATTAAAGATCCTGTAATGCCACAGGACTACCCTCAAGACAACAGAGACAGCTGTCCTAGATATATGCAGAAATCTGAAAGAAGTCAGGACCCAGAGGAGAAAGGTAAGTGTGTGCTGTGTGAGGCAGTTGAAGCTGTGCTGTTGAAGATGAATGTGCAAGGCCACTCTGGCCCTGCTAGCAAAAGAGAAGATCACAGACTTGAGTGAGAGCTGGATCAGGAGATTCCTACATTTGTTCACCAGCAGCAACAGGGACTGAAAGATGACCCATGCAGTGCATACCTCAGGTCACCAGAGAATGCAGATAAATGAGGGCCATTGGCCATATTAAGACTTGCTTGCAGTCCCCAGGTGGTAAGAGTAACCTTCCCAGAAGCATGTGCTGTATAGTATTTGGGTGTGAAAAAAGAACAAAGCAGCATTTGGTCGCCTAAAGTTAATTTAGTATTCAGATTACTCTTAAGCAGCTCCTAGGTTCTAAATAGTTATTGTAAGGGATATGGTTGAGAGATATACCCTGAGAGACTATATGTGAGAGAGAAGGAGACTCAGATGACTGGAGTCCCTTACATCGGAGGGATCTCAAGGTTGCAAGGTTATTGTGAGTAGTGTTGAGCGCGAATATTCGAATAGCGAATTTTTATCGCGAATATCGGCACTTCGCAAATTCGCGAATATTTCGAATATAGCGCTATAAATTCTCTATTTCGAATATTGTTTTTTTTTAAGTTTTTTTTTAGTTATATTTTTTTCTTTCCCACTTCCCAAATGTAGTTCTTACCTGTCCTGAGGATTCCTGGCTTCCTGGCTGCTCCAGTCAGTGCCCGTTGCCGCTTCTGCCGACTTCCGTGCTCATGGAGCGCCCCCATCACCATGGGAACATCTCCATATAATAAAATGTACTGTCAGATTTGAGCATTACGTTGAAATCGCAATGCGATTAATTCAAGTTATATTAATCACATTGCGATTACAACTTAGCAGTGCACTGCTATCTTACATATTAGGCTACAGTTAACAAATATGGAATATAGCAGCAGTGCTAAGTAGAAATCGCAATGCGATTACTCCTAGTTATATTAATCGCATTATTCCATATTTGTTAACTTCGTTAATTCTAGCAAGCTGACCCATTATAAACCCAGCTCGAAGTTGAAATCGCAATGCGATTAATATAACTTGAAGTAATCGCATTGCGATTTCTACTTAGCACTGCTGCTATATTCCATATTCGTTAATTCTAGCCTAATATGTAAGATAGCAGTGCTAAGTTGTAATCGCAATGTGATTAATATAACTTGAATTAATCGCATTGCGATTTCAACAGACATCGTTTACTATGGTTGCTAAAACGAAGATGGGGAATACTTCATTATCTTCGTTTTGAGGAATATGACGAATACATTCATCATATTCGCTAATTCTACCAAGCCAACCACAGTAAAACAGGTCTAAGTAGAAATAGCAATGCGATTAATTCAAGTTATATTAATTGCATTGCGATTTCAACGTAATTCTCAAATCCGACAGTACATTTTAGTATGGAGACGTTCTTGGCTTGGTAGAATTAGCGAATATGACGAATGTATTCGTCATATTCCTCAAAACGAAGATAACGAAGTATTCTCCATCTTCGTTTTAGCAACCTATTCGTCAACTTCGCTAATTCTAGCAATCAAATAGGAAGGTTGACTATAGAGACAGCTGTGTTTAATTCGCTATGCGATTGTATTATTTTTTATTTTTTTCATAAATAGAATAATTATAATAATTATGAAGTAATATAATTATTCTATTTATTTTAAAAAAAGCAAAGTAAAATAATCGCATAGCGAATTAAACACAGCTGTCTCTATAGTCAACCCTCCTGTTTGATTGCTAGAATTAGGGAAGTTGACGAATAGGTTGCTAAAACGAAGAGGGAGAATACTTCGTTATCTTCGTTTTGAGGAATATGACGAAAATAATTTCTGCATCAATACAACCTCCATGCGAAAGCTTGCGGTTTGTCTACACATTTCGAACAATGCTGTTCTTAGTCGTGACTGTCACGACTAAGAACAGGATTGTTCGAAACAGGTAGAGAAACTGCGAGCTTTCGCATGGAGGTTGTATTGCTGCACAAATTATTTTCACCGTAATAAAGGAATATATGACTGTACAGAAATTTGGCGTGCTGGATTTACTTTCTGCTTGCAATATCCACTTCTTGACAATAAAGGGATCATCACCACTATCCCTGCCTCCAACAATTTTAATTGCAATATCTTGGAGTAAGGAAAGTTTCTAGATTGTAAGAAATATGTTGGAAAGTGGGGACCTCTACTTTCAAGGGAATTGGTTCCAAAAAGAAAAAAAATTAGGGGGTCATTAAGACCGGCATTTTAGGCGCCGGCCTGTATGCCTAAAACAGGCATAGGAAATGATAAATGAGATGGCCTGGTGGCCCACTCCCTTCCTTGCCCACACCAAGACATGGTGCGAGCGGCGAAAGGTTGCTAATTGCGATGCAAATAACCTTTGCACTACGACTGCGACAGATATATCAGTTAGTAAATGATCCTATTAGTTCATCTGCATCTACACAATATAGTCCATCGTTATCAGAGTTTAAGAAAATTGGCAAATGCAGGACCCAGCGGATCACTGCTAAAGAGATAATTCCATGCTAAAAAGTTAAATGTTGGGCTTTATTGCCTAAACACTCAAATGGTAGTGTTCTGTTTTTATTTGTACACTGTGAATCCCTAATGGTTATTGTGGTCGCAAACCAACCTTCTTATGTGATGCGGTCTCCTAATAATTCTAAAAGGGAGTGAGCTGGCTCAAGGTCACGACACAGAGACACATACAACATGTGTTCCTCGTAATACCCTTCTTTATTATAATGAGTAGCCCACATATTTATACACAGACAAACCCGGTAAAAGTGTCATAGTGTAGACAAGCTTTGAGTTACTATGCTGAGGCCTCATGCACACGAACGTATTTTCTTTCCGTGTCCATTCCATTTTTTTTGCGGACCATATGCGGAACCATTCATTTCAATGGGTCCGCAAAAAAAACAGAAGGTACTCCGTGTGCATTCCGTTTCCGTATGTCCATTTTTCCGTTCCGCCAAAAAAAATAGAGCATGTCCTATTTTTTTCTAGTTTGCAGACAAGGATAGGCATTATTACAATGGATCCTCAAAAATAACGGATCTGCAAAAAAAAACGGATGCCATACGGAGCGTCATCCTTTTTTTTGTGGATTCGCAATTTGCGGACCGCAAAACTCATATGGTCGTGTGCATGAGGCCTTCGTTTGAGATAAAAAAATTAATTATCAGCATAGTAGAGTAGTAGGAGCCCACTGTGGAATTTGTACTCCCAGTGGGTCCTCACTGCTAAAGCAGGACGAGAGCTTAGAAGGTATATGGAATATTCGCCCGTTAATTGCATTCAGAAAATGTCATACTCTGAAGGACAGATTAGTTTGCAGCCGCTTTACTGCACATAAGGCAACTACGTAGCTAGATAGTTTCCAACCTAAGGGCAATAGGCCATGTGAAAATTGTTCATTGTGTGCCTTCAACCTTCAGTGCGACGTGATGTTCTTTGGAAGTTTGAGGCACAGGGTGAACACGTTGATTACTTTTTGGTGCATGTAATATCCTGTGTATGCGAGAGATTTTATTTAGGTGAGGAGAGAAGGAATGTAACGGGGTGCACTCAGTCTCCCATAAGCCACAGACCTGCTGCTTAGCTTCAGGAGCAAGGATCTGTGTTCTGCCTCGTTCCCAGGGCGGCGTTGCTAGCTGGGAGGCTCCATGCTCCTAGGTCTGCCTTGAGCGCTGAGCTGATAGACTGGTCTGCCTGTCCGTCATGTGACGCTGGCCACTTTACATGAACCTCACTCCCCACTATAAATACAGGCAAACTGCTGGCTACAGGTGGCCTGTGATTCTGGTCCATTGGTGCTTCTTTGTCCTTTGGTTCTAGTCTGCGGCTGCTTGTTCTGATTGTCCTCCTGACCTTGTGACCACGGCTCGTTCTTTGACCTCGACTTCGTCTCATCCTTTGTACGTATTTGCTCTCCTGGATTTGACCTTGCCTGCTCCATTTGTACTGCCCGCGTCTCCTGGTTCCGACTTTTGGCTTGTTGACCTTTCTTATCTTTCCTCTGTGCACTTACGTTAAGTAAGGGACAGTCACCCAGTTACGCCCTGTCGCCTAGGGCGGGTAGTGTAAGTAGGCAGGGACAGGGGTTGAGGGTGGAGTCAGAGTGCACCCTCTTTCCTTCCTCTCTGATCCCTGACAAGGAAGGTAGATACTCCGTTCTGGAGCAATGGGACCCCTGGGACTTAATAAAAAGTTAGATATGGTAGTATTTTTGTAAATTTATGTGTCATTCTGCTTTTGTATATCAGGTTGGCGTCATTCTTTGATAAAGATCTGTAAGTATATGTGGTGCAATTCAGTCTTTGTTGTTTGTAACCTCCCATTATAGGGAGTGATGATATCACCTGACGGTGTGTTTTTACACCAGGTGTACACAGACTGAGGCCAGAGGAAGCACATACAAGCACGAAACGGCCGATGCCGTTTTTTTTACATGTGCATCTAATGTTGTTTGTCCCGCTGACCCATTTTTAATTAATGGAAGATTAAAAGTTTTTTTTACATCTAAAGGCGAGTGCCACCATTTTCTTTGTCTTGTGCACTGGATTCTTGAAGATATCGCCTGTCAATGCAGAGCACCACAGGATGATTTATTGCATATGCTTTGGTTTGCATTTGTGACGTAATCTGTACAGGACTACTATGACATACACGTAGTCCACTTGAACTTTTTCTATGTTACTATTTTAGACATTTATAGATGGTTGAGATCCAAGGCCATGCTGAATAAAAATAGTAGGTAATCCTTTTTGACAACCTTTAATATTGACTGGCCACCCGGATCTAAGATCTGCAACCTGCAGATATGACATTGCAGAGTTAATGGGAACAGAATTGGAGGCCTGTAGTTATTTGGGAAGATTTCAAAGTGTATTTAGAGAGAGACTCAGGAAGGACTATTACCATCATTGCTATTGCCTATATACAACTATTGGGTAGTGCCTACTCTGTATTATACTCCAGTATCACACCTATTGCTGTTATATGTACTCCAACTCTCATCATCTATTCAGTAAAGAGAGACTTAAACCACATGGTGCTACCACCACCACTCCCATCCTCTCTGGGCCCACATGTTTCTTTGTGGGCTGGCGAATGGCACACATTTTGAAAGGGGTCAACCCTTATTATTTCCCATTTCTTAGCCACCTAGTTTTTTTTATGTAAAATGATGGTCACGAGCAGGAGCAGAAAACCGTGGGGCCCCACAGAAAATCTTGCAACAGGGCCCTACACCACCAAGACCACCTTCAGAAGCAAGTTCAGAATGTGTAAACTATATGATTATTTTGGTCTTCTAAGGATAAAGAGGTTGATGGAGGAGGGGAGTTATAATAAAGCTTCTATCAAGATTAAAAATGTTTATTAACCCCTTAACGCAAAATGCGTATGCATCAGACTCACGAGCTGAGACCTCTCCATACACGGCAGGTGCCAGCTGTGTAATACAACTAACACCTATCCACAAAGACCAAGAATAGAGATAATTCTGATCCCAGGTATTTAATCATTCAAATGCCATGAGCAATAGCGATCATGGTACTTGAGTGATTAGACAGAGAAAGGGAGCTCCTCTGTCCTCTGATCGCAGCACCAATGGTGAAATCATGGGGCTATGATTGATCGCTATGACCGCCTGGAGCTTGTGAAGGATCCCTGACCTTCTACAGTAAGATGCCTGTTAATCTGTGCCTGCAGCATGGCTTGACAGGAAGCCAGTAAAAATCCTATAGACTGCAATAGTATTCTATTGCTGTCTATGACAGAAGGGTTCTGAGGATCATACATTTAAAGGGATTTTGTCATCAAAAATGACCTATTGTAGAACTTTTGGTGATGTTATTTTAAATTTTCCATGTCAATATCTATATTCAAACAAAAACCATAATATCATGCAGTTTTCGCACTGGCCACTGAGCCTAATAATAAGCGACACTTCTTGTTCTGTACAGATCATTTTACCGCAGTTACTGCTTATCTGTATACAGAGGTGATATAATTATAGACAGTATTAGAATGCCAGATAAGACAGGATCCTCCATTCACAATTTTCCTTGTACAATGACCTCTGCACAGGTCACAGAGCATGCATAGAAAACTCTCCCATGAGGTCCCCTCCTGACCTTTGTGTCTATGGCCTATGTGGCTGCAGTAAAGCAATTTTCTTAATATTTTCGAAATGATGTTAAGAACACCTCACAATAATACAAAAGTAAGCCAGGGGTCATGGATCCGGAGGCTCTGCTTGAAAGGGTTTCTTCAGGTTCCTGAGGTGCCACCTAACCAAGGGATCAGGCGTAATGTTACCTCCAGGGGCAGGAGATGGCGGCCTCCAGTACGTTTGAGCCTTGATGAATGTTCGAGTGCCAGGAGGTGCAGAAGGTGCCCCAGCCAGGACCTGACAGATTCTGCTTCAGGGAGACTTTCCTCATCGGCAGAGGATCAGGGGGAATCCAGTTCCACCTGCTGGGGTCAGGACTCTGGGGGGTCAGCCGTCTGCTGCCCCCCCCCCCTTACCTTCCCCTTTGTCAGGAGAGGGGGATGCATGTCCATAGATGTCGGCAGTGATTCCTGTGGAGGGAGCAAGAGAGAACAGAGCAATTGCAGCAGGAGGTCTTTTAAGCAGCCCAGGACGGCGTCCCGTGCTTTGTTCTGTGGAGAAAAGAGGACCAGCGACCTACAGTCAGCAGGAAGTTCAAGCATGGCTCTCTCACCGGAAGTGTGTAGTCGGCGGCTATCTTGTGGCCCTGTATCTGCGCGGGAGCCTGGAATTGATGGGGGAGAGCCTACAAGACACGCTTCTAGTGACATAATGGAGATGGGGCTTATGCGGAGTGCCATGGAGGGGGCGTAGCCTCGCTCCACATGCACACCAGTAACGCAGCAGGAGCAGCTGGAGGGGCATAGTCAGTCCAGCACTGTCCCCAGGCAGGTGGAAGATACAGATCGTACACCAACCTGGAGAGAACAACTCTGGTGTGCTAAATGGCAGCATGGAGCCCAAGAAGACACAGCACATGGCATAAGTGGAGGTACAGCTGCTGGAGGCACATCCCAGGCCGGGCCGGATGAGCAGACCACCAAGCCCACACACGGGGCTCTGAGGATTGCGGGCACTGGGTTTGGCATGCAGGGGCTTCAATTGTTTCAGGGAATGTGGGAGTTGTTCAAGGGTAGTACAGGTTTTGTTAGTGAGTCCCCTGTGGGGGTTTGGGTTGAACCTTTAGCGACCACGCCGGCCGTGTCATCGGGGTTAGAGGCATCCGCGTCAGCAGTGGTTGCATCTGGTTGCTGGGGGCCAAGTTGTGGGGGGTGGTTTGACCATAAGGGTAAAGGGGGTATTCTCTTAGTGATTCTGCATGGGGGGGAGGTGTATGTTTGTTTCGAGGTGCTGCTGGGGGCTTATTTGAAGCAGGAGATGAGGGATACGATGTGGAAATGGGAATATGTAAAGATTTTTTCTCTTTTTGCCTTTGGAAAAGTTTAATCGGGATAGGGTTAAAGCGGATGAGAGCAGGAAGGAGGAGGAGCAATGGAGGTGGTATCAGCTGATACGGCGTGCCTTTTATAATTGGCTCCAGGCCTTTGTGATATTGGTGGTGGTTATTGGTGAGAAAGCACCAGAAAATTGTTCGGCTTTGTTTTGTTATCTAGATTCTGTTGTTGAGGCATATCGGGTGTATGGGGGTAATGTTTGGCTTTACAGTAGAGCGGACACCTGGATGTTCGGGTTCAAGAAGTTCGGCCAAAGTTCACGAAAATGTTGGGGTTCGGGATCCGAACTCAACCCAAACTTGACCCTGAACCCCATTGAAGTGGGGACCCGAACTTCTGGGCACTAAAAAGGCTGTAAAATAGCCCTGGAAAGGGCTAGAGGGCTGCAAAAGGCATCAAAATGTAGGTAAATCCCCCGCAAACAAATGTGGATAGGGAAATTACTTAAAATAAAATAAATAAAAATTAACCAATATCAATTGGTAACTTGAAGGAGGAGGTGGAATAGGAGGTTGGAGTGGCGTCAGGTGGGAATTCTATGGGAGTTGATGTCCTCATCACAGCCAAAATGGATTCATGTCGGCCAGCAGTGTCGCAGGCCTCATTCACAGATTCAGGGCCTATAGCAACCATACATGGGAGTTGAAGTTGTCATCACAGCCAAGAAGGAATCATGTCTGCCGGCAGGGTCGCAGGCCTCATTTAAACATTCAGGCCCACGGGACCCAGAAAAGGGAGAGTTAAAATCATGCCCGGACAGTACTGATTTCACCCAGCAATGCCACAGGCCTCATTCACAGATTCAGACCCATGGCACCCACAAAAAGGAGAGGTACAGGTCCTGTGGGATGCATGCCTGGTTCATTTTTTTGAACGTCAGCTTGTCCACGTTGGCTGTGGACAGATGGCTGCGTTTGTCAGTAATGAGGCCCCCTGCCGTGCTGAATACACGTTCAGACAAAACACTGGCCGCCGGGCAGGCCAGCACTCCCAAGGCATAAAAGGCTAGCTCTGGCCACGTGGACAATTTGGAGACCCAGAAGTTGAATGGGGCCGAACCATCAGTCAGTACGTGGAGGGGTGTGCAGACGTACTGTTCAACCATGTTAGTGAAATGCTGCCTCCTGCTAACACGTTCTGTATCAGGTGGTGGTGCAGTTAGCTGTGGCGTGGTGACAAAACTTTTCCATATTTCTGCCATGTTAACCCTGCCCTCAGAGGAGCTGGCCATGACACAGCTGCGTTGGCGACCTCTTGCTCCTCCTCTGCCTTCGCCTTGGGCTTCCACTTGTTCCCCTGTGACATTTGAGAATGCTCTCAGGAGCGCGTCTACCAGCGTGCGCTTGTATTCGCGCATCTTCGTATTACGCTTCGTATTACGCTCTTTGTACCGGGGATCCAGCAGGGTGGCAACCCAGTAGTCCGCACACGTTAAAATGTGGGCAACTCTGCTGTCGTTGCACAGGCACTGCAGCATGTAGTCGCTCATGTGTGCCAAGCTCCCCAGAGGTAAGGACAAGCTGTCCTCTGTGGCAGGCGTATCGTCATCGTCCTCTGTATCCCCCCAGCCCCGCACCAGTGATGGGCCTGAGCTATGTTGGGTGCCACCGCACTGTGAACCTGCTTCATCCTCCTCCTCCTCCTCCACCTCCTCCTCATCCTCCTCGTCCTCCAGTAGTGGGTCCTGGCTGGCCACATTTGTACCTGGCCTCTGCTGTTGCAAAAAAACTCCCTCTGAGGCACTTCTAACAGACTGGCCTGAAAGTGCTAAAAATGACCCCTTATCCTCCTCCTCCTCCTTGGCCACCTCCTCTTCCATCATCGCCCTAAGTGTTTTCTCAAGGAGACATAGAAGTGGTATTGTAAAGCCGATAGCGGCTTCATTGCCACTGGCCAAGTTGGTGGAGTACTCGAAACAGCGCAACAGGGCACACAGGTCTCGCATGGAGGCCCAGTCATTGGTGGTGAAGTGGTGCTGTTCCACAGTGCGACTTACCCGTGCGTGCTGCAGCTGAAACTCCACTATGGCCTGCTGCTGTTCGCACAGTCTCTCCAGCATGTGCAAGGTGGAGTTCCACCTGGTGGGCACGTCGCATATGAGGCGGTGAGCAGGAAGGCCGAAGTTACGCTGTAACGCAGACAGGCGAGCAGCGGCAGGATGTGAACTCCGGAAGCGCGCACAGACAGCCCGAACTTTATTCAGCAGCTCTGACATGTCGGGGTAGTTGTAAATGAACTTCTGCACCACCAAATTCAGCACATGCGCCAGGCAAAGGATGTGCGTCAAACCGGCTAGTCCCAGAGCTGCGACGAGATTTCGCCCATTATTGCACACCACCAGGCCGGGCTTGAGGCCCACCGGTAGAAACCACTCGTCGGTCTGTTGTTCAATTCCCCGCCACAACTCCTGCGCGGTGTGGGGCCTGTCCCCCAAACATATGAGTTTCAGAACGGCCTGCTGATGTTTACCCCGGGCTGTGCTGAAATTGGTGGTGAAGGTGTGTGGCTGACTGGATAGGCAGCTGGAAGCAGAGGAGGAGGAAGCCGAGTAGGAGGCTACAGGAGGCAAAGAATGATGCCCTGCGATCCTTGACGGCGAAAGGACGTGCGCCAAAGAACTCTCCGTTTGTGGCCCAGCTGCCACTACATTTACCCAGTGTGCAGTTAGGGAGATATAGCGTCCCTGGCCGTGCTTACTGGTCCACGTATCTGTGGTTAGGTGGACCTTGCCACAGATGGCGTTGTGCAGTGCACACTTGATTTTATCGGATACTTGATTGTGCAGGGAAGGCACGGCTGTCTTGGAGAAGTAGTGTAATGTACTGTATTAGATAGACACCAGATCCACTGGATCTACAAGAACCAAGTGTGTCTGGGTCAAAAAAAAAATGTAAAAAAGTTAAAAAAAAAAGCAAAAATAAAAAAAAACATATCACTGAATAGAAATTAAAAAAATAAAATACACTACACAAAAAACCTGCTCTATAAAAATATCACATGGCCTAACCTAAAAAAAATGGTGTAAAATAAGCCATTTTTTGTCACCTTACATCACAAAAAGTGTAATAAAAAGCGATCAAAAAGGCATATGCCTCTCAAAATAGTAGCAATCAAACTGCCATCTCATCCCGCAAAAAATGAGCCCCTACATAGAACAATCGCTCAAAAAAATATAAAAATATGGCTCTCAGACTATAGAGACACTAAAACATTATTTTTTTTTTCTAAAATGCTGTTATAGTGTTAAAGTAAAATAAATAGAAAAAAAGTAGACATATTAGGTATTGCCGCGTCCGTAAGAATCTGCTCTATAATAATATCACATTATCTAACCCCTCAGGTAAATACCGTAAAAAATATAAAATAAAAACTATGTTAAAAAAAACATTTTTGTCACCTCACATCTCAAAAACTGTAATTGCAAACGATCAAAAAGTTATATGCACCCACAAATAGTGCCAATCAATCCGTCATCTCATCCCGCAAAAAATTATACCCTACATAAGACAATCGCCCCAAAAAAATAAAAAAACATGGGTCTCAGACTATGGAGACATTAAAACATGATTTTGTTTTTGTTTCAAAAATATTATTGTGTAAAACTTAAATAAATATAAAAAAGTATACATATTTGGTATTGTCGCGTCCGTATAAACCTGCTCTATAGGAACAGAACACAATCTAACCTCTCAGTTCAATGATGTAAATAAAAACAGCTATTTTTTTTGCAAATTTTCCATTTTAATCTGTTTTTCCAGTAACAAAGCAAGGGTTAACAGCCAAACAAAACTCAATATTTATTGCCCTGATTCTCTAGTTTGCACAAACACCCCATATGTGGTCGTAAACTGCGGTATGGCCAAACGGCAGGGCGTAGAAGGAAGGGAAAGCCATATGGTTTTTGGAAGGCAGATTTTGCTGGACAAGTTTTTTGACACTATGTCCCATTTGAAGCCCCCCTGATGCACCCCTACAGTAGAAACTCCAAAAAAGTGACCCCAGTTTGGAAACTGCGGGATAAGGTGTAAGTTTTGTTGGTACTATTTTAGGGTAAATATGATTTTTGGTTGCTCTATATTACACTTTTTTTTAAGCAAGGTAACAAAAAATAGAAATTCTGAAATTTGATCTCCATTTGCCAATAACTCTTGTAGAACACCTAAAGGGTTAACAAACCGGTTTTGAATACCTTAAGGCCGCTTTCAGACGGGCGTTGCGGGTGTACTCCGTCAAACAGTGCGGGTGCGTTGCGGGAATTGCCGCGATTTTTCCCTGCGAGTGCAAAGCGCTGTCACGGGAGAAAAATCGGCACTTTTGGTACCCAGACCCGAACCTGCACTTCTTCACAGAAGTGCATGTTTGGGTCAGAAATTGTCCCGCTGGTATTATTTCACATTATAACATAGTTATAATGTAAAATAATACCCTTGGCCATCTCCCTAATGTTGAACCCGGTGCAGAATGGGTTAAAAATAATAAACTAATCTTAACTTACCTGGTCCATTTGATCGCGAAGCCCGGCCTCCTCTCCGTTAGCTTGAAAGATGTAAAGGACCTGTAATGATATCACAGCATCACATGGCCCAATCACCTGCTCCATCACTATGGTGATGGAGCATGTGATTGGTCCATGTGATCACGTGACATCATCCAAGGTCCTAAGCACTATCCACAGCCTGAGGATAGTGATTAAGGACCTTGGATGATGTCACATGGTCACATGGACCAATCACATGCTCCATCACCATAGTGATGGAGCAGGTGATTGGGCCATGTGATGTGACGTCATCACAGGTCCTTTAGATCATCGATGCTGCAGGGAAAGAGAGGACAGATCGCGACTACGCGATCAAGTGGCTAAGGTAAGTTAACTTTTATTATTTTTAACCCCTTCCTCATCATTTAATAATGCCTTCTTTATTAAGAATGCTATTATTTCCCCTTATAACCATGTTATAAGGGGAAATAATAGAGATTGGGTCCCGTTGCTAAGCAACAATGCGGGAAAATCGCAACGCATCCGCACTTGGTTGCGGATGCTTGCGATTTTCCCGCATCCCCATTCACTTCTATGGGGCCTGCGTTGCGTGAAAAAAGCAGAATATAGAACATGCTGCGATTTTCACGCAACGCAGAAGTGATGCGTGAAAATCACCGCTCATGTGCACAGCCCCATAGAAATGAATGGGTCCGGATTCAGTGCGGGTGCAATGCGTCCTCCTCACGCATTGCACCCGCGCGGAAAACTCGCCCGTGTGAAAGGGGCCTAAGGGGTGTAGTTTCTTAGATGGAGTCACTTTTATGGAGTTTCTACTCTAGGGTAACATCAGGGGGGCTTCAAATAGGACATGGTGTCAAAAATCCAGTCCAGCAAAATCCGCCTTCCAAAAACCATATGGCGTTCCTTTCCTTCTGCGCCCTGCCGTTTGGCCATACAGCATTTTTACGGCCACATATGGGGTGTTTATGCAAACTAAAGAATCAGGGCAATAAATATTGAGTTTTGTTTGACTGTTAACCCTTGTTTTGTTACTGGAAAAAATGGATTACAATGGAAAATGTTCCAAAAAATCGAAATTCTGAAATTTTTTCTCCATTTGCCATTAACTCTTGTGGAAAACCTAAAGGGTAAACAGCGTTTGTAAAATCCGTTTTGAATACCTTGAGGGGTTTAGTTTCTAGAATGGGATCATTTTTGGGTGGTTTCTATTATGTAAGCCTCACAAAGTGACTTCAGACCTGAACTGGTCCCTAAAAAGTGGGAGCCTTGTAACGTCCCCAAAAAATAAAATAGCATTCCCAAAATGATCGATACATGAAGTAGACATATGGGGAATGTAAATCAGAAACTTTTTTGGGCGGGATTAATATGTATTATAGAAGTAGAGAAATTGAAACTTGCAAAACTGCAAATATTTCCAAATTTTTTGTAAATTTTGTATTTTTTTATAAATAAAAATGAAATTTTTTAACTCCATTTTACCACTGTCATGAAGTACAATATGTGACAAAAAACAGTCTCAGAATGGCCTGGATAAGTTAAAGCATTTAAAAGTTATCACCACATAAAGTGACACTGGTCAGATTTGCAAAAAATTGCCGAGTCCTTAGGGTGAAATAGGGCTGAGTCCTTAAGGGGTTAAAGAAGTGCCATGCCAGGGAACTCCTTGAAGCTGCCTTTGAGGTGCTCGGTTCCTGGTGGTGGTGGCCAGTAGCAGGCGAACTCTCTTGGCGGCGGCTGTTCTGCTTTTGCCCCCTGCTCCCTCTTTTGCTACGCTGTTGGCTCGGTCTCACCACTGCCTCTTCCTCTAAACTATGAAAGTCAGTGGCATGACCTTCATTCCATGTGGGGTCTAGGACCTCATCGTCCGCTGCATCGTCTTCCACACAGTCTTCCTCTCTGACCTCCTGTTCGGTCTGCACACTGCAAAAAGACGCAGCAGTTGGCACCTGTGTTTCGTCATCATCAGAGACGTGCGGACTCCGATGAGGTGGTATTCCCATGTCCTCATCATCAGGAAACATATATGGTTGTGCATCAGTGCATTCTATGTCTTCCAGCACTGGAGAAGGGCTAGGTGGATTCCCTTGGGAAACCCCGACAGCAGAGTCTTCAAACAGCATAAGAGAGTGCTGCATAACTTGAGGCTCTGACAGTTTCCCTGATATGCATGGGGGTGATGTGACAGATTGATGGGCTTGGTTTTCAGGCGCCACCTGTGCGCTTTCTGCAGAAGACGGGGTGGGAGATAAGGTTGTGAACATGTTGGATCCACTGTCGGCCACCCAATTGACTAGTGCCTGTACTTGCTCAGGCCTTACCATCCTTAGAACGGCATTGGGGCCCACCAAATATCGCTGTAAATCCTGGCGGGTACTGGAACCTGAGGTAGTTGGTTCACTAGGACGTGTGGCTGTGGCAGAATGGCCACGTCCTCTCCCAGCACCAGAGGGTCCACTAACACCACCACGACCGCGTCCGCGTCCCTTACTAGATATTTTCCTCATTGTTACCGTTCACCAAGCACCACAATAAGAAAAAAAAAATTTGGCCCAATGTATTGATTTCAAATTCAGGCCTTTTTTTACAGGCACCTAACACTATCTGCCTATTTATTTATGTACCGTATTACACTAATCCAGGCACAGCAGTAACCACTGATTTAAGGGAAAATCAATTGTAGGCCTAGTATTTAGGCCCTGGATAAAAGGTATCCTTTTATGGACAGATTTACACTTGGAGATGTACAGTAGCATGTGAAAAAATATGTAGGATTATGCCTTGAGCACTTGTATTTTAACACTTTGTGTAATATACCCTTTAACGGACAGAAATACAATGGGAGATGCACGGTAGCATGTGAAGTTATTGAGGATGACCCTCTCAGCACTTGTATATACACCTTGAGTGTAATATACCCTTTTACGGACAGATTAACACTTGGACTGCAACAGCTGGAACACCATATTCAGGGTATTGCTATATTGGCAAGTGAATTTCACCCCAGAACAAAATCTATCCTTTGACGAATACTATTATACTTGTCCAGTCACAGCTGGAACACCAGATTTACTGTATTTCTATTTTGGCAACTGAATTTCACCCCATAAAAAAATATACCCTTTTACGGACAGATTTAAACTAAGCCTGCAACAGCTGGAACAACAGATTTACTGTATTTTTATTTTTGCAACTGAATTTCACCGCAGAAAATCATAAATACTTTGACGGACACTATTAAACTTGGTCAGCCACTGCTGGGACACCAGATTTACGGTATTGCTATTTTGGCAATTGAATGTCACCCCATAAAAAATATATCCTTTGCTGTGCATAACCGTCAGCATGACAAGCAGTTGCGTATTAAGGAGTTCAATGTATGGCTTGGTGAATGGTGTTTGAACCAGGGATTTGGCTTTGTGTCTCATGTTGGCTCTAGCTGGAATAGAAAAGAACTATACAAGAAAGATGGTTTGCATCTTTCTCTCAAGCGAGCATTTAAACTAGGAAAGGGGGGCACAAAAGAGACAATCCATCAGTTTGGCTGCCCCCCGAAAAAACAATGCCAGAAGATGCAAGGAGCTGATAGGATAAGAAATGACAAGCTGAGAGTCTTGTCTACAAATGCTCGCAGTTTAGGGAATAAGATCAACGAACTTGAGTCTGTAATGGCATCTGAGAATATAGATTTAGTGGCTGTTACTGAGACATGGTTCAATGAGAGTAATGACTGGGATATAACAATACCTGGGTTCTCTCTATATAGGAAAGACAGAGAAGGCAAGAAAGGGGGTGGGGTGGCCCTATATGTGAAAGATAGCATAAAATCTAATCTAATACAAGTCAGCGAAACCAATTTAGAGTCAGTTTGGGTTACGTTGCAGCTTGGTAATCATAAGGTAACTCGTGTAGGTGTCATATATAGACCACCTAGCCAAGTCAAAGAATTAGATGATCTACTAGTTGAGGAAATGGCTAAAATGACATTGAAAGGGGAAGTTGTCATTATGGGAGACTTTAATCTTCCTGATATAAACTGGTAAACCAAAATAGCTAGTTCTGCCAGGAGTACAGACATTCTAAATTCCCTACTGGGATTATCTCTACAGCAAGTAGTTGAGGAGCCAACCCGGAAGGAGGCCATTTTAGATTTGGTATTCACAAATGGCAATTTGGTATTTGATATTACTGTAGGGGAAAGCTTAGGATCCAGTGATCACCAGTCAGTGAGGTTTACAGTGACTGAGTCACTCCACACAAAAACAAAAGTTTTAGATTTTCAGAAAACAGACTTTTCTAAAATGACATCAGTGGTATACGAGTCCCTATCAGACTGGAACAATTTCAATGGAGTCCAAGAGAAATGGGACTACTTAAAAGTGGCACTATTGAAGGCAACAGAAAAGTGCTTTAGGCTTGTCAGTAAAAGCAAAAAAAGGAAGAGACCACTGTGGTACTCAGCAGAAGTGGCCAAAATCATTAAAAACAAAAAGATGGCATTTAGTAAGTATAAAAACACCCAAAACAAGGATGACAGGGAAATCTATAAGATTAGGCAGAGAGAGGCCAAGCAAGTTATAAGAGCTTCTAAAGCTCAGGCAGAAGAGAAATTAGCTCAGTCAGTGAAAAAAGGTGATAAGACATTCTTCAGATACATAAATGAAAAACGGAAGTTAAAACAAGGAATTACCAAGTTAAAAACAAAAGAAGGAAGGTATATGGAAGAGGATAAAGAACTAGCTAACTGCCTCAATGAATACTTCTGTTCAGTTTTTACAAAGGAAAATGAAGGAGAAGGACCTCAGTTAGGGAGGAAGACTAATGAATCCTTTGATGCATGTGTCTTTACAGAGGAAGAGGTTCTAAGTCAGCTGTCCAAAATGAATACAAATAAATAACATGGGCCTGATGGGATACACCCAAAGCTATTAAAAGAGCTTAGAGGTGTACAAGCAAAACCATTAACAGATTTATTTAACCAATCACTGGTAACAGCTGTCGTCCCAGAAGATTGGAAATTAGCAAACATTTTGCCAATTCACAAGAAAGGTAGTAGAGAGGAATCAGGCAACTATAGGCCAGTAAGCCTGACATCAATAGTGGGTAAATTAATGGAAACCATACTCAAGTAGAGGATTGTGGAACATCTAAAAACCCATGAGTTGATTGATAAAAAACAGCATGGGTTTACTTCAGGGAGATCATGTCAAACTAATATTATTGACTTTTTTGATTCGGTGACTAAAATAATAGATGGCGGAGGTGCAGTAGACATCGCTTATCTGGACTTTAGTCAGGCTTTTGATACTGTCCCACATAGAAGGCTTATCAATAAACTGCTGTCTTTGAGCTTGGGCTCACATATTGTTGAATGGATTAGGCAGTGGCTGAAGGACAGAAAACAGAGGGTTGTAGTCAATGGAGTATATTCAGACCATGGTATTGTTACCAGTGGGGTACCTCAGGGATCGGTTCTGGGAAATTGCAGAAGGCCTCGATAGTAAGGTGTGTCTTTTTGCTGATGACACAAAGATTTGTAACAGGGTTGATGTTCCTGGAGGGATACACTAAATGTAAAAGGATTTAGGAAAACTAGAGGAATGGTCAAACATCTTGCAACTAAAATTTAATGTCGATAAGTGCAAGATAATGCACCTGGGGCGTAAAAAATCCAAGAGCAGAATATAAAATCAGTGATACAGTACTAACCTCAGTATCTGAGGAAAGGGATTTAGGGGTCATTATATCAGACAACCTAAAGGTGGGCAGACAATGTCATAGAGCAGCAGGTAATGCCAGCAGAATGCTTGGGTGTATAGGGAGAGGTATTAACAGTAGAAAGAAGGAGGTGCTCGTGCCGCTCTACAGAGCTCTAGTGAGACCTCATTTGGAGTATTGTGTGCAGTACTGGAGACCATATCTGCAGAAGGATATTGAAACTTTGGAGAGAGTTCAGAGAAGAGCTACTAAACTAGTACATGGATTGCAGGACAAAACTTACCAGGAAAGGTTAAAGGGCCTTAACATGTATAGCTTGGAAGTAAGAAGAGAGAGAGGGGATATGATAGAAACTTTTAAATACATAAAGGGAATTAACATGGTAAAAGAGGAGAGAATATTTAAATGAAGAAAAACTGGTACAAGAGGACATAGTTTTAAATTAGAGGGGCAAAGGTTTAAAAGTAATTTCAGGAAGTATTACTTTACTGAGGGAGTAGTGGATGCATGGAATAGCCTTCCTGCAGAAGTGGTAGCTGCAAATACAGTGAAGGAGTTTAAGCATGCATGGGATAGGCATAAGGCCATCCTTCATATAAGATAGGGGCCGGGGGCTATTCATAGTATTCAGTATATTGGGCAGACTAGATGGGCCAAATGGTTCTTATCTGCCAACACATTCTATGTTTCTATGTACACTATTGTACTATTACACTTTCCTTCCTTCATTGATGTCTATGATTCTTTATTAGACCATCTGCATACTGTGAAATGTCTAATTTTAATAACTTTTACAAAAAGATTAATAAAGATTTATAATTATTACCATCTGGGGTGTAATTATTGGGTCTAAACACATAATTTGTAGCTATAGGTGTATGTACACTATTAAACTTGGCTAGCCACTGCTGGGACACCAGATTTACGGTATTGCTATTTTGGCAATTGAATTTCACCCCAGAACAAAATATACCCTTTTGCGAACAGATTTAAACTAGGCCTGCAACAGCTTGAACACCAGATTCAGGGTATTGCTATTTTGGCAATTAAATTTCACCCAAGAAAAAAATATACCCTTTTACGGACAGATTTAAATTAAGCCTGCAACAGTTGGAACACCAGATTTACTGTATTTCTATTTTTGTTACTGACTTTCATCCCAGAAAATAATATATACTTTGATGTACACTAGGGAAATTGTCCAGTCACAGCTGGAACACCAGATTTGAGGTATTGCTATTTTGGCAATTAAATTTCACCCCAGAAAAAAATATACCCTTTTACGGACAGATTTAAACTAAGCCTGCAACAGCTTGAACAACAGTTTTACTGTATTTCTATTTTTGCAACTGAATTTCACCGCAGAAAATAATAAATCCTTTTCCCGTACACTATTAAACTTGGCCAGCCACTGCTGGGACACCAGATTTACGGTATTGCTATTTTGGCAAATTAATTTCACCCCAGAAACAAATATATCATTTGCCGTACACTATTAAACTTGGCTAGCCACAGCTGAAACCACTGATTTATAGTATTGCTATTTTGGCAATTGAATTTCCCCCTAGAAAATAATAAATCCTTTTCCGTACACTATTAAACTTGGCCAGCCACTGCTGGGACACCAGATTTACGGTATTGCTTTTTTGGCAATTGAATTTCACCCCAGAACAAAATATATCCTTTGCCGGACACCATTAAACTTGGCCAGCCACAGCTAAAACCACTGATTTATGGTATTGCTATTTTGGCAACTGAATTTCACCTCAGAAAATAATAAATCCTTTGCCGGACACTATTAAACTTGTCCAGTCACAGCTGGAACACCAAATTTACGGTATTGCTATTTAGGCTATTGAATTTCACCCCAGAACAAAATATATCCTTTGCCGGACACTATTAAACTTTGCCAGCCACTGCTGGGACACTAGATTTAGGGGATTGCTATTTTGGCAATTGAATTTCACCACAGAAAAAAATCTATCCTTTGCCAGACAGCATTACACTTGGCTAGCCACAACTGGAACACTAGATTTAGGGGATTGCTATTTTGGCAATTGAATTTAACCCCTTAATAAAATATAGAAATTTCTATCCTGAGTTTCTAGGGGTGACAATACGCACGGCCAAGCCCCTGATGTAGGATATAGCAAAAAAAAAACTAGTATTGATGGATTGATAGACTTGGTGGCAGCTTGTGCACCACAAGACACAAAATGGCCGCCGATCAAAGTGACAAAAAAACGCTCTGTGCAGCCTAAAAAGCAGTGAGCAATTAACTAGCAGAAGTTAAATCATTCACAGCTGTAGATCTATCACTTCATTAGGTGTTTTTGCTGACTTTTCCCTGCCTAATTTCGCCCTCACAGAAGCTGCGTCCTCTCCCTACACTAATCAGAGAAGAGTGACGTGCGGCGCTACATGACTCCAGCTTAAATAGAGGCTGGGTCACATGCTGCACTTGGCCAATCACAGCCATGCCATTAGTAGGCATGGCTGTGATGGCTTCTTAGGGCAAGAAGTAAAATGCTAGCTGATTGGCTGCTGTGCAGCCCTTCAGAAAGCGGGAAGAAATCGCCGAACAATGGACCCGAACCCAAACTTTTTTGAAAATGTTCGGGTCCGTGTCCTGAACGCTTAACTCTATTTGGCTTCTATATGACAAGCAGTACAGACAGAGGAAAACAATGCACTCGGCAATTCAATAGAACCATAAAGACATTAGCCTATGGATCACATTGATGTCTGCATCTTGGGAGGGCCACAGTCCTTTCAAGAGGCAGCCAGCAGGTCAGGATTCGGAAGTGGTTTGATAAATTGTCCAAGGAGGTTGAGTTAGGGCGCATGGCGGGTCTTTTGTCTTATCTCTTTTTGTTTAACCTGCGTGACCTGATGAGCACCTAGGAGAACCCCCCGCCCCCTTTAGCTGGCATTCCCGTCACATATGTGGGACGATCAAGTTCTATACCGGTAAGATCTATCCAGCAGGTTGGCAACCCAGTAGTCAGCACAAGTTAAAATGTGTGCAACTCTGCTGTCGTTGTGCAGGCACTGCAGCATGTAGTCGCTCATGTGTGCCAGGCTGCCCAGAGGTAACGATAAGCTGTCCTCTGTAGGTGGTGTATCGTCTGTGTCCTCCGTATCCCCCCGCCACGCTCCAGTGATGGCCCTGAGCTGAGTAGGGTGCGACCGTGCAGTGAAACCGGTTCCTCCTACTCCTCTACCTCATCCTCCTCCTCGTCCTCCAGAAGTGTGCTCTGGCTGTCCACATGTGTACCTGGCCTCTGCTGGTGCAGGAACCCACCCTCTGAGCCACTTCTGTATGACCTGCCTGAAACCCAGTAAAATGCCCCCTCTTCCTCCTCCTCCTGTGCCGCATCCTCTTCCATCATCGCCGTAATATTTTTTTCAAGAAGACATAGAAGGGGTATTGTAATGCTAACAACGGCATCATCAGCACTGGCCATGTTGGTTGAGTACTCCAAAGACCGCAACAAGGTACACAGGTCTTGCATGCAGGCCCAGTCACTGGTGGTGAAGTGGTGCTGATCCGCAGAGTGACTGACCCATGCATACTGCATCTGAAACTCCACTATCACCTGCTGCTACTCGCACAGTCTCTCCAAGCATATGTACGGTGGAGTTCCACCTGGTGGGCATGTCGCATATGAGGCGGTGAGCAGAAAGGCCGAAAGCGCGCACAAATGGACCGCACTTTCCGCATCAGCTCTGACATGTCTGGGTAGTTTTTAAGAAACTTCTGTACCACCAGATTCAGCACATGCGCCAGGCAAGGAATGTGCGTAAAACCGGCTAGTCCCAGAGCTGCAACGAGATTTCGCCCATTATCGCACACCACCAGGCCAGGCTTGAGGCTCCCTGGAAGCAACCACTCATCAGTCTGCTGTTCTATGCCCCTCCAAAGCTCCTGTGCGGTGTGGGGTTTGTCACCCAAACACATGAGTTTTAAAATTGCCTGCTGACTTTGACCTTGTGCTTTGCTGAAGTTGGGGGTGAGGTTCTTTTGATGACCGGATGTCGGGGTGGTAGAAGAGGAGAAGGAGGAGGATGATGCGGAGTAGGAGGAGGAAGCAACAGGAGGCAACGCATAATGCCCTGTGATCCTCGGTGGTGGAAGGACATGCGCCAAACCGCTATCCGCCTCGTGCCCAGCCGCCACTATATTTACCCAGTGTGCAGTTAGGGAGATATAGCGACCCTGGCCGTGCTTACTGGTCCATGTATCTGTGGTTATTTGGACCTTGCCACAGGTGGCGATGTGCAGCGCACACTTGATTTTATCCTCCACTTGGTTGTGCAGAGAAGGGATGGCTCACCTGGAAAAGTAATGGCGGATGGGAACAACGTACTGGGGGACAGCCACTACCATCAGCTGTTTCAAACAGTCCGTCTCCACCAGACAGAATGACAGCATTTCAAAGGCAAGTAATTTTGAAATGCTGGCATTCAGGGCCAGGGCTCGAGGGTGGGTAGGTGGGTATTTCCTCCTACTCTCTAATGTTTGTGAGATGGACAGCTGAATGCTGCCGTATGACATGGTTGAGATGCTTGGTGATTGTGTGGTATGTGGTGGTGTTGGTGGTACATCCTCTGTTTGCTGGTCGCCAGGTGCCACGGTGATGCCAGAGGTGGAGGGAGAGGCTGAGCCAGCAGCAGAAGAGGGAGCAGGATGAGCATGAGAGAGTTCCTTGTTTTTAAGGTGTTTACTCCACTGCAGTTCATGCTTTCCATGTAGATGCCTGGTCATGCAGGTTGTGCTCAGGTTAAGAACGTTTATGCCTCGCTTCAGGCTCTGATGGCACAACATGCAAACCACTTGTGTCTTGTCGTCAGGACATTGTGTGAAGAACTGCCTCGCCAATGAACTCCTTGGAGCAGGCCTTGGTGTGCTCGGTGCCTGTGTGCGGTGGACAGTAGCAGGCGTACTGTCTCTGGAACGGCCGCTACGCTTTTGCACCCTGCTCCCTCTTTTGCTGTGCTGTTGCCTCTGTGTGACCACCGCCTCTTCCTCACAACTGCACGCCTCACTAGCACGACTTTCAGTCCAGTCTGAGTCTAGGACTTCATCATCTTCCACCCATTCATGACCCCTGCTCTCCTCGTCGGTCTGCACATTGCAGAAAGCCACAGCAGTTGGCACCTGTGTTTCGTCATCATCAGAGACGTTTTGTGGCAGTATTCCCATGTCCTCATCCTGCAACAAAAGTGGCTGAGCATCAGTACATTCAAGGTCTTCCTCTTTTGGGGCAGGGCTAGGTGGGTGGGTCGGGGAAACCCTGCCAACAGAGTCATCAAAAAGCATGAGACTTTCCTGCATGATTTGGGGCTCTGACTGCTTGATTGATTTGAAAGGGGGTGAGGTGGAAGACTGATGGGCATGGGCTGCAGGTGCCATCTCTGAGCTTTCTGCAGAGGACTGGGTGTTAGATACTGTGAAGGAACTGGAGGCACTGGCAGCCACCCAATCTACTATCGCCTGTACATGTTCTGGCTTCACCATCCGTAGAGCGGCATTTGGGCCTATCAAATAACGCTACAGATTCGGTTGCCTACTCGCACCAGAGGAAGGTGTTTGACTTGGAGTGGTAGTTGGCGCTGAACGGCCATGTCCTCTCCCAGCAACAGGAGCTCCACCAACACCACCACGACCATGCCCACGTCCCCTATTTGATGTTCTCCTCATTATTTGCATTCACCCACCAAGCTAAAAGATTGGTCTCTCTCCGGTGTCAATTTACCTGCCACTAGTCCACAATTACATTCGCTAAGGCAGTGCCCGTGTCATAAAAATGCTCTGTGGACCCAGAATAATGTTTTTTTGTGCCCAAAATACAGTACACTGATTCTCAATTTCTATGCGGAAATGTAATTTTTTTTTTGGTACGCTGCATGCACAAGTGGTTTGTGGAACAAAATATTTTTGTCATAAAATACAGAAAATTAGTATTTCACTGCTGTAAATTAAAATTAATTATTTATATGCCGGATGCACAACTGTTTTCGGCCTAAAACACGGCTTTTTTCAATAAAAGCCCAAAATGCTGTTTTTTTACTGCTGTAAATTTATATTAGATATTTATACCGTGTATGTACAACTGCTTTGTGAAGCAAGAATATTGCTTTTTTTCCCACAAAAAAGAATAATGCACTATTTCTCAGCTGTAATGTGAAATCGGTATTTAAGCAGTGTATTTCAAGATGCTCTGTGGATCAGGATTACCACTTATGCTGTATTTCACAGTAGCAATGTAAAATTGGTGATTGGAATGGGTATTTCAGACTGTTTGGTGGACCTTGAATAAAGTTTTTGTATGCTATAAAAAACAATTAAGCACTATTTCCCTGCAGAAATATAAAATATGTCGTTGGACGGTGTATGCAGAACTGTTTTGTGGACAAGGAATATTTCTTTCCCCCAAAATTACACAGATTCTCTATTTCACGGCAGAAATGTCAAATATATATTTTGGCGGTGTAAAATAGGCTTGGTGGATCAGGATGATGCACTATTTGATAGCTGAAATGGAATATACGGTTTAGTGAATAGTATACAAAAGTGTTCGGTGGCCCCTTAGATCCCAGGCTAAACAAATGGACTATGTCACCCCTTAAACATACAAAAGGCAATATAGGGAACTTGAGCAGCCATAAAAAAAAAGTTATTTTTTCCTTCACTGAGCTACAAAATAGGATTAGGCTGATGTCCCTGGCTGGCACACATGCAGTACACTGCAGTGGCTAATATGGCCGCCGAGCACCACCTCAGTAACAGATGGATTACAAAAAAACATTTCCCTTGCAGTGGCTGGGTACAGAAATGTTGGATTGCTGAAGCTCCCTCCCTCTCTATTTGCTGTATCTGGTGGATTAAAGTAGCACAGGTTCTTCTGATTTCTGCCGTATTCTGTCCCTGATCGCAGCACCAACATCCTTTCCCTAAGCTCAAATCAGCAGAGTGACGTGCGGCAGTACTTGACTCCAGCTTATAAAGAGGCTGGGTCACATGCTGCACTCAGCCAATCACAGCCATGCCATTAGTAGGCATGGCTGTGATGGCTTCTTAGAGCAAGAAGTAAAACGCTTGCTGATTGGCTGCTGTGCAGCCCTTCAGAAAGCGGGAAGAAATCACCGAACAATGGACCCGAACCCGAACCTTTTTGATAATGTTCGGGTCCGTGTCCTGAACACCCCAAAATTTGGTACGAACCCGAACTATACAGTTTGGGTTTGCTTAACTCTATTTGGCTTCTATATGACAAGCAGTACAGAGGAAAACAATGCACTCGGCAATTCAATAGAACCATAAAGACATTAGCCTATGGATCACATTGATGTCTGCATCTTGGGGAGGGCCACAGTCCTTTCGAGAGGCAGCCAGCAGGTCAGGATTCGGAAGTGGTTTGATAAATTGTCCAAGGAGGTTGAGTTAGGGCGCATGGCGGGTCTTTTGTCTGATCTCTCCTTGTTTAACCTGCGTGACCTGATGAGCACCTAGGAGAACCTACCCCCCCTTAGCTGGCATCCCCGTCACATATGTGGGACGATCTAGTTCTATACCGGTAAGATCTATCCTTTATTGATATATGTGAAGCAAACTCACCATCTGTCATACACTGGGGTTCGGACGAATGTGGGTTTACCCCACCCCTGACTCCAGATCAGTACAGGTGGATTTAGTTTTGTGTTTTTGACATTGTTACTGTGTTACTCCAGCCTAGTACAGGTGGAGTTTAGATCTTTGTCTTTGTATAGGTCACTTTATAGGGCGGTTCCTTTATTCAAGTGCAATTAAAAGTTATGTTTTAAATGTTACTGCCCCTTTCTTAATTTGAGTGTAAGTGGCGTGGACAGTATTATGTATATCTTTGCCTCACCATGGGCTGTTCAATATCCTGTTCTTATTTAAAGGCAACTTTTTGGAGTGGGTAGTTCGGCGAGAGGCGCAACTTGATTATGTGTTACATTACTTTGATGATTTTTTTGTTTCTGGGCCTTCTGGGTACGTGGGTTTACGCTTTGTTGCTTCAAACCATGGAGCATAGCTGCTCCTTTAGCGTCTCACAAGGCGGAGGGTCCTGCAACGGTAGATAAATTTTAGGTTGTGGTGATTGAAACGGTAGTGATGGAGATAAAGTCATAGACATGAGGGCGGCGGTGGAAAGGGCTTTTTCCTGCAAAAATGTAGGTTATCTGAGTTGCAGTCTTTGCTCGGGCAACTTCATTTTGCGTGCAGGATTATGCCAATAGGATGGGTGTTTTGTTGGCGCCTTTCTATATCTACAGCAGGAGTGCACTGCCCTCATCATTTCGTTAGGCTGATGCCTGAGCTGAAAGCAGATCTAGTGGTATGGCAGCATTTTTGGCCACATATAATGTGAGATCATTGGTTATGGAAAAAATGGTCTTGAACATTGATTTAGAGTTGTTCACTGGCACTTCAGCTGCTCATGGATTCAGGGCTTATCTGCAAGGTTGTGGTGGGTGGCCAGATGCCTAAAAAGAAAGAGGTTTGTTATCCAATTTAGTTCTCTTAGAATTATTTCTGATCGTGGTGGCTTCTGAGATTTGGAGGGATCAGCTTCGGAATAGGAAAGTGCATTTTAAGTGCGATAGCATGGGGGTTGTTAATGCCAATAATTTGCAGTCTGCTATGTCCCCACCAGTGGTTTGTTTATTGTGTCATCTGGTGTTGCAAGGTATGGTTTTGATTTTGAATGCCCATTTTGTAGCTAAACATGTCCCTGGTGTTCGTAATGAAATCACTGATTTAATCTCTCGCTTTCAGTGGAGCCGATTCTAGCAGCTGGCACCGGTAGCGATACACAGAGGGATTCCATGCCCAGAGTGGCTGTGGAGCTTGGTTAAGCGAATGCCTGGTTGTTGGTTCAAGGGTCAGTGAGTGGAAAAACTTGGTCGGCATATAGTCAGGTTTGGAGGGAAGGGTGGGAGCTGGTGCAGGAGTTGGGAGGCAATATAGACCCGGGTGACTGGGAACCTTTGCTTACCATGCCGGTTTCACTGCTTCGGAGATAAATTGTCATTTTTAGCTTTGGCTTTTTGGTTTAAAGCTCAATGTTTGTTGGATGTCACTAAATCTTTTTTTTTGTTTGTCAGGCGTTGAAAGGTTTTCGATGTGGTTAGGGACGCTTGTAAGCCCGTGTAGTTTTCGCTGCTGTTATCCATTGTACAGCAGTTGGAACAGGCATGCTGTTGTGCTGGGGAGGTGAGATTTTTTTTGCCTGGTGTTCTCTATGGCCTTTTTTGGAGCATTCAGGATTTCAGAATTGGTATCCCCTAGTCAGAGTGGTGGTGATATGCAGCTTTCTGATTCCTCGGTTGCTTGTCTCTTAAGATGGACCAAGTAGGACTGGGTGCTAAAATTCCCTCCCAGGTTCAGCTGCATGTCCGGTGCAGTGTTTACAGTAGTATGTGCAGGTTCGTCCAGGCTGTGGCAGGTCTGTTGTTGGTTCATGGGGATGGGAAATTTTTGTCTAAATTCCAATTCACACAAGTTTTCCATAAATGTTTGGCAGCAGTTGGGTATCGGCCTGCTGAGTTTAGCTCTCATTCGTTTCGTATTGGAGCAGCAACGAAGGCAGCAAATTGGGTTTACCACTAGTGATGAGCGAGCATGCTAGGCTGAGTACCGGTTCGTCTCCGTCCCGCACGTTTCGCTGGTTTTAACCAGCCAATAACGGTGCAGGTAAATACTGCCCTCACTGTAATGCCAGTAGCTATGTTGGCTGCTGGCATTACAGTGATTGGCTGTCCGGAAAGCGTCATCGGGTGCTATATATCACCTGATGACACATGTTTGGCTCAGACGTAGACAGGGAGAGCATCGGGTAGGAAGGGAAAGACAGAGCAGGGAGCGAATTTCATCGATTTTAGTTAGAGAAAGCTTTTCAAAGGCCCAAAAGTCCTTTTAAGGACTACTGTGTGTGTGTGTTTTAGGTCAACAAAATATTTAAAAGCAGTGTCAGGGACATCCGTGCTAAGGAAGGGACAGATAGTGCAAGGAGAGAAATTTGCTGTGATTTTCGTTAGAGAAAGCTTTTCAAAGGCCAAAAAATCCTTTTAAGGGCTACTGTGTGTGTTTCACAGCAGCAAGATATTTTTATTTTATAACTATTACTGACATATACTGTACATCATCCGCAGACTGACTCTTTAATAATCTGGGTCTCATCTAGTGTTTATAATCTGTGGTGTTCTCTGTACCAATACTGTCCTACATTATAAAACACTATATTGTGTCTGTATTACAACTTCCAATAATCTGGACATAATATAGTGTCCAAAATCTGTGGTGTTCTACAACCAATACTGTCCTGCCGCAGAAAACACTGTCAGTATTACAAATTCCAATAATCTGGTCTTAATATAGTGTCCGTAATCTGTGGTGTTCTATACCCAATACTGTCCTGCCTCAGTAAACACTATGTATATTACAACTTCAATTAATCTGGGCTTAGTGTAGTGTCCAAAATCTGTGGGATTTTGTAACCAATACTGAACTGCATCTAAAAACACTGTGTATATTACAACTTCCATTAATCTGGGCCTAGTATAGTGTCCAAAATCTGTGGGTTTTTGTATCCAATACTGAACAGCATCTGAAAACATTGTGAATATTACAACTTCCATTAATCTGGGCCTAGTATAGTGTCTAAAATCTGTTGGTTTTTGTATCCAATACTGAACAGCATCTGAAAACACTTTTTATATTACAGCTTCCATTGCTGAGGTATGCCCGGCCAGCAGACAGCTTGTTATTTTTGAGATCGGAGATACAGGTTAGATGGATAGGGGTTTGAGGGTTGCGATGGTTGGGGTTGCTGCCTCTAATCCAATATTATGTGAGCTTGGATCGAACCCCATATTTTTTATTGCTGCACACTGGGGGGAATGATTTGGGTGCCACATCTTCCAGGACTTTCATGAGGGACGTCAAGTTGGATTTATTGAGGTTGTGGTCTTCCTTTCCGGGAATTTTGATTGTCTTTTTTGACATCGTTAGCAGATGGTTTTGGAGGCAAGCTAGATCGGTTAGTAGCTTGAACAATGCTAGAGCCAAAGTTAATAAAAGGGTTGTCAATTTTTTGGCTAGGAATGGGGGCATTGTTGTTCATCACAAGAAATTTGAGGAAGCTTCTTCTGAGTTCTTATGTTCTGATGGGGTACACTTGAACGAGATTGGGCAGGATATGTCGACTTTGGGGATACGAGAAGGGATTGAACAAGCCTGGAGTGTGTGGAGGGACATTCACATGTGAGGTGCCACATCTGATTGTCGTGGCAGGAGTAGGAGGGGTCTCTGGAGGCATCTGTGGTGGATAACCTGTATAAAAATGGGGCAAGTTTCGGGGACGGCCTGTTTTAACATTCCCCAATGTCTAGTTTGATTTATATTATGGTGGGCAAGGTTCACAAGGTACACAGGATGGGGAATGCAGGTCTCCAAAAATGGTGCCCTCAGGTCAGATGAAATTCAGCCGAGGGTAAAGTAGTAGCCAATAAATGTTTGGAGTGTTGTTTGCAGCTAATAATGGGCCAGAGGGTGCATCATGTGCAGAGCAAAGATAAACTTGAAAGAATTAAATTCACAAATCAGGCCCCTGATTTTATTTTAGCATCAGCTAAGCGACTTGATTCAATTATCTCATGTAAAGACTGTTAAATAACTGAAAAGTTTTCTTTACTGCAGCCACTGCTTCCGCTCGGCATGCCCACCTTGTGTTTGACAGTGACTGTAGAGTCTTCAACTGAGTTCCTACTTCTTGAGAAATCTTCTCCATTACAGCATGTCTCACAAGACTTCCCTCCATGAAGGCATAAAGAGTCTGTATAATGCCAAGAAGTCAAACACTGTTCTGTTTTGTCTACTTGAGGTGCATGCATCAACTAGGACAAGGTTTAAACAATGTGCATAGCAGTGTACATAGAGTATTTCATGGTTAATTTCTTTACATTTCATCTGAACACCTGCAGTGCATCCAGACATAGTAGAAGCTCCATCAAAGCACACAAAAATCACTGATGACCAGTCGGTTTTAATAATTTCAAGAACATTATTTATTTGGCCAAAAATAGACTGGGTGTCAACTTTTAAGTGCCACTAGTCCACAATTACATTCGCTAAGGCAGTGCCCGTGTCATAAAAATGCTCTGTGGACCCAGAATAATGTTTTTTTTGTGCCCAAAATACAGTACACTGATTCTCAATTTCTATGCGGAAATGTAATTTTTTTTTTGGTACGCTGCATGCACAAGTGGTTTGTGGAACAAGAACAAGTATTTTTGTCATAAAATACAGAAAATTAGTATTTCACTGCTGTAAATTAAAACTACTTATTTATATGCCAGATGCACAACTGTTTTCGGCCTAAAACACGGCTTTTTTCAATAAAAGCCCAAAATGCTGTTTTTTTACTGCTGTAAATTTATATTAGATATTTATACCGTGTATGTACAACTGCTTTGTGAAGCAAGAATATTGTTTTTTTTCCCACAAAAAAGAATAATGCACTATTTCTCAGCTGTAATGTGAAATCGGTATTTAAGCGGTGTATTTCAAGATGCTCTGTGGATCAGGATTACCACTTATGCTGTATTTCACAGTAGCAATGTAAAATTGGTGATTGGAATGGGTATTTCAGACTGTTTGGTGGACCTTGAATAAAGTTTTTGTATGCTATAAAAAACAATTAAGCACTATTTCCCTGCAGAAATATAAAATATGTCGTTGGACGGTGTATGCAGAACTGTTTTGTGGACAAGGAATATTTTTTTCCCCCAAAATTACACAGATTCTCTATTTCACTGCAGAAATGTCAAAAATATATTTGGGCGGTGTAAAATAGGCTTGGTGGATCAGGATGATGCACTATTTGATAGCTGAAATGGAATATACGGTTTAGTGAATAGTATACAAAAGTGTTCGGTGGCCCCTTAGATCCCAGGCTAAACAAATGGACTATGTCACCCCTTAAACATACAAAAGGCAATATAGGGAACTTGAGCAGCCATAAAAAAAAGTTATTTTTCCTTCACTGAGCTACAAAATAGGATTAGGCTGATGTCCCTGGCTGGCACACATGCAGTACACTGCAGTGGCTAATATGGCCGCCGAGCACCACCTCAGTAACAGATGGATTACAAAAAAACATTTCCCTTGCAGTGGCTGGGTACAGAAATGTTGGATTGCTGAAGCTCCCTCCCTCTCTATTTGCTGTATCTGGTGGATTAAAGTAGCACAGGTTCTTCTGATTTCTGCCGTATTCTGTCCCTGATCGCAGCACCAACATCCTCTCCCTAAGCTCAAATCAGCAGAGTGACGTGCGGCAGTATGTGACTCCAGCTTATAAAGAGGCTGGGTCACATGCTGCACTCAGCCAATCACAGCCATGCCATTAGTAGGCATGGCTGTGATGGCTCTTAGAGCAAGAAGTAAAACGCTTGCTGATTGGCTGCTGTGCAGCCCTTCAGAAAGCGGGAAGAAATCACCGAACAATGGACCCGAACCCGAACTTTTTTGATAATGTTCGGGTCCGTGTCTTGAACACCCCAAAATTCGGTACGAACCCGAACTATACAGTTCGGGTTCGCTTAACTCTATTTGGCTTCTGTATGACAAGCAGTACAGACAGAGGAAAACAATGCACTCGGCAATTCAATAGAACCATAAAGACATTAGCCTATGGATCACATTGAGGTCTGCATCTTGGGGAGGGCCACAGTCCTTTCGAGAGGCAGCCAGCAGGTCAGGATTCGGAAGTGGTTTGATAAATTGTCCAAGGAGGTTGAGTTAGGGCGCATGGCGGGTCTTTTGTCTGATCTCTCCTTGTTTAACCTGCGTGACCTGATGAGCACCTAGGAGAACCTACCCCCCCCTTAGCTGGCATCCCCGTCACATATGTGGGACGATCTAGTTCTATACCGGTAAGATCTATCCTTTATTGATATATGTGAAGCAAACTCACCATCTGTCATACACTGGGGTTCGGACGAATGTGGGTTTACCCCACCCCTGACTCCAGATCAGTAAAGGTGGATTTAGATTTGTGTTTTTCTGACATTGTTACTGTGTTACTCCAGCCTAGTACAGGTGGAGTTTAGATCTTTGTCTTTGTATAGGTCACTTTATAGGGGCGGTTCCTTTATTCAAGTGCAATTAAAAGTTATGTTTTAAATGTTACTGCCCCCTTTCTTAATTTGAGTGTAAGTGGCGTGGACAGTATTATGTATATCTTTGCCTCACCATGGGCTGTTCAATATCCTGTTCTTATTTAAAGGCAATTGGCAACTTTTTGGAGTGAGTAGTGCGGCGAGAGGTGCAACTTAATTATGTGTTACATTACTTTGATGATTTTTTTTGTTTCTGGGCCTTCTGGGTACGTGGGTTTACGCTTTGTTGCTTCAAACCATGGAGAGCATAGCTGCAGACTTTGGGGTTCCTTTAGCGTCTCACAAGGCGGAGGGTCCTGCAACGGTAGATAAATTTTAGGTCGTGGTGATTGAAACGGTGGTGATGGAGTGCAGGCTCCAAGGAGATAAAGTCATAGACATGAGGACGGCGGTGGAAAGGGCTTTTTCCTGCAAAAAATGTAGGTTATCTGAGTTGCAGTCTTTGCTCGGGCAACTTCATTTTGCGTGCAGGATTATGCCAATAGGATGGGTGTTTTGTTGGCGCCTTTCTATATCTACAGCAGGAGTGCACTGCCCTCATCATTTCGTTAGGCTGATGCCTGAGCTGAAAGCAGATCTAGTGGTATGGCAGCATTTTTGGCCACATATAATGTGAGATCATTGGTTATGGAAAAAATGGTCTTGAACATTGATTTAGAGTTGTTCACTGGCACTTCAGCTGCTCATGGATTCAGGGCTTATCTGCAAGGTTGTGGTGGGTGGCCAGATGCCTAAAAAGAAAGAGGTTTGTTATCCAATTTAGTTCTCTTAGAATTATTTCTGATCGTGGTGGCTTCTGAGATTTGGAGGGATCAGCTTCGGAATAGGAAAGTGCATTTTAAGTGCGATAGCATGGGGGTTGTTAATGCCAATAATTTGCAGTCTGCTATGTCCCCACCAGTGGTTTGTTTATTGTGTCATCTGGTGTTGCAAGGTATGGTTTTGATTTTGAATGCCCATTTTGTAGCTAAACATGTCCCTGGTGTTCGTAATGAAATCACTGATTTAATCTCTCGCTTTCAGTGGAGCCGATTCTAGCAGCTGGCACCGGTAGCGATACACAGAGGGATGCCATGCCCAGAGTGGCTGTGGAGCTTGGTTAAGCGAATGCCTGGTTGTTGGTTCAAGGGTCAGTGAGTGGAAAAACTTGGTCGGCATATAGTCAGGTTTGGAGGGAAGTGTGGGAGCTGGTGCAGGAGTTGGGAGGCAATATAGACCCGGGTGACTGGGAACCTTTGTTTACCATGCCGGTTTCACTGCTTCGGGGATAAATTGTCTTTTTTAGCTTTGGCTTTTTGGTTTAAAGCTCAATGTTTGTTGGATGTCACAAAATTTTTTTTTGTTTGTCAGGCGTTGAAAGGTTTTGGATGTGGTTAGGGACGCTTGTAAGCCCATGTAGTTTTCGCTGCTGTTATCCATTGTACAGCAGTTGGAACAGGCATGCTGTTGTGCTGGGGAGGTTAGATTTTTTTTGCCTGGTGTTCTCTATGGCCTTTTTTGGAGCATTCAGGATTTCAGAATTGGTATCCCCTAGTCACAGAGTGGTGGTGATATGCAGCTTTCTGATTCCTCGGTTGCTTGTCTCTTAAGATGGACCAAGTAGGCCTGGGTGCTAAAATTCCCTCCCAGATTCAGCTGCATGTCCGGTGCAGTGTTTACGGTAGTATGTGCAGGTTCGTCCAGGCTGTGGCCGGTCTGTTGTTGGTTCATGGGGATGGGACATTTTTGTCTAAATTCCAATTCACCCAAGTTTTCCATAAATGTTTGGCAGCAGTTGGGTATCGGCCTGCTGAGTTTAGCTCTCATTCGTTTCGTATTGGAGCAGCAACGAAGGCAGCAAATTGGGTTTACCACTAGTGATGAGCGAGCATGCTAGGCTGAGTACCGGTTCGTCTCCGTCCCGCACGTTTCGCTGGTTTTAACCAGCCAATAACGGTGCAGGTAAATACTGCCCTCACTGTAATGCCAGTAGCTATGTTGGCTGCTGGCATTACAGTGATTGGCTGTCCGGAAAGCGTCATCGGGTGCTATATAGCATCTGATGACACATGTTTGGCTCAGACGTAGACAGGGAGAGCATCGGGTAGGAAGGGAAAGACAGAGCAGGGAGCGAATTTCATTGATTTTAGTTAGAGAAAGCTTTTCAAAGGCCCAAAAGTCCTTTTAAGGACTACTGTGTGTGTGTGTGTTTTAGGTCAACAATATATTTAAAAGCAGTGTCAGGGACATCCGTGCTAAGGAAGGGACAGATAGTGCAAGGAGAGAAATTTGCTGTGATTTTCGTTAGAGAAAGCTTTTCAAAGGCCAAAAAGTCCTTTTAAGGGCTACTGTGTGTGTTTCACAGCAGCAAGATATTTTTACTTTATAACTATTACTGACATATACTGTACATCATCCGCAGACTGACTCTTTAATAATCTGGGTCTCATCTAGTGTTCATAATCTGTGGTGTTCTCTGTACCAATACTGTCCTACATTATAAAACACTATATTGTGTCTGTATTACAACTTACAATAATCTGGACATAATATAGTGTCCAAAATCTGTGGTGTTCTACAACCAATACTGTCCTGCCGCAGAAAACACTGTCAGTATTACAAATTCTAATAATCTGGTCCTAATATAGTGTCCGTCATTTGTGGTTTTCTATACCCAATACTGTCCTGCCTCAAGAAACACTATGTATATTACAACTTCAATAAATCTGGGCTTAGGGTAGTGTCCAAAATCTGTGGGATTTTGTAACCAATACTGAACTGCATCTAAAAACACTGTGTATATTACAACTTCCATTAATCTGGGCCTAGTATAGTGTCCAAAATCTGTGGGTTTTTGTATCCAATACTGAACAGCATCTGAAAACATTGTGAATATTACAACTTCCATTAATCTGGGCCTAGTATAGTGTCTAAAATCTGTTGGTTTTTGTATCCAATACTGAACAGCATCTGAAAACACTTTTTATATTACAGCTTCCATTGCTGAGGTATGCCCGGCCAGCAGACAGCTTGTTATTTTTGAGATCGGAGATACAGGTTAGATGGATAGGGGTTTGAGGGTTGCGATGGTTGGGGTTGCTGCCTCTAATCCAATATTATGTGAGCTTGGATCGAACCCCATATTTTTATTGCTGCACACTGGGGGAATGATTTGGGTGCCACATCTTCCAGGACTTTCATGAGGGACGTCAAGTTGGATTTATTGAGGTTGTGGTCTTCCTTTCCGGGAATTTTGATTGTCTTTTTGACATCGTTAGCAGATGGTTTTGGAGGCAAGCTAGATCGGTTAGTAGCTTGAACAATGCTAGAGCCAAAGTTAATAAAAGGGTTGTCAATTTTTGGCTAGGAATGGGGGCATTGTTGTTCATCACAAGAAATTTGAGGAAGCTTCTTCTGAGTTCTTATGTTCTGATGGGGTACACTTGAACGAGATTGGGCAGGATATGTCGACTTTGGGGATACGAGAAGGGATTGAACAAGCCTGGAGTGTGTGGAGGGACATTCACATGTGAGGTGCCACATCTGATTGTCGTGGCAGGAGTAGGAGGGGTCTCTGGAGGCATCTGTGGTGGATAACCTGTATAAAAATGGGGCAAGTTTCGGGGACGGCCTGTTTTAACATTCCCCAATGTCTAGTTTGATTTATATTATGGTGGGCAAGGTTCACAAGGTACACAGGATGGGGAATGCAGGTCTCCAAAAAATGGTGCCCTCAGGTCAGATGAAATTCAGCCGAGGGTAAAGTAGTAGCCAATAAATGTTTGGAGTGTTGTTTGCAGCTAATAATGGGCCAGAGGGTGCATCATGTGCAGAGCAAAGATAAACTTGAAAGAATTAAATTCACAAATCAGGCCCCCTGATTTTATTTTAGCATCAGCTAAGCGACTTGATTCAATTATCTCATGTAAAGACTGTTAAATAACTGAAAAGTTTTCTTTTACTGCAGCCACTGCTTCCGCTCGGCATGCCCACCTTGTGTTTGACAGTGACTGTAGAGTCTTCAACTGAGTTCCTACTTCTTGAGAAATCTTCTCCATTACAGCATGTCTCACAAGACTTCCCTCCATGAAGGCATAAAGAGTCTGTATAATGCCAAGAAGTCAAACACTGTTCTGTTTTGTCTACTTGAGGTGCATGCATCAACTAGGACAAGGTTTAAACAATGTGCATAGCAGTGTACATAGAGTATTTCATGGTTAATTTCTTTACATTTCATCTGAACACCTGCAGTGCATCCAGACATAGTAGAAGCTCCATCAAAGCACACAAAAATCACTGATGACCAGTCGGTTTTAATAATTTCAAGAACATTATTTATTTGGCCAAAAATAGACTGGGTGTCAACTTTTAAGTGCCTTTGAATTGAAACAAAATGCTCAACTGGACTTTGCTGTTCATTAGCAGGGCTGCCATCAGAAATTTTGGGGCCCCTTACACAGCTCAATACCTGGGCCCCCCCCCCCCCCCCCCTCCTCCGTGGCCTCCGGGGCAGGACTACGCCGCTACGCGGCAGTGCATGGCAGTGCATGTTGTAGTTTTAGTCCAGTGTCCTCTTTCTGTGCCCTGCCGTGCTGCGCCATAACTCCACCCCCATTATAGTCAATGGGGACGGAGCGGCAGTCCAGGGGCACAGCGAAATAGCGGCAGGACGGATCCGACAGGGTGAACAGTCTGTCAGATCCGTCCTGCCGAAAGTGTGAAACTAGCCTATTACCTAGCAGCGGCTCCCCTGAGAGAGAACTTTAATAGCGGCAGCGACAATCTCTGTGTTGTTCTTTACCATTTGTACATTCATCACATTATCATTGGAGGGGCAGGGGCTCTGTGCAGTGGACAGGGATACCATGACCGGTCTGTGGGCTATTCAGCCCCATCTACAGCAAGTCATGATGCCTTGTCAAGGCATCATGACTTGCTGTAGATGGGGCGGTATAGACAGCCTAGTAGTTTGTGCCAAAAGTTTGAAGGAACTTGGTCTAGGGTCAGAGTCAGGTCTTCATTATTAACTTTTTGCATATTCACTCACACACTCACTTGCAAGTTGAAGTTGCAGTAAGAAATTGGGCTGCTAAGTAAGTTGGGCTGGAGCGAACTGGCGTGAAAGGAGCAGGCCACAGCTGAAAAAAAAATCCAGCCTCAGCGCGGCCTGTGGAGGCATCGCAGTGACGTCGACGTCAGTAGTACCTGGCGTCACCACGACGACGACGGGCCTCCGCGCCACCCAGTACACCATGGCCCGCCCCTCCCCTACCCTCCACACCAGGGGAGGGCTGGCAGCCTTAGTCGTGGGGGGGCAAATCCAGTCAAGTGGCCCACCAAATTAACTCACCATCCACAACGTCACGGCGCGCAGCGTACGCAAAGGGCAGGGGAGATCGGGAGGAGGGGCAAGCAAGTACCATATTTTTCTCCCCATAAGACGCACCGGAACATAAACGCACCTAGGTTTTAGAGGGAGACATTAAGAAAATAATAATTTTCATTATACCTCTGTTCAGACCCCCAATGTTAATCAGACCTCAGCTAACAGCCCTAAATAAGACCCCAATAAGACCTCAGATCAGACCCCAATATGAATGACCCCTAATCAGACCTCAGATAAGAGCCCCATGCTTCTCATCTGCCCCCAGTGCCTCTCACCAGCCGGATTTTGAGTCTTGACATGGGCGCGCATCTCTGTCTCCATCCAGCCAGGCTGGAGCGCTGGCCAATTGCAGCGCTCAGCTCATAGCCTGAGACCTCCCAGGCTGTGAACTGAGTGCTGTGATTGGCTAGCGCAGTGCTTCAGCCTGGCAGATGGAGACGTGCGGCCCAGGCCATGAGAATCAGTCTCCTCCGATATGCGCCGCACGCCCAGGGCTTCAGACAAAAAAAAATGACCTAGGAGCCGTTGGCTCCTAAACTGAAAAATTTATGAGCCAAATAAAAATTTTAGTCACCAAATTTAAATACATACATAATTATGATCTAAAAAAAAAATCGCCTAATTTACACGTCCGGCAGTGATTGTGAGCCAAAGCCAGAAGTGAATGCTACATAGACATAAGGTATAAGGGAAAGATCTGCTCCTGTTCTGTGGTTAGAGGCACTCCTGGTTTTGGCTCAAAAATCACTGATGGAAATCACTAATCAAACACTAACTGTGTGAATGAGGCATCAGTGTTAGGTCAGTGGAGGATCCAATTATGGTTTTGGCTCTTAATCACTGATGGAAATCACTGACCAAACACTGATGTGTTAATGAGGGCTGTGTGAATAAGGCATTACTGTGTGCTGTGTTCCACACACCCGACTGCAATGACAAGGTTTAGTGTCATCGCCGTTCCCCATCATTGCAGTCGGGTGTCTGCCGTAGTCCGCTCCATCCATTGGCTCAGCACCGCATAGTGAGTGGGTCCCAGCACTGCCTGCACGGCTTATCATAAGCTGGGCCATACCGGCAGCGGGACATTGGGAAAGCCCAGTGACAGCTCCTGTTGATCCTTTCTATACGGGCCTTTTTTCTCTCTCTGTGCAGGAAACACTGACAACTGTTGCGGTCCGCATCTTTTGCAGCCCAATTGAAATTAATGGATCCGCAAACACATTCTGCAAAATTGCAGAACTGACTCAGAATTAGGCCTCTTGCACATGAATGTTTTGGTTCTGTTCCATGCATTAGGGACCACAATTTGTGGTCCCTAATGCATGGAAAACGTCTGTGCAGCAGCCAGGATGGATCCAGACGCATTTAACTTGAATGGGTCCATGATCCATCTGTTCCTCAAAAAAATAGAACATGTTCTATATTTTTGCGGAACAGAGGAACGGACAGAAACTCCATGGAAGCGTTCCGTAGTGGTTATGTGGAGTTCCGATTTGTGCTTCCATTCCGCATCTCCGTGCTTGCGGACCCATTCAAGTGAATGGGTTCACATCCCTGATGCAGAGTGCACACGGACTGCTGCCAGTGTATTGTGGAAGCGCTGTTTGTGGGCCACAAAACAGGCACGGGCAACACACATTCGTGCGCAAGAGGCCTTAGTCGTGTGACTAGACCCTAAAGGTGGGTCATCAGTGACACTTGGTGGTGACAGAAGCGCTGAGTGACAGTAGCTACTGACACCACCTACTAAGGACACGCTCTAAGGATTTAGAATGGATGAGTATGATTTCTCCATGCTAAGGCCTCTTTCACACTTGCATTGTGTGGATCCGGTGTGCACTTCCGTCGCCGGAAATGCCCACCGGATCCGTCACAGCGCAAGACAACTGAAAGCATTTGAAGACTGATCAGTCTTCAAAATGCTTTCAGTGTTACTATGGCAGCCAGGACGCTACTAAATTCCTGGTTGCCATAGTAAGTAGTGGGGAGCGGGGGAGCAGATACTTACAGTCCGTGCGGCTCCCGGGGCACTCCACAATGATGTCAGAGCGCCCCACGCGTGATCCATGCTCATGTGGCGCTCTGACGTCATTGTGGAGCGCCCCGGGACTCGGGCGCCGCACGGACGGTAAGTATACTCCCTGCCTCCCCACTACACTTTACCATGGCAGCCGGGACTTTAGCGTCCTGGCTGCCATGGTAACCATTCACAAAAGATAAACGTCGGATCTGGCGATGCGCTGGAATGACGTTTAGCTTAATGCCGGATCCGGATTAATGCACTTCAATAAGCATTAATCCCGGATCAGGCGTTACGGCATGTCTAACGGATTTTTGGACGGAGACAAAGCCACAGCATGCTACGGTTTTGTCAACGTCCAAAAAACGTTCACATACTGAACGGAAGACATCCTGATGCATCCTGAACGAATTTCTTTCCATTCAGAATGCATTAGGATAATCCTGATCGGTATCTTTCCGTCCTAGAGCCCCGAGGATGGGACTCTAGGACGGAAAGGAAAAATGCAAGTGTGAAAGAGGCCTTAATCATTCAGCGTGTCCTAATTATAAGTAAATGGGACATCATGGTGGTGCTGGCTGAGACTCACTACTTGGCTAATTGAAGAAGCTCAGTCACTGTGACATGTCTGAGCCTGAAGGGGTTAAACTTTAAACAACTGGAGAAAAAAAAAAGCACCTTACTAGTTTGAAGACCAATTCTGCAGGGGGGAGGGGAGGACAGCAGGAGGGCACCGAGTGTCACTCAAGAACTCACTTGTCAGGAGAAGGAGGACTGCAGGAGGCAATGATCGGGTCATTTTCCTGGGACCCGGCCGTCCTTCTGCAAGTCTCTCAGTGCTCCCCAGCACTCTTTTCCCGGGCTCTGTGAGGAGGCGGGGCCAAGGACCAGGCATCAGAGAGACAGGAGGCTGGATGTCACCCTGGGTTCACACCTGAGCGTTTTACAGCGCGTTCAAACGCGCTGTAAAACGCTCAACAGATTAAAACCAATGCATCCCTATGGGAGTGGTTCACACTTGAGCGTTTTACAGCGCGTTTGAACGCGCTGTAAAACGCCCAACGCATAAACAAGTACTTGAGCTTCTTTTTGGGCGTTTGACGCGCGTTTTGTGATTGACACCACAGTGGTCAATCACAAGAACGCTGCGCAATCTGCACAGCGTTTCCTATTTGCAAAAACGCGCAGCAAGCAGCGTCAAAACGCGTAAGCAGCGTTTTGGAACGCTCAGGTCTGAACCCAGGGTTAAAGAAGTTCTTGAGCTTCTTTGGGGCGTTTTGTCGCACGTTTGCACCCATAAACTTCAATGGGAACGCACGTAAAACGCGCGACTAAAACGCGCGTCTCAGAAACGCTCACACTGGGTTCAGACCTGAGCGTTTTGAAGCCTAGCGTTTTTGGTGCGTTCAAGACTGGCGTGTAGGCGCGTTTTTTTCAAGCGTTTTGGTAAATAGTGTAGGCGCGTTTGACGCGCGTTTCTGTGATTGACTGCATAGTTGGCCAATGACCAAACAGCCCTCCCTATATAGTTTGGCCAATCTGAGGTGTGAATTGTGAAAAACGCGCGTCCATAGGCGCGTTTTACGCAGCACAAACGCCCGAACAACACGCCTATCGCGTTTCCCATTGAAGTCTATTAGCACCAAACGCTCGAAAAAAGCCCGAATTAACGCGAACAAACTTGCCTATGCGTCCGACGTTTATAGGCGCCTATGAACGCGCATAAAAACGCGCAAGTGTGAACCACCCTCATTGGAATGCATGGTTCCTTTACTGTTGTGCGTTTTTATGTGCGTTCAAAAGCGGCGTTTTACGCGAAAGTGTGAACTGAGGGTCAGGTGTGAACCCAGGGTAAGGCTACATGCACACGACAGTTGTTATTTGCTGTCCGCAAATTGCGGATCCGTCTTCCTTTTTTTTTAACATCCACATCCTTTCCGTGTGTCCGCAAATTTTGTAGGTTGTGTTTCCGTGTCTCCCGTTTTTTTTGCGGATCCGCAAAAAAAAAACGGAAGGCTTTAACCAGTTTCTTAAAGTACCTGTACAAGTTCCCTGGTTTCCAAGCAACCATCCGCAAAAAAAAATGGATGCGGATGACAAACGGATGGCTTCAGTTGGTCATTCGCATTTTTTGCGGACCCATTGACGTCTATGGGTCCGCAAACCTTTTTTTGTGGACAAGAATAGGACATGCCATATTTTTTTGGCGGACATGAAATGCGGACAGCGGACACGGACAGGCAACGGAAGAGGCATCCGCATTTTTAACAGATCCATAGAAATGAATGGGAAACTATCGGATCCGCAAACAAAACGGAACGGAGGCCGCAAAAAAACACTGCCGTGTGCATGTAGGCTAAAGGAACAGCGTTCGGCAAAGTGGCCGTTTTTCTTTTTTACATTATTTAAAGAGGCCTGGGGGGAAATTGCCTCCCTGCCCCCCGGCCCAGCCCCTGCTCCCTGCTCCACTCTGTAGCTCTGGCCGCCGGGCGGACTGCCTGGTGACAAAAAAAAAAAAAAAGCCCGGGTATTGGCTGTACCCCCCTGATGGCGGCCCTGTTCATTAGTATAATCTGCAACTGTATCGTCTGCAATTATTGAGATAATTTTTCCATTTATTGCTGACACTATTTTTTGTTGCACAATATTATGTAAGGCCATAATTAAATCGTTCTGGATGCGGTTACTCAGATATGTAGCATTTCGAGGAGATTATTGCAATTGTCTTTGCATGACAGGATCATATTTTTTTAGTAGATCGACAACATTTACAAATAAACTTCTCTAGTGGCTATCGGTTTTTTCATTATGACCACGAAATGGTCTGCCACCTATTGCCAAACACTGAACAATGTCAATCAGTCGCTTCATGAGATTTATGTTCTTGCACCCTTCTTCTTCTTTTGACACTGGGTTCAGACCTGAGCGTTTTGAAGCCTAGCGTTTTTGGTGCGTTCAAGACTGGCGTGTAGGCGCGTTTTTTTCAAGCGTTTTGGTAAATAGTGTAGGCGCGTTTGACGCGCGTTTATGTGATTGACTGCATAGTTGGCCAATGACCAAACAGCCCTCCCTATATAGTTTGGCCAATCTGAGGTGTGAATTTTGAAAAACGCGCGTCCATAGGCGCGTTTTACGCAGCACAAACGCCCGAACAACACGCCTATCGCGTTTCCCATTGAATTCTATTAGCACCAAACGCTCGAAAAAAGCCCGAATTAACGCGAACATAATTGCCTATGCGTCGGACGTTTATAGGCGCCTATGAACGCGCATAAAAACGCGCAAGTGTGAACCACCCTCATTGGAATGCATGGTTCCTTTACTGTTGTGCGTTTTTATGTGCGTTCAAAAGCGGCGTTTTACGCGAAAGTGTGAACTGAGGGTGATAGATAAACTTTCTTGCTCTCATCTAGAAACACATTAATAGGTTTTCCTTCAATAAAGTTTGACCATACAGAAGTGCTCCGCATATAAGATTTTGATTGTGGTGAGATTTAAAACATTCATTAACCCTGTGCCAGTTTCTGAATCCCTTTTCAATAACCCTCAGTTCACACTTGCGCGTTTTACAGCGCGTTCGAACGCGCTGTAAAACGCATAACCGATGCAAACCAATGCTTCCCTATGGGACTGGTTCACATTTTTTGGCCCATAGACTTCAATGGGAACGCGCAACGCTTGTATTTTGCACGTTTTTGACACTAAAAATGCGCGTTCGAAAGCGCGTTTATGAATTTGCAACATGCTGGAAAGGCCAAACCCCAGGTGCTAGGCACAGTTTGAAGAGAAGCCAACACTGCAGTCAATCACACAAACGAGCGTAAAACGCACGTTTACTATTGCCAAAAACGCTCACAAAAATGCGCGTAATACGTGCGTCTCAGAAACGCTCAGGTCTGAACCCAGCGTAAAGGCTGGATCAGCGTGACCTTTTTGTGTTGCATCATTAGAAGAAAAGCAACGGCAGTAGAAACAAAATTTAGCATCTTTTGCTGGACTATACTCCAGCCACCTGTATTTTCCATACCAATCACTATGAAAATTTCTTTCTTTATTCCCAATTTTAGTTATCGGAAACATGCTCAGTTGTGGCTGATAAAGGGCCTCTAGCTACTCGATTCTGATGTTCAAATCTGTTTTGGGGAATACTACAGACTGGATCATCAGCTGCTATGTTTGATTGCTTTGTTGAACAAAGACCTGAACTAAAATCTGTAATGTCTTCTGTTTGGTCATAACCTGCCGCTTGGCACTCACTGGAACTACACATTGGTTCTGGTTCATCAGTTTGTATGTCTGATGATGGCTTTGAATATGAAGTGCTGTGTTCTGAACTAAAAAAAATAACATCCTCAGCTTCATCAAGACTTGACGCTTGTAATACACTGCTACCATTAATTGGTACATTTTCTGAGTGTAAACTGCACTGATCGGAACCAACAGAAATATCTTCTTCTGCGCTTTTATCAGCAACATACTCAGGCACAGTGTTAACCACGAGTCTGAGGTATTGGCTTTTTTTGGTTTCCTGATAACAAACTGATCCATATTTTGGAATTCTGGATCTCACAATTACTGTTTTCTGGATAACAGACTGTGTATATCTTCCAAGTTTAAAACATTCAGAAAAATCTGTATTTGAATGTAAACTAACTATCAGTAGTAGGCATTAGTCTTTTGACCCTTTAAGTTAGATGATACAGCTGAGCCGCACTGACCCTGAAAGTAAATTAATAATGCCTGGAGTGAAATCTTATAAAATACTGCAGCCTCATAAAGGGAGAAAAAAATTTTTTTTTAAACTTGCCAACTATACCTGGCTGCCGCCCGTAACCCGTTCTGGGAGAAAACGCTGGGCTCTGCTCTGGCACTGCGCAGTGACACTGCCGGGCCTCACCCTAGCGTTGCCGTGACTCCGCCTCTGCGCAGTGGCGACTCTAGGAACAATATATAGGGGGGGGGCACATAAGATGCTACAGTCAAAAATGGGTGTGTACTAATAATTTTCAGCACTTAATCATACTACTTAAAAAACCTAAATAAGTATATATAAATAAGATTACAAAATACGAGAGTATTGCGGTATGCAGGGATACCTTTTTATTGTAATAACCTAATACTTTAACCACTTGAAGACCACAGGTTTATACCCCCCTAGTGACCAGGCCCTTTTTTACAATTCCGCACTACACTACTTTCACCGTTTATTGCTCTGTCATGCAACTTACCACCCAAATGAATTTTACCTCCTTTTCTTCTCACTAATAGAGCTTTCATTTGGTGGTATTTCATTGTTGCTGACATTTTTACTTTTTTTGCTATTAATAAAAATTTAACGACATTTTTGCAAAAAAATGACATTTTTCACTTTCTGTTGTAAATTTTTTTTTAAAAAACTACATTTCTATATAAATTTTTCTCTAAATGTATTGTTCTACATGTCTTTGATAAAAAAAAGTCCAATAAGTGTATATTTATTGGTTTGGGTAAAAGTTATAGCGTTTACAAACTATGGTGCAAAAAAGTGAATTTCGGCATTTTGAAGCAGCTCTGACTTTCTGAGCGCCTGTCATGTTTCTTCAGGTGCTAGAATGTCAGGATAGTATAAATACCCCCAAATGACACCATTTTAGAAAGAAGACACCCCAAAGTATTCGCAGGGGGCATGGTGAGTTCATGTATCATTTCATTTTTTCACAAGTTAGCGGAAAATGACACTTTCTGAGGAAAAAAATAATAATAAAGTTTCCATTTCTGCTAACTTCTGGCAAAAAAAAAAAATCTCATACGGGCTCATTATGCCCCTCAGTGAATACCTTAGGGTGTCTACTTTCCGAAATGGGGTCATTTGTGGGGTGTTTGTACTGTTCTGGCATTTTGGGCGGGGCTAAATTGTGAGCAGCCATGTAAAAGCTAAAGGTACTCATTGGTTTTAGGGCCCTTTGCGGACCCAGGCTGCAAAAAGTGTCACTCATGTGGTATCGCCGTACTCAGGAGAAGTAGGGCAATGTGTTTTGGGGTGTATTTTTACATATACCCATGTTGGGTGAGAGAAATATCTCTGTAAACTGACAACTTTGTATAAAAAATTAAAAATTGTCGTTTACAGAGATATTTCTCACACCAGCAGGAGTATATATAAAATACACCCCAAACACATTGCCCCACTTCTCCTGAGTACGGTGATACCACATGTGTGACACTTTTGCAGCCTGAAGTGCAAAGGCCTAAACCAATGAGTATCTTTAGATTTCACAGGGCATTTTACGCATTTGGATTCCAGACTTCTTCTCACGCTTTAGGGGCCCCTAAAATGCCAGGGCAGTATAAATACCCCACAAGTGACCCCATTTTAGAAAGAAGACACCCCAAGGTATTCCGTGATGGGTATGGTGAGTTCATGTAAAATTTTATTTTTGTCACAAGTTAGTGGAATATGAGACTTTGTAAAAAACAAAATTAAAAAAAATATATATCAATTTCCGCTAACTTGTGCCAAAAAATGAAAATTCTGTGAACTCGCCATGCCCCTCAGCGAATACCTTGGGGTGTCTTCTTTCCAAAATGGGGTCACATGTGGGGTATTTATACTCACCTGGCATTTTAGGGAACCTAAAGCGTGAGAATCCAAATGCGTAAAAATGGCCTGTGAAATCCTAAAGGTACTCATTGGTTTTAGGGCCCCTTTGCGCATCTTGGCTGCAAAAAGTGTCACTCATGTGGTATCGCCGTACTCAGGAGAAGTAGGGCAATGTGTTTTGGGGTGTATTTTTACATATACCCATGCTGCGTGTGAAATATCGCTGTAAGCGACAACTTTTTAAATTTTTTATACAAAGTTGTCAGTTTACAGAGATATTTCTCTCACCCAATATGGGTATATGTAAAAATACACCCCAAACACATTGCCCTACTTCTCCTGAGTACGGCGATACCACATGAGTGACACTTTTGCAGCCAAGATGCGCAAAGAGCCAAATTCCCATGAGTACCTTTTAGGAGGAGCATTTTTACGCATTTTCTTCTCATGCTTTAGGGCCCCTAAAATGCCAGGGCAGTATAAATACCCCACATGTGACCCCATTTTGGAAAGAAGACACCCCAAGGTATTCCATGAGGGCATGGCGAGTTCATAGAAAAAAATTTTGGGCACAAGTTAGTGGAAATTGATTTTTATTGTTTTTCTCACAAAGTCTCCCTTTCCGCTAACTTTTGACAAAAGTTTAATTTTCATGGACTCACTATGCCCCTCAGCGAATACCTTGGGGTGTCTTCTTTCCAAAATGAGGTCACATGTGGGTATTTATACTGCCCTGGCATTTTAGGGGCCCTAAAGCGTGAGAAGAAAATGCGTAAAATGCCCTCCTAAAAGGTACTCATTGGAATTTGGGCCCCTTTGCGCATCTTGGCTGCAAAAAGTGTCACTCATGTGGTATCGCCGTACTCAGGAGAAGTAGGGCAATGTGTTTTGGGGTGTATTTTTACATATACCCATACTGGGTGAGAGAAATATCTCTGTAAATTGCCAACTTTGAATAAAAATTTTTAAAAAGTTGTCGTTTACAGCGATATTTCTCTCACCCAGCATGGGTATATGTAAAATACACCCCAAACACATTGCCTACTTCTCCTGAGTTCGGCGATACCATGTGTGACACTTTTTGCAGCCAAGATGCGCAAAGGGCCCTAAAACCAATGAGTACCTTTAGGATTTCACAGGGCATTTTTACGTATTTGGATTCTCACGCTTTAGGACCCCTAAAATGCCAGGGCAGTATAAATACCCCCATGTGACCCCATTGTGGAAAGAAGACACCCCAAGGTATTCCGTGAGGGGCATGGCGAGTTCACATAAAAAAAAATTTTCACACAAGTTAGCGGAAATTGATATATATATATATATATTTATTTTTTTACAAAGTCTCATATTCCACTAACTTGTGACAAAAATAAAATTTTACATGAACTCGCCATACCCCTCACGGAATACCTTGGGGTGTCTTCTTTCTAAAATGGGGTCACATGTGAGGTGTTTGTACTGCTCTGGCATTTGAGGGTCTCCGCAATCATTACACGTATGGCCAGCATTAGGAGTTTCTGCGATTCTCCGTATATTGAGCAGACGGGTAATGAGATTTTTTCCGTTCAGCCGCTGCGCTGAAAAAAAAAAAATGAACGGCACAGATTTTTCATTCGCATCGGTCAATGTGGATGAAAAAATCTCTGCCAAATCAGTGACTGCGGTGCGGTGGGCTGGGCGCTAGCTACCTAACAAGTAGCTAGCTAACTGGCGGTGATAGGGGACCCTTATGCCCCATTCACACGTCCGAAATTCTGTTTGCGGAACGGAATTGCGGACCCATTCATTTCTATGGGGACAGACTTTGTCCCGCTCGGATCCGAATTACGGATCCGCGCTCCGAGTCTGCACTTCCGTTCCGCAAAAATATAGAACATGTCCTATTCTTGTCCGCAATTGCGGACAAGAAAAAGCATTTTCTATATAGTTCTGTGCGGATCTGCAAAATGCGGAAGCGCATTGCCGGTGTCCGTATTTTGCGGATCCGCAGATCCATGGATCCGCAGATCCATGGATCCGCAAAACACATACTGGACGTCTGAATGAGCCTGTAGGGGGTGATTAGTGACAGGGGGTGACAGGGGGTGATCAGGGGGTGACATGGGTGATCAGGGGTTAATCAGTGATGGGGGTGGGGGGTGTGTGTGTAGTGATTGGTGCACTTTTCCTATTTTCCTCTGGTGGTCCCAAACAAAGGGACCACCAGACGAGCAGACATTAGGCATATCAGACGCTGTTTAAAAACAGCGTCTGATATGCTATTTAAATGCGTTTTTTTCCGCATCTACAGCCTGCCAGCGCATGATCAGCGCTGGCAGGCTGTAGTTTCAGTTGTCCCGGCTCCGATCACATGAACGCGCGCGCACGCCGCGCGCGCGTTCATGTGAAATCTCAGGTCTCACGAGATGACGCCGATAGGCGTGACTGAGACCTGAGAGAGCCGCCGCGCTGACGCCCATCGGCGTTAGCGTGGCGGCAAGAGGTTAAAGACAAGCTTTCAAGAGTTTTCCTTTCTTCCTTGGTATTGCTTCAGACCTGAGAAAGAGAGAAACACTCTCGAAAACTTTTCTTTAGAGTTTTAAGCAGTTTCAGCACTATAATAAACAATTTACTTCCCAAAGAAGCTATGCAGTCGTCTGCTGTGCTGTCTTCTGCTTCCTTCCATGAATCTTACCCTCCATTCAGTCTCTCACTGTTATGGGGGGATCTGTGGAGGACACACTGTTATGGGGGATCTGTGGATGACACACTGTTATGGGGGATCTGTGGATGTCACACTGTTATGGGGATCTGTGGAGGACACACTGTTATGGGGGATCTGTGGATGACACACTGTTATGGGGATCTGTGGATGACACACTGTTATGGGGATCTGTGGAGGACGCACTCTTATGGGGGATCTGTGGATGACACTGTTATGGGGATCTGTGGATGACATACTGTTATGGGGGATCTGTGGATGACACTGTTATGGGGGATCTGTGGATGACACTGTTATGGGGGGGGATCTGTGGATGACACTGTTATGGGGGATCTGTGGATGACACTGTTATGGGGGATCTGTGGATGACACACTGTTATGGGGGATCTGTGGATTACACTGTTATAGGGGATCTGTGGATGGTACTATTATGGGGGATCTGTGGATGACACTGTTATGGGGTGATCTGTGGATGACACAGTTATGGGGGGATCTGTGGCTGACACTGTTATGGGGGATCTGTGGATGACACACTGTTATGGGGGATCTGAGGATGATACAATGTTATGGGGATCTGTGGAGGACACACTGTTATGGGGGCATCTGTGGAGGACACACTGTTATGGAGGTTCTGTGCAGGACACACTGTTATGGGGGATCTGTGGATGTCACACTGTTATGGGGAATGTGTGGGTGACACACTTATGGGGGATCTGTGGATGACACACTGTTATGGGGGATCTGTGGATGTCACACTGTTATGGGGAACATGTGGGTGACACACTGTTATGGGGAACGTGTGGGTGACACACTGTTATGGGGAATCTGTGGATGACACACAGTTATGGGGAATCTGAGGATGTCACACTGTAATGGGGAATCTGTGGATGTCACACTGTTATGGGGAATCTGTGGATGTCACACTGTTATGGGGAATCTGTGGATGTCACACTGTTATGGGGAAAGTGTGGGTGATACACTGTTATGGAGGATCTGTGGAGGACACACTGTTATGGGGGATCTGTGGAGGACACACTGTTATGGGGGATCTGTGGCTGACAGTGTTATGGGGGATCTGTGGCTGACACTGTTATGGAGGATCTGTGAATGACACACTGTTATGGGGGATCTGTGGCGGACACACTGTTATGGGGGCACTGTTGATGACACACTGTTATGGGGGATCTGTGGAGGACACGTTGTTATGGGGAATCTGTGGATGATACTGTTATAGGGGATCTGTGGATGACACTGTTATGGGGAATCTGGGGATGACACACTGTTATGGGGTATCAGGGTACATTATACAGGGTTAATGTAACTAGTGAGGTGGGATATCAAGGACTTTATACATGGGTAATATAAGTTATATTACCCCTGTATAATGTACCGTGATACCACTTAGTTATATTACCCCTGTATAATAATGTACCTGCGACCCGCCTGATACCCCTTAGTTATATTACCCCACCCTGTATAATTTACCACGGTACCCCTCAGTTATATTATATAACTAAACTGAGGGGTATCAGGGTACATTATACATTATAATAGCATAGCCCTCCAGTTATATTACATGATGGTATACCCCTCCATAGTTATATGCCCCCTACCCCCTGTATAATTCCCTGATACCCCTCAGAAGGCTCAGATAATCATATATTATATAACTGACTAAACTGAGGGGTATCAATCAAGGTAATACAGGGACAACAGAGCCAGTGGGGTAGCTCTGTGGGACAGTCAGAGAGTGGGGTAGACATACAGTCAATGTCATACTTCTTTTTTTATATGCGTTTTTAACGTTTGCTACTGGAGTCTTTATTCAAACAAAACACACTGCTGTATGGTCCCGGACCGGTCACTGGAGCAGCTGGGCAGTGGCACCACACCACCAGAATTCTTCAGACGGATACCAGACCAATCCATCCAGATTCCCCATACACAGCCGGGCCCTCACCTCACCAGGAGCGGGGTGTACGCAGCGTGATGTGACATCAGCCTGCGCCACACAGCACGCACCGCACGGCACACTCTCCCTCTGCCTCCGCTGGGTCCAGGAGCCAGGACTCCGCCCCCCTATGTGAATAATACTAGCCACCCACAGCCCAGGGTAATATGGCGGTGGCAGCCAGCATAACAGACACAGATCCACAGGGGAATCAGCGGGGGGGACGGGACACTGCAATGAGCACGGGGGTGACGAACCTATTAGGGTGTGCCCAGGAAGACCCGACACACGCCCCGTGCGTATGCCTATGTGCAGCAGGGGACAACAGCGGAAGAACAGTTAAAGGGCATCTGTCAGCAGATTTGTACCTATGACACTGGCTGACCTGTTACATGTGCACTTGGCAGCTGAAGGCATCTGTGTTGGTCCCATGTTCACATATGCTTGCATTGCTGAGAAAAATTATGTTTTGATATATGCAAATTAGCCTCTAGGAGCAACGGGGACGTTGATATTACACTAACAGGCTCAGCTCTCTCTGCAACTGTCGCCCACTCTCCACTTTGATTGACAAGGCAAGGTAGTGAAAATGTCATCATGCCTGGTCTGTCAATTGAAGTGCAGAGAGTGGGGCAGTTGCAGAGAGGCAACGCCTGCATTTCTCCTAGAGGCTCATGTGCATATATTAAAACATTGGGGGTTATTTACGATTAGAAATCCACCTATATTAGGCATATTTCTGGTGCAAATTGTGGCGCAGAGGTTTTTTGCACCGCAATCTGCAACTTTTTACAGCTCACGCCAGGTCTAAAAAAGTGGGTGGGGAAGGGGACAGACCGATAGGCCCGTCTCATTCATAATTTTCTGCACTTCTACATAACTTTGGCGGATCCATCTCCAGCGCAGGGGCTTATTAAGATTGGCCTCTAAAATGCTGGTCTTAATAAATTAACCCCATTGTTTTTCTCAGCAATGTGGGTACATGTGAACATGGGACCAACACAGATGCCTTTAGCTGCCGAACTCACATGCAACAGGTCAGTCAGCCTTATAGGTACAACAGTCAGCCTTAGGCCTCATGCACACGACCGTTGCCTGCCTCCGCGTCCGCTCCTCCTTGAAATTTCGCGTCCGTCAAAAAAAACGGATGACGGACCGTTTTTTTTGACGGATCCGATTTTTATGGCAGATCATTGTAAAAATGCCTATCCTTGTCCGCGACCGTGAAAAAAATAGGACATGCACTATTTTTTTGACGGAATGAAAACACGGATCACGGAAGCGGAAGGAAAACGGTTGACCATCCGCATTTTTTGACGGACCCATTGAAATGAATGGGGAAGCATCCTATCCGTGAAAAAAAACGGAACGGACGCGGAAACAAACAACGGTCGTGTGCATGAGGCCTTATAAGTACAACTATTCTGACAAGTGGCCTTTAACACATATTGCTGTCCGCCCTGTAGCTGTTGGGACCCACAAGGAGAAACTGCCATTGAGGAGGAGGAGGATGAGGGGCTGCCACTGGAGGAGGAGGGGTCAGGGGTGGAGGATGACCATGACACCAGCCACAAAACCAAATCGACTCAGTGCGGGGCGGAGACGGAAATAACTGTCTCCTGGGGCACCCTGGCCAGAATGGGAGAAAGTTGACCTACATTTAGACTGGCATTGGATATGCCAAAGTATTGTAGAGGCTGGTGCCTCTTCATAACTTTGGCGGATCCACTGACAGCTATATGGGTTATTAAGATCAGCATCTAAAATGCCGGTCTTAATAAATGACTCCCCTGTTCATTAACATTGTCAAATGTGCGTTCACCCATAGCTATGTATGTCAGTGTCACTCAGACATCATTATCTATTGCTGTCATTGCGTTCAATACCTTGGGGAGGGTGGAAGGGAGGAGAGAAAAGGTAAAAATGCACTAAAAAGAAAGGCGATGACATGTTTTTCTAAAAACTATGAGTCTTAGGGTTTTACACCAATTCCAGTGCAATTAAAACCACTGGTTTGGGCTGAATTGATTAGGGTCCAAACAAAGGTTTTAAAAAAATAAGCGAATCAGAACCAAACTGAATCTCAAAAGGTTTGCTCATCCTTACTTTTAATGGCTAACAAACATAGAGGCAATGATGTTACAAAGCAAGCTGTCAAAGAAACTTAGGTCTCTTCATCAGGCATAATATAGCAAAGAATTCTTCCAAAGACAGATGAAAAAAGCGGCACTCACCAATGTAGGTATACTTCTTAAACTTTATTGGTTCATCAGACAAAGATGCCGACCTGTGTTGGAGTGGAGGCGTTAAGGTAGAGGCTGAAAAGCGGCAGAGCAACACCTGTGATATACTACGAGACTAGCCAGTATGGGGTCCCCGCTTTGCTACTGAGGTTTGCGTTTTTCGCCAGTGCCACCCGTCACCTATCCCTTTTGGATCCATAATATAGCAAAGGGTCTGAAGAAATAGCTATAGATAGATAGATAGACAGTAGACAAATTCGGTAAATGAATAAAAAAAAAAAGCAAAAAGCAGCACACTTAAAAATAACTGGGTGCAATCCCTCTCTGGACCAATGATTGAAATCCACTGTTGATGCAAAAAAATGAAAAAAAAGCAGCATTCTGAAAATAAGTGAAAAATGTGGATGTCTTTATTCACCCATGTATCAGAAACGTTTCAGCTCTACTCAATGGAGTCTTTGTCAAGCTGTGCACCATGTGCCACTCAAGATATGTGTATCAAGTGATCAACAAGGGCATAATTAAGATAATCATCAAATATTCGTGAATATAAAATATTTTCCACGATTTTAAATTTCAATATATATATTGAATACAAGTGCCATGATTTAAATGTGTAAAAAAATACATAATCTATTCATTTACATCGTGAATTGACCAAAGGTACTATAATTAGTGATAAATGTAAAAAAGCGTACAGCTGTGTGATTTATTCATATCAATCTGAGTCATGTACAGGGTTCATCAAGCCTAGGGCTCCTGTTGGACCTATATTGGCGTCTTCCTGTTCTCACAGTGCCTGCGCCACTATTGCGAGAAGTGCAGTGTAAGGAGAACCTAAACCAAGATGGCCAATATCACGCATGCGATTGCCAATAAAAGTTGTGCATGCGTCCGATACCCGTAACGATTCACTGCCTTCTCCTTGAAGATCATAAACAAAGGTAACTTTACTTCCTAAGTGTGACTAACGCCACAAACTTGTCAATTAGGTTACATCCATAAACTGCCATATGTACCTACACGGTCCTTCGAAGTAAGTGCACCTGGTGTGAGCCGGGTGAACCCACCAATCCCAAAGCCGAGGGAAAGACTAGAGGCACCCTTATGCATCTCCTGTCTTGTCCTACATGACCTTACCAGGTACACTGCCATTATTTTGGATGTCCAAAGAAGATTTTGTCCCAAGAGGGAAGGAGAAATCCTGATATACTTGAGGAAAAACTCCCCTCCCTGTTAGGGGAAGACGATTCAGTGCCACATTTATGCGGTATAAAACATCACCCCAGATCAAGGGATATCCTAGTCAGGCTATACGTGGTCTAATGTTCAAAAAACAATAAATATAATGAGGAAGGAGTCAACGATCCCTCAACCCTGTATCCCCTAATGAAGAGACGGGGAAGAGAAAGCATGAACTCCCCAACAAGATGTCTAAATTAATATAAAATGTGGCCTATGGTGAGGCCAAAAAACGGAAAAGAAACATAATAAGACAGGGGGCCAATATTCATAAAAATTTTAAAGTAAATGTCCTGGAGTCCAAAGGTCGATGAGCCTCTCATGTTCTTTTTCATGTATTCATATAAAGTGTATTCTCCCTAGAATAAAAAAAGAAAAAGAACACAATGAGGACACATTTTTTCCCATATCTATGATAGAGTAAGAATAGACAACAACAGACACATAGCCCCAAGAGCCCCTCCATAGTCTAACCTGTTACCTTGAAATCCACATTTAAACCCCTAAGTTTAAGGGTTTGTAGAGTATAAATCCAATACAATTCTTTTTTCTTTAATCTTAATGCCCTGTCGCCTCCCCTTCTAGATATTGGGATTTGTTCCAGAATCCTAAACCTCAGATCCGTTTCTGTATGTTTAGACTGAGTAAAATGTTTAGATACCAGTAAATCCAATTTGTTCTTTCTAATACATCTTTGTCGATTTAATCTCGTTTTGAGTTCCCATATGGTTTCCCCTACATACCGTAGATGACAGGGGCACTCTTAGAGGTACACCACATAACTGGAGCCACATGTCAGATGTTGTTATTCTTTACCAGTTTTACCAGAGGAAGGATTGATAAAACTATCCCTTCTCAACATAAGGGGGAAGTTAACACAATTATAACAGGGATAACATTCCATCTGAGCAGAACCAAAATGTGGGCATGAGCGAGTCTTAGTAGAACTGACATCCATCTTCACTAGTGATGAGCGAGCATGCTCGGCCGAATATCTGTTCGGCTCAAGCATCGCTATGCTCAGCACATGGCGGTACTTGACCGAGTACCGCATGTGCTCGAGCGCAATGCTCGAGTCTCCGCTACACACGTTTCGTGGGTTTTAAGCAGCCAATAAAGGTGCAGGTAAGTACTGCCCTCATTGTAATGCCAATAGCCATGTTGGCTGCTGGCATTACAGTGATTGGCTGATCGGAACGCGTCATCGGGTGCTATATAGCACCCAATGACGCATGTTCGGCTCAGACGTAGACAGGGAGAGCAGAGCGTAGGAAGGGAAAGACAGAGTAGGGAGCAAATTTCACAGTTTTTATTCTGAGAAAGCTTTTTAAAGACCCAAAAGTCCTTTTAAGGACTACTGTGTGTGTTTGACAGCAGCAAGATATTTTTATGTTATACCTATTAGTGACATATACTGTACCTCATCCACAGACTGTGTCTTTAATAATCTTGGTCACATCTAGTGTCCAAAATCTGTGGTGTTCTGTAACCAATACTGTACTACACCAAAAAACAGTGTCTGTATAGCAAATTTCAATAATCTGGGCCTAATATAGTGTCCATATTCTGTGGTGTTCTGTAACCAATACTGTAAACATCTGCAAACAGTGTCTGTATTACAAATCCCAATAATCTGGGCCTAATATAGTGTCCATATTCTGTGGGTTTCTGTGACATATACTGTCCTGCATCTGAAAAATGTGTCTGTATTGCAAATTCCAACAATCTGGGCCTAATATAGTGTCCATATTCTGTGGTGTTCTGTAACCAATACTGTAAACATCTGCAAACAGTGTCTGTATTACAAATCCCAATAATCTGGGCCTAATATAGTGTCCATATTCTGTGGGTTTCTGTGACTTATACTGTCCTACATACAAAAACAGTGTCTGTAGCGCAAATTTAAATAATCTGGGCCGTATGTAGTGTCCATACTGTGTCTTTCTGTGACATATACTGTCCTGCATCCAAAAACAGTGTCTGTATTGCAAATTCCAATAATCTGGGCCTAATATAGTGTCCATATTCTGTGGTGTTCTGTGACATATACTGTCCTGCATCCAGAAAACAGTGTCTGTATTACAAATTCCAATAATCTGGGCCTAATATAGTGTCCATATTCTGTGGGTTTCTGTGACATATACTGTCCTGCATCCGAAAACAGTGTCTGTATTGCAAATTCCAATAATCTGGGCCTAATATAGTGTCCATAATCTGTGGTGTTCTGTAACCAATACTGTACTACATCTGAAAACAGTGTCTGTATTGCAAATTCCAATAATCTGGGCCTAATATAGTGTCCATATTCTGTGGTGTTCTGTGACATATACTGTCCTACATCTGCAAAACAGTGTCTGTATTGCAAATTCCAATAATCTGGGCCTAATATAGTGTCCATATTCTGTGGGTTTCTGTGACATATACTGTCCTGCATCCGAAAACAGTGTCTGTATTGCAAATTCCAATAATCTGGGCCTAATATAGTGTCCATATTCTGTGGTGTTCTGTAACCATATACTGTCCTGCATCCGACAAACAGTGTCTGTATTGCAAATTCCAATAATCTGGGCCTAATATAGTGTCCATATTCTGTGGTGTTCTGTGACATATACTGTCCTGCATCTGAAAACAGTGTCTGTATTGCAAATTCCAATAATCTGGGCCTAATATAGTGTCCATATTCTGTGGTGTTTCTGTAACATAATACTGTCCTGCATCCGAAAACAGTGTCTGTATTGCAAATTCCAATAATCTGGGCCTAATATAGTGTCCATATTCTGTGGTGTTCTGTAACATATACTGTCCTGCATCTGAAAACAGTGTCTGTATTGCAAATTCCAATAATCTGGGCCTAATATAGTGTCCATATTCTGTGGTGTTCTGTAACAATACTGTACTACATCTGCAAACAGTGTCTGTATTACAAATTCCAATAATCTGGGCCTAATATAGTGTCCATAATCTGTGGTGTTCTGTGTACGATCCCAAATACCTTTTTAAATTTTTTGGCACATACACTTACAAATCCTGCGCTACTGTACGTGTGACATACTTTTAAGCATATATAACATTTAATATTAGGAAGGTGGCCAGTAAGGGCCGTGGAAATAGCCGTGATGCTGATGGTACACGCAGAGGCCGTGGCCCTGGGCATGATGAAACTTAGTAAAAGAATGTAGCTCAGGGCCTCCAGGTGTGCTAACCCTCAAAAACATTATTTGGAAGGACCTTCCGGTCAGCTGCCCCTCTAAAACAGGGCTGGCCAACCTGCGGCTCTCCAGCTGTTGTAAAACTACAATTCCCACCATGCCCTGCTGTAGGCTGATAGCTGTAGGCTGTCTTGGCATGCTGGGAGTTGTAGTTTTGCAACAGCTGGAGAGCCGCAGGTTGGCCAGCCCTGCTCTAAAACATCATTTACGAGTGCCTTCAGGTCAGCTGACCCTCTAAAACATCATTTGTGAGTGCCTTCAGGGAAGCTGACCCTCTAAAACATCATTTGCGAGTTCCTTCAGAGTAGCTGACCCTCTAAAACATCATTTGCGGGCGCCTTCAGGGCAGCTGACCCTGTAAAACATTATTTGTGAGGGCCTGTAGGTGAGCTGACCGTAAAAAAAAATTAATTTTCAAGGGCCTGCAGGTGAGCTGACCCTGTTAAACATTATATGTGAGGGCCTGCAGGTGGGCTGACCCTCGAAAACATTATATGTGACGGCCTGCAGGTTAGCTGACCCTCTAAAACATTATATGTGAGGGCATTCAGGTGAGCTGACCCTCTAAAACATTATATGTGAGGGCCTGCAGGTGACCTGACCCTAAAAAACATGAATTGTGAGGGCTTGAAGGTGAGCTGACCCTGTTAACCTCTATATGTGAGGGGCTGCAGGTGAGCTGACCATGTAAAGCATTATATGCGAGGGCCTGCAGGTGAGCTGACCCTCTAAAACATTATAAGCGAGGGCGGCCTAAAAAGCATGTTGATATGATGGAGGAGGAGTAGAGATGTCAGGGGCAATCCAGGCCTTGTTCATTTTTATAAGAGTCGACCTGTCATCATTTTCAGTTGACAGACGGATTGGCTTATCAGTTAGTATGCCCCCAGCAACACTTAATACCCGCTCTGACACTGGCGGCAGGGCAGGCCAGCACCTCTGAGGCGTAGAGTGGCAGTTTGTGCCACGTGTTCAGCTTGGACACCCAATAGTTGTAAGGCACAGAGGGATCACTGAGGGCGCTGACACGGTCTGCTATGTACTCCTTCACTATCTTCCAAAATTTTCCCCGCCTTGTGACACTAGGCCGCGCATCAGGGAGAGGGTGCTGGCGGGGTGTCGCGAAACTGTTCCAGGCCTTGGAGAGTGTTGTCCTGCCTCTGTTGGAACTGCTGTGTGTTCCCCTCATCTCCCCTCCTGGGTTGCACAAGGAACTACATACTCTGCAATTTATCTGCAATGACATTCTGTTCTATTATTATTATTATGGTTTGTGGTTGTATTATTGTTGGTACTATTATTATTGTTATTATGGTTTATAGTTCTAAAATATGTTATGGTTAGTTATGAGTTAATTAACAGTCCATGCCATTGGTTTACCTCCACTCTCGTGTGTAATGTTTCTAGTTATATTTATGTATAAGTTTTGGATGTTTGTTGCGCATGGGACATATATGCTGTATGATTGCCGTGTGTGAGCTTGCCAAGCTCCAAAGCTACCAACAAGTTACAGCCATTATCAGACACAACAACCAACCATGCCTGGTTGTAGGTTGAGTGGCGAGAGCCACAGCTCAGTCTGGTCCCTTATACCCTGCCACAGCTCTGTTGCGGTGTGCTGTTTTTCACCTAAGCAAATGAGTTTCAGCACGGCCTGTTGCTGCTTCCCCACTGCCGTGCTACACTGCTTCCAGCTGCTGACTGGTGCTGCAAGATGATAATTCAGAGGTGGAAGTCGGGTAGGAGAAGGGGGGGTTTGCTGCAACCAATGTAGGTGGTGGTGAAAATCCTGATGGAATGGGGGCCCGCAATCCTTGGCGTTGGTAGCACCTGTGCCATTCCAGGGTACGACTAGCTACCGGCCTCCACAAGATTCACCCAGTGTGCCGTCACAGAAATGTAGCGTCCCTGGCCAAAAACACTTGTCCGTGTGTCAGTCGTTAATTGGACCCTCCCAATAACTGCGTTGGTCAGGGCACGGGTGATGTTACAGAACATAATTGCTGATGTAATGCGGGGATGGCACACCAAGAAAAATAGTGGCATCTGGGGACTGAGTAACGAGGGTCGTCCGCCGCCATGAGGCAGAGGAAAGCCTCAGTGTCCACAGGCCTAAATGGCAACATTTCCAGGGCCAGCAATTTTTAAAGGTGTGCATTTAGTGCTAGGGCCTGTGGGTGGGTGGCTGGGTATTTGCGCTTACGTTCAAAGACCTGGGTTAAGGACATCTGTACGCGGGCCTATTTGGTGTGGCCCGCCTTCTCCCTTTTGCCATCCCACAGCCTCTTCCAGCTTGTTGCGGTGCTGTGGATCCCTCCCCCTTTGTACTGCTTCCTGGCTTGGCTTGCCACCTTCCCAAGTTGGGTCAGTGATGTCATCGTCCACCACCCCCTCTTCCAATTCCTCACTTGGATCATCCTCCTGACTTGTATTGTTGACCTAACAAGACCCTCACTTACTGAAAACTGTGTCTCATCCGCATTATCCACCTCATGAATCACTAATTGGCATTCCCCACCGTCATCTTCTTCTGACTGTGGATGCTGAAGAGTTTGGGAATCCGTGCACATGATCTCCTCATGTCCCTCTTCAGGGAGAGTCAGCTCTCCTGCAGGCCCTTACCTACAATATTTGAGGGGGTCAGCTCACCTGCAGGCCGTCACCTACAATATTTGAGAGGGTCAGCTCACCTGCAGGCCGTCACCTACAATATTTGAGAGGGTCAGCTCACCTGCAGGCCCTCACCTACAATATTTAAGAGGGTCAGCTCACCTGCGGGCCCTCACCTACAATATTTTACAGGGTCAGCTCACCTGCAGGCCCTCACCTGCAATATTTTACAGGGTCAGCTCACCTGCAGGCCCTCACCTACAATATTTTAGAGGGTCAGCTCACCTGCAGGCCCTCACGTACAATATTTTACAGGGTCAGCTCAGCAGCAGGCACTTGCCCATCATTTTTTGCAATGGTCAGCTAAGCAGCAGGCACTCGCCCATCATTTTTTGCTATGCTTATCAGCAGGCCCTCGCCCCTTATGTTTTAGAGGGTCAACAGCAGGACCTTGCTCCTAATGTTTTGGAGGGTCACCAGCAGGTCATCAATGATAATTTTTCAAGGGTGTGTATGATGCCCTCCTTTATGTGTAACAAAGGTTGTATTGCATTGCCCGTTCCTTGTAAGTTTTGGCAGCCCTTTCACTTAGTGCATAGGCTTTGAGTCCCACTACCTGAACAATTGTACCACAATGTAAATGAGGCCCTCCTTTATGTGATTTACAGGCTGTTTCGGAGTGCCTCTTGCTTGTACTTTTTTGCAGCACTTGCACTTTATCTACAATTGAATATACAGGAAACAATTTTTCCTGTGAAATTAATTTTTTGGGGTGGTTTTGTGCGTATTTTGGTCAGTCTGTAAAAGTGGCGTACAACTCGGACAACATGGTTCCCAACAGCGACCTGGGAGTCCAAGATGCATCCAGACATCATCCCCATGCTGTTCCCCATCCATTTCGGTGGTGTTTCTGTCACTTTCTGACCTTTTCCAATGGACCAAGCACCCTCCCCTCTTCAGAGCAGGGGATGCCTGGTTGTCTCCCATTGACTTCCATTATACTCGGGTGCTCGGTCGAGCACACGAATATAGCAATGTGTTTGGGCCGAACACCCGAATACTTTGGTGCTTGATCATCACTAATAATGACTTATTTCCTCACTAAATGCCGGAGATTTCCTTCCATTCTCCTGGGTGTATGGAGGAAAATAGGAGTCTATTTCTTCACTTAGTACAGATTTGAACCTATGACTACTCTGATTCATATCCTCTTCTTGTACTCTGAGTCTGGCTTCTATAATCTTAACTTCTTTCAGCCTTTCCAGATTTTTCATCTGTTGGCGCTGTTCCTCCTTTTCAGCTTCCATTTCGGCTATCCAAAGACGCTGCGCCTCAATGGCAGATTTTATCTCCATTTATGCTCTCTTGACAGCAAGTTGTTCAGCTTACTCCTTTCTTTTGGCTAAAGTACTTGAGGACTTGTGGCTGGCACTTCTGCTAGCAAAGGAAGTCCCGCTTGAGATTGTGGTTCCACCTAAAGATTTAGCATAATCTCTCATAAAAAGCTCATTCTTTCTCTTTCTTGCTTTTGTAGTGTACGGGAGTTGTACTACCCGTCACTACAGAAGGGTCACTTGGATGCTGCCGTTCCTCTCATTTATGGGGAGGCTGGTAAAAGTCCTATTTGTAAAATGTAATGCAATTTAATGGTATTTAATTCCCTGTTACTGTGAAATGTGCCATGTGCAGGCCGGCTAGGGATGTAATTCCAGCTCTAGTCACTAGAGGGAGCTAGGTAGCCCTAGTCTATATAAGGCCCAGTCAGGGAAGGAATGCAGCTCAGCTCAGTTCAGTCTACTCCAGGCCATGAGCCTGTGAAGTCTACACCAGGCCCTGGGCCTGGGAAGGAGTGCAGACCCTGGAGTCTGTGAAGGCCACATGTCACAGGCCTAAGCAAGTCAGCAGAAGTCAAGCAGAGGCAATCCCTAGAGCAAGAGGTACTGAAATGTCAAGAGGAGGTACACTGTCTACTGGAGATTCAAGGATATAAGCCAGAAGTAGGGCATTGGGGCCTTGAAGATTAATTGCCAGTCAGGACAAGTCAGGAAGAAAGTAAGGTTCACCTGCATTTCAAAGTCCTGTTATTTTACCCTCTACTTTACCTTGCTGGATGTAAGCCTGCTGTAACTGCGACTGTATAAAAGTCTATTGTCTGCAACAAGAACTGTTGTAAGAGGTTGCCTGCTGTATTTCCACTGTTTTCAGTAAAGTTGGAATTCTGTTTTCAAGCTACAAGTCTGCACCTCTATTATTCCTACTATAAATACGGTGTGCCACCGTTTACTGGCACTGGCGTCACGAAACATCAGGGACTTAGCCATAGGCACGTTAAACTACAACACCAAGGGCACCTCACATTGCACCTGGCTGTGTCCCTTCAAGAACCCAGAGAGTGCCCCAGAGGAACAGCGTGCCGGCCTCTCCATCACTGGCATTCCCCAGGTTAGTCCCACACATTGCTCTGACTTGGGGATGCTACACTTTCACATCATCATAGTCTACTGCAGATGATAGTTCTCTCATGAGCTTCACTAAATCTTTAGTGACTGCAGTACATGTGTCCATGTTCCTTACAATATCCTGGGATGTTGTCGTAGATGACCGCAAGTTGATATACTGTATGCTGCTATAAACTCTGATTCAGATTCTTCCACTGTCTCTACCATATCACTCAAGTTCCCTTTTATACTTTCTTGTTTTAGCTTTCTACAAATGTCTTTAATGTATAATTTCCACTTATGAAACATTCGGGAGAACTTTTTTCCTTTTAGTACTGCTTCTTGCTCCAAATTTTCCAGCATCTTTGGTGTTGGTTTTCTGGCACGTGATGAACGTCTTAGTTCATTTGTTTGGGATATATTTGTTTGAGGCAAGACTAACGCTGCATCAGACTCTTTTACCTCAGGCAGGTTGCCTTGCTCTTCACCTTCTATCCTATCTATCTTTGTATCCTCTAACAGTGGCATGGTAATACTAGGCTCAGACATTTTACTTTAAATGCTATAACAATCAATACAAATAATAAGATGCCTTTCACTTGAAATGCAAAACTGACAAATGCAGAAATAAATGACTTTCACTTTAAATGCAATAGCAATAGATGCAGGCAATAAATGACTTTCACTTTAAATACTTTAGAGTCTGTGTACTACAAACTGTCCTTTGTTTTACTTTAACCCCTTACTGACCAGCGCCGTAATAGTACAGCGCTGACCGGGTCTTTAAAGATGGCGCCTGCTGCGGGTGCCATAGCCGCCTGCTTTTTAGAGCAGACACCCGCGGCTCATGTCCTCAACCAGCAGTAATGCCGATTGCGGACATTTAACCCCACAGATGCCATGGTCAATCCTGACTACGACATCTGAGAGTGCTGAAAACCGAAAGTGAAACCTTTTGGTTGTGCTCCCGCTCCCCCGTGTGGCTATCGGGGGAGCCGGAGTGTGTATGCAGCAGCCCGTGTCTTTATGAATAACACAAGGCTGCTGCATAGTATTTCCTATGGAGCCCTTGCCTGTAATAGGGCTCCATAGAAAACTAGAAAAATGATCATAGATTTCAATGCAAGTGGAATTCCGCTGCTCTAATGTGCCCTTTACTATGCAGATTGAGGAGCGCTATCACTTCGCCCTCTGCGGGCAATAGTTCCACTGTGGCAGGCGCAGCACAATGAAGTTCCTTATGCCCTGTGGCATTAGAAGAATTTTGGTATCTTTGACTTTTCTAGTCTAACCAGACTGTCTATTACTCTGTGATTCCTCTAGCACCGTTCTATGGAAGCAGTAGGTTTAAAGAGCACACCGAATGCTTGAAATAACTTCTATATTAACTTCAACTTTTCCTCTCATATAACTCTGCTGCCTCCGCAGCAGACAGTCCATGTACAAAACACGTGTTGAATAAAGTATCACATAATGGCAGTTCAACTGTTCAATCTTGTCATTCAATGGTGGATTTATTTCTCTCTTCAGTATCTGTACTTTCACTTTAAGTTATTTAAGTACTTTACGATCTCTCTGAGAGGTATATCTGAGGCTTACCCAATAGTTTTACTTGATCTATATGATCTGGTATGAGCAGTTCACAGACTGTACGTAGTTTGCGTAGTTTGGTCGCAATTTGGTATTTGCTATTTGCAATTTGCTATTTGCATACTGTTCATTTAGTGGAACTGCAAGTAAACACATATAACCATGTTGAGGGAAGTGCCCCCGGAAATATATCTGGGCCACCGGCCTGGGTGTAATGTGTGTGTGTGTGTGTATATATATATATACATATAGATATATATATATTGTGGGGAGTCGCTCTGGTAGACAGCGGTGCGGGTGCAGTTTAGAGGCAAAACAAGGAGTCCAGATTGTGCAACAAACAGTGTTTTATTCACACTTGCACACAAAATGAAAAACAGTCTCTTGGTGACAGTTCACACACAACGGAAATAACGTAGCCAAACAAAAACAGTCCAACACAGGTTCAGTCACCTGGGAGGTGTAGGTGCAGGTTCGCACCACGCTGTCGGCCCAGCCGCAGGAGAATCCAGCTTCAGGTAGCCAGGAACAAAATACCTCCTTGCTGAGCTCTTTCCTCCTGGACAGAGAACTCCCAGCCCTGTTAGCAGCTCCAGGATAATCACACTCCCCAGACACAGCTGCTGGCTGCGTTTTATATCCAGCCCAAAACATGGACTGGACCGTGGGAGCAGCCACCCACCCTACTCTTTAGCTGCTCCCAGTAAGAGCCGGCCCGGATCGGCTTTGCAGCCATGCTATTTAACAAAGTCAAACAGCACTAGCTGCTGCAGACAAAAACCCGGCTCTCACCTCACCGAGGCCAGCAACCTCGGTGACACGTACCTGCCATCACATATGACACCTTGCACCTTACCACATACCCCCCTTTGTTCAACCCTGAGGGGTGAACACACGTGAGGCAGTGGACGCGGGACAGGGCATCTGCGTTGCCCTGCAAGCGGCCTGCCCTGTGTTCCACGGAAAACTTGAAATTTTGAAGAGATAGGAACCACCTGGTGACCCGAGCATTCCTCTCCTTGGCCTGACTCATCCATTTGAGGGGGAATGGTCGGTCACCAGACAGAACCTCCTCCCTAACAGGTAGTAGCGGAGAGATTCGAGTGCCCACTTGATAGCCAGGCACTCCCTCTCCACTATACTATACCTGGACTCGGCGGGACTGAGCTTACGGCTCAGGAAGACAACGGGATGTTCTTCCCGTTGACCTCCTGCGACAGTACCGCACCGAGGCCTACCTCCGAGGCGTCGGTCTGTACGACAAACTCCTTGTTGAAGTCGGGTGTCACCAAAACCGGGGACCTACACAGGGCCGACTTCAACGCGGAGAAAGCCTCCTCCGCCTTCTCACTCCAGCTAACCCTCCCAGACTTTCGCCCCTTCAACAGGTCTGTCAATGGCGCTGCTATTGTGGCAAAGTGGGGCACAAACCTCATGTAGTAACCTACAATCCCCAGGAACGACTTTACCTGCCTGGTGGTGACCGGTCGGGGCCAGTTACGAATGGCCTCTACCTTAGTTACCTGAGGTTTGATGACTCCCGCCCAATTACATATCCCAGATATTTTGTCTCCTCTAACCCTATGGAGCACTTCTTTGGGTTAGCGGTCAGTCCGGCTTTCCTCAGGGCATCCACTACCGCCTGCACCTTGGGTAAATGGCTTTCCCAGTCGGTGCTGTGGATGACTACATCATCCAAGTAGGCCGAGGCGTACCGACGATGTGGTCGCAGCACTATGTCCATTAACCTTTGGAAAGTGGCGGGGCGCCATGCAGGCCAAAGGGTAACACCTTGTAGTGATACAGGCCCTGCGGGGTAACAAATGCGGTTTTTCCTTAGCCGACTCCGTTAAGGGTACCTGCCAGTACCCTTTAGTGAGGTCCAGCACAGAAAAATAACGGGCTTGTCCTAAACTTTCAACCAGCTCGTCTACTCGGGGCATGGGATACGCGTCAAACTTGGATACTTCATTTAACTTGCGAAAGTCGTTGCAGAACCGCAACGTCCCATCCGGCTTGGGTATTAGGACTATGGGACTGGCCCACTCACTTTTCGACTCCTCAATGACCTCGAGCTTCAACATTAACTGTACTTCCTCCGCGATGGCCCGTCGCCGAGCCTCGGGTACCCGGTATGGTTTTAACCGGATCTTGGCCTGAGGCTCAGTGACGATGTCATGTTGGATGAGAGACGTGCGGCCAGGGAGGTCCGAGAACACATCCGTGTTCCGACTGATGAACTCCTGACTTCCTGAACTTGTTTGGAAGACAGGCTGTCTGCAATTTTACCGTGGTTACTGCTTCACAGGCCTCGAACTGTGGGGCTGGACCCTTTCACCTAGAAGCCCTGGCCGGGGCTGTGGTCGTCGGCTGTGTCCCTATCTTTCCACGGCTTAAGTAAATTCACGTGGTACACCTGCTCCGGCTTGCGCCGTCCTGGCTGGTGTACTTTGTAATTTACTTCCCTACCTTCTCGATCACCTCATAGGGGCCCTGCCACCTAGCTAGGAATTTGCTGTCAAGGGTGGGTACCAGAACCAAAACCCGATCTCCCGGATTGAAGTCCCGTACCCGAGCCTGACGATTGTACACCCTACTCTGGGCTTGTTGCGCTGCCTCCATATGCTCCCGGACCAGCGGCAACACCCTTTCTATCCGTTCCTGCATCTGGGTGACATACTCAATGACACTTTTGTGGGGGACAGGCTGTTGTTCCCATGCTTCCTTGGCGATATCCAACAGGCCCCGAGGGTGTCTGCCATAAAGCAGTTCGAAGGGCGAGAACCCAGTAGAGGCCTGGGGCACCTCTCGCACTGCGAACATGAGATAGGGCAGAAGCAGATCCCAGTCCTTCCCATCTCTAGACACCACCCTCTTTAACATATTTTTTAGAGTTTGGTTAAACCTCTCCACAAGACCGTCTGTTTGCGGATGGTAAACGGACGTCCGTAACTGCTTTATACGCAACAATTTACACAGTTCCCTCATTACTTTGGACATAAAAGGGGTCCCTTGGTCTGTCAGAACCTCTTTTGGCAGGCCCACACGGGAAAACATCTCCATTAACTCTTTGGCAATGAGCTTAGCTGAGGTATGTCGCAGAGGCACCGCCTCCGGATACCGAGTGGCATAGTCGAGAACTACCAGAATGTGTTGGTGGCCCCTGGCAGACTTTGGTACAGGCCCAATTAAATCCATCGCGATTCGCTCAAACGGTACTTCAATAATTGGCAGAGGTACCAGGGGACTACGGAAATGTGGCTGGGGGCTAGTTATCTGACAGGTCGGACAGGACTTACAATAATTCTCTACCTCCTTGAACACACTGGGCCAATAAAATCGCTGCAGTATGCGGTCCTGGGTTTTCTGCCACCCCAGGTGTCCCCAAGAACATGTTGGTGGGCAAGCTCCATGACAAGCTTGCGATACGCTGTGGGCACCACCAACTGTTCAACAGGTTCGCCTCGGATTTGGTTCACCCGATACAACATATCCTGCAGAACAATAAACCGTGGGAACATTAATTCAGCCCCTGGTTTCTGGGGTTTCCCATCAATTTCCAGCACATTCTCCCAGGCCCTGGTTAGGGTTTGGTCCCGGTGTTGTGCGGTCCCAAAATTTTCCCGGAGACATTGAGGTCTGCCAACTCAGGTCCCGGTGGCAAGTCCTCCGTGTCTCCCACCATTACACTCAGTGGGGTTGTCTCCCCCTCTACCGCTGGAGCAGTGGTCACCCCTACCGCCGGCCCTTCAGACTCGGGCTCCCAGGGTTCTGGCCTTCCAGCGGTATCAGGCCACTCTACTAGGGTCACCCCTGTCTCGGGTCCCTCAGATACCTTTATTGCCGGCCACAGCGCCGGAAAACCGGGAAGTCCCTCCCAAGTATTAGTTCGTGTGGGAGTTTAGTAGCGACAGCCACCTCGTGGGTCCACCTACCAGCCGCTGTGGACAAAGTCACTAGTGCAGTGGGATAGTCTTTCAGGTCTCCGTGGATGCACAGGACCCCGACTTTACGGCCAGTATACTCCGCAGGCCGTACAAGTGCAGCCCTTACCAGGGAGACTAAACTCCCGGAGTCCAGCAGAGCCACCGCCAGAGAGTCTCCCACCTCTACCTGACACAGGTGGTTATGGTCCTGCACCTCACGGGTGCCAGTTGCGCACAGCTTCCGTGCATACAGGGAGTGACGACCCCGTAGTTCATATCCATCGGCTCATCCCGATGCGGACAGTCGGCCCTGATGTGGCCTGGCTCCTGACACCTCCAGCATACCACGGGAGGCGGACTCGCAGGGGGTATATTCCGGGCAGGCCGCTCTGTCGCCGGACGTCGGAACTGGGGCAGAGGCCTCCTGGGTTTGACTGACCCCTTCCCGCAAGAGTCCCCTGCAGGTTTCTGGTGGCCTCGTAGCGCTCCACCAGGTCGACCATCTCCAGGGCATTGGTGGGCGATACCTGGCCGATCCAGTGCTGGAGGGGATAAGGCAGGGCCCTCCAAAAGATGTCCGCCAACAGTCGATCCAGCATGGCAGTGGGACTTAGTAGATCGGGCTGCAGCCACTTTTGCAGCCTGTGCAGCAGATCGTAGAACTGCGGCCTAGCGGGTTCAGTCGTTTTAAAGTCCCACTGGTGGACTCTTTGGGCGCGGACCAGCACGTTCACGCCCAGTCTGGCTAGGACCTCTCCTTTCACAGTGTCATAATCTGCCGCTTGGTCATCCGACAAGTCGAAAAACACCTGCTGGGGTCCGGAAGCCAGGAGCGGAGCGACCACCTCAGCCCACTGGTCACGGGGTAACTTTTCCCTCACGGCGACCTTCTCAAAAACCGCCAGGTACGTCTCAACGTCGTCTGCGGGGTCATTTTGGGATCGCCGCACGGACCGCTTTCCGGGCATCTTGGACGTGGTGGGACGCTCCTGCCGCCTGTAACGCCATCACATGTTGTAGCAGTAGTTCGTTGGTCTCCCGCTGCTGCACGTTAGCCTCTATGAGAGCCTTCACAGCAGCCTCCATGTTGCCAGAAACTCCTGCTTGCAGCTTTGCTGGCTTAATATATTCCATACACTTTAGAAAAACAAAACTTCGGCGTTCACGCCAGCCTCACTGCGCATGCCTGCATCCGACACCAAATGTGGGGAGTCGCTCTGGTAGACAGCGGTGCGGGTGCAGTTTAGAGGCAAAACAAGGAGTCCAGATTGTGCAACAAACAGTGTTTTATTCACACTTGCACACAAAATGAAAAACAGTCTCTTGGTGACAGTTCACACACAACGGAAATAACGTAGCCAAACAAAAACAGTCCAACACAGGTTCAGTCACCTGGGAGGTGTAGGTGCAGGTTCGCACCACGCTGTCGGCCCAGCCGCAGGAGAATCCAGCTTCAGGTAGCCAGGAACAAAATACCTCCTTGCTGAGCTCTTTCCTCCTGGACAGAGAACTCCCAGCCCTGTTAGCAGCTCCAGGATAATCACACTCCCCAGACACAGCTGCTGGCTGCGTTTTATATCCAGCCCAAAACATGGACTGGACCGTGGGGAGCAGCCACCCACCCTACTCTTTAGCTGCTCCCAGTAAGAGCCGGCCCGGATCGGCTTTGCAGCCATGCTATTTAACAAAGTCAAACAGCACTAGCTGCTGCAGACAAAAACCCGGCTCTCACCTCACCGAGGCCAGCAACCTCGGTGACACGTACCTGCCATCACATATGACACCTTGCACCTTACCACAATATATATATATATATATATACATAATGGATGTTTTCATGTGTATGGATGTGCCCCAAGCATCCATATAGATGTATGCTCCCAGAATATGTATATACTGGATATATACACCTGTATGGATGTGCCCCAAGCATCCATATGCGTGTATACTCCCAAATTAATATCTATTTAATGTATACAGGTATATGGATGTGCCCCAAGTATCCATATATATGTATCTCATGTCCCCTGGTTCACCTGAAGCCATATGTATCAGACTTGTCAGAGGAGAAGTCTGTGATTGCGACCCCCTGAGAGAGAGCTATCCCTTACAATTGGTGGAGGATGCGGGAAGTGTTCATGAAAAAAGGGCACCTGCAGGTTGCTAAGGGCATGTGTCCATGCTAAAAGGGCACAATATTTTGCTAGGGGCAACAAAATTAAAAGGCAAAGTGTCACTAGGGGCGACGGTACGTCAAAAGAGCATGTGCTGCTGAAGGTTGAATTAGAGAAATCTAAAGGACCGGAAACCAAATGTCTGGATAAAGATGTTTTTGCAAATCTGAACACTTTTTTGCTATATTGCAAGGAAATCTTGCAGTGATTTATAGGGCCGGAAGACCAAGTGAAAGAGACCTGTGGAGAAAAACATATTTTGGGTCACTATGAAATCCTATGTGGAAGTTTCTGCTGCTTGGTGGAGCCCATCAGGTGCAACAAAGTATTGCTGGGAGTGTTGCCAGATGGAGAACTGTGCAATGGAGGATTGTTTGATCAGGAGATCTGATAAAACATTTGAGAGGTCCTGCGAGCTGCTGATTGGGGGAATCCCGTTGGGGGTCATTTTAGATTCCCGGCAACAAGTGTCTTGGGTCATTCCCGACGTTCTGGACTTTCTGAAGAGGGGGTCAGAGACAGATACCACTGTGTCTCTGACCTTTGTAATGCACTATGGCTCTGTACAGTGGGAGCTCTTGAAATGTAAGACCCTGGAGGTGGAATTCATACTGTGCAGAGACTTTCCGTTGGTTTGGCAGATATGGAGCGGAGAAAGTGCTTCAAATTATGCTGCTGGAGAATCTAAGGAAAAGTCTTCAGCAGAATGTATGACTCGTTGGCTTGAGAAGGAAGACTGGATTCAAGACCAGGGTGTTTCCCATGGCAACGACTGCACTGAGGAGCCTGTATGTGATCTTGTGACCAGGAATCAAGGGCTGGAGGTTCCTAACATCCAGGAGGAGGATGATGACCACTGTGGAGATGTATGTATAGCACTTGGGAGAGACGATCCCATGACGTCTGTGGTAGTGTTGATCGCAAATTTTTATCGCAAATATCGGCACTTCGAGAATTCACGAAGATGTAGAATATAGTGCTATATATTCGTAATCGCGAATATTCTAGATTTTTTTTTCATCAGTAACCTCCCTTTTTGCTTGAGGGCCAATGAGAAGGCTGCAATATCTTTGTCAGAGCTTAGCAACATCCATAGTAACCAATAGGAAAGTTGCCTACTAGTGTTGGAAGCGAATATTCACATTTTAATCACGAATATCGCGACTTCGAGAATTTGAGATTGAGAATTTGTCGCAACCAATTCCCACTGAGGTAAACAGCCAGTCAGGCACCTGAACAGAAGGCTGACTCCCATAAAATACAAGTTGTGGGGTACAAAACTGATTTTTGTGACAAACCAAGCTCTGCTGGCTTGGGTGTGGCAGAATAAAGGGAAAAGTGTGACACTGGCCACATCTTCCGGAGGACACGGTGCGATGTGGAAAATGCTCAGACCTCCGATTTGATGAAGAGGGAGGGAAGGGGGATATGTGGTGATGTGTACAGTATAAGTGCTGGGAGGAGTATATATCCCACCCAGATACCTCAGCTGGGTGAGATAACTGAAATCCAGAAAGCTGCAGTGGTTTCAGCAAAGTGTAGTTTGCTGAGACAGTTTTGTCTAGATGTTGTTCTGGGATGGATTTTATGTGGACTGGGGGATAGGTTTGGTAGTAGGATCTTCCAGTCCACACCCTTCCACTACATATATGAAAAGCAATGGAGCGGGGCGCAGCCGCAGCGAAATGCGTCTTGACTCTGGTGGAAGGCAGTCGCATATGGGGTTAATTTTAGTGTTGGTTGGAGCAGGGAGGGGCGAGAAGTAGGGGGGGAGGGAGCGGGTTTTCGTGCCAGGTATATAAGGCAGGACAGGGAGGGGCTTATTGTGGCTTAGGACGTGGTGCAGACATTACTCGCCCACGCACCCGTGTTTTATTTTCAACTGTGTAGTTTTGGGTTGGGTTTGTCATAGCAGGCAGGTAAAAGGGGGATCCTTGGAGGAAAACCTTGGAATAGGTGCATGGCTCTCTCTCTCTTTTTTGGCTTGCATCTAGGAGGTTTGTGGTGAATGGAAAACTGGGGGATCCTGTTTGGGCTAATAGCCCTACAGGGGTATAATTGCAAGGAGTTGGTGCCCTTGGGTCGGAGAGTGCGGCCGAGGGTAAAGTTGGATTAAAATTCTGGATCATATGGGGAGGTTCGCGAGTGGCGAATATAATTTAACGCGAATTGCCTTCTAGGATCCCTTCGTGTCATAGATTACATGTTGGATTAATGTTAACAATATTACAAGGTATATATATGTACAATTTTTTGGTAATAGTGGGATTGTTAATAAATTGCCACTACGCCCTTTAACACCAAGTCAGGCTGATGAGTCGTTATTGGAGTCAACGTTACAAGCCAGAGAATCTTCCATCCCATGGAGTCATGTCTTTTGCCAGAGTTGATCGCAGGTGAGGCCTGCTGCTTTAATCAAGGAGAGATAAAACAACCCTCTCTGTATGACTTGGAGGGAGAAAGGCTGAGGAAGCCTGAGAGGCTCTCTGTGGTCTCAGCTAGGAGGGCTAAGGGGCCACAAGGCTTTGTAAATCCTGAATTTTGGGGGGTTCAGTGACGCCTACGGAAAGAGGGTCTCACGGTCAGAGTCAGGAGGGTGATGGTGTGGTCGCAGGGGGGCTGCTGGACTGTATATGGCTGAGGAAGCTGGAACTAATCCCGTGTGTGAACGGCGCTCTATAGGTGAGGTAGAGACAACACATGTATTAGGTAGAGCCCAGACAGCAGGTGTTTATTTTTGATGTTTATGTGTGTGATGGTGCTGAAGTGCAGAAATAAAGCCCTTTTGGACTTGAACCCCGTTGTCAGGAGAAGTCTGTAATTGCGACCCCATAAGAGAGAGCGATCCCTTACAATAGATCATCACAATACTTTAGTAAGTGGCTTGTTTTAACTTTCTCTACATGATAAATGATATTTTATGAAGTGACACAACCCCTTTAACAGAAACAGATATATTGATGCACTGAAATGCCCAATTACAAATGTTAGATAAATTGGAGCTGTTTTTTTTTTTTAGAAATAAATGGGGCATTTGCTCGGCTTTTGCATGAGAATCTATATTATTGATGCTGGAGGTGCTTTAATAAGTCTATGAACTGTAAAAACTAGATATTTTTATAAAAAAAGGCTGGCACCATTTACAGAAAGAATTGGATTTTTGCAGGATTTTTAATGCATATTTTAACTTGCCGGCAACTATAAAAAAAAAAAAAAACACTAAACTCTTTAAGTGACCACTCCATCACTCTCTCTGCTTTCCATAATAAAACCCTACATATATCCTAATATCCTCTTTATATTCTTTCTATAACATCTAACATATTTTTCGGACTATAATACGCACCCAGGATTTAGAGGAGGAAAATAATAATTAAAAAAATATATTTTTCATCAGACCTCAGATGACCCCCAAATCAGACTCTCATTCTTCATCAGACCCCAAAATCAGATCCCAAGCTCAGATCAGCTTCAGATCAGACCCCTAACCTCAACCAGCCTCAGATCAGACCCCCATCAGCCTCAGATCAGACCCCCATCAGCCTTAAAAACAGACTCACTGTTCCCTGCTCTTCTTTCAGTCTATGCTGCACTGTGACCTGATGTTGCACTTCATCAGGTAATAGTACATGCCTACATCCAGTACATCCTAACACTGCACTCAGTCAGAACAGAGTACAGAGAGGGACCCAGAAGAAGCCCAGGGAGGGTGAGTAGAGCCAGCGCGTCGCTTCCCTCACCGCTCCCCACGCTTTCTGAATGCTAATGACTGCTTCCATAATGAAAGTGGTCATTACATTAGCATTCGGGCTATAAAATGCACTGCCACTTTTCCCTTACTTTTGGTGGAAAAAAGTGCGTCTTTTAGTCTGAAAAAATATGGTAGATTGCCAGCTTGTGTCTGCAACTGCTTTTTGGTAGACACAGAGAACACATGTACTATCAGATTGCAGGCTAGACCAAGAATGGCGTTTCTCCCTTCTGAGTAATAATATTGCTCCCTCATTAGCTGACAGGCCCCTTCCCTCACTGTGTCATCCTTCATCATCATCCATCCTCCTAATTTCCCCAACAATTTCCACAGAAAAATGGTGCTGGCGTTATTTATGCACAATTTGTTTGGCTGATGGATCTTTGTGACATTTATAATGAATTTAATTGATTCACAATAGATTCCATCATCTCTAATAAGGGAGGGATCACCAAAATCAACCATATCTAAGTTTGGTTCAGTTGAAACAGAGGAGGTCCTTGAGTTGTGCTTTTAAGGGTTCAGCTACTGTTCTGCCCAGCAGGGTTAGAAAATGATTCTATTTCATTCTGCCAGGGTTTTGGTATTTCTCACCATCTAGCGGTGTTCAGTTGTATTACACTTTGTTTTTTCTGTTACAAAGACTGCTGCCTTGTGGGTGGTGCAATGCATTGTGGGAGTAAAAATAATCCTGGGAAAGAGAAGTCTCCAGTCACCAAGACACATCAGCAGAGCTGTCCTTCTGCATATCTCCTTCTCAAACTCCACCATCCTTGCAACTGCATATCTGGTGAGAGATGTACCTTTGTTTCAGGGATATTATGTTATGCAGAGCTGTTCAGTCAGTTGTAATTGTTACTCAGGGAGTTGTTACTACTGTTAGTTAGACATGTTGTCTTATGTATAGGCAGCCATGTTACCATGTGCTTCAGTGTTATGCATATGTTACAGTACATGCTATTTTATACCTTGCGGCCCAACGAAGCGCCAGTGGACTGCGAAATGGCCGTCGCCGTTATCCAGTCACATTCATAGCGCGTCCGCCCCAAGCCCTCTTGGTGTTTTCATTTATGGAGTAATAAAGCATGAAGCATTTTTGAAACATGGTGAGTGCCGCTTTTTCATTTTCTATTGTGGAGAAGATACCGATGTGACTATTCTATACGTTATTCTTATACATGATATTTGTATTCTTCTAGTTTTGTATTCTTGTACAGTCTCTCACTCACGCACATCGCTCAGAGAGTACAACCTGTTGACGAATAAACCAATTAGACTACATAGAACAGTCCTTTTATTTGGAAGACAGGAATGGTTTATGCTGAATGTCAGACTGCACACTGTATGAACGTGTATGAAGACAGAACAGTAAAACAGATGCTAGTCACCAGTGTTGTGGCAGACCAGGAGTCAGTCACTTGATGAATGATGATCGATGCCTCGTGTTCAGGGTTCAGGGTTGACAAATATTTCAATAGTGGCTTCTGATTCGTACATTCATAGTACTTCTGATTGGTCAGAACTGAAACCATTCTTTTATTGGTTAATTACCTTATGAATTTAATATTTTCTGCTGACGACTTAAATTATTAGACTATGTTTTTTATTTATTTTTCTAACAAGAAATGCATATTCAGCTTTAGCATGTACACAAGCTTATCTTAACTTACCACTAGAGTTGAGCGGACACCTGGAAGTTCGGGTTCGCTGGGTTCGGGCCGAACGTCGCTGCAAAATTCGGGTTCGGGACCCGACCCCAAATCCGAACCCCAGTGAAGTCAATGGGGTCCCGAACTTTGGGGCATTAAAATGTCTCTAAAAAAGTCAATGAAAGGGCTAGATGGCTGCAAAAGGAAGCTAAATAGGGATAAGAACAGGACAATGGCCGTGCAAACAAATGTGGATAGGGAAATTACTTAAAATAACATAAAATACATACAACTAGGAAGAGGAGGAGGTCCATATGGAGTAGGTGGTTGAGGAGGCGGTGGAAGGGGCGGTGTAGCTGGAAGCGGTGATGGAAGAGGTAGTTGCCAACACAGTGTTTTGTTTTTGGGTTTGTTTATTTATTTTAAAAAATTTGGGTAGACGCCAAAACTTTAGGAAATATAGAAAAGAAATCAAAGCAAAAGTGCGCTGGAGTATAAAAAAGGCTGGGTGAGGCCGGCATACATGTCTATTCTGCACAAGGTACAGACAAGTTCTGTGAGATCCATGCCTGGTTCATTTGCTGTGGACAGGCGGCTGCACTTGTCTGTGATAACGCTCCCTGCCATGCTAAAAACATGTTCAGACAATACACTGGCTGCAGGGCAGGCCAGCACCTCCAAGGCGTAAAGGGCAAGCTCAGGCCATGTGCCCAATTTGGAGACCCAGAAGTTGAATGGGACAGTCAGTACCCATCAGTCAGTACATGTAGGCATGTACACACATACTGTTCCACCATATTGCTGAAATGCTGCCTCCTGCTAAGACGTTCCATATCAGCTGACGGTGCTGGTTGTTAAGGCATGGTGACAAAGCTTTTCCACTGTTCGGCCATGCTAACCCTGCCTTCTGAGATGCTGGTGGTGCCCCAGCTGCATTGTCGACTTTTTCCTCCTCCTCTGCCTTCGCCTTTGACTTTCACTGAAGCCCTGGTGTCAGGTGGGAATGCCATCAGCAGCGCGTCTACCAGCATGGGGACCAGCAGGTTGGCCACCCAGTAATCAGCACTGGTTAGAATGTGGGCAACTTGGCGGTCGTTGCGCAGGCACTTCAGCATGTAGTCGCTCGTGTGTCACAGGCTTCCCAGAGGCAACGACAAGCTGTCCTCTGTCGGAGGTGTATCGTCTGTGTCCCCTGCTGTGAACCCAGTTCCTCCTCCTCCTCTTCTAGAACTGTGCCCTGGCTGGACAATTGTGTACCTGGCCTATGTTGGTGCAGGAACCCACCCTCCGAGCCACTTGTGAATGACTGGCCTGATAACCATGGAAATGATCCCTCTTCCTCCTCCTCTTCCTCCTGGGCCACATTCTCTTTCATCATTGCCCGAAGCTTTTTTCAAGGAGATATAGAAGTGGGATAGTAACGCTGATCACGGAGTAATCGGCCATGTTGGTGGAGTACTCAAAGCAGCGCAACATGGCACACAGGTCTTGGCCCACTCATTGGCGGTGAAGTGGTGCTGTTCCACAGAGCGACTCACCCGTGCGTGCTGCAGTTGAAACTCCACTATCGCATGTGCAAAGTGGAGTTCCACCTTGTGGTCACGTCGCATATGAGGCAGTGAGTGGGAAGGCCAAAGTTACGCTGCAGCGCAGAAAGGTGAGCAGCAGCAGAGTGAGAACACTGAAAGTGTGCACAGATGGCCCGCACTTTCTGCAGCAGCTCTGACATGTCGGGGTAGTTTTTCAGGAATTTCTGCACCATCAAATTCAGCACATGCGCCAGGCAAGGGATGTGCGTCAAACCAGCTAGGCCGAGAGCTGCTACGAGATTTCGCCCATTATCGCACACCACCAGGCCGGGCTTGAGGCTCAGTGGCACCAACCACTCATCGGTCTGTTGTTCCATGCAAAGAACATGAGTTTCAAAACAGCCTGCTGTCGTTTCCCCCTGGCTGCGCTGAAGTTGGTGGTGAAGGTGTTTCGCTGACTGGATGAGGAGCTGGTAGAGGCGAAAGCGGAGTAGGAGGAGGAGGCAACAGGAGGCAAAGAGAAATGCCCTGCAATCCTCGGTGGTGAAAGGACTTGCACCAAACTGCTATCCGCCTCAGGCCCAGCCGCCACTGCATTTACCCAGTGTGCTGTTAGGGAGATACACAGCCAATGAACAAGGCATGGATCCCACAGGACTTGTCTGTACCTGCCCGTGCTAACTGGTGGTTATGTGGGCCTTGCCACAGATGGCATTGCGCAGTGCACACCTGATTTTGTCCGCCACTTGGTTGTGCATGGAAGGGATGGCTCGCCTCGAAAAGTAGTGGCGGCTGGGAACCGCATACTGTGGGACAGCCACCGCCATAAGGTTTTTAAAAGTGTCCGTCTCCACCAGACAGAATGACAGCATTTCAAAGGCCAGGAATTTTGAAATGCTGGTGTAGTGTACGGGAGCTGTAATGCCCGTCACTACAGAAGGGTCACTTGTGTGTTGTTGTTCCCCTCAAGAGTTGAGGAGATTGGTGTAATACATCTTCATGTAATACAATACTGTGTATTTCCCTGTTACTGTGAAATGTGCCATGTGCAGGCCTGCTAGGGGTGTCATTCCAGCTCTAGACACTAGAGGGAGCTAGGGAGCCCTAGTTTATATAAGGCCCAGTCAGGGGAAAGAAAGGCAGATTAGACTGTGTTTAAGCTAAGTGCAGGCCATGAGTCTGTGAAGTCCAGCTCAGGCCTTGAGCCTGTGAAGGCAAGGCCCAGGCCTTGTACCCGCTGAAGTCAGCCCAGGCCCTATCGCCTGTGGGGGTCCAGCCTAGGAAGAATTGTTCCCTAGGAGGAGCAGTCCAGACCCTAGTACTAGTGGAGAAGAGTTGCCTCCTTAGTCAAGCTGCAAGCAGGACAAGTATCCCTGGAGAGAGAGGACAGTTGCCTGAAGTTTCTGGAGCTGTACCTGATAACTGTACATCTGTCTGCAACTACGTTAAGTAAAGTTATCCCGTTATTTAAAGATACAGAGACTCCTCAATTATTCCACCTATCACTGCACGGTGTGCCACCGTTCAATTGGCACTGGCGTCACGTACATTACCAATCACTACCTGCCCTTGCAGAGAGTCAGCTGTCTCAGGTTAGTGGTCACCATTGCACTACAACATTCAGGAACACTATTAACCCTAACTTGAGTACGCTGCACCTCTCTTTTGGCGTCACGAACAGGATGCGCACGCTTTCTAGTGCAAGAAGCGTGAACTTTGTGCCTTATCCAGTTTGCCCTGTGACCAATGTGACAAATTGCCTGTTTATTTGAAGTGGACTTTGTGGACTGAAAAACATACAAAAAGTGTCCCTAAAACCTCTAAAAAGCGCTGTGCTGTGTTGCGCTATCGAGAGGAAGAGAATCGCCACATCAAAGTGTGTTTTTATGGACTTTTCATCATCCTGCTTGCTGTCACTGAATAGCTGCATCATGGCACCCAAGATGGCCGCCGGCGCCGTTGGACTTCTTTCTGCGCCATCACTGTCCTCAGTGGCGCGAAGATTTGGCGCCAAGACCCTCCAAGAGGGAGGAGAAAACTGTCCCGGGATGCCGCCCCTGTATGTGGACTACAATGTGAGCACCGCCTACCCGATTGCGAAGTATCTAGGGGGCGGGTCCAATGCAGGGCGAGGCCTCCTGAAGCAGTGGGAGGCCCTGAAAGATGCGGTACATGCTGCCCGGCGGAGTGATACGGAGCTGTTAAAGAAAGGTGACGAGACTTCCCCCGTCCCTGCTGCGACTGAACCGGAATCCAGCTGTGGGAACGACGCGCTGGAAGAACAGATCGCAACAGACCTTGATGGCCTGCGCCAAGTTGCAGCATCCCGTCCAGCGGAGCCAGCAATACCCTACAGACCGGAGCTCAGCTATGCATGTTGCCGCCGAAGAGTTGCCTGCCTTAAAGAGGAAGCTGAGCTGGTTGTGACCCCGGGGAGTTCGGTGCCTGTTATCGTTTTCCATCCGGATGGCACCCAGCTGTGGCCTGCTCCGCATGATCAGCAGGCGCAGGAGCCACCCGTGTCACCCACAGAGGAGCGAGAAGAATTTGACACGTACCTGTGAGTAGGCCTGCTAGGCCATTTTGCTCATCGTCACAGGGACATTATACTTGTTGCAGGAGCTGTCCCTTATGTTTGTCAGGCTGGTGGAGCTTGCTGCCAGTTCCCCACGGCCGGTGGCATCTTTGTTGAAAATTCAGTAGCCACTGTGAACCACTGCTCCCAGCCTGCCCTTTACTGTTTTCAGGACATCCTGCCTGTTGAAGTACATTTTTCAGCTAAATCCAAGTTGTGCTTTTGTTTGCACCTTATCCCCTTTTTAACCCCCATTTCAGGTTGAAAAGGGCTTTTATGTCAGCACTTTAAGAGTACGCAGGACTTGCCAGGAGGGTGTTTCCCTGGTATTGTCAGAGTCCTGTATTGTTATATTATATGTGTGCTGCTGACCGTATTTATTGCTCAACAACTTTTATCCAAGTCTATGTGCCCAGAGAAGGACTTCCTATGTGACAGCCTCTGAGATATTGCTCTTATTATGGACCTATCGTTACTCAGTCATGGACTATCCTGGTATTCCCTAACATCCGCTGTGCCAGGTCAGCGCCCCAGTTCCATTCATTATCCTGAAGGAAGAGAACGACGCCCCTTGTCACTGCACTTCTCCTTTGCCAGCTGGACCTGATAATAATTGTCAATGCAGATGAAATTGGTACCACTGTGTATGTATGCCTGCATGTTCCTTTTCTCTTTCAGGTGAAAATTCCAGACGGGCGGGGCCCTGTTGGAGTACGAGGTCGTACTCAGCTTAAAGCAGCGGGGTATGTAGTGTACGGGAGCTGTAATGCCCGTCACTACAGAAGGGTCACTTGTGTGTTGTTGTTCCCCTCAAAAGTTGAGGAGATTGGTGTAATACATCTTCATGTAATGCAATACTGTGTATTTCCCTGTTACTGTGAAATGTGCCATGTGCAAGCCTGCTAGGGGTGTCATTCCAGCTTTAGACACTAGAGGGAGCTAGGGAGCCCTAGTTTATATAAGGCCCAGTCAGGGGAAGAAAAGGCAGATTAGACTGAGTCTAAGTGAAGTGCAGGCCATGAGCCTGTGAAGTCCAGCTCAGGCCTTGAGCCTGTGAAGGCAAGGCCCAGGCCTTGTACCCGCTGAAGTCAGCCCAGGCCCTATCGCCTGTGGGGGTCCAGCCTATGAAGAATTGTGCCCTAGGAGGAGCAGTCCAGACCCTAGTACTAGTGGAGAAGAGTTGCCTCCTTAGTCAAGCTGCAAGCAGGACAAGTATCCCTGGAGAGAGAGGACAGTTGCCTGAAGTTTCTGGAGCTGTACCTGATAACTGTACATCTGTCTGCAACTACGTTAAGTAAAGTTATCCCGTTATTTAAAGATACAGAGACTCCTCAATTATTCCACCTATCACTGCACGGTGTGCCACCGTTCAATTGGCACTGGCATCACGAACATTACCAATCACTACCTGCCCTTGCAGAGAGTCAGCTGTCTCAGGTTAGTGGTCACCATTGCACTACAACATTCAGGAACACTATTAACCCTAACTTGAGTACGCTGCACTGGCATTCAGGGCCAGGGATCGTGGGTGGGTAGGGGTACTTCCTCTTTCTCTCCAGTGTTTGGGAGATGGACAGCTGAATGCTTCCATGGGACATGGTGGAGATGCTTGGTGACGCAGGTGGTGGCGTTGCTGCCACATCCTCTGTTTGTTGGGTGGCAGGTACCACTGTCACTCAAGAGGGGGAGGAAGAGGCCGAGACCGCAGCATGAGAGGGAGCAGGAGGAGCTTGAGACCTTTCTTGGTTTTTGAGGTGTTTACTCCACTGCAGCTCATGCTTTGCATTTAGATGCCTGGTCATGCAGGTTGTGCTCAGGTTTAGAACGTTTATGCCTCGCTTCAGGCTCTGATTGCACAGTGTGCAAACTACTCATGTCTTGTCATCAGCACATTGTCTGAAGAACTGCCATGCCAGGGAACTCCTTGGAGCTGGCTTTGGTGTGCTCAGTCCCTGGGTGTGGTGGGCAGTAGCAGGCGTACCGTCTAGGGAATGGCCACTCTGCTTTTGCACCCTGCTCCCTCTTTTCCTGTGCGGCAGGCACTGTGTGACCACCACCTCTTCCTCCGAACTGTACATGTCACTCGCATGACCTTGATTCCATGTGGGGTATAGGACCTCATCATCCTCCCCATCATCTTTCACCCACTCTTCACCCCTGCCTTCCTTGTCTGCCTGCACACTGCAAAAAGGCGCAGCAGTTGGCACCTGTGTTTCGTCATCTTCAGAGACGTGCTGCAGTGGTCCTACTATGTCCACATCCTGAAACATAAGTGGTTGGGTATCGGTGCACTCAATCTCTTCCACTTCTGGGGCAGGGCTATGTGGACAGCCCACGGAAACTCTACCAGCAGAGTCATCAAAAAGCATAAGAGACTGCTGCATGACTTGGGGCTCAGACAGCTTGGCTGATTTGCAAGAGGTTGAGGTGAAAGACCGATGCTCATGGGCTGCAGGTGCCAACCCTGAGCTTTCAGCAGGGGACTGGGTGGGAATCAATGTGAAGGAATTGGAGGCACTGTCAGCCACCCAATCTACTATCGCCTGTACGTGTTTTGGCCTCAGTGGGATTCGGGCCTACAAAATAACGCTGAACGTTCTGTCGCCTACGCGCACCTGAGGAAGGTGTTTCATTTGGCAGTGTAGCTGGAACAGATCGACCACATCCTCTACCTGCAACAGGAGCTCCACCAACACCAGCAGTACCACGACCAGGGCCACGTCCCTTATTTGACACTCTCCTCATTCTTCTCGGTCACCCAACAAAGTAACAGAGGAATGTAATAAAATTATTTCCCTGTCAGGTATGCCGTGCCAGTGTCATTAAGAGAAAAGATTGGTTTAGGTCAAACAACAATGTGACAGATGAATTTAAAAGAACTATTTTCACTGTCAGGTATGCAGTGCAGGTTGCAGGGGTACTTGACCGCCAAAAAAAGGGAATGTGTCCCCAAAAAATCTAACAAATGAATTTACTGAATCGATTTCACTGTCAGATATGCAGCACAGGGGTACTTTACAGAAAAATATGTGAATATTTCACCCCCTGGGGCCCTGAACTCGTATACAGATTACCTATATTATTTTCCCTTCCCCTGGCACATATGCAGTGCAGGTGCACCTAAAAAATGGGTATATGTCGCCCACTGAACTACAAGAACAGGATTAAATTATTGTCCCTGACACATATGCAGGTGAAAGTGCACTGCAGTTGCATAAAATGGCTGCCGATGCCCACCTTAAAACTTATTTTTCTTGTCACTGGGCTCAGGGCAGGGTACAAAAATGTTGCATTACACCAACAAAAAAAATCGCTGTAGATTGCAGACTTAACACCAAGTTCTGATCAGATTCTTTCCCAATCTCTCCCTCACAGCAGCAGCATCCTATCCCTATACTAGTAAGAGCTGACGTGACGTGATGTGCGGCGCTACGTGACTCTAGCTTATATAGAGGCTGGGTCACATGCTGCACTGGCCAATCACAGCCATGCCATTAGTAGGCATGGCTGTGATGGCTTCTAAGGGCACACATCTTAAACGCTTGCTGATTGGCTGCCCTGCAGCCTTTCAAGAAGCTTTATTAATCAGCTGAACACCGAACTCGAACTTTTACGGAAAAGTTTGGGTTCGGGTCTGGGTACAAAAAACCCTAATGTCCGGTACGAACCCGAACTTTACAGTTCGAGTTCGCTCAACACTACTTACCACACATTGTTTTTCAGCTACTAGCCAGCGCCATTTTCTATCGCACACAGAGAAATGGAAATATAAAAAGTCTTTATAATATCCACTTTCAGAAAAGCTGGATAATTTCCTTAACACCAGCGATAGTGGATGTGACTATACGGAGCTGCCATCAGCCACGCGGTCCTGCGTGTACGATTGCAGCGGCTGCCATACAGTCACAAGAAGCGAGAGTGCAGCCCCCAGCAAGTGCAGCATGATCCAGACCACCCTGAAGTCCGTCTCTACATAGACTGTGTCTGGCCAGAGACATTAAGCAGCCAGCAAAAGGCACACAATGTCCGCTAGCCAAGCATCATCATACAGGACCAGGTCACGAGCAAGCTGCTCTAGAAAGTCCTCAATAAAAGAAATGGCTGCTCTCGCCCGTGCAAAAGCTGAGGCTGCAAAAGTGAAGTCTTCCTTTGCTGCACAAGAGAAGCAACTAAAAGAGACAGCACGCCTTCAATCATCACTGCAAGTGTCACTGGAAAAGGAGAGGGCATGCCTGCAAGCGTCACTGGAAAAACTCGCAGCAGAGAAAGAAGCGGCTGCCGCAATAGACATAGCAGAGTTCCTAGAAGCCATGGAGTTCCCCGGATCCAAGAAACATAGCAAAATACTTGGAGCAGACCTAGATCAACAAGATCCAGCACAGCGCAACTCAGAATATGTCCATCAGCATCCCAAGACAGATGACAACTATGATCCAGTATATCAGGCAGCTTATACAGCGTGTCAAAGATCCTACTTTGAACCACAGTACCTCCAGCAGGACGGTATGCGACAATACAATGCTGACCACAAGTTTTACCGCACACTTGTACAATGCGCATCGTGCAGGGAGTACAACCTGTTGACCAATAAACAAGTTAGACAAAAAAGAACAGTCCTCCTATTTGGAAGACAGGAATGGTTTATACCGAAGGTCAGACTGCACACTGTGTGAATTTGTATGAAGACAGAACAGCTACATTGTGTTTTTGGTCCCGTGACCCCAAAGTTCGCAGTGTAGCGGTGTAACCATAGAAATGAATGGGGTTGCAGCACAACTTGCACATTTGAGGCAACTGAGACCCTAGAATTGCTAAAAAACAAACAAAAAAAAAAAAAAAAACAGCAGTGTTGGAACACATGTGACCCCATTCAATTCTATGCTTTCCCCTACTGTTCTGTGACTCCACTGTGATCCTTGGGTGTAATAGTTGTTGCATGACCAAGATCGCCATGAACCCTAAGACAGATGCTAAAATTTGCCTGTATTAAGGGCTCTGTCTCCCATCGGCAGCCCATAAATGAGAATGCGGGGTGCCGATGTGTGTACACTAGGCCCCAGGCCTTCCTCTAGAACTTCCCAGCAGGCTGTACTAGTCAATCTCAGTATAGCACTGACATGAAAATACAATGCATTATTGAAATAGTATATTGTATTTTAGAAGTGAACAAAACATTGCCTATTATAGTCCCTTTGTGTGACTATTAAATGGTTAAAAAAGTTAAAAAAAATTTAATAATTCAATAAAAAATTCTAATAAAAAATACACTTTTTTCTATTGCAAAAATAAAATCTCCTCCACATATTTGATATCGCACATCCGTAATGACCCATATTATGCAGTTATCAGGTAATTTATACCGTACAGTGAACGTTGTAAATAAAACAACAAAAAATGCCAGAATTGCTACTTTTTGCTTATTTGCCACCAAAAAAACTGTAATAAAAAGCGATCAAAAAGTGTTATGTACACCAAAAGGATACCAATGAACACTACAAGGCGTCCTGCAAAAAACAAGCCCTCAAACAGCTTTGTGGAATAACAAAAACAGTTATGGGTCTTGGGATGCGGCAATGCAAAAACATTTTTAAAAAGTTTTTTATTGCGCAAAAGTAGTAAAAAGTAAAAAAAAAACATATGTATTTGGTATCGCTGTGATCGTACTGATCCAGAGAATAAAGTTGTCATGTCATTCGGAAAATGTCAGTCACGTCACACACAACCACAAAAGACATTTGAGGCAATATTGAGTGATTTTAATAAAAAAATAAAATAAAATGAAATCCTCTTAAAGGGGTTATCCAAGAAAAGAAATTGATGACTAATTCTCAGAATAGGTCATCAGCATCAGTTCTGCAGGGTTGGGACCCCCGCTGATCAGTTATTACAACAGACCTTTAGCGCCTCAGTCTCTTCCTAGGCTAGTGACATCACTGTACATCGGTCACATGGCCTAGTTGCAGCTCAGCCCCATTCAAGTAAATGGGGCTGAGGTGCAATACCAAGCATAGCCACTATAAAATTTACGGCGCTGTCCTTGGAAAGCTTCTGGGAACCCGCATTGCTCACCATGGCATTGGTGAGCACAGCGGTTCCCTGAATGCAGAATTTGTGTGTGGTATTGCGACTTTGTCATTTGTCCTTCATTTGAGATGAGTTGCAGTACCAGATATTAGCCATGACCAGGCATTTGGCGCAGCCATATTTTCTAATTGTGAACAACCAGGTCTGGGTGTAAGGTTCTCGCTGGGTGATGCGTTCCAAGGATCTCAGAAATCGAGGCCCGGTAGCAGTCAGCAGACTCCTGTATATGACATGGTCCTGACATTAGGGGTCCTGATGTCTTCATCACTGCTGTGGTCAGAGAACTGTAGATCTGGGGTGTTGCACTGGGCCATGTAGGTCTTGGTTTCCATATGACATTCATGAAATAGAATGGCCTGAAAACAAAACATTAGTTATGTTACGCAAAGACAGAAATATATTTTATATCTGCTATTGGGCCCCTTGATAAAAGTGGGCCCCTTTGCTTGTATTAACAAGTGAGAATGCACTAATCTTGTTGTGATGGTCAATCTATCTTCTGTGTAAGGGATTGTACTGACTGTCCCCGGCAGAGTGAGCTATCCATTGTTTTCATGAGTGATAAGCCATCACGAGAGGGTCTGGCAACTACTTGCTTCCCTCTCCTCATTAGGAACACATGCATGCTAAGCTGAACCAGGAGTGCATGTGTACGTGGGAGTCAGGAGGAATAGATGTTAGCTGAATGAGCATTTGGACAACAACTATGAAAGATGCATAGCCATATTTATACTCATTGGACACATGAAGCACAGACACTGGTCACATAGAGGACACATGAAGCACAGACACTGGTCACATAGAGGACACATGAAGCACAGACACTGGTCACATACAGGACACATGAAGCACAGACACTGGTCACATAGAGGACACATGAAGCACAGACACTGGTCACATAGAGGACACATGAAGCACAGACACTGGTCACATACAGGACACATGAAGCACAGACACTGGTCACATAGAGGACACATGAAGCACAGACACTGGTCACATAGAGGACACATAAAGCACAGACACTGGTCACATAGAGGACACATAAAGCACAGACACACTGGTCACATAGAGGACACATGAAGCACAGACACTGGTCACATACAGGACACATGGAGCACAGACACTGGTCACACAGCAGACACATGGAGCACAGACACTGGTCACACAGCAGACACTTGGAGCACAGATACACTGGTCACACAGCAGACACATGGAGAACAGAAACTGGTTACACAGCAGACACATGGAGAACAGACACTGATCACACAGCAGACACCTGGAGCACAGACACTGCTCACACAGCAGATACATGGAGCACAGACACTGGTCACACAGCAGACACATGGAGAACAGACACTGGTCACACAGCAGACACATGGAGCACAGATACACTGGTCACACAGCAGACACACGGAGAACAGACACTGGTCACACAGCAGACACATGGAGCACAGACACTGGTCACACAGCAGACACATAGAGCACAAAAACTGGTCACATAGAGGACACATGAAGCACAGACACTGGTCACATAGAGGACAAATGAAGCACAGACACTGGTCACATACAGGACACATGGAGCACAGATACACTGGTCACACAGCAGACACATGGAGCACAGACACTGGTCACATAGAGGACACATGAAGCATAGACACACTGGTCACACAGAGGACACATGAAGCACAGACACTGGTCACATAGAGGACACATGAAGCACAGACACACTGGTCACACAGAGGACACATGAAGCACAGACACGAAGGTCAAACAGAGGACACATGAAGCATAGACACTGGTCACACAGCAGACACGTGAAGCACAGACACTGGTCACATAGAGGACACATGAAGCACAGACACTGGTCACATACAGGACACATGGAGCACAGACACTGGTCACACAGCAGACACATGGAGCACAGACACTGGTCACACAGCAGACACTTGGAGCACAGATACACTGGTCACACAGCAGACACATGGAGAACAGACACTGGTCACACAGCAGACACATGGAGAACAGACACTGATCACACAGCAGACACCTGGAGCACAGACACTGCTCACACAGCAGATACATGGAGCACAGACACTGGTCACACAGCAGACACATGGAGAACAGACACTGGTCACACAGCAGACACATGGAGCACAGATACACTGGTCACACAGCAGACACATGGAGAACAGACACTGGTCACACAGCAGACACATGGAGCACAGACACTGGTCACACAGCAGACACATAGAGCACAAAAACTGGTCACATAGAGGACACATGAAGCACAGACACTGGTCACATAGAGGACAAATGAAGCACAGACACTGGTCACATACAGGACACATGGAGCGCAGATACACTGGTCACACAGCAGACACATGGAGCACACACACTGGTCACATAGAGGACACATGAAGCATAGACACACTGGTCACACAGAGGACACATGAAGCACAGACACTGGTCACATAGAGGACACATGAAGCACAGACACACTGGTCACACAGAGGACACATGAAGCACAGACACGAAGGTCAAACAGAGGACACATGAAGCATAGACACTGGTCACACAGCAGACACGTGAAGCACAGACACTGGTCACATACAGGACACATGAAGCACAGACACTGGTCACATAGAGGACACATGAAGCACAGACACTGGTCACATAGAGGACACATGAAGCACAGACACTGGTCACATAGAGGACACATAAAGCACAGACACTGGTCACATAGAGGACACATAAAGCACAGACACACTGGTCACATAGAGGACACATGAAGCACAGACACTGGTCACATACAGGACACATGGAGCACAGACACTGGTCACATAGAGGACACATGAAGCACAGACACTGGTCACATAGAGGACACATGAAGCACAGACACAGGTCACACATAGGACACATGCATGAAGCACAGACACTGGTCACATAGAGGACACATGAAGCACAGATACACAGGTCACATGGAGGACTAGTGAAGCATGGACACACTGGTCACATAGAGGACACGTGAAGCACATACACACTGGTCACACAGAGGACTTATGAAGTACAGACACACTGGTCACATGGAGGACACGTGAAGCACATACACAGTGGTCACACAGAGGACATATGAAGCACAGACACTGGTCACATACAGGACACATGAAGCACAGACACGAAGGTCACACAGAGGACACATGAAGCATAGACACTGGTCACACAGCAGACAATTGAAGCACAGACACTGGTCACATACAGGACACATGAAGCACAGACACAGTTCACACAGAGGACACATGGAGCACAGACACACTGGTCACATGGAGGACAAGTGAAGTATAGACTTAACCAATTGAAGATCGGGCCAGTTACCTCGCTTCCTGACCAGGCACGTTTTCCTTTTTATTTAAAATAGCATGGCAAATTTTTTCCCCCATTCGGTTATGTATAGAATTTCTTCACCTTTTTTTTCCGGTGATACTCAAGGATTTATTTTTGCATGTCATTTTTATTCTAGTATAGTATTTTTTATTTTACTCCCAGGAAAATGTGAGAAAAAGAGAAAAAGTCTGTTTTTCACAGTTTTTCATCTTTTATTGTTAAAAGCACAACTAAATACTTTTTTTTTTTTTTACATTATGTACACTTTCCATCATTTTGGTATGGCTCAGAGATGTATGGGTTATGATTACTAGGGGTGGGGGCTGAAGCTATGGTGTGGTATGTGGTAGTGCCTTTTTATTTTTTTCTAATTTTGTCTTTTTTTCTTAAAACTTTGTGTCCCTATAAAGTCAATTTTGGAGGGACGTCCAGTTCTTGGTAATGTCACTGTTGTGCCATATTTCCTCCACTTGATGATGATGGTCTTCACTGTGTTCCATGGTATATCTAATGCCTTGGAAATTCTTTTGTACCCTTCTCCTGACTGATACCTTTTAACAATGAGATCCCTCTGATGCTTTGGAAGCTCTCTGTGGACCATGGCTTTTGCTGTGGGATGCGACTAAGAAAATTTCAGGAACGACCAACTAGAGCAGCTGAGCTTTATTTGGGGTTAATCAGAAGCACTTTAAATGATGGCACGTGTATGCTGATTCCTATTTAGGCTACATGCACACGACCGTTGCCTGCCTCCGTGTCCGCTCCGTCCACAAATTTTGCGTCCGTCAAAAAAAACGGATGACGGACCGTTTTTTTGACGGATCCGTTTTTTTGGAAGATCCATTGTAATAATGCCTATCTTTGTCTGCAAACGTGAAAAAAATAGGACATGCTCTATTTTTTTTAACGGAAGGTAAACACGGATCACGGATGCGGAACAAAAACGGTTAACCATCCGCATTTTTTGACGGACCCATTGAAATGAATGGGGAAGCATCCTATCCGTGAAAAAAAACGGAACGGACGCGGAAACAAACAACGGTCGTGTGCATGAGGCCTTAACATGATATTCAATGTGATTGCCTAATTCTGAACACAGCTACATCCCCAGTTATGCAACCACATTATTTTAGCTTTTTTTTTTTGTTTTCTTCCCTCCACCTAAAATATTTCAGTTTGTTTTTCAATTGAGTTGTACATTTTTTAGGTCACATTAAAGGTGAAATGATTTATCTTTGTCTCATTTTTTTTTACAGCACAGAAACCTGACATTTTAACAGGGGTGTGTAGACTTTTTATATCCACTGTATATATTGGATTGGAGAGGGTCTATTTTAGTGTGTCAGTAAAATAATTATGTCAGCCAATGTTGGTGTCAGTATTATCAGTGTGTCAGTAAGGGCAGAATGTCTCTTTTTATGACAGTAGAAGGTACATCAAAGTCTTAACCTTAGGCCCCATTTACACAACAGTATTTTTGTTCCTTATCTGATAGTGTTGATCACGAATTTTCGAATTGCAAATTTTTATCGTGAATATTGGCACTTCGAGAATTCGCGAATATTTAGAATATCGCAAAATATATTCACAATTGCGAATCTTCGTTTTTATGCAATTTCTTATATGCAAATTTTCGCAAGCATAAAAATAATGTGATTATTTTCTGATTGCGAAAATTTGCATAAAAAAATTGCATACATTTGCATAAAGATTCGCATAAACTGTCATTTAAAAGATACCTTTTAAATACCAGTTTATGCGATTTTTTATGCAAATGTATGCAAATTTTTACGCGAATTTTCGCAATCAAGAAAATAATCACTGAAGATTACGAGTTTGCGAATATATGGCAAATATTCGCCCAAATATTCGCGAAATATCGCAAATTCGAATATTGCTCCGGCCGCTGATCACTATTATCTAATACGCATTCCATTCATTTAATCTAATTCTCCCAAAGAAGATGTGGACAGCACAACATGTGCTGTCCATATCCATATGTGCGTTCTGCGGCCCCTCTAAAAGAAAAATATAGAACATGTTCTTTTCTTGCCCATATTGCGGATAAAAGTAGATATTTCTAACAGAGGGCGTGATGTGCTGATTCGCAAAACGTGTAATGCACAGGGAAGGTATCTGTGTTTAGCGGATCCGGAATTTGCAGACTTAAGTTACTTTGCTTACTTCAGATTTGTTGCTTGGAGACACCTGCATTAATGGTAACTCCAAGGAGAAGAAGCAGGAAGAGAGGAGATGGGAAGGAGATGATATGCACCTGCTCTTCATTAGGTACTGACAACCAGGAAAGAGCAGAAGGACTGTTTTCTTTCTCTATTTCCTCCCCTACCCTGTTTTTGCTAGATTTTCTGTGGGAGCCAAGTTCCAGGAGAAGGCAGGATGCCTCACAGCTAGATGGAGCTCTCACAGTGTGGAGAGGATGGAAGAAGATGAGGCAGGGCAAACCTTATGCAATGCTCTGCACTTGACAACTCGCCCCTGACCACAGGGGGTGGAGTTACCAGGACTTGTCCGGGACAGTAATTTGTTGGGACTGTCTGAGGTTTGCATCATAAGTTTAACTATTGTCCGCCATATTGGGGGAAAAATAACAATATATACTTCCTATTCCTTAACCCTTTGTTCTTTTAGTTCTTTCTTTGTCTGTAAATGTTGGGCACATTAATCTCTAGCCAAAAACCTTCTAAGTTTATGATTAGTATTCAGGGGGAAGGCAGGGCTATATTGAGAATATCTTCACTAGATTTTGCATGCTAATTGAAAGCAAGCAATGGAACTGGCTCATCTTAAAGGGGATGCCAGCTAATTGTTTTTACATAGGGGTCAGTACAGCATTACAAAATACTCACATCTCTGCTTACCCCTCATCCCCCCCACCCCCTCACACACACACACACATACACACACTTGTGTTCGGAGGCATATCAGGTTCCTGCTTGTCTCGTTGTCTCTACTTCCTGTCCTCTTGATAAAGAAAGAAAGAAAGACCACAAAGGAGAGATATCCCCGAGTCAAAACAGGGAAACAGGTCCCCCGAATCAATAAATGCAAATGCAATATATAGCGATATAGTATCGTGACTACTATGGGACATCAAACCTTTAATAATATAGCAGACAAGCTCCTTATTGAGAGAAACACAAAAACTAATGATACTGGAGCCAAAAAGTCCAAAAATATATAAATCACTTTATTGTATAAATACATTAAAAATATGTATGTAGACCACAAAAGGTAGAGGGTAACAAGAAAAACACCATCCTGGTATACGCTATATACAAAAATGACCGTAAACAAATATATGAAGTTAACACAGTCCGGACAACCGTATCAATATAAAATGATGTAAAGAGAGCAATGTTGAGAATGCAGTCAAGTGACACAGAGAGTGCGGCTGCGTAACAACAGTCAAGTGACACAAAATTGCAGCTGCACATTATATATCCAACAGTGTGGAGAAACATACTCACATAAGGAGGTAAAGCTATACCAGGATGGCGCTGCCGACGCGCGTTCGGCGTACCTTCCTCCCGGACGAAGGCACGCCGAAGCGCGTCGGTAGCGCCATCCTGGTATAGCTTTATCTCCTTATGTGAGTATGTTTCTCCACACTGTTGGATATATAATGTGCAGCTGCAATTTTTGTGTCACTTGACTGTTGTTACGCAGCCGCACTCTCTGTGTCACTTGACTGCATTCTCAACATTGCTCTCTTTTTACATCATTTTATATTGATACGGTTGTCCGGACTGTGTTAACTTCATATATTTGTTTACGGTCATTTTTGTATATAAGCGTATACCAGGATGGTGTTTTTCTTGTTACCCTCTACCTTTTGTGGTCTACATACATATTTTTAATGTATTTATACAATAAAGTGATTTATATATTTTTGGACTTTTTGGCTCCAGTATCGTTAGTTTTTGTGTTCCTGTCCTCTTGACAAGGCTGCGGCAGGTCACCTCTGTGCCAGTGATTGGCTTAGCAGCCATTTCCTGTGGACCAAGTGGAACCAGGAAGCAGAGACAGGAAATGCACCCAGAAAACCCCTTTTAGGTTCTTGGTTTATTTTTAAAATACAGTATTTAATTTGTATGGTTCACACAAATTCAAAAATTGCTGACCCTTTTCTCTTCTCTGGCTGGTGGGTTTCTAAGCAAAAAACAAAAAGGAGCAAAGATAAAGTTCAGTAATCCAGTGATCCTCATTAACCAAGGGAATCCAATGCCTTCTGCAATAGCGCCACCACATGCAGGTCCTGAAATGACAGATTACATTTAGGCCTCATGCACACAACCATATTTTGCATTAATATCCTATCCACATTTTTTGTAGATTATGCAAAGACCCATTTATTTCTATATGTCCACAAAAAAAAAAAAAAACAGACAGCATATGGATGTCATCTGTGTGCTTTCCACATCCGGGTGTCCTGTCCGCAAATTACAGAACATATCCTATTCTTCACTATATTGTAAACAAGAATAGTCTTTTCTAGTAATGGGAGTGAGAAACATGTGGATTGCACATTAAAGGTTTCCATATTCTGTTAGGAGACCGCAATACACAGACACAGTCGTGTGCATAATGCTCACTGTAGAGCATATGAGCACAAAATTAAGACTAGAGATTGTGTCCTATACACTAATATACAGACTGGAAAACAGTCCTATTATATAAATGATATATATACACTGGAGACTATCTCCTATACACTGATATACAGACCGCTGAACAGTCCTATTATATAAATGATATATATACACTGGAGAATGCGTCCTATACACTGATATACAGACCAGAGAACAGTCCTATTATATAAATGATATCTATACACCGGAGGCTGTGTCCTATACACTGATATACAGACCAGAGAACAGTCCTATTATATAAATGATATATATACACCGGAGGCTGTGTCCTATACACTGATATACAGACTGGAGAACAGTCCTATTATATAAATGATATATATACACTGGAGACTGTGTCCTATACACTGATATACAGACTAGAGAACAGTCCTATTATATAAATGATATATATACACCGGAGAATGTGTCCTATACACTGATATACAGACCGGAGAACAGTCCTATTATATAAATGATATATATACACTAGAGACTGTGTCCTATACACTGATATACAGACTAGAGAACAGTACTATTATATAAATAATATATATACACTGGAGACTGCGTCCTATACACTGATATACAGACCAGAGAACAGTCCTATTATATAAATGATATATATACACCGGACACTGTGTCCTATACACTGATATACAGACCGGAGAACAGTTTTATTATATAAATGATATATATACATCGGATACTGTGTCCTATACACTGATATACAGACCAGAGAATAGTCCTATTATATAAATGGTATATATACACCGGAGAATGTGTCCTATACACTGATATACAGACCAGAGAACAGTCCTATTATATAAATGATATCTATACACCGGAGGCTGTGTCCTATACACTGATATACAGACTGGAGAACAGTCCTATTATATAAATGATATATATACACTAGAGACTGTGTCCTATACACTGATATACAGACTAGAGAACAGTCCTATTATATAAATGATATATATACACCGGAGAATGTGTCCTATACACTGATATACAGACCGGAGAACAGTCCTATTATATAAATGATATATATATACACTGGAGACTGTGTCCTATACACTGATATACAGACCGGAGAACAGTCCTATTATATAAATGATATATATATACACTGGAGACTGTGTCCTATACACTGATATACAGACCGGAGAACAGTCCTATTATATAAATGATATATATATACACTGGAGACTGTGTCCTATACACTGATATACAGACCGGAGAACAGTCCTATTATATAAATGATATATATATACACTGGAGACTGTGTCCTATACACTGATATACAGACCGGAGAACAGTCCTATTATATAAATGATATATATACACTAGAGACTGTGTCCTATACACTGATATACAGACCAGAGAACAGTCCTATTATATAAATGATATATATACACCGAAGACTGTGTCCTATACACTGATATACAGACCAGAGAACAGTCCTATTATATAAATGATATATATACACTGGAGACTGTGTCCTATACACTGATATACAGACTGGAGAACAGTCCTATTATATAAATGATATATATACAGTGGAGACTGCGTCCTATACACTGATATACAGACCAGAGAACAGTCCTATTATATAAATGATGTATATACACCAGAGACTGCGTCCTACACACTGATATACAGACCAGAGAACAGTACTATTATATAAATAATATATATACACTGGAGACTGCGTCCTATACACTGATATACAGACCAGAGAACAGTTTTATTATATAAATGATATATATACATCGGATACTGTGTCCTATACACTGATATACAGACCAGAGAATAGTCCTATTATATAAATGGTATCTATACACCAGAGACTGTGTCCTATACACTGATATACAGACCAGAGAACAGTCCTATTATATAAATGATATATATACACTGGAGACTGCGTCCTATACACTGATATACAGACCAGAGAACAGTCCTATTATATAAATGGTATATATACACTGGAGACTGTGTCCTGTACACTGATATACAGACCGGAGAATAGTCCTATTATATAAATGATATATATACACCAGAGACTGCGTTCTATACACTGATATACAGACCAGAGAATAGTCCTATTATATAAATGATATATATACATTGAAGACTGCGCACTATAATATATATTGCGATATATTAGTTTTTTAGAATATTCGTCATTTTCTTCCATCTGAAGTCATAATTTCTCCCTGCTTAAGTTGCTTTTGGGCCAATGACTGTTAACATTAAATTGGAAAAAATACGAATATTCGCAAATATATGACGAATATTCTAAAATATACACCGGAGACTGTGTCCTATACACTGATATACAGACCGGAGAACAGTCCTATTATATAAAGGATATATATATATATATACACTGGAGACTGTGTCCTATATTTTGATATACAGACTGAAGAACAGTCCTATAAATTATATATATGTAGTGCCCTGGAGAAGGGGTACTGTGAAGTCTAGGCATTTGTGGACATTTTTCCCCATTTCCCCTATGAAAAATTATAAAGTTCTTACTTTATTTCACTTGAAATGGTTAACTTGCACTGTTTAATACTGACATTTTACATGTCACTTGCACTGTATTTGTGAGGCTCTGGGGAAAGGGTTAATGAATACTGAGAGACTTTGGGGACTTTGAATAAGAACTGGTAATTCTCCACAGGTGCTGTAAAGGTTAAAGAAGAGCATGTTTTGGAGGGAAAAGGCCAGACTGACCTTTTTGAATGTTTGGTTTTAGCTCTGTTGCATTGTCTGGAAAAGCTGCTGTGTGATTGCCATTGAGTATCATTGAAGCTCTAATGTAAGTCTATGCCAGACAGGAGGGGTAACTTTGTAATTGTTTGTGCTGAGTTTCTCCATTCCACCCCTCCCACTAGAAGATTTCAGTCTAGCTAAAAGTGGCATATAAGGTAAGCACTCAGAACCTGTAGTGTTCTGCAGTTAGGGACCAGTGCTTAGAGAGGAAGACTCTGCCAGTCTGCCTGAGTGACCAGAAGAAGATGCTGAGAATGGGACACTGAGCCACAGACCATGGGTCACCAACCCTGTGACCAAGAAGCCACCTGGACTACTGAACTACAGAATGGGGGCCTCCAGCCTTTGGCCGGGGTACAAGCCTTCTGAGAGAGAGAGAGAGAGAGAGAGAGAGAGGGACAGCTAGCTTAAGCCTTTCCTCATCATCAAACCCTTCTTCTGCCTGGGAGGAGACTGGAGAAGCCAGCCCTATGCCTCGCCTGTATTGTTTTGTTCCTGAATTACTCCAGTAAAGAAGTGAACTGGTTTACTGCAGACCCTGACTCACTGGACTTATTTCCCATTGGGGTGCACCACACCTTACCATCCCTTCCGGAGAGAAGCAACACGTGGTGACACTTCAATGGTGTCAGGAGGACCCAGTGTAGTGTTGGGGCCACCTCAAAACCAGCCACTGCATATACACCAAAGGCTGCGTCCTATACACTGATTTTCAGACCAGAGAACAGTCGTATTATATAAATAATATATATCCACTTTTATATAAATAATATATATCCACTGGAGACTGTGTCCTATACATTGATATACAGACCAGAGCACAGTCCTATTATATAAATGATATATATACACCGGAGACTGCGTCCTATACACTGATATACAGACCAGAGAACAGTCGTATTATATAAATAATATATATCCACTGGAGACTGTGTCCTATACACTGATATACAGACCGGAGACCAGTCCTAATATATAGAAGGTAACATAGTAACATACAGTAGTAACATAGTAAAGTAGTTTATAAGGCTGAGAAAAGACAGAGGGTGTAACTGCTGTGGGTTTATTAATGGAATTCTGATATATGGAGGCACTCAGGTGCATAAATACTGAGAGAGGGCACTAAAGGAGCATAACGATTGCATGGGTGGCCATCTAGTTCAACCTGTTATCCTGCAAGTTGATCCAGAGGGAGGCAAAAAAACAAAACAAAAAAAACCTGTGAGGTAGAAGCTAATTTTCCCCACATTAGGGGAAAAAATTTCCTTACCGACTCCAATCAGAATAACTTCCTGGATCAACGACCCATCTCTAGTAGCTATAGCCTGTAATATTATTACACTCCAGGAATACATCCAGGCTTCTCTTGAACTCTTTTAGTGAACTCACCATCACCACCTGTATACACAATGGAGACCATGTCCCTCTATGCATAGCGAAGACCGCCCACTGTTGCCATAGATGGCAACAGTGGGCCTCTACCCATTCAGTAGTTATGCCCCCCACGGTAGTATGCTCCCTTACTGCCCCCAAGCAATAGTTAGTGCCCTCAGTATTTATGCACCATAGTGCCTCCATATATCAGAATGCCATTAATGCACCCACAGAAATTACACCCTCTTAGTCCACCTTCAAAGTATTGCTCCCCCTTAATGACCCCCCACAGTTGTGCACCCCTTATATAAGTGAAGGCCCCCTGTGGTGGAAATAAAATGAAAAACAGCAATTGTCACCTAGCCTCAATCTCCCAATGAACGTAGCACATCCCACTGCCATGAAGTAATGTAATTGCATCGGCTGGGATAAGTAGACGAGGACAGGCCGGGCATGATCATCGAATCATCGACTTATTCATTCTTCTGCTCAGTCCAGCAGACATTATGGTTAGTGTTGAGCGAATCGAAGTGTCTGAAGTGGATAAATGCTGCATCTGAGGGGTACAATGACAGGGAGCAGCGCTATCACTATTCCCTGTCATTGCACGTATTACTTTCCAAGAAATGCACTTTGTGACGGAGTAGTTCGTCACAAAGCTAATTTTTTTGTAGAATTTGGCGAAGAAGCTAAATCGAATTTTGAAGAACTTCACTCAACACAGATGATGTCAGTGCACTGTGACTGCAGGAGAGAGTGGGAGGTTGGCAACTTTAAAGGGCAGAGAGGGGATTCCCTTTCAGAGATATTGGCAGCAAAAAACAGTAATCATCCCTTTTTGCAACTCTGATAAATTGCCCCTTTTACCCATGACAGCAATGAGACATATGGCATATGTGTGCAGACAGCCTATCAGAAACCTTATATCCCCCCCACCACGTCCTTCATGAGCTACATGCTGCTGACATTGAAAGTTGGGAGTGGTCATAATAACGTGACGTGCCTGTGTATGTCACCTGAAATTATTTACTATTGCTCTCTTTACGTTAAAAGGGAAAGAGAGAAATTCTAAAATAAATAAAGAGAAAAAAGAAATGAGAGAAAAAAAAAAAGAGTCTTAGAAGACCTCAGAGTGTCATACACAAATTCTTAAGTCTATTGGAGCACTTTAAATTTGCATCAAAATTTCCAACAAATTTTTAGAATCGGTCTTGAAATTAATTTCAAGAAATTCGCTTATCTCTAGTCTTGATATGCAAAACCATAGAATTCAAAGAGGATGTACTTGTTTTTCTCATGACTGTATGCTTGTGGTCATTGTCCATTTGGAAGACCCATTCAAACACTAAAAAAAATTTCTTCCTGGATGATGTCTTGGGATGTTGCCCTAATATCTCGACATACTTTCCCTTCCTTATAATGGCATCTATTTGGTGAAGTGCACCAGTCCCTCCTGCAGCAAAAGAACCACATAATATGATAATGCCAACCCCATGCTTCACAGGTGGGATGGTGTTCTTTGGCTTTCAAGCCTCCTCCCTTTTCCTCCATACATTAGGATGGTCATTTTGGCCAAACACATCTATTTTTGCTTTATCAGATCAGCGGACATTTGTCTGTCCCCATAGGGAGTTGCAAACTGTAACCTGGCTTTTTTATAGCAGTTTTGCAGCAGTAGCTTCTTCCTTGCAGAGCAGTCCTTTAGCTCAAGTGGATATAGGACATGTTTAAAATTTGATACAGATAGTTTGTACCTGTTTCCTCCAGTATCTTCACAAAGTTGCTTGATCTTGTTCTTGGATTGATATGTATTTTTTGCCCCAAAGTACATTTATGTCTATGAGACGGGGCTCCTTTCTAAACAGTTTGATATCTGTATGGTTCCTGGTGTTTGGGTGAATTCAGAAGGTGCGGTGTGTAACGGAGGCACGGAACCCCACGGAAGTACTGGAGTGCTTTTGTGGGTTTCTCTCCGTGCCTCTGCACCGCAAAAAAGTAGAACATGTTCTATATTTTTGCAGTGTGGACAGATAACTGACTCATTCAAGTTGAATGGGTCGATTCGCGGCAGCCGCACAAATGTTTCCCGTGCGCTGCGGACACGCAACAGCCATGTGCATGAGCCCTAAAGATGCTCTAGACTTGTGGAGGTTCACAGTTCTCTTACTGATGCCTTAGCTGATTTCTCTGACTGTACCATGATGTCAAGCAAAGAGTCAAGTAGGCCTTGAAGGCAGACTTTAAAATACCGGCACAGATACACCTCCAATAAGTCAAATTATGCGTAACAGAAGCTTCTAAAGCCGTGATATATATAAACTTGTCATGTGCCTTTCATCCTCAGTCAAATGGACAAATTGAAAGAAATAATCAAACTCTTGAACAGTACCTTTGATGCTTCATAATCTTCAGAATAGCTGGACTTATTGTCTACCCAGCTTAGTTTATAATATACAGAGTCCTTTTCATGCAAATACAGGCCTTCACCCATCCTTCATTCCAGATTTTCCTGAACGTTTAACAGCATTTCAGGGAGTCCAAGAAAAGAATTAGCATTATGCTCAAAAACAATTCAAACAGGCTGCTGACAACCATCGAGGATCAACTCCTGTTTTTCATGTAGGGGATAGATAACATGTGGCTTTCTACGAAGAAAGACTCTAAAGTTGCAAGTACTTTCTCATAATTAGGGCACAAATATGTTAGGCCATTTAAAATTTCTTCTCAAATCAATGAAGTCACATTTCGATTAAGACTTATGAGTCTATGAAGGTCCATCCTGTTTTCCATTGTTTTTTCTTGAAAAAATATAATGGAAATATCTCTATAGCCAACAATTTGTCCCCTCCACCACCAGTAAATGTACAAGGTGAAGATGAATATGTTGTTGTGAAGATCTTGGACTCCAGAATTTATCACAATAAGCCACTATACAATACTTAATCAAGTGAAAGAGGTATGGCTCTGAGGAAAATTCTTGGGAACCAGAAGAAAATGTTAATGCTCTCAGAATTACCAAATAATTGCATGAGCAATATCCTGACAAGCCAGCCTCTAGGATGCCCAGAGTTCATCCTGGGAGAAAGGGAGTACTGTCAGGATTTGAACCCAGAAACTCCCGTATCCCAGACACTAGTTCTTCTCACCAAACTACCAGAGATTCTGGACAACTCCTTTCTGAATCTTATGGATAGTTTCTTGCTCCTTGATATTCTTGTCTGATTTGCCTAATTAGCTCCACCCTTGGACTTCCTATTTAAGCCTAGCCTTGGCGTTTACTCCTTGCCAGATTATTATGCTTCTAGCCTCTAAGGCTACTTTCACACTGGCGTTTTGGATTCCGTTTGTGAGATCCGTTTCAGGGATCTCACAAACAGTCCAAAATGGATCAATTCAGCCCCAATGCATTCTGAATGGATAAGGATCCGCTCAGAATGCATCTGTTCGGCTCCGTTCAGTCTCCATTCCGTTCTGGAGGCGAACACCAAAACGCAGCATGCAGCATTTTGGTGTCCGTCTGAAGATGTCGGTCCGTTTTTAATTACAATGTAAGTCAATGGGGACGGATCCGTTTTCAATGACACAATATGGTGCATTCGAAAACGGATCCGTTCCCCATTGACTTTCAATGTAATTCAAAATGGATCAGTTTTGACTTTGACAATTTTTTTTAAAGCTAATGCAAACGGATCCGTTCTGAACGGATACAAATGTTTGCATTATAGGTGCGGATCCGTCTGTGCAAATACCAGATGGATCAGCACCTAACGCCAGTGTGAAAGTACCCTAAGTCTAGTTACTGCTTCTGAGCTTCCTTCAAACTTTTGTGCTTATCTGCTAACGAGTTGGGACTATTACCTGTCTACCCCTCTGCCACATGCTAAAACTATTTTCAATCGTCTGTTATCGAACTATGCCATGCTTCAGGAAACTCCAGTCATCTGGATTGTCACAGCCACTGAACTCCAAAATTGTTTTCCAACTGTCCAAATGCTATTAAACTGCTAGTACAGCCAATCCTTTTAAGGCCCTATTATATAGGCAGAGAATCAGGCCAATTATTGGGAATGAACTTTCACTCTCATTTCTCTCATGTGAATGTTTTGATGCTCAACCAACTAAATGAGCAAACTCTCTCCTGTATAGGGACAAACAATTATAGGATCATTCGTGCCCATACAGCAGCAATGAAAGTGAATGCATTTGAATACTGCTAACAAGTGGGCAATGATCGGTAATGAACGGTTCGCTCCTGATCATTGTCCTGATTATTGGCCAGTGTAAATTGGCTCCTAATTTCACTAACCATATGCTTCCACTGTAAAATAACCAAAGATTAGTCCTAAACCCTGACATATATATCTGACTATTATATGCCACTGGTTGGATATTACATACATTAAGTAGACAATGTTAAAAAAAAAATCTTACCCAATGCATATCCCATGCATAGTGCAATGTCCGAAATTGCATATATCCCTCCATACACAGATGTATGACGTAGATCTACCAGTTGTCCCATGATAGGCACGATTGATGAATCAACCATTCCAAGGGCAATTCCAATGGCAGCCATAGGACCGATAAGACCAAGCAGATTGGAAGCAAGTGGAACCTAGATGACAAAAAAATGTGTAGATTCACAATATGTAGATTCAATTTTAGGAACATCTTTCTCATGCTCGGTGTCTGAACATGTACATTTGAGGCATCAGTAGATGGGGATCCAATACCCTTAGGGGCAACCAAGTTGACATTAGACCAGGCATAAACCTGAAGATACGCAGTATCACTGCAATGAACCTGTATAAAATGTTTGGAGGCTGATGAGGAATTGCGAGAACCATTTCCTAAGTGTTCTTGTGGTACTTCCAGTCAGGGCTCTTATAGGTGTGGTGGAAAATGCTGCCTGTGTGTTTATGAAGAGAACAGATCAGATTGGGTCCTGTTTTAATAATAGGCTTTTTTCACACTGTTGAATATTTTGACTTTCTACCATGCACTGAGCTATCTATACTGACCAATAAGAGACCAATTCCCGTGACTATCATCCCGAGAAATGCACACAGCCACCTGAAAGAAAGAAGACGCTGGTTGAGTCTTCAGAGAATTCATGACATTGAACATGTACCAGTAGAATAGAATTAGACCAACCTCCCCATCTTGTATGACAACGTGCCAAACAGGTTGGTACATAGGAGGTATGAGAGGCTGGCAGGTAGGAACGCCAAACCTGTTAAAGTAAACATGTGCGGGTTATAATGTGTAATTATTAAAGGAAAACGGTATAAGGAGCCAATGATCTGAATGGTACAATAATGAAGGAGAATATTAAAAGGGCTGTGTCACAACATGAACCCTTGTCCCTATTCCTGTTAGCGCATATGGACTTTCTAGACAGGGTTTCCCGTCCAGGGAGAGGAGGAGTAGATAAGTTGTGACCATCACTTATTATCATTGGTAGATTCTGTGTTCTGTACAGGTATCATTGTAATCCTGCCTATGATGATAATGAAATCACTGCTGAAAAATGATCTCTACAGAATAAAGCTTATTGCAGACGACCGTATGGTTTTGCGGTCCGTTTTTTACGGATCCGTTGTTCTGATTTTGTGATCCATTGTGTTTCCGTTTCGGTTCCGTTTTTCCGTTCCGTTTTTCCGTATGGCATATACAGTATACAGTAATTACATAGAAAAAATTGGGCTGGGCTTAAAATTTTCAATAGATGGTTCCGAAAAAACGGAACGGATACAGAAGACATACGGATGCATTTCCGTATGCATTCCGTTTTTTTTGCGGACCCATTGAAATAAATGGTTCCGTATACGGACCGTATACGGAACTCATAAAAAACGGCCCGTACACCCGCATAAAAAAACGTTCCTGTGCATGAGGCCTAAGACATGTTAGCCTGTTATGAGGCTCAGTAGCTAGAGTGAAAATGCAAGATTTTAGGATTTTTTATTTAAATATAATGACATTGAAAATGTAAAAAAAAAATAAAAAATCACCTAAAATTCTTAAAAATATGTTTAATACTTTCAGCCCCAGGCAATTTTCCATTTTTGTTTTTCATTCCCTGCCTTCCCAGAACCATAACCATTTACTTTTTTTTTATATATTTTTATAAAAAAAAAAGCCATATAAGGGCTTGTTGTTTTTTTTTTTTTTGTGGGGCATGTTGTACTTTCTAATGGTACCATTTAATATTCCATAAGTGGGAAGCTGGAAAAAAATTACAACTAGGGTGAAATTGGAAAAATAAAACGCACTTCTGCCAAGGTTTTATGGATTTTGTTTTTACTATATTCGTATGCATTACAAAATGGACCTGTGCCCTTCATTCTTTGGATCAGTATGATTACAGGCAATATCACATTTGTATAGTTTTTCTGGTATTTTAATACTTAAAAAAAAATTAAAACTTTGGAAAAAAAATTTTTTGTTTCTTTTCATCACCGTATTCTGGTCCCCATAACTTTTTTTTTATATTTATATCTAGGGTCTGAATGAGGGCTCGTTTTTGTGGGGCAGCCTGTAGTTTTCAGCAATACCATTTTTCGATGTTTATGAATTTTTGATCATTTTTTATTAAATTTTTTGGGTAGGTGAAGTGATGAAAAAATTACAAATCAGCCATTGATTTTATTTTTTTTTCTTTCTGTTACTACGTTCACTCTATGTGATTAATACATTTTATCGTTTGGACTTTTTGAGATTGGCATTTGAATTTTTAAAATATTTTTAAAAACTTCTTTTTGCACTTTAAAAAAAATAATAATAAATTAAGCTCCCCTAGGGGACCTGAACATAGCTCTTTAGATTGCTTCTCCCATACACTACTCTGATTTAAAACAGTACTGTATAGGGAATTCATTATATTCCTATGGAGCACTGCCACCTACAGGCGTCTATGAGAAATCCATGCCAATCACCACCAATGAAAGTCTCCGTGATCTCAGCACAAAGAAACTGTTCGAGCCCATGGAACTCAGAGCACCTGGTTAAATCCACCTCAGATACCTTGGTCACAATATGCAACAGTATCTCAGTGGTTAAATGTCTATGACTACCGTTATCGCTGATCACAAACGTTAACTTCAGGTATCTGCTGTGTGAAACAGCAGGAACCCTACAGCTATGGCGCCATCTTTAAAGTGTCAACATGCATTGTATATTTATGGCAGATGTCATGAATGGGTTAATGAGCAGGTCTGAAAGCGCAATAATAAGCAGCTTTTTCTTTTAAAAAAAAATTTTTTTTACCTAATTTTAAACTGACAGGACTGTCTGAAATCTTATAACCTATATGAGGTTTTATAATTTATATTCATTCTTTTTTAGATAAAATATAGAAAAAGGTTATTTCCAACATGCAGGTACCTAATAAGTATAGTTATTTATTTTTTTACATTTGTTTATTTGTAGAGTTGAGCAAACACCTGGACGTCCGGGTTCGGACGAACTTCGACGCAAAGTTTGAGTTCGGAACTCGAACTTGACCCCGAACCTGAACCCCATTGAAGTCAATGGTGACTTGAACTTTCGGGCACTAAAATGGCTCTAAAAGAGTCATGGAAAGGGCTATAGGGCTGCCAAAGGCAGCAAAATGTGGGTAAGAGCATGACCTGCAAACAAATGTGGATAGGGAAATAACTTAACATAAAATAAAATAAATAAAAATTTAAAATAATAATCTTGAACTAGGAGGAGGAGGTCCATATGGAGTAGGAGGTTAAAGAGGCGGTGGACATGGCAGTGTAGGTGGAAGCGGTGGTGGAGTAGGTAGTCGCCAACAACACTGTTTTTTGTTTTTGACTTTTTTTTATTTTTTATTTGGGTAGACCCCAAAACATTGGAAAATATAGAAAAGAAAACAAAGAGAAAGTGCGCTGGAGTATAACAAAGGCTGGGTGAGGCCGGTATACATGTCTATTCTGCACAAGGTACGGCAAAGTCCTGTGGGATCCATGCCTGTTCCTTTTTAATGAACGTGAGCTTGTCGACATTGGCTGTGGACAGGCGACGCTTGTCTGTGATAACGCCCCCAGCCATGCTAAACACACGTTCAGACAATACACTGGCTGCAGGGCAGGCCAGCACCTCCAAGGCGTAAAGGGCAAGCTTAGGCCATGTGCCCAATTTGGAGACCCAGAAGTTGAATGGGGCAGACCCATCAGTCGGTACCTGTAGGCGTGTACACACATACTGCTCCACCATGTTGCTGAAATGCTGTCTCCTGCCGAGACGTTCCATATCAGCTGTGGTGCTGGTTGTTGTGGGGTGCTGACAAAGCTTTTTCACATGTCGGCCATGCTAACCCTGACTTCTAAGGCTACTTTCACACTTCCGTCGCCGGAGCTGCCTGCCGGATCACAACTGACAAATGCATTGCAAGAACGGATCCGTCCCTCCGCTCAGTCGCTGGAATGCCGGATTAATTTACATTGACTTGTATTAGTGCCGGATCTGGCATTGTGAAACAACTGAAGGACGGATCCGTCCTGCACTCTTTTTCCCAGTTTTCCCAGTCTGCGCATGCCAGATCTGGTACTAATACAAGTCAATGTAAATTAATGCCGGATCCGGCATTCCGGCGACTGATCAGACATTTTGGACGGACATAATACCGCAGCATGCTGCGGTATTATGTCCGGCAAAAACACCTGACAGTGACTGAACTGAAGGCATACTGATGCAAACTGAACTGATTTCTATCTATTCAGATTGAATGGGAATATGCCTGATCAGTTATTTTCCGGCATAGAGCCCTTTTGATGGAACTCTATACCGGAAAAGAATAACGCTAGTGTGAAAGTACCCTGAGTTGCTGGCGTTGCCCCAGCTGCGTTGGCGACTTCTTCCTCCTCCTCTGCCTTCGCCTTGTGCTTCCACTGAGGTCCCGGTGTCAGGTGGGAATGCCATCAGCAGCGTGTCTACCAGCGTGCGCTTGTAAGGGGTATAGATCACCCAACAATGTAAACGCCGCCGAATTTACAGAATATATTTCCTAGTCAGGTATGCAGTGCAGGGGTAGTTTGAAAGAAAAAAGGGGTACAGATTACCCAGCAATCTAAACACCGCCGAATTTACAGAATATATTTCCCAGTCAGGTATGCAGGGCAGGGGTAGTTTGAAAGAACAAAGGGGTCATGGAGCATTCCCGTCATCCGACATCTATTCGCCCCGCTGAAGGATTTTTTTGAAAGTGTGTAGAAGCCACACGGGGCCCCCACACTGCAGATTTATCATGGAGACATCATGGAGATTTTACGGCATATACCTACAGCCCCCAACAATGTAAACGCCGTTGAATTTATAGAATATATTTCCCTGTCAGGTATGCAGTGCAGCAGGAACACACCCTCCAAGCCACTTGTGAATGACTGGTCTGATAACCGTGGAAATATCCACCCACAATCTAAGAGCTGGATTTATTGATTAAATTTCACCCTCAGAAAAGCAGTGCATGCCCCAAATATACTTTATGGCAAAAAATAAGTGTTTTTTTCACCAACAATGTCACAGTTGTAGTTACTGGTTATATTGCACTCTCAGAAATGCAGTGCAGGCGGCAAATGTACTGTATGGCAAAAAATAAGTGAATTTTTTCACCAACAATGTCACAGTTGTATTTACTGGTTATATTTCACTGTTAGTACATTTGCAGCCTGCACAGTATTTCTATCTAGCACAAAAAGTGTGCTTTTTTCAAACAACAATGTAACTGCAGTATTTAACGGTTTTAATGGACTGTCAGAAATGCAGCGCAGGCCGCCGCAAATGTACTATCTAGCACAAAATGTGTTTTTTTCTACCAACAATGTAACTGCAGTATTTAACAGTTTTATTGGACTGTCAGAAATGCATCGCAGGCCGCAAGTGTACTATCAAGCAAAAAAGTGTGCTTTTTTCAAACAACAATGTAAATGCAGTATTGAACGGTTTTATTGGACTGTCAGAAATGCAGTGCAGGCCGCAAATGTACTGTATGGCAAAAAATAAGTGAATTTTTTCACCAACAATGTCACAGTTGTATTTACTGGTTATATTTCACTGTTAGTACATTTGCAGCCTGCACAGTATTTCTATCTAGCACAAAAAGTGTGCTTTTTAAACCAAAAATGTAAATGCAGTATTTAACGGTTTTATTGGACGATCAGAAATGCAGCGCAGGCCAAAAAATTTACTTTCTAGCAAAAAAATGGGAATTTGTCAACCATGTAACAGCAGTATTTACTGGTTTATTTGACTGTCAGAGATGCAGTCCCAGTGTCTGAAAGAGAAAAAATCGCTTTAGATCACACAAATTTGTCGCAGACTAATGTCATTGAATTATTTTAACTGCCAGGCATGCACTGCAGGCCACAGGGGTACTTGACAAAAAATGGGAATTTGTCCCCATAGAATCTAACAGATGGATTTAATGAATAGATTTTCCCTGTCAGATATTCAGCACAGGGGTAGTTCACAGAAAAAAGTGGGAATATGTCCATTTGTCTATATTTCTGTTACATAATATGTGGCCCAAGAGGTCATAAAACGCCACTGGGGGACATCACTTTTTTGTCTTGTTTTATTCAGTTTTTCACTGTAACTGGGATATCCATAGAAACACTGTATACAGGAGAAAACATCCCTCTATCATGGCTGGTAGAGCTGATCTGAGTCTGCTAAGACCCAAAAGCTCTGCTACAGTATGCTGCTCCAAGAAAGTCCACGGTATTCACTACATAGTGCTCATTAACCACTGTGTGGCCTGAAAGAGAAAACATAAGCAGTTATAAATCACTTTTATCTTCTCATTAGAGGCAGCTGGGGACACAAATTGCTAGATTTCAGGAACCGGATTGTTTCTGCTTCTATGCCAAATTATATGCATTTCTGCCGCCTACAGTCATAAGATAGTGGGCAGTTGTTAAAATGGTAAAATAATATTTGATTTAAAGGGGTTGTCTAAGCTACAGATATTTAAGACAGCTATGGCGCCAAATAGTATACTGTGTAAGAAATAAAGCCGTAGTATAGAGGCTGTGGCGGGGTACTACAGGACAGCTTCTATTCAAATGAATTGAAGCTGCACTGAAGTGCACCAGAAACAGAATCTACATACTCTACAGAGCCATCAGCTTCTGCTCCTTACAATGAAGAAGTGCCAGTGTAAGCTGTGTACCGGGGTGGGCTCACCAGGATACAGTGAAGTCACGAACGAGGAAAGCAACCCCAACACCAGCTTTTGCGAAAACACAATTTTACTTAAATGTGGCAATAAACACAACTACAAATGCAGGGAACATACAATAAATTTACATACACCCTAACAGAACATACAATAAATTTACATACACCCATACAGAAACCCTAACTAACTACAGGCCTGGTCTCAGTCTCTAGGCGCCAACACTGTTATGAAGTGCGTGCACAATCTTACCGACCCGGGTCTGCGTTGCATCTGCTGGTGACTCTGAAAAGAACAAATGTGTCTCCAACAAGCAAGGGGTTCCGCAGTGTATGTTGCTTTGTTCCTCTGCTCTCATCAGGGTTCCTGGCAGGGTTTCTGGACATAATCAGGGTCTTGGACACGATCAGCTTCAATTAGCTGCAACTCTGGTCACTGAGGGATGCTCTCACACCTAGATGCCATCAGTTTCTCTGCTCACATGGTTCCTTAGTTTCCACCTCACTCTAAGATGGCTGCTGCTCTTGTTCTCTTTTCTCCAAACTGTGTACCCCGCCTTTCTCATGAATATGGAGATATATATGAAGTTTGTAGCTGTGTTTAGGAAACAGCGGCATCTTGTGGCCAAACAGAAGAATGTCAGTCCAGAACATTTAATTCAATCTACACAAACAGTGTTCAGACAAGGAGAGCTGTTTCCCCATCTTACACCAGGTGTCAGACCCCTACCAATTCAATATTGATGACCTATCCCGATGATAGATCATCAATGCTGTAGTTCCATGAACCCCTTAAAACAATAGATCATGGTTTGATGACAGATTCCCTTTAATGTGACTTTACAAATGATGTTAAAATGACAAATTGCTGAATGATCTCTGCCATGATCAGTGGCCTAGTCTGGTCTTTCAGTGATGGGATGCAGATCTTGCCATGGATGATTTTCCAACTACAGCACTCAACCACAAAGAAATCCAACTCAGCAGATTTTTACAAATGTCTGCCTTTGTTCAACATCTGTCCTCTTGTTTGTATCTTGAAAAGTTGTAATGGTTGGCAGGAAATAGTGTAAATTGGCCTTTTTCATCTGTCCAAAATCTCTAAAGTAGTGTCCAGCTTTGCTACTTAAGATTCTAATGAAGAAATGGTTAAATATTCCAGCCTCTGTGTAATCCTTGTAGGCAACAGGGTGCACAACAATTTAACAAACATGCTCGGCAAAACACCAGTTTGGCTCGAGCATAGCTATGCTCGGCACATTATGGTGTTCGGCCCAATACCATGTGTGCTCGAGCGTGATGCTACAGTCTCATCCCCGCACGTTTGTTGGCTGCTACGCAGCCAAAAAATGTGGAGGTAAGTGCTGCCACTCAATGTAATGCCGTAGCCATGTTAGTTACTGTCATTACAGTGATTGGCTGGCCGAAACACGTCATTGGGTGCTATAAAGCACCGGATGAGATGTGTTCGGCTCAGTCTTAGTCAGGGAAAGCTGTGCTGTAGAAGGGAGAGATAGTGTATGGAATTTAATTTTATTTTATAGGCAGGGTTGATGTTAGAGACCCAAAAGTTCTTTTAAGGACTATTGTGGTGTCTGGCAGCAATACATATTTTTAGCGCAACCTGCGCTAAATTGCATGCAATTCTAGAGACCCAAAAATCCTTTTAAGGACTATTGTTGTATCTGGCAGCAATATATATTTTTAGCGCAACCTTTGCTAAATTGCTTGCAATTTTTTGGCCGCTGCAGACAGTGACATTATCTGCTCTACATCTCCTGTGTAACGTGTGCACAGCCTAAAAATATCTGTAACATCCAGTGTACTTTTTCCGTAGATGCTGCGGACAGCGACATTATCTGCGCTACATCTCCTGTTTAACGTGTGCGCATACTAAAAATATCTGACATCCAGTGTACTTTTTCTGTAGATACTACGGACAGTGACATTACCTGCACTATATCTCCCGCATAACGTTTCCGCATCCCAAATATCTGTGACATTAACGGTAATTTATTTGCGCATACACTTAAAAATACTGTGCTACTGTACGTGTGACATACTTGCAAGCATATATACCATTTAATATGATGAAGGCAAGCAGTAAGGGACGGGGAAGTGGCCGTGCTGCTGATGGAGCATGCAGAGGCAGGGGCCCTGGGCACGGTGAAACTGTGCCTGCTGGCAGAGCTCAAGAAACACACTCATCCACGATACGTAGCTTCATGTCCTAGTTTGCAGGGTGGCGCAGGACACCACTTTCGAAGTCAGACCAGTGCGAGCAGGTGGTCGGTTGGATTGCAGCAGATAATGCTTCCAGTCGGTTAAGAACCACCCTGTCTTCCACAAAGTCCAGTCTCAGTAATCAAGAGTCTGGTCAACCAAATCCTCACCCTGAGCCTCCTTCCTCCCACCATGGAGAGTCTTTGCAAACAAGTGATCCCACACTCGGATATTCCGAGGAGCTCTTTTCATTGCCATTCCTTAATTTGGGCCTCTCGCTAAGCCCGCTTGAAGAGGGGCATGAGGAGATCTTGTGCCCTGATTCCCAAACTCTTGAGCATCCACAGTCAGAAGAAGATGGCGGTGGGGAACGGCAATTAGTGTTTCACGAGGTGGATGATGATGAGACACAGTTGCCAATAAGTCAACGGCAATTAGTTTCTCAAGAGGTTGATGATGAGGATGAGACACAGTTGTCAATAAGTGAGATTGTTGTTAGGTCAACAAGTCAGGAGGATGACCAGAGTGAGGAAGTGGAAGAAGAGGTAGTGGATGATGAAATCACTGACCTAACCTGGGAAGGTGGCAAGCTGAGCGAGGGCAGAAGTACCGAGGGGGATCAACAGCACCGCAACAGGCTGGAAAAGGCAGTGGCGTGACAAAAGGGAGAAGGCGGGCCACACCAAACAGGACCGCAAATGTTCCCCGACGCACCCCCTTGCGGAAATCTCCTTTGCCAAGGGGAAGGTGTTCCGCAGTCTGGCGCTTTTTTGATGAAAGTGCAGATGATAAAAGAATTGTCATTTGCAACCTGGGCCGTCCCAAAACGAACAGGGGCGTGAACACTAGCAACCTCACCACCACCAGCATGATCCGCCACATGGCATCAAAGCACCCTAATAGGTGGGCCGAACTCCTGGGTCCACAATCAGTGTCTGCGGGTCACACCACTGCCTCCTCTTCCCCTGTGTTACGTGTTGGCCAATCCTCTGTCAAAGACGCAGGCCCGGATGCCTCCTGCCCTGCACCTGGACTTTCGCAAGAACCATCAGCTAGCACATCCACTTCTGTGTCCCAGCGCAGCATACAGATGTCCATACCCCAGAACTTCACCCGTGCCTTGACCAACGCAGTTATTGGGAAGGTCCACTTAACAACTGACACATGGACAAGTGGTTGTGGCTAGGGACTTTACATTTCCCTGATGGCACACTTGGTGAACGTTGTGAAGGCCGGGAGCGATTCATAGGATTTCCACCACCTACATTAGTGGCTGCAACACCCCCTTCTCCTCCTCCACCTCTTCCTACATTTCCACCTCTCATCTTACAGCACCATTCAGCCATCAGTCAGTAGCTGAAAGCAGTGTAGCACTGCAGTGGGGAAGTGGCTGAGACTTATTTGCTTAGATGACAAACAGCACAACGCCACAGAGCTGTGGCAAGGTATAAGGGACCAGACTGAGCTGTGGCTCTCGCCACTCAACCTACAACCAGGCATGGTTATGTCTGACAACGACTGTAACTTGGTGGTGGCTTTAGAGCTCGGCAAGCTCACACACATACCATGCCGAGCCCACGTGTAAAACTTAGTTGTTCAGAGGTTTCTCAAAACCTACCCCAATTTGCGAGAGATACTGGTGTAGGTACGCCACGTGTCTGCCTATTTCCGAAAGTCATCTACAGCTGGCATCGTTCTTGCAACGCTGCAGCAGCACTTGCAATTGCCAGCTCACCGACTGTTGTGTGACGTGAGCACGCTCTGGCGACGAGTGGGCATGGATGTCTGACCTCTGTGAGGTTTTACGCAACTTTGAGGAATCAACTCAGATGGTAAGTGGCGATGCCGCTATTATCAGCTTAACCATCCCACTTCTGTGTCTACTGAAATGCTCGCTGCTCACAATGAAGGCGGACGCTTTGCATGTGGAAGAGGTGGACATGGAGGAAGACAGTACACAGGGTGATAGCCAGACCACCCTCATTTCGTCTTCTCAGTGTGAATTAGATGAGGAGGAGGAGCAGGAGACGGTTGCCTCTGCTACAGAGGGTAGTACCCATAGTAGGTTTATTCTATCTGTTCAGCATGGATGGACAGAAGAAGAGGAGGAAGAGGATGGGAAGATTGAGAGTCATCCTCCTGATGAGAACAGTGAAGTCTTGTCTGTTGGGACTCTGGCACACATGGCTGACTTTATGTTATGCTGCCTTTCCCATGACCCACGCGTTATACACATTTTGGCCAACACCGATTACTGGTTGTTCATCCTTCTCGACCCCCGATACAAAGAGAACTTCTCATCTCTCATTCATGTGGTGGAGAGGACTAGCAAAATGGTGCTATACCAGAAAGTCCTTGTGGAAAAATTGCTCCAAAAATTTCCAGTTGACAATGCTGGCGGCAGAGTACGTAGTTCCTTGGGCAACCCAGGAGGGGAGACGAGGGGAACACACAGCAGTTCCAACAGAGTCAGGGCAACACTCTCCAAGGCCTGGGACAGTTTCTTGACACCCTGCCAGTACCCTCACCCTAATACATGGCCTACTATCACAAGGAGGAAACATTTTTTGAAGATAGTGAACGAGTATGTAGCAGACCGTGTCTGCGTCCTCAATGATCCCTCTGTGCCTTACAACTATTGGTTGTCCAAGCTGGACACGTGACACGAACTGGCGCTCTACGCCTTGTAGGTGCTGGCCTGCCCTGCCGCCAGCGTTTTGTCAAAGCGGGTATTTAGTACTGCTGGGGGCATAATAACTGATAAGTGCATCCGCCTGTCACCTTAAAATGCTGACCGGTTGACTGTTATAAATAATGAATAAGGCCTGGATTGCCCCTGACTTCTTTACTCCACCAGAGGGAAGCGTCTGAACACAAGGCACTTTAAATGTGGCTTTTATGGTGTATTGAATACACTGTATTCCCATGCACCCCTTCCACCACAAAGAAAGGGTATATGGTTCAATCTTCCTTTTCTCATCCTCCTTCTCCTCCTCCATCATATCAACATGCTTATTAGGTTGCCCTTGCTCTTAATGTTTTAGAAGGTCAGCTCAGCAGCAGGCCCCTAACCATAATTTTCTCAATGGTCAGCTCAGCAGCAGGCCCTCAACCAAAATGTTTTCGATGGTCAGCTCAGCAGCAGGCACTCGCCCCTAATGTTTTAGATGGTCAGCTCCGCAGCAGATTCCCACCCCAATGTTTTAGATGGTCTGATCAGCAGCAGGAACTCGCCCTTAATGTTTTAGATAATCAGCTCAGCAGCAGGCCCTCACCCCTAGTGTTTTAGATGGTCATATCAGCAGTAGGCACTCACCCATAATGTTTAAAAGAGTCAGCTCTGCAGCAGACCCTCACCCCTAATGTTTTAGAGGGTAACCAGCAGGCCCTTGCTACTAATGTTTTTGAGGGTCACCAGCAGGCCATCAATCATAATTCTTCAAGGGTGTGTATGATGCCCTCCTTTATGTTTAATAAAGGGTGTATTGGAGTGCCGGTTCCTTGTAATTTTTGGCAGCCCTTTCACTTAGTGCATAGGCTTTATGAGTGTAGGAGTCCCACTACCTGTACAATTGTACCACAATGTGAAAAAGGCCCTTCCTTATGTAATATACAGGTTGTATCGGAGTGCCTCTTCCTTGTAATTTTTGGCAGCACTTGCACTTTATATACAAGTAAATATACAGGAAAGAATGTTTCCTAACAATTTTTCGTCTAAAATCGATTTTATCTTCAGTTTTGTGCATATTATTGTCAGTATGTAAAATTGGTGTACTACTCTGACAACATCATTTCCAGCAGCGACCTGGGAGTCCAAGATGCATCCTGACATCCTCCCCATGCTGTTCCCGAACCATTTCAGTTGTGTTTCCATCAATTTCTGACCTTTTCCTGTGAACAAGACACCCTCCCCTCTTCAGAGAAGGGGGTGCCTGGTTTAATGCTCTGGTTCTCCCATTGACTTCCATTGTATTCGGGTGCTCGGTAGAGCACCTGAGCATCTTGAGGTGTTCTACTCGAGCACCCAAGCCCTTTGGTGCTCGATCAACACTAGTAAGTACACATTAATGGTATATACTGTGTGTTTAATATACCATAAATATAGTATTTTATTTGGTAATACCCCTTTAACTTTTATTTTTGGCTCTTGGAAATGGTTCAGGCTGACAATGTGGCCCCCAACCAGAAAAGGTTGTGCTTCCCTGGTGTACAGTGATGTAATTATAGGCACAACCTTAGGCTTCAGTAATGAGATTGTGGAGGCTGGAGGTTGATTAAAGGGGTTATCCAAGACTATTAAATGCCCCCCATATGCCCAGGCCCCTCACAATGAATATACTTACCTGGTCCCTGCACCAGCGCTGCTGCTTTTCCCCGTGCGCAGATTAAAACATCCGGTGTTTGGGGGGAGCAGGCAATGGCAGGCAGGGAGGTTCGTCCCTGTCCCCACCTGCCATTGGCTGCTCCCCCCTGACACCAAATGTTTTCATCCGTGCACAGGGAGAAGCAGCAGCGGCAGTGCAGGGACCTGGAGCGGCGCATGGAGCGGGAGCCAGGTAAGTATATTCATTGTGAAAGCCCAGGCGTATGTGGGGCTTTTAATAGTCTTGGATAACTCCTTTAAGTGGTTTGATTTCCAGGAGATGTATAATGCGATGCTGAGCAGTCACCGCTCTATACCTCAGTTACCTAAACAAGACATCAATTTTCTGTTTTTTCCATATATTGTGCGGATGGCAAGAAAACATACAGCATGGGCCAGAAGCTGTAATAGGCCTGAAGAAGGAGGTTTGGCTTCCATCTTTAGTTGGCTTGACATAACCGAAGATATAATTTGTGGTGTCTGTAACCTACTGTAAATCCCTCTAATACCCCAAATTAAGGGAGCTTGGGAACTCAGTACCTCTTCTGAGCTGGAATACATTTTCCAAAACTTGAAATCTCCAGAGCAGAGTTTCTTTGAGAATAAGCCTTTAAAGGGTTTGTGGTTTATAAAAAATAAATAAATATATATAAATATATATATTCAAGTACTATCTTACATGCCTTCCAACTATGCCAAATAAATATACATCAGCTATGTGCGTTGGTTGTACGGAGCAGGCTCACAAGCTTAACCTGCTCCATACTCATCAGGTGCCTACTGTGTAATAAAGCAGACACCCACCAGCAATGACTGGGATTGGCAATAACTCTGTTCCTGATATGTTCCCTCTCAGATGCAACATTCAATAGTGACCACAGCCTCTGAGAGGGTAGTCAGTGGGAGGGGGCTTCCTCTAAACTCGAATCAGAACCCTCAACCTACAATAAAATCATGGAGTACTGATCAGTTGCTGTAGCAGCCTGAGTCCTTATGAAGGCTCCCTGGTCTGCCATAGTAAACTGCAGCAGAGCTTAATAGGAAGCCTGTAAAAATTCCATGGACTGCAAAAGTATACTATTGTAGTCTTTAGTATAAGCATCCCTAGCCTGACTAAAAAACAGAAGTAAAAGAATGTTTCAAAAAATATTACAATAAAAATAAAAAAATTCAAACCACCTCCTTTCCAAATTTAACATTTAAAATAAATTATAAAAAAAAACATAAATGATATTGCCACATCTGAAAATGCCCAAACTATTAAAATATGAAATTATGCTCATTAATAAAAAATAAGAAATCGGCATTCAGCTCTGGCTCTGGCAGATACAGTATGTAAATGATTACAGATGTGGTCGGATTAGACACCAGGCCTTGCTGCAAGAGGGTATCAGTAATTCCCCTACTGCCCTATAAAAAGCTTTTTGAGGCTCCTTATGGGTAGGGTACCTCTGGGGGACAGACTAATAGACATTCCTCTATGGTGCTTTCAAAGACATTTTGCCCAGTTTACATATTTTGAGAGGGCACATCATTTGACTCAGAGAAGCAGAATGGTCTTTTCAACAAATTGCTCGCCATCTAGGCTGGTCTTAACTAGCTGTTAGGGTGTTTTGGGATCAGTGGTTACTGTTACCAGAAACAGGCTCTGGACTGCCCAGACCGACCACCAGTGGAGAGCATTGTGTGGTCCTTCAACAAGCATGAGCAACTCCCACAGTTTTGTTGTCCACCATCCAGACACAGGTGGCACCTTCATTACATAACCCTGTCTCTGCCCAGACCATTTCTAGGTACTTAGAAGAAGGAAATTTTATGTCACGGAGCTCATTACATGTCCTGTAATTGACAGACAGCCACCATTGCCTTTGTTTGCAGTGGTGTTGTGACTAAGAAACTTGGACTTCTATGGCCTGAAACAGTTTGTAATGAATGGTGGCCTCATGGTGAAAGCTTGGGGGCCTCATGGTGAATGTTTCAATCCTGCCTTTGCTGTGGAGCGACACTCTGGCAAACCTAGCCACTTCCAGAATGTCTTTGTATATATCTTGCTATTACTGTAATGTTATTACCTGTTGTAGCACATTGCTATTCCACTTTGTTAGGCTGTCTGTACGGCTCAGTTTTTGTACTGTTTACTATGGTAAATGCAGGGCTGTTCTGTGCCTCTTCCCCTCCCCCTTCTTTCTATCCCATTGTATGTAAATGAGGCTGTTGGGGGGTTCAGAGGTTTGTGTGCTATGCCTAGAAAATAAAGTTCAGTTGTCTCCCAGGCTATGTGTCGTCTAGTCCTTGGGAAAAAGGGATCCTTGTAAAGCTACCTGGATTATTGTATGCTGTTCCGGTCTACCAGCGGAGATATTGTGGACTATACCGCCTCTCCACTACAATTGGTGGCAAGTGACGGGATCATTCCTACGGCCCAAAAGGACAGCTACAAGGCTACACCAGTTCCTGGATTACAACTTGAGGGCAGCGCTAGTACCGGTACAGCACCCCTATCTACAAAAGAACTAAATTCAGCAGAGCAAGCATGGCGCCCAGCTACACTCAGGAGCACTTGAACAGAGAGGTTAATGCGGTGCTGGCTGCATATGGACCCAACCCCTCAAAGAGAGCCGTGCAGCTCGTGAAGAGAAAAATGGGAGAGTACCTGCAGTTTAAAGCAGGTTGGGCCAGGGGGGAGAGACCCCAGTGGCCGAGCGAGTCCCAGGGAGCTGAAGTTGCCATCCTTCCTCCCCAGCAGCAGTGTGTGTTCTTAGGAGAGGAGACAGTCGGTCCCTCTTCCCAGCAGCCAAGCGGGGTACAGGGAGCTGAAGGTGCCGTCCTTCCTCCCCAGTGGCAGAGTATTGTATTGGGAGCAGAAACAACCGATCTCTCTCCCCAGCGCCAGTGGGTGCCCTTAGGAGAGGAGACAGACGGTCCCTCTTCCCAGCAGCCAAGTGGGGTACAGGGAGCTGAAGGTGCCGTCCTTCCTCCCCAGCAGCAGTGTGTACCCCAGGGAGCTGAAGGTGCCGTCCTTCCTCCCCAGCGGCAGTGTGTGCCCTTAGTAGAGGAGACAGTCGGTCCCTCTTCCCAGGAGCCAAGTGGGGTACAGGGAGCTGAAGGTGCCATCCTTCCTCCCCAGCGGCAGTGGGTGCCCTTAGGAGAGGAGACAGTTGGTCCCTCTTCCCAGCAGCCAAGTGGGGTACAGGGAGCTGAAGGTGACGTCCTTCCTCCCCAGCGGCAGTGTGTACCCTTAGGAGAGGAGACAGTCGGTTCCTCTTCCCAGCAGCCAAGTGAGTTACAGGGAGCTGAAGGTGCCGTCCTTCCTCCCCAGCGGCAGTGTGTCCTGCAGGGAGCAGAGACAGTTGGTCTCACTCCCCAACAGCGGGACAATGTATCGAAAGGGGAGACAGCCGGTCCCCCATTCCAACAGCATAGACTATGTCAGGGAGAGGCACTTCTTACCACCTCTCCCCAGCAGCAGCTTATTTCCCAATGGGGAAACCTTATTCTCCTAGATGGGGCAGAGGGGATCGTGGTCTCTGCACCTGGGTTACAGGGGGTAGGGACAGTCGGTCCTGTCCCCCAGCAGCAGGAAGGTTTATCCAAAGGGGAGACAGTCGTTCCCCCCCCTCCAGCAGCAGGACCAAGTCCAGGGAGAGGAGTCTACTATTCCCTCTTCCCAGCTAGGCTCCAACCTATTCCAGCTGAAGCGCGGGCACCAGGGCAGAGTACCACTGGCCTCTGCCCACTCAGCAACCCACAGATCCAGGAGACCAGTACCCAACACAGCCATGGTGGAGCCATCAGACAGAAACAAGCTACAAAGTGTCCCAGGTTCAGTAAACAAGTGTTGTGGGGGAGCTGCACTGCTGATTGTGTTTTGTGGGTGGGTTGCTGGACTAACCAAGGCACTAACCGACAGAAGATTAGGTACCTTGTTAGTCCTTTTGGAAAAGGGGAGAAATGTGACGAAACCAACCTGGCCACTGGGTGCTGGAGAGGTCTGGTTGCCCACCTGCTGCCCCAGGATTATGGCCCCTCTCATCAGCCCATGCTAAGCTTAAACCCCATGGCGATTTGACTGTGTGGCATCTGAGCGCTGTTCGGATATATTGAGCGCTCGGATCCAAGCCATCTGGGGATAGGCTGAATGTGGGGGTCCTGTTCAGCATAATAGGAGTTATGTATATTTGTGTATTTTTGTGTCTTTTCACTAACATGCGCACAATGGAGTTTTGCCTCTGTCCTGGGAGATAATTGGATTACTTCCCAGTTGTCTCCAGTACAGAGGACTCTGTGACCTACTGCCAGCATGGCTTTCCGGCCCAAACCAGTTCCACAAAGACACTTTTTACTCATTTCTGAACCCCTGGTCTAACTCATACCATTTTTGGATATGTTGTTCCCCTGAATGGATTGAGGATGAATATGTAATTTTTATTGAAATCCCATGCATAGTTTTGAAGTTATGAATGTTGTATAAAACTGTATATTTTCCTGCCAGTGATAATAAGTTCGTCCATTGTGTTTAGTAATTATATCACAGGCAGAGGGGAGGGAATGTGTACTCTGTGCGGGAGGGTCATTCCTTTGTTATTTTATGATTGGTTAATGTAGAAGTCCAGGGGGTATTCCCCTGGACTGAACATGGTAATAAAAGAGGCTGTATGGGCCAGTACATGTGGTCTGCTTAACCCTCAAGCGAAGTGTCGCCTCGTTCTTGGGGGGAATTGGAGTGTATGCTGTTACAGTGCGACTGCCAGGAGTGTAAACTTTTCCTACGGTTTTTCCTGTTCGGCTGTATACTGTTTCCGGTTCGGGAGTATGGAGCATTCATGTGCTTGCAGTTCGGGAAATTGGTGCTTGCAGTAACTGCCGGTGTGTCCGTTTAGGCGATATTCCCTTTTCAGAGTTGTGTGCGTAACGGTCCGCTACAGACACACTGCTCCAACTGCTGGTGTGATGATCTGGGGAGCCATTGTATACAACAGTTGGTCACCCCTAGAAGTGATACGAACGACACTAACAGCTTAGCGATATGTACTGGACATCCTTTAGCCAGGATATCCCATTGGCATTTTTCAGGATAATGCTCATCCTCACATACGTAGGAAGGGTTTTCCAGGAATGTACCCACCAGATTACAACATTTTGTTGGCCTGCTCGATCGCCAGTCAAGCATTTATGGGAGCAGTTGGGACGCAAGCTTCTGCCAACTGCAAGTGTGCATTACCTGCATGCCCAGTTGTAACATCTGTGAGCAAATGTGCTGCAGGATATCAAAGAGAACCTGTATGCCTCCATGTCCAATTGTATCTCATATTATATCCAGGATAAAGGCTGTATCTCATCTTGTATCCAGGCTAGAGGCCGTATCTCATCTTGTATCCAGGCGAGAGGCCGTATCTCATATTGTTTCCATGCTAAAGGTCATATCTCATCTTGTATACAGGCTAGAGACCGTATCTCATATTGTTTCTAGGCTCAAGGCTGTATCTCATCTTGTATCCAGGCTAGACATTGCTAGGGTACTAGAGCCTTCTCTTAATTGTATTCTTTCACTCTAATATTGTAATCACTTATATTATCACATAAATGATCATTACATTAACAAATATAAAGTTTTATTCAATTCCAAAAACTCCTTTGTGTGTTTTTGTTTTGTCAATGAATATATTTATCCCATACAATGAATACTGTAATAAAAAAAAGAATCAAAATGCCTGAATTGCTATTTTTTGATCAAATCATACCCAAAAATACACTGAATAAAAAGTGATCAAAAATGTGTATGTAACCCAAAATAGTCCCAATAAAAACTACTGCTCGTCTTACATAAATAACATAAGTAACATAGCTCTGTAGACAAAAATATTTAAAAAATGGTTGTCAGCATATGGTGGTGCAAAACGATTTAGATTTTTTTCAAAAGTCCTTATGTTTTAAAAGTAGTAAAAGAGATAAATTTGCTCCCACTGGAAATGAGTGGTATTCATATTTACAAATCCAACATATACCGATGAGACACTCAACTTCCGATCTCCGTCTTCCTGTGGAACATATAATATATTTTACCCAGTCACTTAAATTACAGTGAGGGATCTCATCATTCTACTCTGCAAATATAACTACATCGATGTTTATTAAACTCCCCCATTTTAGACGTTGGGAGAATGACTTGAATTGTGTTGTATCTGATTGGAGGAAGGCTAATCTCTGGCCCAAAATATTTGGGAAGGAAAGCTCCATTCTGCCTAAGTACAGCTCTGCCATATTTGCTGCCATCTGCTGGTCACATTACATGAACGGTTAGATAACTTTGGAAAAGTACAGTGTGGAGGACCTGGAATAAATGCATTAGATGACATGAGGTTAGAGTAGACCAAAAAAAGACAGTAACAGGGTGCAGAAGTGGCAACACCACTCTGGGGTGTTACATACTTGCCCACGCCAGCCAGAGCACCTTAGAAGGGGTATTCCCATCATATCTCACATTGTCCCTTATGTAAAGTTGATGAAATCTGCAAATACCTTTAGTATTCTTTTTTGTAACATTTTCCTTATTTTCATCCTTTCCCTGGCTTGTTTCTAATTGGTTTCCATGGGACACGGCCACCTGTGCCATCTTGCAGTGATGGGCCGCGCTTGCACTTTAGTGATGAACCTGGCTAGATTCTCGGGAGCGCACCTGGTATCATCATGCGCAGTAGCCACCGGCCACCTCTCTGCATCTACTTCAGCAGGACAGCTCTGGGACGTGTTCAGCCACCTCAGAGACATCTTTTTGAGCTCTGCTTGGCAGTTTGGTAAGAGAAATAAGAACAGTAGAGTTCTTGTCAGGGCTGATGTTATCTGTATGTAAACAGATTTCAGTGCGCATGGAGCAGCGGAGGGGAAGCTGATACAAGGAGCTGGCTATAGCCGGGGTAAGGGACGGAGCCTTTGACATCCAGCTCTCTGTACTGGATTTCTACTTTAGTGCTCACCAGGCATGAGTACCGTGACACACATAAAGAGACATTTTAGGCCGCAACATATCACTCGGCATTTCCTACACCTGGAGGCCCTGGGGGGAGGCGCCCGTTGCAAATTCAGAAGAGATTCAGCTAAAGTTCTTATCATCTGTATTCAGGATCATAATCCCTGACAAGTAGAGAGGAGGATGCGGCAGCTCTTTACCTCAGTTTTGTGAAGTAACTTGTCTTCCTGTGTGATTAGGACAGGTTTTGTGTGAACTAATGGGACAGCGGCCATTTTGTTTCCCCTGATGATTGCTCCCCAGACCAAATGAGCTATTATAAATAATGAAAGGTATTTGAGAATATATTTATAAAAAAGTAATATTTAAGTACTTTAATTTTTTTAATTCCTGGAGAACCTCTTTAAGAAATAATAGGCTGGTACATTGTATGTTTGTAATTTTTTTTTTTTGTGTGTGTGTGTTTTATTTGCCTGTATATGAGTCAATGTCTGTATTTATTGTTAAGCTGCGTGGCCCTAAAGGGCTTATTTTGTATAATTATGAAAATTAAAAATAAAAATTTAAACTTCATATTGCCATAATCATACTGACCCACAAAATAAGGTAGTCATGTCAATTTTAGTGCACGGTGTATATAGTAAAAGAAAAAAAAAAAAAAAACATTGCCAGAATTAAGGTTTTTTCAGTCTTCACAGAATGAATTTGATTAAGAGGGCAGCTACAAATAGCATATCTCTCTACAATGGCCACATGTAATACTTAATTTTTCCTGTTCAGGTGCTGGAGGGAAAACTATTGGTGTAGCTGATCAATAACAAAAAAACAGAGGCTCCAGTTGAACGACAGCCACGAATTACATGATGATACGAAAAACTGTGCTAGACATGGACCACAAGGCAGGTGTATGAAAAATTTCTATGACTAGAATTAGAAATCTCTTTGGCAAATAACTGATTTTCACCTTAACAGAAGCCCAGGTCACAGATTAAGGGCTCTTGCACTTGACCGTATGCATTTTTACGGATCCATTGTAACAATGCCTGTCCTTCTCCGCAAAACAGGCAAGAATAGGATATATTCAATTTTTTTTGTGGAACGGACTTGCGGACATACGGATACGGAATGCACACAGAGTGATTTCCGTTTTTTTGCGGCCCTATTGAAATGAACGGTTCCACATATGGGTCGCAAAAAGAACTGACACACACAAAAAATACGTTCATTTGGATGAGCCCTAAAGCAGAAGAATGGGCCTTAAATTCATCATTTTAAGGGCTCATTCACATGACCGTATGAATGGGTCTGCATCGGTTCTGCAATTTTGCGGAACGGGTGCAGAACTATTAATTTCAATGGGACCGCAAAACATGCGGACAGCACACCGTGTCTACATCCGTAGTTCCGTAGTCCCACAAAAAAGATAGAACATGTCATATTCTTGTCCGCAATCGCAGACAAGAATAGGCATTTCTATCATAGGGCCGGCCATGTGCGGTCCGCAAAACACATACTGTACAGTCATCTGAATGTAGCCTAACTTATGACACTGTCATCCAGAAAGACAATATTTAGGGTAAAGCTATACGGTGACATGTGTCGCACAACAAGAAAGTCATGTAATGTATTATTATGGTATCGCAATGAGAGACTGTGATGTGACTGTCATAAAAAATCCATTTAAGTAAGATTACTTTGCCACTGTGACGGAGCAGTTGCAGCATGTTGCATTCAAATAAATTACATGAAACTTTACCGTATAGCCATACCATTTTGTGTCAAGCGACTTGTTATCACATGACACATTTCGCAGTCTAGCCTGAAAGACCTGTAAGGTGGTAAGGAAGCACACCCACCTAAAAAGTGCCGCCCTTGTCAGGAATGCAAGTGACACAGCAGCTCCAGCATCAAGCCACTAGATGGTGCACTGCTATATAGAAAAATTATAGCAGGGAATTGGGAAATATGCTGGCCCCTCTTTGATGTCACTACAGATGTCACTGGAATGGGGGAGCCTCTATATAAGGACTGAAGCATTCATCTTAGGGGTGTCTGGGCAAAAGCCCACATGGTGTGGACTCAACCCGCTGCTTGGGGTGAGCACTAGAAGGGCACATTGGAAAATGCCTCCTGTATTAAATGGGTCTAATGGATCCCATGAGCTGTACAGTCCTTGACTAGGGGAGTGCAGGTTTGCCAGAAAAGGTGCACTGTCCTGCAAGAGATGGAGATGGCAGCAATGGATGAGACTATGGGCTGAGAGATGGCCCGGAGATAGAGACAGCTGCATAAACAACAAAAAGTGAAGGGTGAGAAGAGCTGAGACCCCAAGAGAGAGAAATAGAGTTAGTGCCACAAGACCGAAGAGGTGCAACCAATCTGGTCGATGTGTCAGCCTTTGGAGACACTGGATATAGATGGTTGGATGAAGTAATAAATCTCCCCACTAGTGTTGAGCGAACCCAAACTAACGTTCGGGTTCGTACTGGACTTTAGGGTTTTTTGTACCCGAACCCGAACTTTGCCATACAAGTTCGGGTTCGAGTTTGGTGTTTGGGCGTTTAATAAAGCTTGTTGAAAGGCTGCAGGGTAGCCAATCAACAAGCATTTAAGCTGTGTGCCCTTAGAAGCCATCACAGCCATGCCTACTAATGGCATGGCTGTGATTGGCCAGTGCAGCATGTGACCCAGCCTCTATATAAGCTGGATGTCACGTAGCGTCGCACATCACTTCAGCTCTTACTAGTGCAGGGATAGGAAGAAGGCTGCCGCTGTGAGGGAGAGAGTAGGAAGGAATCTGAACTGAGCTGTTAAATTTGTGACCTACAGCGATTTTTTTTGTAGGTGCAATGGAACATTTCTGTAACATATTACATTTTTTTGCTGTGAAATACCCTGGCGATGCATACTTGACAGGGAAATAAATTCAGTAAATCCATTTGTTAGATTTGGGGGGTGACATATTCACATTTTTCGCTGTAAAGTACCACTGTGGCCTGCGCTGCATATATGACAGGGAAATACATTACGGGAAACGCAGAAGATAGAAATAGCTCACTCCAGTGTATTCAAAGACAGGTGCTCTAATCCTAGATTGGTTCACCACTCAACCAGGGTTAGGATAAAATAGTATGCAAGGACTGGCACTCGTATATGGACGTCCTATGGACACAAAATTTATTAAGGTACATATACAAATATATAAAAATGAAAATAAAAATAAAAATATAAAAGAAATTCTGGATGTCTAAATGCACACTAACCACCAGAAGTTCCGAATATACTGAATAAACGCAATATCCTCAGAAACCTTCACTTTAAAATAGCATGTACAAAAACTGCAGAAAGTATTACAAACAGTCCATGTCCTTCAACGGACTACTTCAAAGGTGTGTATATCTTCTATTAATGGTATTATGTTCAGTCCGGACTTCTCTAATTACATAGGACACTATTTCTTTAAGACACGGTTTAGTGTCTCACCGTTCCTTTAAAACACGGTTCGGTGTCTCACCTTGAAAGTTATTTTACACCATATGGTGGTTTCACAGATAATAAGTAACCCACTTTTGTGGGCTTACCTCCAGTAGTGCCCACTATATCGGAATGCCGCTGGTTTAACTTGTCGCTAGTTTAACTTGTCCAGTATGCTGAAGCCGGCGTCCCGGCTCTGAGCACTGGAGGTAAGCCCACAAAAGTGGGTTACTTATTATCTGTGAAACCACCATATGGTGTAAAATAACTTTCAAGGTGAGACACCGAACCGTGTTTTAAAGGAACGGTGAGACACTAAACCGTGTCTTAAAGAAATAGTGTCCTATGTAATTAGAGAAGTCCGGACTGAACATAATACCATTAATAGAAGATATACACACCTTTGAAGTAGTCCGTTGAAGGACATGGACTGTTTGTAATACTTTCTGCAGTTTTTGTACATGCTATTTTAAAGTGAAGGTTTCTGAGGATATTGCGTTTATTCAGTATATTCGGAACTTCTGGTGGTTAGTGTGCATTTAGACATCCAGAATTTCTTTTATATTTTTATTTTTATTTTTATTTTCATTTTTATATATTTGTATATGTACCTTAATAAATTTTGTGTCCATAGGACGTCCATATACGAGTGCCAGTCCTTGCATACTATTTTAGGGAAATACATTCATTAAATCCATCAGTTAGATTGTGTGGGGTGACAAATTCACTTTTTTTGCTGCAAAGTACCCCTGTGGCCTGCGCTGCATATCTAACCGGGAAATAAATTCAGTAAATCCATCTCTTGGATTTTGGATGGACTTTTCCATGGTTATCAGGCCAGTCATTCACAAGTGGCTCGGAGGGTGGGTTTCTGCACCAACATAGGCCAGGTACACAATTGTCCAGCTAGGGCACAGTTCTGGAGGATGAGGAACCGTGTTCACAGCAGGGTGGCACCCAAAGCAGCTCATGGGCATCACTGCAGCGTGGCTGGGTAGATACAGAGGACACAGACGATACACCTCCCACAGAGGACAGTTATCGTTGCCTCTGGGCAGCATGGCACACATGAGCGACTACATGCTGCAGTGCCTGCGCAACGACCGCTGAGTTGCCCACATTCTAACCAGTGCTGATTACTGGGTGGCCACCCTCCTGGATCCCCGTTACAAGGACAATGTTCCATCCTTAATTCCGTCACTGGAGCGTGATCGGAAGATGCGCGACTACAAGCGCACGCTGGTAAATGTGCTGCTAATGGCATTCCCACCTGACAGTGGGCGCTCAGTGGAAGCTCACGGCGAAGGCAGAGGAGGAGGAGGAAGTCGTAAACGCAGCTGGGGCACCGCCAGCACCTCAGAAGGCAGGGTTAGCATGGCTGAAATGTGGAAAAGCTTTGTCAGCACGCCACAACAACCAGCACCACCAGCTGATATGGAACGTCTTAGCAGGAAGCAGCATTTCAGCAAAATGATGGAACAATATGTGTGCACATGCCTACACGTATTGACTGATAGGTCTGCCCCATTCAACTTCTGGGTCTCCAAATTGGGCACATAGCCTGAGCTTGCCCTTTTCGCCTTGGAGGTGCTGGTCTGCCCTGCAGCCAGTGAATTGTCTGACTGTGTGTTTAGCACGGCACGGGGCGTTATCACAGACAAGCACAGCCGCCTGTCCACAGCCAATGTGGACAAGCTCACGTTCATTAAAATGAAACAGGCATGGATCTCACAGGACTTGTCCGTACCTTGTGCAGAATAGACACTTATACCGGCCGCACCCAGCCATTGTTATACTCCAGCGCACTTTGCTGGTAGTATGTGTGTTGTTGGCGACTACCTCCTCCACCACCGCTTCCACCTACACCACCACTTCCACCGTCTCCTCCACCTCCTACTCCATATGGACCTCCTCCTTCTAGTTCAAGATTATTATTTTTAATTTTTATGTATTCTATGTTATTTTAAGTCATTTCCCCATCCACATTTGTTTCCAGGGCAATTGTCCAGCTCTTACCCCCATTTTGCTTCCTTTTGCAGCCCTCTAGCTCTTTCCATTACTTTTTAGAGCCATTTTAGTGCCCCAAAGTTCGGTTCCCCATTGACTTCAATGGGGTTCGGGTTCGGGTCAAGTTCGGGTCCCGAACTCGAACTTTGCGATGAAGTTCGCCGAACCCAGCGAACCAGAACTTCCAGGTGTCTGCTCAACTCTACTCCCCACCAAGGCTCAGAAGATAAAGTGTGATGACTGCAAGTGATCGCGATCTAGAGCTGGACACCTGGTGTCCAGAAGACCCAACACTGTTTCCGTAGCAGGAAGGTCCCTTTTGAGACTAGTATAGGAACTGTGTATATTTAAAGAGATGCCTTTCTGTGACAACTGACAAGCATGTAAGTAATCTTTTGGAGTGAAACCATCAAGAATACTGTATTTTAATACACAATGGGGACATTTATCAAACTGGTCTAAAGTAGAACTGGTTTAGTTACCCATAGCAACTGTGGGGAGTCGCTCTGGTAGACAGCGGTGCGGGTGCAGTGCAGAGGCAAAAGGGAGTCCAGGAAGTGCAGCAAAACAGTGTTTAATTCACACTTGCATATAATAAAGTCCAAACAGTCACTTTGTGTTAATTCACACACAACAGAAAACGAACGGCAAAACAAAAAGTCCAATACGGTTCCAATCACCTGGGAAGTGTAGGTGCGTGTTCGCACCTGGCTGTTAGCCCAGCCGCAGGACAATAACACTCCAGACCGACTGCACGCCTCTTTGCTGTGCTCTTGCTTCCAGGTCAGAGAGCTCCACAGCACTGTTAGCAGCTCCAGGTCAATCACACACTCAGCTGCTGGTGCTGGCTGTGTTATAAAGGCCCGGGAAAACCCGGCCTGGACCGTGGGGAGTAGGCACCCACCCAACTCTTTGCCTACTCCCAGTAAGAGCCGGCCCGGATTGGCTTTGCAGCCAAACTAAATATCAAGTTGTCAAGCAGCACTAGCTGCTGCTGACACATAAAACCCGGCTCTTACCTCACCGAGGCCAGGAACCTCGGTGACACGTACCTGCCATCCACGACGGCACCCTGTACCTTACCACACAACCAATCAGATTCCACCTTTAATTTTGGACAGCTTCTTTGGAAAATAAAAGGAGGAATCTGATTGGTTGCAATGGGCAACAAAGCCAGTTCTACTTTACACCAGTTTGTTTATATTACCCCCTATATGGATATTCTAATTGAAAGTGTTCACCTTATGCAATATCCGATGAAGAAAAGTGTATAAATAGTACAGAAAGTTATAGTAAATTTGTGTTGCTGCAAAAGAATGTGTTTTGTGCATTATTTCTGCAGCATTTAACAGAAACCCTAAGAGTTTGTCCACCATCTCCATCCCATAGTAGGCGTTCCTCCCTTACTGGTTGCCAACCTAGGCTATAAATTGATAGCTTCCACACATTATATAATACTACAAATACAGATTGGCATCACAGGTACCTAATTGCCAGGCGGGCAAGCACATCGTTTCCATCATCCATATTGGCAGGGTGGGTTCCATAACTCCGATAGCTGTATTAGCAAGGCAAAGAGCCCCTAGGAAGAAACGGGAGAATGCCCTATGTAAGCACAGGGTTTCCATTCTCTAATATGTATAACCCAGTGTAACACCAGATTTTGTAAAAGGTTGTCAGCCATACACTGAATATGGAATGGCCGGAAATGTAACTTACATGCAGCCACTATGATGTAAGGGTCCATAAGAAGTGTTAAGCAAGATGTCGGTGGAATGCTCTATGGAAATACACCACAGTTGCTTTGTGCCGGGTCTAGTAGTTTTGCTCATTTTACAGCTTTTTAAAAATAACATTTCTGTATACTCACCCCTGGAACAAACCGGCCAAATCGCAGCATACAGAGCTGTAGAGCTGTGGATAACAAAGAGAAGTGTAATGACCATGATGATTCGTGACATATCACTAGATTATATTAAATTGGACAAACTTTTAAAGGGCTTGTCCAGGATTTTTTTTTTAAATGCCTTAACCCCACCTGTGAAGAAACTTCTTGACCCAACACGTAAAATTCCTGTATGAATGGAGAGGTGAGAAGCAGGTATGTATAGCTCTCCTCACAGGTGCCACTGGGTTAGGGACACATTGAAAAAAAAAAGTCCTGGACAACCCATTTAAAAATTCTCAAGATTTAGGATCAATATCACATCAGCAGATGTCTCTAATGATACCTCCACCAATTGGCATCAGAACTAAACAGCCACATACACTGTGTGCTGGGAATTGGACCCCAACCAAAGGATAGGTCATCAACATGTAAGTCCTAGGAAAACTCTTTATCATATGCCGAGGATTGGGACAACAACCTGGAACAAATGTAAAGCTTATTCCCAATAATTGGTAGCAGCAACAGCCACTGGCCAGTAGTGGTAGGTCACAGTTCTCACTGTCTTTCGAAAGGTGCAACATTATTATTGAGGACAAAGAGGATGAAATCATGGACTGGATGGCTAACTTCTCCTCTGAGTCTTATATTGTGCCTTGGAACACAGCATTCCTCCTGCTCCTCCTCTTTGCAACCCAAGAGAAGCCTTTCAGTTTCAGTTGCATCCTCTCTGTCTTCACTGCCCCCTCCTAACTGAGGCAGCAAAACCCCATCACACACTACAGAAGACATGCAAGAGAGTCTCCCTGTTGATTAGTTGGCCAGAACAGTCATTGTTCGGACTTCCATGAGGAGGAGGTTCAGGGGGAGGCAGGGGACCTCATGCATAGCTGTGTTGGCGGTGGTGGTGATAGTTGTGGCACCTCTAGCCATGGTGGTGGTAGTAGGGGCAGTGGTAGCAACAGTAGCAATGGGGGCGAATACAGAGCAGAGAATTGGGAGGGGGGGCCAAGGTCCCTACAAGAAGTTCAACCAAAAATCAAACAGCTCACCACAAAAGCGCTTGCATGCGAAGGGGTCTTCCCAAAAAAAATAAAAAAAATTGGATAAATCCCAGCAAGCGTACTTGTAACGAAGTATGCTTTTATTCCACAACAAACAAATATCACAGGACGCGTTTCGGCCCGTCCAGCCTTCTTCAACTGCACATTGTTAACTGACTACATGTAGCATTTTATAGGTGTAGTCACATGACCTCATCAGTCAATTAAGACAGGAAATGACATGTGTAAAAACAAGAAAATTTTTTAAACAATGTAATATTCTTGCATAATTGATATCCCGGTACGACAATAGTAACAATTCTTTTTTTAACTATCGGGTTGTCGTAGTCTGCAAAAAAATAAATAAAATATGATATATAATTATATATATAATCAAGGTTAGAAACACATCACTTCATAATCCCTATTAAGACCTTTAGGGTGTAAGGTGTCAAGGGTGTGTATCCAGAAGGCCTCCCGTTTGAGTAGTAACTTTTTCAGATCCCCTTCTCTCCTTGGTAAATGTACCCGCTCAATAACCTGATATTTCAGTTGTGCTATTGAATGGTTATGACTATGGAAATGAGATGGTATAGGTTTTTCTTTCTTATGGTTGATTTATGTTTGCTGATACGATCCTTCACCATTTGCATTGTCTCCCCAACATATAGCATACCACACGGACATTTTATTAAATAGATAACATTGGTAGTATCACAGGTATAGTAACCTTTAATTCTATAAGACTTGCCAGTACGTGGGTGCTGGAAATATTGGCCCTTCAATACATTACTACAGACAAGGAAATGTACCTCCCTTCTGGTGGGTGAGTGTACTCTGTGTCAAAGTTTTGCCCACTGTACCAATATTAGAATCTACCAATTGATCTCTGAGGCTAGGATTCCGTCGATTGCATATAAGTGGTAGATTTTAAAATTCCGTTATTGTGGGATATGCTTTCCCTAAAATATGCCAATGTTAACGGATCACATTATCAAACTTATGATTCAAGGGATGATATTTATGGATAAATGTTATGCGATCACCAATAACTCTAGAGTTTGTCCCTGACTTACACTGACTGCTGTTGTCAGTATCTCCCGAGGGTAACCCCTCGTCAAAAATCGCGATGTCATCTCATTTATCCTCATCTGTCTTGTCTCTGGATCCGAAACAATCCTTCTGACTGTCATAAATTGGGATTTTGGGATCAATTTTTTGAGTACAGGCGGATGTGCACTCCAGGCTCGGACTGATCCACAGGGGTACAGGACAATCCCCCGGTGGGCCCCTGAGCAAAGTGGGCCCCTAGTCTCCGACCCCTTGCACAAGTGGCACATAACACAGTAGACTTACTGCACTTCATGCATATATTCAATGTACAGCACCTCCACCAGCCTGTGTTCATATAAAAAATCCACAACTTATATGCAATCGACGGAATCCTAGCCTTAGGGATCAATTAGTACATTCTGATATTGGTACAGTGGGCAATCCTTTAACACAGAGTACACTCACCCACAAGAAGGGAGGTACATTTCCTTGTCTCCACTGCATGCAGTGTAGTAATGTATTGAAGGGCCAATATTTCCAGCACCCACGTACTGGCAAGTCTTATAGAATTAAAGGTTAATATACCTGTGATACTACCAATGTTATCTATTTAATAAAATGTCCGTGTGGCATGCTATATGTTGGGGAGACAATGCAAATGGTGAAGGATCGTATCAGCAAACATAAATCAACCATAAGAAAGAAAAACCGTTTATTCCCTATACCATCTCATTTCCATAGTCATAACCATTCAATAGCGCAACTGAAATATCAAGTTATTGAGCGGGTACATTTACCAAGGAGAGGAGGGGATCTGAAAAAGTTACCCTGGACACCTGACACCCTAAAGGTCTTAATAGGGATTATGAATGATGTGTTTTTAACCTTGATTTTATATATATATATATATATATATATATATATATATATATATATATATACTCTTTTGCAGACTACGACAACCCGATCGTGAGGGAAAGATTTGTTACTATTGTCGTATTGGGATATCAATTATGCAAGAATATTACATTGTTTAAATTTTTTTCTTGTTTTTACACTTGTGGATGAAGACTATAAGGATTATTATGTGTTGGATAGGCGCTGGGAGCCAGATCAAGGTGCTGAGGAAGAGGTAACACCAGAAGATAAGAGTGGTGGCATTGACAACAATAAAGAGCAGAGGCAACATATGGCTAGAACCTCTGAAAAAACTGCCAGGGCCAGATCTGCTTCTATTATGGTCAAAAAATAAATTGAATTTAAATAAATTGAATTTGATTCAAATTTCAGGAAAACTTTGATTTGCCACAAATCTGAATTTCCTCGCTATTCGTGGTAACAAATAGATTTTTCCTAAAATGGCGGCTACATGTGTTACAAAGTGAAAGTAAGAAGCCTGTTACGCGATATGACCAATAATGCTGTGCAGCCAACCAATCAGCAGATAGCCATTCCTTGTGATGTCACAGCCCTATAAAAAGCATAAACCCGCCCAGTCTCTGCCATTTTACTGTTAACTGAGCATACGGAGAGACACGGCAAGTGCTACGGACAGTGTTTTAGCAATCTTTTAATTGTAGAATATTGGATACGGACAGTGTCGGGACAGTGTAGGAAGAGTTTTCAGAGACTGTAAGCAGAGCATAGGGAGACTGAAGGGACAATGTAGGGGCAGTGCAGGCTCTGTGTAATCACCATCTGCATCTTGTTCCACTGCTATGCCATTCATTCTTAAGCTGTTCTGTTATACTGTGCATAGGCTGACTGTGCATCAGACTTAGACTCAACAGCTAGTCTAATATATAAGTGCGTGTACCTAGTTCATCTGCTGCACCATTAATAATTAATCTGTTCAGTTACGCATCAGACTGATTGTCAACAGGCGGTGTAATATACAGCGATTAGCAGGGTTTATTACAAGGAAATATTTATATGTCTTATTTGCCCTTGTGCGGTGCAGTTAAATGTTATAAAGCATTTTTTGCTTGTATTAGTGGGAAAAAAGTGCTTATTAGCCATTGTGTGGTGAAGTGAGAAATTTGCTGACTTTTTTGGGATGTTTTAATTTCCTTTTTATTTATTTATTTGATCTAACAATATGTCAGACAGAGAAGTGCCAGGGCCTGCACAGGGAAGTGGCAGAGGCCTAAATGTTTCTGGCGCAGGCACAGGTCGCAGCAGAGTAAGGGGGCTTGGCAGCAGGAGTCATCCACTTAGTCCCAAATTACATCAGACACCCCCAGCCAAGAGTCAGTGGGTTCGTTAGACACATCCCTTAATTGGCATGGCCCGGAAGCAGGCCCTGTGCCCTAACCTGTCCTCAACCTGCCTCTGTCCTTTTCTGTTTTATCAGCACCCACTGGCCAGGCAAGATGTGGAGGAGACATCCGCCGCTTTCTCCGGTAGGCAGACAAGCTGGATGAGGAAAGGGACATGGGAGCTGGTGTTGCGAGCCATCAGGCTCCTGACCCAGAGACCGTTGAGGAGGACATCAGTGATGTGCAGACAGTACCTGATGATGATGTAGCTGATCGCACTTGGGAGTCGGGTGAATAAGGGGCTTTATCATCATCGGGAGAAGACTGTGGCAGCTTGCCCGTGAGGCAGCAGCGGAGCCAGCAAGTCTCTAGTGTGTCCGGGAATCAGCAGGGTGGCAGCAGTGGGGGGGGGTCAGGATCCAAACATGCCCGGGGTAGACCACCCGCTTTGCAAGAGCCTACCTGCCCCGAAAGTAGTGGTGCAGGGGTTCACGGAAGCAGCGGCAGTAGCAGTCAATCAGTGCAGAGTGTCGGGGGTAAAATCACCTACTCGGCGTTGTGGCACTTTTTTGTTAAGCCGCCGGAGGAGGTGAACATGGCCATTTATAGAATCTGCCTGGGCAAACGAAGTCACACAGGGGAGGAACTGCTCCGTGTCCTTCATCAAGAAATCAAATCCTGGCTTTCTCTGCGACAACTCAAAATCGGAACCATGGTGACCGACAACGGGAAGAACATGGTGTCGGCACTGCATCAAGGAGGGCTAAGCCATGCGTCCTGCATGGCACACGTGTTCAATCTGGTTGTGAAGTGGTTCCTGAAGTCTTCCACCCATCTGAAAGACATCCTAAAAATGGCCAGGAAACTTTGTATGTACTTCAGCCACTCGTACACTGCAAAGTACATCCTCCCTGAGCTGCAGTGGCAGAATGTCACCCCCAACATAGGCTGATATGCGACGTTTCCACCTGTTGGAATTCCACCCTCCATATGTTGTACCGACCATACAAACAGAGAAAGGTCAAAACCGATTTCTTGATAATCCAAGCAGCCAGGAGTACACCCCTGTGTATCTTCGATGTCAGCCAGTGGCAGCTCATGCGTGACACCTGCCATTTGCTCAGGCCCTTTTAGGAGGCCACGTTATTTGTCAGTCGCCAGGACTACAGGATGAATAAAGTCATTCCACTGCTTCATGTCCTGGAACAGATGCTGGTAAATCTGGCTGGTCAGGGAACTGTAGACGTGGCACCTAGATCTCACGGCCACATGAGGAGGACATTGGAGCACAAGCAATATGTAGTGAAATGGGTGATTTTTCTATACAGGTGACAGGAAAGGAGAAGCAAGAGCAGCCAGAGGAGCTACAGGGCAATGAGGAAGATGGGGCAGAGGACCTAGACACACCATGGCAGTATGCAGTGGAGATGGAGGCAGGGAGTCGCTCCGAGTCACTTTCACAAATGGTCCGATGCATGCTCACTTGCTTGCGTAGTGACAGCCAAATTGTCACCATGCTGAGAGGGAGGACAAACTGAACCACTATAGAGACATCCTATGTAGTCAGTTGGCCGCTGCCTATCTGCGCCATCGTCCATCCTCTCACAGGTCTGACCAGGGGGGGCATCTGCGCTCATGTTTCTCTGCCATGGCTGCTGTGGCAGGATGGGGGTAGGAGCAGTTCAAGCTCCATCAGCACCAACTTGAGTCTAGAGTCACTGATAAGCAGCTTTCTTCACCCGCCTAGTGAAGAAACTACTTACCAGCACCAGCAGCTAGACCTGGGGCAGGACCTAAACCAGCAGGTGGTGGCATACTTGGATAGCACCCTGCCACCTTAAATTGAAGATCCACTGGACTACTGGGCAGCCCAACTGCATTTGTGGCCATAACTGGCAGAGTTTGCCCTGGAAAAGCTGTCCTTCCCATCCAATGGTGTGGCATAACAGCGGGTGTTTAGTGCGGCGGGGGCCATAGTTAGCCCAAGAAGAACTCGCCTGTCCACCCAAAATGTGGAGAGACTGACCTTTCTCAAGATAAATCAGGCATGGATAAGCCAGGATTTCCACCCACCAATGCCTGATACATCAGACTAGATCATCCATGGTGCCACACCATCACTTTGACAAAAGAGGCCGGTTTCTTCTGGCTACTATTCTGATGCTGCTACCAGCCTGATGCCACACCTGATGCCAGGTGCTCCTACTGCCAGCCACCATCTTCTGCTGGTACTGGCATTGCCCCCCAACTCCCCACTCTGTCACTGTGACACTCTGTGGTCTCCTCATGCTGCTGCTACATCAACACTATGTCTCTGGGCCACTCTGTGGTCTCGTCATGGCCATTTGCCTCAGCTACTATTCTGATGCTTTCACCCACCTGATGCCACATATCTGATGCCAAGTGCTCCTTCTTTCACCCACCATCTTCAGCAGGTACTGGTTTGCCACCCACCTCTCCACTCTATCACTGGGTCACTCTGTGGTCTCCTGATGCTGCTGCCACCTCCACACTATGTCACCTTGCCACTCTGTGGTCTACTGATGCTGTTGCCACCTCCACACTATGTCACCTTGCCACTCTGTGGTCTCCTGATGCTGCTTCTACCTCAACACTATGTCACCTTGCCACTCTGTGGCCTCATGATGCTGCTGCTGCAACCTCCACACTGTACTTGTGCCACCCTGTGGCCTCCTTCTGATGCTGCTGCTGCCACCTCCACACTCTGTCATTGTGCCACCCTGTGGCCTCCTCCTTATGCTGCTGCCACCACCTTCACACTCTGTCATTGTGCAACTCTGTGGCCTCCTGATGCTGCTGTCGCTACCTTCACAATCTGTCATTGTGCCACTCTGTGGCCTCCTGATGCTGCTGCCACCAACTTCACACACTGTCATTGTGCCACTCTGTGGCATCCTGATGCTGCTACCACTTCCACACTGTCATTATGCCATTCTGTGGCCTTCTGATGCTGCTGCTGCCACCTCCACCCTGTCATTGTGCCACTCTGTGGCCTACTCCTAAAGCTTCTGCCACCTCCAGTCTCTGTCACTGGGCCACTCTGTGGTTTTCTCGTGATGCTGCTTCCACCTCACTACCATGTCATGGGGCCACTCTGTGGACTTCTCATGCTGTACCCACCCTCCCCACTTCATGACTAGGCCACTATTTTGCCTTTCGGCCTGGCTGACATCATCATTTATTTGACCCTTTTTCTGATCTGTCAGAAGAAAGGAAAAATGAGACCCACAACGGATCCTGTCTATGTAACAGCTGTAAGGCCTGCATGACATTGTCCCTATTTTGCATCAGAATTGGCTTATGATTTGGTAGGCAAAAGCAGCAGTGGGTACAAAACACAGAAGGCATGCAAATATTCCATTCACATGTCATCTCTCTTTTGGATCCACTCCTATTTTTTTTTGCTGTAGCAATACTGATGGATTACTGACCAAATGCCGACCGAGTGAAGGCGGATGCTGACACTCACTCCGCTCTGTCGGGGGGGCTCTACTTGTATAAGCGTTTAATAGAACAGGTTCTGTAGAAATCTATGTGGAATCAGTGAATTGGTGTAAAAGGAGTGCACTCTTTCACGCCATAGTAGGATCTTGGGCCTCTGCACGGTTCTTTATACTTGGTGTTAACATCGACCTGTAAGGCTGAGTTCCCACTTGAGTTATTTGGTCAGTTTTGGCCTCGTAACTGCTAAATAAGTGAAGTGTGCAGTGATTCTAAGAGCGACCCCTGTCATCTACATGTAATAGTCACAGTATTGTTTCACTACCACAGCAGACTCCCTATGCATGTTACTACAAGGCACAGTGTTCTACACCACTATAAATGCTCTCTGCACCCAGGAAATAGACGTTTTTTTATGCGATTCGCCACAAATAAATTTGGATCTAACTGAACTTTTTCAGAAAATTCGGCGAACCAGCCTAATCAAAATTCGTTCACCTCTAATTATATCTATATATAAACTGTACTCCGCTGATCAATGGTTCCTGTACACTTAAGAATCCTGCAATGATGTGTTTTGTAAAGCTCTAGAGCTCCTACCTAAAAATAGTGTATTACCTCCATCTAGCAGAGCGATAACAGCCAGCACTAAGAATGGAGATGCTTTCCCAGCAAACACGTACATGACTGAACCAAAGGGGGGGCCAACTGCAAAGTGAGGGAAATATCAGAGAGAAAAACCACATAAGACAAGCCAGAACTATACACCAACAGAGCAATGAAAGTTTAAGATCATAGTACTTACTGATCACACCCAATGCCAGGCCACCAAGTGCGATGCCCATGGCCTTCCCTCTTTCATAGTCATCAGGGTATATATCTGCTAGCATTCCCAAACCTGTAGATACATGTATTCAAGTTACTATTAGCAGAGACTACACAACACGATAGTGGGCTCCACTTGCTACTCCCCCATTGTCAATGTATTGTCCTGGGGGATGCAGTTAGGTCCGAGCTGCCAATGTTATGTACAGCAGTGCCCATGCAGACATCACATATCACCGTTCACAGTCAAAATTTTCAATTTGTGGCCCAATAAGAGTCTTGCAGGTCTGATACCTTGTAATGACCAGGGGCGGATTAAGTGCTTGATAGGCCCAGGGCTGTCTAGTGTCTACTCAACCCGGGCCCCTCCCTCTATTCTAGGTCTCTTCCTAGGCCATATAACATCACATTCATTGTTCACATGGCCTAGGTGCAGCACAGTACCATCTGAGTGATTGGGTCTGAGCTGCAATACCAAGCACAGTACTATCAAATGGACAGCGTGGGCTTGATAAGTAGCAAAGAGGCTGCAGCGCTCACTGGAACATCGCGGTCTCCTCTAAGTACAGATGTCATAGATGTTACCTGCAGTTCTATGTAACAACCCAGATAACACAATAATTCACTGTATTACATAGGACTGCAGGGAACATCTACTACATTATCTGCACACAGAAAGTTATCACTGTTATCTAGGCTGTTACATAGGACTGCAGGTGACATCTACAAATTAAAATTTTAGTTGCCAAATTTAAATTACATATAACTATGATAAAAAAGACTTGGAGGAGAAGATGAGATGCAGGTCACAGAAGTGAGCCAGCTCTACATATTTATCACAGCATATATATAGATACCACGAGAGATATATAAAAAGGAGTATCACTGACAAGAAAAAAATCCCTCTAAAACTTAACTTTTACTAATTTACATTATTATAAAACAAAACATGATTCACCCCAAAACTAAACTGGAAAAATAATATCTGTATTATCTCACATTTTCAGGAGCCATATCGCCACTGGAGCATATAAAAATAAATATGCATAACAACTTACTCTTGTTCAATGTATTCCGATAAAGCGATAATCCAGAAGTAATTAATGAGTTTACTTACAATTTGATGCTCTCAGAGACATGGTAGGGTTTTAGCAAGGTGGAGTCGGGTTTTGGGAAAATTATATATATCCCTAAATCATCCCTATGGCTACCTCTGCCTAAAAGCCGAGCACCCGTCCCGAAAGGGGCGACCCCACTTATCGGTGGCTAACCCCTATCTTGTGACCTGAATTTTATTCTGGGGGAGATATATAGACAACATCTTTATACTGTGGCATGGACCTGAGAAACTATTCACTTGTTTTGTTGCACAACTAAATCACAATACAATAGGTCTAAGATTCACCTATGAGGTCAGAATCACCAAAAGTCCGGGAAAATTACAGACCAAAACGTGCCGAAAATCATCTCCTACTAATAGTATTTTACCGTGGGAAAGCCATCACCCCGAAAGCCTCAAGAGGGGAATCCCCAAAGGACAATACTTCCAAATCCGTTGAAATTGTTCATCATTTGAATCGTTTATGTCTCAAGCTAAAGACATGCGAGGGAGGTTTTCTCCAAGGGGCTACCCATCTGAGGTTCTAAGAAGTGCCTTCAATCATTCTAAAAACACTGATCGGCATTCTTTCCTGTCCCCTAATCCTAAAACTAATGATGATAAGAGAGTCACTAGGATTATTCGTACATATGATGATCAAAATTCTAGGACTATGGGCATACTAAAGAGATACTGGGAAATTCTCCTGTCAGACTCGATATAAGAGATATCATACCCACCTTACCTTCAATTACTTATAGGCGAGGTAGATCAATAAAAGATCGACTGGTGCATAGCCTTTACCAAAAACCTCTAGAAACAGGAACATGGCTTGATCGGAAACCTCCTGGCACCTTCAAATGCGGGAAGGATTGTGTATGTTGCCTCTTTATACAAAAATCAAAAACTTTTACTAGTGTAATAATCGGCAGATCCTATCTTTTGCGAGATTTCGCCAACTGTAAAACACAAGGCGTCATTTATTTATGTACATGTGAATGTCCACTCAATTACGTTGGTAAAATAAAACGTGAATTAAGAAGACGAGTTGGTGAAAATATTGGAGATGTAAATAACTGCAGGGACAAACCCGTCACAAGCCGACAATGGTGATGTTATAACTTTGAGATTTTAAGTAATTGGGGTAGTACGGCAATCACCCAGGGGAGGGGACTGAAATAGGAGAATTTTATGCAAAGAGGCTCCACGGATTTAATGCCTTAGGCAACTTTCAGACTAGTGGCAGGATGGATCTGACAGGCTGTTCACCCGATGGAACAGCCTGTCGGATCCGCCCTGCTGCTAGTGAACGTGTGCCCCCGGACTACCACTCCGGCCCCATTGACTATAATGAGTTCTGGCAGAGGCACGGCAGCGCACGGCAAGAGGCTGCCGGAATAAATGTCGGACATGTCGTCGTTTTATTCCGGCAGCCTCATGCCGTGCGGTGCCGTGCAGTGCCGTACCTCCGCTGGAACTCCGCCCTGCCCCGATTATAGTCAATGGGGCCGGAGCAGTAGTCCGGAGGCACGCGCTTACTAGCGACAGGACAGATCCGACAGGCTGTTCCGTCGGGTGAACAGCCTGTCGGATCTGTCCTGCCGCTAGTGTGAAAGCAGCCTTAGAACTATGAGCTCATTTGGATTGAACAAACAAATCTCTTTTGCTTGTTTTTAATCAATCTTTCTCTATTAGCCTACATATAGCGTCATGTCCACCATTGTTTTCTTGATTTATAAAGTTTTTGATCATCAAAGGTACCCTGTTTTTATCAGGTTTCATGCAAATTATTGAGCTGTGAATGGCTCTCAAATTTTGTATCTAAGAATATACCTTGCGGTCCCTATGATTATCATATAATATGATTTCACAGTATTATGTTATAGGTACCCATTAATCACCCTGTTCAATGGCACCTTTTACCTGCTAAACAGTAGGAGTACTCTATTTATCTTCATTTTCCCATTGTTTGAGCTTGCATTCCATGCTGGAATGCACGACCCAACCTTTAACCTGGTTTGCGTTCCACCGTGGAGCGCATGAATCTCTCCTTATGTTTATGTTATTTTCGGCAGTATGCCATATCTATTAAAAACTATTATTTGGTTTTGGGGAGTCATGGGAAGGTCATATCCCACCTCTTTTTGAGCAATATATATATTACCTGGGTGGGTCTACTAAGGACTAGATTCAATTCCCTATACAGCACGCATGCTACTTCCGGTTTGCGTTCCAAAGACCAGAAGTTACGGAGCCAAGTACTGGAAGTGACGTCATGCAAGTTTGAGCACTCTGTTTGTAAAAGCCGGTATTTAAAGCAGCGTCTGAGCCGATTTAAGAGCACCACTATTCATCAGGATGCCATCATCTTTTTTTCTCCAAATATCGCACTTTGGTCCCCTGAAGAACCAGCACATTGGAGAAACGCGTCGGGACAAGCACATAATAAATCAATGAATTCCTCATTTTTAGAGCGATTCAGGTCACAAGATAGGGTTTAGCCACCGATAAGTGGGCTCCGCTTTTAGGCAGGGGTAGCCATAGGGGCGATTTAGGGATATATATAATTTTCCCAAACCCGACTCCACCTTGCTAAAACTCTACCATGTCTCTGAGAGCATCAAATTGTAAGTAAACTCATTTATTACTTCTGGATTATCGCCTCACTGGATATACATTTAACAAGAGTAAGTTGTTATGCATATTTATTTTTATATGCTCCAGTGGCGATATGGCTCCTGAAAATGTGAGATAATACAGATATAGTTATCTATTATTTTTCCAGTTTAGTTATGGGGTGAATCTAGTTTTGTTTTATAATCATGTACCGTAAATAAGTAAAAGTTAAGTTTTAGAGGGATTTTTTTTTTGTCAGTGATACTCAGCTCTACATATAGAAGAATACTGCACCACATATCTACATGACATCTCTTGTCATGTAGATCTTCTCTTTCCTCTTCTCCTCCGTTTGACCCAGACCACAATGACAAATTCTTTCAGCCGCATCTCGTCTCTACAGCGTTTGTTACACAGACACGTTAAATTTGTCATAATCGGGGTCATTTATCAAACTAGTCTTAGTTGCCCATAGCAACCAATCATATTCCATCTTTCATTTTCCAAAAGAGCTGTCAAAAAGTAAAGGCGGAATCTGTTTGTTTGCTATGGGCTACTAACCCAGTTCTACTTTACACCAGTTTAATAAATTATCCCAAATGTCCCTATAGTGTCTACAGCAATTATAATGCCCCCTAGAGTGCCCTAAATAATAATAATAACACCCTAGATTGTGCTCCAGGTAATATTGCCTGTATAGTGTCCCCAAAAATAATGTCCCCTAATGTGTCCCTGTAATAGAAAGGCCCCTACAGTGCCTCCCCAAAAGCAATGCCCCACACTGCCCCCATATACTAATTTCCCCCACATTGCCCACATGAGTAAATTGCCCCCACACTGCCCCCCCATGAAGTAATTTGCCCCCACACTGCCCCCATGAAGTAATTTGCCCCCACACTGCCCTCCCATAAAATAATTTGCCCCCACACTGCCCTCCCATAAAATAATTTGCCCACACACTGCCCAATGAAGTAGTTTGCCTCAGACTGTCCCCCATGAAGTATGGGCAGTTTGGAGGAATCGCTGCACCTCAGTGATTCCCCCAAACTGCCCCCATGAAGTAATTTGCCCCCACACTGGCCCCCTATGAATTAATTTGCCCCTATGTAATAATCTGCCCCCACACTGTCCACCATGAAGTGATTTGCTCCCATGTAATGATTTGCCCCCACACTGGCCCCCCTGAAGTGATTTGCTCCCACACTGCCCCCATGTATTCATTTGCCCCCACAGTAATATGTCCTCCTCTGCGCCCAAAAGTTGGCACACACAGAAAAAAAAAAAAAAAATACAATTAAAAGCTAATACTTTCCTGTGTCCGGGATGGTAAGGCAGGCCGCAGGCACGCATACTTCATTGTCCTGTGTCCCAGCACAGGCACGAGATGATTCATCACGCACACCTGCATCGGGATTATACTACTACATAGGCCTCAGGCCTACTAGGCCATAAGCCTATGGCGGTGATCGACGGCGGTACAGGCAACTATGCGCTCCCGTGTATGTGGGCGCTCCGGTCGGCGTTGGGTCCCCCAGCGATGCCGGGCCCAGGGCTGCAGACCCAAACGCTCCTATGTTAATCCGCCATTGGTAACTAACAAAAATAGAAGCAATGATATTACATAGCGAGCTTTTGAGACAACATCAGTCCTCTCATCAGGCGTACTGTAAGAATGTACTGTAAGAAGAAACAGCAATATCTATCTATTTATATATATATATATATACAATGGAAAATGATGGCGGCACTGGAAAAACGAAAAAATAATGGATGGGTGCTAGGTCCCAGGGTATAGCTGCTTACCCAATGTATTAGTCAGGAAATCAGACAGCACTCCAGATAAAAACAGTGATTTATTCACCCATGCGGTACAGTGAGGCAACGTTTCAGCTCATACAAAGAGCCTTTCTCACTTGAGAAAGGCTCTTTGTATGAGCTGAAACGCTGCCTCACTGCACCGCATGGGTAAATAAATCACTGTTTTTATCTGGAGTGCTGTCTGATTTCTGACACACTATATATATATATATATATATATATATACTGTAATTTCACAAAAATGCGGCAGCACTCTAAAAACGGTGAATTGGTGAGGACCCGTTTATTCCCAAGGCAACGTTCCAGACCAGCACAATGAGGCCTTTGTCATTGTGCTGGGCTTTAACATTGCTTCGGGAATAAACGGGTCCTCACCAATTCACCGTTTTTGGAGTGCTGCCTCATTTGTGTCAAATTATTCATCAGTGGATGTTTAATCCTGCCGTCCCTGAGGATTTGCACCCAGTCACTCAACGTCTAACTGTGCTGCTGCATTTCCTGTTATATTATATATATGTGTGTGTATGTGTATATATATATATATATATATATATATATATAATATATATTATATCTATTAGATAATGTGGAGGTGAGCCCAACTGAGTACATCAGAGTACTGGTAATACAGTCTGACATCTGATGTTTCATGGAATACCAGCCCACCTTAATTTAAAGAGAATGTGTCATCAGAAAATGATCTATCGCTTAAATCATGTTTTTAAATTAACCCTTTCACCCCCGGAGGTTTTTAATTATTTATTTATTTATTTATTTTGCGTTTTCGTTTTACGCTCCCTGCCTTCCCAGAGCCATAACTTTTTTATTTGTCTGTTCACATAGCCATATGAGGCCTTGTTTTTTGCGGGACAAGTTGTACTTTCCAACGCCACCATTTAATATTGCATATGATGTAGTGGGAAGCGGTAAAAAAATTCCAAATGGGTTGAAATTGCAAAAAAAGCTATTCTACCACAGTTTTACGGGTTTTTTATTTACAAAGTTCGATTTGGATAAAACGAACCAGTTACTTTTATTCTACAGGTCAGTACAAATTTGTCGATACCTTATATGTATAGTTTTTCTTGTGTTTTGATAGTGATAAAAAAATTTAAAAGTAGGAAAAAAAAAATTTTTTTTTGTTGCCATATTTTAACCCTATAACTTTTTTGTAATTATATAGCTTTATGGGGGTTCATTTTTTGTGGGGCGATCTGAAGTTTTCATTGATACCATTCTGGGATGTGTATGACTTTTTGATCCAATTTTATTAAATTTTTTGTAGAAAATTAAGCAACCAAAAACAGCGAATTGCTGTTTTGCTGTTTGCCATATGGGGAATATATTTTTATACTATGGGCATTTTCACACATCGCGACATCCATGATGTTTTGGGAAAAGGGGGCTGATTTTAATTTTTATGTTTTTTTTATTTCTTTTTTTCAACTTTTTTTTTTTTTACACTTTTTTATAGTTCCCATAGGGAACTATACCAATCAATCAAGCCTATTATCATAGACTTCAATGCACTTGCATTGGAGTCTATGATGATTTTACTACTTTCCTATGGAGCCCTATTACAAGCAAGGGCTCCATAGGAAATACTATGCAGCAGCCTCCTGTCATTCACAAAAACAGGGGCTGCTGCACACAAGCTCCAGCTCCTCCGATCGTCACACAGTAATTACACATTTATTTTGTGCCATACATTTTTTACAATTACTAAAAAAAATATAAAATTTATAAATGTAACCTCTATTTCTGAAATGTTTCTGCTGGGATTTGAATTCACATTCTGCTGTATAGGAATAGTTACTACATGGCAAACCACTATAAGGTTTTTCTGACACAGTTTATCATTCAGCTTTATAGATGAGTGGTTAGGGTCCTTGCCTCAAATGTAGAAGTTTGTGAGTTCAAATCCTGGCAGAAACTTTTCAGAAATAGAGGCTAATTGTAACAGATCGACCAGCACCCTGACTGCATACCTCCGTTGAAGGATGATCCTAGCGCTTCTTGAGGATTCCAAGCACTCTAGTCGACACCACAACTACCAAATCAGAGAAGCATATGAATGCTGTAAACAGCCGAATAGGAAAAACCATACAAATAGGTTTACACTCCTAGCAGTCAAACTGGAACAGCATACAATAAATCCCCCCCAATAACGAGACGACGCTTCGTTTTGAGGGTCAAGCAGGAACTGACTGTACTGGCACATACAGCCTCTTTTATTCACAAACCACAAACATAGTACGGCCCACAGGGTTTTGAAATAGAACCAATCAATCTGTACAATACACACAGACACCCTGAGACAAAATCCTCCCCTCTGCCTGATATGATTACTGAACACAATGGTTAATATAATTATCACAGGCAGAGAAATACAGTATTATAAAACATATCACAGGGACCCCAAAACATGCAATAACCCCATAAAAAATATATCCTCGGAACCAGGGGATCTGGGTGAACCACATATCCAAAATTCACCCAGATCCGTTTAGTAGTTTGGAATATACGGTTTAATGCAGATTCCGCAGAACATATACAGGCTATATGAAAAATAATTACTTTTAAATGTGTCCCCTGTTCTGTAGTTTAAAACCAAATACCGGCCAGATGGCACCGTGTAGAAAAGTCAAAACAGTGTCTGTGAGTTAAAATGGCCGCCATCCATTGTTCTCACCATGTGTCTCTGATACATGAAATGTCCCCAGTATGTCCCCAGATGGTTCTTAAAGGGCCAGCAGCAGCATAATAAAATACAATATGCCCAAATGCTGGTTTAAAAGGGTACAATCTACCAGGGGCCATAGTCGCAGGGGAGGAGGCTGGCAATCAGTCTTCTCCAGTGCCCAGTGGCGAGGTTGGTTTCGCCACACTGCTGTATAGGAATAGTTACTACATTACAAACTACTATAAGGTTTTTCTGACACAGTTTATCATTCAGCTTTATAGATGAGTGATTAAGGTCCTTGCCTCCAATGTAGAAGTTTGTGAGTTCAAATCCTGGCAGAAACTTTTCAGAAATAGAAGCTAAATTAGATTTAAATTCACTGGGTGTCCCCAAACACTGACTCCATATATGGACATAGCTATATATCGAGTCAGAGCAGGGACTCCTAAGCCAGGGACTCACACTGGGGGATTCCCTCACTGTACAGTGATCTTCTGCATAGACCTCAGTGGGACCCGGCACCCTCCCCTCTTCAGAGCATGGGGTGCCGGGTTTAATGCTCGGGTTCTCCCATTGACTTACATTGTGCTCAGGTGCTCTCTAGAGCACCCGAGCATCCCAAAGTGTTCTACTCGAGCACCCAAGCACTTCGGTGCTCGATCAACACTAGCTAGAACCTCTGAAAAAACTGCCAGGGCCAGATCTGCTTCTATTATGGTCAGCAGTGTTGAGCGAATTGAAGTGAAACAAATTGAATTTGATTCAAATTTCAGGAAAACTTCGAATTTCCTCACTCTTCGTGGTAACAAATAGAGCACCCCAGCATCCCAAAGTGTTCTACTCAAGCACCCGAGCACTTTGGTGCTCGACCAACACTAGTTGTAATAGATACAAGAAGAAGGGCAATGTGATCTGAGAGGATTTTGAAAAATTCACTTAAAAAGCCATCTGGTACAGGATCTTTACCTGTGGCTGACTGTTTAGTTGCCCTCTCGACATCCTCAGCAGTTATTGGGGCATTTAACAAATCAAGGTCCTGGGGAGACACACAAGGTAAAGATATATTTTTCAACCACAGTGCCCCACCCGACTAATCGCCATGTGCTTTTGTATAGAGGTTCTGGTAAAGTCCTTTAGGATCTTATTGATTTCAGAGTGTAAGTGGCATATTTTGCCTTGGGTATTTTGAGTAAATTAATTAGGAAGAAATGGTGTGCACCTCTAGCTAGCAACGCCAATAGTTTCACAAATTTATTTCCGCAGGGATTTTCCTTTGTAAACCTGCAATATTAGAAATTATTTTACCTCTCGGAACGGCTTTGCCAGCCATCCACAACAATTGAGAATCAGAGGTGGTAGAATTTGTTTTCATGCATTCTTCCCACGATTGTTGTAGAAGAAGTTGGAATTCTTTGTTTCTGGCTAAGTCAGAAGGAAAGCACCAAATATAATCTGTACCTCATGGGATGCTATCTGTGAGGGTAAGGACAACAGGGGCATGATGAGATATGACTAGTGTTAAGCGAATCAAAGCTGATGAAGTGAAATTCGATCCGGATTTCAGGAAAAATTTTATTAGTCACGAATCCGAATTTCTTGGCAGTTCGTGGTATCGAATCAGTTTTTTTCTAAAATGGCTGCTGCACATGTTACAAAGTGAAAATAAGAAGCCCGGGAATGAGGGTTCACCCATAATGCTGTGCAGCCAGTCAATCAGCAGATAGCCAGCCCCTGTGATGTCACAGCCCTATAAAAAGCCTTATCCTGACCCGTCTCCCCCATCTTTCAGTGAACCGAGAAAAGGGACAGATGTGACAAGTGCTAGAGAAAGTGATTCGGACTATATTTGAAAAAATTACTGTTTTCAACAGTTCAGGGACATAATAGGGAGACTTCATCCACACTATAGGGAGAGTTCAGGGGCCAATTGAACAGTGTAACGCTTGGCTAGGAGAGAAGCTATTCTATTACACCTTGCTGCACTAATTGGGGTTAAAAAGCATTCTAGTATTACTGATTTTAGGTTGTTCACATTCATTTATACATAAGTAATTCCGTTAATCCTTGGTTCTGTAATTGGGGTGAAATTGTGGCCTGATACTACAGATTTTGGTGTGTTCACGTTCTTTTATACATAAGTAAATCCATTAATCCTTGATTCTGTAATTGGGTGAAATAGCGATCTTATACTACTGATTTTGTGGTGAACTGGTTCTGTAGCAATCTATGTGGAATCGGCTGATGGTATAAAAGGAGAGCGCTGTTTCAGTCTATAGTACAACCTTGGGCCACTGCACGGTTAAGTCCTTTATATCTGACGTTAACATTGACCTGTAAGGCTGAGTTCACACTTCAGTTATTTGGTCAGTTTTGAACCCGTAACTCACCAAATAAGTGAACTGATTCTAAGAGTGACACCTGTCACCTGTCTGTCATACTGACGCACAGTAACTGTTTCATTACCACAGCGGACTATCTAAGCATGTTTCTGCAATGCACAGTCATGTACACCGATATACACACTCCCTGCAGCCGGGAAATTGCTGATTTTTAACGCTCTTTGTCATGAATTCATATTTTAAGTGTCCAAATCGAATTTTTGAAAGCTTCACTCATCTCTAGATATGACCATAACAGTAATAGTTATCAGGTGGCCTATGTAGGATTCCATCTGTGACCAAAAAATAGTCTAAGCGGGACCATGAGTCATGTGCCGCAGAAAAATGTATATTCCCTACTTTTAGTAAAGAAGAGTCGCCAAATATCATGTAACCTTGAATTTGATACAAAATCTGCCAACATTTTGTCTAGGTGTAATGGATTTACCTAGCGTGCTACGTCTATCTTCCTCATGCAGCATCATGGTTATTATCTCCTGCTATTATTTTGTGGGGAACATGGTTTGTGGAAAGCAGGCCACCAAGATCCCTGAAAAATTGGTTGTTAGTGTAATTTGGCCCATATATATTGTAGATCTTCTGTAGGAGAACAAATGTGGACATGTGCCATCCTACCTTCCTGATCCTTGGTGCTATGCACCACACTATAGAGTAGATTTTTATAAAGCAAAATTAGCATTCCCCCCTTTGATCCCTTAGAGGGCGACCCCAGGATTCGGCCCACCCAAATTCGTTGCATATAGAAGAAGTCGGAACAAGGTAAATGAGTTTCTCGAACTAATGCGATGTCTGCCTTTAGACTTTTAAGATGTTTCAATACCATAAGAACCTTGCAAGGTGACCAAAGACCCTTAACATTGCACGTGATAACTCTTGTCATCATGGAAAGAGATTGATGACCAGTGGAAGCCCATGAGCTTGATATGTGCAAATAAGAAAAATCCCAAACCCAAGTGACAAGAAAAAACTGCACTAGTGCAAAAAAAGAAGAAGGAAATACACCCCCTCTTTAAAAAGAGCACTTCTGCACTTCACTTCTTCCTAGCATGTAAAAAATTCATATAACATAATACCGTGAGACCATCTTAATACCTACTGCAGTAACCCTACTCCAGTTATCCTCATTGCTGTGAAGGATGGAGGTAAGTATAAGTGTCTTGTTTTTTTTGTTTTTTTTTAAAGACCGGACCCACAGGCACAGAAGGGGCATATAGGGGGGGAGGGGGGTGTGCAGCAGTTTGGCACATGGGGGGGATAGTTTGGCATATGATACAGGCACAGCACATGGGGGGATAGTTTGGCACATGATACAGGCACAGCACATGGGGGGGGGATAGTTTGGCACATGATACTGGCACATGGGGGGCGGGATTGTTTGGCACATGATACAGGCACATGGGGGGGAATAGTTTGGCACTTGATACTGGCACATGGGGGGGGATTGTTTGGCATATGATACAGGCACATGGGGGGGATTGTTTGGCGCATGGGGGGCGATTGTTTGGCACATGATACTGGCACATGGGGGGGATTGTTTGGCACATAATACAGGCACATGATACTGGCACATGGGGGGAGAGATTGTTTGGCACATGATACTGGCACATGGGGGGGGGATTGTTTGGCACATGATAAAGGCACATGATATTGGCACATGGGGGGGTTGGCACATGATACAGGCATATGGGGGTGGGGGGGTTGGCACTTGATACAGGCACATGGGGGTTGGCACTTAATACTGGTAAATGAGGGGGCAGCAGTTTGGCGCTTGATGGCAAATAAGGTGGGGTTGGCACTTGATGTAGGCATTTGGGGGGGTTGGCACTTAATACTGGCAAATAAGGGGGGGGTTTGGCACTTGATACTGGCACCTGGGGCATACACCGCCACTGGTTCACATATGACACATTATGCCACAAAGGTCTTAACTATCTATGTCACCGCTATTGTCCTAATATTTCTCTGAGGATCACAAATCTGTTTGAGTGCAAGTCACTCCTGAATAGCATTTCCACCTAGCGCCATTCACACACCGTGCTGAGTCTCACAAGTATCCATCTTCCACAGAAGAAAGGCACAGTCACCTAGGAGAGAACAATGGAGCTGCAGCTCTGAAGGAACTTAGAGCCACAAGGTTTGCGTAACACCGGGCAACTAACTGGAGAAATGTCCAAAACTAGAGCGGGACTCAAAGTAACATCCAGGTGATGAAAAACATGTAGTGCCCTGGGGTAGGAGTACTTTGAAGTCTTGACATTTGTGGACATTCGCCCTGTTTCCCCTATGCAAAGTTATAAACTTCTTACTTTATGTCACTTGCAAGGGTTAACTTGCACTGTTTAATACTGTGTAACTGCATTTTATATGTATGTTGTGATATATATCCTGTTCATTTGCACTGTATTTGTGAGGCTCTGTGGAAGGGGTTAATCAATACTGAGAGACTTTTGGGACTTTGAATAAGAAGCTGGTAATTTTACACAGCTGCCATAGGTTTTAAAGAAGAGCATGTTTTGGAGGGAAAAAGCCAGACTTGTTTACCACCAAAACCAGACTGAGCTTTTGAATATCTGGTTTTAGCTCTGTTGTTAGTTGCAAGAAAAAGTATGTGAACCCTTTGGAATGATATGGATTTCTGTACAAATTTGTCATAAAATGTGATCTGATCTTTATCTAGGTCAGAACAATAGACAATCACAGTCTGCTTTAACCTAATTAACCTGGATTGCAGGGTCATCGTAACCATGAAAACGAGCAGTGTATAATGTGATGGAAAAATGAATCCAGCAAAGGAGGCAATACGGATAATCATAATACATTAGTAAGTGCCTTGTATTAACTTCCTCTACATGATAAATGCAATTTACTGATGTGAGACAACCCCTTATCCTCAAAATAGGTCATGAGGAGGCCTCAGCCCTTCAAACTGCTGATCAGTTGGCATGTCGGGAGTCAGAACTGCACCAATTAGATATCCTATCCTAAGGACAGGCCATCAATATTCAACTCCCAGCAAACTACTTTATTACAAAGAACAGAGAATTAAGGGTCAATACTGTAAAAGAAAACCTTGAGGAGCACATTATAAAATATGCACGTTAGAATATAGGTTATTAATCGCCAATAAGGAAAAAACTTTTACCTGCAACAGAAGATAATGAGGATCCAACTCCCTGCAGCGATCTTGTAAAGAACATCAGCCAATAGGAGTCAGCAAAGGCGAAAACTGAAATACATAGAAAAGGAAACAACAGTTTACAGATACTCATGAATGGAAGATGAGACGAGGGGGGCATGCAGTGGTGTAAACTGTCAGTTTTTATGTTTTCTTGCTGAAAAAGGGATATTTTTTTAAAATAAAAAACACCATTCATGTGCAGTGTCCTACTGCAGAGCAGCAGTATACTGCAAAGGGGGTACAAAGGGGGTACACTGCAAAGGTGTGGTACATGCATTTACTATATTAAAGGGGTTGTCTCATTTCTGCAAATAGCATTTATTATGTAGAGAAAGTTAAGAAAAGGCACTTGCCAATGTATTGTGATTGTCCATATTGCTTCCTTTGCTGGCTGGATTAGTTTTTCTATCGTATTATGCACTGCTTGTCTTCATTGGTTATGCCCACTCTACAATCCAGCAGCGGTGGTCAGGATTGCACACTAAAGAAAAAAGCTCTGGTCTCTTTGGTGGCCAGGAATGTTGGCGGGTACATAGGCACACATAAGCAGCATCCCATCCTGGCCACCTAGTATCTATGCAGGTGTAACCCCTGGAAATGAGCAGTGTATAATGTAATTGAAAAATTAATCCAGCCAGCAAAGGAGGCAATAGGGACAACCACAAGCTTTAATTGCTGATCAAGGAGGCCTTCTTCACTACTAGATGGAACTGGTGACTCCCTCTCTCTATAGAGAGGAGAGGTTAGAGCCGATCAGACTAGTCCAGACCAGTCATGTGAAAAGAGCAGGGAGGGCAGAGAATATGTTTAGTGAGAAAGATGAAAGAAGAGCCAGCCCTGGGTTAGACGGCCCAAAAAAGAACTTTGCATACTCAGAAAGTACAGAAAGTAGCCCAGATATAAAAGTAAATTGCTGTCTGAAAAGGATACTGCCACGTGTCAAGGAGTTTAAAGTCTTATGTGTGCCTGGACACACTTGGAAAGCAGATCATCTGCATAAGAGAAAATATCCACACCCCGCAGAAGACATTGTGAAAGTGTACATTGTCAGTACACTAACCTGTTCAAAAAAAGTGCAGAGCATAGTCTGACATTGAGGTCTGCCCCATGACTGCATTGCAAAAAAAGAAGTGATACACCCCATTCCTGAATGCTTGTGCAAAATATACCTAGACAAGTGCAGTGCAAGGAAGACTGCTTTAAAGGAAACCCTTGGCCTATTAACTACCCGTGGAGCTCTGTCACCTTTAAAAACTGGAGAAAGTACATTTGTGTAACACCTGCCAGTCCATGCAAGCTAAGAACTGTGACTAATGTGCCTGAATGTAATGTGTAATGTAATTTGGCCTCTTTTTTCCTGCACTTCTAAGCTGCACTGACTTCCTCTGCTGCCAAAGAGACCCTGTCTTGCACCTCACAGCAACCCTCAACATCAAGGGCACCTCAGCTAACACCCGGCGGAGAACCCCATGACCAGAGAGTGCCCAAAGGTAAGAAGAAGTGCGCCCCTCCTATCACTGCATGGTCCAGGGAAGTGATATAGTGAGAGCTCAACCAACCATGAATAACTACAACCCTCAATATTGCTACAACAACTCCTGTCCTCTGCACTCTCTTCCTCTTGGAATGCTGGACCTGCGATTAGGGTGTATTTGCTTTTGCAGCTCATGTCTATCTGTTTTAGTAGGGCTGTTGCAAGACTTGTCCTAGGGGTATTAGTGACGCTGTTTCTGGAAAACAGGTTCATACGTTTTATTCTAATGCTGGAAACCCAATTAAATCTGATGTTACTCTACACGTACTTCCAGGGTTGCTTTATAAACCAGTGACTTCTGCCATGGCCTAGACCAGTGATGGTGAACCTTTTAGAGACCGAGTGCCCAAACTGTAACCCAAAACTCACCTATTTATCACAAAGTGCCAACACGGCAATATAACCTGAATACCAATATAGTATATATTCCATGTACTTTATCATTTAGCTATTATAGCCTGCCTACATTCAGTGTGCTGCCTTTGCTGTTCATAGTGCGCCTGAGCTGATGAATGACAGGAGAAGTCTAAGGCATATTGGTAAAACATAGACTTTTTCCAGGGTGCGGGTGCCCACATAGAGGGCTCTGAGTGCCGTCTCTGGCACTAGTGCCATAGGTTCGCCACCACTGGCCTAGACGCAGCTCCGTCCCATATAAGTCAATGGGGCTGAGCTGCAATACCAAGCACAGCTGCTATATAATGTAAGGCGCTGTCCTTGGTAAGTATTCGCCAGAGCTCCAGTGAGTGCAGCAATCTGCACAAAAAGCTAAATGGAGGAGAAGTCACTGAGTCAAACCGCTGATGAGTTGATATTGATGACCTATCCTGAGGATAGACCATCTATATAAAATTCCTTGCACGACCACCACTGATGGATTGCAGGGTGGTCGTAACCATGGAGACAAGCAATGTACAATGTGATGGAAAAATGAATGTAGCCAGCAAAGGAGGCAATATGGACAATCACAATACATTAGTAAGAGCCTTGTATTAACTTCCTCTACATGATAAATGCCATTTGCCGAAGTGAGACAACCCGTTTAAAGAAGAAGAAAGTTAAAGTTTTTAAATAGGCAAGTGATAAGTCCTCACCGTAATCCGATAGAAATGTTTTGGAAGGACCTGAAGCAAACAGTTTATTGGAGGAATCCCACCAACATAACATAATTGAAGCTGTTTTGTACAGAGGAATTGTCTAAAATTCCTCCAAGCCAATGTGCAGAACTAATCAACAATTACCAGAAATGTTCATTTTCCGTTATTGCTGCTCAAGGGTGTCACACCATATACTGAAAGCAAATCTTCACATACTGCCATCACAGACATGTGATATTGGAAAAATTTTATCTAAAAATAAATGACCAAGTATAATATTTTGACTCATAAGTTTAATTTGGTCATCTTTATCTACTTATAGGACTGTGAAAATCTGATGCTGTTTTAGGTCAAATTTATGCAGAAATCTAAAAAAAATCTTTAGTGTTCACAAACTTTCGTGCACCACTGAATGTGATTTCCCATCTGCAGATACTATTGTGCGTTAATATCGTAATATTTCTTAAAGGGTATCCCACTATGAAGGAATCCAGTAGCAAGTATTAAATTTCCCCGCAGCTCCCCCAAAGGTGAAATTATGCGCTACACCACTTCTATTTTATATCAATACTAAAATGATTAATACAATTTCCATTTTCTTCGAGGAGTTGTGGAAATACTATAGATGAATATATACTCACTTAAAGTAGACAAAAACAAGATGATAAATCCAAAGAACATTGGCATATCATATCCAACCCTAGGAGAATAAGAAGAGTTTTAGAACATGAACTAGAAATGGCCAAGTAGATGTATGATAGTAGAGTTTATTTTACTACCATGTACCTATTGGTAATGATTCCTACTATGGGGCCAGCTACAAGTTGTATTATAGCTTTGGATGCAAGCATAAGACCAATTAGTACATTCTCTTGTTGCAGGACACTCGTTTCCATGTTGCAGCTGGAATTCTTATTATCGATCCCTTGATAATTTGATTGGTCAATTAAGATGTTGGAATTGTCATACAATGAGTAAATGGAGGAAAACAAAGCTTTGGAAGCAGAAGAGGAAGCCACCAGGTCCACAGTTGTATTTCCATCCTTATAATATTTCTCTTAGAGGAAACTTGGAATGATGGGAACTAGATAGAGATTAGTATTTATTAGAAGTAAATATGTGCATAAACATTAAGTGGTCAATATGAAGATGAACATCATACAATCATTATAAAGAAAGATCTGGTCTATGAGTCCCACAAGACTAGGACTTCTCATTAATCAAGGGAATATCAAAGTCTATTCTACTCTCCACATAGTCGCAGTAGGTGCCAGTGGTGGCGAGACTCAAAGCTCATAGCCCCAATACAAAATCTGTAACAGGTCACCCCCTGAAGTATATTTTGATATTTGTCTAATGGACAATAATTAACTTATTGCCCTGTTAGCGATAATTACATCATAGAGGGGCTTCTCCTGCTTGGCTTTCCCTTCAATGAGCTAGAATGAAGAGCTAATCTAAACAACTGCGTACCCTTCTGGTGGACTAAAGCTATACTTGTATTACATGGCTAGTGATTCATCTGAATGTAATATGAAGACTTTCCCTTGCAAAAAAGGCTGACGCAAACCATTTAATTGCTCAGTTGCCCCGCTTACCACTACCCCCTTGAGTTAATATTTAAAATACATACTCCTCATTTCCCTCCATCTTCATTACAGTAAATAAACTTCCACTGGTAATAATGTGAAAATATCCTAGAAAAAATATAAAATGGGGATACCCCTGTAAATGAGTGGCTTCCTCTGTAAGGAAGTGTTTATATGATCCTATATGGCCGCCTACTCTGTCTATCTGAGTCTTTCATACTTCTAAATCCTGACAATCAGTACTCTTGCAGCTCGGATTCCCACTGATCTCAACAACAGTCTGCAAACTATCCATGGACAATTACCATGGCCAACAGATTCTCCATACTCTGAAGTGGAAAGGTGAATATCCCATCAATACTTAAAGGGGTTATCCAAGAGTAACACACATACCTCTCAGAGTGGCCAACCTGTGGTGAAGACCATGACGAGTTGTTACGACGCAAGGGGAGCACGTCACTGCTGCGGTCTGTGATTGACTGCAGTGGTCATGTGTTCCCGCATCAATGGATGTGGGTCTCAGCATGGCAGGGAAAGCTTGCCCAGGAACATTAGAAACTAAACCCAGCAGCAGGGTCCCAGTATCATCCCCACTGCAGGTCAGCCAACAGGTAGGTCTATGGTACTCTTTAATGAACATATGAAACATCTCGAAAAGCATACATACCAACCACTGTGAAAAGCATATTATCCACGAGTAGAGCTACAAAAACCACCACAAGGACCATCTCTTTGGAGCCCCTCTTTTCTTGAAGCCACCTGCATGGGCTGAACTCCATCATGGTACCACAAGGATCACCCTTCAAAAAGAGAAGAAAGGGTCAAATCTTATACAGAATGACTCTGTTGGGCCTTGTTCACAAATACATTTTAACTTTAGTTCTTTTGAGTTTCAAAGATTGTTTTCTTCACACATTTCAGGGCAAATGAAATAGGGATCACTTTAGGGTTCCCCACCTCCTGATAAGGAGTAGAATGTACACCTTAAGGGTGGGACCTTGTACAGGTGATAGTTTAAGGACTTTTGTGCAATAATTGAGGCTCAGGTACACTGCCTGGTGGTTCTTGTTACAATGCGGCATTTTTTATATTTTATCATAAGTCCCTAAGATCTGATAGTTATGGTCTTCACAGGGGCAGGCTCTAACTCCTCCACTAGCCTCACATGGCTCTCCAGGAAAGCATCTAAAGGTACCCCAAAGTTGTAGCCTAGACTATCAGTCTCCCCCAGACATGTCTGTCTACAGTGGAGCAACAGACTATATATGGAGCTAAACGAGAGCCGATCAACATACTGTATTATCTGAAAATGCATAGATTAACTATATCTTCAATTGACACTTGTGTAAAAAGATCCTAACTTGGGCAATAGCCCATAATAGACTCATAAACATTGAAATTGAAACACCAAGAAAGAAAAGTCATGTCATTATGGAAAACACAGGAATGATATGCATATTAATAACAAACTAATGATAAAAAATGGAAACAAAATATTCTAAACATCTCAAATTATTCACTCTAGTATGAGTGCTACACGCAGAAATATATACTCTTACATGCTTAATAATGGTTATCTGAGGAATGTTCTGCCACACTGAATGCACTTGGGCATGCAATCACCAAGAGCCTCAGATGGCAGCTCCCTTTGCAGTTGCCGACTAGAGATGAGTAAAGTTTTGAAAAATTCTATTTGGTAACTTTGCCAAAGTTAGCCAAGGAATTTCATTTGTTACTAATTCATTTGTCACGTATCACTATAAATCAGGTATATCCAGGCCACTCTGCCTTAGGGTACGACCACACGGACAGGCCAATTAGCCCACAGCTGCCTTTCATTTAATAATAAAGACTGCACTACATAGTCCTTCTTAATTTTTAATGGCTGTGCAGCACTTTTAAAACAGGGGCTGCTGCTGGTATGGGGTTTGGCTGGTTTGGTTGGGGCACAATATGCATATTGTGGCTGTTCTGGCCTGCAATCTTCTGCAGGTTATTTGACAGTAAATAAAGAATATTAATCAGCTCTGGCATACCCACTTCTCCAACCCCAGTACTCTCCTGCCCTACAGGTGGGAGCCCTTCTTCTGTCATCTGCTTTTCTTCCTTTTCCACATCATCTAATATCGATGAGAATATGTCATTAGGAACATCCAGCTCCTCCTCTATCTGCAACTTGCTGCTGTAGAACCACAGAGCGGGCACTACCATTCCTTTAACCCTGCTACTGTCTCTAATGGCTAGCAAATAATGTCATCTGTGTATTTGATTCCAGGTCCTTTGATATTGTGCCTTAATAACATGGCTATGTAACTTATGTATTGTTATTTCATGCACTATGCCTGCTTGTTCAGCAGGTGGCAGTGTATCTGGCAGAGTACCTTTAGTTAGAATGGAATTTACCATTCCATTCTCCCCATTTTTGGGCAGAAGTGGGCTAGTCCTGCTTACTACAGAGGGAGGGGTTGCAAGAAGTTATAATGAGTCGACAGTCAAGTTAAGAATTGGAAGAAGAGCAGACATTTTGCAGTGTGGGGGGCTTCCACCTCCTGCAACAGGAGTCTCCCAAGGCAAGCAGCTCATAGATCACCATAACTCTTTACAGTTTACAGACAGAGTATTACAAGGGGGTCAACAGCCAAAGGCACCCCGCTCAATGGTACCAGAACTCTTATAGAGTTCAACTACCAGAAGCCAGTCTAATACAGCAGAGAAAGATAAAACAAGGTATCCAAGTTTGCCTGCCAGTTTACCCTAAAACCTGCTGGTGCCAAGAAAAGGACCAAATATTGTCTGGATGCAAGCTTATTTAAGTAAGTCTGGACTCTTACTCCAACTATCACACTCTCCTTTATTTCTGCAGAGCTTAACCCTGGGGAGCTACGGTATCCAGGTAGGAGAACAGTGACATACACAAACTAATAAGGCCATATCACCACTCAGCATTCCTGCTTGGGACACGATCGGACCTAGGGGGAGGCACGTTGCACTGACTTTTCTAGAACATGTAGACTTTGAAAGATGATTCGGAAGAAGTAAAGCCAGCAAAAGATAAGGATGGTAATCAAGGGGTGAAGACTGGATGGTATTGGTTGGCATGCTGGCAACCGAATAATAAAGGCTTTTATCTTACTGGTATTGAATAACATTTACGGCTGATATCGGAATCAGTAAATGTAAAAATAAATAAAACTGATGCAGATTAACCACTTGCCGCCACGCTAACGCCGATGGGCGTCAGCGCGGCGGCTCTCTCAGGTCTCAGTCACGCCTATCGGCGTCATCTCGTGAGACCTGAGATTTCACATGAACGCGCGCGCGTTCATGTGATCGGAGCCGGGACAACTGAAACTACAGCCTGCCATCGCTGATCATGCGCTGGCAGGCTGTAGATGCGGAAAAAAAACGCATTTAAATCGCATATCAGACGCTGTTTTGTAAACAGCGTCTGATATGCCTGCTGTCTGCTCGTCTGGTGGTCCCTTTGTTTGGGACCACCAGAGGAAACAAAGGTAAAGTGCACCAATCACTACACACACACCCCCACCCCCCATCACTGATTAACCCCTGATCACCCATGTCACCCCCCTGATCACCAATGTCACCCCCCCGATCACCCCCTGTCACTAATCACCCCCCTACAGGCTCATTCACACGTCCGTATGTGTTTTGCGGATCCATGGATCTGCGGATCCATGGATCTACGGATCCGCAAAATACGAACAACGGCAATGTGCTTTCCGCATTTTGCAGATCCGCACAGAACTATATAGAAAATGCTTTTTCTTGTCCGCAATTGCGGACAAGAATAGGACATGTTCTATATTTTTGTGGAACGGAAGTGCAGACTCGAAGCGCGGATCCGTAATTCCGATCCGAGCGGGACAAAGTCTGTCCCCATAGAAATGAATGGGTCCGCAATTCCGCTCCGCAAACAGAATTGCGGACGTGTGAATGGGGCATAAGGGTCCCTTATCACCGCCAGTTAGTTAGCTACTTGTTAGGTAGCTAGCGCCCAGCCCACCGCACCGCAGTCACTGATTTTGGCAGAGATTTTTTCATCCACATTGATCGATGCGAATGAAAAATCTGTGCCGCTCATTTTTATTTATTTTTTCAGCCCAGAGGCTGAACGGAAAAAATCTCATTACCCGTATGCTCAATATAAGGAGAATCGCAGAAACTCCTAATGCTGGCCATACGTGTAATGATTATGGAGACCCTCAAATGCCAGGACAGTATAAATACCTCACATGTGACCCCATTTTAGAAAGAAGACACCCTAAGGTATTCCGTGAGGGGTATGGTGAGTTCATGCAAAATTTTATTTTTGTCACAAGTTAGTGGAATATGAGACTTTGTAAAATAAATATATATATATCAATTTCCGCTAACTTGTGCCAAAATTTTTTTTCTGTGAACTCGCCATGCCCCTCACGGAATACCTTGGGGTGTCTTCTTCCAAAATGGGGTCACATGTGGGGTATTTATACTGACCTGGCATTTTAGGGGTCCTAAAGCGTGAGAATCCAAATGCGTAAAATGGCCTCAGAAATCCTAAAGGTACTCATTGGTTTTAGGCCCCTTTGCATCTTGGCTGCAAAAGTGTCACACATGTGGTATTGCCGTACTCAGGAGAAGTAGGGCAATGTGTTTGGGTGTATTTTTACATATACCCATACTTTGTGTGAGAAATATCGCTGTAAACGACAACTTTTTAATTTTTTAATACAAAGTTGTCAATTTACAGAGATATTACTCTCACCCAACATGGGTATATGTAAAAATACACCCCAAAACACATTGCCCTACTTCTCCTGAGTACGGAGATACCACATGAGTGACACTTTTTGCAGCCTGGGTGCAAAGGGGCCCAAATTCCAACGAGTACCTTTAGCTTTTACATGGCTGCTCACAATTTAGCCCCGCCCAAAATGCCAGAACAGTACAAACACCCCACAAATGACCCCATTTTGGAAAGAAGACACCCCAAGGTATTCGCTGAGGGGTATGGTGAGTCCATGAAAATTTAACTTTTGTCAAAAGTTAGCGGAAAGGGAGACTTTGCGAGAAAAACAATAAAAATCAATTTCCGCTAACTTGTGCCAAAAAAATCTTCTGTGAACTCGCCATGCCCTCACGGAATACCTTGGGGTGTCTTCTTTCCAAAATGGGGTCACATGTGGGGTATTTATACTGCCCTGGCATTTTAGGGGCCCTAAAGCGTGAGAAGAAAAATGCGTAAAAATGCCCTCCTAAAGGTACTCATTAGAATTAGGGCCCTTTGCACTCAGGCTGCAAAAAGTCACTCATGTGATCGCCGTACTCAGGAGTAGGGCAATGTGTTTGGGGTGTATTTACATATGCCCATGCTGGGTGAGAGAAATATCTCTGTAAACTGACAACTTTGTATAAATTTGTTTTAAAAGTTGTCATTTACAGAGATATTTCTCTCACCCAGCATGGGTATATGTAAAAATACACCCCAAAACACATTGCCCTACTTCTCCTGAGTACGGCGATACCACATGAGTGACACTTTTTGCAGCCAAGATGCGCAAAGGGGCCCTAATTCCAATGAGTACCTTTAGGATTTCACAGGGCATTTTTCCGCATTTTTCTTCTCACGCTTTAGGCCCCTAAAATGCCAGGGTAGTAGAAATACCCCACAAGTGACCCCATTTTGGAAAGAAGACACCCCAAGGTATTCCGTGAGGGTCATGGCGAGTTCACAGAATTATTTTTTTTTGGCACAAGTTAGCGGAAATTGATATTTTTTTATTTTTTATTTTTTTACAAAGTCTCATATTCCACTAACTTGTGACAAAAATAAAATTTTACATGAACTCACCATACCCCTCACGGAATACCTTGGGTGTCTTCTTTCTAAAATGGGGTCACATGTGGGGTATTTATACTGTCCTGGCATTTTAGGGGCCCCTAAAGCGTGAGAAGAAGTCTGGAATCCAAATGCGTAAAAATGCCCTGTGAAATCCTAAAGGTACTCATTGGTTTTAGGGCCCTTTGCGCATCCAGGCTGCAAAAGTGTCACTCATGTGGTATCGCCGTACTCAGGAAGTAGGGCAATGTGTTTAGGGGTGTATTTTATATATACCCATACTTTGTGTGAGAAATATCTCTGTAAACGACAACTTTTTAAATTTTTTACACAAAGTTGACAATTTACAGAGATATTTCTCTCACCCAGCATAGGTATATGTAAAAATACACCCCAAAACACATTGCCCTACTTCTCCTGAGTACGGCGATACCACATGAGTGACACTTTTTGCAGCTAAGATGCTAAAGGGGCCCAAATTCCAACGAGTACCTTTAGGTTTTACATGGCTGCTCACAATTTAGCCCCACCCAAAATGCCAGAGCAGTAAACACACCCCACAAATGACCCCATTTCGGAAAGTAGACACCCCAAGGTATTCACTGAGGGGCATAGTGAGTCCGTCTGAGATTTTTTTTTTTTTGCCAGAAGTTAGCAGAAATGGAAACTTTATTATTTTTTTTTTTTCCTCAGAAAGTGTCATTTTCCGCTAACTTGTGAAAAAAAATGAAATGATACATGAACTCACCAAGCCCCTCTGCGAATACTTTGGGGTGTCTTCTTTCTAAAATGGTGTGATTTGGGGGGTATTTATACCATCCTGACATTCTAGCACCTGAAGAAACATGACAGGCGCTCAGAAAGTCAGAGCTGCTTCAAAATGCCGAAATTCACTTTTTTGCACCATAGTTAGTAAACGCTATAACTTTTACCCAAACCAATAAATATACACTTATTGGATTTTTTTTTATCAAAGACATGTAGAACAACAAATTTTGTGAAAAATTTATATAGAAATGTAGTTTTTTTTTAAAAATCTTACAACAGAAAGTGAAAAATGTCATTTTTTTGCAAAAATGTCGTTACATTTTTATTAATAGCAAATAAAGTAAAAATGTCAGCAGCAATGAAATACCACCAAATGAAAGCTCTATTAGTGAGAAGAAAAGGAGGTAAAATTCATTTGGGTGGTAAGTTGTATGACCGAGCAATAAACGGTGAAAGTAGTGTAGTGCGGATTTGTAAAAAAGGGCCTGGTCACTAGGGGGGTGTAAACCTGTGGTCTTCAAGTGGTTAAAGAGGTTGTCCGGTCCTAAAATCAAAATTATTTTTATGTGCTCCTAACACCCCTCACCATGCATACATATGCCCCCAATACCTGTTTTTCAAGTCTGAGCTTTCCTTCCCCCCTAGAAGACATCAGGTTATCCTGGCAGATCTGTTTACTTTCTCCCCTTCTTGTTTTGTTGAATACATAACTTTATTGATACACAAGCCTGGCTGCACTGCACAGAGATGAGTCACAGGCTGGCCACGCCCCCACACTGCTCTGTCTGCAGCAGCTACTCCCATTACAACTCCTGTGTCCATCTTTCTGCACACAGACATGAATCTACTTCTCAGTCAGTGTCTAAATCCCATCACTGACTGTCCACAGGCACTGCCCTCATCATCTCCAGAGTGTGAAAAACAGCTTGAATCAGCAAGCGTCTCCAATCATATATGTATCTAATCCTATCCTGTGTGATACAGCCTGCAGAGCGGTGTATCAAATCCCAACACTGACATTGCTAAAATGTGTATCTAATCCCATTTTGTATGATCCTGTCTGCTGAGCTGTGTATCTAATCCCTTATCCACACCACCGTATCCATTTTGTGATCCACATTTTTTGCAGTCCCATTGAGTTCGATGGATTTGAGGTGCTCATTTTGAGGACCAGAATAGGACATGTTCTGTTTTTACTGGAACTGACATACGGATATAAAAACACACTGATGACGTCCCTGTGCTTTCCATATCCGTTTGTCAGTTCTGCGACAGATAAAAAATGACTGTTAAAAAATGTGAATCGCACACGGACAGTAACCTCATTTAGTGGATCCACGACTTGCAGACCGCAAACCAGATACGGTTCTGTGCACGAGCCCTATCACTTATACTGAGCGCCCATAACAGTGACATCCACAGTGCCCCCATAACAGTGACATCCACAGTGCCCCCATAACAGTGACATCCACAGTGCCCCATAACAGTGACCTCCACAGTGCCCCATAACAGTGACCTCCACAGTGCCCCATAACAGTGATGTCCACAGCGCCCCCATAACAGTGACGTCCACAGCGGCCCCAATACAGTGACGTCCACAGCGCCCCAATAACAGTGATGTCCACAGTGTCCTCATAACAGTGATGTCCACAGCGCCCCCATAACAGTGATGTCCACAGCGCCCCCATAACAGTGATGTCCACAGCGCCCCATAACAGTGACATCCACAGTGCCCCATGACAGTGACCTCCACAGTGCCCCATGACAGTGACCTCCACAGTGCCCCATAACAGTGACCTCCACAGTGCCACCATAACAGTGACATCCACAGTGCCCCCCATAACAGTGACAACCACAGCGCCCCCCATAACAGTGACATCCACAGCGCCCCATAACAGTGACATCCACAGCGCCCCAACACAGTGACATCCAAAGTGCCCCCATAACAGTGACATCCAGTGCCCCCTATTTGCCATCCAGTGCCCCCTATTTGCCCTCTAGTACCATCCAGTACCCCCACTATGCCATGCAGTGCACCCTTTTTTGCCATCCAGTGCCCCTGTTTGCCATCAATTGTGCCCCCCCCCCATTGTGCCATTCAGTTCCCCCATTGTGCTATCCATTACCCCCTTTGGACATCCATTACCCTGTTGTTAGCCATCCAGTACCTGTTGTGACATCAGCAGGTCCTTACAGGGTATAGTATTTATCTATTAACATTCTAGTAAGCCTCCTCCCGTTTGCCCATACATTCTAGTAAGCCACCTCCCGTTTGCCCATACATTCTAGTAAGCCACCTCCCGTTTGCCCATACATTCTAGTAAACCACCTCCCGTTTGCCCATACATTCTAGTTTACCACTGAATGCTAGTGCGCATGTGTGGTGAGTGAGGACGGCCGGGTGGAGCTTTCTTTTGCAGGAGACGGTGAGGTCATTCATGACGTTCCGTCTCCTGCTCAAGAAAGGAAGTGAAGAAGACGGAGACTCACCGGAAGAGCAGAAAACCCGACAGGAGCAGTGACATGACTGGGTGGCAGATCTTGGAACGGGCTGTGCTGTGGAAGGTAAGTATCAGTCCAACAATCTTCCCTTCACAGGTTAGAATTCTGCCCCAAATTTAGGTTTTGCCCGGAGAACCCCTTTAAGTCTTCCTGCAGTCTCCCTGCACTCCCCCTGCAGTCTCCCTGCACTCTCCTGCATTCCCCCTGCAGTCTCCCTTCACTTTCCTTCTTCAATATTTTTCTATTAATCATTTTCAGCAACACTGTCCCTAGCTCGTGAGCGCTTGCCACATCTCTCTTGCTTAGCTCACAGGACAATGTTGGAGACCACGTGGGATGAGGGTTTTATATAGCTATGACATCACAGCTATCTGCAGATTGGCTGGCTGCACGGCATTATGGGTGATCTTGTGTTCCTGGGCTTCTTACTTTCACTTTGTAACATGTGCAGCCGCCACTTTAGAAAAAACTGATTTGTTACTATGAAGCATGCCTGAGTATCCCTATAGTGTTGCAATTTTAATGTCGAGGAGTGTATTAGAACCATGTTCCAGCCCTATGACAATGTACAGCAGGTGAGAGCTGGGTCCCCGGTGCACGGGAGATCCATGCAGCGCTTAGACTGGGCTGCCGTAAAAAAGCAGCCTAAGGCCCCTTAGTGGTCACTAAGGGGTTAATATTAATTTCTACGACCACATTAGATTAATTTAGAAAAGTCACACCTTCTGTTCACTTCGGAGTTTTTGATCGGTTAAACGTTCTTGTTATCTGACAACCTGTAAACATCAATATGCATAGAGAAGACTTACGCCGCTTCATACTTCATGATAGTTAATTAGCCAAAAGTTTTCTAGCATGCATAAGTATGAATATCTAATGTATTTTAACCGTTGATCTATCTTCATCGGATCTCATCGCCATTAAAAGTGTTCTGTTACCATAAAATAAAAAAATTACAAATACACAATAATCAAGTATCTATAGAAGAACCTGTGGAGTACATAAACCTGTCACTAAGACTCCATGATCTCATGGCTAGTCCTGATCAGAAAACATATGTTTTAATCGATCACCTGGAGACCTATGTTCTCTAACAAGATCACACCACATCAGAACTATACACTAACAACCAAGCTATTGTTTCACTTAGCTCTTTGCTGAACTTCGAGGTAGGAATGTAAGATGTCCTACAGTTATCCAAGTTCCACACCTATGATTATCATGAGGATTACCCTTCAGATAACATCTTCTCCTCACAGCAGCAGTAAAATGACAAAGAATTACCTATCTATATAGGAGGTTTTATCATTTGTGTTGACTGGTACATAAGTACAACATTTGGTATTTATTTTTCAATGGTAAAATACTGCCAAAATGAAAAAGAAAAAAAAAAGTAATAAAAATTCTAAAATAATTTTTTTTTTTTAATGAAAACGGAGTTTAAAAGCGGCTGTCCGGGCTTTTACTATTGATGACCTATCCTCAGGATAGGTCATCAATATCAGATCGGCGAAGGTCTGACACCCAGCACCCCCACTAATCAGCTCTGTGAGGAGACGGCGCACGCAGTGCACACGTGCCATCTCCCGTTGCTGTCTATGGTCTTTGCCGGACCTCCGCCAATCTTATATTGATGACCTATCCTGAGGATAGGTCATCAATAGTAAAAGCCTGGAAAACCCCTTTAATAAAAATACCTCTTTAAAATGCTAGAATTGTTTGTAATGCACTTCTCCTAATGCACCTAGTTAGTTTGGAAGAGCACTGGAGGTGCCAGAAAAATTGTATTTCTCCAGAATTGGCCCCATTTTAAAGACTACTCCATGTTTTCAATATTGAAAAAAAATACAATTTACAATTTTTTTCACAAATGCCTCATTTGTAGGACATATTTTTTAGACACAGAACATGAAAGCAGAGAAGGACACTTCAGTAGTTACCAGTATTTCTTCTGAGCTTGAAAAAAAAAAACAAACTGCAGAATCAGGATGCTCCTTTACTTCTAGTCCCCCTCAATGCTTTCAGGGTCCAGTTTGCGCATGATGTTTCAGCAACCCCAATTAAAGGGGCTTTCTGAAAATTGAAAAAAAAAAACTCTTCCCAGAGTAGGGGGTTTTGAGGTCAATGATTGGCTGCCCTGGTCACGTGAACAATGAACAGCACATAACTGCTGCAGGCTCGGATGGAAGTTAAGCAGCTAGGAAGTGGCTGGGTCCTGTAACCACTGTATCTAAAACAAATACATTACGAAATTACAGCTACCTTCTTGAGTGTTACCTTTATGAGTGTTTGATGTTGATGACCTATCCTATTGATAGGTCATCAATATCAGAACGATAATGGTCCTACACTCGGAACCCCTGCCGATCAGCTGTTTGAGGAAGCCACAATGCCATCCATTAAAGTGGCTGTGGTTAGTATTGCAGCTCAGGCCCATTTCCTTGAATGGGACTGAGCTGCACCTAGGCCATGTGACAGATGAACATGCTGTCACTGGCCATTGACTGGAGCACCACGTTTTTTTCAAACAGACTCCCGGCACCACGCTGATCTTATATTGATGACCTATCGTGAGGATAAACCATCAATGTCAAAGTCTCGGAAAACCTCTTTAGTTTAAAGGATGTTGATGCAAACTAAAAAACCCCTTAAAAGGGATTGTCCAGTTTTTGGACTTTTATATCTGTCAATCTTTTACTGTTCTGAGAAGAGTAGGGTATCTATTGGTCTCAAGCCCCTTGGAAGCAGGCAGGCCACATCCATAGAGAATAGCAATCTAAAATGGCTGAAGACACTCCCTAGACCAAAGGTCATTTCCTGCCTAAGCGATTTACATAACCTGGTTAAAGCTGCTACAAACTGTTGCCACTAGATGGCAGTGATAAACTACACAACCTACATTAGTAACTATAATTCAACCTGTAAAGGCGGCACAATATCCATGCAGTTGGCCAATATAGACACAGGGCAGGGTTGGCTGACAATACTAATCCTTTAAAATGACCCTGAGATTGAGGACCTAAACAAAACTCTACATTGAAGATCCCAGCAAATATTCCCCCAGATCTCAGCTTCCTGGATCCCATCCCTGTATGTGTGACAAGGAAGTAATGGGAAACTGAAATAAACAGCAGATCTTCACATTTTCATACGTTTGGTTTACATTATCCATTTTACCAATTTCCTGAATCCAGTGCCCCTCTATTAATAATCTTAAAGGGTAGGCCTACTTTTGCAAACATTTTTTAAATTGTTCCAAGCATCTAGAATAAAAACCAATTAAGTACCTTTATAAATAGTGCTGGCAACCGACTGCATAAAGTGGTTAAATGTGATTTATGCAATTGTAGAGGATGTATACCGGGTTAATAGGCCTTGGAAATAGTTGCTAGGTGGGGAAGCTCAGCCCTCCCAAGTGGAGTGGCTTAGACTTTGTACTGAGGAGAGGAGAGTTGAGACTGAGAGAGTAGAGAGTGTGCAAGCAAAAGAAAGCAGTCCTGTGGAATCATCAGCCAGCAAAGAAAATTTACAGAGCCTAGTACCAACCTCTGAGGAAGCAAGTGAGACTTACAGTATCTTGGAATGTATAGCAGCTAAAAAGGAGAGGTGCGTGATGAAGACTGTGGAGGTAACCTTCATAAAGCTTTGTCAGTATGCCAGTGTTATTTACTCTGCTGACCCTCAATTTTTGTGCAGTGAATGCTTCAAATGACATCATACAAAATATGCAGCTGATAGAACGATTGTAGATCTTATTTGAAAAAATAAGGAGACGGTGTATAGGGAGGAGGTGCTGAATGGTGTAGAACATATAATCTGATTCTGAATGCTGCTAAGACAAAGGATTTACTGATTGATTTTAGAAGGAAACACCCTAGGTATGAGCCTATTTATATCAATGGTACCTTGGTCGAAATTGTACAAAGTTTCTCGGGGTACATTGGTTAAAAAGGTGAATCAGTGGGTTTTCATAGAGATATGGTAGAAAGCGTGTTATGTGATAGTATTACTTTGCGGTATGGAGGCTGTACCAGTATAGAAAAAAGGCATTTCAAAAAGTGGTAAATGTAGCTGGGAAGATTATTGGGACTTCTCTGCCTAGCATTGAGAAAGACAGGTGGCTCAGAAAGCAAAAAGTATTACTGAAGATTCGTCGCACTCCTGCCACAGTCTGTTTAATCTTTTGTTGTCAGGAAGAAGGTATAGGAGTTTGTAATGCAACACAAATCGGTATATAAATTGTTCTTTTTCATCAGCAATTAGACTTCTAAATAATGAAATTAAGTATTAGGGTCTTTATTATTTCTTTATTTTAATATGTAATGTTTTATGGCGCTATCTCTTTTAACTTGAATTATATGCTCGTAATTTCGTTTCCTGTTCTGCATGGAAGGTGAAAGGACAAAAAAGTGTCTCTTAAATTTGGGTCCATTCACATGTCCGTTGTTTAGTTCCGCATCTGATCCCAATTTTTCGGACTAGTCACGAAATAGTTGCGGACAGAATTCGGACCTATTGATTTTCAAGGGGTCTATAAAATATGCAGACAGCACAAAGAGTGCTGTCCGCATAATTTTCTCAGTACATAGTGTCCGTAAAAAAAATAAAACATGTCCTATTCTAATCCGAAAATTGCGGTCCGTTGTGCAATGCAATTTTATTCTTCTATCCGTTTTTTGCGGATCCGCAAAAAACGGATGACAAACGGAAAGAATTCTTTGAAAATAGGATCCGCAAAAACTGTCCTATTTTCGGATTATAGAAAAACAACGGACGTGTGAATGGACCCTTATCTCTTGTTTCATTTTCTGGGTAAATTGGGAGCTCAAGCACCCAGGCATATTTACAGGCAAATTGGCCATCTGCTATAGGACTACACCTCTTCATTGGGCATTATAGTGCCACGTTTTGAGCGACCGAGAAATAGAGAGAGAACGAGGGAGATATTGCACCCATTTGGCTGAAATAGAGAGAGAAAGTACAGAAATATTGAATGATTTACTAAAGCTTCTTTCACACTGGCGTTACGCTTGTCCGGCAGGCTGTTTCGGCAGAGGAACAGCTTGCCGGATCCGTACTAATATTTGCACACGTGTGCTGCTAGAAGTCCGCATCGGCCCCAATTACTATAATGAGGATGGGCCAGAGATGCAGCCTCAGCATGGCAAACAATACTGCATTGCTCTGGACATGATGTGGACCCCTGTTTGCACCGCCAAATCCCATTGATATCAAGTGCACCCTAACCACCACCAGATCAGAGACTCACAAATACTGTCAAACATTGCTTTATTCTAAAGTTTAACAAGCCTGGAAAAATTATCCCTTGTGGATGTATAAATGGTAAGGTGTGTGAGGGTAATAGTGGCAGTAATAGAGGTGCCAGTAGTAGCAACACAGCATGAAATAGACAAGGCAGTAAGTAGATGTGTGTGTGGTTGTGTTGGGGTAGTAGTAGTAGTAGTGGTGGCCATGTAGCTGTAATGGTAGTTTACAGTAAGTGTAAGTGGTAACATAGTAAAATGGTTTATAAGGCTGAAAAAAGACATTTGTCCATCCAGTTCGGCCTGTTATCTTGCAAGTTGATCCAGGGGAAGGCAAAAAATACCTGTGAGGTAGAAGCCCATTTTCCTCACTTTAGGGGAAAAAATTCCTTCCGGTCTTCAATCAGGCAATCAAAATAACTCCCTGGATCAACAACCCCTCTCTAGTAGCTGTACCCTGTAATATTATTACACTCCAGAAATACATCCAGGCCCCTCTTGAACTCTTTTAGTGTACTCACCATCACCACCTCCTCAGGCAGAGAGTATCATAGTCTCACTGCTCTTACCATAAAGAATCCTCTTCTATGTTTGTGTACAAACCTTCTTTCCTCCAGACGCAGAGGATGTCCCCTCGTCACAGTCACAGTCCTGGGAATAAATAGATGATGGGAGTGATCTCTGCACTGACCCCTGATATATTTATACATAGTTATTAGATCTCCCCTCAGTCGTCTTTTTGCTAAAGTGAATAACCCTAATTTTGATAATCTTTCAGGGTACTGTAGTCCACCAATTCTAGTTATTACTTTAGTTGCCCTCCTCTGAACCCTCTCCAGCTCTGCTATGTCTGTCTGGTTCACAGGAGCCCAGAACTGTACACAGTACTCCATGTGTGGTCTGACTAGTGATTTGTAAAATGGCAGGACTATATTCTCATCACGGCATCTATGCCCCTTTTGATGCAACCCATTATCTTATTGGCCTTGGCAGCAGCTGCCTGACACTGGTTTTTACAGCTTAGTTTGCGGTTCACCAAAATTCCTAGGTCCTTTTCCATATCAGTGTTATCCAGTGTTTTACCATTTAGTATGTACTGGTGACTTGCATTATTCCGTCCCACGTGCATACCCTTACATTTGTCAGTGTTAAACCTCATCTGCCTAAGCCTCTAATCTATCCAGATCCATCTGCAGCCGTATACTGTCCTCTTTCATGTTAATTACTTTACACAGTTTATTGTCATCTGCAAAAATTTATATTTTACTGTGCAAGCCTTCTACAAGATCATTAATAAATATATGGAAGAGAATAGGGCCCAATACTGACCTTTGTAGTACCCCACAAGTGACAGTTACCCAATCTGAGTGTGTACCGTAAATAACCACCCTCTCTTTTCTATCACTGAGCCAGTTACCGTACTTACCCACATAGAGACATTTTCCCTTAATCCAAGTATTCTCATTTTATATACTTTGGAGAAGTCCAGATATACGACATCCATTGATTCGCCGTGGTCAAGTCTAGAACTTACCTCCTCATAGAAACTGATTAAATTAGTTTGATATGACCGATCCCTCATGAAGCCATGCGAATATGGTGTTATTTGCTCATTTTCCAAGATAGCATCTCTTAGAAAACCTTCAGACAATTTACCCAATACAGATGTTAAACTTACCAGCCTATAGTTTCCGGGCTCTGTTTTTGGACTCTTTTTGAATATTGGCACCATATTTGCTATGCGCCAATCCTGTGGAACACTCCCTGTCATTATAGAGTCCTTAAATATCAGAAATAAGGGTCGACCTATGACATTACTTAATTCTCTTAGGATACGGGGGTGTATGCCATCTGGTCCTGGCGATTTGTCTATTTTAATCTTTTTAAGATGCAGCTGTACTTCTTCCTGGGTCAGACAGGGCACTTTTAATGGGGAAATTATTTTTACATTCTGCATTTCATCTGACAGTTTATTTTCTTCAGTGAATACAGTGGAGAGTAAAATATTTAATAGCTTTGCTTTCTCCTCATTGCTGTCTGCAACTCCCCCCTCATTACTCTGTAAAGGGCCGACACCTTCAGATTCATACTTTTTACCATTTATATAATTGAAGAACATTTTAGGGTTAGTTTTAATCTCTTTGGCAATTAATCTCTCGGTCTCTAGTTTGGCTGCTTTTATTTGTCTTTCACATATTCTATTTTTCTCCTTATAGTTTTTCAATCCTTCTTCACTCCCTTCCTGTTTTAGTGAATTAAATGCTTTATATTTGTCATTTATTGCTCTCTTTACAATTCTATTTGTCCACATTGGTTTTTTCTTGTTCCTTAACCTTTTATTCCCATAAGGTATGTATCTCTCACAATTAGATTTTAGGATAGTTTTAAAAATATCCCATTTTGTGGCTGTATTTTTGCTTTTTTGAAGTTTGCGGAATTAGCAATAGGGAGTAGCAGGTGCGGCGGTGGTGGCAGCAGCAGCAGCAGCCATACGGTAAGGGTCCATTCAATAAGGCAATTTGGCCTATCTTCTGGCAACAGGATAATATTCCGACATTTTGCCTTGGTAGCGAGGGTCTTAAAGCATGGTTATCTAGTAATCATCAGACTGCTTGATAGTAAGGATACACTTGCCATTACAAAAGCAAATAAGCATACCGCTTGCCATTCTTGACAACATGCCTGAGTTTGCCAGTTCTTCAGCTGACTTTTTTTTCTCTCTAGGATGTTTGTTGGAGGAGGCTGGGGTACCCAAACTAGACCCATCCAAACAGAACATACAGGGGAGAACATGCAAACTCTATGCAGATTATTATTTTTTTTTAAAGTGTTTTATCAACAGAAATAAAAATACAACCGCATCATACACATTTGTTGCCGAAAACAGTGTATACATAGAAGTTTCCAAACTGGTGTGATCCAATACCCTTGTAACCCTGTGAAGTGACACAGGCTGCATTATCTGAAATGCCCAGTAGATGGCAGATGGACTCAGTATGCTGTTAATAAAACATTGAGCATTGATCACATGACCGGCTGAAATCAGTCACATGGATTGTGGCATCATCGCAGGTCCTGTTAGGATACTTCCAGCACAGCTCTGAGGAAGGAGGTCCTGGAAGATCTTCTAGAAGTTATGACATGCTCAGCCAGAGAGAGGACATGTGTCTAGTTGTGAGAGACTGCAGCCCAGAGATAGAACCTTGCTGAGAGAACTTGCTTCACCCAAGATCACACCTGCTGAGAGAGGGACCTGCTGGCAAAGACAAGCATTGAGTCCAGACGTCTGGTGAATCCAGTAAGAGGAGACTGCTGCTGACTGATCTGGTTAATTGTGTTGTGAGGGTAAGTCAAACCTCTCCCTGTATCACCACAGGGCACCTGTCTCCTCACTCACAGTAAAGACTCTGAGGTCCAGTGACGGACATTACACAGCTCAGGCTGCTTCAGTGACCCTGCGGAGCAGGACTTATAAGGGCCCCAACTCTTCTATGTGCACCAACGGCCACTAGGGCGAAGATAAGGGGGTGGGATGCAGGTGTGCTGGTGGGTGGGTGAGGAAAGATCCACATTGCATTGTTATCTGTGTTACTCTATTGTATTTTCCTATGTATGTTGGTTCATTTGCTACGTACTATATAAAGTTAATTCCAGTTAGGCTGTGTCAGTCTCATTGCACCAAGTATGTTCCCAGTGGGACCCCACATCCCTACCCCGGATGCTCCACTGGGTGGAGGCACTGCCGCAGACATGTACCCCAGCTCCCAGATAGCGGAGGCTCAGGATCCGCCTGTCAGGCAAAGTGAGTTAACTAGGTTTAGGGACCCCAAAGACACTAGGGGTGTCCTCAAACACCCGTTACATATGGAGGCACTGCTGAGATTCATTGGGGTACAACCAGTGAGAATAGGTTAAATCCTCAGGCCACTCCCTCCTTTGCAAAAGAGTGGGCCCAGCAAAGAAATGTACCATTACAGCAAGCTGTGATGTTATGCAAAGTCCCATCCTGCTGTGAGATGAATCACGTCATCTTGTGTATAGAAATTCGACTGGGAATAGAAATGGCGACCGTCAGGGATATCCTGCAGGATTCTGAAGGCCAAACTTACATGTTAATATATTGTCATACGGACTTGGGAGACCATGAGATGCCTACCAACGTTCATTTATATGGAGCCCCAGATGAAGGATGTTCCTTAGTGTACGCTCTCCTTGATAAGAAAGAAAGGGTCTCACTGCAACAACCCTTTAAATTAGAACAGAGAGATTATGTCACAGAAAATTATTCTAAGCTCCTGCCTCCCATCTCCGGAAAGGCCGGAGCCATTCCTAAACAAGCTGCCCATCCTCCTAGAGGACAGGGGATGATTACTCCTAAAGCAGAATCTCATCCATCTACAGCATTACTGAAACAAGACAACCCTGAAGTACGCACCCTGCCTACAGGAGGTAGTGATGTATCGGACATACTACAGAAACTCTCAGAAGCCATAGTGACGGCAAACCACACCCATAGTTACCGCAAACTAAAGGTGTTTTCTGGGAATCAGCCTGTTCCTTCAGGAGAAGAGCCTTTTGAGGTCTGGAAGGATAATGCTATGCAGTTGTTGGAGGAATGGTCTTGTACGGATACCATAAAGAAACAGCGGTTGGTGGAGAGTCTTCGTTTTCCCGCTACAGACATGATAAGACTGTACAAGGGAGTAAATGGGCAAGCTACTGTGCATGACTATCTACAAGTTTTACAGGATGCTTATGGGAAATCAGAAGATTTGGATGATCTGTTGGTTAAGTTCCTAGCCACTAAGCAGAAGGAGCATGAAAAAGCCACTGACTATATCAACCGGTTACAGCTATCGCTTGGAAAGTTATTCCATAAAGGTGCAGTCACTGCCTCTGAGTTGGATGCTCGGCTATCTAAGCAAATTCAGAGAGGTGGTTTAACCAATAATCCAGTTATGATTCTGCTGAGAGCCAAGTTGGATGATAAAGTTCTGCCTTATTCCACATTAATAAATACAGCCAGGAGATTGGAAGACCAGACGTGTCCACCCCTACAGAAGGAGAAAGAGGATACAGAACTGTCAGCTCTTAGGAAGAAGGTGGCTGAATTGGAGCTCTTATGCAAATCACCACCAGAGAGAGCAGATCCTCCCCTGGAAGTGGGGGGCAACACAGGAAGACTCAGAAAAACTGTTTCCTGAGGATTCACCCCGCCGAGGGACTGCTTTAAATGTGGAAAGTCAGGGCATTTTCAGCGGGAGTGTCCTGCGAATTCCATGGAGGTGGATGTGGAGGTGCTGGCAACCGAGCTCGAGGAGACTCAAATGACCAGGTCTTACAAGCGAAGGAAGACCCGGCCTACATATAGTTTATCGGTAGAGGCCAAGATTGGGCCTAAATCTTTGATACATGTGCAAGTAGAAGGAATTCATGCTTCAGCATTGCTAGATACAGGTTCTCAAGTCACCATTATCTACAGAGACTTCTATGAACGTCATTTGAAACACATTCCTATGGAACCTGCAGGAGAGTTTCAGCTATGGGGCGTTGGGTCTCAAGCTCAACCTGTGGAGGGATGCATAAAAGTGACCATAACTATTCCCCAGTTAAACACCGGGATGATATGTCCTATGGAGCTGGAAGCTTTGATATGCCCTGCAGCCAAGAAAGTGTGTGCCCCAATAATATTGGGTACTAATGCAAAGATGGTACAGGATGTATTCAAGGCCTATCTGACAGAAGTGGGAGATGTCTCCTTAGACCGACTGATGGAGGTCAGCCCTGTCCTAGGAAAAGAGTGTAGACGACTAGCCCTTGAAACAAAACCAGGGTCGTGCCATTATTCAGGAACAGAACCTGCATTTGTGAAGCCTGGTGAGACCAAAACCTTACGAGCCATAGCCTCAATGCACCATGAAATGTTGGGGGAACTGGACAATACCTTATTGAGTCTCTGCCTGAAGAGGATCAGAAGAAGGGTGGACTCTCATACCTGAGGTAAAAGATTGGCGAAAAAGGTGGTGTCGGAGCTTTCCTGTGATGGTACAGAATTTAACCCCCTCAGAAATCCGGATTGATCGTCATCAGAAGATTGGTGTGATACACCTTTTAGATCAAGTTTCGTCCATTATGTCTGTGAGTGCAGAGCAGAAGGATCATGTGAAAGCACCTTTAGATTTTGATCTAGAAGATTCTCCTCTACCACAGGAGTGGAAAGACAGCCTTCGTTCAAAACTGGCCACCCGAGAGGGAGTGTTCTCCAGAGCAGAGATGGACGTGGGGTGTTCTAAGAGTGCCACCCATGCTATAAGACTTGCTGATCCTACTCCTTTCAGAGAAAGGTCAAGAAGAATACCCCCTCGAGATGTGGAAGATGTCCGGGACGTACTCCAGCAGATGGAAGGAGCAGGCATCATCACAGAGTCCCGGAGCCCCTATGCCTCACCTATTGTGGTAGTGAGAAAAAGAATGGTTCAGTTCGGCTATGTGTGGACTACCGTACTCTGAACAAGAGGACTGTGCCAGATCAGTACACTTTGCCCCGGATAGAGGATCTTCTGAACGCCCTATCTGGCAGCCAGTGGTTCAGTGTGCTTGACTTGAGGTCTGGATATTATCAGGTACCCATGAAGAAGGAGGATCAGGAAAAGACAGCTTTCATCTGCCCTTTGGGGTTCTTCCAGTTTACCAGAATGCCACAGGGAGTCACAGGAGCTCCTGCTACTTTTCAGAGGCTGATGGAGAAAACTGTGGGGGATATGAATCCCAAAGAGTGTCTAGTGTATCTAGATGACCTAATTGTTTTCGGGAAGACACCAGAGGAGCATGAACAAAGATTGCTAAAGGTGTTGGATCGACTTCAAGCTGAAGGCCTGAAGCTATCAGTGGACAAATGCCGATTTGCCCAGAACTCTGTCACTTATGTGGGGCACATAGTCTCCGCTGAAGGAGTAGCCACAGATCCTGCTAAAATTGAAGCAGTGTTGAATTGGCCAAGACCAAATAACATCAGTGAGTTGCGGTCCTTTCTCGGATTCTGTGGTTACTACCGAAGGTTCGTGAAAGACTACTCAAAGATTGCTCGAGAGTTACATGACCTACTGAAGATTACCTCTGACGTAAAGGGTGCTAAGGCACCATATCCTAAAGACCCCTTTGGAGAGAAATGGACTTCAGGATGTGAAGATGCCTTTCTGACATTGAAGAAGAGACTTACAGAAGCTCCTGTCTTAGCCTATGCAGACCCTGAGAAACCATATATCCTCCATGTGGATGCCAGTATGGAAGGCCTAGGGGTGTACTGCACCAAAGTTATCCAGAAGGATTGAGGCCGGTGGCTTACATAAGTAGAAGTCTTACAGGTGCAGAGAAGAACTATCCAGTCCATAAATTGGAATTTCTGGCACTCAAGTGGGCCATCGTGGATAAGCTGCATGACTATTTGTATGGAGCAACATTCGAAGTAAGGACTGACAACAATCCACTTACCTACATCCAGACTACAGCTAAGCTGGATGCCACAGGACATAGGTGGTTGGCTGCCTTGTCAAGCTACAGTTTCAGCCTGAAGTACAAACCTGGGCCCAAGAATGTCAGCGCAGATGCCCTGTCCCGCAGACCTAGACTCCCTCCTCACCAGGAAGAAGAGGAGTGGGAAGAGATCCCTGGGCCGGGGTAGGAGCCTTTTGTCAGATGTATGTGGTGGCCGAGAGTCAAGAAGAATTTGCCGAGCTAAGAGGGATAGACTCCATTAGCCACTCTCCAGAAGCCGTGCCTGAGGTGTTCCATGCTCCAGTCATGCTTCAACAGTGGTCCAGTATAACCACAGAAGACAAGAAGAAGGCTCAAGCGCAGGACTGGTATATTGGGATAGTTATCAGAGCAATAAAGACTAAGAATCCTAAATTGCTGACTTCTCTACCTGTGAGTCAAAGAGAATTATATCGAAGAGAATGGAGCCGACTACATCTCGAAGATGGAGTACTCTATAGGGTCGCGAAGTATCATGATCACCCTGACAGAAAACAATTGGTACTACCGCACAGATACCGTGGCATGGTCCTGAGAGCTCTCCACGATCAACATGGGCATCTCGGGGTGGACAAGACCTATGGCCTAGTACAAGATCGGTTCTATTGGCCTCGCATGAGGGAACATGTCGAGCAACATGTAAAGACATGCAGGAGGTGTATCCAGAGGAAGACCCTGCCTGTGAGAGCTGCCCCTATGGGTCATCTGAAAAGTACGGGACCCATGGATCTTGTGTGCATGGACTATCTCTGCATTGAGAGCGATACAGCAGGAATTGGAAATGTGCTGGTGGTAACGGACCATTTCACCAGATATGCTCAAGCCTTCCCCACTAAAGATCAAAAGGCTGTGACTGTAGCCAAAGTCCTTTGGCAGAAGTATTTTATTCACTATGGACTACCCAATCGGATACACTCTGATCAAGGTAGAGACTTTGAGAGTAAGTTGATCAAGGAGCTGTTGGACATGTTGCAGGTGCAGAAGTCCAGAACCACACCTTATCATCCGGAGGGTGATGCACAGCCAGAACGGTTCAATAGGACCCTTCTAGATATGCTAGGGACTCTCAAGCAAGTCGAGAAGCGGTCTTGGAGTAAACATGTGGAAGCCATGGTCCACGCATACAACTGTACAAGGCATGAATCTACAGGGTTCTCACCCTATTTCCTAATGTTCGGGAGAGAAGCTCGATTGCCGATAGATGTCCGTTTGGGAGTGTCTCCTGATGGAACAGATTCAACTTCACACTTTCAATATGTGAGGAACCTCAAACAAAACCTTCATCGGGCCTATGAGTTGGCCACCCAAGCTGCAGCGAAAATGGAAGAACGGAACAAAAGAAGGTATGATTCTAAGGTGAGATATCGGGAGATTCAAGCAGGGGATAAAGTTCTTCTCCGGAATTTAGGTGTGCCTGGAAAACACAAACTGGCTGACAGATGGAAAGATGCCCTGTTTGAGGTTGTGTCCAAACTTGAAGGACTGCCAGTGTACAACATTAGGGGCCCGGAGGGCCGAATAAAGGCTTGGCATAGAAACCATCTGCTTCCAGTTGTGTATGCTGATGAAGAGGAAGAGAGTAGTGAAGAACTGGAGGAAAACCCAGCAGAGAGTCCTGGAAATGGGCCAGAAGAGACCCGGGAACTCCCAGTGCAGAGGATCAGTGGTGGTCATCACCCGCAGAAGAAACACAGCAATTACCTCCTTTAACTCCTGTGGGTTCACAAAGTCCCGAACCTCTCCTGGGTCACAAAGTTCTCCAAGGTTGAATCCAGAAAGTCCATGTTTTGTGCCTGGAACTTCCCTTAGAGACTCTACTTCGAGGGCAGGAGTCGAAGTTCCACAGTTGATGTCCCAAGATCCTCTCCCACAGCGAGAACTGAGACACAGCACCAGAGTGCGGCAACCCCCTAGGGCCCTAGTTTATGATAATATAGGAGAGCCCAGTTATGCTCTGCTGACACAAGCAGCGTCTAAAATGGCCACTTTCCTACATGCACTAGCTGAAGTGGTAAATGTTAGTGACTCTTTACCCTAGATAACTAGCTAGCTAGGAAGTTACTGTGCTAACTGTACTGTATGTATGCTAAACCTTTTTTTTTTTTTTTGTTGTTGTTGAATTTTTGTTAGGCCCCCTGGCTAGGACTTGCCAGTGGAAGGCAAGTATTTTCAAGGGGAGCATGTAACCCTGTGAAGTGACACAGGCTGCATTATCTGAAATGCCCAGTAGATGGCAGATGGACTCAGTATGCTGTTAATAAAACATTGAGCATTGATCACATGACCTGCTGAAATCAGTCACATGGATTGTGGCATCATCGCAGGTCCTGTTAGGATACTTCCAGCACAGCTCTGAGGAAGGAGGTCCTGGAAGATCATCTAGAAGGTTTGACATGCTCAGCCAGAGAGAGGACATGTGTCTAGTTGTGTGAGACTGCAGCCCAGAGATAGAACCTTGCTGAGAGAACTTGCTTCACCCAAGATCACACCTGCTGAGAGAGGGACCTGCTGGCAAAGACAAGCATTGAGTCCAGACGTCTGGTGAATCCAGTAAGAGGAGACTGCTGCTGACTGATCTGGTTAATTGTGTTGTGAGGGTAAGTCAAACCTCTCCCTGTATCACCACAGGGCACCTGTCTCCTCACTCACAGTAAAGACTCTGAGGTCCAGTGACGGACATTACACAGCTCAGGCTGCTTCAGTGACCCTGCGGAGCAGGACTTATAAGGGCCCCAACTCTTCTATGTGCACCAACGGCCACTAGGGCGAAGATAAGGGGGTGGGATGCAGGTGTGCTGGTGGGTGGGTGAGGAAAGATCCACATTGCATTGTTATCTGTGTTACTCTATTGTATTTTCCTATGTATGTTGGTTCATTTGCTACGTACTATATAAAGTTAATTCCAGTTAGGCTGTGTCAGTCTCATTGCACCAAGTATGTTCCCAGTGGGACCCCACATCCCTACACCGGATGCTCCACTGGGTGGAGGCACTGCCGCAGACATGTACCCCAGCTCCCAGATAGCGGAGGCTCAGGATCCGCCTGTCAGGCAAAGTGAGTTAACTAGGTTTAGGGACCCCAAAGACACTAGGGGGTGTCCTCAAACACCCGTTACACCCTTAATACAGAAAATAATATAAACAACCAGTAACTGTCTTATTCTTATCTCTAACCCGCCATTGCAATTCTACTCACCTCGTATTACGTACATTATTGAAAATATAGCGATTCAATGTGCACAGATGTCCCAACACACCTACCGAACCACATCACCTCGAGCTGCTGTTATTGCCTGTCGCAGTCTCGAGGCGGAGTGCATGGTTTACGCTGCCCCACACCACAAGCCCCAAACCTTGTCAAATTTCTGTGATTTATTGCGGTGTTTGTATACCAATACTATATAGAGTAGAATCTGATTTATTTGCAATTTCCACAATGTCAGATTCGGTGTATTGGGGCTGTACCATCTGAGTGCTATACATTTACGTGCTATAAATAGGGATTCCCTCAGGAATATCATTGTATAATGGTCCCAGGTATCATCGTTCAGTATTCCCAACAGGCAGACCTCAGGAATACACGGCACCCAAACCGGTAGTAGGGAGGAAAGCAGATAAGTCACCTCCTTCCAGAATATGGCTATTGGGTTGCAACTCCAGCTCATATGCCAGAAGTCTGCCTCTTGTTCTCCACACCTTGGGCATGCAGTAGATGACACTCTGCCCATTCTATATATCCTGATTGGAGTTAAATATGTAATATGTAATATGTAAAGTTGAATTATTTTATTGTTTATTGCTGGTGATACTTGTAAATGTGATTCCAATAAATCCGGTATTAAATCATCTGTGAGTGTGGGTATCATCCTTTTCCATTTGTCTATTACCGGAAGGGGCTCTGCGCTAATCTTTGCTCGTACTAGGTGTGAGTAAATTCCTGTCATGATTAAGGACCAACATGTAAAGGTCCGAAACGCGTAGACTAAGTCTTTTTACCTGCACTGGAAAAGCTATATGCTTCAATAAACCAATTTTGTACTGCACCGTTGAAGCTGGAACCTTTTCTTCACTTTCTGCTATTCATTCAGCTGTTTCCAGCTGTTGGTTCCGTGCTCACGGCAAAGCAGGAAGGTGAGAGCTGCCTGGCATCTGTTAATCCTTTGCTGAGTAAATTGCCGATACTAATCCTCTGGGACCCTGAGTTCTGACTACTCCTATGAGTAGGGTATTTAGACACTCTGGTGCTGCCACGTGGAAATTTGTTCTGCACTGCGGCCCTGAGTTATAGGTATGAGAAGAAGTGGGTGCGTGGAATATTATACTTTTATGTCAAAGCCTCAAATGTCATAATAAATCCTTGATCATATATATCCCCTATAGTTTTGGCTCCCGCCAATTTCTATTTATCTACTCCCATTACTCCCTGGATATTTGGTATAGACTGATTTCCCCATAGAGGTATGTCTGAAACCACCTTTGTAAATTTAGCTAGTGATTTAGCTTCCTTCCAGATCGTCTGAGCCAATTTGTGTAGTGGTAGCATTGGTCTTTGGAATTTTGGTGTCCCTTCCAAAACCGACCATAAGGTCTTACAATCAAGATAGGTTTTTAGGAAGACCTCTGAGTGGTGGGTAAATCCTCTGTTATGAACCATGTGTTAATGAGCCTTAGTTGGCCAGCTAAATAATATATAAAATAATCCGGTAGGGCCATGCCTCCCTCTAGTTTAGGACGTCTTAGCGTATCTAGACTAACTTTGGCTCGGGATCTGCCCCATATAAACACCCTGGTCATGGAGTCTAGTTCTTTGAACAGAGATTTGGGTATATGCGTCTCTGCGTGTTGAGCCATATACAGTACTTTTGGAAGTATGATCATTTTAATTAGGTTAATCCGCCCCGCCACCGAGAACGGCAGTAGTTTTTCAGTTGTTAAATTTATTCCGGATATATTCAATTAGCGGGCACATGTTAAGTGATAAAGCTTGGGAATATCGTTTGGTAATTTTGACCCCTAAATATTAAAAATGATCCACCACTTTCAACTGAGAGACATGTGAGGGTCCATTCTATTCCGCCCTACCCAGTGGCATGTACAACGATTTCTCCCAATTAATTCTCAGGGCCGAGTATTTTCCAAATTCGTCTATCAGTTTCACTGCACTATTGAGAGACGATTCAGGTGATGCCAGATATAGAATCATGTCATCAACATATAATCCTATTCGAGCCTACTTCTCCCCCATGGTTACTCCAGCTATGTTGTTGCTATTTCTCACCTTAATGGCCAAGGTTTTAATTGCCAGAGCAAATAAAAGTGGTGATAAGGGGCATCCCTGCCTCGTCCCTCTATGAAGGGGGAAACTGCCCGATATTTCTCCATTGACCAGAAGCCTACTTATCGGGTTACTATACAGGATACTGATCCATTTAATGAACTGAGGTCCAAACCCATAGCCTCGGAGACAGCCTGTTAGGTATGACCATTCTATGGAATCGAATGCTTTGGCAGCGTCTAATGATGCTGGTGCCCAATTTGCATTCATAGAATACCCTAGCTGTGTAACCACCTGTACCCTTATTATGTTCTTTGTGGTGGATTTCCCTGGCATGAAACCCGTTTGGTCCTCATGGATTAGTGATAGTATTACTTGGTTAAGATGAGAGGCCAATATTCTAGTTAGGATTTTATAGTCCACATTTATTAGTGCTATGGGTCCATACGATCCGCAGTCAAGGGGATCCTTATCAGGTTTGAGTAGGAGTACTACTGTGGCTTCCCTAAACAACTCCGGTATGTGTCCAATTTCAAGGGCCGAGTGACCACTAGTTGGGGGGCTAGTACCTCTGCATATCTGGCGTATACCTCCTGGGAAAGCCTGTCTGGGCCTGGTGATTTCCCATTATTAAGATCTTCTATTGCTTGTAGTACCTCCTCCAAGCAAATAGGTTGATCCAATTGGGCGCTTTGTGCTGTGGTGAGTTTGGGGAGGGAAAGGTCTTCTAAGTGTGTAAAAGCGCTTAGAATGGTTTCTTGAGTACTAAGTACCCATGTGATCTCTAATTGCTAGAATTGCCGTAGAGGGCGAGTCATCTCGGATCACTTGGGTCTGCAGCTTAGCTGATTGGTTTCCCAGTTCAAAGGCAGTTTGTTTTATAAAGAACAACTTCCTGTCAGCTTTATCTTTAAGAATTGCTAGATATTGTCTGCCCGCTTGGAGCCACTCACTTCTGTTGGCGTCAGTAGGGGGACTAATATATTGTTGCTCTAGAATGGTACACCGAGACTCCATTTCTAGTTCTGATTTTTTTGTGTCTTTTTTAATGTAGGATATGTTAAGTTGTAGAGCCCCACGCAAAAAAGCTTTTAATGTGTCCAACATCAGCTGCATATTGAGCTCATTTTCATGCGTTTTGATAAACTCCTGCAATTGATATGATATCCCATCTGTTTTCGCCCATAAGATTTAACCAGAATGGGTAAATGTTCATTCTGTACATTATTGAGGGGACACTTCGTATCAATATGCCATGTACTGGGGAAAGATCCGAGATTCCCCGGGGCAGGTTTGTTATAAATCTCAAGTTTAATAATGTTGAATCATTGTCCAGTATATAGTCTATCCTGGTTAGGGAATTGTGGCTGCTACTGTGACATGAATATACTCTAGACCCGGGATATTTATTTCTCCATAGAGATATGGAGCATATCCACATGCCAAAGTACTATGCATAGGAGACTTAAATATGACGCTAGACCCCTCAATCGATCGACACAATGATGTAGCAGTACCACTTACGTACGTACAGGGAACCCCTCGCAGCTCAGCAGATTCTTAACAGAATTTAGATGGCGAGTAAGTGGCATTTATCATGTAGAGAAAGTTAATACAATGCACTTACTAATGTATTGTGATTGTCCATATTGCCTCCTTTGCTGTCTGGCTTCATTTTTCCATTGCATTATACACTGCTCGTTTCCATGGTTACAACCACCCTGCAATCCATTAGCGGTGGTCATGCTTGCACACTATAGGAAAAAGCGTCAGCCTCTCTGATGGCCATGACCATGGGAGCGCACATAGGCCAGTGTTTTTTCCTATATTGTGCAAGCACTACCACCCATGCTGGATTTCAGAGTGGTAGTAACCATGGAAACGAGCAGTCTATAATGTGATGGAAAAATAAATCCAGCCAGCAAAGGAGGCAATACGGACAATCACAATACATTAGTAAGTGCCTTGTATTGACTTTCTCTACATGATAAATGCCACTTACAGAAGTGAGACAACCCGTTTAATTCTAAGCAAATGGAATGCAACATGAATTTTGTAAAATTTTTAATTATTTATGAAAATTTAAGTTGCACGTGAATTCGAATATCTGGAGATTCAAGTTAAATTTAAGAGAGAGAGAAAAATTTTTTTTTTAAAGTGAGAGACTGGAGAGTCCTAGGAGACAGAGTGCCATGCACAAACTTTCAGTGGGGCACTTTTGATTTAGGTAAAATCGATTTTACTGAATTTGACTAAGGGCTCATGCAGACGAGCGTAGGCCATCATTGCCCATATTGTGGACTGCAAATAGTGGGTCCGCAATATACAGGAACCGGCCGTGTGCAGGCCGTACTGCAGATGCGGACCCATTGACTTAAATGGGTCCAGAATCTGCAAGATATGGCGTGGAGACACATATCGGAAGCCTATGGAAGCACTACAAAACTCTTCTATGGGATTTCGGTCCGTGCCTGTGTACCACAAAAGAATAGAACATGTTCTATTTTTTGCGGTGCAGACCATATATTGCAGATTGTGGACCCCCTCAAGTCAATAGGTCCATGCACATGGCTGTGCATATGGGCGTCCTACCCTCGTTTGCATGAGCCCTAAATTAAACCCAAATCAAACTTTGATTGATTTGCTCATCTGGTATCTGGTCAGATCCCTGAAACATCGCCATCAACCCACTGAAGACAAGGTGATGAAGAGCTGCACCACACCCAGAACAATGTCCAGCGGCCACTTATTCTCCCGCTAAAGATCCGGTTAATTTCAGAATTCGGCAGAAAAATGAATCAAAGAGGAGAACATGGTAAATACGTGGAACAGGTGAATGAGAAACAAGAACCCTCTTTCTGGTGTATGACGACAATGTCTGTCTTGAGCAGAAGACACAACACAACAATCCACAATTAAGATTTTAAAAAGTGGTACCGCTCAGTCCAAAATACGAACCTTAAGTTCCACAGTATGTCCCAGGTCCTGCTGGCCAAAGGTGAATCCTGTAGAAAAGAAATCCTGCAGCACTCACCACTTACCTAAGCTTCATTCGCATTAAAATCATGGTCACAGGATATAAAAGCACATTCAGCCGTTATGATGAAGTGTGGGATGGCACACAACGGCTGGAGGCTGTATGCTCTCCTCATCCCGTGACCCTGATTTTATTAAAGTAGAAGCGTTGTGAAATGGTGTCTGCTGTGGGGGTCATTTTTTCCTATATTGCAGATGAAGGACATACCTGTCACACTGATCGGGCGGGCGCTGCCACTGTACCCATGCAATTAGGATCAGGGCAAAGGCTTTAACACACAGCCTAGCTTTAATGGCTGAGAAAGACCCCACTTTTGTCATCAGATGAGCTTTTGGTGGTGGTGGTGTGGGCAGGTGTGTCTAGTCAGTACAGAACTGCCCTACACTTTGTGAATGGTACAGTGATAAGCCCATACTACTTGAATAACATCATTAATCCAGACATTGTGCCTCTGCATGAACAACACAGGCCTAATTTCATGCATGCCAATGCGCCAACTCATCATTAGGGAACAGTGGCTGGAGACTGGGGGACCTCAAATGGAGTGGCCTGCACTTTATCCAGGCCTTAATCCCATTGAAAATCTATGGGATCAGCTGAGTCGCCGTGTAGAGGCTCGTAACTCTGTACCCCAGAACTTCAATGACCTGAGGGCCGCCCTTTAAGAAGAGTGGGATGCCATGATTCAGCAGACAATAAGTTGACTTGTGAACAGCATGAGACGTTGTTGTCAAGCTGTAATTCATGCTCAAGGCCACATGACAAGTTATTAAGATACAATGTGACTTTTTGGATTTATTTTTAGATTCTGGCTCACACAGTTGAAGTGTATCTACGATAAAAATGACGGACCTCTCCCTTCTTTGTAGGTGGGAAAACTTGCATGATTGCCAGTGTATTAAATACTTATCTTCCCTACAGTGTATATATAAATATATATATATATATATATATATATATATATATGCACACCGTATTTTCAGCTTTATCAGATGCACTTTTTTCAATGGCAGTGTGTCTTATAAAGTGAATAGTAGTAAACGCTTCAAAAATGGAAGTTCTTATTAGTATGCAGGAGGAGCTGGATCGTGGAGTGAAGCGCAGTCAACACTCACCTCTCCCTGCCCGATCTTCTGTCGCACTACACTGTCCTGACTGTATACAGCATCAGGATATAGTGTGCTCACAATGACCTGATGCTGCACAAAGTCAGGTCACAGTGCAGACCGGACCCAGAGAAGATCAGGGGGCGTGACTGCAGCTGAGACTGCCAGACCTGGAGTGTAGCGGTGGAGCAGGAGAGGTACCCATAAGTAAATTTATTTATTTTTGATGGGAATCTAATCTGAGGTCTGAAATGGGGGGTCTGATGTTATCTTTGATGGAAGTCTGATATGAGGTCTGAAATGGGGTATGTTCTAATATGGGGGTCTGATCTGCGGTCTGACATTGAGGTCTGATCTAATATTCGGGTCTGATCTGAGATCTGACATGGGGGGTCTGATCTGATATAGGGGTCTTAACTAAGATCCAATATGTGGGGTCTGATCTGAAATAGGGGTCTGAACTGAGGTCTGACATGGGGGTCTGATCTGATATGGGGGTCTGATCTGACATCTTATGTGAGGGTCTGATCTGAGGTTTGATATCGGTGTCTGATCTGAAGTCTAATGAAAATTGAGGGTCCAGTTTGGGGGTCTGATCTGAGGTCTGATGAAAAATATTTTTTTTCTTATTTTCCTCTTCTAAAACCTAGGTGTGTCTTATCATCAGGTGTGCCCTATAAAGCGAAAAATATGGTGTGTATGTGTATATATATATATTTTAAGGCTGATTCATCAGCCTGTAATTGTGGGAGGGGCGGATGGCTATATATATTCCCTCCTCCCTGGCCTCTCCACGTTCGATCGCCGTGCGTCCTGGTCGGCCGTGCTTCCTGGTCACTCTCCAGCCCCCTGCGCACTCGCGTCTGACATCATCGCTGCGCCGCCACATCGAGCTGCACGCCGCGTCGGGTAAGTGAAGGCGTCCGCATCCCATCGCCAGCCTGAGGGCCTCGAGCTTCCGGCCCCACAACAGGTTGTATCGGCCGGCAGTTTCATTACTGGTGGCGGTGGTGGTGACTGTGCAGGGGGGTAAGGTTGTCGGTAAATCGGGGGGGGGGGTGGGTGCAAGTGCGCCACTCGGGCCATTTAGACACAGGCGTCAGTTCAGGTGGGGGGGGGGTCAGAAGCGGTTGCAAGCCTACTCATTCTTGGGTCCCCACCCTCCGCTTCTGCATCCCTCCACTGGTCGGGGGATCACAAACTTCCACCTCACCAGGGGTCCTGGCACACAAAACCTAGTGCAGTAATTGCAAAGGGGGGGGGGCGCCATCTAAATATGTAAAAAAAAAAAAGTATATATATATATAAATAAATAAAAGGGGGGTTATACAAAAAAAAAAAAAGTGGATATATTAATTAATGAAAAATTATATTTGCATTATAATGTTCCCCCAATATCTGTCAAGTTCCCCATATGGTATATGTTCCTTCTCCAAGAGGTCCCCTAACTAACCTTTTTCCTGGTTTATTGTCTCATAAGTCTAGAGTGCACGTTTTTTCTCTCTCCTGGTCTAAGCATCCGCAGGTCGTCCTTTGGTCCATTCCGGCAACCGCATCAGGTAGGCCGGGACCAAGAGTCTCTGTGTTTTTGCTGACGGCCTCTTTTACGAACTACGTCTAAACACAGTCGCTCCAAATCATGTCATATCGCAACTTGTCTCACGTCCTCTTGTCTCTCAGTCTCGTTCCATGTCCATATCTTCTCACATTCACACTGTCCGCACAGCTAGTTCCCGCACCCGCCCCGCCATCATCCCCGGACCCAGGCCTCTTGTCATGACTAAGTGTCGAGTCACGCCCCTGTACCGATCACACAACGTGTGGTCACCCCAGGTCCAGGCCTCAAAAGTTGGGGTCCATGGAGGCCGCCACCCGGGGATTCCTCATGCCAGGATACTCTGCGGTAGTAGAGTCCATGGCGGGATGCGGCGATTCCCCCAACCCGAACGCCGAACTAAATTTTAAAGTTCTCTCATCTCTAGCCGCGATCCCAGTAGTCATGGGTCTCGGCCGACACCGGGTCACTTCCGTCTCCCTCCACAGGTGTTCCTTCAGCAGCCTTCCTTGACTACCCCACATCTTCACAGCTCGCCATGCCACGTTTTCACTCCAGTCACTGGGCCATCCAGGCATTCCGCTCTTACCAGCACCACACCGGTCCCATGGCTCTTGGTTCTGTCCCTGTAAATCTGTCCACATCTTTCAGCTAGGGTCTTGGCTTCCCCGCTTGTTAAACTTCACTCGGGTGGTCCGTTTTGTCTGTCTTGCCTGTCTGCGTTATGCAGGCCACGCTGTCAATGTTTTCTGCCTGTTTGCGTTTCAGGCCACGTGTCAATGTTTCATGCCTGTTTGCGTTATTCAGGCTACGTTTCTGTGTGTTTCCTGCCTGTTTACGTTATTCAGGCCACGCTTCTATGTCCATGCCTGTTTGCGTTATTCAGGCCACGCTTGGGTTCTACTCTCTTTTGCGCCATTCGGCCTTCTGTTTATTTTCTCTCTACCTGCTTTCTTTCTCCCATTCCTCATGTTAATGTGCTTCGGTCTTCATCTAAATCCATGGGCCAGTCATACCATACCTTGTCACACGGCATCTTCATCAATAGTTTTCTCGACATGCCTCAATCCAGCCGGCAGCAAGGGTTTCACATTTGTCCTCTCCATCACGCGTTTTTCGGTTCACCACGTCCAAGCTTGTCAGTCACTGGTCTGTCAGTCCCTATGTCTCTCTCCGGCGCAGAACGCCATCCGGTAAATCGTTCTCTTTCTTATCCGTTTTTCGTTTGATTTCTGCATACTCGGTCTAGTGTCGATCTGGGCATTTCTCCTTTCAAGCCCGGTCTCCACCACCATCAGCAGGTATTTTAATTAAATCTGAGGGGTCATTCGTTCACACGTTCTTTAAACTACATGCTGCATCCAATATTCGCTATTTCTGTCTCGAGTACAGGGCTATCGATGCTCACGACATACAACACAAAGTTTCGATGTTCTCTACCGTAATACGTTGTTTTTAAAATTTCAGCATGTCTCATCTTTCCGACGCGGAAGATGCCTCCTCAGTCGCAGAGTCCCTGGCCTCCGACGTGGCCAGCACTGCGTCACTAAGAATTTGGACAATTCCAAAACTCATTGCTGAGTTGAATAGAAGAGGAATCCGGCACCCAGCCTCGGCAAGGAAGGCAGAGTTATACAGGCTGCTCACGTCTGTGCCCGCCGCTCCGCCAGCCAATCAATCCAGCATGCCTCCAATCCAGCTATCGCTGTTACAGCTTCAAGCCACCATAGACAACCTGGCTACTTCAATGTCGGACATCCAGTACCGGCTATCAGCAGTGGAATCCAGGAACCTGAATCCCGTGTTGCTCATGGCGTCCCCCACCTGTCCACCCACTACAGGTAGGGCCATTGACTTGCCTGAGGTAGCACCCTCTCATTTTCTGCCGGACAATCTGAAAAAAGACATTCTGGAGGGCAAAGATGTTAATCTTGCCTCAATCCTCATTGCCACCCACGATACCGTGGAGAGCAAGACAATCGTGTGCGAAGACGTCTCTATAGTCCTCAAATCCAGGGATGCCCGTTTAAACAGGAAACTATCCATATCAGAGTTTGTGTTAGCATTTAGCCTTTTCAGGGACGTCATCTGTTCAGCTCACCCTGAGAGACGTGAGGAGCTTGACACTTACCTGTACAGGGTAACCGACTTAGGGCACAAGTACGGTGGCCACGCTTTTTACGATTATCACCATTCTTTTTCGGCAAAGGCGGCCGCCACGCTTGTCCAGTTTCAGCGGGTCACCAGTTGGGCATCACTGGACATGGAGCTGTTTTTCCGCCATTTTGCCAGGCTCAAGGCCCCAGCCTGCACCTTTTGCCATTCAATACTTCACTCCTCAGAGTGGTGCCCTAACTCCAGCCTTCAGGGTTCCCAGGGTAGAGCGGTAGCTGGTCCCTCGGGTTTTCAAAGCAAACAGGCTCCAAATGTGGACAAACTAGGGCGCCCCATAATTTTTCTTGGCAGTAGCCAAGTTTGTAATAAATTACAATCTGGCCACATGTAACTACAACAAGTGAAGGGCCCTGCACGTTTGTTTTGTATGTTTCAGGGCCCACCCCGCTTCTGCATGCCCTCAAAGGCTTGCCAGGCACAAGTGACTAGACGGGGTGAACACCGATGTCTTGGCCACCCTTCTCCGGGACCATTACGACCCCTCATTTGTCCGTTTCTTAATCAACGGTTTTTCGGAAGGTTTCGACACAGGGTTGGTATCTCTCCCTCAGTCAACCTGGGAGAGCCCCAACCTCTTGTCCGCCAGCAGAGACCCCGAAGTTGTCACTTCACTCATACAGGTGGAGGTGGAAAAGGGTTTCCTCTTAGGCCCCTTCCCCCATGTCCCCTTTGACTATTGGCGAATTAATCCTGTAGGTGTTGTCTCTAAGAAATTTTCAAATAAAAAACGCTTAATATATGATCTCTCTGCGCCTCATGGATCCACCATTCCCAGCCTCAACTCCTTAATACCGTCCGAAGAGTTTTCCACGAAGTACTCCTCCATCCAGGAGGCCATTCAGCTCATCCTTCTCGCGGGCCTGGCTTTCAAAGGCAGACATCGCTGACGCCTTCAAGCTGCTGCCCATCAAACCGCACCTCTGGAAATTCTACGGTATTAAGTGGGAAAGTTCGTACTACTTCGCTAATCGGTTAACCTTCGGGTCAAAGAGTAGCCCTTGGCTGTTTGATAAATTCTCCCAAGCCCTACATTGGATACTGGTTAATCATTGCCACTGCCCCATGGTGGTTCACTACTTAGATGATTTCCTTTCAATAGAAAGTCCCGATTCCAACCCGAGAAAGCTAACCAGCCTGCTTCAGCTTTTTTCCAAACTCAAGGTCCCAGTTGCCCCTTCAAAGATAGAAGGTCCGTCAACAGTGATTCCCTTCCTAGGGATTATTCTTGACACAGGGAAAATGGAAGCAAGGTTACCTGACGATAAGCTACTCAAGATAAAAGAGACCATCAGCAAGCACGTGGGTTCCAGGACACTCAACCGAACAAGAACTACAGTCCCTCTTGGGCCTGTTGAACTTCGCCACCAGGGTAATGCCTCAAGGCAAGGCCTTCATGTCCAGATTACTGGATTTGCTGCCGGCGGCGACCGAGCAGGATTCACCAATATTACTGGATCATCAAGCCTTGGCTGACCTGTCCATGTGGCAGGATTTTGTCTCTCAATGGAACGGTATCGCCATGTTCACCCCCCTCTGGAATCCTTCATGTCCCACGGTTTTTTCAGATGCGGCCGCATCTACAGGTTTCGCAGCTATTTACAAAAATCAGTGGTTCGACGGCAGCTGGCCTCCAGAATTTCGCTTCAGTGGCGACATCCTGAGAACGTCCCCTTTACTGGAGATCTACCCCATAGTGGCAGCCGCTCAGGTCTGGGGTAGTCAGTGGTCAAATCTGCCGGTCACCTTCATAACCGATAACCAGACAGTAGTGGACATAATCACAAAAGGCAGGTCCAAATCTTCCCGCATAATGCCCTTCGTGCGCAAGCTAGTCTGGTTGTCATTAACTTATAACTTCCACATGTCATGCAGGCATATCCTGGGTACCCAAAATTCAGCAGCCGACGCATTATCCCGTTTTCATTTTCTCAAATTCTTCCAGGTCATGCCGGAGGCGGAGCCAACCGGAATGGCATATCCAGATCTCCACTCCTTGACCATGGATTAGAACCCCTCATCGCTTCAGCCAAAACTCTCATGCAGCGGTCTCTCTCTTCAAACACGGCCAGAAACTACAAGACCGGCTGGAACATTTTTCAAAAATTCTCGTTTCTGCATCCCAGAAATAAGTCTTCCGAAACAACTTATCTCATGGCCTTTATAGCTTTTTGTCATAACGAGCTTAACTTGGCATACAACTCTATAAGATTGTACCTTGCAGGGGTTCAGCATCATCGCATGCTAGAAGACCCATCGCGAAGATCCGTTTTCTCTTCTCCAGCTATAAAGGCCACACTCAGTAGTGGACATAATCACAAAAGGCAGGTCCAAATCTTCCCGCATAATGCCCTTCGTGCGCAAGCTAGTCTGGTTGTCATTAACTTATAACTTCCACATGTCATGCAGGCATATCCTGGGTACCCAAAATTCAGCAGCCGACGCATTATCCCGTTTTCATTTTCTCAAATTCTTCCAGGTCATGCCGGAGGCGGAGCCAACCGGAATGGCATATCCAGATCTCCACTCCTTGACCATGGATTAGAACCCCTCATCGCTTCAGCCAAAACTCTCATGCAGCGGTCTCTCTCTTCAAACACGGCCAGAAACTACAAGACCGGCTGGAACATTTTTCAAAAATTCTCGTTTCTGCATCCCAGAAATAAGTCTTCCGAAACAACTTATCTCATGGCCTTTATAGCTTTTTGTCACAACGAGCTTAACTTGGCATACAACTCTATAAGATTGTACCTTGCAGGGGTTCAGCATCATCGCATGCTAAAAGACCCATCGCGAAGATCCGTTTTCTCTTCTCCAGCTATAAAGGCCACACTCAGTAGTGGACATAATCACAAAAGGCAGGTCCAAATCTTCCCGCATAATGCCCTTCGTGCGCAAGCTAGTCTGGTTGTCATTAACTTATAACTTCCACATGTCATGCAGGCATATCCTGGGTACCCAAAATTCAGCAGCCGACGCATTATCCCGTTTTCATTTTCTCAAATTCTTCCAGGTCATGCCGGAGGCGGAGCCAACCGGAATGGCATATCCAGATCTCCACTCCTTGACCATGGATTAGAACCCCTCATCGCTTCAGCCAAAACTCTCATGCAGCGGTCTCTCTCTTCAAACACGGCCAGAAACTACAAGACCGGCTGGAACATTTTTCAAAAATTCTCGTTTCTGCATCCCAGAAATAAGTCTTCCGAAACAACTTATCTCATGGCCTTTATAGCTTTTTGTCACAACGAGCTTAACTTGGCATACAACTCTATAAGATTGTACCTTGCAGGGGTTCAGCATCATCGCATGCTAAAAGACCCATCGCGAAGATCCGTTATCTCTTCTCCAGCTATAAAGGCCACACTCAGTAGTGGACATAATCACAAAAGGCAGGTCCAAATCTTCCCGCATAATGCCCTTCGTGCGCAAGCTAGTCTGGTTGTCATTAACTTATAACTTCCACATGTCATGCAGGCATATCCTGGGTACCCAAAATTCAGCAGCCGACGCATTATCCCGTTTTCATTTTTTCAAATTCTTCCAGGTCATGCCGGAGGCGGAGCCAACCGGAATGGCATATCCAGATCTCCACTCCTTGACCATGGATTAGAACCCCTCATCGCTTCAGCCAAAACTCTCATGCAGCGGTCTCTCTCTTCAAACACGGCCAGAAACTACAAGACCGGCTGGAACATTTTTCAAAAATTCTCGTTTCTGCATCCCAGAAATAAGTCTTCCGAAACAACTTATCTCATGGCCTTTATAGCTTTTTGTCACAACGAGCTTAACTTGGCATACAACTCTATAAGATTGTACCTTGCAGGGGTTCAGCATCATCGCATGCTAGAAGACCCATCGCGAAGATCCGTTTTCTCTTCTCCAGCTATAAAGGCCACACTCAGGTATTCAAAAAAGCAAACCCTCTCCATATCCCAGTCGCCAACCGGTTTCAGGAGAACTCTTCAGAACATTATCCAATTCCCTAGACGGCAACCCTTTTGGGCTACAAGATAGCATAGTCATCAAGGCCGCTATGTACCTAGGGTTTTACGGTTTTCTAAGACCAGGGGAATTCACTGGTTTCTCCTCTAAATTCAAAGGACTAACCAAGAGTCAACTAGCATGGAACCATGACCATTTCAGCTTGCGCTTAACGACAACTAAAACCTCTCAAGTGGGGAACCCTGTCGAGGTTCGATACTTTCAGACCCACAATCCATGGTGCCCGGTGCGAGTGCTCAGCAAGTTAATGGACATATTGAGCCACTCGGACCCCGACAGTCCCCTGTTGCCTTTCAGATCCAAGCCACTCACCACCTCCCAATTCATCTCCCACATTCGGATTCTAGCCGCCGGGTCAGGTCATAACCCCAAAACCATCTCCGGTCATTCGTTCAGAATCGGGGCTGCTTCAGCGGCATCAAAGCATCACGTACCCTCACACGTCATTCAGAATATGGGCCGTTGGCACTCTTCCTGCTATGCACGATACATTCCCAATCCCAGAACTGAAATATCTGAAGCTTTCTGTAACCTGGCATTATGACTTGTTTGTGTTCAATAAAAGTTGTTCAAGCATTCACTACCTGCTGCTTTTTGCCCACTATAGGCTTGTACCCCGTTCGCGGCTAAGGGGCACAATGCTAGCCGCTACTCAGTTGGGTTCAACCAATCCGTTCCCAACCGCCGCAGGAAAACCATAGCCTTGACCACAAATTTTAAGGCTGATTCATCAGCCTGTAATTGTGGGAGGGGCGGAGGGCTATATATATTCCCTCCTTCCTGGCCTCTCCACGTTTGATCGCCGTGCCCCTCCCTCCCTTCCCTTTTCCTTAAGACTCCATCATGGGTAAGCCCACTATAGGCTTGTACCCCGTTCGCGGCTAAGGGGCACAATGCTAGCCGCTACTCAGTTGGGTTCAACCAATCCGTTCCCAACCGCCGCAGGAAAACCATAGCCTTGACCACATATATATATATATATATGTAGTAAGGCTGACTGGTCATGCCTGCATTTGTGGGAGGGGCGGAGGCTCTTCTTAAAGAAGCCACTGCCTCACTCCTGGGCATGTGTTCTTCAGGTGCACAGGTGCTGCTGGGTGTCATTAGTGAACTAGCTTCTCTGGTGGCAGGATCTCTTTCTTTGCAGCATGGAGCCAGAACGGAGGTTTTTTTTTTTTTTTTTTTTTATTCGCTCTCTGCTATCGTAGCAATGCACGCGGGGTAATACGTAAGTAAGTTGGGCCGTGGCCATCCCTCCTGGCCGGTCGGAACCCGACTTTTCTAGCGAACGGGAGGCTTCGCCTCAGAATCTTCTGCCTCAGGTTTGTTTGTTGGGGCTAAAAAATTCTATTTCTTTTTCAACCTCGTTTGTTTGATAAGAATTAGTTCCAATATATCTTGCAAATTTACGTCGCTTGTTTGTCGCATGGAAAATTACTTCATCTTATACGCAGTTAGGGAACAGTCACCCGGGCTGCATGTGACGTCATGATTGAACATCAGACTCAGCTGTTGTTTGACCTATCGCTGTGGCTGTTCCTTGCCATCTGACTCCCCCTCTCCAGCCAACACCATCTTTAGACTTCATGTATTTTCCCTGCTTTATGTACTAAAACCCTGATGCACTTTATGCTCTGCTCTTATTCTGAGCGGCATTTCCACGTTCGGCTCTACTTCTGTCTTATACCTGCTTGCACCTTGCTTTATACGCCTCACACCCTCAGATGTGTCCGCAAGTCTTTTTTGTCCGTCACTTTCGCACTGCTCGTTCGAGACGGCCTTTACATTTTGGTTTACATATGTTTTACTCTCTGCTCACCGGAGCTGTGTCCACATGTCTGCTATTTTCATCATGCTTCATACTTCAATCACATTCGAGTTGCATTCACCCGTTGGCTGTTCACACTTGGCTGTTGCATCATGTTGTTGTGTGTGGTTAGAGCTGCGTTTATGCGTCGGCTAGTATACCATGTTGCTCTGCTCACAGTCAGAGCTGCGTTCACATGTCTGCTGTTACAACAGGTTCATACAAGGCTTGTTTTCAGAGGTGCTTTCACGTTCGCTGTCACATCATGTTCATGCTCCACTCACATTTAGAGCTGCTGTTATACCTATTTTCGTTCTCGGCTCACTCACAGAGGGCCTTTACACTTACGCAGTCAAATTCACGACCAGAGCTGCGTCCATACGTCTATTGGCATATCATGTTTGCTCTACTCACTCCCAGAGCTGCGTTCACACGTCTATTGTTACTACAGGTTCTTTCCAGGCCCATTTCAAGAGCTGCGTTCATGTCACTTTTCACAACGTGTCATGCTCCATTCACAACCAGAGCTGCCGTTATACCAGTTGTTTGCTCTGCCTATACCCAGAGTTGTGTTAACACTTCTACTGCTACAACAGGTTTTATACCCCACTCGCCAGAGCTGCTTTCCATGTCGGCTGTCACTTCGAGTTAATAATTTATTCACATCCAGGGCTGCGTCCGCATGTCTGTGTTTGCATCCTGTCCTCTGCTCCGTTCGCTGCTGGAGCTGTGTTCATGTGTCTGCAGATGCATCACGTTAATAGTCCGCTCACGTTCAGTTTGCATTCTTACGTCTGCTTTATACCATGTTTTTCATGCTCTAGCCATACTCAGAGCAGCGCTCATACATTGTTACTCACATCCTGAGCGGCATTCACCCATCTGCTGCTACACCATGTGTTACATTCTGCTCCCACTCAAAGCTGCATTCTCCTGTTACTTGCTACACTCAGTAGTCTCAACGGGGCACTCCGCACCCACTGCTTAGTACTCTCCCGGTAAACATGGCTGCTTTCTTTTCAGGCTTACGTTTTTCCTCGGTGGTGTAAAAAAAAAAAAAAAAATCCTTTTAAATCCTGATTCGTGTTCACTCAGCTTGGTCTCCTTTACTCCTGGTTTGCTTTCACTCAGATTGGTCTCCTGCCTAGTTCAACTATACAGCTTCTCAGCGGAGGCCAGTGGGCCTACCATGTTTTACAAGTGGTTCTTTTGTTTGTTGGGAAGGTACCGTACCTTCCCTATGGCTTCGGGGGTCCGACGACTGCTACGGCCCTATGGCTTCGGGGGTCCCACGACTGCTTCGGGGGTCCAACGGCTGCTTCGGCCCTATGGCTTCGGGCGTCCGACGACTGCTTCGGCCCTATGGCTTCGGACGTCCGACGACTGCTACGGCCCTATGGCTTCGGGGGTCCGACGACCGCTACGGCCCTATGGCTTCGGGGGTCCGACGACTGCTTCGTCCCCATGGCTTCGGGGGTCCAACGGCTGCTACGGCCCTATGGCTTCGGGGGTCCGACGACTGCTTCGGCCCTATGGCTTCGGGGTCCGACGATTGCTACGGCCCCATGGCTTCGGGGTCCGACGACTGCTTCGGCCCCATGGCTCGGGGTCCAACGGCTGCTTCGGCCCTATGGCTTCGGGGTCCGATGACTGCTTCGGCCCTATGGCTTCGGGGTCCGACGATTGCTACGGCCCTATGGCTCGGGGTCCGACGACTGCTTCGGCCCCATGGCTTCGAGGGTCCAACGGCTGCTATGGCCCTATGGCTTCGGGGGTCCGACGACTGCTTCGGCCCTATGGCTTCGGGGGTCCGACGGTTGCTACGGCCCTATGGCTTCGGGGGTCCGACGACTGCTACGGCCCTATGGCTTCGGGGGTCCGACGACTGCTACGGCCCCATGGCTTCGGGGGTCCGACGATTGCTACGGCCCTATGGCTTCGGGGGTCCGACGACTGCTACGGCCCCATGGCTTCGGGGGTCCGACGACTGTTTCGGCCCTATGGCTTCGGGGGTCCGACGACTGCTACGGCCCCATGGCTTCGGGGTCCAACGACTGCTTCGGCCCCATGGCTTCGGGGGTCTGATTACCTGTTTTCAGTCCTGCCTGGTTGGTTGACCATCCATGGTGCCAGGCTGATTGGGCCCAAATGTCCCACATTCATATCTGCTTCCCTGATCACCTGCATACGGCCCACGTTTTAAACTAAAGTCTGTCACCTGCGGGGTTCAGTCAGGTTCACTTGTTACTCAACTAAGTTTCCTGCTCCTTACGTTCTTTAAGTGTTACACCTTATTGATGTCCATTGTCCGCTATGCTCCAGGATCACACTTCAATTACCGGAGCTCAAATCTTTAGGGTCACCTGCCATGTTGGTCAGGTCTCATTTTTCAACAATATTTGCCTGCCACGGTATTCAGGCCACGTAGGTTAATGGTAGACTCCGATACAGGTCGGTTTTCCCGTTTAGGATTAAACCATTCTCAGGGGTTCATAGAAGAATGCAGGGGCCATGGCAAGCAGATAGATGATGTCTGGGGAACTATTCAAGGATTCCCTTCCTACGTTCATGGTTTCTTTGGCCCCTTACTTCTTGCATAGTCTAGGCAGGCAGGTTTCTCTTTCGGTTCCACAAACTCCGGAGGCCATGGCAATTGTCAGTACTAGAACCACAGTTCACCAGGTTCAGTTACTATTTCATGCTCCTTTCCACAGCGTAGTGCCCCGAAGCGGAATGAAGGACTGGGAATATCTGCAACATCGAGCATCATATCTCTGGTTTCGTCATTTGCAAGCTGTGATGAACGTCTCATTAGGGTTTTGCCGCATACTTCCTGAATGTGCGGTCTAGATTGCCGATGCCTTGCCGTTGGTCATGGATTTGTTTGCACTTTCATTGTGTTTCTTTATAACCTACTTGGCTTGGCTTTTTGCCCCCTTTAGGCCTACCCACGGCTATGGCTAAGGGCACAATTCAAGCCATTAAGTTAGGTTTAGCTAGCACACGGCTAGCCGGGTTAGGTTGTTCTTGATGTTTATCTCCCTAGGGTTCATCAAGCGTCGTTGGCTGTAGCCATGACCACAAATATATATATAGTAACAAAAGTAACATACTGTATAAGGCTGAAAAAAGACAACTGTATATCTAGTTGAGCCTGTTATCCTGTTGCATGTTGTCTGTCTGTTCTTTATGCAGTGGTGATGGGGAAGGGGGGGGGGCGCCAATTCACTTTTCACCTCCGGCACCAGAAAGGCTAGGTGCACCCCAGTTTGTCTGGATCATCACTAAGGTTATTTCAGTACCAGTAGGGGCCAGCATGGCTTTGTAACGCTGCCATGTACTGGCTTCAAAAAATGTAAAAGGGTATTTAAAAGGGACAGTGTGTATGTGTCTAAAAATGTTGGGCTCTCCATGATGTTTGGTTCAGTTGTAAGGAAAATATTGTGCAGGTTTTCAAGCCTGGACAGCTGTCTGGGGAGTGTATTATATGTAGTGATTAGTGATGAGCGAGCACCAAAGTATTCAGGTGTTCGGCCCGAACACATTGCTATATTCGTGTGCTGGGCCGAGCACCCGAGTATAATCGAAGTCAATGGGAGACAACCAGGCACCCCCTGCTCTGAAGAGGGGAGGGTGCCTGGTCCATTGGAAAAGGTCAGAAAGTGACAGAAACACCACCAAAATGGATCAGGAACAGCCTGGGGACGATGTCTGGATGCATTTTGTACTCCCAGGTCACTGCTGGGAACCATGTTGTCCGAGTTGTACACCTCTTTTACAGACCGACAAAAATATGCACAAAACCCCCCCAAAAAAATCAATTTCACAGGAAAAATTGTTAGGAAACATTCTTTCCTGTATATTCAATTGTATATAAAGTGCCAAAAATTACAAGCAAGAGGCACTCCGGAACAGTCTGTATATCACATAAAGGAAGGCCTCATTCACATTGTGGTACAATTGTTCAGGTAGTGGGACTCCTACACTCATAAAGCCTATGCACTGAAGTGAAAGGGCTGCCAAAAATTACAAGGAAGCGGAACTACAATACACCCTTTATTACACATTAAGGAGGACATCATACCCACCTTTATAAATTATGATTGTGGCCTGCTGGTGACCCTCAAAAACATTTGGAACAAGTGTCTGCTGGTGACCCTCTAAAACATTAGGGGCGAGGGCCTGATGCTGAGCTGACCCTCTAAAACATTAGGGGCGAGGGCCTGCTGGTGAGCTGATGCTCTAAAACATTATATGCGAGTGCATGCTGTTCAGTTGACCCTATAAAAAAAATATGAGTTGAGGGCCTGCAGTTGAGCTGATCCTATAAAAACATTTAGTTGAGGGACTGCAGTTGAGCTGACCCTATAAAAAAATTTGAGTGGAAGGAATATATACTATCTGGATGAGGAGGAGGAGGAGGAGAAAACAAGATTCAACCATATACTCTTTTTTGTGGTGGAAAAGGTACATGGGTATACACTAGAGTAGGTTGAGTACATTATAAATGATAGATTGAAATTGCCTTTATGTTTATCATCAGCTCAGCTCTCTTCTGGTGGAGTTGAGAAGTCAAGGGCAATCCAGGCCTTGTTCATTTTTATCTGAGTCAACCTGTCAGCATTGCCAGTGGACAAGCGAATACACTTATCTGTTATAATGCCACCAGCAGCACTAAATACACGCTCAGACAAAACACGGCAAGGCAGGCCAGCACCTCCAAGGCGTAGAGCATAAGTTCGTGCTACGTGTCCAGCTTGGACACCCAGTAGTTGTAATTAGAGATGTCCCGAACGATTCACCGGCGAACGGTTCCCGGCGAGCATAGCTTGTTCACCTCCGCCGCGGCAGGCGATCATATGCGATGTTCGCGTTCGCCCCTATACTTTATCATTGAGCAAACTTTGACCCTGTACCTCACAGCCAGCAGACACATTTCAGCCATCAACATACCCTCCCTCCCAGACCCTCCCACCTCCTATCAAAAAGCAAGGATGGCATCCATCTTAGATTCATTCTGAAGCTGCAGTGTTAGTAGTTGTAATCGCAATGCGATTAATATAACTTGTATTAATCGCATTGCGAATTTAACTTAGAGCTGGGTTCCTAATGGTTGTATTGCTAGAATATAACGAAGATTGAGAATATAGCGCTATATTCGTTATATTCGTCAATTCTAGCAATACAACAATTAGGAATTCAGATCTAAGTTGTAATCGCAATGCGATTACTATAACCTGTATTAATCGCATTGCGAATTCAACTTAGAGCTGGGTTCCTAATGGTTGTATTGCTAGAATTATATAACGAAGATTGAGAACATAGAGCTATATTCTCAATCTTTGTTATATTCTAGCAATACAGCCATTAGGAACCCAGCTCTAAGTTGAATTCGCAAATAAGATGTCCCAAACTATTCGCCGGCAAACAGTTCCCGGCGAAAATAGCTTGTGCGCTTTCGCCGCGGCGGGCGAAAATATGCGATGTTCGGTCCACCCCCTATTCGTCATCATTGAGTAAACTTTGACCCTGTACCTCACAGTCAGCAGACACATTCCAGCCAATCAGCAGCATACCCTCCCTCCCACACCCTCCCTACTCCTGAACAGCATCCATTTTAGATTCATTCGTAAGCTGCAGTCTTAGTGAGAGAAGGGACAGTGTAGCTGCTGCTGATTTAATAGGGAAATCGATAGCTAGGCTAGTGTATTCAGTGTCCACTCCAGTCCTGAAAGACTCATCTGATCTCTGCTGTAAGGACAGCGTCCTGACAGAACCCAAAAAGTCCTTTTTAGGGCTAGTACATCAATCTCCCTCCCAGACCCTCCCACCTCCTATCAAAAAGCAAGGACAGCATCCATCTTAGATTCATTCTGAAGCTGCAGTGTTAGTGGTTGTAATCGCAATGCGATTAATATAACCTGTATTAATCGCATTGCGATTACAACTTAGAGCTGAGTTCCTAATGTTGTATTGCTAGAATATAACGAAGATTGAGAATATAGCGCTATATTCTCAATCTTCGTTATATTCTAGCAATACAACCATTAGGAACTCAGATCTAAGTTCTAATCACAATGCGATTAATACAGGTTATATTAATCACATTGCGATTACAACTTACCACACTCTGCATCAACTACGTAATTTTCCATGGGAGTTTTGCCATGGATCCCCCTCCGTCATGCCACAGTCCAGGTGTTAGTCCCCTTGAAACAACTTTTCCATCACTATTGTGGCCAGAAAGAGTCCCTGTGGGTTTTAAAATTCGCCTGTCTATTGAAGTCTATGGCGGTGCGCCCTGTTCGCATGTTCGCGAACATTTGCATAAATTCACATTCGCCGTTCGCGAACGGAAAATTTTATGTTCGCGACATCTCTAGTTGTAATTAGTGATGTCGCGAACATAAAATTTTCCGCTTGCGAACGGCGAACGCAAACTTCCGCAAATGTTCGCGAACGGGCGAACCGGGCGAACCGCCATAGACTTCAATAGGCAGGCGAATTTTAAAACCCACAGGGACTCTTTCTGGCCACAATAGTGATGGAAAAGTTGTTTCAAGGAGACTAACACCTGGACTGTGGCATGCTGGAGGGGGATCCATGGCAAAACTTCCATGGAAAATTACATAGTTGACGCAGAGTTGGGTTTTAATCCATAAAAGGCATAAATCACCTAACAATCCTAAATTTTTTTGAACAACGTGGTTTAAAACATCTAGTGTGTGTATACGATCAGGTATGATGTTGTATCGGGGTTGTATCGATAAGGGTTACGCCCGCTTCACAGACATTGACAGACCAAACTCCCCTTTTAATGCACCGCAAACAACCGCAAACAGTTAATTTGCACAACCGCAAACTCCCCATTTGCACAAGGTTGGATACCAAGCTAGCCACGTCCCGGTGATGTCATTGAAGGTTTCTTCCTCCACCCAGCCACGTACAACACCAAGGGTCCCCGAAAGGTGAATTAAATTGATTTTTCGAACGGGGAGATGGTTAAAAAAACGCTGGCTCCCTCCACTCTGTTTTTATCCACGGTCACTGCGTCTGCGCCGTGCAATTTACTGTCACACCCGATAGGAGTGGTATTTTCTGTAGTACTATTCTCATCAGTTTAATTCCTGTTACGTCCCATATCAGGGATTGCCTTTTGTGAAAAAAAATTTAGGCCGGGTACCTTCGACTGCCTTCACAGTGACAGACCAAACTCTCATACACCAAACTGAATTGATTTCAGGAACCGGGAGATGGAAAAAGCAGCTTGGTCGGTCCTCTTACTCCCAAATTGGGGCACTGCGCGTGCACAGAGCACTGTGCTGTGACACCCTATATGAGTGGTGTCTTAACTAGTACTATTCCTATCAGTTTAATCCCTGTTACGTACCCTATCCGGGGACGTCTGTCGAATTGATTTACCATTGTCGAATTAGCGAACCATTACGACATCATGAAATAATTTAGTTCTGAGCTCTGTACTTGCTTTGTATTGGAATTGATGGGGATTTTTTTAATTGCCTGCATAATTTCTAATAAACTATTAAGAGACTTTATTATGATTTAAAAAAAAAAATAAATTAAATTAATGTTTTTTCTATGAAATATTATCCAGCCGTCCGATCGCTTTTGGTCTGACCATAATGAAGCAACGGCCTTATAATCTGGGGTTTGGCAACCCCACGGCACATGTGACAACTTTCCCAAATTCAATGCCGACAACAAATTGGTTCCATTGTCACACACCACTTTGCCGATCTCCAGTTGGTGCGGGGTCAGCCACTGATCCACCTGTGCGTTCAGGGCGGACAGGAGTGCTGGTCCTGTGTGGCTCCCTGCTTTCAGGCAAGTCAACCCCAAGACAGCGTGACACTGTCGTATCCGGGATGTGGAATAGCCCCTGGGGAGCTGGGGGGAATCAGTTGATGTGCAGCCAGACGCCGCAGCAGAAGAGGGCTCAGCCAAGGAGGATATCGAAGAGGATGGAGTAGGAGTAGAGAAGGTGGCAGTAGGTCTGCCTGCAAGTCGTGGCAGTGTCACCAACTCCGCTGCGGAGCCACGCATGCCATGCTTGTCAGCCGTCAGCAGGTTGACCCAATGCGCAGTGAACGTGATATACCTGCCCGGACCGTGCTTTGCAGACCAGGTATCAGTGGTCAGATGGACCCTTGCCCCAACACTGTATGCCAGAGATGCCATGACTTCCTTTTCAATGATATTGTAGAGGTTTGGGATTGCCTTTTTTGAAAAAAAAATTTGTCCGGGTACCTTCCACTCTGGTGTCCCAATAGCGACAAATTTTTTAAAGGCCTCAGACTCCACTAGCTGGTATGGTAAAAGCTGGCGGGCTAAGAGTTCCGTCAAGCCAGCTGTCAGTCGCCGGGCAAGGGGGTGACTCTGTGACATTGGCTTCTTATGCTCAAACAAGTCCTTGACAGTCACCTGACTGTGGGCAGATGAGCAGGAACTGCTGAAGGTGAGAGGCAGAGTGGCGGTTGGTTGAGAGGGGGCAGGGAGGACAGCAGTGGTTGACGTGGCTGAAGATGCTGGACCAGGAGGAGCATGGTGGCTTTGAGTTTGTGTGCTGCTTGTACTCATGTGTTGATCCCATAGGCGTTTGTGATGTAAGATCATGTGCCTTCGCAAAGCAGTTGTACCGAGGTGGGTGTTGGACTTCCCACGACTCAGTTTCTTTTGGCACAGGTTGCAAATGGCATTGCTGTTATCAGAGGCAGACACACAAAAAAAATGCCACACTGCTGAGCTTTGCAATGACGGCATTCTGGTGGTCGCAACAGCATGCGTTGACTGGCGTGCTGTATGGCTGACCCCGGGTGCCGATACATGCTGTCTGACTGTGCCACTAACTCCTTGCGAAGACCTCCCCCTGCTTCCAACTCGTCTCCTCATTCTCTCTGTCTCCCCTTCTGAACTTTCTCCCTCTTCTTCTCTTCGAGCAGGCACCCACGTGGCATCCGTGGACACATCGTCATCATCAACCGCTTCACTTGTATCTGACACCTCAGCAAAGGAAGCAGCAGCGGGTACAACATCATCATCATCACACTGTACATCCATGTGTGTAATACTGCCTGACTGAGACATATCCCTGTAATCTACACCATCTGGCAATAATGGTTGCGCATCACTAATTGCATCCAACTGATGTGTAAATAACTCCTCTTACGGATCAAGTGAAGTGGCTGTGGTGGCTGTGGTGGCTGTGGTGGTAGTGGTGGTGGTGGAGGCGGGCGGGAGCGTGGTAACTTGAGAGCAGGTGACCGAAGCTGAGCTGGAGGAGGATGGTGCGTCAAGGTTCTTAGCGGAAGCTGTTGAAGATTGGGTGTCCTGTCTAAGCCAGTCAACTACGTCCTCAGAACTTTTCGGGTTCAGGGTACGTGGCCTCTGAACACTCGGCATTATTCCAGGGACAGTGGAAATCAAAGCACCACGACCACGGCGGCCCCTGCGGGGTGGCCTGCCTCTGCCTGTCATTTTTTTTTAGATTAGGTACTACTGAATTTAGACTACTGTCTAAAAATTAAATGCCTTATTTATCGGCAAGCTACTGTGCCACCCGGTATCAGTGGTTGGCACTGGCAGTGGGCACACTACAGTCAGTGGAAGTGGGCCTGACACACACTGGCAGCAGGCAAGCAACTGAAATTAGACTAATGTGTAAAAATTAAAATGACTTCTTTGGATGCAAAGTCCTGTGCCACACAGGATGACAGGGGTGGGCACTGGCAGTGGGCACACTACAGTCAGTGGAAATCGGCCTGACACACACTAGCAGGCAAGCAACTGAAATTACACTAAAGTGCAAAAATGAAATGCCTTTTTTTGATGCAAAGTCCAGTGCCACATGGTATGACAGGGGTGGGAACTGGCAGTGGGCACACTACAGTCAGTGGAAGTCGACCTGACACACACTGGCAGCAGGCAAGCAACTGAAATTACACTAAAGTGCAAAAATGAAATGCCTTTTTTTGATGCAAAGTCCTGTGCCACACGGGATGACAGGGGTGGGCACTGGCAGTGGGCACACTACAGTCAGTGGAAGTCGGCCTGACACACACTAGCAGGCAAGCAACTGAAATTACACTAAAGTGTAAAAATTAAATGCCTTTTTTTGATGCAAAGTCCAGTGCCACATGGTATGACATGGGTGGGAACTGGCAGTGGGCACACTACAGTCAGTGGAAGTCGACCTGACACACACTGGCAGCAGGCAAGCAACTGAAATTACACTAAAGTGCAAAAATGAAATGCCTTTTTTTGATGCAAAGTCCTGTGCCACACGGGATGACAGGGGTGGGCACTGGCAGTGGGCACACTACAGTCAGTGGAAGTCGGCCTGACACACACTAGCAGGCAAGCAACTGAAATTACACTAAAGTGTAAAAATTAAATGCCTTTTTTGATGCAAAGTCCTGTGCCACACGGGATGACAGGGGTGGGCACTGGCAGTGGGCACACTACAGTCTGTGGGCCTGCAGCTCCTCACACACAGGCAGGCCAGGCAACTGCAACATATATATGGAGAAAAAAAAAGCAGACTAATGTTGCAGCCCTAAAAAGGGCTTTTTGGGGTGCTGTCAGGACGCTGTCCTTACAGCAGAGATCAGATGAGTCTTTCAGGACTGCAGTGGACACTGAATTCACTAGCCTAGCTATCGATTTCCCTATTAAATCAGCAGCAACTACACTCTCCCTCCTCTCACTAAGACTGCAGCTTCCGAATGAATCTAAAATGGATGCTGTTCAGGAGATGGGAGGGTCTGGGAGGGAGGGTATGCTGCTGATTGGCTGGAATGTGTCTGCTGACTGTGAGGTACAGGGTCAAAGTTTGTTCAATGATGATGTATAGGGGGCGGACCGAACATCGCATGTGTTCGCCCGCTGCGGCGAACGCGAACAAGCTATGTTCGCCGGGAACTGTTCGCCAGCGGATAGTTCGGGCCATCTCTAGTTGTAATGCACTGCGGGATCATTTCGGACGCTGACACAGTCTGCTATGTATTCCTTCACCATCTTTCAAAACTTTTCCCTCCTTGTAGCACTAGGCCGCGCTTCAGCTTGAGGTTGCTGGCGGGGTGTCTTTAAAGTGTCCCATGCCTTGGAAAGTGTTGCCCTGCCTTTGTTGGAACTGCTGTGTGTTCCCCTTGTCTCCCTTCCTCGGTTGCCTAAGGAAGTATGGACTCTGCCAGCCGCGTTGTCAGATGGAAAACTTTGGAGCAATCACTCAACAAGTACCTTCTGGTATTGCACAGTTTTACTTGTCCTCTCCACCACAGGACTGAGAGATGAGAAGTTCTCTTTGTAGCGGGGGTCGAGAAGGGTGAACACCCAGTAATCCATGTTATCTAAAATGCGTATAACGCGAGGGTCGCGGGAAAGGCAGCCTAACATGAAGTCAGCCATGTGTGTCAGAGTACCAACAGGCAAGACGTCGATGTCGACATCAGATTGACTCTCTATCGCCTCATCCTCCTCCTCTTCTGCCCATCCATGCTGAACAGATGGATTTAAAGTTCCATGGGTACTACCCTCTGTAGCAAAGGCAACTGTCTCCAGCTCCTCCTCCTCCTCCACCTCTTCATGGTCCAATTTTCTCTGAGAAGATGAACTGTCGGTGGTCTGGCTATCACCCTGTGTAATGTACTTCCCCATTGCCTCGTCTGCCACATTCTGAGCGCCCTCCTTAATTGTGAGCAGCAATCGTTTGAGTAGACACAGCAGTGGGATGGTTACGCTGAAAATAGCGTTATCACCACTAACCATCTATGTGGATTCATCAAAGTTTTTTAAAACCTCACAGAGGTCAGACATGCATACCCACTCCTCGCTTGTGAATAGTGGTAGTTGACTCAAAAGACAATGACCATGTTGCAGCTGGTATTCCACAACTGCCCTCTGCTGCTCACAAAGCCTGGCCAACATGTAGAAAGTAGAGTTCCAGCGCGTGCTCACGTCGCACAACAGTCGGTGAGCTGGAAGCCACAAGCGCTGCTGCAGCATTGACAGACCAACTGAAGCTGTGGATGACTTGCGTAAATGGGCACACATGCGGCACGCCTTCACTAGTAGCTCTTGCAAATTGGAGTAGATTTTGATAAACCGCTGAATCACTACGTTTAAGATGTGGGCTAGGCATGGGATGTGTGTCAGATTGTCGAGCTCCAAAGCCACCACCAAGTTATGGCCATTGTCTGACACAACCATGCCTGGTTGCAGGTTGAGTGGTGAGAGCCACAGCTCGGTCTGGTCGCTTATACCCTGCCACAGCTCTGCGGCAGTATTCGGTTTGTCCCCTAAGCAGATCAGCTTCAGCACGGCCTGTTGACGCTTACCCACAGCAGTGCTACACTGCTTCCAGCTAGCGACTGATGGCTGACTGCTGCTGGAGGTGGAAGTGGAGGAGGGTGGTGGAGGAGGAGAAGTGGGGGTGGAGCCAGTAACATAGCTGCTGGCGGAGACCCTGATGGACGTAGGGCCCGCAATTCTGGGCGTGGGTAGCACCTGTGCCATCCCATGGTACGACTCACTCCCGTCCTCCACAACATTCAACCAGTGTACGGTCAGGGAAATGTAGTGTCCCTGGTCACCAGCACTTGTCCATGTGTCTGTGGTGAAGTGGACCTTCCCAGTAAGTGCGTTGGTCAGGGCACGGGTGATGTTCTGGGACACATGCTGGTGTAAGGCGGGCTTGGCACACCGTGAAAAAAAGTGGCGGCTGGGGACTGCGTACCGATGGACGGCCGCCGACATCAGGCTGCGGAAGGCCTCCGTGTCCACAAGCCTAAATTACAACATTTCAAGGGCCAGTAATTTCCAAAGTTGCTCATTTAGTGCTATGGCCTGTGGCTGTGTGGGTGGGTATTTGCGCTTGCGTTCAAATGCCTGTGTTATCGACATTTGGACGCTGCGCTTGGAAAGGGTAGTGGATTTTGTTGCTGACGGTCCAGGTGCAGGACGAGGGGCATCCGGGCCTGCGCCTTCAAGAGGGGATTGGCCAGCAGTGCGTAACACAGGGGAAGAGGAGGCAGTGGTGTGACCCACAGACCCAGATTGTTGACCCAGGCATTCGGCCCACTTATTAGGGTGCTTGGATGACAAGTGGCGGATCATGCTGGTGGTGGTGAAGTTGTTAGTGTTCACGCCCCGGCTCATTTTGGTACGGCACAGGTTGCAAACTACCACTCTTTTGTCATCTGCACTTTCCTCAAAAAAACGCCATACTGCGGAACACCTACCCCTTGGCAAGGTAGATTTACGCATGGGGGTGCTGGTTGCTGGCCTGTTTGATGTGGGCCGACTTCTCCCTTTAGCAACCCCACTGCCTCTTCCAGACTGTTGCGGTGCTGTGGATCCCTCCCCCTCTGTACTGTTGTCCTCGATCGGCTTTTCATCTTCCCATGTTGGGTCAGTGACCTCATCGTCCACCACCTCCTCTTCCACTTCCTCACTCTGCTCATCCTCCTGACTTGACCTAACCACAACCTCAGTGATTGACAACTGTGTCTCATCATCATCCACCTCATGAACGAATGATTGTCGTTCACCACCGTCATCTTCTTGAGACTGCTAAGGCTCAAGAGGTTGGGAATCAGGGCACAATATCTCTGGTACCTCTTCAAGCGTGCTTGGCGAGAAAGCCAAACCAAGTACTGGCGGTAAAAAGAGGTCATGTGAATATCCGAGTGTGGAATCACTTGTTTGGCCAGACTCGACATGGTGGGAGGAAGGAGGATCAGAGTGAGGATTCGGTTGTCCAGACTGTTGGCTACAAAGACTGGACTTAGTGGAAGAGAGGGTGGTGCTTAACCGACTGAAAGCATTATCTTCAGCAATTTAACCGACCACCTGTTCGCACGGGTCCGACTTGGACAGTGTTGTCCTGCGCCGCCCAGCTAAGTTGGACATGAAGCTGGGTAAGGTGGATTTTTTTGTTTTTTTCTGGTGCACTGGCAGCAGGCACAGTTTCATTGCACCCAGGGCTACGACCTCTGCTTGCACCATAAGTATCACGCCCACTTCCCCGTCCCTTAGTGCTCGCCTTCTTCATATTAATGGTTTTGTCTGTAGATGTGGCGTAGATTGTTTTACTGTCCGCTAAACACACAGTTTTCTGATGCAGGACAGTATTGGTTACAGAACACCACAGATTATGAACACTATACTAGGCCCAGATTAATGAAAGTTGTAATATAGACAGGGTTTTTAGATGCAGTTCAGTATTGGATACAAAAACCAACAGATTTTGGACACTCTACTGGGCCCAGATTAATGGAAGTTGTAATATAGACAGTGTTTTCAGATGCTTTTTAGTATTGGATACTATGCCCAGATTAATGGAAGTTTTAATTTTCAGTACACACTGTTTTCAGATGCTGTTCAGTATTGGATACAAAAACCAACAGATTTTGGACATTCTACTATGCCCAGATTAATAGAAATTGTAATATAGACAGTGTTTTTAGATGCAGTTCAGTATTGGATACAAAAACCAACAGATTTTGGACACTATACTAGGCCCAGATTAATGGAAGTTGTAATATAGACAGTGTTTTTAGATGCTGTTCAGTATTAGATACAAAAAACAAGAGATTTTGGACACCCTACTATGCCCAGATTAATGGAATTTATAATATACACACTGTTTTCAGATGCAGCTCAGTATTGGGTATAGAACACCACAGATTACGGACACTATATTAGGCCCAGCTTATTGGAATTCGTAATACTGACAGTGGTTTCTGAGGCAGGACAGTATTGGTTATAGAACACCACAGATTATGGACACTATATTAGGCTCTGATTATTGGAATTTGTAATACTGACAGTGTTTTCTGATGCAGGACAGTATTGGTTGTAGAACACCACAGATTTGGGACACTATATTATGCCCAGATTATTGGAATTTGTAATACAGACAGTGTTTTATGATGCAGGACAGTATTAATTACAGAGAACACCATAGATTATGGATACTAGATGTGACCCAGATTATTAAAGTCAGTCTGCGGATGATGTACCGTATATGTCACTAATAGGCATAAAATAAAAATATCTCGCTGCTGTCAAACACACACAGTAGCCCTTAAAAGGGCTGTTGGTTCTTTGAAAAGCTTTTGGTATTAAATACAGCAAATTTCTCTCCCTGCACTCTCTCCTTAGTACGGATGTTCCTGACACTGCTTTTAAATATATTGTTGACCTTAAACACACACACACAGTAGTCCTTAAAAGGACTTTTGGGCCTTTGAAAAGCTTTCTCTAACTAAAATCGCTGAAATTCGTTCCCTGCTTTGCCTTTCCTTCCTACCCGATGCTCTCCCTGTCTACGTCTGAGCAGAACATCTGTCGTCAGGTGATATATAGCACCCGATGACGCGTTCCGGCCAGCCAATCACTGTAATGCCAGAAGCCAACATAGCTACTGGCATTACAGTGAGGGCAGTACTTACCTGCACTTTGATTGGCTAATTAAAACCCGCAAAATGTGCGGGGAGGAGACTTGAGCATTGCACTCAAGCACATGCGGTACTCGGTCGAGTACCTCCATGTACCGAGCATAGCATTGCTCGAGCCGAGCATGCTCGCTCATGACTAATATTCATCAGTATGGTTTTTTATACATGACTTCTTCTGCAGGTGAAGGTATTGTCAACCTGCCCTTTTGAGCGGCTCCACCAGGTGTAGGGAGCTTTGAGGAAACCAATCTGTCAGCAATAGTGATGTGCGGCAGGGGCAATATTCGAATTCGCGATATTTCACGAATATTTGGGCGAATATTCGCCATATATTCGAAAATTCGCAAATTCATAATCTCCAGTCATTATTTTCTTGATTGCAAAAATTCACATATAAAAATTTGCATAAAATTCACAAAATATTGTATTTAACCACTTCAGCCCCCCTAGCTTAAACACCCTTAATGACCAGGCCACTTTTTACAATTCTGCACTACACTACTTTCACCGTTTATTGCTCCGTCATACAACTTACCACCCAAATGAATTTTACCTCCTTTTCTTCTCACTAATAGAGCTTTCATTTGGTGGTATTTCATTGTTGCTGACATTTTTACTTTTTTTGCTATTAATAAAAATTTAACGACATTTTTGCAAAAAAAATGACATTTTTCACTTTCTGTTGTAAAATTTTTCAAAAAAAAATACATTTCTATATACATTTTTCTCTAAATTTATTGTTCTACATATCTTTGATAAAAAAAAGTCCAATAAGTGTATATTTATTGGTTTGGGTAAAAGTTATAGCGTTTACAAACTATGGTGCAAAAAAGTGAATTTCGGCATTTTGAAGCAGCTCTGACTTTCTGAGCACCTGTCATGTTTCTTCAGGTGCTAGAATGTCAGGATAGTATAAATACCCCCCAAATAACACCATTTTATAAAGAAGACACCCCAAAGTATTCGCGGAGGGGCATGTGAGTTCATGTATCATTTCATTTTTTTTGACAAGTTAGCGGAAAATGACACTTTCTGAGGAAAAAAATAAAAATAATAAAGTTTCCATTTCTGCTAACTTCTGGCAAAAAAAAATAAAATCTCCCACGGACTCACTATGCCCCTCAGTGAATACCTTGGGGTGTCTACTTTCCGAAATGGGGTCATTTGTGTGGTGTTTGTACTGTTCTGGCATTTTGGGCGGGGCTAAGTTGTGAGCAGCCCTGTAAAAGCTAAAGGTACTTGTTGGAATTTGGTCCCCTTTGCGCACCCAGGCTGCAAAAAAGTGTCACTCATGTGGTATCGCCGTACTCAGAAGAAGTAGGGCAATGTGTTTTGGGGTGTATTTTTACATATACCCATGTTGGGTGAGAGAAATATCTCTGTAAACTGACAACTTTGTATAAATTTTTTTTAAAAGTTGTCGTTTACAGCGATATTTCTCACACAAAGTATGGGTATATATAAAAATACACCGCAAAACTTATTGCTCCACTTCTCCTGAGTACGGCAATACCACATGTGTGACACTTTTTTGCAGCCATGATGCGCAAAGGGGCCCTAAAACCAATGAGTACCTTTAGGATTTCACGGGGCATTTTTACGGATTTGGATTCCAGACTTCTTCTCACGCTTTAGGGGCCCCTAAAATGCCAGGACAGTATAAATACCCCACATGTGACCCCATTTTGGAAAGAAGACACCCCAAGGTATTCCGTGAAGGGTATGGTAAGTTCATGTAAAATTTTATTTTTTGTCACAAGTTAGTGAAATAAGAGACTTTGTAAAAAAAAAAAAAAATATCAATTTCCGCTAACTTGTGCCAAAAAAATAAAAATTCTGTGAACTCGCCATGCCCCTCACGGAATACCTTGGGGTGTCTTCTTTCCAAAATGGGGTCACATGTGGGGTATTTATACTGACCTGGCATTTTAGGGGCCCTAAAGCGTGAGAATCCAAATGCGTAAAAATGCCCTGTGAAATCCTAAAGGTACTCATTGGTTTTAGGGTCCCTTTGCGCATCTTGGCTGCAAAAAAGTGTCACTCATGTGGTATCGCCATACTCAGGAGAAGTAGGGCAATGTGTTTTGGGGTGTATTTTTACATATACCCATGCTGCGTGTGAGAAATATCGCTGTAAACGACAACTTTTTACATTTTTTTATTCAAAGTTGTCAGTTTACAGAGATATTTCTCTCACCCAGCATGGGTATATGTAAAAATACACCCCAAAACACATTGCCCTACTTCTCCTGAGTACGGCGATACCAGATGTGTGCCACTTTTTTGCAGCCAAGATGCGCAAAGGGGCCCTAAAACCAATGAGTACCTTTTAGGATGGCATTTTTACGCATTTTTCTTCTCACGCTTTAGGGCCCCTAAAATGCCAGGGCAGTATAAATACCCCACATGTGACCTCATTTTGGAAAGAAGACACAAGGCATTCCGTGAGGGGCATGGCGAGTTCATAGAAGATTTTTTTTTTGGCACAAGTTAGCGGAAATTGATTTTTTATAGTTTTTTCTCATAAAGTCTCCCTTTCTGCTAACTTTTGACAAAAAGTTAAATTTTCACGGACTCACTATGCCCCTCAGTGAATACCTTAGGGTGTCTTCTTTCCAAAATGGGGTCATTTGTGAGGTGTTTGTACTGTTCTGGCATTTTGGGCGGGGCTAAACTGTGAGCAGCCATGTAAAAGCTAAAGGTACTCGTTGGAATTTGGGCCCCTTTGCACCCAGGCTGCAAAAAGTGTCACTCATGTGGTATCGCCGTACTCAGGAGAAGTAGGGCAATGTGTTTTAGGGTGTATTTTTACATATACCCATACTTTGTGTGAAAAATATTGCTGTAAATTGACAACTTTGTACAAAAAAAAATTAAAAAGTTGTCGTTTACAGCGATATTTCTCACACCCAGCATGCGTATATGTAAAAATACACCCCAAAACACATTGCCCTACTTCTTCTGAGTACGGCGATACCACATGAGTGACACTTTTTTGCAGCCAAGATGCACAAAGGGGCCCTAATTCCAATGAGTACCTTTAGGATTTCACAGGGCATTTTTACGCATTTGGATTCTCACGCTTTAGGACCCCTAAAATGCCAGGGCAGTATAAATACCCCACAAGTGACCCCATTGTGGAAAGAAGACACCCCAGTATTCTGTGACGGGTATGACGAGTTCACAGAAAAAATAAAAAATTTGTAAAATGGGGTCACATGTGAGGTTTTTGTACTGCTCTGGCATTTGAGGGTCTCCGCAATCATTACACGTATGGCCAGCATTAGGAGTTTCTGCGATTCTCCGTATATTGAGCATACGGGTAATGAGATTTTTTTTTTCCGTTCAGCCTCTGCGCTGAAAAAAAAAAAAAATGAACGGCACAGATTTCTTCATTCGCATCGATCAATGTGGATGAAAAAATCTCTGCCAAAATCAGTGACTGCGGTGCGGTGGGCTGGGCGCTAGCTACCTAACAAGTAGCTAACTAACTGGCGGTGATAATGGACCCTTATGCCCCATTCACACGTCCGCAATTCTGTTTGCGGAACGGAATTGCGGACCCATTCATTTCTATGGGGACAGACTTTGTCCCGCTCGGATCCGGAATTGCGGATCCGCGCTTACGAGTCTGCACTTCCGTTCCGCAAAAATATAGAACATGTCCTTTTCTTGTCCGCAATTGCGTACAAGAAAAAGCATTTTCTATATAGTTCTGGCAATGTGCGGATCTGCAAAATGCGGAAAGCACATTGCCGGTGTCCGTGTTTTGCGGATCCGCGTCGCGGATCCGCAAAACACATATGGACATGTGAATAGAGGCCTTACAGGGGGTGATCAGTGACAGGGGGTGATCAGGAAGTCTATATGGGGTGATCAGGGGTTAACAAAGGGTTAATAGTGGTTATAAAGTGAGGGTGGGGGGTGGGGGTTAGTGTAGTGTTTGGTGCAACTTTGCTGTGTTACCTGGTCCTCTGGTGGTCGATCCCAGTAAATGGGACCACCAGAGGACCAGGTAGCAGGTATATCAGACGCTGTTAACAACACAGCATCTGATATACCACTTTGATCTAATTTATTTTACATTTACAGCCTGCCAGCGATGGATCATCGCTGGCAGGCTGTAGTATAACTGCAGAGCCGCGCAGATCTCGGCTCTCGCGAGATGACGCACGGATGCGTCCAGGAGGAATAAACCTGCCGCCGCCTGGACGCATCCGTGCGTTCGGCGGTCGGGAACAGGTTAAAAGGTATCTTTTAAATACCAGTTTATGCGAATTTTTATGCAAATTGTATGCAAATTTTATATGCAAATTTCCGCAACCAAAAAGATAATGACATAAAAATTTGCATAAAAATTTGCATAAACTGGTATTTAAAAAAATGAATATTCGCAATTGCGAATATATTTCACAATATTCTAAATATTCAAGAATTCTCAAAGTGCCAATATTAGCGATTAAAATTCGCAATTCGAAAATTCGTGATCAACACTGGATTTGCAATGGGTTTTGTGAAGTTAGTCTGCTTCCCTGGCTTTGTTTAGAGAAGTTCTTGTTTTGTAATAAGACATTGATGTTTTTATGGCCTCCACAATAATGACAGGGGGTTTACTATTCTGCCATCTAAAAAACATATTGATATCTAGAACAAAAAAAAAATTGGAAATTTAGAGCCCATTCAATATTACTGGGGGATCCTTTCTTCTGCTTACCATATGGGGAGCACATTGCCTTTGCCCCACATATGGGTCTCCCTACTTTATTGTGAATCCCTTTGGACCACTCTATTATACCACCGAGGTTCAAGTGCATATTTATTTTACGTCACCGTCTGGTGCAATTCAATACTAGAACCAAGCATCTGTTACAACAGTTACCCTGCAAGGGGTACAAACGTAGAGGGTTCCTTGCTTTATTGCGGTCTATGTGCCACCATTTATTGGCACCTGACACTGGCTTTTACCCATACCTTCATCTATAATGTCTCTATCCTGCAAGTAAAAACACTTTCATGCCCAAAACACTTCCACAGAATTTGGCTGTTCGGCCGGTCTATTTTCACATAGTTCCAATGCACTTCGGATGTCGAAGTACCGTTCGAATATCGAAGTACCAGTTCAAATAGATGAAGGTATGATTTTCAGTCGGACTCAGACAGAGGTGGAAGTCCCAGGGGTGTTCGTCTAAACAAGATGGCCACCGCCACGTGTTCTGCAGTTTGTTCCATAACTCCAAATACCGAACCACATAGGGAAAAGAGTCAGTTGGCATCCTTAGCCGGAATCAAGGCTGTTGTGACAAATGGCAATATTGTGGATATAACAGAGCATCTGTTACATGTATTTTTTTTTTAGCTGGGGCTGTTTACCACAGGGAGGCTCTTACCTTTCTTTTTTTTCTCCATCTTCTGTGTCTATGGTGTTACTTTGAACATGAGTTATGTGAAATGTTCCTTTATTGTCCCCTGAGGAACAATTTACAGTGGGGAAACATGTCATACATTCATTATTAAAGTGTTTGTTTCTGGGCACTACACCTGTAGTTGCTGACAGTTTGTAACTAGAGATGAGCGAACATTAAAAAAAAGTCCGGAGTTCGGCACTGATCACATGACAGTGACGTCACCTCAGGTCCTTCGGCTGTTCAACAGTTCGGGTTGGTGGCAGCCGTCCCTTATGGATTCCATATGCCGCTATAGTGGAATCCATAACGAGATGCGCGACTTACCACAACCCGAACGCCGAACACCGGACTTTTTTTTAAAGTTCGCTCATCTCTATTTGTAACTAATTCCACCCTATGCCCATAGCTACGTATCCATGGGCTTATTGTGACAAGGAAGGTTCTGAATGATTTATTTTATTCAGTGATTCCTTAGCGTTTGTCGTGTTCTTTACTATTAAGCTCATGGAATTAATTTCTCTGTACCAAACTTACTATATAGCACTATATGGTGATCTAAGAAAAGATTCAGTAGAACTAGTGTTGATCAAGCACCAAAGTGCTCGTGTGCCCTGGTGCTCGAGTAGAACACTTCGCTAAGCTCGGGTGCTCTACAGAGCACTCAAGCACAATGGAAGTCAATGGGAGAACCCGAGCATTAAACTAGGCACCCCCTGCTCTGAAGAGGGGAAGGTGACGGGACTCTAATTCAGCTTAGGAGTCCCTGCTCTGACTCCATATATAGCTATGTCCATATATGGAGTCAGTGCTTGGGGACACCCAGTGTATTGAAATCTAATTTTTCCTCTATTTCTGAAAAGTTTCAGAACTCACAACCTTGTACATTAGAGGCAAGGACCTTATCCACTCAGCTATAAAGCTGAATGCTAAACTGTGTCAAAAAAATATCATAGTAGTTTCTCTTTCTGATGTAGTAACTTACATGTGAGTTCAAATCCCAGCAAAAACTTTTAGGAAATAGAGGCTAAATTAGATTTAAATACACTAACTCGAGCATCACGCTCGAGCACACGCGGTGTTCAACAGAGGATAGCAATGCTCAAGCCAAACTGTTGTTCGGCCGAGCATGCTCGCTCAACACTAAGTAGAACCAACCATAGTCAACAGTTCTTTAGAATAAAGACTGTAAAACTCATTAATTTGCTCTATGGTCATCCACTTCCGTTAGCACCTCTTTCTAGACAACAACCTGAAGTTATTAGGAAGCTGCAAACTGAATTCATAGAAATCATTTGAGTCTAAAATAGGATTTTCAAATGATATCATACAAGCACATTTTTGCATCTGTACTATAACTACAATAGCCACACTTTAGGGATCACCAAACCCTATCACATGTAAGTTTGGTTCAACTGACCCAGAGAAGTTCCTTGTGTTGTGCCTTTAATACAGATGCCAAAATGCACCCGTATACTGGGCAAGTGGAAAGTGACCATAGGAATCTCAAGATGACAAGTGAGATGGCATTACATAATATCTCAAAATCTGTGCAAAATAAAAATTTTATTCACTTTACCAATAACAACAAAAAATATTGTGAGACAGTATCAGTGATTTTAATAAAGAAAGAAAAAAAATCATTTACAGATGGTGTTTCAGTTCAACCTCCGAAGCACCTCTGTATTATAGGCCCTACCGTACCACTGTATACCTCCAATTACAAAAATACTTTCTTCTAAAATGAACACACAGTTTGTGTGTGGTATTGTGACTTAGCCATTTTAGCCAAAGCAGACATATTTTTGTATTGCTGAACAAGGTCTGGGTGTAAGGTTCTCCTTGGCAGATGCAGTCCAAGGTTCCCAGAAATAGGGGCAAGGTCTGAAGGCTACTGTATATGACCTTTTTCAGTGAGGAATCCTCATAGTCCTGTTATTGGCAGTGCTGATGTCTTTATCACTACTGTAGTCACTGTAGATTGCTGGATCTGGGGTGTTGCACTGGGCCATGTAGGTTTCCATAGGACATTTTGGACTTACGATAGCCTGAAAACAAAAGATAAGTTATGTTACTAAAGAGGCAGGCTGGGTGCTGCTATATTGACCCTGGATAGAGGTGGGCCTGATTCCTTGTATTAATGGGTGGGGGGTGAGAATGCACTAGTTGTGGTGGGATTGACTATCTTATGTACAAGTGGTGTAATGACTCGCAACAATAGATAATGTGACCCATCCATTGTCCATTGAGCGATAAGCCACTGTCAGAGGGTCTGACAGCGACTTATTCCCCTTTCTCCATTGAGAATGCATGCATGCTCAACTGAAGTAGGAGTGCATGTGTATGATGGAATCAGGAGGAGTAACTGGTGGCTAAGTGAGCTTTTGGATGACAGCTACCATATGGAAGGCATATGACCAGATTTAGAGCACCATTTTTATAGTTGCCAACATTTAAAAGTGCTTTCTACCTAGGGACACTGCAACCGCCTGTTGTGGATTGCCAAGGGTGTGGCTTGTAGAGGGTGTGGTTTTACAGGGCGTGGCATACGGGAATACAACATTTTTTCCAGAATTTTTTCCACACAAGTAGTAAGGCTGACTAGTCAGCCTGCATTTGTGGGAGGGGCGGAGGCTCTTCTTAAACAAGCCACTGCCTCACTCCTGGGCGTGTGTTCTTCAGGTGCCCCATGGCTGCGGGGGTCCGATTACCTGTTTTCAGTCCTGCCTGGTTGGTTGTCCATCCATGGTTCCAGGCTGATTGGGCCCAAATGTCTCACATTCATATCTGCTTCCCTGATCACCTGCATACGGCCCATGTTTTAAACTAAAGTCTGTCACCTGCGGGGTTCAGTCAGGTTCACTTGTTACTCAACTAAGTTTCCTGCTCCTTACGTTCTTTAGGTGTTACACCTTATTAATGTCCAGGGTCTGCCATGCTCCAGGATCACACTTCAATTACTGGAATCTTTAGGGTCACCTGCCATGTTGGTCAGGTCACATTTTTCAACGATATTCGCCTGCCACGGTATTCGGGCCATGTAGGTTAATGGTAGACTCAGATACCAGGTCGGTTTTCCCGTTTCAGGATTAAACCATTCTCAGGGGTTCACAGAAGAATGCAGGGGCCATGGCAAGCAGATAGATGATGTCTGGGGAACTATTCAAAGATTCCCTTCCTACTTTCATGGTTTCTTTTGCCCCTCACTTCTTGCATAGTCTAGGCAGGCAGGTTTCTCTTTCGGTTCCACAAACTCCGGAGGCCAGGGCAATTGTCAGTACTAGAACCACAGGTCACCAGGTTCAGTTACTATTTCATGCTCCATTCCACAGCGTATTCCCAGTCCTTCATTCCGCTTCGGGGCACTATCTGCAACATCGAGCATCATGTCTCCGGTTTCGTCATTTGCAAGCTGTGATGTACGTCTCCTTATGGTTTTGCCGCATACTTCCTGAATGTGCGGTCAAGATTGCCGATGCCTTGCAGTTGGTCACGGATTTGTTTGCACTTTCATTGTGTTTCTTTATAACCTACTTGGCTTGGCTTTTGCCCCTTTTAGGCCTACCCACGGCTATGGCTAAGGGAACAATTCAAGCCATTAAGTTAGGTTTAGCTAGCACACGGCTAGCCGGGTTAGGTTGTTCTTGATGTTTTTCTCCCTAGGGTTCATCAAGCATCGTTGGCCGTAGCCATGACCACAAGTAGTAAGGCTGACTAGTCAGCCTGCATTTGTGGGAGGGGCGGAGGCTCTTCTTAAACAAGCCACTGCCTCACTCCTGGGCGTGTGTTCTTCAGGTGCCCCACCCTCCCTCCCTTCTCTTTTCATTTCCACAGGGTATGCCCCCTTTTAGGCCTACCCACGGCTATGGCTAAGGGAACAATTCAAGCCATTAAGTTAGGTTTAGCTAGCACACGGCTAGCCGGGTTAGGTTGTTCTTGATGTTTTTCTCCCTAGGGTTCATCAAGCATCGTTGGCCGTAGCCATGACCACAAATGATAAATTGCGACAAAATCTAAAGGTCTAGCTGCTACCTCCGGCACATTCCAATTCATCAGTCAGGATGACCACTGATTAGAAAGTAATGATCGGAAACGTTGTGTAAATCAACATCAAGTTTGTGCAAAATCCTGTGTGTAGCTTATCAATTTCTATAAAAAGCAGAGGAGAGCTGCTACTGCTGTTGTGTCAGGATGTGATGCAGATATCCATCCACCCCCCACACAGGGCCAGCATTTGGTTAGCTGGAGCTCTGTGCAGGATTTCTTTACAACCCATCATGTCCTGCATAACCAGTACAAATGGAAGAAAATTAAAGGAGCCATCAAACCCACCTTCTCAATCAATAAATCTTTATGTGTTTTTCACGCGCATGATAAAAAAACGGAAGGTTTACAAACAACATCTCCTAGCAACCATTAGTGAAAAACGCATCGCACAGCCCCATTCACTTCTATGGGGCCAGAGCTGCGTGAAATACGCAGAATATAGAACATGCTGCGTTTTTCACGCAACACAGAACTGATGCGTGAAAAAAAACGCTCATGTACACAGACCCATTGAAATGAATGGGTCAGGATTCAGTGCGGGTGCAATGCGTTCACATCACGCATTGCACCCGTGCGGAAAACTCGCCCGTGTAAATGCAGCCTTAGGCATTAAAACAGGCACCCCCTGCTCTGAAGACGGGAGGGTGTCTGGTTCACAGGAAAAGTTCAGAAATTGATGGAAACACCACGGAAATGGTTCGGGAACAGCAGGAAGATGTCTGGATGCATCTTGGACTCCCAGGTCGCTACTGGGAACGATGTTGCCCGAGTAGTATGCCACTTTTACAGACTGACGATAATACGCACAAAACCGAAGATAAAATCGATTTTAGAGGAAAAAATTCTTTCCTGTATATTTACTTGTATATAAAGTGCAAGTGTTGCCAAAAATTACAAGGAATCGGCGCTCCAATACACCCTTTATTACACATAAAGAAGGGCATCATACACACCCTTGAAAAATTATGATTAATGGCCTGCTGGTGACCCTCAAAAACATTATGGGCGAGGGCCTGCTGCCGATCTGACCATCTAAAACATTAGGGGTGAGGGCCTGCTGCTGAGCTGACAATCTGAAACATTATGGGCGAGGGTCTGCTGCTGAGCTAACCGTTTAAAACATTATGGGCAGGGGCCTGCTGGTGACCCTCTAAAACATTAAGGGTAAGGATCTGCTGCTGAGCTGACCCTCTAAAACATTAGGAGCGAGTGCAGCCTAATAAGCTATTTTGACATGATGGAGGAGAAGGACGAGAAAAGGAAGATTGAACCATATACCCTTTTTTGTGGTGAAAGGGGTGCATGGTAATACAGTGTATTCAATACACCATAAAAGCCACATTTAAAGTGCCTTTATGTTCATCTCCTTTCCTCTGGTGGAGTAGAGAAGTCAGGGGCAATCCAGGCCATTTTTATAAGCGTCAACCTATCAGCATTTTCAGTTGATAGGCGGATTCGCTTATCAGTTATTATGCCCCCAGCAGCACTAAATACCCACTCTGACAAAACACTGGTGGCAGGGCAGGTCAGCACCTCCAAGGAGTAGAGCGCCAGTTCATGCCATGTGTCCAGCTTGGACACCCAATAGTTGTAAGGCACAGAGGAATCATTGAGGACGCTGACACGATCTGCTATGTACTCCTTCACCATCTTCCAAAATTTTTCCCTCCTTGTGACACTAGGTGCTGGCGGGGTGTCATGAAACTCTCCCAGACCTAGGAGAGTGTTGCCCTGCCTCTGTTGGAACTGCTGTGCGTTCCCCTCGTCTCCCCTCCTTAGTTGTCCAAGGAACCACGTACTCTGCTGCCAGCGTTGTCAGCTGGAAATTTTTGGAGCAATTTTTCCACAAGGACATTCTGGTATTGCACCATTTTGCTAGTCCTCTCCACCACAGGAATGAGATAAGAGAAGTTCTTTGTAGCAGGGGTCGAGAAGAGTGAACAACCAGTAATCGGTGTTGGCTAAAATGCGTACAACGCGAGGATCACGGGCAGAGCCGGCCTTTGGGGTGTGTGAGTTGTGCGTCCGCACAGGGCGCCATGGCAACAGGGGTGCCCGGCGGCCAACACAGCTCGCAGACGCTACAGGCTACCAGGGCCGGACTGACCTGCCGCGGCCCTGGTGACAAGTGGGGGCGGCCGGCGGCAGGGCACAGCAGGAGATGAGTGCTTCCATTGCGCTTATCTCTATAGTCATCTGTATAGCCGTCCTCAGGCTAGCAGCCTATCAGGGGCCGGTGCGGGCGGTGCGTTGACGTCATCGCGCCGCCAGGGGCCGTACAGCGAAGGACACAGGCCGGAAGAGGCCTGCATCGCATCACTGACACGGAGGTAAGTATAAGTGTTTTTTTATTTATTTTTGTACAATACTGGAACATGATAGGGTGGGGGCTACTGGCACATGATAAGGGGGGCTACTGGCACATAAGGGGGGACTACTGGCACATGATAAGGGGGGGCTACTGGCACATGATAAGGGGGGCTACTGGCACATAAGGGGGGACTACGGATGCGGAACGTGGAGTTCCAGAGCGTGCTCACGTCGCACAACAGTCGGTGAGCTGGCAATTGCAAGCGGCAGCGTTGCCAGACTGGCAGCAGCTGTAGATGACTTTCGAAAATGGGCACATAAGCGGCGCACCTTCACCAGTACTCAAGCAAATTGGGGTACGTTTTGAGAAAACGTTGAACCACTAAGTTGAACACATAGGCTAGGCGTGGTATGTCTGTTAGCTTGCCGAGCTCCAAAGCCACCACCAAGTTACAGCCATTAGCAGACGCAACCATAACTGGTTATAGGTTGAGTGGCGAGAGACACAACTCAGTCTGGTCCCTTATACCCAGCTCTGCGGGTGTGTGCTGTTTGTCACCTAAGCAAATAAGTTTGAGCACGGCCTGTTGCCGCTTCCCCACTGCACTGGTACACTGCTTCCAGCTACTGACTGATGGCTGACTGGTGCTGCAAGATGAGATTTCAGAGTTATAAGTGGATGAGGAGGTGGAGGAGGAGAAGGGGGGATTGCAGCCGCTAATGTAGGCGATGACAGAAATCCTGATGGAAGTAGGGCCCGCAATCCTTGGCGTCGGTAGCACCTGTGCCATCCCAGGGTTCGACTCGCTCCCGGCCTCCACAACGTTCATCCAGTGTGCCGTCAGGGAAATGTAGCGTCCCTGACCACAAGTACTTGTCCATGTGTCAGTCGTTAAGTGGACCTTTCCAATAACTGCGTTGGTCATGGCACGGGTGATGTTAAACATGCTGGTGTAAGGCAGGGACGGCACACTGGGAAAAGTGGACGGCTGGGGACTGAGTAATGATGGGCGGCCACCACCATCAGGCTGCGGAAAGCCTCTGTGTCCACAAGCCAGGGCCAGCAATTTGGAAAGGTGCGCATTTAGTGCTATGGCTTGTGGGTGGGTGGCTGGGTATTTGTGCTTTCGTTTAAAGGCCTGGGGTATGGACATCTGTATGCTGCGCTTGGACACAGAAGTGGATGTGCTAGCTGATGGTGCTTGCGAAGGTCCAGGTGCAGGGCAGGAGGCATCCGGGCCTGAGTCTTGGAGAGGTGATTGGCCAGGACGTAACCCAGGGGAAGAGGAGTCAGTGGTGTGACCTGCAGACACTGATTGTGGACCCAGGCATTCGACCTACCTATTTGGGTGCTTTGATGCCATGTGGCGGATCATGCTGGTGGTGGTGAGGTTGCTAGTGTTCACGCCCCTGCTCATTTTGGTACGGCACAGGTTGAAAATTACAATTATTTTATCGTCCGCATCGTTTCCTCAAAAAGCGCCAGACTGCGGAACACCTACCCCTTGGCAAGGGAGATTGCCGCAAGGGGATGCTCCGGGGAACAGTTGCGGGCCTATTTGGTGTTTCTTTTCCCTTTTGCCACCCCACTGCCTCTTCCAGCCTGCGGCGGTGCTGCGGATCCCTCCCACTCTGTACTGCTGTCCTCACTTGGTTTGCCACCTTCCCAGGTTGGGTCAGTGATTTCATCGTCCACCATCTCCTCTTCCACTTCCTCACGCTGGTCATCCTACTGACTTGTTGACCTAACAAGAACCTCACTTATTGACAACTGTGCCTCATCCTCATCATGAACCTCTTGAGACACTAATTGCGGTTGACTTATTGGCAACTTTGTCTCATCATTATCATCTACCTCGTGAAACACTAATTGCCGTTCCCCACCATCATCTTTTTCTGACTGTTTATGCTCAAGAGTTTGGGAATCAGTGCACAAGATCTCCACATATCCCTCTTTAAGCGGGCTTGGCGAGAGGGCCAAATCAAGAAATGGCGATGAAAAGAAGAGCTCCTCGGAATATCCGAGTGTGGGATCACTTGTTTGCCAAGACTCACTGGATATTACCACCTCCTGCCAATCCAGGTATAGGTGCCCTGCAGTAACCAGTAAGCACTTTACCTTGCTAGTGGGGAAGGCTCTTATTGGTTAATGCTTGAATGACCAGGACCAGACACTTTTTTGTGATTTAGCGTGCATGGTGGTTCAAATGGTAGTAACTATCTTATTTGTTGGACTACCAAAGTAATTTTTGCAACAATTTTTATTTAGGGAGAACTGAACAAAATGTTTTTAAAAAGTTTTTTTTTTCAAACTATAGCTCCTTATTCTTTAAATATGCAAACTAACACCAAAATAATTTATGAATGGGGCGGTAATGGTGACTGTTTGATTGGTGTGGGTGTTTTTTCTTTCATGTATTTTATTTTTATTTATTTTTTTACTTAATTTTTAATATATTTCTGCTACATAATATGTTCCCCAAGAGTTCATAAAAAGTGGTTTATTACTTATTTTTTTAAAAGATATTTTTGCAACATAATAATATGTCCCACAGGAGGACAATGAACAATTTTCCTTTTTATTTTTTATTTTATTTGTATTTTATTTATTTATTTTTAAATTTCCTTTTTATTTTATTTGTATTTTATTTTATTTGTTTTATAATTTTCTATTATTTTTTAAATATATTTTTGCCACATTTTCACTTTTTCCTTTTTATTGTATTTTCTTTTATTAATAATTATCTATTTTTTATATTTTATTTCGCTTTTCTTTTCTTTATATTTTATTATAGCTTTAATTTAGTTATCCATTTTTGAAAAAAAAAAATTTTTACTTATTTTTTTAAAATATATTTTTCCCACATAATTTGTCCCCAAGAGGTCACTGAAAGACCTTTGGGAGACAATAAGTGACCTTTTTTGGTACATTTCCACTGTAACTGGAGCATCCAAAGGAGGCCCAAGTACAGGGAAAGCAGCCTGCTGGGGGGGCTTTGTACCAGGGCCAAGCTCTACGCTCCTCTGCCCCCGAGACACCCATTGATTACGTGATCGCCGGATCCACACTGCAGAGCGCTCATAGAGGAGAAGGCAGAAGCGCTGATAAGCGCTACTGTCTTCTCCTCGGCTTCCCCGCTCTCACTAACAGCTGGGGACCCCTTCAGCACCTGCTACAGTACAGGAGCAAAACCTGTGATCCATCCGTTGTGCGGTTCTCTGGGCAGAAACACAGCTGATCGCAGGATCAGCTGTGTTTCTGCCCAGCAGGATGGGGGCCGCAAATCATGGCTCCTGGGGCCTTATGCGGCCCGTGGGCCGCAGGTTGTGCACCCCTGCTCTATAACACTGTTTCTCAACCTGCGGTATGTGAATGTGGTTGAGGTGCCGCAGGGTAACAGGCTACACAGGATTGCCCAAACATCCAGCAATGTTTCATTGCTGGTTGCTAAGGCCACTCCACATTCGACTCAACTGCTATTCTCAGAACGGTGGGGACACTATGTTTGGGGAACTATTACAGTCAAGGGCACTATTGGTGGGTACAAATGTTTTGATGGCACTATTTGGTCATAATTATTAAAGGGGGTTACTGTGTGTTACTAGTATCTTCAGGGACACTATCTGTTTTTGCATTATAGTATTTGGTTCAGTAGGCACAGCAAGCACAGTATTGGGGTGGCAGGATGGGGTTTTGAGAAGGTGGGGTGGATGATAGAATAGTGAGGAACACAAGATGCCTGTTTGACAACCTTTGCAGAGGTGACACATGGTTCAAAGAATTCATCATGGTGGTCTGGTCCTGTATATCAAAGCAGACATCACTGGATGTAATAGGTATGTGGTGCTTCATTCTCCTGTATGTTTGGAAGCGCAGAATGTACATGTAATTTAAAAAGTAATAGTCATCCATCATGTGTCCTAATGTGGTTGACCGAATTTTAAAAGGAAGATTAGTGCTGCATGCGGTATGCATACCATAGGCCACCCTGGGTTGGCGCGGTTTTACCTGCATGCAGTAGCTGCATTGCGGCTGCATCATAGTACCCTAGCCTTAGTCGTAAATATACGTCTCAAAAACATTTTGGAAACCTGAATTCATTTATCATTTTACAAAATTAACCAGTTGAAGATCAGGCTGATTACCCAGCTTCCTGACAAGGCACATTTCCATGTTTTTTTTTAAAAATGCGTCTTTGAAAGCAAAAACTTTTTTTTTTCTGTTCGGTTATGTAGATTATTTTTACACTTTTTTCGATGATACAGGGAGCTTTATTTTTATGTTATTTTTATTTTAGTATTTTTAATTTATATATGGAGAGGATGGGAGAAGATTGGGCAGGGCCAAACCTTATGCTGTGCAGCCACAGGCAGACCCAGTTAGCAGCTTGGTGCTCTGCACTTGACAACCCACCCCGATCATAGAGGGCAGGGACTTTCCTGGGACTGTAATTTGTTGGGACTGTCTCTGAAAATTGACAACTATGCATATCGTGCTTCGCATGTTTAACCATTTTGGAGGCAAAAGAAGAAAATGTGTTTCCTATTCTTCAACCATTTGTTCTTTCCAGGACTGTAAATTACTCTGTAGCCAAAAACCTTCTAAGATATGATTAGTCAAGGGGACGGCAGGGCTATATTGAGAACATCTGTACTAGATCTTGATTGCTACTTGAAAACAAGCCATGAAACTGGGTCGTCTTAAAGGGAATGCCAACTGATATTTTTCTTCACAAGGGTCAAAACAGCATAACAAGATGTAAAAAAAAATTATAAAAAAGAGATATACTGCTTTCTGACCCCCACCAACATACCTCCCAACCCCTACACACACACTTCTGTTCAGATGTTTATCAGGTTCCTGCTTGTCTCATTGTCTCTACTTTCAGTCCTCTGGATAAGTAAGAGGCTGCGGCAGGTCACCTCTGTGCCAAGGACTGGCTAAGTAGCCATGTCCTATATGCCGAAAGGGACTAAGAAGCAGAGACAAGCAGGACCAGAAAAAACACTTTCAGGCTTATTTTTTTTTTTAATACAATATAAATTTCTTTGTATGGTTTATTATAAAAATGAAAACTGCTGACCATTTTCTCTTCTTTGGCTGGTGGGTTTCTAAGCAAGAGACAAAGAGGACAGAAGATAATGTTCACTAATCCAGCGATCCTCATTAACCAGGAGAATCCAATAGCGTCTGCAATAGCGCTACCACATGCAGGTCCTGAAATGACAGATTACATTTACTGTAGAGCATATGAGCACAACATATACCGCAGAGACTGTGTCCTGAACACTAATTTACAAAGAACATTCCTATAATATAAATTATATATATACACCGGAGACTGCGTCCTATACACTGATATACAGACCAGAGAACAATCCTATTATATAAATGATATATATACACACCAGAGATTGTGTCCTATACACTGATATACAGACCGGAGAACAGTCCTATTATATAAATGATATATATACACAGGAGACTGTGTCCTATATACTGATATACAGACCAGAGAACAGTCCTATTATATAAATTATATATATACACCAGAGACTGTGTTCTATATACTGATATACAGACCAGAGAATAGTCCTATTATATAAATGATATATATACAGCAGAGATTGCGTCCTATACACTGATATACAGACCAGAGAACAGTCCTATTATATAAATTACATATATATATACACCGGAGACTATGTCTTATACACTGATATACAGACCAGAGAACAGTCCTATTATATAAATGATATATATGCACTGGAGACTGTGTCCTATACACTGATAAACAGACTGGAGAACAGCCCTATTATATAAATGATATACTGTATATACACACCGGAGACTGCGTCCTATACACTGATATACAGACCAGAGAACAGTCCTATTATATAAATGATATATATACACACACCGGAGACTGCGTCCTATACACTGATATACAGACTGGAAAAAAGGGACAGCGGTCGCATGATGGAGGCAGCAGCCCTATAGAACATAATGGTTGGCCGGCCACAGCAGTGGCATGATAGCGACGGTGGTATGATGGAGACAGGCAGGCAAGCTGCAACAGTGGCAAGATGGGGCACCGCCAGTAAGGCCAGATCAATTCATTGACCTCAACAGGTGGAGTGTGAAAATCCTGCCCAATCCAGGCTTGGTTCATTTTGACAAAAGGGATGTTTTGGACACTGGCAGAAGACAACTTGGTCCGTTTGGGTGTCATCACCCCCCCTACTATGTTGAAGACTCTCTCTAAGATGACACTGGAGGCTGGGCAATCAAGATGAAAGAGAGCATGCTGTGCCAGTTTGGGCCACTATTCCAGTCTTCCTGCCCAGAAATCCATGGGTTTAGGGAACAGGGTATGCATGCACCAGAGACTGGCCAGAGTTTATAGAGTCCTTAACCTGGGCATTGAGGCAGCAGCTGTCGGCTTGCTGACTGGCCTCAGCCTGGTGCGACACATGGAAAAATTGTTCCATCGTGTTAAGGAGACTGAAATGGTTGCTGCTGCTGATACAGCTTCTGCTGATACCCCCCTTCGTGGCAGCGGGAGGGTGATGACTCTGCAGGGGGCGAAGAGGGGGCCCATCTTTTAGATGTGCTGGCGGCAGGCATCTGATTGCCACAAGCTGCATATTCAGTGTTTCCCGGTAATTAGTGCTGAGTGCGAATATTCGAATCGCTAATTTTAATCACGAATATCGGCACTTAGCAACATCCCTAGCAACCAATAGTAAAGTTACCTACCCCTTAGTGTTGATCGCGAATATTCTAATCACGACTTTTTATCGCGAATATATTACATTGAAGATTTTTCGAAATTAAGTAAATAATGACTGGAGATCACGAATTCTCGAATTTGCGAATTTATGGCGAATATGCGGCTAAAAATTCACGAAATATCGCTAATTCGAATATTGCCTATGCCACTCATCACTACCGGTAATAACATAATTTGTTTCCCTTTCTGCGATGGAAAAACATTTCCCCATTTTGCCTTGTTAGTGAGGGTCTAAAAGCATGGCTATCCAGTGATCATCAGACTGCTTGATGTCAGCGATAAGCCTGTCATTGCATAAGCAAAGCAAGCATACAAGTCGCTATTCTAACCAGACTGCCCGAGGAGTCACTTATTTCTGTCTCCGCCCCCCAATGAGACGATTGGGTGTCCTGGCAACTCCACCTCTGCCTTCTCATCTTCGTCATCCTCCTTCTCGTCCATGGCAGATTCCCTTTATGTGTCCCCAACAACTACAGGGCAGGCACAAAGATGTGTTAGCTGTTCTTTTTCCACCATCGTCCCTTGCTGCATGAGCATCAGCCTCTGTTCTTGGGATGTGCACACATAGGGCGCAAAGGGGACTTGAGCCCCTGCCTCCTTCTGCCCCTGCCCCTTTAATGCCTTTTTTTTTTTTTATGTTGTCCCATGTAGGGCTGCAACAATTAATCAATGCTAGGGGAGGGAGGCGGGGCTGGAGGCAACTCGTGGCGGGGCCAGTGACTACTCTACACCGGTCCCGCCGCTCATAGGAGTATACATTTCTAAACTGTAATCCGTATCCTGCAGTAACTTTAACTTTAAATCAGCGCTCATCTACCTTACACTTAGCTTCGGTAACAGGCAGTGCGGGCGGTGCTCAGTCGCTGACATCACGCGCCTGCTCCTCCCACTAGGTAGAGTATAAGGTAGATGAGCGCTGATTTAAAGTTAAAGTTACTGCAGGATATGGTTTATGGGGTGGGATCTATCGATGACACTGTTATGGGGTGGGGGGGGATCTGTGGATGACACTGTTATAGGGAGGGGGATCTGTGGATGACACTGTTCTGGGGTGGGGTGGGGGGGGGTCTGTGGATGACATTGTTATAGGGAGGGGGATCTGTGGATGACACTGTGATGTCAGCCACAGATCCCCCATAACAGTGTCATCCACACATCCCCCATAACAGTGTCATCCACAGGCCAGCATTAGTTCAAAACCGACCAAAAGCACACCTTTTGGTTCAAAATATTGTTTTCTTATTTTCCTCCTCATAAGCCTAGGTGTGTTATGGGCAGGTGCGTCTAAGGCGGAATTATGACAAGTGCCCCCTTTTCTTTTTACTTAAGCCACTGCCCTTCAAAATGTATGTGCACATTCCTGCTCTGTTCCAAGATAAATATTCGAGCGGTGAGAATGTTCCTGCAGCAGATGTCTCTGCAGACAAATCTTGTGGCCTCTTCGAAGGGCTTCAGCAGCTGACAGGTGTCTTGGATGAGCAGCCACTGCCTGACCTCAAAGCAACACATTCTCCCTGCTGCTGAGGTTGTCTGGTGTATGAAAAAATCGTTCACGGTACAGCTGCAACAAGTATTCGATTAAATAGAGTAATTCGACACAAAAAATCCTCGATGCAAATTTTTTGCATTGAGGATTTGTTTGTGTCACGTGACCACAGAGCAGGAGTGAAGTGCTTGCTATTACTCCCGCTCCGGAATACTCACCTTTCCAGCAGGGTGCCTCCGGGCACTTCACAGCAGGTCCATGGTCCAGCGTTGCACTGACCTCCTGACGTACGCACGCCGTGACCTGATGCCCTGTGTGACATCAGGCCCAGAGCAGCACGGAACGATTGTCGGTGGCACCCCTGCTGGAAACTTAAGTTGGTAACACCGAGGGGGTGGGGGTGCAACTAAGGGCAGGCACCCGGAGTGCACAGCGTCATAGCATAGGAGGGCAGGCTGGACTTTCACAGACCATGCATCCGTGGTTTAACTGAAGTGTGGCCCGGCCTTAGGCGAGAGATGGCACAAGGGGGAGAGAGACGATGGCACAAGGGGGAGAGATGATGGCACAAGGGGGATGGACTGATGATGGCACAAGGGGGGAGAGACTATGGCACTAGGGTGAGTGGAGCCAATGGCACTCGGTGGGGAGAGCTGAAAGCACTGGGATGGGGGAGAGCTGATGGCACTGGGGTGGGGGAGAGCTGATGGCACCGAGTGGGGAGAGCTGAAGGCACTGGAAGAGTGGAGCTGATGGCACTGGGTGGGGAGAGCTTAAGTCACTTGGGCAGTGGAGCTGATGGCACTGGGGTGGGGGAGAGCTGATGGCACTGGGGATGAGAGCGGAAGGTACCGGGGAAGTGGAGCTGATGGCACTGGGGTGGGGGAGAGATGATGGCACTGGGTTAGGAGAGTTGAAGGCACTGTGGGAGTGGAGCTGAAGGCACTGGGGTGGGGGAGAGCTGATGGCACTGGGGTGGGAGACAGCTGATAGCACTGGGGTGGGAGAGAGCTGATGGCACTGGGGTGGGAGAGAGCTGATGGAACTGGGGTGGGAGAGAGCTGATGGCACTGGGGGAACAGAGCTGATGGCACAGGGGGGTGGTAAGCTGATGGCACTGGGGGATAGTGTAGCTGATGGCTCTTGGGGGAACTAATGCACTTGTGCTGATCGCACAGGGGGGAATGAAGGGTGTTGGGGACTGATGGCAGGGGGTCTGATGAGTTTTTTTTAAAAAAACTGTCTATTAATTCATTTTTTCGTATTAGAGTACTCGATTAATCATAAAAATGATCGGTAGAATACTCGATTGTTAAATAATCGTTAGCTGCAGCCCTAGTTCACAGCTTTCCGCTGCTCGTACAGACACTTAAGCATGTGAAATGTTGAATTCCAGGATGGCCATTCTGTCACTACAAATCCAGAAAAGATTTCCTTGCCACATAAGAATGGCTGAGGTGCTTGGACAGTCTCCTGGACCTTTCCAGCACCTTGCTCAAGACAGTGTACATATTTAGAAAACATTGCACCACTAGATTGACGATGTGCGCCATGCAGGGAGCATGTGTTATTTTGCCCAGGTTCAGGGCGGCTAGAATGTTGCCCCCATTTTCGCTGACCACCCTGCCCAGTTGGAGTTGGCAGGGTGACAGCCAGCAGGTTGTCAGCTGCTTGATGTACTTTAGCAACAGCACGCCGGTGTGACTATTCTTGCCCAGGCCGCTCAGCTCCAACATGGCGTGACAACACTTGACTTGACACATATAATAGAACGGAGGGGTAGTATAGATTGGAGATACTCACACAGTAGAGGTAGAGGCAGCTGACCTGGGCTTAGCTCTGGCATTTTTCCCACTGGCTGTCATCCTGCGGATTCCAACTGGACAACATGGTCAGCGACAATGGGCGCAACATCGTGGCGGGTCTGAACCTGGGTGAAACAACACGCTCCCAGCATGACGAACATCATCATCAACTTGTAGCTACAAAACGGGCTGCTGCTACACTGCTGAATCCGTGACGCGCCAACTCGCTGGAATTCAACATTGCAGATGCTCAAGTGTGTGAACGAGCATCAGAAAGCCCGTGAATGATTTTGTCATGCACTAGATAACCTCAGCAGCAATGAGCAAGTGTTGCTTTGAGGTCAGGCAGTGGCAGTTCATCCGAGCTGCTGAAGCCCTTCGAAGAAGCCACAAAGTTTGTCAGCAGGGACAACTGCGGCATAAACAACGTCATCCCTCTCATATTTATCTTAATAAAGACACTGACGCTCATGCAGCAGGGGACCATGGTGGAAGAAGATTAGCTGACACATCTTTCTGTCCACCCTATCGCTGTTGGGGACACACAAAGGGAATCTGCCATGGAGGAGGAGGAGGATGAGGAGCTGCCACTGCAAGAGTAGGAGGAGGAGTTGGAGGCAGAGGAGCAACAGAACGATTATGAGGATGGGAGCCACCAAAGACACCCAATCATCCCAGTGGGGGGGGGGGGGGGCCTGAAGTCGGACAGAAGTGGCTCCTCATATACACTGGCCAGAATAGCAACATGTATGTTTACTTGCTTACGCATCTGTAACCCCTGCAGAGAAAGCAGTGGGTATATGGATACTGCTCTCAATTACAAGCATGGATTCACAGCAGCAATTATTACTACTGATTAGTGTTGATCGAGCACCAAAGTGCATGGGTGCTCAAGTAGAACACCTCGGGATGCTCGGGTGCTCTATAAAGCACACGAGCACAATGGAAGTCAATAGGAGAACCCAAGCATTAAACCAAGCACCCCCTGCTCTGAAGAGGGGAGGGTGTCTGTGTCACATGAAAAGGTCAGAAATTGATGGAAACACAACTAAAATGGTTCGAGGCATCATGGACTCCCAGGTCGCTGCTGGGAACGATGTTGTCCGAGTAGTATGCCAATTTTACAGACTGACAAAAATACACACAAAACCGATTTTAGAGGAAAAATTGTTAGGAAACATTTTTTCCTGTATATATACACGTATATAAAGTGCAAGTGCTGCCAAACATTACAAGGAAGAGGCACTTCGATACAACCTGTATATCACATAAAGGAGGGCCTCATTCACATTGTGGTACAATTGCTTAGGTAGTGGGACTCCTACACTCATAAAGCCTATGCACTAAGTGAAAGGGCTGCCAAAAATGACAAGGAACTGGCTGCTGAGCTGACCATCTAAAACATTAGGGGTGAGGGTCTGCTGCTGAGCTGACTCTCTCAAACATTAGGGGCGAGTGCCTGCTGCTGATATGACTATCTAAAATATTATGGGCGAGGGCCTGCTGCTGAGCTGACCATCTAAAACATTAGGGGCGAGGGCCTGCTACTGAGCTGACCATTTAAAACATTAGGGGTGAGGGCCTGCTGCTGATCTGACCATGAAAAAAAAAATGGGCAAGGGGCTGCTGCTGAGCTGACCATCTAAAAAATTATGGTTGAGGGACTGCTGCTGAGCTGACCCTCTCAAATATTAGGAACGAGGGTAGCCTAATAAGCATGTTGATATGATGGAGGAGGAGGAGGACGACAAGAAAAGGAAGAATGAACCATATACCTTTTTTGTGGTGAAAGGGGTGCATGGGAATACAGTGTATTCAATACACCATAAAAGCCATATTTAAAGTGCCTTTATGTTCAGCCGTTTTCCTCTGGTGGAGTAGAAAAGTCAGGCCTTGTTCATATTTATAAGAGTCAACCTGTCAGCATTTTAAGTTGACAGGCGGATGCGCTTATCAGTTATTATGCCCCCAGCAGCACTAAATACCCGCTCTGACAAAACGCTGGCGGCAGGGCAGGCCAGGACCTCCAAGTCGTAGAGCGCCAGTTCGTGCCATGTGTCCAGCTTGGACAAAGAATAGTTGTAAGGACACAGACACAGTCTGCTACATACTCCTTCACCATATTCCAAAATGTTTTCCTCTTTGTGACAGTAGGCCGCGCATCAGGAGTGATGTGGGTGTCATGAAACTGTCCCAGGCCTTGGAGAGTCTGGCCCTGCCTCTGTTGGAACTGCTGTGTGTTTCCCTCATCTCCCCTCCTGGGTTGCCCAAGGAACTACGTACTCTGCTGCCAGCGTTGACAGCTGAAAATTTTTGGAGCAATATTTCCACAAGGACCTTCTGGTATTGCACCATTTTGCTAGTCCTCTCCACCACAGTAATGAGAGTGGAGAAGGGGGTAGCGGGTCGAGAAGGGTGAACAACCAGTAATCGGTGTTGCCCAAAATGCGTAAAACGCGATGGTCACAGGAAAAGCAGCATAACATAAAGTCAGCCATGTGTACCCAATAGACAAGACTTTGCTTCCACCTCTTCTGCCCATCTACGCTGAACAGATGAAATAAACCTGCTATGGGTACTACCCTCTGTAGCGGAGGCAACCGTCTCCTGCTCCTCCTCCTCCTCATCATCATCATACAATTTGCGCTGAGAAGACGAACTGAGGGTGGTCTGGCTATCACCCTGTGCAGTGTCTTCCCCCATTTCCACCTTTTCCACTTGCAAAGCATCCGCCTTCATTGTGAGCAGCGAGCGTTTCAGTAGACACAAAAGTGGGATGTTACGCTGATAATAGCGGCATCACCGCTCACTATCTGTGTTGATTCCTCAAAGTGGCATAAAACCTCACAGAGATCAGCCATCCATGCCCAATCGTCGCTTGTGAAGAGTAGAAGCTGACTGGAAAGGCAACGACCATGTTGCAGCTGTTATTCCACTACTGCCCTCTGCTGCTCACAAAGGCTGGCCAATATGTAGATGACTTTTGTAAATGGGCACACACGCGGTGCACCTTCACCAGTAGCTCAGGCAAATTGGGGTTGATTTTGAGAAACCGCTGAACCACTAAGTTTAACATGTGGGCAAGGCATGGTATGTGTGTGAGCTTGCCGAGCTCCAAGGCCGCCAACAAGTTACGGCCATTATCAGAAACAACCATGCCTGGTTGTAGGTTGAGTTGCGAGAGCAACAGCTCAGTCTGGTCTTTTATACCCTGCCACAGCTCTGTGGTGTTATGCTGTTTGTCACCTAAGCAAATAAGTTTCAGCACGGCCTGTTGCCGCTTCCCCACTGCAGTGGTACACTGCTTCCAGCTAATTAATGATAGCTGACTGGTGCTGCAAGATGAGAATTCAGAGGTGGAAGTTGAGGAAGAGGTGGAGGAGGAGAGGGGGGGGTTTGCAGCCACTAACGTAGGTGGTGGCGGAAATCCTGATGGAAGTAGGGCCCGCAATCCTTGGCGTCGGTAGCACCTGTGCCATCCCAGGGTACGAATCGCTCCCAACCTCCACAACGTTCACCCAGTATGCCGTCAGGGAAATGTTGTGTCCCTGGCCACAAGCACTTGTCCATGTGTCAGTTGTTAAGTGGACCTTCCCAATAATTGCGTTGGTCAGGGCACGGGTGATGTTACGGGACACATGCTGGTGTAAGGCGGCAAAAACACACCAGGCAAAATAGTGGCGGCTGGGGACTGAGTAGCAAGGGATGGCTGCAGCCATGAGGCTGCGGAAAGCCTCAGTGTCCACAAGCCTAAATTGCAACATTTCCAGGGCCAGCAATTTGGAAAGGGGCGCATTTAGTGCTATGGCCTGTGGGTGGGGGGCTGGGTATTTGCGCTTTTGTTTAAAGGCCTGGGGAATGGACATCTGTACGCTGCGCTGGGACACAGAAGTGGATGTGCTAGCTGATGGAGTTTGCGAAAGTCCAGGTGCAGGGAGGGAGGCATCTGGGCCTGCGTCTTGGAGAGGGGATTGGCCAGCACGTAACACAGGGAAAGAGGAGGCAGTGGTGCGACCGCAGACACTGATTGTGGACCCAGGGGTTTGGCCCACCTATTAGGGTGCTTTGATGCCATGTGGCGGATCATGCTGGTGGTGGTAAGGTTGCTAATGTTCACGCCCCTGCTCATTTTGGTACGGCACAGGTTGCAAATGACAATTCTTTTATCATCCGCACTTTCATCAAAAAAGCGCCAGACTGCGGAACACCTACCGCTTGGCAAGGGGGTGCCCGGGGGAACAGTTGCGGGCCTGTTTGGTGTGGCTCGCCTTCTCACTTTTGCCTCTTCACTGCCTCTTCCAACCTGTTGCGGTGCTGCAGTTCCCTACCCCTCTGTACTGCTGTCCTCGCTCGGCTTGCCATCTTCCAAGGTTGGGTCAGTGATTTCATTGTCCACCACCACCTCTTCCACTTCCTCATTCTGGTCATCCTCCTGACTTGTTGACCTAACAACAACCTCACTCATTGACAACTGTTTCTCATCCTCATCATCAACCTCTTGAGACACTAATTGCGGTTGACTTATTGGCAACTGTGTCTCATCATCATCATCCACCTCGTGAAGAAACACTATTTGCCATTCCAGTTTTTTTAACACTTAAAGAAGACCTGACATGTCTGTTTTAGTAACGACTTGCACCCTCGATGTATTAGCAATTCTGGAGCATCTGTTCTTATGACTCTATGTTACACCATTCCTGTTATTCCTACAAGAAGCTTATGAATAAATTAACTGCAGCTTGTTGTAAAGCTACAGACGGGTGTTACCAGTCAGGGGTGTGTCCCTACACAGTGTAACACTAGTGGCACTGATTGGACAGAGTCTCACACACCAGCTACTGGTAACACCAAGCAGTATCTTTACTTCTGGCAATTTATTTGTAAACTTCTAGCAGGAATAATATGGGAATGGCAAAGCACAGAGTCATAAGAATAGATGCTCCAGAACTGCTATTACATGTGTGTCAGAAATATTAATACTTTGTGTAAAATTGTGTTATAAAGGGTTACATTTTCTTTAATAAAACTTTTTTGTGTAAGGCCTTGGTTAGCAAATAAAGGAAGTTCCACCTCCAGATGCTAATCAGTGGCCGTTATCAGATTGCTTGAAGGCAAGATATCTCATGTCATCTCATAACTGATGCTTTATGCTTAATATAGAAATGTGGTAATAACTGTCACTGCTGGCTAGAAGGTATAAGAAGTATGCATTCTGTCCCTATGTCAGACACCACTTTGATGACACTGTTATCAGTGCTGTCTCTTTGTTAGCTAACAAATAAATAATTTTCTTTCCTTTTAAGATGACTTGATAGAAGAAAAATTTCCATAACAACTTGGTCCTTTGAACCGGAATCCAATATCCTCTGTCTTCATCCAGACGTGGGCTGAAAACCATTCACGAGGAAGTCTAAGACTTCTGGAGTCAAAAGACCTCCAGCTGAATTGCCTTTAAACCAAGGATTATTAGATATAGTCATTGGAGAACGGGATAAGTTTCATCTGAATTAAGGTAAGAGATAAGGATTACTGGATAAGTTGTGTTAGGTTACTTTCACACTAGCGGCATTGCTATCTGGCAGGCTGTTCCGGCGGATGAACAGCCTGCCGGATCCGCCATGCCGCAAGCACCCGTGCACTGCCGTGCTGCCGCTTCGTCCCTATTGATTATAATGTGGCGGGGGCGGAGCTACGGCACAGCACGTCTGTACACGGTAGAGATCGCCGGACTAAAAAGTCGGACCTGCAGTACTTTTAGTCCGGCGATCTCCAGCCGTGCACTGCCGTGCTGCGACGTGGCTCTGCCCCCACCCCCATTATAGTCAATGGGGACAGAGCGGCAGCACGGTAGTGCACAGGTAGTTGCGGCATGGCGGATCCGGCAGACTGTTCACCCGTCGAAACAGCCTGCCAGATAGATATGCCGCTAGTGTGAAAGTATCCTAAGGTTACTGAATATTGTGTGTACATATTCTAAAATAGTGGGATATCTCCACTGTTTCTAAACAAACATACACACATGTAAATGGTCCCAAGCTCAGTGATACAGGGTATGTGCGTCTGTAACAACACCAACCACACACACACTGGGACCTAATTAATGCTCCAGGGCAGTGTCAGGCAATGTGAGTGGTGGTGTATTGGCCTGTATAGCTATTCCACCTAGCCTCCCACACTATCCCTACACTCCTGTCCTGTTTAGTTAGTATGGCTACTTTTGATGTCCCTACATACCAGGCTGTCCCCTTACACTCTCAGGGTGACAAGCCTATGAGCTCGACGCGTTTCTGTGACTTATGGAACAGTCAATTCATCAGGAGCTATTAGGACAAACACACATACAATGTGCTGCACGCCAACATTCACAGCGTGCACGCATGTAGCCTGCGGCACTGGGGCGGCCGTAGCGTGGCCGCCCAGCATCGCTGCTTAAAAGGAGAATGCCCCACCTCCTGGGCCGGCTGCAGCACAGCGGGAACCAATAAAAGAGCGGTGCCGCCAACAGGCAGACACACCCCTGACCCGCCTCTGTCCATAGCTAGTAGCAGCCCACAGATTAACTTTTAAGGAGTGACACTATTCCCACTATTTTAGAATATGTATTAAAAGTTACATTTTAGCAACTATTTTTCTCTTTAGTTAAACAAACTAGTTGAGTCTATTGAAAAATGTAATGACAAAGAGAGAAGGAAGTATGGGTATGAACATGCAAAGAAATGGTTAGATGAGGCTACTAAACGCAAAGAGGGCAAAAACAAGAGGAAAACAGAAATGTTACCATTATGTGACAAGGAAGATGATAATGCTCTTAGTAGACCTCGACCTCCTCCCTATGAGGATGGTCCCACAGCCGCCTCTATCCCTGAGGCTTTAGCCCTATTACCATATCCACAGACAGAGAAGGGAGCTTTCTTCTGAGCGTTGCCTTCTCTTCAAACAGCTGATCGGCGGGGGTACCGGGGAATAGGTCATCAATAGTAAAAAGAGGACAACCCCTTTAACAGTAGGGCTGGAGGGAAGGGGTTAGGTTGAGAATTTGGCATGGGGGGGCGTTTCAATTTTTAGCTCAGGCAATAGAAAAACTAGGTGCACACCTGCTCCTTGGCTCAAAGCACTAGGGAAGGGGGGCCAGCTGAACTCTTGTACCAGAGCCCATGAACCTTTAGCTATGACCCTGCTAAGACTAAATAGCAAGAATTATGAAAAACTGAGTTTTCATGAATGTGGCTAATGTGGATGTACTATGGATGAGTGAGATTTGGTTCAGTTCAGGTTCGCCGAATTTTTGAAAAAGTTCAATTCGCACTTAACCAAAGTGGTTATAATTGCTCTGAAAATTGGTATATAACACTCTGTAGTCTTCTAGGACTCTGAATTTTATTTTTAATGTTTTTTCTCTCCCCAAGCTCTCGAACAGCAATAGTAAATCATGTCTGAGTGACAATGACATACATAGCTATGGGTATACACATGTTTGATGGCGTTAACAAACTGCATGTTTAAGAATACACCATGCCGGGACATAATTTATGCATTTCATAGTCCTAAGCTTCCAAAAATTGTCCCTTATCGAGGGCAGATGATATGGGCTAAAAAAAAAAAAAAAAAAGTGGCTTGTTGGAGGATCAAGAATCCAAAAACTTATGCCTTGACAGGTTCAGAATGCCTGCCCATACAACACGGAAAGTGTTGATTGTCAGAAGAAAAAGTGGCTCAGCAGCAGCAGTGCAACATAGCATGGAACATACAAGGCAGTTGGTGAGCTGTCTATGGGTAGTAGTAGTAATAATGGTGGTAGTGGTAGTAGCAGATGCTTTGCGTTTAGATCGGTGGCAGTAGAGGATTAGCAGCAAGGAAAAGCAGCAGCTGATGCGGCAGCAGAAGCCATATAGTACATGCTGGCAGGCAGGCAGCAGCATGATGGAGACAGCAGCAGCCTTAAGGAAGATGATGGTTGGCAGGCAAGAGTAGAGGCATGAAGGCGGCAGTGGCACCATGGAGGCAACATTATAACTCACAGATAATGTTGTGCTCTACCCTGTGTATTGGTGTAGCAATCACCTATATGCTGGTTTTAATCATTTTAACAACCTCAGAAAAAAATTGGAACCATGAGGAGATATTAATAAAGGGAAACGGATTTAGGCCGAAATTCATTATCACCCACAGATAATTTTGTGCACTACCCTGGGTATTGGTGTAGTAATCACATATATGCTGGTTTTAATAAATTCAACAATCCCCCCAAAAAATTTGGAACTGTGTGGCGATTGAAATAAACAACTTTAGCCCTTATCAATCACTGATGTCCGCTACCCTGTGTATTTTTTATATAGTTTTTTAACACTTAAAGAAGACCTGTCTCCTCTCCTGACAGGTCTGTTTTAGTAACTTTTTGCATCCCCCATGTAATAGCAATTCTGGAGCATCTGTTCGTATGACTCTGTTATGCCATTCCTGTTATTTCTACGAAAAGTTTATGAATGAATTAACAGCAGCTTGCCTTGTTACCATTCAGGGGTGTGTCCCTACACAATGTGACACTAGTGGCACTGATTGGACAGAGTCCCACATACCAGCTACTGGTAACACCAAGAAGTATCTTTACTCCCGGCAATTTATTTGTAAACTTTTAGCAGGAATAATACAGGAATGGCAAAGCACAGAGTCATAAGATTAGATGCTCCAGAACAACTATGACATGTATGTCAGAAATATTAATACTTTGTGTAAAATTGTGTTATAAGGGGTTACATTTTCTTTAATAAAACTTTCTTTTTGTGTAAGGCCTTGGTTAACAAAAAAAGGAAGTTCTTCCTCCAGATGCTAATCAGTGGCAGCTATCAGATTGACTTCCTTAACCACATCAGCCCCCCTAGCTTAAACACCCTTAATGACCAGACCACTTTTTACAATTCTGCACTACACTACTTTCACCGTTTATTGCTCCGTCATACAACTTACCACCCAAATGAATTTTACCTCCTTTTCTTCTCACTAATAGAGCTTTCATTTGGTGGTATTTCATTGCTGCTGACATTTTTACTTTTTTTCTATTAATCAAAAATGACCAACATTTTTGCAAAAAAATGACATTTTTCACTTTCTGTTGTAATTTTTATTTTTTTTTAAACTAGATTTCTATATAAATTTTTCTCTAAATTTATTGTTCTACATGTCTTTGATTAAAAAAATAAATAAATCCAATGTGTATATTTATTGGTTTGGGTAAAAGTTATAGCGTTTACAAACTATGGTGCAAAAAAGTGAATTTCCGCATTTTGAAGCAGCTTTGACTTTCTGAGCACCTGTCATGTTTCTTCAGGTGCTAGAATGCCAGGATAGTATAAATACCCCCCAAATGACACCATTTTAAAAAGAAGACACCCCAAAGTATTCGCAGAGGGGCATGGTGAGTTCATGTATTATTACATTTTTTTTCACAAGTTAGCGGAAAATGACACTTTCTGAGGAAAAAAAAATTAATAAGGTTCCATTTCTGCTAACTTCTGTCAAAAAAAAAAAATTCCCACGGACTCATTATGCCCCTCAGTCAATACCTTGGGGTGTCTACTTTCCGAAAATGGGTCATTTGTGGGGTGTGTTTACTGTTCTGGCATTTTGGGCGGGGCTAAATTGTGAGCAGCCATGTAAAGCCTAAAGGTACTCGTTGGAATTTGGGCCCCTTTGCGCACCCAGGCTGCAAAAAAGTGTCACTCATGTGGTATCGCCGTACTCAGAAGTAGGGCAATGTGTTTTGTGGTGTATTTTTACATATACCCATGCTGGGTGAGAGAAATATCTCTGTAAATTGTCAACTTTGTATAAAATTTTTAAAAAAGTTGTAGTTTACAGAGATATTTCTCACACAAAGTATGGGTATATATAAAAATACACCCCAAAACACATTGCCCTACTTCTTCTGAGTACGGCAATACCACATTTGTGCCACTTTTTTGCAGCCAAGATGCGCAAAGGGGCCCTAATTCCAATGAGTACCTTTAGGATTTCACAGGGCATTTTTACGCATTTGTACTCTCACACTTTAGGGCCCCTAAAATGCCAGGGCAGTATAAATACCCCACATGTGACCCCATTTTGGAAAGAAGACACCCCAAGGTATTCCGTGAGGGGCATGGTGAGTTCACAGAAAAAAATAATTTTACATGAACTCACCATATTCAAAACCCCAAAAATTGTATACTGATGTAGTACAACTGTTCGGCCTCAGCTACTTTATATAGAATTACCAATACAAGACCTGTGCTATTTAAAACATAACTTTTACTAGTTAACGGTTAAATGATGAAACCCAAAGTGAAGTGCCATTTTCCCCATTTTGGAAAGAAGACACCCCAAGGTATTCCGTGAGGGGCATGGCGAGTTCACCGAATTTAAATTTTTTTTGGCACAAGTTAGCGGAAATTGTTTTTTTTTATTTTTATAAAGTCTCATATTCCACTAACTTGTGACAAAAAATTTTTTTTTACATGAACTCACCATACCCCTCACGGAATACCTTAGGGTGTCTTCTTTCTAAAATGGGGTCACATGTGAGGTGTTTGTACTCACCTGGCATTTGAGGGTCTCCGCAATCATTACATGTATGGCCAGCATTAGGAGTTTCTGCAATTCACCTTATATTGAGCATACGGGTAATGAGATTTTTTTTTTTCCGTTCAGCCTCTGGGCTGAAAAAAAAAATGAACGGCACAGATTTCTTCATTCACATTGATCAATGTGGATGAAAAAATCTCTGCCAAAATCAGTGACTGCGATGCGGTGGGCTGGGCACTAACTACCTAACAAGTAGCTAACTAACTGGCGGTGATAAGGGACCCTTATGCCCCATTCACACGTCGACAATTCTGTTTGCGGAACCGAATTGCGGACCCATTCATTTCTGTGGGAACAGACTTTGTCCCGCTCGGATCTCGGATTCCACAAAAATATAGAACATGTCCTATTCTTGTCCGCAATTGCGGACAAGAAAAGGCATTTTCTATATAGTTCTGGCAATGTGCGGATCGGCAAAATGTGGAAAGAACATTGCCGGTGTCCGTGTTTTGCTGATCCGCGGATCCGCAAAACACATATGGACGTCTGAATGGAGCCATACAGTGGGGTGATCAGGGAGTCTATATGGGGTGATCAGGGGTTAATAAGGGGTTAATAAGAGACACGGGGGGAGCATGTAGTGTGGTGTTTGGTGCTACTTTACATAGCTAACTGGTCCTCTGGTGGTCGATCCCAGGTAGGACCAGGTAGCAGGTATATCAGACGCTGTTAACAAAACAGCGTCTGATATACATGTTTGATGCTATGTATTTTGCATCTACAGCCTGCCAGCGATTGATCATCGCTGGCAGGCTTTAGTATAACTGCCGAGCTGTGCGCTGCTGTGAACGCGCACGCGCGCGTTCACAAATCTCGCGTCTCGCGAGATGACGCACGGATGTGTCCAGGAGGAGTAAACAAGCCGCCGCCTGGACGCATCCGTGCGTTAGGCGGTCCAGAGCTGGTTAAGCTTGATCGCAAGATATCTCATGTGATCTCATAATTGATGCTTTATGCTTAATATAGAAATGTAGTAATAACGGTTACTGCTGGCTAGAAGGTATAAGAAGTATGCATTCTGCCCATATGTCAGACACCACTTTGATGACACTGTTGTTAGTGCTGTCTCCTTGTTAGCTAACAAATAAATAATTTTCTTTCCTTTTAATCCAGATGACTCAGATCCTGACTTGATAGCAGAAAAATTTCCATAACAACTTGGTCCTTCGAACTGGAATCCAACATCCTCTGTCTTTATCCAGACGCGGGCTGAAAACCGTGCACAGGCAAGTCTAAGACTTCTTGATTAGGGTTGAGCGAACCCGACTGTAAAATCCTGTACCGGATTTTAGAGTTTTTGGTACCCAGACACGAACCCGGACATTTTCGCAAAAGTTTGGGTTTGAGTTTAGTGTTCGGCGATTTCTTGGCGCTTTTTGAAAGGCTGCAGTGCAGCCAATCAGCAAGCGTTTCACTAGTCTGCCCTTAGAAGCCATCAAAGCCATGCCTACTAATGGCATGGCTGTGATTGGCCAAGAGCAGCATGTGACCCAGCCTCTACATAGGCTGGAGTCATGTGGCGCCGCACGTCACTCTGCTCTTCTCAGTGTAGAGATAGGATGCTGCTGTGAGGGAGAGATTAGGGAAGAATTCTATTGAACTTGGTGGTGTTCAATCTTCAAACTACAGAGATTATTGAGGGTGCTATGCTACATTTTTGTACCCAGCCCTGAGCCCAGTGACACTGAAAAATAAGTTTTAATCCATCTGCTAGTTCGTGGGCGTCGGAGGCCATTTTTGAAAGTGCAGTGCCCTTGCAACTGCATGTGAACTGCATGTGTGCCAGGGACATCACTTTAGTTCTGTTCTGGTAGCACAGTGGAGGACAAATTCCCTTTTTTGGCCTTTCAAGTATCCCTCACATTTTTTTGTGACCTAAAGCGATTTATTATCTGTTTGCAACAGACACCGCATATCTGACAGTCCAGTAAAACCGCTAAATTCTGCAGTTACGTTGCTGATATAAAAAGCACACTTTTTTGTGCTAGATAGCAAATTTGCGTGCTACGCTGCATTTCTGACAGTCCAATACAACCGTAACATACTGCATTTACATTGATGCTATAAAAAAAAAAACTTTTTGTGCTAGATAGGTGACAGGGACGTAAATTTGTAAAAATCGTCTGTTCCATTGGTGGGTAACATTTTGCCAGTTTTGCCATATACAAATCCCTGCTCTGCATAGGAGACAGGGAGGTAAATTCCTAAAAATCGTCTATTACATTGGTGGGTGACATTTTGCCAGTTTTGCCGTATACAAACCCCTGCTTTGCATAGGTGACAGGGAGGTACATTTCTAAAAATCATCTGTTACATTGGTGGGTGACATTTTGCCAGTTTTTCCATATACAAACCCCTGCTCTGCATAGGTGACAGGGAGGTAAATTTCTAAAAATCATCTGTTACATTAATGGGCCATAAAGTACCCCTGCACTGCATACCTGACTTTATTTAGTAAATTAGGTGGCCTTCAGATTGTTGGGTGATCTGTACCCCTTCTTTCCTTCAAAATACCCCTGTACTGCATACCTGACTGGGAAATATATTCTGTAAATTAGGTGGCGTTCAGATTGTTGGCTGATCTGTACCCCTTCTTTCTTTCAAAGTACCCCTGCACAACATAACAGACAGGGAACTTGACTCATTACAATTGGAGGTTACTGTATATTGTCGTCTGACATAAAGCCTTTTTTGGCTGTGAAGCCAAAGGTAGTCGCCAACAACAATGTGTTTTGTTTTGTTTTTTGTTTTTTTTATAAATTGGGGTAGACCCCAAAACATTGGGAAATATAAAAAAGAAAACAAAGAGTAAGTGTGCTGTAGTATAAGGCCCCTTTCACACGAGCGAGTTTTCCGCGCGGGTGCAATGTGTGAATCCTGAATCCTGATTTATTCATTTCAATGGGTCTGTGTACATGAGCATTTTTTTTCACGCATCAGTTTTGTGTTGCGTGAAAAACGCAGCATGTTCTATATTCGAGCAGGTGCGGATGCAATGCGTTTTTCACTGATGGTTGCTAGGAGATGTTGTTTGTAAACCTTCAGTTTTTTATTACGCGCGTAAGAAAACACATCAAAATGCATTGCACCCATGTGGAAAAAACTGAACGACTGAACGCAATCGCAGATAGTGTTGAGCGCGAATATTCGAAAAGCGAATTTTTTTAGCGAATATCGGCACTTCGCTAATTCGCGAATATTTCGAATATAGCGCTATAAATTCGCTATTTCGAATATTCGTTTTTTTTTTTTGTTTTTTTTAGTTATATTTTTTTCTTTCCCTCTTCCCAACAGTAGTTCTTACCTGTCCTGAGGATTCCTGGCTTCCTGGCTGCTCTAGTCAGTGCCCATTGCCGCTTCTGCCGACTTCCGTGCTCATGGAGCGTCCCCATCCATGGGAGAATCTACATATACTAAAATGTACTGTCGGATTTGAGGAATTACGTTGAAATCGCAATGCGATTAATTCAAGTTATATTAATCGCATTGCGATTTTAACTTAGAGCTGAGTTTATAATGGGTCAGCTTGCTAGAATGAACGAAGTTAACGAATTTGGAATATAGCAGCACTGCTAAGTTGAATTCGCAATGCGATTAATTTAACTTGAAGTAATCGCATTGCGATTTCAACTTGGCACTGCTAGTGCTATATTCCATATTCGTTAATTCTAGCCTATGTAAGAAAGCAGTGCTAAGTTGAAATCGCAATGCGATTACTTCAAGTTAAATTAATCGCATTGCGAATTCAACTTAGCAGTGCTGCTATATTCCATATTCGTTAACTTCGTTCATTCTAGCAAGCTGACCCATTATAAACCCAGCTCTAAGTTGAAATCGCAATGCGATTAATATAACTTGAATTAATCGCATTGCGATTTCAACGTAATTCCTCAAATCCGACAGTACATTTTAGTATATGGAGACGTTCCCATGGTGATGGGGACGCTCCATGAGCACAGAAGTTATGGTTGGCTTGGTAGAATTAGCGAATAGCGAATATGACGAATGTATTCGTCATATTCCTCAAAACGAAGATAACGAGTATTCTACATCTTCGTTTTAGCAACCTATTCATCAACCTCGCTAATTCTAGCAATCAAATAGGAAGGTTGACTATAGAGACAGCTGTGTTAAATTCGCTATGCGATTTTTTTTTTTTTAATAGAATAATTATATTACTTGATATAATTATTATAATTATTCTATTTATTAAAAAAAAAAAAAATCGCATAGCGAATTAAACACAGCTGTCTCTATAGTCAACCTTCCTATTTGATGATTGCTAGAATTAGCGAGGTTGACGAATAGGTAGCTAAAACGAAGATGTAGAATACTTCGTTATCTTCGTTTTGAGGAATAGACGAATACATTCGTCATATTCGTCATCCTCGCTAATTCTAGATATGAAACCAATAGGAAAGTAGCCTTAAGTACAAATCGCAATATGCGATTATTTAAATCGCATGTTAATCGCGATAACTAGAAAAAATGACGAATATTCGATTTCGACGAATATGAAACGAATATTCATTCGAATATTCGCGAATTTCGTCGAAATCGAATATGGCACCTGCCGCTCATCACTAATCGCAGACAAAACTGACCGAACTTGCTTGCAAAATGATGCGAGTTTCCCTGAACGCACGCTGAACGCATGCGGACCTAATCCGGACACGCCCGTGTGAAAAAGGCCTAACAATGGTTGGGTGAGGCCGGTATACATGTCTATTCTGCATAAGGTGCAAACAAGTCTTGTCGGATCCATGCCTGGTTCTTTTTAATGAAAGTGAGATTGTCCACGTTGGCTGTGTACAGGCGGCTGCGCTTGTCTGTGATAACGCCCACTGCCATGCTAAACACACATTCAGACAATACACTGGCTGCAGGGCAGGCCAGCACCTCCAAGGCGTAAAGGTGAAGCTGAGGCCATGTCCCCAATTTTGAGACCCAGAAGTTGAATGCGGCAGACCCAGTGGCGTAGCTAGAAATGACTGGGCCCCACAGCAAATTTTTGAATGGAGCCCCCCTCACTCAGTATTTTTTTTTTGCGTGTGCACGGATACTATTCCACCATTTTGCTGAAATGCTGCCTCTTGCTAAGACGTTGCATATCTGCTGGTGGTGCGGGTTGTTGTCACGTGGTGGCAAAGCTTTTCCACATTTCGGCCATGCTAACCCTGCCTTCTGAGGTGCGAGTGGTGACCCAGCTGCGTTGGCGACTTCTTCCTCCTACTCCTCTGCTTTAGCCTTGTGCTTCCACTGAGCCCCCGGTGTCAGGTGTGAATGCCATCAGCAGCGCGTCTACCAGCGTTGGCTTCTTCCGATCCTTGTAACGGGGATCCAGCAGGGTGGCCACCCAGTAATCTGCACGAGTTAGAAATACGACACTAAAGGCTTTACCGCATATAGCTGCAACAGTGAACACTGAATATATTTGTATTTTTCTACTGCTATACGTGAAAAAAGGTTTTTCAAGATATAAGTGCATCAGCGAATGGCGAATGTAGATTTCTTTTTCTACTGATATACGTCAATAAAGGTTTTTCTACATATAAGTGCACCAGCGATTGGCGAATGTATATTTCTTTTTCTACTGCAATACGCCAGTAAAGGCTTTACCAGATATAACTGCAACAGTAAATTGAGAATATATTTTTCTTGTAGTACTAAAATATGCCCCTATACTCTTTCACCAGAAATAACTGCAGAAGTGACCTGAGAATATATATTTCTTGTTGGACTGAAATAGGCCACTATATGCTTTCACCAGAAATAACAGCAACAGAGCAGTGTGTATATATTTTTCTTTTTTTACTGAAATACGCCTCTATACGCTATACGAGTACTGTTAGATACCTGGGTTACAATCTAGGAAGGGGAGGGAGGAGGGGAAACATCTTGGCGAGGGCTGCAAAACTGCTATATTACAGGCCCCAAGACCAAGTCCTCACCCAAAAGCGAAAAACAAAAATGGGTAAAAAAGAGTGCAATATAAAAAGATGATGTATATGTATGTCACCGAGGGAAATACATACTTCCCAGCAAACTTTTCAGGTATGCAGCTATATTGAGCCATGGAACAAGTCATGTCTCAACAGGAGGGATGGTAGTGATAACATCAAGAGTCTTCACAGCCTATGGTTTTACTTATTATTCAAAACATTTTTGTCTCTAAAATGTAATTTGTTCCAAACAGAATGCCAAATGTAATCTCAGACCCAAACGCCGACAATTTCCACAACCACAATACCCATTTCAACATATTTGTATGGATTTCATTGAACTAAACAGGTGTGAAGGGAAGAAGTATTGTCTGGTGATTATTGATACCTTCACTAAGTGGATAGATGTATTCCCCACCGCTAACCCAGATGCAATCTCTATAGCCAAGGTATTGGTAAAGGAAGTAATGCCTAGGTTTGGGATACCTGTAGGAATATATAGTGACAATGGGTCACATTTTATAAATAATGTTACAGTATATCCCTAGTGGCACAAAATCGGAAAAAAGAACTCAAAAATCACTGCGCGCATCACCCGCAGTCAGCAGGCCTGGTAGAAAGACACAATGGGATACTAGAAATAGGCTGAAGAAAACTATGGAAGAAACTGGATATATTGCTTACCATTAGTAGTCTTATGCATGTGACACCTACAGCCTAAGGGCTGACAGTGGCGTTGCTAGGGCTAGTGTCACCCGGTGCGGTAGAAAATGGTGTCACCCCCCCCCCCGGCGACGATCTGTCTGCTTAGCCCCGCCCCCCCCCCCCACGTCAGCTGTCTGTTTACTCTCCAAACCCCCATCCATGTTATCGCTTGGGTTCAAATTATAGCACCCCCAGCAGGCCCCCCCACCCCAACCCCCGGCGGTCTGTCGGCAGCCTATCAGAGGAACAAAGAAGAGAGACGCTTCTCCCTTGCCCTGCTGCAGTGTTTATCTGTATCGCGATACAGATGAATGTAGGGAGATGAGTGCTTCCATAATGCAAGCGCTCATCTCCTGGTGGTGTCACCCAGGGGCATAGCTAGAAATGACTGGGCCCCACAGCAAAAACATTTATGCATCCCCCCCCCCCTGGATCTCCCACCGACACTTACCATATTGGACCTCCCACCCATTCCAGAGCTTCCACCCAAACACCCCTCCAGGACCTCCCATCCCAACATCCCCACATCCCTCCCTAGATCCCCCCTAAGTGTCCTCCACACATCCCCCCCATCAATGTCCTCCACACATCCCCCATCAGTGTCCTGCACACATCCCCATCAGTGTCCTCCACACATCCCCCATCAGTGTCCTGCACACATCCCCCAATCAGTGTCCTCCACACATCCCCCATCAGTGTCCTGCACACATCCCCCATCAGTGTCCTCCACACATCCCCCATCAGTGTCCTCCACACATCCCCCATCAGTGTCCTGCACACATCCCCCATCAGTGTCCTCCACACATCCTCCCCATCAGTGTCCTCCACACATCCCCCATCAGTGTCCTCCACACATCCCCCATCAGTGTCCTCCACACATCCCCCATCAGTGTCCTGCACACATCCCCCATCAGTGTCCTCCACACATCCCCCCATCAGTGTCCTCCACACATCCCCCATCAGTGTCCTGCACACATCCCCCATCAGTGTCCTCCACACATCCCCCCATCAGTATCCTGCACCCATTCCCCCCATCAGTATCCTGCACACATTCCCCCCATCAGTGTCCTGCACACATCCCCCATCAGTGTCCTCCACACACACCCCCATCAGAGCTTCATATTAACCTGCTGTACTAATATTATGGCTAAAAATCTTAGTAATAGTTTCCCATATATAATACTTAAAAAGGTTTTCACCAGGACTAGAACTCCCAACCCTTCACATCAGAGGCAAGAGCTCTAACCACTGAGCTATGGAGCTTAATGCTAAACTATGCTGGAAAAACCTTATAGTAGTGTATCAGGTATTAGGTATTTCTATACAGCAGAAGTATCATTAAATAAAAAAAATAAATCTGTAATTACTATATAGTAATTACACATTTATTTTGTATCATGTTTTTTTTACAAAAACTGAAGAAAAAAAAATATTAAATTATACTTCTGCTGTATGGGAATACCTGATACTTGCTAGACTACTATGAGGTTTTTCCAGCTTAGTTTACCATTGAGCTCATAGCTCAGTGGTTACTGTTCTTGCCTCTCATGCAAAGGGTTGTGAGTTCGAATCCTAGTGGCAACCTTTCAGAAATAGAGGCTAAATTAGATTAAAATACATTGGGTGTCCCCCAGGATTGTCAGTATGCTTGGGCACATCTAATTTAGACTCTATTTCTGAAAGGTTGCCACCCCCCTCATGTTCATAGCACTGACTCCATATATGGACACAACCATATATGGAGTCAGAGCTGGGATTCCCTGTACAGCATCGGCTTCAGGCAAGTGCAGTGAATAAATTATCTTCTGCCGACACTGGTGGGTGTCACCCGTTGCGGCCTGCACCCACCGCACCCCCCTCGCAACGCCACTGAGGGCTGACACCCTTTGAAAAGATGTATGGTAGACCTTATGTCATTCCTCAACTAAAAGTATTCACTTCAGATGAAGAAGCAGCTTTAACTCTTGCTGATTACATGGTAAACATGCTAACCAACAAAAAAGTTTCTGTTCCCAATCTAATTCCAAGTGATCCAGGGGTGGCCGACCTTACAGACACAAAGAGCCAGAAAAAAAAAAATCATATGACTGCCAGGAGCCACAAGCTAAACATTTACACAAATATGCGTGCACACGACAATACTGCAATTGAGTTTTCAAACATTTAAAAGTGTATTTAAATCACCTTTCCTACCTGTAATGTAGACAGCTTTAGTAAAACTTCTGGCAATCTTTGTTTTTCACAATGTGTTTCAAATCTGGCTTGTATTCAGTCCACCCTCATGCTCAGATGACCGCCCCATGCACAGATGACCGCCCCATGCACAGATGACACCATCATGCTCGAATGAACTTCTCACCCCCATTCTGAGATCGTGTGTGGGGGTGATTTGACATAACGGAGATGTGAGCATGAGGCCTATTTTGTGGGTCTGATAAGGATTTAGGGGTCTTATCTGAGCAGGCACCCCCCCTCCCCCCCCCCCCCAATACTTTACAAAAAATTGTACTCCCTCACAGTAGTATTGCCCTTTTTGTACAGCCTTCACAGTAGTTTTGTACAGATGTGTGCCCCCTCTGAAGGCCACCACATTGGATTTAAAATAAATCAACTGAGATGCAATTGTAGACTTTCAGGTTTTAAAATATCCCATGAAATGTTTAGGAATTGCAACAATTTTTCTCCAAAGCCTCCTCATTTCAGAGGCTGAAAAGTAATTGGACAAATTAATATTATCATAAATAAAATGTTTATTTTTAATACTTTGTAGAGAATCCTTTGCCGGCAATGACTGCCTGAATTCTGGAACCCATGGACATCCCCAAACATTGGGTCTTCTCCTGATGTTTTGCTAGGCCTTTACTGCAGCCGTCCTTAGTTGTTGCTTGTTAATGTGTCTTTCTGCCTTAAGTTTTGTCTTAAGCAAGTGAAATGCATGCTCAATCGGGTTAAGATCTGATGGTTGATTCGACCATTGCAGAATAATTCACTTCTTTGCCTTAAAAAACTCTTGTCTTATGGGTCTACTGCCACCCTCGCTCCCTGATGATGATGCACCCTCTTCACCGGTCTCCCTAATGCGATTGGCTACATTATCATCCACTACTGTCTGCTCATCACTTACGTCCCCCTCACCAGTCTCATGGCCACGTCCCTGACTGCTCGGAACACGTGCTCTCACCCACCTGTCATCATCGCTAGAGTAGACCCTTTCTACCAGTCCACCTTCTGAGAGGGATGATCATCTCAACTACTATCAAGACATCCTTTGTACGTCGCTGCCTACGTGTGCCATCGCCAATCCTCACAAAGGTCTAACCGGGGGGACCCTCTAAGCTCACACTCCACCGCCATGAGCTCATGCAGCCCATTAAAAAGCTTTTGACTAGTGATAAGTGGCATAGGCAATATTCGAATTCGTGATATTTTGCGAATTTTTGGCTGAATATTTGCCGTAAATTTGAGAATTCGCGATCTCCAGTCATTCTTTACTTGATTGCGAAAATCGTCAATGTAATATATTCGCGATAAAAATTCATGATTAGAATATTCGCGATCAAACTAAAGGGTAGGCAACTTTCCTATTGGTTGCTAGGGATGTTGCTAAGTAGCAATATTCGCAATAAATTCGCAATTTAAATATTCACGATCAACACTATTCCCGAATACGATTATATAGCACTATATTCTAAATATTTGCGAATTCTCGAAGTGGCGATATTCGCGATTAAAATTCGCAATTCGAATATTCGTGCTCAACACTACTTTTGACATAATTTTTAAATTACATTTGGTCCTTTGAAAAGGACAGCTACAGTCAGCTACATATTAATAAATAGCTCTAACTCCTAAACCCTTCCTCCAGTTAGATCTTGAATATGTTTTGGCAACCAGCTAAAATGCCAAAACTTGTGTCACTGTCCAAATATTTTTGGGCCTAACTTGTATGTGCTGTTCCCAACACATGTGCAGTTAGTAATATAGCCAATCCCTGTATGGGCAGATGATCAGGCCAATTATTGGGAATGAACTTTTAAGCTCATTGACATTAACTGGATCGTGCTGAAAATCAACCAACAATCAAGCAAATTCTCTTTTATCAAGTGAAACGATTGATTGTGCAGCTCAAAAAACATTTCTTGTGCTGCCGACAACAATGAAACTGTAGGGGGTGGACGATCATAGGATCTTTTATACCCATACAGTAGCAGTAAAAGTGAATGCATTTGAATACTGCTAACAAGAGGGCAATGATCGGGAATAAACAGTTAGTTCTTGATCATTCCCCTGAGTATAGGTCTGTGAAAATAGGCTCTTAATTTCATTTACAATCCACCTCTATTGACGCATAACCAACGGCTTTGTCCTATACCCTGTCATATAGATCCGAGTTTTATTCACCACTTATTAGACATAACATACGTAAAGTAGACAATGTAAAAAAAAAAAAAAAACGTACCCAAAGCATATCCCACGCATAGGGCAATGTTTAAAACAGCATATATCCCACCGTACACAGATGTATGACGTAGATCTACCAGTTGTCCCATGATAGGCGCAATTGATGCATCAACCATTCCAAAGGAAAGGCCCATGGCAGCCATAGGACCAATAAGACCATATATATTGGAAGCTAGTGGAACCTAGATGGGAAAGGAGCATATAGATAAACAATATACAGATTAGAAACATAAAATTTTATTTTATTTTTATTAACATTTTGTCATGCTAGGCGTCTGAACGTGTACATTTGACATTAAACTATGCAAAAGCAGGTGCACCCATGAGGCAGAGGACTTTCTACCATGTACTAAGCTATCAATACTGACCAATAAGAGACCAATTCCCGTGATTATCATCCCGAGAAATGCACACAGCCACCTGAAAGAAAGAAGACACTGGTTGATTCTTCAGTTAATTCATGACATTAAATATGTACCAATAGAATAAGAATAGACTTACCTCCCCATCTTGTATGACAGAATGCCAAACAGGTTGGTACATGGGAGGTACACGATGGAGGAAGGTAGGAAAGCCAAACCTGTTAAAGTAAACATGTGCGGATCATACCAGGGGTTATGGTCAGTGTGTAATTGTTAAAAGAAAGGGGCATAAGCAACCGTGGTTCTGAATAGTAGAACAATGGATACGAATATTAAAGAGGCTGTTGTGACCATCACTTTTTGTCATTGGTGGATCTTGAGCAGTTTTTATTTTAATTTTATTTTAATGTTTGGCTCTTTGCAATTCAGCAGCCATAACTTTTTACAGACGCTCTATAGGATCTGTGGGGATTCGCTGTGGTAGGAAGGGTGAGCAGATACAGTACAGAGGCACAAAAAAACAGTTCTTAACAAAAATTCTGTGTTAATTCACACTTTGCAGGTTAACAGAAAACAAAGAAAGTCACCTTCGTTTTAAGTCCTGGTGTTCAGTTCACACCTTGCTGTGGGTACCACATATAGAGTTCAAGTCCTGGTGTGTGTTCCCACCTTGCAGCAGATCCAAATATAGAGTTCACGTCCTGGATATCCCAGACAGATCACAAACATGCAACCAGCTAGAAGCTCCTTAACACAGACACCTACTACACTCTAGCTGGCTTTTTTAAGACAGTTAGGAGTCCACAAAACCCTGACCGGCATGTGAGATCAGGTCGGGTGTTTGACCTCCCCTTGCTGCAATCAGTCTCAGCAGCACATGCTGGGAGTAAAAAATCTCCCTTCCACCAGCAGACTCTTCACTGTGTCACAGCACTTATCACCTGTATGACAAATTCATTTTGGTGCTGTTTGAGGATACACATAAATTACTGTATAATTTGTTTTTGAGACACAACTGTAGAAAAAAGTGATTTTTTTACATTGTTTCACACTGAATAACGTGTTGACTTAAATCTTCAGGTTATTACCACTGTGTAGGTAAGTATAGTTGGGAGATTTTTTTTATTACATTTTTTTTCTTCCATTTGTCTATATTTCCGTTTCATTATATGTCCCCTAGGAGATCATAAAAGATCACTGGGGAAATTCAGTTTTTTTTATCTGGTTTTATTCTGGTGTTTACTGATACTGAGGTATCCATAGGAGCACCTGTTACAGGGGAAAGCAGCCCTCTATTATAACCAGCAAATCTGATCTGAGTCTGCTAAGACCCGGAAGCTCTGCTCTGTTGTTAGACACCCGGAAATCATGTGATTGCTGGGTAAAAAAAGTAGCAGCATTTAAGGATGAGTGGACCCGTGGATGTTCGGGTTCGCTGGGTTCGAACGAACTTTGGGTCAAAGTTCGGGTTCGGGACCTGAACTTGACCCGAACTCGAACCCGAACCCCATTGAAGTCAATAGGGACCCAAACTTTGGTGCACTAAAATAGTCATAGTAAGGGCTAGAGGGCTGCAAAAGGAAGCAAAAAACGGGTAAGAGCAGGACAATTGCCCTGCATACAAATGTGGATAGGGAAATGACTTAAAATAACATAAAATAGAAACAAATTAAAAAATAATAATATTGAACTAGGAGGCGGAGGTAAAAGTGGAGTAGGAGGTTGAGGAGGCGGTAGACGTGGCGGTGGAGGAGATAGCCAAGACTGTTTTTGTTTCGTTTTTTCCCTTGATTTTTTATTTATTTTTATAAATTTGGGAAGGCCCCAAAACATCGGGAAATGGAAAAGAGAACGCAAAGAGAAAGTGAGCTGGAGTATAACAATGGCTGTGTGAGGCCAGTATATTTGGAGACCCAGAAGGTAAATGGGGCAGACCCATCAGTCAGTAAGTGTAGGCATGTGCACACGTACTGTTCCACCATGTTGCTGAAATGCTGCCTCCTGCTTAGACATTCTGTATCAGCTGATGGTGCTGGTTGTTGTGGCGTGCTGACAAAGCTTTTTTGGCCATGCTAACCCTCCCTTCTGAGGTGCTGGCGGTGCCCCAGCTGCGTTGGCGACTTCTTCCTCCTCCTCTGCCTTCGCCTTGTGCTTCCACTAAGCCCCCACTGTCAGGTGGGAATGCCATCTGCAGTGCATCTACCAGCATGTGCTTGTACTCGCGCATCTTCGGATCACGCTCCAGTGATGGTATTAAGGATAGCACGTTGTCCTTGTAGCGGGGATCCAGCAGGGTGGGCACACAGTAATCAGCACTGGTTAGAATGTGGGCAACACGGCGGTCGTTGCGCAGGCACTGCAGCATGTAGTTACTCATGTGTGCCAGGCTGCCCAGAGGCAATGACAAGCTGTCCTCTGTGGGAGGTATATCATTTGTGTCCTCGGTATTCCCCCAGCCACGCTCCATTGATGTCCATAAGCTGCTTTGGGTACCACCCTGCTGTGAACACGGTTCCTCCAGAACTGTGTCCTGGCTGGACAGTTGTGTACCTGGCCTCTGTTGGTGCAGGAACCCACCCTCCGAGCCACTTTTGAATGACTGGCCTGATAACTGTGGAAATGATCCCTCTTTCTCCTTCTCTTCCTCCTGTGTCACATTCTCTTCCTTCATCGCCGAAGCGTTTTTTAATAGAGACATAGAAGTGGGATAGTAACGCTGAGGATGGCGTCATTGGCACTGGCCATGTTGGTGGAGTACTCGAAACAGGGCAACACGGCACACACGTCCTGCATGGAGGCCCAATCGTTGGTGGTGAAGTGGTGCTGTTCCGCAGAGCAACTCACCCGTGCGTGCTGCAGCTGAAACTCCACTATCACCTGCTGCTGCTCGCACAGTCTCTCCAGCATGAGCAAGGTGGAGTTCCACTTGTGGGCATGTCGCATATGAGGAGGTGAGCGGGAAGGCTGAAGTTACGCTGCAGCGCAACCAGGCGAGCAGCAGCAGGGTGAGAACGCCGAAAGAGCACACAGACGGCCCACACTTTCTGCAGCAGCTCTGACATGTCGGTGTAATTTTTCAGGAATTTCTGCACCTCCAAATTTAGCACCTGCGCCAGGCAAGGGATGTGCATCAAACCGGCTAGGCCCAGAGCTGCTACAAGATTTCGCTTGTTATCGCACACCACCAGGCTGGGCTTGAGGCTCAGTGGCGCCAACCACACAACGGTCTGTTGTTCCATGCCCGTCCACAGCTCCTGCGCGGTGTGGGGTTTTTCCCCCAAACAGATGAGTTTTAAAACAGCCTGCTGTCGTTTCCCCCTGGTTGTGCTGAAGTTAGTGGTGCAGGTGTTAGAGGAGGTGGTAGAGGAGGAAGCGGAGTAGGAGGCAATGAGAAACGTCCTGCAATCCTCGTATATGGTGATGAATGATGTACCTTCTTACTACCAAGTAAAGTTTTGGGCCTAGCAGCTTAAATGGGGACGGGAATCAACTGAAGATGGTTCCCCCCTGCCCCCGTTCAGGTAATTCCAGTAGAGGTTTCAACTGTGATCCTCTTGTGACCGAGTGGTGGAACATGGAACTGCAAGTTTAATTTCTGCTAGAGCTAATGAGGAGGGCCTACGTGACTAAGAGATTTCTGCTGGAGATTGAGGATGGGATATCTCTGGCTCCAAAGATGACGGCATTAAGGTCTTGTGGTGCCTGGTGTCATTAGTACAGACCAACACCCATGCAGGGATTCTCAGATCCTGGCCTACCTTCATCGGCGCTGCACCAGGCTGCAGTGCAGGAGCTCCAACTGCATCTGCTGCACTGGCCGGAGTGGAGCATGATGAAGTCACTAAGGGCTGTGATTTCTCTCTGGCAGTCCGTATTTCTCTCACTATAAGGATCACTTTGGTTTCGTCGTCCCATATCCCGGCTCTCCAATCCGGGTTGCGCATCTTTTCCGTCATCTCGCTGAGGATCCTTATAACTAGTCAGAGGATGCAATTTTTCAATTTGGGAGCATGTTGCTATGGGCAACAGCAGTAGAATAGGTGCATGATTCCTTTAAGAGTTGCAGCGACAGCCCAATGTTAGGGAGTATTGTATTCTATAAGGCAGATTATAGCCCCAAATAGTCCTCATTAAGGTTAGTTTCCCCATCAGTACTTACTCAGACCTTTTTGGGTGTTGAATTATTGCAGCTCTGCACTCCCTTTTCCAAGATGACTGCTGCCTTTACTTCCTGTAGTGGTACAGCTAGTTTCTTTGTCCCCCTGGGAACTTGCACTCAGCACTTTAGTTCATCCTGTTTAATGCATGGTTTCTCTGTGGAGGTGGGCTGTTTGTTTCCTGCCCCTCTGCTAGGTGGAACAGTCTTTTCCCTCAGTACATGAGGCACAAATCCAAGATGGCTGATTAATCCCTATTTTGCCACTGTGCTGCAACTGATGCAGATTCACACTTTCCAGCAGCAAATAAATTCAATAAAGTCACTTGTAGAGGGGGTTTACAGGTGTTGTGCGGCTTCAGTAGTAAGGCACAGAAGTAAATATCCTGTTCGTGATGCCACTTGCAGCGGGCTGCCCCCAGGGATGATGTAGTCCCAGGGTTTAGGAATGTTGTGGTATGTTGTAGCCCTAATAGTTTGTGTCATTGTGCTCCTACCGGGATACTGTTACTCCCCGGGGTTAGGCACCGTATTAACAATAGAGTGGTAGTCGATAGAGTAAGTAGAGCGCTGACTTGGTAAAGTTCAATGGTTTTTACTTGAATAAATAATAATAAACTTGTGTCATCCAAACAATACTTGATCTTTCTCTTGGCTCCAGCAGGCTAAGGGTAAACTTGCAGGTAATCTTGAATAGTTTGCTTTCTCTCTCTGATGCTGTGCTATTCTCTGTCAGTCTGGTTCCTTACAGTTTCAGTTACTGTTTCTTATGAGAGTAGCATGTATTTGGTTCCGTTTTCCATCGGAAAAGTCCTTTTACATATCAGGAGTGGGATGCTTTCTGAGCTACTTTCCCAAAGCTCCTGCAGCAGTAAGGGGAAAACACTTCCTCACCGTACCATGCTGCTTCACTCCAAATCTCAACTCCCTTCTCTACTCTTCATCTACAGTTTCCTGCAATCCCTCCCTTGGTAGGGAGCAGGTCTAGCCCACTACTGCTCAAAAGGGGCAGTAGTGGGCTAGACCTGCCAGGTACACTCTGCCAGGTACACTGCCACCTGCTGGTAAACTAGGCACAAAAAAATTCATGTACAGCAGTCATCTGGAAAGATCATGGCAACAGTTTTTTGGGATACAGTAGGCATTTTATTACTAGAATTCATGCCACACAAGACAACAATTACCTGTCCTTCAACAATGAAGGCATTACGAGAGGCAATCAAAGAGAAAAGCCGTGGGAAGTTGTCAGCAGGTGTGATGCTGCTTCATGACAATGTGCCAGCTAACAAGTCTCACAAATCACAAGCTGCTATCAGGGAATGCAGCTTCATGGAACCTATCCATCCACGCTACAGACCAAACCAGTGATTACTTTCTCTTTCGGAACCTGAAGAAATTTCTGCATGGGAAACTATTTTCTCTTAATAATTGAGTCAAAGAGGCAGTAACAGGGTCTCCTTCTATACTGAGGGCAGCTCATCACTAGAGGCGAAGTGGAATAAGTATGTAGAAGTCAAGTGGGATTACACTGAAAAGTTTGAACACAAAGCCCTATACCTGGCTGCGGATCCGCCAAAGTTATGAAGAGGTGCAAGCAAGATAGCAGCCCCATAATCATGTGCAGGGAAAAGAATAAAAAAAATCTGCAATCAGAAAATAAAAACTGATTAGATTTGATAAAAACTGTCAGATAAAAATTTTGGGTGACACATTTCCTTTAAGCCACATTCTTATCGATAAGATTAGGATTGAGCTTTAATAAGTGTTTATAAGGTCAGAGAGCAGAGATAAAGAGCCCATTAGCTCCCTGCGTTATGGAAGAGAGAGAACATTAAGATCCTGCTAATAGATCTCACCTCTGTACAGAGAAAATTACTACACATTTTTAATGGTGTTTATCGAGCACCAAAGTCCTCGGGTGCTCGAGTAGAACACCTCGGGATGGAAGTCAATGGGAGAACCCAAGCATTTAACCAGGCACCACCTGTTCTGAATAGGGGAGGGTGTCTGGTTAACAGGAAAATGTCAGAAATTGATGAAAACACCACTGAAATAGTTCGGGAACAGCATGGGGAAGATGTCTGGATGCATCTTGGACTCCCAGGTCGCTGCTGAGAACAATGTTGTCCAAGTACAGACTGACAATAATACGCACAAAATCAAAGATAAAATCAATTTTAGAAGAAAAATGGTTAGGAAACATTATTTACTTGTATATAAAGTGCAAGTGCTGCCAAAAATTACAAGGAAGAGGCACTCCGATACAACCTGTATATCACATAAAGGAGGGCCTCATTCCTATTGTGGCACAATTGTTCAGGTAGTGGGACTCCTACACTCATAAAGTGAAAGGGCTGCCAAAAATTACAAGGAACCAGCACTCCAATACACCCTTTATTACACATAAAGGAGGAAATCATACACACCCTTAAAAAAATGATGATTGATGGCCTGCTGGTGACCCTCAAAAACATTAGGAGTAAGGGCCTGCTGGTGATCCCCTGAAACATTAGGTGCGAGGGCTTGCTGCTGATCTGACCATGGAAAAGTTATGGGCGAGGGCCTGCTGCTGAGCTGACCATGGAAAAAAGTATGGGCGAGGGCCTGCTGCTGAGCTGACCATCTAAAACATTAGGGGCGAGGGCCTGCTGCTGAGCTGACCAACTAAAACATTAGGGGCGAGGGCCTGCTGCTGAGCTAATCCTCTAAAACATTAGGGGCGAGGGTCTGCTGCTGAGCTGACTCTCTAAAACATTAGGGGCGACTGCCTGATTCTGATCTGACTATGGAAAAAATTATGGGTGAGGGCCTGCTGCTGAGCTGACCATCTAATACATTAGAGGTGAGGGTCTGCTGCTGAGCTGACTCCCTAAAACATTAGGGGCGAGTGCCTGCTGCTGATCTGACCATGGAAAAAATTATGGGCGAGGGCCGGCTGCTGAGCTGACCCTCTAAAACATTAGGAGCGAGGGCAGCATAATAAGCATGTTGATATGATGGAGGAGGAGGAGGACGACGAGAAGAGGAAGCTTGAACTATATACCCTTTTTTGTGGTGGAAGGGGTGCATGGGAATACAGTGTATTCAATACACCATAAAAGCCACATTTAAAGTGCCTTTATGTTCAGCCGCTTTCCCCTGGAGGAGTAGAGAAGTCAGGGGAAGATAGGTCTTGTTCATTTTGATAAGAGTCAACCTGTCAGCATTTTCAGTTGACAGGCGGATGCGCTTATCAGTTATTATGCCCCCAGCAGCACTAAATATCTGCTCTGACAAAACGCTGGCGGCAGGGCAGGCCAGCTCTCCAAGGAGTAGAGCACCAGTTCGTGCCACGTGTCCAGCTTGGACACCCAAAAGTTGTAAGGCACAAAGGGATCATTGAGGATGCAGACACGGTCTGCTACGTACTCCTTCAGCATCTTCCAAAATGTTTTCCTTCTTGTGACAGTAGGCCGCGCATCAGGGTGAGTGTGCTGGCAGGGTGTCATGAAACTGTCCCAGGCCTTGGAGAGTGTTTCCCTGCCTCTGTTGGAACTGCTGTGTGTTCCCCTCCTTGGTTGCCCTGCTATAGGTACTACCCTCTGTAGCGGAGGCAACTGTCTCCTCCTCCTCCTCATTATCATCATCCAATTCGCAATGTGCCACAAGATACCATACAGAACCTGCATGCCTCCATGCCGAACCATATCTCATCTTGTTTCCAGGCTAGAGGTCATATCTCATCTTGTACCCAGGCTAGACGCTGTATCTCATCTAGTATCCAGGCTAGAGGCCATATCTCATCTTGTATCCAAGCTAGAGGCCATATCTCATCTTGTACCCAGGATAGAGGCTGTATCTCATCTTGTATCCATGCTAGAGTCTGTATCTCATTGTGTATCTAGGCTACAGGTGGCCCAACAGGGTACTAGAGCCTCCGTTCAATTGTACAGCTCTTTTTCTAAAAACCTTAACCTTTCACTTTAACATTGTAATCACTTACATACATTATTATTACATTCATTGTATAAAGTTTCACTTGACTCTACCAAAAACTCCTTCTTGGTGCATTATGCTTTGTCAACGAATAAATTTATCTCAAATGCTGTAACAGAAAAAAAAAAATTAAAATGCCCAAATTGCCATTTTTGTATCACCTCTTTCCTTAAAATAAATTGAATAATAAGTATCTAAAATGTGTATTTACCCCATAACGATACCAATAAAAACAACAGCTCACCTTACATATATAAAAGTTAACATAGCTTTGGGGATGGAAGTATAAAAAAAGTTATGGGTGTCAGACTATGGTGGTGCAAATAAACGATCTTTGATTATTTCAAAGGTTCCTGTGTTTTAAAAGTAGTGTTAGGCGCGAATATTCGAATAGCGAAGTTTTATCGTGAATATTGCGGATTCGAGAATTCGCGAATATTTAGACTATACTCATATATAATCGTATTTATGAATATTCGAGATTTTTTTTTTCATCTGAACCCGTGATCCTTCCCTGCTTCTTGCTTGTGGGCCAATGAGAAGGCTGCAATGTCTTTGTCTGAGCTTAGCAACATCCCTAGCAACCAATAGGAAAGTTGCCTTTCCCTTACTATATAGGAAACTCCCCAGCAGCCATTTTCTGCTGTTTATTACAGTTCTGAGAGAGACAGCAGTGTCATTGCTGTGCTCTGTGCTTTCCTGTGTCACATTACATTAGATAGTTAGTTAGTTAGTTAGTTAGTTAGTTAGCTTATATATAATACAGATAGTTAGTGGGAGATAGTCAGTGTAGGTTAGATCCTGATATAGTGTAGCTGATAGGTTCCAGTGCAGGGTGTTAGGTAGTGTAATAGGTTCTGCTGTCCATACATACATACATACATACATAGTGCTGTGATGTCACAAGTTCACAACAATACTTAGTGCACCAATCAGTAATATGTAGTCAGACCTGATAAAGTGTGAAGTTGCACGTATTGCAGAAAAATTTGCGCATAATTAATTGCCGATTTGCACAATCGCGAATATATCAGAGCACTCTATCTGCATATAAAGCTATTGTAATGTTCTGCCGTGCCAACCATTTTCTCCAGTCTCAGGAAACTTCTAGAAGCTTGAAAAATGTAGCAAAAGTGACCCATGCCTGTATTGCATGCGTATTACACAAATATTACATTGACGGTTTTCGCAATTAAGAAAAGAATGGCAAATTTGCGAATTTATGGTGAATATTCGCCCAAATATTCGCAAAATATCGCAAATTCGAATATTGCCCCTGACGCTCATCACTATTTAAAAGTAGTAAAACATAAACAAAAGTATATAAATTTGATATTGCCAAAATCGTACTGAACCACAGAATAAGCAGTCACACCAGTGTTAGCAGACAGTGTGCACTGTAAAAATAAAACCCAAAAAATATTACCAGAATTGAGAGCAGCTACAAATAGCATATCTCTGCTCTGGAGAACAAATCTTTGCATCAGGCCTCTTGCACACGACTGTGGTTTGGTTCCGCATCTGAGCCGCATTTTTGTGGCTCGGGTGCGGACCCATTAACTTCAATGGGGCCACAAAAGATGCGGACAGCACTCCATGTGCTGTCCATATCCGTTGCTCTGTTCCGTGGCCCCGCAAAAATGATGGTTCATCTTCTATTCTTGTCTGTTTTGCGGACAAGAATAGGAATTTCTATAATGGGATGTCTGTTCCCTTCCGCAAATTGCGGAAGGCACACGGCAGCATCCGTGTTTTGCAGATCCGCAATTTGCGGACCGCAAAACACGGCACGTTCGTGCGCAAGAGGCCTTAGATAAACATCCCACTGATGTAAAACTAGGAGGAAAACAAGGCGCTTGCTGCTGGGTTCATACCCAGATTGCAGCTGATCAGAAGCAAATACTGAGGCCCCAGTGAATTCTCATGGTTAAATTACAGCAGGCCATACAGTGATTTGTCAAATATAATAACTGATTTTGTTCTCTTCCTGTTGTCACCCTTTATACACAACAGTTGTTAGACACTGACCACAAGCCAGATCTGTGAAAAATTTGGTATGACGTCAGTAATCGTTTCGGCAGGCTGTTCCGTCTGGCCCCATTCACTATAATAATTATTACGGTAGTTACAGATCCATTAATGGCAGTGTGGGACAGGCCTAAAAAGTGTCACCCTTGTTAAGACACAGCCACGCGGGAGGTGCCGGACCTGCCCATTATAATGTACATGAACTGTAGTGGTGCTTCTGCACAACAAATCCAGTGCTTTATAGAAAAAGCAGAACAGGGTAGTATGTCGGCCACTCTCGGATATCAGTGCAAATGTCTGGGAGAAGGATCTTCCATAGATGGATCAGAGCATTTATCTTAGAGACGTTTGGGTAAAAGCCCAAATGGTGTGCACTTATCCCCTTGCTGGGGATAAGCACTAGAAATGCCTGCTAAAGCTTGCTGCTGTACCATGTCAACTGTGCATATGAGACACTCCTGTACTAAAGTGGCATCAGAGGTGCCATGAGCTGTACAGTCCCTAATGGGGAGGATTGGAGGGGAGGGTTGGGAGAAGGACATTTTGCCATCGAGTCCAGGGAGGTAGAGTGCGATGGTTCCAATGGGTAGAAAACTAAAGCTAGTCAAAGAGATGGGGGCACATTTATTAAGACCGGTGTATTTAGATGCCGGTCTTAATAAAGCCCCATAGCTGGCGGAGGTTCCGCGAAAATTATGAAGAGGCGCCGGCTTCCAATCTGTCTTACATTTAGATCTTTTTCTATGCCTAAAACAGGAGTAGAAAATGGTAGACCTGTCGTGAGCAGGAAAAAGTCGCACTTAACCATTGCGCCAACATCTTTGTCTGACATGCCAAATTTATAGTTGTGTTCAAAATTATTCAACCCCCAATGCTGTAAAGGGTTTTAGGGAATTTAGTGTACATTTGTAATTGTGTTCAGAATAAAATCTTACAAGGACTTTTTAAAGAACCAAATGCAACTAAAATGACATCAGTTGTTTTTGTAATACAGTATTAAATGTTTTTTTTGTGATTTCTTTATTGACACAATTATTCAACCCCTTAAAGACGACCACTCTTAAGAACAGAGGTTCATTCAAGTGTTTTCGATCAGGTATTGAAAACCCCTGTGGATGTCAAGGAGCAGCAATCAAGCATAATAAGCCCCAATTAGGCAGATGTAAAATGACTGTGATACTCAGCTCCTTCTAGACATTTACTGGTGTGTTTACAGACATGGTGAAGTCAAGAGAATGGTCCAGGAAGACAAGAGAAGAGGTGATTTCTCTTCACAGGAAGGGCAATGGTTATAAGAAGATTGCAAAGATGTTAAACATACCAAGAGACACCATAGGAAGCATCATTCGCAAATTCAAGGCAAAGGGCACTGTTGAAACGCTACCTGGTCGTGGCAGAAAGAAGATGCTGACTTCGACTGCTGTGCGCTACCTAAAGAGCAAAGTGGAGAAAAGTCCCCGTGTTACTGCTGAGGAACTGAAAAAAGATTTGTCAGATGCAGGTACTGAAGTTTCAGCTCAGACAATAAGGCGCACACTGCGTAATGAAGGCCTCCATGCCAGAACTCCCAGGCGCACCCCCTTGCTGTCTCCAAAGAATAAGAAGAGTCGACTGCAGTATGCCAAAAGTCATGTGGACAAACCACAAAAGTTTTGGGATAGTGTTCTGTGGACTGATGAAACAAAATTAGAACTGTTTGGGCCCTTGGATCAACGCTATATTTGGAGGAGGAAGAACAAGGCCTATGAAGAAAAGAACACCTTGCCTACTGTGAAGCATGGCGGGGGGTCAATCATGCTTTGGGGCTGTTTTGCTTCTACAGGGAAGCTTCAGCATGTGCAAGGTACCATGAATTCTCTTCAGTCCCAGGAGATATTGGATGAAAATGTGATGCAGTCCGTCACAAACCTGAGGCTTGGGAGACGTTGGACCTTTCAACAGGACAATGATCCCAAGCATATCTCCAAGTCCACTAGAGCATGGTTGCAGATTAAAGGCTGGAACATTTTGAAGTGGCCATCGCAGTCACCAGACTTAAATCCGATTGAGAACCTCTGGTGGGACTTAAAGAAAGCAGTTGCAGCGCGCAAGCCTAAGAATGTGACTGAACTGGAGGCTTTTGCCCATGAAGAATGGGCGAAGATACCCGTAGATCACTGCAAGACACTTGTGTCAAGCTATGCTTCACGTTTAAAAGCTGTTATAACTGGAAAAGGATGTTGTACCAAGTACTAAGATTGAATGTCACTTGGGGGTTGAATAAAACTGATAATGATGTGAGCACAGAAAAGACATTTGTGGTTATTTCATTATAAATGTTATGTTATATTTGTCTGACTTACAAGTGCCTCTTTGATTTAATTGTAAACAAGATGACTGAAATGATCAAAATCAATGTCAAACTGGCCAAAACACTCAATTTCAATGGGGGTTGAATAATTTTGAACACAACTGTAGGTGTATTTCGCTATAATAAATGACCCCCATGGTGTCTTTCCATGACAACTAAAAAGCATGTGATTAATCTTAATGAGTGAAATTGTCAAGAAGATTGTGCTATAAGACATTAAAACTTTGTTATAATTCAAATGATGCAACCATCTGGTAAAGAAAAGTGTGTAAGTAGTATTCTAAGTTACAGAAAAGTTGTTTTGCTCCAAAATAATATCTCTGTCTCCCTCTTACTTATTCCTATACCATTCAATACAACCCCTAAGATTGTGCCCCACCACCTGCATCCCATGACAGGAATCCCCCTCTTAAACATCAATGGTAAAAGTCATCAATTAAGAAAACTGAAAAATAACATCTCTAGTATAAGGCCAACGTGAAGGGGTTGTCCGGGATCAGAGTAGAACCCAGACATATCCTCTTTTCACCCAGGCAGCCCCTCTGAGATGACGTGAAATGCTTCGATGCTCTCCCTTGCCCTGCGCTAAATCACGCAGGGCAAGGGGTTTTTCATTAGACTTGGTGACACACCGGGTCTCTACTAGGTGGATGCTTCCGCCTAGCAGTGAGCCAGTGACGTCACTAGAACTGATGGGTGGCCTTTAGGGCTGCCCTAGCCTGTAAAAACAGGCTAGGACAGCGCTAAAGCCCGTCCATTAGTTCCGGTGACATCACAGGCAACACTGCTAGGCAGAAGCCTCCACCTAGCAATGAAAAATAAAAAAATAAAAAAAGGCACTTGCTCTACGCCAGGGATGCCCAACCTGCGGCCCTCCAGCTGTTGTAAAACTATAACTCCCACAATGCCCTGCTGTATACTGATAGCTGTAGGCTGTCCAGGCATGCTGGGAGTTGTAGTTTTACAACATCAGGTTGGGCATCTCTGCTCTACCCAATACAGCTTATCTCAGAGCTGTGGAAAAAAGGGGATGGCTTTAAGGCATTGAGATCTACTCAGAACCTGTCAGATATATACCAGTAGATTCTACTGGTTGCCAACATATAAAGTGTCTTTGTAGTCTTATACAGTGTTACGATGTGCAAGGAATTAGTTTGGCATCCCATGTACCTAATTGCCAGGTGGGCGAGCACATAGTTTGCATCATCCATATGGGAAGGGTGGGTTCCATAACTCCAATAGCCATAGAAGTAAGGGAAAGAGACCCTAGGAAAAAACAGTAGAATAGTTAATAGTAACACAGTTAATACGGTTGAAAAAATATATAAATCCATCAAGTTCAATCAATATGTAAGCACAGGGTTTCCATTCTCTGATATACATACCCCAGTGTACCACCAGATTTTGTAATACAGTTGTCAGCTATCAGGGGCGGATTGGCCATAGACCCTACAGGGAAATTTCCCAGTGGGCCGATGCCTAGGAGGGCCGCCCAAGTCTTCCTCACGGCTGCCGGCCAGGTTCATAATGATCTGATTCTCTCTTACACACATGGCCAGCAGCCACTGGTGCCCTCCTGAATTCAACTGTATCTATGTCCTCAGGACAGCCATACAGTTGAATACTGTGGCACAGGTGGCAGTATTTTGTGCTGCACTGTGGTATTTGGTTCAGCTGGGGCGGTATTTTGTTCTGCACTATGGTATTGGTGTCCCTGCCTACTTCTGTTGTCCCTGTCTAAATATGTTGCCCCGCTTTCTGTCAATTTGGACACCTGAAACATGGGGCCACTTTTACCTTTATTTCCAGGGCCATTTTTAGTCCCCAGTCCGCCCCTGTCAGCTATTTATCTTTGCTATACACTGAATATGGAATGGCCGGTAATGTAACTTACCTGCAGCCACTAAAATGTAAGGGTCCTTGAGAAGTGATAAGTACGATGTCGGTGGAATGCTCTATGGAAGAACAACAAAATTGCTTAGCACCGAGTCTAGTAGTTTTGCTCATTTCACATATTTTTTTATAATAATATTTCTGTATACTCACCCCCGGAACAAACTTGTCAAATCGCAGCATACAGAGCTGTAGAACTGTGGATAACAAAGAGAAGTGTGATGAACTCTTAAAGGGGTTGTCCAGGATGTTTTTCTGTATGGATGGTGTCAAAAGTGACCCCAAATGACTGACTTTAGCAGTGACCCCATGCAGCAGGTCACATTTGGATCATAGGCTAGCAATAGTCTGCAATGGCGCACATGACAACGGCCACGCATGAACTTTATATGCGAGGACCAGAAGTCCAAATGCTATGGACACTGAATGCAGAGGTTTTGGAGCAGGTAAGTGTGTTGTAGCTCTGTTCACAGGTCCTGCTGGGCAGAAAAAAATCTGGAAAACCCCTTTAAAGCTTTTCAGGATTTAGAATAGTTCATCAATATGATTCAGCAGAGGGAACAGTTTTTGGCACCTCCACCAATTGGTTGGTTTCACTAGTTTCAGTGTCAGAACCAGGGATCAGAAGTAACAACACTGATACTGTACTGGTAGTTGGAGCCCAGGCAAGGGATAGGTCATCAGTTGGTAAGTCCAGAAAAACGATTGGGCCTATTAAAATGAACAAAAGTAACATTCGTTCCCAATAATAGTGTTGAGCGCGAATATTCGAATAGCGAATTTTAATCGCGAATATCAAAACTTCAAGATTTCGCGCATATTTAGAATATAGTGCTATATATTCGTAATTTCAAATATTCGTCATTTTTTTCCATCTGAACACATGACTCCTCCCTGATTCTTGCTTGTGGGCCAATGAGAAGGCAGCAATGTCAAGTTCACAACAATACTTAGTGCACCAATCAGTCAGACCTGCTAAAATGTGAAGTTGCACGTAGTGCGAAAAAAATATTCTAATTTGCGCAATCGCAAATATTTAGGAGCGTTCTATCTGCATGTAAAGCTATTGTAATGTTCTGCCATGCCAACCATTTTCTCCAGTCTCAGGATAAACTCAGGAAACTTCTAGCAGCTTAAAAAATGTAGCCAAAGTGACCCACGCCTGTATTTTGCGTTAAGAATTTGCATTATGCGATTTTTACATTGCCGATTTTTCGCAATCAAGAGAATAGTTGCAAATACGAATATTCGCGAATATATGACGAATATTCTACCATGTATTCGCAAAATATCGCAAATTCGAATATTGCCCCTGCTGCGCATCACTACCCAATAATAGATGCATGTAAATGTACAGCCGCTTGTTTGTCATTATATCTTTTATGTAGCACTTGAAATCATCGTATGGGAGAGAATGTTCATTCTTAATCATTTATACGCAGCAATGATCGCTGCTGTATGGGACAGAATGATCGTAGTTATTAGAGATGAGCGAATCAAAGTTGACAAATCCGAATTTCCTTGCGATTTGTGGTAATGGATTGCATTTTTTCCTAAAATGGCTGCTACAAGTGTGAGGACATAGAGCTAGGAACTCTGGGAAGGCGGGATCATCCATAATGCCATGCATGCAACCAATCAGCAGTCAGCCAGCCTTGTGATGTCACAGGCCTATAAATAGCCTCAGCCATCTTGGATTCTGCCATTTCCAGTGTACTTAGTGCAGGGAGAGATGTCAGCAGGTGCTAGGGACAGTGATAGGAAAGACTTCACTATGCAAAAAACTTTTTTACAAGTGCAGAAAAAGATTTTTCAAGTTGTAGAGAAAGGATAGGGAGGAATCATTCCACAGCATTTATGTAGAACAGGGATTAGTAGGGGAGGTTACAGCCTCGGTAATAGGAACAATCCTATTACACCTTGCTGCACTGACTGGAGATCCAAATTGCCATTATACAGCTCTGTAATTCCAGCAAACCTGTCTTATTAGGGTGCAAGTGCTGTTTGATACAGCCATTAACAGGGTTAATTACAAGGAAATATTTATACGTCTTATTTGCCCTTGTGTGGTGCAGTTATATGTTCTAATGCCTTTTGTGGTGTGTATTAGTGGCAAAAGAAAAAATATATTTGCTGTTCAGCGGTGCAGTTATATGTTCTAAAGCCCTTTTTTGCGTGTATTAGTGGCACAAAAAAGTATTTGGCATTGTGTGGTGATGTGAGATAATTACAGCTCTTTTTGGTGGCTTATTAGCCATTGTGTGCTGTAGTAAGAAATTTACAGACTTTTTTGGGGTGCTTTAATTTTCTTTTTATTTATTTATTTGATCTAACAGTATGTCAGACAGAGAAGTGCCAGGCCCTATGGAGGGCCTATTTGGAAATTGCCTTAGCCACCCAGGCTGAGGCAAAAATGGGACGCAACATGGAACGCTCATTTCAAAGATGGACTTAGCAAAGGACTCCAGGCGGGGTCCTGAAAAGACGCTCCATCGGCCATGGGGATGGTGATATGTTTTGCAAGATGTGCGACAGAAGGGTCCAGCTTGGGTGGGAACGACAATTTTGCGACCAAGTACACTGGGAAGGGATACAAGAGATCGAGGTGCTTAGAAGCAGTAAAGCGACAATCCGGGTGGTCCCATGCCTTGTCGACAACAACCAAAAAATCATCATGCAAGGGTAAGGCCTTAGGTGCTTGTCTGGAGCAAAGGAAAGACACCCCCTGGCGGCTGGAAGAGAGGGAGTCGTCCTGGACCTGGAAGGTGTCACGGATGGCCGTGACTAAGCTGTCCATCATAGAAGCAGTCTTAGAAGATTGTTCTTGGTCTAGATCTGAGTCTGAGTTAAGTACTTCGGATATATACTGGAGAGTGAATCTGGATCGCACATCCTCAACACTATGCTTTTGATGTAATGACTGTATCAGCATAATTACATGGCGTATCCGCACAATTTGTAATACATTGTATGCTGTGCATAAGAGGCATTAGTTTACAGTTTGATCAAAGAGCATAAGCCCACTTTCCAACGACAAGGAAGCCTCTGCAAGTGGGAAACTACTCTAACCTATAAATGGCGCAGACGTGCGCGGCAACCACCGGCGCCCCAGCACCGCACCAGCAGCAGACAGCGGGACCCAGGAGCCACACAGCAACCCCACTGTGCAGCAAAGCCTCCTTGGCTCTGGGACCCACCGCCCCGCCAGCACAGCGCTGAGGCAGCAATGGCAGACACGCAGTACTGCACCATGTGAACGAGTGCAAAGAGCTCACCCAGTCACGACCCTCAGGAAATGCATCTGAGAGATAGTGGGAGTTTTTAAACTCCCACTTGCAGAGGCATCCTTGTCGTGGAAAGTGGGCTTATGCTCTTTGATCAAACTGTAAACTAATGCCTCTTATGCTTAGTATGCAATGTATTACAAATTTGGCGGATATGCCACGTAATTTTGCTGTGACAGTCGTTATATCAAAAGCATACTGTTGAGATGTGCGATCCAGATTCACTCTCTAGTATATATTGAGTTAAGTACTTCCCCTTCGGACAGTACCTCACCTGGGACGGAAGAGATGTCCGAGCTGGACCTTGGGGGGAGGGGGGGGGGAGACACAGAGGAGTCAGAAGAGGAACAATGTCCTGATCTTGGCCACTTGTATGATTGCCAGTGCAACGGCCGCACCTGGGGTATCCCTTGCCCCTTAGAAGGTTTCTACTAAATATGTCCCTCTTATAGAGCAAGTAATCATGATGCCAGTTGCAGTTAAGCAACGAGGACTTGTAGTCCCCTTTGTAGATGGTAATGTTGGTACCCAGGGGTAGGATTGCCAATGTGTCATGGTGTTCCTACCTGGATACGGTTGGATCCCAGACATGGTGTGGTCCGAAGCAGTGCAAAGGGGGTAGGTAACTTGGACTTTGTAGTAACGTTGAACACAGCTTTACTTAGCATAAAAGGTAATCCAAACAGTTTTCAAACTTTATCTTGGTCATCAGCAGGTATCGGCATAATCTGTGCAGGCAAACACTTCTCTGCAACAATGTCAGCTCTGCTATGATGTAGCTCTCTCTCAGCTCTACTATGCTTGGCTGGGCAAATAGGAAACTCTTCCTCTTCTGCTGGAATTTGGGTTAGCTGTCTGTTGTCTGTCACTTACTTTAATCCTAGGAACCCCCTTCAAGGGGGTAGTTTAGACTGGCTTACTGACTAACTAAACTCCTCCCTCTCTAAAGAGGACTGGAAGGAACTAGAAGATCAGGCACATTACACGTGAACCGTACAGTTACATAGGAATAAATAGGCACAGTACACAGATGGGATCAAATACATTTGATGATATAAATTAGCTCGTAGAAAGTGGTAGCGTCGTGCAAAAGGAGTGGTAATGGCACTCTGGGTCATTACACCAGCCCCTGGGTTGGTAGCCCGAGGAAGGTTCGGGTTGCGCAGGTGGGGTTGACCCCCGTGGAAAGTTCTGGCTGGAAGAAGGGGTCCTGCCTGTAAGATGGAGGAGGACATTGGAGAACCGAGGCATAGTATGCCCCTGTGATCGAGGGCTACAGTAGCAGTGGTTGCCGGCCTGGAGGCACTTACGGTTGGCTGGGGGGAAAAAAAGGTGGCTCGCAGATTGCCTGAGCCGCACAGGAGAGAGGCCGCGAGTTGGAAGGCATGCCGGAGGAAAACCTTGGTTCTGATGGCACCCGGGAGATAGGAGAGGCCGAGAATGGAAGTAGGCCGCAAAAGCGGGGACCTAAATTAGAGAGGGGAAGCCGGCCCAAATGGCACTTCCAGGCGGATTGGGCACAAGGAGCGTCGGAAACTGAACAGGCTCCCCCATTAGGACCCTGTATTAGCCGAACAGAGAGGAGAATGGGGATGAACTCCAGAAAGGCCTGGACGAAGGGGAACCCTGGTAGGAAGCAGAGAAAGCAGGGAGAGTGGGAAGGGGGAGTTGAATACTTCTTCACCCTCCCTAGGTGGTCCAGCAAGGTCACCTCCTGAGCTGCTGGCACGAAAGTGGCAGGGAGCTGGAGTGGAGGGAGGAAGAACTGTGTTACTGGCTCAGTCCTGGTCCAGTGCTCTTGCACCACCAGGGAAGCTGGAGATATTCACCTCCATTGCTTCACATGCCGCTGATAGTTTAGCTCCTTAGTTGGGTGGTATGTGTGTGTAGTGTATATATGGTGTATTTATGTATGTGTACCATGTATATAGTGTATTTATGTGTATGTGTGTGGCATATACATTGTGTATTTATATGTAAACATGTGTCGTGATGCCACTCCTCCACCGCTGAATGAACCGCTTGTTAAAAATTTAAAAAAAATAAAGGAAAAAATAAAAATGACAAAAATTGATCCTGCAATGCAGGGAGGTCTGCCTCCTACGACACTAAGCTAAAAACTGATCAGTTCTCTCCAGGCTCAGGGATTGGGGGGTATAGCTGGCAGGAGGAGCTAACACTTTTTCTAGCTTAGTATTGCCTCCTAGTGGCAGCAGCTATACCCACGGTCCTGTGTCCCCCAATGATACGAGCGAGAAAGGGCATTTTACTGGATTCATTTTGCATTCGCCTTGTGAACAAATTTTTGGGAAGTTTGTAACAAACCTGGTTCGTTGCCAACTGATTCGCTCCTCTCTAAATAAAGCCTATTTATGATTAGTGATGTCGCGAACATAAAATTTTCAGTTCGTGAACAGCGAACGCGAACTTCCGCAAATGTTCGCGAACGGGCGAACCGGGCGAACCGCCATAGACTTCAATTGGCAGGCGAATTTTAAAACCCACAGGGACTCTTTCTGGCCACAATAGTGATGAGAAAGTTGTTTCAAGGGGTCTAACACCTGGACTGTGGCATGCCGGAGGGGGATCTATGGCAAAACTCCCATGGAAAATTACGTAGTGGACGCAGAGTCGGGTTTTAATCCATAAAGGGCATAAATCAACTAACATTCCTAAATTGTTTAGAATAACGTGCTTTAAAACATCCAGTGTGTGTATACGATCAGGTATGATGTTGTATCGATCAGGTAGTGTAAGGGTTACGCCCGCTTCACTGACATTGACAGACCAAACTCCCCTTTTAATGCACCGCAAACAGTTCATTTGCACAACCGCAAACTCCCCATTTGCACAAGGTTGGATACCAAGCTAGCCACGTCCCGGTGATGTCATTGAAGGTTTCTTCCTCCACCCAGCCACGTACAACACCAAGGGTCCCCAAAAGATGAATTGAATTGATTTTTCGAACGGTGAGATGGTTAAAAAACGCTGGCTCCCTCCACTCTGTTTTAAACCACGGTGACTGCGTCTGCGCCGTGCAATTTACTGTCACACCCGATATGAGTGGTATTTTCTGTTGTACTATTCTCATCAGTTTAATCCTCTAACGTCCCCAATCTGGGGGCCATTTATTGAATAGATTTTTCGAACGGGGAGATGGTTAAAAACGCTGGCTCCCTCCACTCTGTTTTAAACCACGGTCACTGCGTCTGCGCCGTGCAATTTACTGTCACACCCGATATGAGTTGTATTTTCGGTAGTACTATTCTCATCAGTTTAATCCCTCTAACGTCCCCAATCTGGGGGCCATTTATTGAATAGATTTTTCGAACGGGAGATGGTTAAAAACGCTGGCTCCCTCCACTCTGTTTTAAACCACGGTCACTGCGTCTGCGCCGTGCAATTTACTGTCACACCCGATATGAGTGGTATTTTCTGTAGTACTATTCTCATCAGTTTAATCCTCTAACGTCCCCAATCTGGGGGCCATTTATTGAATAGATTTTTCGAACGGGAGATGGTTAAAAAACGCTGGCTCCCTCCACTCTGTTTTAAACCACGGTCACTGCGTCTGCGCCGTGCAATTTACTGTCACACCCGATATGAGTGGTATTTTCTGTAGTACTATTCTCATCAGTTTAATCCCTCTAACGTCCCCAATCTGGGGGCCATTTATTGAATAGATTTTTCGAACGGGGAGATGGTTAAAAACGCTGGCTCCCTCCACTCTGTTTTAAACCACGGTCACTGCGTCTGCGCCGTGCAATTTACTGTCACACCCGATATGAGTGGTATTTTCTGTAGTACTATTCTCATCAGTTTAATCCTCTAACGTCCCCAATCTGGGGCCATTTATTGAATAGATTTTTCAAACGGGAGATGGTTAAAAAACGCTGGCTCCCTCCACTCTGTTTTAAACCACGGTCACTGCGTCTGCGCCGTGCAATTTACTGTCACACCCGATATGAGTGGTATTTTCTGTAGTACTATTCTCATCAGTTTAATCCTCTAACGTCCCCGACTCCCCAATCTGGGGGCCATTTATTAAATAGATTTTTGAACGGGAGATGGTTAAAAACACTGGCTCCCTCCACTGATATGAGTGGTATTTTCTGTAGTATTATTCTCATCAGTTTAATCCCTGTTACGTCCCATATAAGGGATTGCCTTTTGTGAAAAAAAATTTAGGCCGGTTACCTTCGACTGCCTTCACAGTGACAGACCAAACTCTCGTACACTAAACTGAATTGATTTCAGGAACCGGGAGATGGAAAAAGCAGCTTGGTCGGTCCTCTTACTCCCAAATTGGGGCACTGCGCGTGCACAGAGCAATGTGCTGTGACACCCTATATGAGTGGTGTCTTAACTAGTACTATTGCTATCAGTTTAATCCCTGTTACGGACCCTATCCGGTCGAATTGATTAACCATTGTCGAATCCCCCATTGACATCCCCCTTATAAGCTGTGTAAAGCATATTTTTTAGTTTGGTTTTGAACTGCTGCATCCTTTCCGACTTTCGGTAATTTGGTAACATTTCTGCCACTTTCTGCTTATACCGGGGTCTAGTAGCGTGGCCACCCAGTACAGATCGTTCTCCTTTATCCTTTTTATACGTGGGTCCCTCAACAGACATGACAGCATGAAAGACCCCATTTGAACAAGGTTGGATGCAGAGCTACTCATTTCCCGTTCCTCGTCCTCACTGATGTCATTGACGGTCTGTTCTTCCCCCAGCCACGTACAACACCATGGGTCCCAGATAGGTGACAACAACGAGCACCCTGGGGTGCCTGCTGTGGTTGGTCTTCCTCCTCCTCAAAGCCACCACATTCCTCCTCTGACTCCTCTTCCTCATACTCCTCTTCCAGCGTTGCTGCAGGTCCGGCAAGCGATGATGACAAGGCTGTTTCTGGTGGTGATGGTGACCACAACTCTTCCTCTTCCTCTTCACGCTCATCTACAGCCTGATCCAGAACTCTTCGCAGGGCACGCTCCAGGAAGAAAACAAATGGGATGAGGTCGCTGATGGTGCCTTCGGTGCGACTGACTAGGTTTGTCACCTCCTCAAAAGGACGCATAAGCCTACAGGCATTGCGCATGAGTGTCCAGTAACGTGGCAAAAGATTCCCAGCTCCGCAGAGGCTGTCCTAGCACCCCGGTCATACAAATACTCGTTGACGGCTTTTTCTTGTTGGAGCAGGCGGTCGAACATTAGGAGTGTTGAATTCCAACGTGTCGGGCTGTCGCATATCAAGCGCCTCACTGGCATGTTGTTTCGCCGCTGAATATCGGAAAAGTGCGCCATGGCCGTGTAGGAACGCCTGAAATGGCCACACACCTTCCTGGCCTGCTTGAGGACGTCCTGTAAGCCTGGGTACTTAGACACAAAACGTTGTACGATGAGATTCAACACATGTGCCATGCACGGCACATGTGACAACTTGCCCAAATTTAATGCCGACAACAGATTGCTTCCATTGTCACACACCACTTTGCCGATCTCCAGTTGGTGCGGGGTCAGCCACTGATCCACCTGTGCGTTCAGGGCGGACAGGAGTGCTGGTCCTGTGTGGCTCTCTGCTTTCAGGCAAGTCAACCCCAAGATAGCGTGACACTGTCGTATCCGGGATGTGGAATAGCCCCTGGGGAGCTGGGGGAATCAGTTGATGTGCAGCCAGACGCCGCAGCAGAAGAGGACTCAGCCGAGGAGGATATTGAGAGATGGAGTAGGAGTAGAGGAGGTGGCAGTAGGTCTGCCTGCAAGTCGTGGTGGTGTCACCAACTCCGCTGCGGAGCCACGCATTCCATGCTTGTCAGCCGTCAGCAGGTTGACCCAATGCGCAGTATACGTGATATACCTGCCCTGACCGTGCTTTGCAGACCAGGTATCAGTGGTCAGATGGACCCTTGCCCCAACACTGTATGCCAGAGATGCCATGACTTCCTTTTCAATGACATGGTAGAGGTTTGGGATTGCCTTTTTGAAAAAAATTTCATCCGGGTACCTTCCACTGTGGTGTCCCAATAGCGACAAATTTTTTGAAGGCCTCAGACTCTACCAGCTGGTATGGTAAAAGCTGGCGGGCTAAGAGTTCCGTCAAGCCAGCTGTCAGTCGCCGGGCAAGGGGTGACTTTGTGACATTGGCTTCTTATGCTCAAACATGTCCTTGACAGACACCTGACTGTGGGCAGATGAGCAGGAACTGCTGAAGGTGAGAGATGGAGTGGCGGGTGGTTGAGAGGGGGCAGGGAGGACAGCAGTGGTTGACGTGGCTGAAGATGCTGGACCAGGAGGAGCATGGTGGCTTTGAGTTTGTGTGCTGCTTGTACTCATGTGTTGATCCCATAGGCGTTTGTGATGTGAGATCATGTGCCTTCGCAAAGCAGTTGTACCAAGGTGGGTGTTGGACTTCCCACGACTCAGTTTCTTTTGGCACAGGTTGCAAATGGCATTGCTTTTATCAGAGGCAGACACACAAAAAAAATGCCACACTGCTGAGCTTTGCAGTGACGGCATTCTGGTGGTGGCAGCAGCATGCGTTGACTGGCGTGCTGTCTGGCTGACCCCAGGTGCCGATACATGCTGTCTGACTGTGCCACTAACTCCTTGCGACGACCTCCCCTGCTTCCAACTCGTCTCCTCATTCTCTCTGTCTCCCCTTCAGAACTTTCCCCCTCTTCTTCTCTTCGAGCAGGCACCCACGTGGCATCTGTGGACACATCGTCATCATCAACCGCTTCACTTGTATCTGTCACCTCAGCAAAGGAAGCAGCAGCGGGTACAACATCATCATCATCATCATCACACTGTACGTCCATGTGTGTAATCCTGCCTGACTGAGACATATCCCCGTAATCTACATCATCTGGCAATAATGGTTGCGCATCACTAATTGCATCCAACTGATGTGTAAATAACTCCTCTGACGGATCAAGTGAAGCGGCTGTGGTGGCTGTGGTGGTAGTGGTGGTGGTGGCGACGGGCGGGTGCGTGGTAACTTGAGAGCAGGTGACCGAGCTGAGCTGGAGGAGGATGGTGCGTCAAGGTTCTTAGCGGAAGCTGTTGAAGATTGGGTGTCCTGTCTAAGCCAGTCAACTACGTCCTCTGAATTTTTCGGGTTCAGGGTACGTGGCCTCTGAAAACTGGGCATTATTCCAGGGACAGTGGAAATCACAGCACCACGACCACGACGGCCCCTGCGGGTGGCCTGCCTCTGCCTGTCATTTTTTTAGATAAGTGGTACTACGCGTGCTAGGTACTGTGCCACCCGGTATGAGTGGTTGGCACTGGCAGTGGGCACACTACAGTCTGTGGAAGTGGGCCTGACACACACTGGCAGCAGGCAAGCAACTGAATTTAGACTACTGTCTAAAAATTAAATGCCTTATTTATCGGCAAGCTACTGTGCCACCCGGTATCAGTGGTTGGCACTGGCAGTGGGCACACTACAGTCAGTGGAAGAGGGCCTGACACACACTGGCAGCAGGCAAGCAACTGAATTTAGACTACTGTCTAAAAATTAAATGCCTAATTTATCGGCAAGCTACTGTGCCACCCGGTATCAGTGGTTGGCACTGGCAGTGGGCACACTACAGTCAGTGGAAGCGGGCCTGACACACACTGGCAGCAGGCAAGCAACTGAATTTAGACTACTGTCTAAAAATTAAATGCCTTATTTAATCGGCAAGCTACTGTGCCACCCGGTATCAGTGGTTGGCACTGGCAGTGGGCACACTACAGTCTGTGGAGGTGGGCCTGACACACACTGGCAGCAGGCAAGCAACTGAATTTAGACTACTGTCTAAAAATTAAATGCCTTATTTATCGGCAAGCTACTGTGCCACCCGGTATCAGTGGTTGGCACTGGCAGTGGGCACACTACAGTCAGTGGAAGAGGGCCTGACACACACTGGCAGCAGGCAAGCAACTGAATTTAGACTACTGTCTAAAAATTAAATGCCTAATTTATCGGCAAGCTACTGTGCCACCCGGTATCAGTGGTTGGCACTGGCAGTGGGCACACTACAGTCAGTGGAAGAGGGCCTGACACACACTGGCAGCAGGCAAGCAACTGAATTTAGACTACTGTCTAAAAATTAAATGCCTTATTTATCGGCAAGCTACTGTGCCACCCGGTATCAGTGGTTGGCACTGGCAGTGGGCACACTACAGTCAGTGGAAGTGGGCCTGACACACACTGGCAGGCAACTAACCTTAGATCAAAGTGTAAAAATTAAGTGCCTTTTTTTAAGCAAAGTCCTGTGCCACACGGGATGACAGGGGTGGGCACTGGCAGTGGGCACACTACAGTCAGTTGAAGTCGGCCTGACACACACTAGCAGCAGGCAAGCAGCTGAAATTACACTAAAGTGTAAAAATTAAATGCCTTTTTATGCAAAGTCCTGTGCCAGCCGGTATGAGTGGTGGACACTGGCAGTGGGCACACTACAGTCAGTGGAAGTCAGCCTGACACACACTGGCAGGCAACTAACCTTAGATTAAAGTGTAAAAATTAAGTGCCTTTTTTAAGCAAAGTCCTATGCCACACGGGATGACAGGGGTGGGCACTGGCAGTGGGCACACTACAGTCAGTTGAAGTCGGCCTGACACACACTAGCAGCAGGCAAGCAGCTGAAATTACACTAAAGTGTAAAAATTAAATGCCTTTTTATGCAAAGTCCTGTGCCAGCCGGTATGAGTGGTGGACACTGGCAGTGGGCACACTACAGTCAGTGGAAGTCAGCCTGACACACACTGGCAGGCAACTAACCTTAGATTAAAGTTTAAAAATTAAATGCCTTTTTTAATCAAAGTCCTGTGCCACACGGGATGACAGGGGTGGGCACTGGCAGTGGGCACACTACAGTCAGTGGAAGTCGGCCTGACACACACTAGCAGCAGGCAAGCAGCTGAAATTACACTAAAGTGTAAAAATTAAATGCCTTTTTATGCAAAGTCCCGTGCCAGCCGGTATGAGTGGTGGACACTGGCAGTGGGCACACTACAGTCAGTGGAAGTCGGCCTGACACACACTAGCAGCAGGCAAGCAGCTGAAATTACACTAAAGTGTAAAAATTAAGTGCCTTTTTTATGCAAAGTCCTGTGCCAGCCGGTATGAGTGGTGGGCACTGGCAGTGGGCACACTACAGTCAGTGGAAGTCAGCCTGACACACACTGGCAGGCAACTAACCTTAGATTAAAGTGTAAAAATTAAGTGCCTTTTTTTAAGCAAAGTCCTGTGCCACACGGGATGACAGGGGTGGGCACTGGCAGTGGGCACACTACAGTCAGTTGAAGTCGGCCTGACACACACTAGCAGCAGGCAAGCAGCTGAAATTACACTAAAGTGTAAAAATTAAATGCCTTTTATGCAAAGTCCTGTGCCAGCCGGTATGAGTGGTGGACACTGGCAGTGGGCACACTACAGTCACTGGAAGTCAGCCTGACACACACTGGCAGGCAACTAACCTTAGATTAAAGTGTAAAAATTAAGTGCCTTTATTTTTAAGCAAAGTCCTGTGCCACACGGGATGACAGGGGTGGGCACTGGCAGTGGGCACACTACAGTCAGTTGAAGTCGGCCTGACACACACTAGCAGCAGGCAAGCAGCTGAAATTACACTAAAGTGTAAAAATTAAATGCCTTTTTTATGCAAAGTCCTGTGCCAGCCGGTATGAGTGGTGGACACTGGCAGTGGGCACACTACAGTCAGTGGAAGTCAGCCTGACACACACTGGCAGGCAACTAACCTTAGATTAAAGTGTAAAAATTAAATGCCTTTTTTGATGCAAAGTCCTGTACCACATGGGATGACAGGGGTGGGCACTGGCAGTGGGCACACTACAGTCTGTGGGCCTGCAGCTCCTCACACACAGGCAGGCCAGGCAACTGCAATATGTATATAAAGGAAAAAAAAGCAGACTAATGTTGCAGCCCTAAAAGGGCTTTTGGGGTGCTGTCAGGACGCTGTCCTTACAGCAGAGATCAGATGAGTCTTTCAGGACTGGAGTGGACACTGAATACACTAGCCTAGCTATCGATTTCCCAATTAAATCAGCAGCTGCTACACTCTCCTTCCTCTCACTAAGACTGCAGCTTCAGAATGAATCTAAAATGGATGCTGTTCAGGAGTAGGGAGGGTCTGGGAGGGAGGGTATGCTGCTGATTGGCTGGAATGTGTCTGCTGACTGTGAGGTACAGGGTCAAAGTTTGCTCAATGATGATGTATAGGGGCGGACCGAACATCGCATATGTTCGCCCGGCAGAGGCGAACGCGAACAAGCTATGTTCGCCGGGAACTGTTCGCCGGCGGATAGTTCGGGCCATCTCTATTTATGATGTCATGGAAGCTTACTTGTCTGAAACTCACTCGTGATATCACAGTAGCTTGTCTGATGCAAACACATTTATGACAGCACAGCATATTAAGTGACTGAAACCAGCCTGTGATGTCAAAGAAAACTACTGTACTAAAAACTCATCCACAGTTTAGATGATTGAAATCCACTTATGATGTCACAGCAGCTCCTGAGCTCCCCTCCCCTGCTCTGCGTTTTTTCCGAATGCCTGTGTCACTGCCTCCACCGTCAATGCCGTGGCTACAGATACCACTATTACCACCACCCTTCTTCGGGGCTGCAAGGAGGAGGAGCAGGAGGAAAGCTGTTCCCCCTGGCTCCACGGCACGTTATCTCCATGTTACCTCCAAAGTTACCTCCAAGTCATCCTGCTGTGACTGAGAGGAGGACTGAGCCATCCAATCCACAATCTCATCCTGTTTCTCCTCAGCGATAATGTTACACCTTTTCGAAGCCAGGGACAACTGCAACCTAATACTGCTACTACTACTTATGGCCGGATAGCTGGTGCTTCTACTACCCACATTCTGGCTCTGGGTCATTCTCTGTCATAACTCTGACATTTTTGGGCTTCACAGAAAATGTTGTGCGCTACCCTGTGTACTGGTGTAGTTATCATGTATATGCTTGTTTTAATAAATTCAACAACCCAAAAAAATAAATTGGAACCATGTGGAGACAAAAATAAATGGAAACGGATTGAAGCCTAAATTCATTATGACCCATAGATGATTTTGTGTTCTTCCTTGTGCACTGTTGTAGTAGCAACTGAATTTAGCACTACTGTCTAAAAATTAAATGCCTTATTTATCGGCAAGCTACTGTGCCACCCGGTATCAGTGGTTGGCACTGGCAGTGGGCACACTACAGTCAGTGGAAGTGGGCCTGACACACACTGGCAGGCAACTAACCTTAGATCAAAGTGTAAAATTAAGTGCCTTTTTTTAAGCAAAGTCCTGTGCCACACGGGATGACAGGGGTGGGCACTGGCAGTGGGCACACTACAGTCAGTTGAAGTCGGCCTGACACACACTAGCAGCAGGCAAGCAGCTGAAATTACACTAAAGTGTAAAAATTAAATGCCTTTTTTATGCAAAGTCCTGTGCCAGCCGGTATGAGTGGTGGACACTGGCAGTGGGCACACTACAGTCAGTGGAAGTCAGCCTGACACACACTGGCAGGCAACTAACCTTAGATTAAAGTGTAAAAATTAAGTGCCTTTTTTAAGCAAAGTCCTATGCCACACGGGATGACAGGGGTGAGGCACTGGCAGTGGGCACACTACAGTCAGTTGAAGTCGGCCTGACACACACTAGCAGCAGGCAAGCAGCTGAAATTACACTAAAGTGTAAAAATTAAATGCCTTTTTATGCAAAGTCCTGTGCCAGCCGGTATGAGTGGTGGACACTGGCAGTGGGCACACTACAGTCAGTGGAAGTCAGCCTGACACACACTGGCAGGCAACTAACCTTAGATTAAAGTGTAAAAATTAAGTGCCTTTTTTTAATCAAAGTCCTGTGCCACACGGGATGACAGGGGTGGGCACTGGCAGTGGGCACACTACAGTCAGCTGAAGTCGGCCTGACACACACTAGCAGCAGGCAAGCAGCTGAAATTACACTAAAGTGTAAAAATTAAATGCCTTTTTATGCAAAGTCCCGTGCCAGCCGGTATGAGTGGTGGACACTGGCAGTGGGCACACTACAGTCAGTGGAAGTCGGCCTGACACACACTAGCAGCAGGCAAGCAGCTGAAATTACACTAAAGTGTAAAAATTAAATGCCTTTTTATGCAAAGTCCTGTGCCAGCCGGTATGAGTGGTGGGCACTGGCAGTGGGCACACTACAGTCAGTGGAAGTCAGCCTGACACACACTGGCAGGCAACTAACCTTAGATTAAAGTGTAAAAATTAAGTGCCTTTTTTTAAGCAAAGTCCTGTGCCACACGGGATGACAGGGGTGGGCACTGGCAGTGGGCACACTACAGTCAGTTGAAGTCGGCCTGACACACACTAGCAGCAGGCAAGCAGCTGAAATTACACTAAAGTGTAAAAATTAAATGCCTTTTTATGCAAAGTCCTGTGCCAGCCGGTATGAGTGGTGGACACTGGCAGTGGGCACACTACAGTCACTGGAAGTCAGCCTGACACACACTGGCAGGCAACTAACCTTAGATTAAAGTGTAAAAATTAAGTGCCTTTATTTTTAAGCAAAGTCCTGTGCCACACGGGATGACAGGGGTGGGCACTGGCAGTGGGCACACTACAGTCAGTTGAAGTCGGCCTGACACACACTAGCAGCAGGCAAGCAGCTGAAATTACACTAAAGTGTAAAAATTAAATGCCTTTTTTTATGCAAAGTCCTGTGCCAGCCGGTATGAGTGGTGGACACTGGCAGTGGGCACACTACAGTCAGTGGAAGTCAGCCTGACACACACTGGCAGGCAACTAACCTTAGATTAAAGTGTAAAAATTAAATGCCTTTTTTGATGCAAAGTCCTGTACCACATGGGATGACAGGGGTGGGCACTGGCAGTGGGCACACTACAGTCTGTGGGCCTGCAGCTCCTCACACACAGGCAGGCCAGGCAACTGCAATATGTATATAAAGGAAAAAAAGCAGACTAATGTTGCAGCCCTAAAAGGGCTTTTTGGGGTGCTGTCAGGACGCTGTCCTTACAGCAGAGATCAGATGAGTCTTTCAGGACTGGAGTGGACACTGAATACACTAGCCTAGCTATCGATTTCCCAATTAAATCAGCAGCTGCTACACTCTCCTTCCTCTCACTAAGACTGCAGCTTCAGAATGAATCTAAAATGGATGCTGTTCAGGAGTAGGGAGGGTCTGGGAGGGAGGGTATGCTGCTGATTGGCTGGAATGTGTCTGCTGACTGTGAGGTACAGGGTCAAAGTTTGCTCAATGATGATGTATAGGGGCGGACCGAACATCGCATATGTTCGCCCGGCAGAGGCGAACGCGAACAAGCTATGTTCGCGGGAACTGTTCGCCGGCGGATAGTTCGGGCCATCTCTATTTATGATGTCATGGAAGCTTACTTGTCTGAAACTCACTCGTGATATCACAGTAGCTTGTCTGATGCAAACACATTTATGACAGCACAGCATATTAAGTGACTGAAACCAGCCTGTGATGTCAAAGAAAACTACTGTACTAAAAACTCATCCACAGTTTAGATGATTGAAATCCACTTATGATGTCACAGCAGCTCCTGAGCTCCCCTCCCTGCTCTGCGTTTTTCCGAATGCCTGTGTCACTGCCTCCACCGTCAATGCCGTGGCTACAGATACCACTATTACCACCACCCTTCTTCGGGGCTGCAAGGAGGAGGAGCAGGAGGAAAGCTGTTCCCCCTGGCTCCACGGCACGTTATCTCCATGTTACCTCCAAAGTTACCTCCAAGTCATCCTGCTGTGACTGAGAGGAGGACTGAGCCATCCAATCCACAATCTCATCCTGTTTCTCCTCAGCGATAATGTTACACCTTTTCGAAGCCAGGGACAACTGCAACCTAATACTGCTACTACTACTTATGGCCGGATAGCTGGTGCTTCTACTACCCACATTCTGGCTCTGGGTCATTCTCTGTCATAACTCTGACATTTTTGGGCTTCACAGAAAATGTTGTGCGCTACCCTGTGTACTGGTGTAGTTATCATGTATATGCTTGTTTTAATAAATTCAACAACCCAAAAAAATAAATTGGAACCATGTGGAGACAAAAATAAATGGAAACGGATTGAAGCCTAAATTCATTATGACCCATAGATGATTTTGTGTTCTTCCTTGTGCACTGTTGTAGTAATCGCATACTGTATATGCTGGTTTTATTGAATTGAACAACCCCGCAAAAAAATTTGCAACCATATGGATTATAAATAAACAGAAATGGATGATTCAAGCCTGATGCGTAATATAATGTTATCGCCAGTGTCGGACTGGGGCGCCTAGGGCCCCATATTACCTGCTCACGCAGCAGCAAGATGCTTCCAGATGATTGAATATGGGGGTCCCTTGCGCACCGTTGAGAAAGTAGGTCCTGGGGAAAAGAGGATACTGGCTAGCTTTCCTCTATATCTAGAAGTCATCTCAGCTCTGATTGTGTCTATAATAAACTGGGGAGTTTTTTTAATAATCTGTTAATAAGTTTTTTATATGAACATAGGCTGGTTGAGGTGCTGTACATTGAATATATGTATGTAGTGCAGTAAGTGTACTGAGTTATGTGCCACGTGTGCAGGGGGTGGGAGACTAGGAATACACCTTGCTCAAGCACCCACCAGTTGATTCACCTGTACCCCTGTGGGCCAGTCTGAGCCTGATGATCGCTCACAGATAGTTTGGTGCACTACCTGTGTATTGGTGTACTGATCACCTATATGCTGTTTTAATTAAATTAAACAACCAAAAAAATAAATTGGAACCATGAGAAGAAACGGAAATGGATGACTGAGGCGTGATGCTTCATGTCAAGTAAACGCTCAGAGATATTTGGTGTACTACCCAGTGTTTTGGTGTAGTGATCACCTATATGCTGATTTAATTAAATTGAATAAGCCACACAATAAAAATTCCAACTGCATGAATAAACTTAAACGGACGATAAGGGGTCAAGCCTGACACATAATATCACGTTATCACTCACTGATCATTTCATCCGCTACCTTGTGTTCTGATGTAGTGATTACCTATATTCCATAACACCCCCCCCCCCCAAAAAAAATTGTAAAAATTTAAAAAATTTGGGAAATGTGTAGATTGTGGAAATAGAGAAATAAACAGATATGTTAAGTTCTCAGTCACTGATTTATACGTTTTTTTTTAAACTTAAACCAAAAAATTACATTAAATATCTGAGATTCCCTGACACAGAGTTTGCACTAGTATTCTATATGCTATGCTATGCTAGACTGACTGTAGAACATGTGTTGCACAGTTTTGTACTTATTCTACCCCGCCCCTACTCAAAAAAAATAGGATTTCTGTTATACTGGGATAAAAAGGAAAGCAAGTCCTTGCGGATAGCTGCTTTTGAGGTTTGCAGCAGCTGCATTTGTGTTAGGAGGCAAAGGCAGTGTCGGCTCCACAATTTGCACTCCATGGCTGACAGCTTTCCCTGCCTGTCCCTATTCTACACACAAGTCTTCTTCTTTCTAATTCTAGCCTTTCCATTCACTGTCCTTGGCAGTAGAATACAACAAACTTGATTTTTTTATTATTGTCCCTGAACCCCTAAGATTGCTTTTCTAGCAGACACTGTAAGACCCAACCACCCTCATTCACAGCCCAGCACAGAATGATGTTCTGCTCATTCTACTAGGGCTGCAGCACTGATTTGGCTCATCCAGGCTTTCTTTTTACTGGATTCATTCGAAACAAACCTGAATAGATTCAGATTCTTCTGTCATCCAAAAAATTGCAAAGATCGGACCGAACCTGGTTAATTATGAACTGGTAATGTATAGATCGGCACTCAATATCTGGTCACAAATAGAAAGAAGTATATAAAGGGTATATAAAAAATATAGATTTATTTAAATATAAAAATAAAGATATAAAATTATAAAAAGGGTACCCTTATTGGTACAAAGGGTGTCCTTATTGGTACAAAACGTGTACAGAGGATAGAATGTAGGATAAAATAGCAGATCAAGGAAATATAAATCATACAAAGAAATATAAATAAATCATACAAAAAAATCATACAAAAAAGGCCCGCTGGAGGATAACAATGGGATGGTATTAGTTAGTCCTGTTTCTTGATGTAGAGAATGTCTCTAATGACCAATAAATGCACATCAATATGGGTAGGGAATGTAGGGAGTGTAGACCCCAATATACTTCAAGTAATGTTCCAATGCGGTATAATTACTTTTAATGTCCGAGCGTACTGCACAGTTATAATTGTAATGGGCTTGCGTTCCTCAATTGTGGCGTCCCACAGGAGGAAAACGCGGCCTAGGTTTACCTTTCTCTAGTTGGTAGAGTGATGCTTCGGTGCAGTGGCTGCTTTAGCGTCCGCGTGTGTAGCGTGCGGCGTCTCTGCTGGGCGGGGATGCTGGAATCCACGTGATGTTAGGGGCGCGGCTACTAAGAAGGCTCGGCGTCCCACGTGGTGTCAAGGTACCGGCTGGTCCGTATGCCAATCCGAAATTTGATGGCTAGGATAGTAGCACAGCAAGTGTTTCAAAGGAAGCGCTTCCCCACGGTATTGGTAGTTGACGGGCAAATGTGATCCTCTTGCGGGCCTTTTTTGTATGATTTTATTTTTTTTGTATGATTTAGTTATATTTACTTGATCTGCTATTTTATCCTACATTCCATCCTCTGTACACACCTTTTGTACCAATAAGGGTACCCTTTTTATAATTTTATATCTTTATTTTTACATTTAAATAAATCTATATTTTTTTATATACCCTTTATATACTTCTTTCTATTTGTGACCAGATCTATACATTACCATTTATCCTCTATCTTTCCGCTACTGACTGGGTGAGTCAGAATAGATCATTGAGCACCACACATGATTTAGTATCATGTGAGCACCTATATATACATCCTTTTAAATTTGAACTGGTTTGCATCAAGATTGAAATTTCTAGTGTTGTATGGACACTATGTTATATACCCGTTACTAATACCCTACTAACAAATGAGCTCATTCGGAGAGAAGCATCTATACTTTTACACAATGCTCACATGCTCAAGGCGTTTCATCAGGAGCATATTGGAGCAACAGTAGTGTTTGGACCCTGGCCGCCACCCGCACTGTGCAGTCGGCTACACCCATGACCGCAATGCTATAGTCCAATCTGGAACACAGCAACACAGCGCTGAGTATGGATTCTAATATATGATAAAATGTGGAGCACTGCCCAGTGCCCGCCACTGATGTGCGGACAGTCAGACAAAATAGCATTTTACCTCCATCTAGCAGAGCGAGAGCGGCCAGCACTAAGAATGGAGAAGATTTTCCAGCAAATTGATACATAAACGAACCGAAGGGGGCGCCAGCTGCAAAGAGAGGGAAATTTGAAGATATCTAAAAGCTATTAACCAACTGATAAATCTTTATGATCATAGTACTTACCAAGCACACCCAGTGCCAAGCCTCCTAGAGCGATGCCCATGGCCTTTCCTCTTTCATAGTCATCAGGGTATACTTGTGCCATCATTCCCAAACCTGTAGATACATGTATTAAAATCATTACAGGCAGACAATATGCATTACAATCAGAGAAAATGGGCTCCGCTTGCTACTCCTCATTATCATTGGCCAGTCCTGGGGGTCACAGTTAGCCGCTGAAATTTGACAATAAAATGGTCAGACTGTTTAGCTTGTAGGACTCGAACTTTCAAAACAACCAACATTCATCCATAAGAAGAAGCCACTGCTATATCCAAACATAGTCTGAACAGTATGTATAGTACTGCATGCTTTGGGGGAAGGGAAGTGGAAGCAACGCTCTACCCTACGTCTGTGGGGGACTGAAGGTTCTCCATTGAGGAGGACGTCAAGGAAGTGGATAAGCGTATGTACCAACACAAACCTGGAGGTGTCAATAGGACCTGGCCTCATTGCTGTGGTGCGGCAGGGCCCTAGTGGGCCATCAAAGACAAGTACTCTCCCTGGCCATAACAGCTGCTCCACATGTCAATGGTGGAATCAGGGGCGGATTGGGAACTTAAAGTGGCCCTGGAAAAAAAAACTAAAAGTGGCCCCATGTTGTAAATTGATAGAAGACAGGCCAACAGAAGTAGGCAGGGACAACAGAAGTAGACAGGGCCTGCAATACCATTGTGCAGCACAAAGTACCCCTGCAGCAGAATCTAATACTACAGTACAGCACAAAATACTGCCGTCCTCGCCACAGTAGGGTTCCTTCCCAGTTGAGTTCAGGAGGGCAACTGCGGTCGTTGAGCATCAGATCATTATGTACCTGATCTGCGGCCATCAGGAGAGCTTGGGTGGCTGGATTGTAAATCTGAAACATGTCAATTTATACCTAGGATTTTAAAAGTGGATTTCACCCTTTCCAATAAGATATATTGAAGTATGTGTCTAATTGCAAGCTGGAAACGCGGCAGACTTTCTGCTGCAGAAATTCTACAGCTAATCAGTTACGGGTGAACCTACCTTCTATAAATGTTATGAGGACTAGAAAGACAATTTTAAACTACTAGTGAACAGAGATGCTCCTAGCCTTTCTGCTGCCTGAGTCGAAACTTGAAACAGCGCCCCCACCATGCCAAATCCTCAATTTAACCCCTTCCTTCCATTCCTAGTGTTAAAGACATACCTGAAAAACATTACATAGAGTGCTACAAAACATACAGGGTAATACAACACCACATACCTATTACATCCAGTGATGTCTCCATAACATGTGCCAGTACAAAAAATGGCCCCCTATGATATTTGCCAGTAAAATAATTCCCCCTTACAATGTGTGCAAGTACGACAATGCTCCCTTATAGTGTGTGCCAGTACAAAAAAAGACCCCCTTTTAATGTCCACAGTAGAACGAATGTCCCCATAGTGGGACCCTTAGAATGTGTGCCAGTATAAAAAGACCCCCTTATAATGTGTGCCAGTACAGCAATGCCCCCTTACAATGTATGCCAGTACGATAATGCTTCCTTATAGTGTGTGCCAGTACAAAAAAGACCCCCTTTTAATGTCCACACACAGTTGAATGAATGTCCCCCTAGTGGCTCCCTTATAATGTGTGCCAGTACAAAAATGAGCCCCCAATGTCAGTTTCCCCCAGTTACAAAATAATGACACCCCCTCCATTGTGGTCAAATAGCATGCTGCCAAATAAAAATAATACACTCAAACAACCTCTATTTTTCTGTCAGCTATGTGGAGCATGATGATGATGACACTGGCTTCTGATAGGCTACAGGCATTAGAACTAAAGCCTATTAGAGGGAATGGTGGGGCAGGGAGAGATCACCCCCATGTCCCGCTGCAGCATTCAATTGTATTGCTGTCCTGAGAACAGGAATACAGTTGAATATGCAAAGATGAGCGCTTCCACAATAGAAGCACTCATGGCCCTTCTGCTGCCTCCCACTTGTCCCTACCTGGCGCCGTCTGAGGCAATCGCCTAACCTCACCTCATTGGCGGTGCACCCCTGCTAGTAAAGACCTGGAACTTGAAGACCATTTTCATCAATTTTTTGTGGCCAAAAAGAAATTTAAACAGTTTTTAGAAAAAAAAATTAATGTGTCCAAACAATGGATAAATGGAAATAAAACAACTTTACTAGCGTTCTTATTTAAAAATGTTGTGAGTATGCTGCAAGGACGGTCAGTGGCGAAATGACAAAGTAAAGAAGTAAAAGAAGAATTCCTGTTCTTACTCTCTGACTGCACTTAAGTAGCAATGACTAGAAGCGGGGTAGTATCTATATGTGACACCATCACGCCTACCTGTATTTGTAGAGGAGAGTCCACAATGTTGATGTGTAGTGGTGAATACTTGTTGTCCCGATTAGTGTTAAGCGAAGTGGGCTTAGGATGCCACACCTGAAGTTACTTCGTTCAAAACTTTGTTATAATACTGTACGGAGATTTTATTCAGCTTCGGTTACGACTGGTACCTTGGAACCGAAGCAGAGTTCAGTTCCAAGTTTTAAAGTTGTTTTCCTCTTTAAAAATCAAGTACTGAAGTTATTCAACAAAGTCACGTGCAACTTTTTGAATAACTAACTTCAGCTGATCGGAGCCCATGCATTCTAATACTGTACGAAGACGGATCTCCGTGCAGTATTATTCCTAATTTGTTAATGAAGCGACTTCGGATTAATCATCCAAAGCTCGCTCTGCTCAACACCAGAACTGATCCTCCAGTCTGGTGGAAGCAGTTAGTCTGCGTACTTGAAAAACATGCCCCAGCACGTTTCCTATTCAAACAAGCTTGCATTCCAAATCGGAGTGCCAGTGATGTCACGCTAGCTAACTGTTGTGGATCACCTTTCTTCCTAAGGGATAGGGTCCTCTTGCCTGTGCTTATCCTTAAGAAGGAACCCTAGTTAGGTGCAATCAGAGAATAAGTGCAGGAATTCTTCCTTTACAATGGATAAATGGGTTTTGTGAGCCTGTGATGCCGATGTATGTGTTGGAGAACCATCTTAGGAAAGTATAGTTCATCGGTATTTTACTCCCTAAATACTCCATACTGTAAAAGAAAACCTTGAGAAGCACATTATAAAAGATACACGTTAGAATATAGGTTATTAATTGCCAATAAGGACACAACGTTCACCTGCAATAGAGGATAATGAGGATCCGGCTCCCTGCACTGATCTAGCCAAGAACATCAGCCAATATGAGTCAGCGAAGGCAAAAACTGTCAGAAACAGAAAAGGAAACAGTTTACAGATATTCATGAATAGTAGATGAGATGAGTGCAGTTTCAGGTCATATTCTCAACCTTAAAATTGCAACAGTAAGGCTACATGCACACGACCGTTGGTGTTTTACAGTCCGCAAACCACGGATCCGCAAAACACGGAAGCTGCTCCATGTTCCGTTCCTGCTATTTGCGGAACGGAACGCGGCCCATTATAGAAATGCCTATTCTTGTCCGCAAAACGCCTATGAAGGACAAGCAGTAAGATTATGCAAATCGGAAAGGTAGCAGGTTTCGCTAAGATCTGCATTTTTAAGCACATGGTTCAAATCTGTGGTATGTGGAAGAGGCATAAAAGCCAGATTAAAAGCAAAGTCTTTTAGCTTAATTAAAACGTAAAAATTTGATCATCACATGGGATGACTGTGCGATGCTTACTGTTCGTCGACCTGGCAGTTATCGCCACTTGTCACAAAATAAGAGGAAAATAATCTAGGGATTGACAGACTTTGGTTGGCTGGCGTGTGTATTATAAGGGTTCTGCATCAGCTGGGATGTGCATTATGAGGTTTCATAGCAGTCGAATTGTGTGTATTATGAGGCTTTGAAGCAGCTGAGGTGTGTGTATTATGATGTTCTGCAGCAGCTGAGGTGTGTTTATTATGAGGCTCTGAAGCAGCTGAGGTATGTGTATTATAAGGCTCTGCAGCAACTACAAAAGTCTTGTTATATGGCCGAAAGGTCTTTGGGCCCACAGGCCCAGATGTGACTGCTACCTCTTAACCCCTTATGGCTACCCCACTGGTCAAAGAGACTCCGGGAGAATTTTTCATGGTGGAGAAATGGTGAAGTGAATGACACCAGTCAGAAAAGCATCAATTGTGTATTACTGGATAAAATATCTTATTATTGTTGGTCTGCACCTCTTTACCCCTTAGTGAATAGTGATGAGCGGCATAGGCAATATTCGAATTCGCAATATTTGGTGAATTTTTGGCTGAATATTCGCCATAAATTCGAGAATTCGTGATCTCCAGTCATTATTTACTTGATTTGCGATAAAAATTCGCGATTAGAATATTCGTGATCAAAACTAAGGGGTAGGCAACTTTCCTATTGGTTGCTAGGGATGTTGCTAAGTGCCGATATTTGCCTGTTAAAGTCCCATCGTGGAACTATTAAATAGTTTTAAAAAAGTTTAAAAAAACATTGAAAACACGCTTTTAAATGTAAAAAATTTAAAAAATAAAAAAAATATTGCCACGTCCGTAACAAGCCACATTACACAATTATCATGTAAATTATCCCGTACGGTGAATGCCATAAACTTAACATAATTAAAAAAGCCAGAATTGCTGCTTTTTGCTTAGTCACCACCAAAAAAACATAATATTGCCCTAAAATTGTTATGTACACCAAAATGATACCAATGAAAACTATGGGTCGTGCTTCAAAAATCAAGCCCCCACACAGCTCTGTAGAAAGAAAAATAAAAAAGTTATGGGTCTTAGGATGCAGCAATGCAAAAAGATTGTCTTCTTTTTAAAAAAAAGGGTCTCATTGCACAAAAGTATTAAAACGTAAAAAATAAAAACTATGGGGCACATTTATTAAGTCCGCCATTTTAGACGCTGGTATTAATAAGGCACTGCGTTGGCATTGGATCTGCCGAAGTTATGTAGAGGCACTGGCTTCTACATAACTTCGGCGGATCCACCGCCTCTTCTAAATGTAAGACAGCTGCCAAGTTGTCTTACATTTAGACCATTTTCCACGCCTAAAACAGGTGTAGAAAATGGTAAATGAGACAGTCCTGCTGGCCCATCACCTTCCCCGCCCATGCCACGCCCGTTTTATAGGACCTGGCATGAGCGGGGAAAAGGACCTTTGCCTTGCAATCTGTGCCAGAAATTGCAAATATAGGTGTATTTCTGTTTAATAAATGACCCCCTATATGTACTTGGTTTTGTTGTAATTGTACTGACCCAGAGAAAAAAAGTTATCATGTTATATATGATGTAAAAATTCTGTGTCAGTATTGCTGTTTTTTCACATCTCGCTCCCAGAAAGAGTTAATAAAAGTTAATCAGTAGACCAAAATGGCACCATTAAAAACTACAACTTGTCCCACAAAAAACAAGCCCTCATACAGCTACATAGATGGAAAAATAAAAAATGTATACCTCTTGGAAGGTGTCGATGAAAAAATTAGGAAAAGAAAAAACACTTGGTCAGTAAGCCCCAAAACTGGCTGGCCATTAAGAGGTTAAAATGTTTCAAAATTAATTTTATTACTTAGCAAGTTAGTTTTTAATTAAAAGGGGGAGCCATTTGCCTAATCCACCTAGGACACCACAATACCTTCTCCCAGTCCGGAGTATATTTCAAATGACGTAGACAGTTGAATGCTATGGTGATGCCATGAGGTGACGGAATCACGCCTGCTGAAATGGTGGGGTGACTAGAGACTGTGAACTGAGGGATGGCCACGCATGTGTGGTTTGCTCTCCAGTTACTTTGGAGCACCATTCTTGAGAAAGTTGCGGCCCCCAGGGGTGGGATTCGCACCACTGGACATTTATGGCATATCCTATTGTGCCAGATGGGACAGCTCTTATAAGCATTTTATAATGGTTGTGGAGGTGTGTCTGTGTGTGTATGGGAGCCAAAAAGCCTTTTAGCACATGTTGCCATGTAATCCTAAGGCCAGCCCTGGAAATGTCACACCTGGCCTACTTGTCTACCTATATCCCATCGAGCACATCTGGAACATCATTGGTCAGTGGTTCCAAAGGGGGTTGCCAGCAGATCTTGATGATTTGTGTGCCTGAGTGCATTCAGTGTGGCAGAACATTCCTCAGACAACCATTAAAAGCATCCTTGATAGCAATAGCATTCCTTTTATTGAGGCAGACCACGCAGCTTCTATGGGGCGCTTGGAAAAAGGAGTCACAGTGAACCAAAAACCCTGCCCCAAAATTAGATTCAATACTGGCTCTGTTCCAGCTCCAGTCTACAGTCCCTATCATCAATAGAGAAAGCTGAAGGGCATGTGATGATGTCATCACAGGTCCTGTACGTGTAGTAAAGGAACTGCACAGAGAATGGTCTAGATCCCAGGCTAGAAAGGTGTATCTGCCAGGACCTGTGATGACATCATCAAAGGTCCTTCAACTCCCAACAGCATGGAGAAGAACTGCACAGTGAGTTCTCCTTTGAGACTAGAATGGTAAGAGGAGAGCCTCCCTTTTCTCTTAATTTGCCCCCTCCCCTGTTTTTATATAATACTGCAGAAAGTGATAACCACTACTACCTCATATACCTCACACACTGACCATATTGTATATCTGACCACACATATCTGTACACACTGCATCTATTCTACCTCCTACCTCTCAGATCAGTACACTGCTCTATATATATATATATATATATATATATATATATATATATATATATATATAATAATAGTAGGAAAAGGGAGGACTGCACTCCAAATTAATGAAAAAATAGAAAAACTTTTATTTACTCATGGTGGGAGCGACGCTGGCATGTGAGTTTCTCAAGCATAAATACAAGTGAAACATACAAGCAGTTTAAGGCATTTCAGCAATGAACAACCAATCACAAATCCAATCAACTATTGTGTCATTATCAAACAACTGTGTGAAACCAAATATAGCATACAGTGCATGTGTAGACATGATCGATCAGTGCATTTAAAATGGCAAATACGTGTAAAATTCTACAAATTTTACACGTATTTGCCATTTTAAATGCACTGATCGATCATGTCTACTACACATGCACTGTATGCTTATATTTGGTTTCACACAGTTGTTTGATAATGACACAATAATTGATTGGATTTTGTGATTGGTTGTTCATTGCTGAAATGCCTTTAAATTGCTTGTATGTTTCACTTGTATTTATGCTTGAGAAAGGCTCACACGAGCCGAAACGTCGCTCCCCACTATGGGTAAATAAAAGTTTTTCTATTTTTTCATTAATTTGGAGTGCAGTCCTCCCTTTTCCTACTATTGTAATATTGGGTTCAGCCAGGTCCCGTTGTAGGACATTGCACCCGCCTTTTTTCTTTGATGGTGCTGCCATTGATTCTTTTGTGGACTATATATATATATATATACACACAGTACATGTATAATGCAGTGGGTACACATATATAGTATATAGAGCAGTGTACTGATATGTGAGGTATGAGGTACAATAGATGCTGTGTGTACAGGTATATAGGACATACAGCAATGTACTGATATGTGAGGTATGAGGTATAATAGATGAAGTGTGTAGAGATATATAGTATATACAACAGTGTACTGATATGTGAGGCATGAGGTGTCATTTATACCTTGTACCTCACATATCAGTACACTGCTGTATATACCGTATATCTGTATACACTGTATCTATTATACCTTGTACCTCATATACTGTATCAGTACACTGCTGTATATACTATATATCTGTACACACTGTAATGTACTGATATGCGAAGTACGAGATATAATAGATTCAGTGTGTACAGATATATAGTATACACTGTAGTGTACTGATATGCGAGGTACAATATATAATAAATTCAGGATAAATTATATATCTGTACACACTGAATCTATTATATCCCGTACCTCACATATCAGTACACTGCTGTATATACTATATATCTGTACCCACTGCCTATATTATACCTCGTACCTCACATATCAGCACACTGCTGTGTATACTATATATCTGTACACACTGCATCTATTATACCTCGTACCTCACATCTCAGTACACTGCTCTATATACTATTGTCACAGACGTACCCCTTGCCTCCAGGTGTTATTGTGGTCATTTTACCATCCTTATTTATTGTTGCTTCTCCCACAATGCTGTGTGATTTATAGCTTCTGTTGGACCTGTGGTTAGTTGGTGGTTGGATCTCGGCTGAGTTCTTGGTGCTTCCATAGCCCATTTGAAATAACGATGGGGACAAGCCCACCATTCTCTGTGTATTTTAATTCTAGATATTTATATATAATACTCTTAGAGGCAAGTTGCAGTGCTGATATTTTATCAGGTATGTCTTTAGATGAAGCAGCTGAAGTTCAGCCGTTCGTTCAACCCATTAGGGGAAGTTACAGTGCTGATATTTATCAGGTATGCCTTTAGATAAAGCAGCTAACGTTCAGCTGTTCATTCAACCCATTAGGGGAGACTGTCCGTAGGCGGAAGATCCATCTGGTTTCTCTTTGTAGTAATACTCGGTCCCAGTCTCCCCCACGGGCCATTGGTTTGACTAATTCAATACCCACTGCATTGATACACCGTGGGTTGCCTTGGTGACACTCGTGCACATGTCTTGCAAATGCTGTGTCCCTTTTTATTAGCTATATCATTGAGGTGTTCACCAACTCTTTGTCACAGCTCTCTTTTGGTTTTACCAATATATTCAATCTGACACTCACAGGTGATCTTGTAGATCACTCCGCGGCTTCGGCATGTAAAGAACTGTTTAGAGGGCTTGATTGTGCCACATGCCACACAACCACTAAATCTGAAACAGCCATTTGGCTTCCGGTCTAACCATGTGCCAGAAGTTGCTGCCTCAGCATAGTGGCTGTTCACTAGCACATCCCGTAAGCTCAGTCCTTTCCTGAAGGTGATCTGGGGATAGTCATGTATTGTTTCATGGCTGTCCGGGTCCATTAATAAAATAGACCAATGTCTCTTTAAGACATCCCTCACTTGCCCAGACATTCCATCAAAAGTTCTTTTTGTTTCGGGGTGAGTAGTTCGGTGCGCGGGGTTTGTTTAGCCTTTTGATAAGCTCCCCGGAGGACCTTGTCTGGGTAGCCCCTTGTCTGGAATCTTCTCCTTAGGTCTTGTGCCTGTCTTATAAACTCAGTGTTGTCCGTTCAGTTTCGGCGTAGCCGTAGATATTGTCCACCAGGGATTCCTCTCTTTAGAGGGGTGGGGTGACTGCTGGACCAGTGTAACACTGAGTTTGTAGATGTTGGTTTCCTATATATTGTCGTATTCAACTCATCCCTTTGTCCCCTAAAGATTTTTACATCCAGGATCGTGTATACGATCAGGTATGATGTTGTATCGATCAGGTAGTGTAAGGGTTACGCCCGCTTCACAGTGACAGACCAAACTCCCCGTTCAACACACCGCAAACAACCGCAAACAGTCCATTTGAACAACCGCAAACTCCCCATTTTCACAAGGTTGGATACCAAGCTAGCCATGTCCCGTTCCTTGTCCTCACTGACGTCATTGAAGGTCTCTTCCTTCACCCAGCCACGTACAACACCAAGGGTCCCCGAAAGGTGACAACAAGCCCCCTGGGACGCATGCTGTGGTTGGTCTTCCACCTCCTCAAAGCCACCTTCCTCCTCTGACTCCTCTTCTTCAGACTCCTCTCTCTGCGTTGCCGCAGGTCCAGCAATCGACGACGACAAGGCTGCTTCTGGTGGTGATGGTGACCACAACTCTTCCTCTTCATGCTCATCTATGGCCTGATCCAGCACTCTTCGCAGGGCACGCTCCAGAAAAAATGCATATGGGATGAGGTCGATGATGTTGCCTTGGGTTTGACTGACCAGGTTTGTCACCTCTGCAAAAGGACGCATGAGCCTACAGCCATTGTGCATGAACGTTCAGTAACGCGGCCAAAAAATACCCAGCTCCGTAGAGGCTGATTACCAGTTTAATCTCTGTTTTGTCCCCTATCAGGGGCCGGTGTATGGAATAGATTTTAGGAACCGGGAGATGGAAAAAGATGGTTGGTCGGTCCTCTTCCTTCCAATTTGGGGCACTGCGTGTGTGCCATGCAAGGTACGGTGCCACCCTATATGAGTTATGGGCAGTGAGCACGTGTGAATGGGGCATAAGAGTGGGTGACTTCCATCAATAATTTATTTCGTGTTTTGTGTTGGAGGGTCTCCCTGCTCCGGTGGTTCTGGCTTTACGGTGGTTAAGCAAGCACAATCCAACCATCGATTGGCAAGCTAGACAGATTCTAGATTGGGGTGATTATTGCGTTGACAATTGTCTGAATATATCTTTTTCTGTTTTAACTCCTAAGACATCCTAAGGGAATATGATTGTCCTATCAACCTTAGACTGGCCATGAGAGAGTATATTGCTAAGAGTTTGGCTAAAGGACACATAAGACCTTCCAAGTCTCCAGTAGCAGCAGTGTTCTTTTTTGTTAAAAAAAAAAAAAAAGACTGAGGTCTGCAGCCATGTCTGGATTTCCATGAGCTCAATCGGATCTTGACCCCCTTTCTTTGATTCCTGATTTGTTTAACCAGATTGTTGGTGCCAAGGTGTTCTCCAAGTTGGATTTAAGGGGGACATATAATCTGGTTAGGATCAAGGAAGGGGATGAATGGAAAAAGGCTTTTAATACTCCTGAAGGTCACTTTGAGAACCTGGTCATGCCTTTCGGGTTGACAAATGCTCCTGTGGTTTTCCAGCATTATGTGAATAACATTTTTCATCACCTTGTGGGGAGGTTTGTAGTCTTGTATTTGGATGACATTCTAAATTATTCTTCAGACGTGGAGACACATCATGATCACGTTAGACAGGTGTTACAGATCCTAAGACAGAATAAATTGTACGCAAAATTAGAAAAGTGTGTTTCTGTAGTACACGAGGTACAGTTTTTGCGCTACCTGCTGTCATGTTCAGCTTTTCGAATGGATCCGGAGAAAGTCTGTGCTGTATTGGACTTGGATTGACCCGAAAATCTGAAGCCTCTTATGCGGTTTTTGGGGTTCAACAACTATTACCGAAAATGTATTCAGAAATATTCGACAATAGTAAAACCCTTAACTGAGAGGACTAAGAAAGGTATGGATGTCTCAATGTGGTCTGATTCGGTGTTGCGAGCCTTTTCTGCAATTAAGAACTGCTTTCGTTTTGCCCCTATATTGGTGAAGCCGGATGTATGTGCAACCTTTCATTGTGGAAGCGGTCTGAGGTAGGACATATTCTGGATTGGGGTGATTATTATAGGAGCAGTTTTATCGCAGGGCCCATCACCAGGTAAATGGCGTCCATATGCCTTTTTCTCTTTTTCTTCCGCAGAGAGAAATTATGATGTGGGTAACAGATAGTTGGCTTTTGAGGAATGGTGTCATTGGTTGTTAGGGGCGATTTATCAAGACACAGTGTTTAAAGGGCACAAAAACCTGGCTAAATGACTGAACTCGAGGCAGGCCAGATGGTATTTGTTTTTCACGAGGTTCAATTTCACTGTCACCTATTGTCCTAGGGTTAACAACGTCAAGGCAGATGCCTTGTCACGTAGTTTTCCTGGAGGTGGTGATTTTGAAAATCCAAGTCCTATACTGTCGGAAGGGGTGGTGATATCCGCTCTATACCCTGATCTTGAGGTGAAGGTGTTAGAGGCCCAGGGGGACGCACCGGATACATTCTCCTCTGGGTAATTGTTTGTGCCAATGGAATTGCATAATAAGGTGTTTGAGAAACATTACTGTACGGTTCTTACGGGACACCCAAGGAGCAGATCCACTGCCGACCTCATCTCTTGTAGATTCTGGTGGACAGGGTTGCGCAAGTGTTTGTTGACAACATTGTGAAACTTCATGGCATTCCCTCGGATCGTGGGACTCAGTTTTTGTCCAGATTCTGGAAGGCGTTCTGTACTCGGCTGGGGGTACAACTGTCTTTTTCTTCGGGCTCTTCATCCTCAGTCGAACGGACAGATGGAGCGCATTAATCAGAATCTGGAGACTTACTTAAGATGTTTTGTCGCTGAGAAACAGGAGAAGTGGTCCTCGTTTTTGTCTTTGGCAGAGTTTGCCATAAACAATCATAGACAGGAGTCCACTGGTAAGTCACCGTTTTTGGGGGCAAATGGGTTTCACCTGCAGTTTGGCACATTTTCTGGTTCAGATACTTTTGGTATCCCTGAGGAGGAACATTTTTCGTCATCATTGTCATCTATATGGCGGAAAATTCAAAATAGCTTGATGAATATGGGCAACAAGTATAAACTTGTGGCTGACAGGAAACGCAAGAATGGTCCGGAGCTAAGAGTGGGTGATTTTGTGTGGCTGTCCACAAGAAACATTAAGTTGAAGGTACCTTCTTGGAAGTTGGGTCCAAGGTTTATTGGCCCATATAGGATCACTGCCATTATTATTCCAGTAACTTTTCGTCTAGAACTTCCTCAGGCTCTGAAAATACATAATGTCTTTCATAAATCTTTGTTGAAGAGAAATGTTGAACCTGTGGAGCCGTCTTCCTTGCCACCCACTCCTGTAATGGTGGACGGTAGTTTGGAATTTCAGATCACCAAGATAATTGACTCTCGAGTTCTCTTCAGTATCTTGTTCACTGAAAGGGTTATAGACCAGAGGAGAGGATGTGGGTACTGGCATCTGATGTGAATGCCAGTCTTTTGGTGAAAGCTTTTCACAGGTCTCACCTGGATAAGGTCGGTCTTGGGTGCCCAAAGGTCACCTGTAGAAAGTGGGTACTGTCACGGACGTACCGAGACATACAGATGTCCCGGCTAAAGTGAGTGGCAGGAGATCTTTGAGACTGGCAACACATGGTTTGATCTGACAGGTTTCCTTGTGGATCAATAGGCGTCTGTGTTGTTTATGGTAATGGCCACACCTCTTGCCTCCAGGTGGTACTATTGTGATCATTTTACCGTCCTTATTTATTGTTGCTTCTCCCACAATGCTGTGCAGTTTATAGCCTCTGTTGGACCTGTGGATAGTTGGTGGTTGGACCAGTTCCTGGTGCTTCCATAGCCCCTTTGAAGTTAAGTGTTTCCTTTTCCTTTTGTATTTTGTTTTGTTTATCTGTGTGTTGCACTTCCCTATTGTTTGAATTAGGCCTGAAGGAGACTCCTATTCGCCCTTCCTTTTGGAGGAACAGGTAGTCTCGTCCCTGCCATTAGTACCAGGGTCCTATAGGGATAGATAGAACTCTAGGTATTTCTGCGTATGAACTCACCTACCTTTGGGGACTGTTCATACTAGTAGTCAGTCAGGATTTTGGTTAGGGTTTTTACTAGGAGGTGTCCACCTTCCTTCCCTAGTTCTCAGGCCTAATTCCCTGTCCTCCCCTTCCCTCCTAAGCTCAGTGTAGTGTTTCCCTCCCACACCGAAGCGTGACAATTATACATCGGTACCCACTGCATCTATTATACCTCGTACCTCACATATCAGTGCACTGCTGTATATATATTACATATCTGTAGCCCCTGCATCTATTATATCTTATACCTCACATACGGTACCAGTACACTGCTGGATATACTATATATCTGTATACACTGCATCTATTATACCTCGTACTATCTGACCGTCAGCAACATGCGACCTGTGACGTCACCAGGGATGCACCACCAATGAGGCGAGGTGAGGCAATTGCCTTAGGCAGCACCAGGTAAGGAACAAGTGGGAGGCAGTGGAAGGACCATGGTCAATTAGCGCTTCCATTCCAACCCTGCAAAATGGCTGCTGAGGTTCAGCTTGCCCTCAGACATCACACACACACACTGACCTTCTTCTTCCTTCTCTGTGTACTGTGTGTAGGGTGGAGTCAGCCCTGGGAGGCTTTTTAGAACCTCCCCCTCCCTATGCAACTTTATGAGAACTCATTCACAAGCACAGTTTACATGAAACACTATCACAGTATTAAGCAGTGTGTTTCAGGACACTGCAGAGGCAGGTGTCATCATCATCATTGCATTGCCTTAGGGCTGCATACGGCTTCCGGCACAGACAAGAAGAGGTCTATGTCCTGCACAGCATTGCTGATAGCAGAATAGAGGTAAGTATTTGAGTAAATATTTTTATTTGGCAGCATGCTGTTTGGCCACTATGGGATATTATTTTGTAACTTGGGGAAGACCTATGGGGACATTCGGGGCTCTAAAAAGGGGCAGTTTTGTACTGGCACAAATTATATAATGGGGCCACTATATAGGGGCACACATTATAGGGCAATGATGGTGAACCTTTTAGAGACTAAGTGCCTAAACTGCAACCCAAAACCCACTTATTTATCGCAAAATGGCAACACGCCAATTTTACCTGAATACTACAGTCCAGTACAGTATATCTTCTATGTACTTTATCATTTAGCTTTAACAGCCTGCCTACATTCAATGCGATGCCTGTGCTGCTCATAGTGCTCCCTGCTCTGGTGGATGGCAGGAAAAAAGTCTAAGGCATATTGGTACACCATAGCATTTTTCCAGGGTGCGGGTGCCCACAGAGAGGGCTATGAGTGCCGCCTCTGGCACCCGTTGTGCCATAGGCTCGCCACCACTGTTGTAGGGGGAGTTATTACTACTGGGGGTACTATGATGTATTTTGTTACTGCTGGGGGACTACGGAGAACATGATTACTAATATGGGCACTATGGGGACATTATTTCTTCTGGGGAAATGAGCTAGAGATGAGCGAATCGAAGTTGACAAAGTAGAATTAGATCCGAATTTCAGGAAAAATTTGATTCGTCCCAAAGTCTAATTTCCTCACACTTTGTGGTAATGAATCACATTTTTTGTAAAATGGCTGCTGCACATGTTACAAAGTGAAAGTAAGAAGCCTGGGAACGAGGGAGCCCCTATAATGCCATGCAGACAGCCCCTGGGATGTTACAGCCCTATAAAAAGCCTCCTCCTGCTCGGTCTCCGCCATTTTCCAGTGAAGTTAGTGCACATAGAGACGATACAGGCACTAGGGACAGTATTTAGAAAATACTTTATTAAAAAATAAAAATGATTGCGCTATTCATGGAAAGATTATTCATAGTGTAGGGAAACTAGGAAGGCATTATTTACCCTGTAGGGAGAGAGCAGGGACCAATAGGGGAGTGTAAAGCCTGAGTAATAGGAGCTATTCTTTTACACCTTGCTGCACTAATTGGGGTTACTAAAAGTGATCTATTACTACTAGTCAGACCACACATGGAGTACTGTGTACAGTTCTGGGCTCCTGTGAACAAGGCAGACATAGCAGAGCTGGAGAGGGTTCAGAGGAGGGCAACTAAAGTAATAACTGGAATGGGGCAACTACAGTACCCTGAAAGGTTATCAAAATTAGGGTTATTCACTTTATAAAAAAGACGACTGAGGGGAGATCTAATAACTATGTATAAATATATCAGGGGTCAGTACAGAGATCTGTCCCATCATCTATTTATCCCCAGGACTGTGACGAGGGGACATCCTCTGCGTCTGGAGGAAAGAAGGTTTGTACACAAACATAGAAAAGGATTCTTCTCTGTAAGAGCAGTGAGACTATGGAACTCTCTGCCTGAGGAGGTGGTGATGGGGAGTACAATAAAGGAATTCAAGAGGGGCCTGGATGTATTTCTGGAGTGTAATAATATTACAGGTTATAGCTACTAGAGAGGGGTCGTTGATCCAGGGAGTTATTCTGATTGCCTGATTGGAGTCGGGAAGGAATTTTTTTCCCCTTAAGTGGGGAAAATTGGCTTCTGCCTCACAGGGGTTTTTTGCCTTCCTCTGGATCAACTTGTAGGAAACAGGCCGAACTGGATGGACAAATGTCTTTTTTCGGTCTTATATACTATGTTACTATGTATTTTAGGTAGTTTTAAACAGTAATTGCAGTAATCCTAGCATCTGTTATTGGGTTTAAAGTGCAGTCTAATACAACCAGTTTTGGGGTGTATCTATTTTAAATATATAAAAGTACTTCCATTAATCCTTGCTTTTGGGGTGAATTTGCTGCCTTAAACAACCAGTTTTAGGGTGTATTTAGTAGATATAGACATACATCCATTCACCCTTGATTCTGGGGTAATATTGCGGTCTGATAAAAACAGTTTTGGGGTGTATTTGGTTTGTACTTGCGGTCTGGCATGCTGCATGGGTGAAAAAAGCACGTTCCTCGGGCTTAAGAAAAAAATTAATAAATACCATGACGGCCGAGAACAGATAACCTGAAAAGGGTAAGCCGCTGAGGCCGCCGTTCGCTGAAGCAGAACACTTCTCTACACACTTTTAGGGTGGTCAAATTCTTTTACACTTAATTCGATGTGTCAATCAGTAGTTGTGGAGTTGGTGTGAAATTGCGGCCTGACACTATTGCTTATTTACCCTTACAGGTAATTTTACAGTACAGTATGTCCGACACACAGCTGGGGGGGGAAATGGCATACTCGGCAGTGTTGGAATTTTTCATCAAGCCGCCAGAGGACGGTCCACAAGAAAAACATGCTGTGACTGGGCCACTGTGTTGACAACTCATGCGATTCCCACCCTCACCACTCTGTGGCTGGGCCATTTGCAATTCCCACCCTCACCACTCTGTGACCGGGCCACTCTGTTGACTCCTCATGGCACAGGTAGGTGAGTGATAGGGCCTCGGGCTACTTTGAGAGACCTTGGCGTGGTGCCCGAGCTTAAGACATGTCCTCCTAGTAGGATATGTCGAACTAACCTCTCAATTTTACATCAGTGTGAGGGTTTAGTATTACCGCAGAGTGCACCTGCCTTTGCTTTTGTTTAGTCTTTGATTGTTCTTCACATCCACATAATTGTTACCTTATGTAGGATGGTTATTGTGGTACTTGTAGTCCGTTGCTGGCATCTTCCATTGTATGCAATTTTTTGCTGTTTATTGCCATAAGCAACGGACTACAAGTGCAGGATATGCTCCCCTACATATATGCACAACCGCTTGTGGGTTTGAGCATATCCTGCCTGTTTAACACCACGTTTTCTAATGGGTTGTATACTCCTCATGCTGTTGCCACCTCACCACTCAGTCATGGTGGCACTACTTGTTTCAGCGTGTAACAGGTTCTGTAGAAGTCTATGTGGAATCAGCTGACGAGGGTGTAAAAGTAGTGCACTTCTTCTTGTTGCTAACGTTGACCTGTAAGGCTGAGTTCACACTTGAGTTTATTTGGTCAGTTTTGGCCCCCAAGTAAGTGAAGTGTGCATTCATTCTAAGAGTGACGCCTGTCATCTGCATGTCATACGGACTCGCAGTATTGTTTCACTACAACAGCAAACTCCCCATGCGTGTTACTGCAATGCACACTGTTCTAAACAACCATACAGGCTCTCTGCAGCCAGGAAAAAACTGTTTTGTAACGCAATTCGTCACAAATAAATTCGGATTGAATCAAATCTTTTTGGGAAATTCGGCCAACCAATCGAATCGAATATTTGAGAAATCTCTAATTCTGTCTGTCTGCCAATAGCCATGGTTTGTTTGGAAAAAATTAGTCTTTAAAAGGGTTGACCCATGAAAAATATTCTACAGTTTTCAAACTAGCATGTGGATCTGAATACTTTTGAAACCGCATGTAATTAAATATTTACAGTGTAATACAGCCACTGAGTTTTTCTATTAAGTCTTTCTGTATGGTGCCACCTGCTGCTTGTTCTTTTTCTAATTTCTCTGTCCACCTCACTGAGGTGGACGCAATTACACAGCTCCATTCTGCATTAGAAACTGTGACAGTTACAGGGAAAGAACATGCGCCTTGAGAAATGACATGTCTCCTGAGCTGCCAGTTTGAAATAAATCTAGAAGAGCAATTACAGTTATAAATGTGAGATATCTGGATCCATGTAAGGTACAGGTCTAGTTCTAGCTTTGCTAGAAAAAGGTTGTCATATCCTATATGATGTCTGATTTTCATTTCTCATATTCATTATGGGATAACTCCTTTAAGAGGAACTGTCCATTTGACCAATTGCAAGAAGTGTTGGGCATACACCTAAAAGCATTTCATTTTATACAATGCATTGTGCTAGAGAACTATTGCTGTGGTGCAGAAGCCATCTGATTATGCAGTTACCAGGGTGTCCCCTTGCATGGTACTAAGAAGTTGATGGAGAGTGGTAAACCCTCAGGAGTGCAGAGATAGTGCTGAGCCTGCTAACTGCGTCTTATTGCTAGAGAGGTACCAGGGAGAATACATTCATAAGGGATCATTTATGCCCAAATATGCACCACTTTTTGCTGTATATTTAGTGCAAATTTTGTCAAAGGTGATTTGCTGCCATTAATGTCCCAGATCGGCAAACCCCTTTAAAAGGTTTCCCACTATAACGGAATCCAGCAGCAAGTGTTCAATTTGCCTGCAGCACTCCTAAAGGTGAAATTATGTATTACACAAGTCCTGTTTATATCATTGTGCTAAAATGATTAATCATAGTTCTATTTTTAGGAGGGTTGTGAAAATGGAATAGAAGTATACATAACTCACGTAAAGTAGACGAGAACAGGATGATAAATCCAAAGAACATTGGTATATCATATCCAACCCTAGGAAAATAAGAAGCTATTTAGAACATGAACTAGAAATGGAAATGGCAAAGCAGATGTACTATAGTAGAGCTTTATAAATCTTGTACTACCATGTACCTGTTGGTAATGAGTCCTACTGTGGTGCTGGTTAAAAGTTGTACTATTGCTTTGGATGCCAACAGAAGGCCAACTTGGATATTCTCATGTTGCAGGACACTCATGTCCATGTTGCAGCTGGAATTTTGGGGGGGTCCTTGGGTCTTATTATCAATCCCTTGATGATTTGATTGGTCACTTAAGATGGTAGCATTGTCATACAAAGAGTAAATGGATGCTTTGGAAGCAGAAGATGAAGCCATCAGGTCCAGAGATGTGTTTCCATTCTTATGTTCTTTCCCATAGAGGAAGCTTGGAATGATGGGAACTAGACAGAAACAAGTCATGTATTAGAAATAAATATGTGAATTAACAAAGTGGTCAATGCAAAGGTGAACATCATAAAATCATTATGTAGAATGATCTGGCCTATGAGTCCCCCAACACTAGGACTTCTTATTAATCAGGGGCAAATGAAAGTATACCTGTTCTCCACACAGTCACAGTAGGTGCCAGTGGTGGCATAACTAGAAGCTCCGGCCACCCAATGTTCAAGACACCCCCTGTAGTTCAATATGATGTATGGACAGTAAAAAATCTAAAGGGGTTATATGGGAAATAATATTGATGACCTATCCACTGGATATCACATCAGCAGGGGTCCAAGTTTTAAAGTGATTTTCCACTTTAAAAATCAAATACCAAAGTCATTCAACTACTGGAAGTCTCGCAGGACTTCGTGAGTAACTAACTTCGTCTCATAGGAGGCCATACATTTTAATGCTGTACAGAGACAGATTTCTGTACATCATTAATTCAGTTTTGAGTGAAGCAATTTCTGATCTAGCATCCGAAGCTCACTTTGCTCATCACTATTTGTAATAAGTGTAAATAATGACAGACACTCTCAAGCAGATGACACCATTCTTCAAGGACCAACTTGATTGCCAACAATTCTCTGTCACCAATGGAGCAATTACATTCTGCTGAGGAGAAGGCTTTGAGAAGAAGCCACAGGAATGCATCTTGCCAGATATACTCTTCTGATTAAGAACAGCTTCAGCTTCCACAAAGGATGTAGTCACTTCCTAAAAGAACTACGTGGACACATCTGGACAATGAGAAATGAACACAGAGGAGAAGGCTTGTTTGAGGGACAGGAACTCTCATTTGGCCCCAGGAGTCTAGTCCTTGACATTCAACTCCATAGAAGTGCTAAAATAGGAGCAGTCAATACGAAAAGTGAGGAGTTAATTGTCTGTAGTAACTGATGAAGCCCAGGAATTGCTAAATAGCACACAGGCAGTGGCGTACATAGAGAAGTTAAGGCCCCATAGCAAGGATCAAACCAGGGCGCCCTCACAGGACAGAAGGGTTTCTGTCTAAACCCCTTTCAATGACCCTTGGGCCATTATTCCACTGCCTCATTTGCTAAAAGTTGTTCCTTTAGAGGGTAGAGTCCTGACCAAGTTCTCCTCCAGTAGAAGGGGAGATAATCCCAACTAAGACCGGGCCCCCTCTTGCCCTGGACCCCATAACAGTCACATAGTCTGCCGCTATAGTAGTTACGCACCTGCACACAAGCCAGTGGGAAAAGGCCAGTTCAGTACATGAAAAAACTTTTCAGGATCCATTTCTCTGCCTTGGTTGGATATAATGTATCCCAAGAAAGGAGAGTTTTTTTAGAACATGCATTTTTTAATCTTAGTATACAGTCTGTTGTCTCTTAGGTGCTAGAGGACCGTGCATCAGGTTGGATGAGAAAATCAGTATATAGACCACTACAGAAAGTCATGAAAAACATCATTTAAAAAATTCTTGAAAAACCGCAGGAGCATAGCTGAGATGAAATATTCATAGTGGCCATCTCGAATGTTTAAGGTGGTCTTCCAATCCCCAGTCTCATAGATTCAGATGAAATTGTAAGTTCCTCGGAGATCCAACTTTGCTAAAATTCTGTCTCTACGGAGCCTATCAAAGAAAGAGTCCAGGAATTAGCCATAGAGGGTGTAATTTTATTTAGTCCACAGAACTCTTTTACAGGGCTAAGGAGAAATGTCTTTTTTCTTGACAAAGAAGAAACCAGTCCCTGCTGGTGAAGACTTCTGAATGAAGCCCCTTTCCAAGTTTTCTTTAATGCACTCAGACATGCCTTGTGTTTCAGTTTATTGTCTTTTTCTTTCATATATCCATACCATAATTAACAATTTTTCAAATTTTTTTTTTTCATTTTTTAAATGCGCCTTGACAACATTTGACTCGCTGGGGGACAGACGTAATTTTTATATTTAATGTTTTTTTTATATCTTTTTTGAGGTGACAGAGGAAATGTCCATTTCTTGTCTGTAATGCATGAGGCGGCATATCTTCACGTATTTTGTCTAGGGGTGGTGTGACATTGTGGTGTGAGCTAGTTATGAGTGTCTACTGGAGGGCCTACAAGGGGGGGTCGCTTCACATTTGTGGGGTTGTCCAACCATTTGGTTTCCCGACAGTTAGTGGCCGTCTCTCCAGTTTTGGAGTGACGACTTTTTTCTTCACTTCTCTAGTAATGCCACATTATTTGCACACTGTTACCATATTAATGAGGAGACCTCTCTGTTTCTGGTTGATTTATTTTGCCCTCTTGTTTTCCCTTTTCCAAGATGGCTGCTGCACAGTTCAGAGTGGCCGACTGCATGTCAGACATGTTTAATATACTTTTGGCTTTCCTCCGCCTCCTCTACTTTTCCTTGACATGCTCATTGGCGCCAGGCCAACATCGGCGTGCACACATGTTGTTTGTCCCCTGGTGAGCCTAATCTTTTGATCTATTCTTTGAATAATCATTTGGATATGAAGTATACAGGTGCAATCATGTTTTGTAATGCATATTAATCATGGTATTATGTGATTTGGTGTATTCACTGTATTATGTATAGGGATATGATAATTATGTGCACTATTGTATGAATACATTATGATGTAAAATGGCACCATGCCCTTTTTATGGCAGTTTTAGCACTTAATTTTGTTTTTTATGTTTAATTATGTATTTTGATTCATGATTCATTGCACATGCACTTTGTATGTATGTATGTATATATATATATATATATATATATATATATATATATATACTTGATAAAGACCACAATGAGTGGTTGAAACGTCGCTGAAGGGTGAATAAAGGGTCCACTTTCTTCACACTATCCTGGAGTGCTGCCTCGTTTTTGGATAACTAGCTGTATATTTGACCATTTGGCCTGTGGTTTGAGGAATTGCACCAGTGAATTACATGATTGGAGTGCTGCAGTGCTTCTTTGTTTTACTATATATATATAATATATATATGATCTGTTCACATTCACATGTATAACTGCTTGAGAAAGGCTCTAGTGTTGAGCCTAAACATTGCGTATCCACATGGGTGAATAAAAGCATTTTCTTCATTTTTTTATTGATTTTTGGAGTGCTGCCTTTTTGCTACTTTGTGTTTCAGACAGAGACAAGGGGTAAATATGGCCACATGAACGAGTAGTTCCAGGCACCAAGTCAATGGGGCAATCATAGGAACATTGAGGTAGTAGAGTCTCGGCTTCTTTCTTGTCAAAGACATCAAAGTAGCCGGCTTAGACAGGAGGTAGACCCTGAAGCTTCTGTGGGACTGATGGAGCTCGGGCAGACTGAACTGATGCCAGACAGCAAGAGTGACAAGCAGAACTCCAATGCAGAATCGGCCCCCAGTTCTAGAACAGGACTGGGCAAGTGAGGCCAGGGCAGTCTGAGTAAGAGAGGACTGGTAGATACAGACTGGACATAGAATCATATCTTTTATATGTGCAGAATTCCTACTTGAAGTAGACTTACTTGACTTACTGTACAGATTCAGTGCGTGCCTTATCATTACCAGATGTCACCACTATGTGCATGGTCAGTATGCAGTATTCAGGCACCAAAGTCTGATGCAGGAAGCTTCATGATGAGACAAAGTCCAGGAAAGCCTGCCAGTAAACATAATCTCATGGCAGGATAGAGACATAGGAAGTGTTAACTTTAGAGAAAATGTATCTTCACCCAAAGTAGTCTCTTCAACCGACCCTAGGCTTTGGAGTTTCCTGCTTTGAGAAGGCAGGCACCTACATAGTGTCCTTTGGCTCCACACTACAAGCATAAGTTCTTTCTGTGTCTAAACAGACTCTCCTCCTCAATTGGACCTTGTCCAGATGCATAGGTTCAGGATCAGCAGATGCAGAAGATGGAAGCATGGGCCACTGGAAGGTTTTTGAAACTCTCCTCTCAGGTGTAGATTTAAAGCATTCTCCAAAATGAATATCAATTCAGCCAGAGTAATCAGGTCATCCAGGGTTCATGGGACATCATGGCTAGCCAGTTCATCTTTTAGAGTCTTGACACTCCCAAAAAAGCTGCCAACAGAGCCTTGTTGTTGAATGATAACTGAGAAGGGGTGTTTAACTGTATAGCATAGTGCCTGATTGTTAGATCGCCTTGGCAAAGGAGCAAAAGAGAAGAAGCTGTAGAAGAGGACACCAGGATTTCTTGGACAGGAGGGATACCAGAAAGGCTATCTTGGACAAGTCTACAGGAAACTGGCGGGCCTGTAGGTCAAATTGGATGTTACACCGGTTCAGGAAACCACAACTTAGCTTGGGGTCCCATTCATAGCATGGGAGAAGAGGGAGATGCAGGCAACTGTGACAGGCAGAGTTGATGGTGCAGACACTGTGGCTTGAAGTTGGGGTACACGAGCTGTAGTGGGCATGGCAAGCAGACATAGTATGCAGATAATGCAGCAGTATCCCCTGGTATTTACTCTTTAACCACTACGCAGGGATCTGTACTTCGCTGCAGGGGAACCACCAGGCTGCTACCTCCTGGAGGAATCTCTGTGTGGTGAAGAGCTGACCCACGGGGGTCAGAGACATTGTCTTAGAGTGCCAAAGGGTCAGACAGAAATATGTAGTTTGAGACAGGCTGAGGCTGGCTAGCAGAGTATGTACAATACAGTAAAAGGTCCATGGTCACTGTTGGCAGTGAGGAGTTACTATGATAATAGGCACAGGTCAGCCGCAGAGAGGCAATATGGGTAAATGGGCAGTGGTCAGCACAGGGGCAGACAAAAGAACAGCATACCTTTGCAGGGAACTATAGCAATCTAAGGAACCTTATTGCTCAAGCAAGCTTTTCCACTTGGGAAGGTGCCTTAAGTACCCCAAGACAGCCAGCCATTGGCTGGTGAAGACTAAGGCATGTACTGGCCCTTTAAGAGCCACATGTCTTTTGGGCAGAAGCAGGCCGCTGCTTGCGTGGAGTGACAGAGTAGACCTGGCCAGGCTTGCCTGGAGGATGGGTGCAGGAAGGGTGAATTTAACTCTTGCTTGCAGCCACCACTGTAACAAAGAGGTTGTTGCCATATTAGGGATATGGACGTTATAGAGGGGCTTCTCCAGCTTGGGTTTCACATCAATGAGTTAGAATGGAGAGCTGATTAGTACAAGTGGCTACCATTCTGGTTGACTAAAGCCATCCTTGTATTACATGGATAGTGATTCCTTTGAAAGGCCACCATGAAATAAAATGCTGAGACATTCCCTTGAGTTCATTTTTAAAATCCATACTCACCATTTCCCTTTAACCCCACTACCCATGTGCAGTTTTAAATGCAAGACTAGTCAGCCAAGATGTCATAGCACCTGGAAACCCACTGTGCAGGGAACTTCAGCATAGCACCATTTAAGTAAATGGACCCCACGGTTTAAATGAACAACTAAACTTTGGCTGCTTCCTGTAAACTGGACAGTCATGCCATTTACTTGTGGCACTGCCTGTCCCTGTATGTACCTCTCTTAGGATTTGATAACCTGTACCTCTGTTTTGTTTTTTCCTTTTCTTGTATTTTCCTTTGAACGACATTTATTCTTATTATATCTTTAAATTTGTGCTCCTGCCTAGTTTTCATAGAGATTCCTTCTCCCAATAAATGTTCTCATATGTGTGGCCATAGTTGTGTAATACTACACAGAATATGTGAATATTGTATCCTAGAGGGTCTTGTGGACGGCGCGTGCGCTTGGCCTGCTGTTTCCTAGCAGCGCTGACACCGTTCTGTCCTCACAGGCCTGCCTCCCTCCCCTCCTCTACTATGTGGTGCTCCGGCAGTCCTGCACTCCCGGCTTCTCACCAGTGACGTCAGAAGACGATCCGGAAGTAGGAGAGAGCGGCTCCCATGTCTATTTAAATGGCGGCGCGGTGCTCCACGTGGCTAACAGACACCGGACAGATCAACTCCTATGCACCATTAGGCATGGGACATGTTATCAGCTCCCCCCTTGGTGCACTAGGTGATACCGGACTGGTAAAATGTGGTAATTACCCTTCCTCCTTTTCTGGTAGCCCCTGGTCCCCTGATGAGTCTGGGGCAATATCTATAAGACGAAACGCATCGGGACAACATTTTTATTGGATATGAATCAAATTTTTTGGGGCTGTGGGCATATCTTGTCCCCCCCCTCCCCTTTTTTTTTCTCCCACAAAATAGGGATTGACAGGTCTTGAATAATAGGCCCAGGTTTTGGATGGGGCCGCCCTTGTCAGGGCGATGACTCCGTATTTAGGAGAGCCATTTAGGGAGAGTTTCCAGAACTGAGTGCCTATCGATCTAACTACATACCGGTGAGACCATACCATGTTTTTTTGAATATCTAGTTTATTTCTGTCTTTTATTTTAGACACAAGTATAATAAAAGTTATATTTTAGTTCACTCATCTACCATTATCACTATCCTATTTGTTGATAAGGCCCCAAAATAATACCAATAAAACTGTCACCTCATCCCGTAGTAGTTTACAAAATGGGGTCACTTTTTGAGAGTTTCTACTGTAGGGGTGCATAAAATGTGACATGGCAACTTAAAATTATCCCAGCGACATCTGCCCTCCAAAATCCATATGGCACTCCTTTCCTTCTTTGCCTTGCTGTGTGCCCATACAGCAGTTTGGGGTGTTTCTGTAAACTGCAGAATCAGGGTAATAGATATTGAGTTTTCTTTGATTGTTAACCCTTGATGTGATACAGTAAAAATAGATTAAAATGGAAAATCTTCAAAAAAAGTGAAATTTTGAGATGTCACCTCCATTCTCCTTTCATTCTTATGGAGCACCTAAAGGGTTAACATAGTTTGTAAAATCAGTTTTGAATAACTTGAAGGGTGTAGTTTCTAAAATGGGGCCATTTATGGGTGGTTTCTATTATGTAAGCCCCACAAAGTGACTTCAAAACTGAACTGGTCCTTAAAAAAGTGGGTTTTGGAAATTTTCTTAAAAAGTTTAAGAATTGTTTTTTTCAATTCTAAGCCTTCTAAAGTCCTTAAAGAGGACCTTTCATCACCCTAACAAATCTAAACTAAGTATACATACATGGAGAGCGGCGCCCAGGGATCTCCCTGCACTTACTATTCTCCCTGGGCGCCGCTCCGTTCTCCCGGTATGTCCTCCGGTGACTTCAGCTCTGCGTCTCAACTGGGAGGAGCCTGCCCTTGTTCTCCTGGGCGTCTCCTTCTCCCAGGCTGTAGCGCTGACCAACCGCAGCGCTCAGCTCATAGCCTGGGAGAAGAAAACCTCCCAGGCTATGAGCTGAGCGCTGCGGTTGGTCAGCGCTACAGCCTGGGAGAAGGAGACGCCCAGGAGAACAAGGGCAGGCTCCTCCCAGTTGAGACGCAGAGCTGAAGTCACCGGAGGACATACCGGGAGAACGGAGCGGCGCCCAGGGATAATAGTAAGTGCAGGAGATCCCTTGGCGCCGCTCTCCATGTATGTATACTTAGTTTAGATTTGTTAGGGTGATGAAAGGTCCTCTTTAAGTAAAAGTAAAGTAAAATTACATTTTCAAAATGATGCAAACATAAAGTAGATATCTGGGAAATGTACAGTAACAACTATTTTATGAGGTATCACAATCCACTTTAAAAGTGACATTAAGGCCTCATGCACATGGCCGTGGGTGTTTTGCGGTCCGCAAACCGCGGATCCGCAAAACACGGAAGCTGCTCCGCGTTCCGTTCCGCAATTTGCGGAGCGGAACGCGGCCTATTATAGAGATGCCTATTCTTGTCCGCATAACGGACAAGAATAGGACATGCTCTATTTTTTTTGCGGGGGCACGGAACGGAGCAACGGATGCGGACAGCACACGGAGTGCTGTCCGCATCTTTTGCGGCCCCATTGAAATGAATGGGTCCGCGGCCGAGCCGCGAAATATGCGGCTCGGACGCGGACCCGAACAACGGCCGTGTGCATGAGGCCTAAAAGAGACATTAAAATTTCAAAAATTGTGAATTTTTCAAAATTTTCTGTAAAAATATTTTTTTTTATAAATAAAAGTGAAACGTATTGACCATACATACCACTAACATGAAGTACAATATGTCACGAGAAAACAATCTCAGAATCGCTTGGATAAGTAAAATCATTATGGATAAGCAAATTGAATGTATTGGCTCCGATGAGCCGTAGTCATAACGTCATAAATTAATTTGTACTGTAAAATACTATTTCCCGAATTCGGGTTCAGTTCCAAGGTACCACTCATTGGAGCCAATACATTCTAATACTCTATGGAGCTCCTGCTTTGTACAGTATTAGAACAAAGTTTTATGCGAATAGACTTCGGAAGTTTCATCCGAAGTTGATTGGCTCATCCCTAAAAAGCATTCCAGAGTTATTACCACATAAAGTGAAACATAAAGACAAATGTAGTGAACGGCGGCTCACTCTACACAACTAGTGGACCTAGGTGCTCTTGAGCCAGGACTGCCCCACAGTCCTTTAAGGGAATAATAGGATATGTATATAAAATGGAACAGGCACTCTATCACCTAAAGCTGCAGAGAGGGATTGCTATAGGTAATTATATATTTGCCTTTCTTATTTGAACCCCTTGGCTGTGCTCCCCCATACAACAACATGGACATCTGGAGCTGCATAGAAAACATGCAAAAAAGTAGAAGACTTTATATTTAACAATGAGGACGAGACAATCCTACTCGACAAACCTACTAAGTTAACAAGAGAGACATTTATGGATCTAGAAAGCCTACAACTTAAACAAAAATGGGAAATCAGGTCATTGAACGAATATCTAGAGAAAAACATGATCCCCAAAGGCCTCCTCCTCACCAAAAACCCTGCATCAGACCTGACAAATGAGGAATTCAATAGGGAATGGAATACCTTTCTACACAAACAATCTTCTGTATTAGTAAACATTATCATCAAGAGACGATCAGAAATCCTACAGATTATAGAACAGATAAATAACATAAAAAAACAAATCGATACATTCACCAAAAAGGAAGAATATCACGAATGGCAGTCACACATCTGTAAAAGTCTAGATAGACTAGAAATAGAAATCATCACCAAAAAGAACAGGACATTTCGACCACCCAGAACCGACCAAAGACAATACACCACAGACATAGAACAAACCCCATCTCTCAGACAAACCATTCAAACAAAATCATAACCAAACACCCAAAATTACACTATGAAATACCAATGAGCAATCGATTTGAAAAACGTAATAACTCATATTTTTTAGACCAGACCCCACCACACCACCAAGCACGAAATCGACCGATCCGACCTCAACAAAGAACAACGAGAATAGAGAGACAACACTCCCCAACCCATGGATACAACTTGAAACAAATGACATAAGAAACTCCTCACCAGCACAAACACACAGGGAGAACCATCAGCGAAAGACCTATCTCCAGAAACAGACACTGTCAGCGGACAGAGAACAATACCACAGAACACGATACCCTCATACCAGCACAAAAAGATACGCAGAGGCGGACGAAAGTAACACACCGAGAAAATTTCGGACACACCACTAGACGACGACATAGTAATTAATTTAAGCAAAGCAACACTTACAGATGCCCAAAAACAACTACTTAAAAAAGGTTTAAAATTTTACCCAACAGCACGATTAGATAAATTTACTACCTACATTAGTATAGAGAAATTTATAAGGAAAATATGTGTAAAGAAATATTATATAAAAAAAAACATCTCAACAATTGATAAATATCCCTCTCAATACCAACACACCACCCATAAGCCAAAATCAAGCAAATATCCAAGACTGGAAATTAGCCAAGAGATCGCGACCTTTCGCAAAGGGATAGAATCTGATCTCAGAAAACTTAAAATTAAGACAACTAGAAACAGCCTATCAAAAAAAGAAGAGACGCCATCATACAACTACAGGAAACAGAAAACATCATTATAAGACCAGCAGACAAAGGAGGAGCAATAGTTATACAAAATGACAGCAACTATAACCAAGAATGTACAAAACAATTATCTGATCAGGACACCTACAAAATCCTAAAAAAAGACCCCACAAACGACTTTTTAGAAGGACTGATGACACTCTGCAAAAAACGACTAGAGAAAGGGATTCTTAACGAACAAGAACATGCATTCATAACAAAGACTCAAAAAAGAATACCCATCTTTTATTGCCTCCCTAAGATCCACAAAAACCCCGATAACCCCCCAGGTAGACCCATCATTTCAGGAATCGCATCTATCTCCTCCAACCTATCCCAATACGTAGACAGAATTCTCCAACCAATCGTCATTCATTCACCATCATACATCAAAAATACCACAGATATAATCAAAACATTAGAAAAAATACACTGGGAAGACCACTGGATCCTAGGCACAATGGAAATCCGTTCACTATACACAATAATAAACCATAAACAAGGGATTGATGCCATGAGAAACAGATTACAACAGAGTGGCAATATACACATAGAACAAATAGAGTTCATAACACAAAGTGTAGAATACATCCTCTCACATAACTATTTCTACCATGACTCAAACTTCTACCTACAGATCAGGGACACAGCCATGGGCACCAAGTTCGCCCCCAGCTATGCTTCATGGCCCAATGGGAGGAGGAGGTTGTATCACCAAGACTGGAGGCCGGCCTGGTGCTCTGGCGAAGATATATTGATGATATAATTTTCATCTGGAATAGATCAGATGAAGAACCAAATACCTTCATACAAGAGATCAACCACAATGATAAGAACCTCCACTTCACCACACATATAAGTAAAGAAACTGTTGATTTCCTAGACATTACAATCAAGAAAAAAGATCACAAGCTCACTTGCAAAACATATCACAAACCCACTGCCAAAAACATCTACATACTATTTTCTAGTTGCCACCTTTCTAGGTGGTTAACGAACATACCCACCAGCCAATTTAGACACCTAAAAGGAAACTGCACTGATAACAACCAATTTAAATTTAAGCACACGAATTAAGTAAACAACTACAGGCCAAACAGTACCCAACAGCAATAATCAATACTTCCCTCCAAAAAGTCAAGAACATGGAAAGCAAATCTTTTTTGACACAAAACCACCCAATTCAGAGATTGACAAGACATTACGAATCATCCTACCCTACAAAAGCCACTTCAAAAACATAGAGACAAAAATCAGTAAACATTGGCCCCATCTATTAGCAGATAAGACCATAGGACCACTATTAAACCTAAAACCCAAAATCACATACACGAAAGCTCAAAATTTTGGAATTAGAATCGCCCCCACATGTAAAAGGACAAAGATGAAAGAACCCAACAATTAGCTAAATTTCAAAGTTTTTTTCAGATGCGGCACATGCAACAATTGCAAAGCGACAAAATTCCCCCCAAAAAACATCAATGTTCAATCCACCAATAATCCATTCCAGTTAGACATAAAAGACCACCTCTCATGCAATTCATCTGACGTAATATACTTTCTACAATGTCCCTGCAACAAACAATATATATCGGCTGTACCAAACGCACCCTTAAGAAAAGAATATCCGAACACATTAATAACATTAAAAAAGGATTTGAACAACATTCCATTTCTAAACACTACAAAGACATCCACAACCAAGATCCCTCTTCACTCATATTTACAGCTATAGAAGTCAAAAAACTCTAGAGAGGAGGCAATCACATAGCAGCAATGTCAAGCCTAGAATTAAGAAGAATTTACGAATTTGATACCCTTATCCCCAAGGGCCTTAATGCAGAAATAGAGATGTTTGGGTTTCTTTAACCACACCCCTAGGGTGTGGTGTCCTCCCTCGAGGGACATGGAGAGTCCGGCTGCTTACAGAGCACCTCCATGTCTCCTCGTAGGTAGAAACCCACTGCCATATCTATCTAATTAAAAAGCATCAGGAATAAATAAGCATCAGAATCAATAAGAAACACCACCTAACCATGAATATATCAGAAAACCACCACCTTTCTTCACAAACACAATGCACCCAATCAACACACCCAAAATCAACACAAAAATAGATCCAAATAGATGAATAGACTATACACCAATCAATTCATACAAAAACCAGCAATTGGGACACAAAAACGCAACCAAAATGCACCTGCGTTATTTCCACTACTGCGTTTTGTCTGTATAACAATGAATATAAACACTCCCACAATTGTATATATACTGCAATGACTGAAGTGGACTGCAAAACCTCCCTAAAGTATAAGATACATCACATATTCACTTGTCACGTTTTTATTATAAAAGATCGACTTTTCTATTCCTCCTTCATCTGTTAGTCATCTTCAACCCAGCAAGATGGAAATCCAGCCCACAGTTTTTCATCAACCCTCATTAATCGCGTAGCCACACCCCTAGGGTGGATATAAAAGACGCACATATTTGGGATAATGCTAAGCCACTGAGTAAGAAGCAGCTTTAGCTTCAAAACAACCCCGGCCGCACTCCGGTCACGTGGGACGCCACGTGACCCTATGTCAAACACGTGACACATTACCCAGAAGCAGTGGATACTATCTCCCACACGCCGGCAGGAACCAAGCCGCCCTAGCACGCCAGACCACAGTGGGAGACCCCGAGGAGACAAGTGATCAAACAGGTGAATCTCTCCTGATCCACACCTCCAAAACGGACCGTAAAAGGGGCTCATTTAGGCCGAACACCTAAAAGAACAACACTCACCCCTGTCCCCTGGGGCTGGCTCCGGTTGGTATACATATGAACTAACTATCACTGATATATGAATTATACATGAACTATCCTCATATGAATTTTCCAACTATGATTTTTCGTACATGAACTACCTCCTTTTATATGAAGTACCTTTTTTATGAACTGTCTTTCTTATGAACTATTTTTTTATATTTCTCTATATATCTTTTTTTATATATATGAATCTTTTTTTCCAAAACGCCATTGCATTTTCGATCATCTTCTTACCAGCAGATTTTTTATCCCTCTTTTTTCCCACTCTTTACCAACACTTTTTGAATAATTGGATGCTTTGTATCAAATAAATACCTTTTGGATGATAGACTGCCTCATTGCACATTATATATAATTACCTATAGCAATCTCTCTCCGCAGCTTCAGGTGATAGATGCCTGTTCCATTTTATATACATAAAGTGAAACATGTCGGATTTGCAAAATGTGGCTTGGTCCTTATGGTGAAAATGGCCAATGGCTTGGTCTTGAAGGGGTTAATGAACATGTAACATCTCAAAAGACAGACATACCAACCACTGTGAAAAGCATATTATCCACCAATAGAGCTACAGAGACCACCACAAGGACCATCTCTCTGGAGCCCCTCTTTTCTTTAATCCACCTGCAAGGGCTGCACTCCATCATGGCACAACAGGGAACACCCTTCAAAAATAAAAGAAGAAACAGGTAAGTATTAAACAGAATTACTCCACCGGGCCTTGTGCACATTGAAATTTTGGCTTCAGTTCTTTTGTGTATCACACTAGGGCTAAAACAGTTACTCGATTGAATCGAGTAATTCGACACAAAAAAATCCTTGATGCTAATTTTTTGCATTGAGGATTCGTTTGTGTCATGTGACCACAGAGCGGGAGTGAAGCTCTTGCTATTACTCACCGCTCTGGGGTCATCCGCCGGCTCACACCGCGCTACACATCGTCAGGACATCGTGCACGTAAGTTTGCTCTATGACCTGACGCTGTGTGACGTCAGGACGACAGTGCAGTGTGCGGAGAAGAAGATGGACGAGCTGTGGAGCGGTGCCCCTACAGGAGAGGTAAGTATTTTATTTCACTGGCGCTGGGGACATGGCTAGGAGGGGGAGATGGTGGCGCTGGGGGGAGCCTGATGGCACGTGGGGCTGCTGAGTTTTTACAGTATAAAGAAAAGAGTTTTTTTAATTATTTTTTTTATTTTTATTTTTCGATTTATCGTCGGATTAATCAACAGAATACTCGATTACAAAAATAGCCAATAGCTTCAGCCTTATATCAAACATTCCTGTAAATCCCTGCACAAGAAAATAAGGATCGCTGTAGGGCTCCCCACCTCCTCATAATGTGCAGAATATACCCCTTTAGGGTGGGTACCCACATAAGTGAGTGTAAGGACTTTGGTCCAATAACTGAGTCTCAGACACACTGCCTAGTGGTTCTTGTTCCAGTGCAGTATTTTTATATTTTACAGGATCTCCCTAAGATCTGCTGGTCACAGTCCTCACAGAGGTGAGCTCTACTTTGATCTCCTCCACTAGCCTCACAGCTCTCCAGGAAGGCTTTTGAAGATCCCCCAAAGTTGTGGACTGGACTGTCTGTCTCCTCACAGACATGTGTGCCTACAGTGGGGAAGCAGACTATATTGGCTAAATAAGTGCTGCATATATCTCAACAGATAGGGATCAACTATATCTTAAATTGCAACTCGTGACCCTAACTTAGGCAATATCCCATAATTTAAGCACCATCTTCTAGCCCCAAAACAAGGTACAGAAGGGAGGAACCTCCACCATCCTGCACAGTTCACATGTATAAAAGGGTCATCTTTTTAAAGGGGTAGTTACATAGAAAATGTATCACATATTACCTGACTATATGTGAATATTCTAAGAACATTTTTTTTTCTTTTACAAAAAAAAGGTGAATGTTTTTCTGGGTATTTATTTTTTTGAAGTCACACAGTATTCTACTTCCTGTCATGACTCCTTGACTTCCACTTTGTTGTGACTTTTAGCACATAGTATCAATGTCTAAGTATCGTCACAATAAGGCTTAATTACTTCCTGAAGGGTGAAGCGCAGGTTGCGTTCCACACCTCTATTTGGTTCCTTTACTGCGTCTCCTATCCTATCCTATCCTATGACGACATCCGGTCTAGCGGTGGAGCGCAGATGACAACATCCGGTCTAGCGGTGGAACGCAGATGCGTTCCACATCACGTCATATTACAACATCCATTTTGGCTGTGGAACGCATTTGCGTTCCACTATAGCGTTTTTCACTAACTAAATAGTGGTTATCACAAAAGAATCGGACCCCGGTTTTTGTGTAGATCCTTTATTCTTATAGGGCATATATGAGCAACCATCAGTGGCAATATAGTTTTGCCCCCTCAGTAAATGCACATCTTTGAATTGTCTATACAGAGGAGGAAGTGGAGGGGAGGTGGCTACCAATCAATGGACCAATATAAGGCACCAGTTTTCAAAGCATCAGTGAGACGCCTTCATCTCAGTGCCTTCATCTGTACACAGGTCTGTCTTCATCTCCCTACTTAGGGACGTTATACTCCAGATATTTATTATATTATATACTGGGTATCCTGAGTCGGGGTTTATAACCAAATACCCTGAACCAAGAAAATCCTATATGCCCGGACTTTTGTCCAGGTATACAATCCCCTGACGAACCAGTGTGCTGCTGGGGAAACGCCGCGTCGGGATATATATATCTTCATTGCGGGCTATCCTTTACTTGTTACATATTTTATTGTAGACAATATATACTGTGTTTCCTTATCTACCCTATTCCTTTGGTAAGGGTCATATTAGGGCAATTAGCAGTATTAGGAACGTGGACAGGGGACCCTCACCATCAGGGGGTTTCCCTGGTCTAAGGGAGAGATAGGGAAGCCAGGGTTTAATAGGGATTATCTATATTTTCCACCTTGCCAGGTTATCCAACATATGACATCATTTCCCCACGGTTCCTGAATCTGTCTACAAATTGTAAGTAAAGAGGGTTTAACCTTTTTTATTGGTTAGCCTTATTTATTTCATATCTATTTTCTGGTCCGCATTTATTAAGATTTGACCTGATATCAGAGAAAATAAGGTTTTTGAAGTTTATCTTCAGATTATCTACGTTACGTCTTTTAAAATTATCTATTAAAAGTTACTTTTTAATGATGGAAGGTATTTCAGTATTATGTAGTCTATAGACTTCCTCAGAATTTGTATCCGCCAAGAGGCGATTTGTGCTCAAAGAGACTTTTAGCACAGCAAAAAGTCCTGCTTAACTCTCTCAGACCATTACTGTGACCAGAATGAGCCCCCCGTAGTGACTCTATTAGAACATCACACATACCACTAAACAATGCAATACTCTTCTAGGGCCATCTTTATCTAGGCCTATAAAAAGAGAACAAGGCAGTCACACTATTATCCCAATTCTACACTCACTATTATCATGAGGATTAATCATCAGATGTCTTACCCTTAAAGCAGCAGTAAACTATAGCAATGGATTACCTATTTACATAGGAAGGCTTATCATTTTTGCTGACTGCTGCAGAATTAGTGTTTTGTATTTAGTTTTGACAGTACTACCAAAATAACAGCAAAAAATTCTAGGTATATTGAGTTAAAAAAAAAAAAAACTTTTTTTTTTAAATAGAAGTAACCCGTTAAATTAGAGGAACTGTTTATAATGCACTTATCCTAATGCACCTTATGAACATCACTGGAGGTGCCAGAAGAATGGAATTTCTCCAGAAGTAACCGAAAAGAGTCAGAGACATCGGTGCAGAGCACTGGGGGGTCAGGAAAAGCCATAGTCAGAAACAGGCCGAGGTCAGGGCAGGCAGAGATCAAGCAATCTAATAAACAGTCCGAGGTCAGGTAGTAAAGGGTCCATTAGGTTAGTCCTCTTTCTGCCCTCTGGCCCGCCCTCTGTTCTATTACCTCCTTCAGCCAAGCGGCACAACAACGGCGGGATGGATGTCTTTAGTTGGCCGGCGCATGCGCACTGCTCTGCCCATTATGGGCAGAGGAACAGCTTTTCATATTGCGCATGCGCCGGCCAACTAAAGACATCCATCCAGCCGTTGTTGTACCGCTCAGCTGAAGGAAGTAATAGGACAGAGGGCGGGACAGAGGGCAGAAAGAGGAGTGTTTTTCTGGGCACATCGCCCAGTACCGCCGCCCCTGGGCACCTTCAGTGGCTCATTTACATACGGTTTAAAAGTCGTTTTTTCAGCATCTGGTCCACGGACGAATAAAAGGAAGGTACTATTGTAATGAGGGGCAAAGAGTCTGTAACCAGATCTGAGCGGTCTAAACGCTCAGATTAGGTGAAAGACTCCCTTTAAGAAGCCAACTAGTATTCCTTTCCTCTAGAGGTTTACATGCTGTAACTTTTTTATATGATGCAATAAAAGATTACATAACTACAGGATTATCCTGACGTGCCGGATTCGGACTTTTCATCCAGTAAAACATACATTTGACAAACATCTCTGTGGGGTCACAGGATCCTTACATACATAATAATGTGTGTCAGACAATATCCTGAGGGACTCTTCATGACAGTACAGTGAATTTATCACCTGTATCCCTGGGCTGTTGGACCATGTTCTAAACTGGGAACCTCTGCTTTCAACTGGATAAAAGCAAGAGGGGTGTTTCAGGTCAGAGGGAACCAGTTCAGGGTACAACCCCTTTTTATTTTCCTTACTACTTCGTCACCCAGTTTTTTTCCATGCAAAATGATGTTTTAGGGCAGGAACCAAAAAAGTCACCCGTGGGCCCCACACTACCACAACCACCTTCAGCAGCAGGTTCAGAATGTGAAAACTACATATGATTATTTTGGCCTCCCTTGTGCATAACGATAATTCAGACAATGATGGTGCCTGTCAATCATGAAAATGTCCTTAGATATTGTCTGACACATACAAAATTATACGAAAATATCTTGTGATCCCAGAGTTTGCTACATCCATAGATAGTTTGATGGAGGAGGGGAATACTAATGGAGCTTTTGTAAAGATTAAAAATATTTATTAACCCCTTAAAGGGGTTATCCCACGAGAAATATTCTACAGTTTTTAAACCAGCACCTGGACCTGAATACATTTGTAACTCCATGTAGTTTAAAGTTCAGCATAGCCACTGAGTTATTTAACAAAGTGCATCTGTACAGAGCCACCTACTGTTTGTTCCTTTACTCATTTCATTGTCCGACTCACTGAGATGGCCGCACATGCTCAGTTTCACCCTCCTCCCCGGATGGTGAGTGCAGGCCAAAATGCCCTCTACAGCGACCGTGCCGCGTCCCAGTACCGGGCCCAGGATAGTTTGCTGCAGGGCCATGGGTACACAGAGCAGAAGAGATCCCGGCTCTTATTGCTGGGATCAAAGATAACTCTGATCCTGGCAATTTAACCCCTAAGATGCCACATTCAATACCAACCACAGCATCTGAGCAATTAGACAGCAGAGGGAGCACCCTCCTTCCTCAGATTTGCAACCTGTGAACTCAAAAAAAAATTTGGTCAAAAGCTCCCATGTTTCGGTATCAAACTAGGCTGTGTCCTTAATGGGTTAATGACCAACAACTCACTACAAGATACTTTATGTCATAGCTCAATCCTACAGAAGAAAACTGGGAGAGGAGGGCAATTGGATGCAATTTATGGCCCTGACGATTCTCTTGTGAAGTCTCAAGATAGGTTCAGAAGAAAATAATGCCTTGACTGATTAAAATGGCTTACAGGGGTTTAAAGGGAACCTGTCATCAGCTTTTTTTTTTTGTGTCACTCATGAGCTAAAAGTAAGACGTTGCTGAGAACCAGCATCATAATCATTGCAGCCCGGACCTTGAAAAGAGTCAAATCTACCTGAGAAGAGTCATGGTTATCCATAATCTCCTGCACTCTCACCCATCCGCTGATGATTGGCAGTTCTCTCCTAGAGAGAAAGGGAGAAAACTAGGCAGAAGACTGTCAGTCATCAGCAGGTGGGCGGTAGAGCAGGAATTCATGAATAACCAGGACTCTTCTCAGATGGCCGTGACTCTTTTCCAGGCCCAGTCTGCAATGATTGTGATGTTGGTCCTCGGCAACTACTTACTTTTAACTTATAAATGACAGACCGCTGAAATCAACTCACCGGTCTCTACTATATGCTGCAGTTAGTATGTGCAGCATAAAAGTGATGACAGGTTCCCTTTAAGGGCCAGAATGCCAACTAAAGAACGAAAGCTACTCACCTTTTCTCCAGTGCTCCATTCAAGTCCTGAGGGTCCACGCTGCCTCCAGTTCCCAGTGGACTGGAAGTGTGAGGTTCCATCCGTTGTCACATGCACCACTGCTGCAAGTCACTGGCCTCAGTGGTACACAAGTCCACGAGCGGCACATGACCACTGAGCCTCGCAAGTCACATGCTGCTCAGGGGCACCTCATCACTGAGGCCAGTGAATGGCTGCAGTGTTGTACTTGACCATAGATGGCAAGTCACACTTTCAGTGCAAAGGAGATCAAAAGCAGCAGAGACCCTAATTTGCTGGAACAGGGCACCGGTAAACAGATGAGTTGGTTTATTTCTTTATTTTAAACGTCTTCTGTGACTTCATTTTACCTAAGAGGTCAGACATCTCTTTTAAAAGGGCTTCAGTGGACCAATTAGCTGGATTGGACCCCTTCTTAGTTGAAGCCATAATGGGAGCCACTATAGAGGGCAAAAAGTCTTATAAATCTCAGAAATTTTTGCACAGCCTTAAAGGTGCCCAAAACCGAGCGGCTTGCAACTTAACTATAGAAGGAAGTGGAAGTGATGTACCACAAAAAGAAGACACTCTTCACTTCAAGCTCACATTTTTCCACCCTAGTAAAAAAGTGATTCTCTCTTAACTTAGAGGGGTTGTCTGTGGTGTATCATTCAAGATGATGTGACTGCTCAGGCCTGTGATTGACCGGGGCATTCATGGAACCAAGACGCTTTCTGGTCCAGGTTAGGACCATAGGTGATGTCAGATTCCAGGTTGGACAACCTCTTTAAGGAGGTCTTGCTTAAAGGGATAATCCCATGAAATGTATTGCTATGCAATGAATAGAGAGGTTGATGTTTCATTTTCCTCCACTTGATGACCTACTACCCACCCACATAAAGGAAACAAAGTCCTTCAGATATGTGAGATCAAGAGTTTTCAATTTGTGGGATAACCCCTGTTATCAGAGATTAGAACCATCTTGTTCCAAAGATGAAGAAAATCTAAAAATATTGTTCAAATAAACCACTACAAATTGACCTAAGAATTTTCTAAATATATCATTCATGTTTTGTGGATTCCCGGTTTGCGGTCCGCCACACGTTCATGTGATTGCCCCCTTAGATACTGTATACACTTTACCACGTGATTATTTATATGTCTTCTAGTCACTACACCTTCTAGGGCAGGCATCAGCAACCTTCGGCTCCCAGCTGTTGTGAAACTACAATTCCCAGCATGCTCCATTCATTTCTATGTAAGTTCTTAGAAGAGCAGAGCAACTATGCATGCTGGGAGTTGTAGTTTCACAACAGCTGGGAGCCAAAGGTTGCCTATAGGGTATGGAATCATGTGTGCAGTTTCTCCTGGCGCAAATCATCGCACATCCTCCCGGTAATCTTAAGTAATCACAGTTCTGAAAATCACAGATCCGGCAAGTCAACTGTCAGTAGGACTTATAGTTTTGGCAGTGAAAAGTGAATCCAGTCACAGAACCACCGCCACCACAAACCGTATCCTTTATTAAGATGCTAATAAAATCCCTCTATAATAGGAAATAGATAACGGAAGGCGGGAAGGAAGAGAAAAAAACTTTCCCTAATATCTGTCCTTGTACTTTGAAGCAACACTTTGTGGCACTCTGCTATAGTAGTTGCTGAGAGTCAGGTTCCCACCCCGTTCACAGTAGAATTGAAAAACTCCCGCAATATGGTTGCAGAAATTGTGAATTTTATTGGTAAATGCGGTTGTACAAACTGTGACGTTTCGGCCACATGGCCTTTTTCAAAATGGTGCCGCTGGCGAAGGAGGGGTAGAGGTGCGAGCGCTCAGGGCAGTGTGCAGTAGCACTGTATGATGTGAGCTTGTACTGTAATGGTCTGCCTAAAAACGGAATCGCTGCCCCAATAGAGGTGATCATAGGTCAGAAACACGCAGGGATGTCGCTGACACTGAAAAAACCAACACCAGACACCATTTATAGTCAAGTCATATGTCAAGGTTATAGATGTTGACATACCCATAGGCCAGATATTAATACTGTAGGAAAACACAGATGCCAGTGATCAGATGATAAACGTACTATATCCCAAACTTAATATCGACGCATTTCTCTGTGTTGTTACTTCACAGTTCCTCAGGGGATATAAAATAACCAACACAATAGTACCCACGTGGAAAACAGATCACAAATAGCCAAAAACATTAACTGATACATCCCACAAAATATTCACAGTGATATAAAGCACACCACTGGATGCAATAATACATATGGCACAAAACAGATGATGGTGACAGATAGCCCCATTTAAACTAAAGTGTACCTCTCCGTAAAGCGTGCCACTTAAAGGGGTTTGTGACGAATACCAAAGCAAACGATGTATATAAAATAAACTTCTTGGTTGCTATACTTACTGTTATTTTTTATTTTTACTTTCCCTTTGATAATACCACTGGGGGGGGGACATTCTACTTTGCCCACAATGTCAGGCTGGAAGCCCAGGAGAGGCATGTAACTTATAGCTAGGTCCTACTTTGCCCATATTGTAGGCTGTTAACCCAAGAGAGGCATGTGTTTGAGTAGGCCCTGTCTGATGGAAGCTACCTTGTGGACCGGTAGATGAACCCGACATATTTTTGATCAATAATATGCGCAAAGAGCTTCTATTTTTTCTAACAGTAAGTATAGCAATAATGCAGTTTATTTTATATTCATCGTTTGCTTATATCTTTGTGCAATTGATAAGCAGTTACTTGTAGTTCTATGTATTACATTGTGTTTCAGCCAAGGTAGCGTGCACCTCCGTTCTTATATTTTTACATTATGGAGGTGCTGGTACATTTATTTTTACTTACCCTCTCCACTCTGTCAAGGGGCTCTACTTGTATAAGCGTTTACTAGAACAGGTTCTGTAGACTTTAATGTGGAATCAGCTGACGAGGGTGTAAAAGGAGTGCGCTTCTTCTTTACACTAACATCGACCTGTAAGGCTGAGTTCATACTTGAGTTATCTGGTCAGTTTTGGCCCCGTAACTGCCCAAATAAGTGAAGTGTACAGTGATTCTAAGAGCGACCCCTGCCATCTGCATGTTATACGGACTCACAGTATTATTTTACTACCACAGCAGACCCCCTATGCGTGTTACTGCAAGGCACGGTGTTCTACACCACTATAAAGGCTCTCTGCAGCCAGGAAAGAGATGTTTTTTAAATGAAATTCGCCGCAAATAAATTCGGATCAAACTGAATTTTTAAAAAACATTTCAGCAAAAATTTTTTAAAATTCGCTCATCTCTACTCATAAGCCTCAAGAACAAGAAGGCTAGATTGGACTTTGCTAAAAAAAACATCTTAAAAAACCAGCACACTTCTGGAAGAACATTCTTTGGACAGATGAAACCAAGATCAACCTCTACCAGAATAATGGAAAGAAAAAGGTATGGCGAAGGCACGGTACAGCTCATGATCCAAAGCTACCACATCATCTGTAAAACTTGGCGGAGGCAGGGTGATGCTTGGGCATGTATGGCTGCCGGTGGCACTGGGTCCCTAGTGTTTATTGATGATGTGACACAGGACAGAAGCAGCTGGATGAATTCTGGGGTTTTCAGAGACATACTGTGCGCTCAAATCGAGGCAAATGCAGTCAAACTGATTGGTCAGCGTTTCATAATACAGATGGACAATGACCCAAAACATAAAGCCAAAGCAACCCAGGAGTTTACTAAAGCAAAGAAGTGGACTATTCTTGAATGGCCGAGTCAGTCACCGGATCTGAACCCAATAGAGCATTTCACTTGTTACAGACTAAACTTCAGACAGAAAGGCCCAGAAACAGCAACTGAAAACTGCTGCAATAATGGCCGGGCCGAGCATTAAAAAGAAGGAAACACAGCCTCTGGTGATGTCCATGAGGTCAAGACTTCAGACAGTCATTGCCAACAAAGGGTTTTCAACCAAGTATTAGAAATTAACATTTTATTTACAATTATTTAATTTGTCCAATTACTTTTGAGACCCTGAAATGAAGGAATTGATTTTAAAAAATGCTTTAGTTTCGCACATTTTTATGCAATCATTTTGTTCAACCCGCTGAATTAAAGCTGAAAGTCTGAACTTCAACTGCACCTGAATTGTTTTGTTTAAAATCCATTGTGGTAATGTACAGAACAAAAAATAGAAAAATGTTGTCTCTGTCCAAATATATATGGACCTAACTGTATATACTGGCAATTACGGGGGAGCATGATATATATTCTGGCATTACGGGGGAGCATTATATATATATATATATATATATATATATATACACTGTCACTATGGGGGCATATAGTTGGGCATTAGAACTACAGGGGGCACTGCAGGAGGAGCTTTTGTAAATAATAGGGGCACTATGGTTATATTATTATTGGGAACAATATTGTATTGCTACTAATGGAGGCACACTTGAGAAGTATTATCACTATTGGGGGCACTATTACTATAAAGTCCAGTCTGGGATGACTATTACTATAAGGGCACTATCTGTATGGCACTGTTTGTGGGCATTATAGAAGAACAGTGGGCGCAGTACTGGGAGCAGCAGCAGGATGACTGTGGTCTGTATAAATTTGGGGTCCGAGTTGCAAACAGACCCCCATCTACCATGTGCCGTATAGTAATACTGGTGTCTTCTTATGCAGCAGAGGGGGCTGCATATCCCTGACCAAAAGACGTGTGCCCATGATGGTCTGGACCGAATGAAGAAAAGAAAAGTGAAGAACTCAAATTTGTGGAGAAGGATGTCACCTGCAAGACACTGGATCTGCTCTTGACTGCTTATTTTAAAACGTGTTTTAATCTCTTATTTGGGTGCATCCACACGGTCAAGTTTCCTGATGCAGTTTTGGTAGCGAAAACCAGTAGTGTTTTCAAAAAAGAGGAGAAGTATCTGCCCTTTATACCTTCTTTTATGATCCACTCCTGATTTTGGCTTCCAAAACTGCCTGCAGAAAGTGGACTGTGTGGCCATACCCTTAGAAAGTTGGGACACTTTAAATTAATTCGGGTGGGGGTGCAATTTGCCTGCTCCACCTAGAGCACTGACATACCTTGTCCTGGTCCTGTCTCCAATGGTGAATCCAGAAGAAATGAAGTCCCGCAGCACTCACTATTTAGCGAAGCTTCTTTTATATTAAAATGATGGTCACATGATATGAAAGCACATACAGCAGTTATGATGAAGTGTGAGACGGCTGGAGGCTGTATGCGCTCCTCATCCCGTGACTTTTATGAAATGGTGTCTGCTGTGGGATTCATGTTCTTCTATATTACAGATGGAGGACATACTTTTCATACTGATTGGGCAGGTGCTGCCTCTGTGCGATTAGGATCAAAACGGTAACACATAGCCTAAGCCCAGCTCTAATGGCAGAGATTAGAGAAGCCCCGCATCTCCACTATTTAAAGGGAAGTTTAAGTATTTTAACCCCTTCCAGCCAGTTTTCACCTTCTTGACTAAGCTTATTTTTGCAAATATGACATGTGTCACTTTATGTGGTAATAACTTTGGAATGGTTTTACTTACCCAAGTGATTCTGTTGTTTTTTTTATGACGCATCATACTTCACGTTAGTGGTCAATTTGAGTTAATATGTTTTACCTTTATTTATAAAAATCCACAATTTATGGATTTCTTTTTTTAAATTCACTATTTTGTAAAGTTAAATTTCTCTGCTTCTAAGACAGATAATAATAACTTAAAATAGTTATTAATTAACACACCACAAAAAGTGACTTTTTTAAGGACCAGTTCAATTTTGAAGAGACTTTGAGGGGCTTACATAATAGAAAACACCCATAAATTACCTTATTTTAAGCTGCACCTCTCAAATAATTGAAAATTGATTTTTGAAACTTTGTTAACCCTTTAGATGTTCCACAGGAATTAAAGCAAATGGAGGTGAACTTTTTATTTTTTTTGAATTTCCTTTAAATTATTTTTACCTCTCATAGAAGAAGCTCCATATGGCTTTTGGAGGGCAGATTTCGATGGAATAGTTCCGGGGCCATGTCACATTTGAAGGGACCTTGAAGTACCCCCTACAGTGGAAATCTCCTAAAATGACCCTATTTTGGATACTAAACCTCTCAATAAATTTTGAGGGGTATAATGGATGCATTTGCAACGACCCGGACTGCAGAGGCTTGGGCTGTGAGTGTATATGGGGCAGTATGCCGAGTAGGTGTAGTAATACTCACAGTTAAGTTGTCCCCTGGGCCAGCGTGCAGTGGATGGGAAGACAGAACCAAATCCTCCGGGGCACTCTCGGCTGCAGGGTGCTTTGTTGGCTGGGCCCCTGTGTTGTTCGTGATGCCACTGTAAGTTGCAATTAAAAGATGGAGCAGAAGAATGAGGAATGAGGCAATAGTTAAACCAAAGAGGAACTTTACTTGTCAGATGTAGTAAGGCATCCAATATCATCACTTGGTCTTGCATACAGATGGCAAAAATAGTAATGCTGTAAATCCAAATTAGCAGGCTCCTTGAGGTGCAGTATATAGGTTAGCTCCAGCTTACTTAGTCAAGATGATGTTCTTACTTGTACTTGGTCCCTGATCTTGCTTTGATCTCTCAACCTTGTAATAGTAGTTTAGATCATCTGTAAATAAGTATTCTGACAGATGGCCTTTCTGTCTTTAGTTATAGTGGCCAGTCAGTAGCTTAGCAACTCTCCACCAAATGCAAAGGTGACTAAAGCCTGATAAACAGCAGTTATAGTCCTTCGTCAATATTCTTTAGTTCAGTAATCCAACAACCCCAGGGCGATCTCCCTCATGGCAAGCAAACACTCTGCTTCATTATTTGTACAGGTTGTGGTCTTTAGAGTAATAATTCACTTCGTACCCCGGAAGGGTAATCTACAGTGTAGGATCATATAGTCCTAATCCCGGACTCAATGGTTGAGGTAAAATGACATTATAATACATAACAATTTGGAGTGGACCATACACACATATGTGGGACACTACACATTGACCCAACGGGTGTTTCATAGAATTTAGAAACACTTGGGCGGGAAAATGAAAAATTGCAGTTTTTATAGTAAAATGTTGCTTTAGGTCCAAATTTTTCATTTTCAGAAAATATAACCAGAAAAAATGCTGTACTTCAGGATAGGGTACTTGCAAATTGTTATTTTATGCTATTTGATGTATTATGTAAACCATTTAACTCTGCATTAATCAGTTGGGGTTACCAATCCTGCCTCTGTGTAGGAAGCTAGAATAGAGAGTAGGAGTACTACAACCTCCATCTATGCTTCTATCCATACAATGCTGTTAGAGATGAGCGTTGCTTCACCAAATTTCACAAAGAAATTCACTTCATGACATGCATTTCTTTTGCTGCCCCCGTCATTGAACCTCTCGGATGTCACATTCATCGCTGATCACGGCATCTGAGATGAAGAATGATGGTTTTCGGGAGTTAATCCGGTAAAAAAAAAATAATAATAATACTCACCTTATCCAGTTAAGCATGAAAAGACCACCACGGCTATCTTGATTAAAGACCCCACGCGAAATCTTGCGCTGTGCATGATTACATTATCGCGCTGGCCATTATGGTGACATCATACGTAGCCGTGCATGAGTTTTCGTGCATTATCTCCGGTCAAGATAGCCGTGGCAGCCTTTTCCCACTCAAATGGATGAGGTGAGTATGTTGGGGATTTTTTTTACCACCATTTCAGTAAAAATTGATTTGATACCACAAAGCATGAGGGAATTCAACTTCGCGGTTGAATCAAATTTTACCTGAAATTCAGAACGAAGTCCACTTCGGATACTTTGATTGCCTCAACGCTATTTGCTATCGTCATTGCACTGTGAATTGTTTGGAACTGTGTGATATCGTTGGATGTACTACTACTCCCATTCTGCAGTTTAGTATAGAGACTTGTTTATTTTCCACAACTGGCCCAGTTACTGACTCCAGTATCATACACTGGCCATTGCACTTATCTCCTGCCTTGTACAACACTCATAACATCAACGGCACCACAATTGTTTTCAGGCAGGAGCCCCAACATCAGGGTTTGCCAAGAGGGAAGAAAGGGTGTGCCCTCCTGCCAGTGCACAGCCCTAGGAGAGCTTCGGTGTGAGGATTGCCACTGTGAATAACTGTTGCAACCACTGCTATTTCCATCGGCTTCACTCCTCTTGGGCTCACTGCAAAAGCACTCCACAATTTATTACCTATTTTCACCTGAATATGGAAATACTCCAAACTGCCATGAATGAGTGGGACACTTTGAAGCAATCCCTTATGCACAGAGAAGGTTTTTCAGGGCAGGTTTCGAGTGATGAATGGAATACTTTCATACACTGTACCCCTTTTGGAACACTGTTGTTTTTTTTTTTTGGGGCTCTTTTCTGTCCTTTTCTGTCTGGGGGACTTCACAAGGAAAATGTCACCCTGGTACAACATGGGCACCATCAAGTACTAGGGCCTTCTTCCTCTTCTTGGTTTTGAAGAATAAGGACCTTGATAACCACCTCTTGAAAATGAAGTAATTTTCCCACCTAGCCTGCAGTTCTATATAATATGTAAGCGTTATACAGTACTATCTGTACAATATGCATGGCCAGCTTTTTGTACCACACCTTCGTTTTCCGCATGGCACTGTATGACTTCAGCACTTGATCTGAAAGGTCAACCAGTCCCATGTATGTATTGTAGTCCAGGGTGAAGTCTACTTTGGGGTTAGTGGTAGTGGAACTTACCTCGTATAGGGTAGGGAAACTGCTGTACCCATGAACTGTGGTCACTCTAAGGACATACGGTACCTCTTGTCCTTGTCCTTAACCACCAACATGTTCTCATTGTAGAGAGCCCTGCTGTCACCCTTTCTGGGTAGTTGCCTGAGCAGGGACCTAGGAAGGCCTCTCTGCTTTTTGCATACTGTGCCAAAAGCTACAGCACCTCTGGAACTTAGGGACTTAAAGGGAACCTGTCACCTGGAAAACACTTCTTAAAACAAGCACAGTACCTAAAAGTATACCCCAGAGTGTCGCTAATGATGATTTTATTTCCTCTTTCTGTCTTCTCAAATCTGTAAAAATCACATTTTAAATCTCTCTTGGCGCCATTTTAAAGTTGTACTTGAAGTCAAGGGGGCAGCGGCCTCCTTCCCCCAAGGTCCGATTCGACCGCCCCTTACCCCTCCCTCTCTCTACATTTTGATAGACATCTTGCCGAGACCGCGCTCTTCTCGCGCATGCACCGTGCTCGTCCTGTTACAGCGCGATCCGGGCTCCCTCACTCATGGCCGGGTGCAAGCACGCTGGATCTACACAGCGCATAAGCAGTCTGCAAAATGAAGCCAGTAAGTGAGGCAAACGGAGCCGGGATCGCGCTGTAAGAGGACGCGCACGGCGCATGCGCGGTCCCGGCATCATGGCAAGATGTCCATCAAAATGTAGAGAGAGGGAGGGGTAAGGGGCGGGCTAATCGGATCTTGAGGGAAGGAGGCCGCTGCCCCCTTGACTTCAAGCACGACTTTAAAATGTTGCCATGAGAGATTTAAAATGCGATGTTTTACAGATTTGAGAAGACAGAAAGAAAAAATAAAATCATCATTAGCGACACTCTGGGGTATACTTTAAGGTACTGTGCTTGGTTTGAGAAGTGTTTTCCAGGTGACAGGTTCCCTTTAAATAATGGAATTTTAGTGTAATACTAACCCTAGTCCAGCAGTGGGTAACACTAAGTCTCACGCTATTTTCCCACTAACTCCTAGGACAGGGAGGGCATTCTGGGGGTTCAATCCAAATGTCCTTCCCTAAACACTGAAACTGTGGTACTCTCGCACAATTTTTACATTTTAATGCCAAACCTTGCCCTCTTGCTGGGAAGGTATTGGTGAAATTTCACCCTCCTTTTAAAATATATAAGGGACATGTACACTTGGTGTTGAAGTGGTTGAGCACTGAGCTAATTTGAAATAGACGGTCATATCTAGGGCCATTTTCAGGCAAGTATTGTGTGTTATCATTGCAATTTCATAACTTGGTCATGGGCTTACGGGAAAATTGGAGCCTGGTACAAAACATTGCTCTCCACTACTGTCTAAGTTGTGGTTTATTTACAAGGCCCATATGCAGGACACCCCCCCACCAAAATGTCATAATAATCTCTGATGCATCTACTGGGGTCAAGCAAGTATTGATGTGGCATTTTGTGCAATAAATTGCTGGGCATGTAAATTAGTTTGGGCCACCACTAAATTCTACAAAATGCTCAGAGAAAAGGATTTTGAAAAATCAAATTTCTGTGAGGCCTACAGTGTCAACCTGGATTGCTCAGATGTCCACAAACTCAGGAATTTGAGGCTGATAACCATTATGGGGTCCACATGGGATTACTCTGAGGGACTGCTTCATTTTTGAGGATCCCTCATCACTGGATGACGAGGAAGAAGACAAGAGAATTGCAGGATCCTCTTCTCCATCGTTGTCTGTATCAGTATCAGAGGCAATGATGGCGTATACTTCCTTAGCTAAATAAAGTTTTTGGGATGAATATGACATTTATATTTTTATTAGGGTGTCCAAAGTGTGATTCAGCATTAGTAAGGTGTGTATTCATTTTAGTTATTCACAGGGGTGAGTATGTAGTGCTTAAACACGTGAATTTGTTAAAAAGTGTCAATCTCTCTCCAGTAGGAGGGTAGAGAAGGAAAACTGAAGTAACTTTTCTAAGCAAGAGTGTTAGGTTTAAGGATAAGACAAATTTATCAAACAATGAGACATTTAAAAAATGGGTCATAAAGTACGCCAACACAGACTTAAGCCAAACGGACTTCAAGTATTACCCTCATGATAAATCCCCCTAGCATAGTGGTGGGGAACCTATGGAACGGGTACCACAGGTGGCACTGAGAACCCTCTCTAGGGGCACCTGCGCCCTGGCGTACCAATATGCTTTAGACTTTTGTTGCCATTCATCAGCACAGGGCGCACTATGAACAGCACAGGCGGCGCACTGACTGTAGACAGGATATTATAGCTGAATGATAAAGTACATGGAAGATATACTACGGTATATTGGAAACTAGTATTTAGGGTAAATTGCCGTGTTGGCACTTTGTTACAAATAAGTGGGTTGTAGGGTTTCAGTTTGGGCCCTCTCTCTCTAAAATGTTCACCATCACTGCCCTACCTCCCCCATTATACTGTCTCCTGACTTTGCACCTCACTACCAGCTACACTAACAGCCGACCAACCTTTAGGCAGGAGCATACCTCCCAACTATTTGGACGATCAAAGAGGGACACTTATGGATCCATTTTTCCTGCATATCTATTTGCGTGACAGATCCGTTTTTCCTGCCCTGCATATATATACACATCAATATTTTTTTCATACTAAATGCTGCAACAGCAATCTGAAAATAGAAATTTCTAAAATCTCAACTGCATCGAAAAATGAAATACTATACAAGATGGGTTCTAATATAAGGAGAGGAACCGGACTAACCTTTTATGGGTCAATATTGTGAATGTAATAATGCAAATCTATACCTCAGGTCAAAAAGTGGGAAATTTAAGGAGCAAAGAGGGACAGAGGGAATTGGGTCAAAAAGAGAGACTTTACCTCCAAAAGAGGGATATTTGGGAGGTCTGCAGGAGCCCTAACCAGGGAGTGCCCCAGGGGAAAATAGCCATATCATGGACATCTTCTCATCACTGCAGGGCCCAGCGAGCCAGAAAACAGACCAGTCACCATTGGGAGTAATACCCATACCTTCCAACTTTCTAAACAAACAAATAGGGACACATTGCATTATGCGGTGTGAAAAGCGCAACGCAGCTAATTTTTCACGCTCTAGGCCACATCTCTAACTCCGCCCAAAATATAATTATGCATTTAATCCCAACCAGTCCCCATAATGCTCCCACATAGTAATTATTCCCTCTTCATACCACAGCACAGTATTTATGCCCACATTGTGCCCCCTCACAGAAGTATGCCCTGTTATGTGCCCCCAGTAATATGCCCTGTTATGTGCCCCCAGTAATATGCCCAGCTGTGCCCCTAGTAATATGCCCAGCTGTGCCCCTAGTAATATGCCCAGCTGTGTCCCCAGTAATATGCCCAGCTGTACTTCTTCTCCTGTTCTATATACTGAGAGTAATTCTCAGTATTTGCTCTTATTCTGTATATATGGACACTGCACAGTGCCACTTCTCCTATCCTGTATACTGGGTGTAATTCTCAGTATCTGCTCTTATTCTGTATCTATGGACACTGCACAGTGCCACTTCTCCTGTCCTGTATACTGGGTATAATTCTCAGTATCTGCTCTTATTCTGTATATATATGGACACTGCACAGTACCACTTCTCCTATCCTGTATACTGGGTGTAATTCTCAGTATCTGCTCTTATTCTGTATATATGGACACTGCACAGTACCACTTCTCCTGTCCTGTATACTGGGTGTAATCCTCAGTATCTGCTCTTATTCTGTATATATGGACACTGCACAGTACCACTTCTCCTGTCCTGTATACCGGGTGTAATTCTCAGTATCTGCTCTTATTCTGTATATATATGGACACTGCACAGTACCACTTCTCCTGTCCTGTATACCGGGTGTAATTCTCAGTATCTGCTCTTATTCTGTATATATGGACACTGCACAGTACCATTTCTCTTGTCCTGTATGCTGGGTGTTATTCTCAGTATCTGCTCTTATTCTGTATATATGGACACTGCACAGTACCACTTCTCTTGTCCTGTATACTGGGTGTAATCCTCAGTATCTGCTCTTATTCTGTATATATGGAAACTGCACAGTACCACTTCTCTTCTCCTGTATACTGGGTGTAATCCTCAGTATCTGCTCTTATTCTGTATATATGGACACTGCACAGTACCACTTCTCTTCTCCTGTATACTGGGTGTAATTCTCAGTATCTGCTCTTATTCTGTATATATGGACACTGCACAGTACTTCCTCTCTAGGCTTCTACTATATGCTGGTCATAACTCTCAGCATCTGATCTTTTTCTGTATATAACTGGCAAAAAAATATAGTGGAGACCCTATAATATACATTTTTAACTCATCTGGTCAGAGAAATGTTTTCCCTCTGCTACATGCCTGTCTGCTGCAGTCAGTCAGTCCACAGTATGATGTAAACAGTGCAGTCAGTCAGTCCATAGTCTGGTATAAACACTGCGGTCAGTCAGTCCATATTCTGGTGTAAACACTGCAGTCATTCAGTCCATAGTCTGGTATAAACACTGCGGTCAGTCCATATTCTGGTTTAAACACTGCAGTCAGTCAGTCAGTCCATAGTCTGGTGTAAAAAGTGCAGTCATTCAGTCCATATTCTGGTGTAAACACTGCTGTCAGTCAAGCCATAGTCTGGTGTAAACACTGTGGTCAGTCCATAGTCTGGTTTAAACACTGTGGTCAGTCCATAGTCTGGTGTAAACAGTGCAGTCAGTCAGTCCATAGTCTGGTGTAAATACTGTGGTCATTCAGTCCATAGTCTGGTGTAAACAGTGCAGTCAGTCAGTCCATAGTCTGGTGTAAACACTGTGGTCATTCAGTCCATAGTCTGGTGTAAACACTGTGGTCAGTCCATAGTCTGGTGTAAACACTGTGGTCAGTCAGTCCATAGTCTGGTGTGAACACTGTGGTCAGTCCATAGTCTGGTGTAAACACCGCGGTCATTCAGTCCACAATCTGGTGTAAACAGTGCAGTCAGTCCATAGTCTGGTGTAAACAGTGCAGTCAGTCCATAGTCTGGTGTAAACACTGCGGTCATTCAGTCCACAGTCTGGTGTAAATAGTGCAGTCAGTCAGTCCATAGTCTGGTGTAAACACTGCGTTTAGTCAGTCCATAGTCTGGTGTGAACACTGCGGTTATTCAGTCCATAGTCTGGTGCAGTCAGTCAATAGTCTGGTATAAACACTGCGGTCAGTCAGTCCATAGTCTGGTGTAAACACTGTGGTCAGTCCATAGTCTGGTGTAAACACTGCGGTCAGTCAGTCCATAGTCTGGTGTAAACACTGTGGTCAGTCCATAGTTTGGTGTAAACACTGTGGTCAGTCCATAGTCTAGTGTAAACATTGTGGTCAGTTCATAGTCTGTTGTAAACACTGCGGTCAGTCAATCCATAGTCTGGTGTAAACAGTGCAGTCAGTCCATAGTCTGGTGTAAACATTGTGGTCAGTCAGTCCATAGTCTGGTGTAAACACTGTGGTCAGTCAGTCCATAGTCTGGTGTAAACATTGTGGTCAATCCATAGTCTCGTGTAAACACTGTGGTCAGTCCATAGTCTGGTGTAAACACTGTGGTCAGTCAGTCCATAGTTTGGTGTAAACACTGTGGTCAGTCCATAGTCTGGTGTAAACATTGTGGTCAGTCCATAGTCTGGTGTAAACAGTGCAGTCAGTCCATAATCTGGTGTAAACACTAAAGAAGAATGGCAACAGCAGCACTACCATATGATTCTATGAAGAGCCAATTAGTGGCAGTGCTCGCAGTGTGGGACCTTGGCCCAAGGGTCTCAGCAGACAAATCAAAAAGAAGAAACTGCAGCACTCCTTGTCTCTATTTAATGATGGTTTATTCACAAAGTAAGGTTCGATGTTTTAACTATCTATAATCTTTTTCAAGCAATAAACAATCTTGTGCCCTTTACACATGTATATCTCCAGCTCATCAGATCATTTGACAATTAAGTATGTAAATGACTTGAAAATAAACATCATAATAAAACCATGACAATGGTGTTGAAATATCAATCTATTCAAGTGTAGACACTTACTCATGAGCAGGAATCAAGAGGTCTGGAGGCAGGACCAGCGTGTCCATTACAGAACTGGGCATGCGCCACCTAAGTGCACGGATATGCCAATGTCCCGTCCAATTAGGACCCTTCATTATATTACTATGACAAATGAAAACTGCATTGTATAATAATTAACTATCCAATGAGAGAATTGTCATCATGGTTAATTATATAAAACCTATAAGCCTTCCTGTATTATGGGGATGTATCGGATTTATACAGTATGTAGTAAGTGACATTAGTTATAGCAAATACTATTTTCCAAAAGAACTATCACAATATAGACAAATTATCGAAAGTCCAGAGGTAGACCATGACCCAGTGTTGGGGACCCACCGCTCCTCATCAGCCCCATTTGCCCAGCCGTGTCTCAGCCATACTGTGATCTATAAGTATTAAATGGCAGTGGAATTGTTTCCTTAACCACCTCAGCCCCCCTAGCTTAAACACCCTTAATGACCAGGCCACTTTTTACAATTCTGCACTACACTACTTTCACCGTTTATTGCTCCGTCATACAACTTACTACCCAAATGAATTTTGCCTCCTTTTCTTCTCACTAATAGAGCTTTCATTTGGTGGTATTTCATTGCTGCTGACATTTTAACTTTTTCTGCTATTACTCAAAAAAGACCGAAATTTTTTCCCAAAAATTACATTTTTCACTTTCTGATGTAAATTTTTTCCAAAAAAACTACATTTCTATATAAATTTTTCTCTAAATTTATTGTTCTACATGTCTTTGATAAAAAAAAATCCAATAAGTGTATATTTATTGGTTTGGGTAAAAGTTATAGCGTTTACAAACTATGGTGCAAAAAAGTGAATTTCCACATTTTGAAGCAGCTGTGACTTTCTGAGCACCTGTCATGTTTCTTCAGGTGCTAGAATGCCAGGATAGTATAAATACCCCCCAAATCACACCATTTTAGATAGAAGACACCCCAAAGTATTCGCGGAGGGGCATGGTGAGTTCATGTATCATTTCATTTTTTTTCACAAATTAGTGGAAAATGACACTTTCTGAGGAAAAAATAATAATAATAAAGTTTCCATTTCTGCTAACTTCTGGCAAAAAAAACATAAAATCTCCAAAGGACTCACTATGCCCCTCAGTGAATACCTTGGGGTGTCTACTTTCCGAAATGGGGTCATTTGTGGGGTGTGTTTATGTTCTGGCATTTTGGACGGGGCTAAATTGTGAGCAGCCCGGTAAAACCTAAAGGTACTCATTGGAATTTGGGCCCCTTTGCGCACCCAGGCTGCAAAAAAGTGTCACTCATGTGGTATCGCCGTACTCAGGAGAAGTAGGGCAATGTGTTTTGGGGTGTATTTTTACATATACCCATGTTGGGTGAGAGAAATATCTCTGTAAATTGACAACTTTGTATAAAATTTTTTTAAAAGTTGTCGTTTACAGAGATATTTCTCACACAAAGTATGGGTATATATAAAAATACACCCCAAAACTCATTGCCTTACTTCTCCTGAGTACGGCGATACCACATGTGTGACACTTTTTTGCAGCCAAGATGCGCAAAGGGGCCCAAATTCCAATGAGTACCTTTAGGATCTCACAGGGCATTTTTACGCAGTTGGATTCTCACGCTTTAGGGCCCCTAAAATGCCAGGGCAGTATAAATACCCCACATGTGACCCCATTTTGGAAAGAAGACACCCCAAGGTATTCCGTGAGGGGCATGGCGAGTTCACAGAAAAAACATTTTTTACATGAACTCACCATATTCAAAACCCCAAATATTGTATACTGATGTAGTACAACTGTTCGGCCTCAGCTACTTTATATAGAATTACCAATACAAGACCTGTGCTATTTAAAACATAACTTTTACTAGTTAACGGTTAAAAACCGATGAAACCCAAAGTGAAGTGCTCTAATTAACAGTGATATGAACTCAATAGATACCTGTAGACAGACAATCCTTATGGTAAAGGAAAATGGAAAGATCTTACCCGGTCCCGGGATGTCAATCAGTCTGCTACGACCGTCTGTAGAAAACCAGATGGTTTTAATGGTGCAGTTAGGCTTGTATTACTGTAAAAGTTGTTTCATTTGGGACAGGGAGCTACATAGCCCTAGATTACACCCTAGATCTTGTATTGGGATAGGGGCTATTACTCCCTGCCTGTCAGTTAAACAGAGCACCCGCCCTGATAGGGGCGACCCCGTCAGGAACCTGTCCCTGTTGGGGGCCTAATTCCCTAATTATTAGCACTTTTTGCACCTTCACGGCATGCTGCACTTCACTTTGCACTTTTTGCACTTTTCAGCACTTTAATATTTATTTATGGCATGATGCGCATATTGTATTTCAAGGTTAACAAGGTGGACACATTATGAAATGTCTTAAGAATTCTGGGTTTTTTAGGTATTTATATTGTATTCAAATTTTGATATTATATACATTTATGTCACTTGTATTGATTTGCCACCATTATGTGTGAGGATTGACAATTTTATACTGTCCTCCTGTATTATGGGGGATATAGAGGAGGAGAAATCGGACTGTGGGAGGTGTATGGATCGATTGGACCTTAAACGTCCTGACATCGTTCGACATGATGCGGGACTTTTTTGCATTCAATTAGACTGATAACTGAAATATGTTGGTTGAGATATAATGTCTATACATGTATTTTAATTTCCCTTGGATGCCCATAATGAATATGGCGACCGGATGACTCCTAGTTCCGGTGACGTGTAGTCTGTCAGATAAGTCTCTGTGTAAGAGTAATGTACTTATTTATACATCTATGTACCTTATATGATGTGGGACCGCTCTTAGGTGAATGGATGGCTAATATGTTATGTATAGACCAAGACGTTTGTATGGTATTATTTTTCACATACCTGCCCTTCACAAATATGGCGGTCGGATTATTTCCGGTTCCGGTGACGCACTCTTTGCAACCCAGCCTTGTTGTGAGGGTATCGCGATGTGTTGTGATTGCAGACCGCTGTGGAGGGAGTGGCTACAGCATATATATACCCGGCAATCGTGAGTCTAATGTACGCCCCCCGGAAGAAGCGGGAAGCGAAACGTACGTTGGGGTTGAGGAAACACTACCTCCACATCGGTCTGTATCTTTGTCCTTTGTATATTTTCTGTAACTGACCTTTTGAACATTGGGACACGTGTTCCTGTCTTACGCTTATATTTTGTGGATGGATTATATTTATTTTTTCCATTCATTTATTGCGATATGTACTGGTCACTTATACGGTTGTAGTCATATTACACTGGCTACCAGCACTTTGTCAATAGGGTTTATGGGTACAGACCTTTGTGGAGTGTGATTACCGTCCACCTGTTCTATGAAGATCCTTTTTAGATATATTGGCTTGCTATTTGTGTATTTTTAACATTATGAAATAAAATCTGATTTTTTATTATTTATATAATGTGGTGATTTATTGGGGTTGTTTTGCCCTCTCTAAAGTCCCAACATGTTTCGTCCCGTTGTGCAGGGACTCATCAGGGGAAACTAGAGAGTCAACTAGAGTGGAAAAAGGGGAAACACAAAACGGAAACTCAATCACAATTCGTTCTAAGTGAAGGATCACATTAAAACATGATCCACCTTTTACTAACCGCTTATTTGCTTGAAGATGCCCGGTAAATCGGCAGGTCCAATTATTATGGGGACGATCGTAGACAGTGGTCCGCGTCCCAAGGAATGGTGTGGGGAAGTGTAACCCAACACCCACGTCTCACCGCCCGTATTTTTTATCTCCGGATGGTAGCGCTGGTTAATGCGCCGGGTTTCCTTTTAAATCCTCAGCTCTCAGAAGCGCCCAGTGCCGGCTCCTCCCACATTCGCCATGCGCTGGAACGCATGTGGAACGCACGCCATGAACGCGCGCCCAGAGGAGGCGGGGGGAGGCAGTCACATGACAATGGGGCAGATTGGAGGTATGTGACGCTGTGTGTCCGCGTCATTCGTTGCCAGGCAACAGGAAGACGCGTAGCACAGCTTTTAAGCCTGATAGCTTGGCTTGTTTAACAGTAGAGCATTGCTGCTCGATCGAAGGATATTTTAGCAGGGTCAGAGGCGGATTTAATTCTAAAATAATAGATGTAAAGGGGGGCTGCCATGCCTCAATCCGATGTATATGCCCTATTGACGGGTCAGATATGTACATTTCTGGGCATACTATCGCCGGGTGTGCACCTGTATTTAACAACACAGGATATACATGTACATCTAAATATACAAACATACATAATTATTTGTGGCCTAATCCTTTAAATAAAGCAACCATAGCTCAATTGTTCATTGAGGCCATTAGGATACACCGTATTCAAATAATATATCCATTTTGCCTCACATTGTAAAATTCTTTTGTCCCATTCCTTGGGACGCGGACCACTGTCTACGATCGTCCCCATAATAATTGGACCTGCCGATTTACCGGGCATCTTCAAGCAAATAAGCGGTTAGTAAAAGGTGGATCATGTTTTAATGTGATCGTTCACTTAGAACGAATTGTGATTAAGTTTCCGTTTTGTGTTTCCCCTTTTTCCACTCTAGTTGACTCTCTAAGATGGCATTTCCCCTGATGAGTCCCTGCACAACGGGACGAAACATGTTGGGACTTTAGAGAGGGACATAATTAGGGAATTAGGCCCCCAACAGGGACAGGTTCCTGACGGGGTCGCCCCTATCGGGGCGGGTGCTCTGTATTACTGACAGGCAGGGAGTAATAGCCCCTATCCCAATACAAGATCTAGGGTGTAATCTAGGGCTATGTAGCTCCCTGTCCCAAATGAAACAACTTTTACAGTAATACAAGCCTAACTGCACTATTAAAACCGTCTGGTTTTCTACAGACGGTCATAGCAGACTGATTGACATCCCGGGACCGGGTAAGATCTTTCCATTTTCCTTTAACATAAGGATTGTCTGTCTACAGGTATCTATTGAGTTCGTATCACTGTTAATTAGAGCACTTCACTTTGGGTTTCATCGGTTTTTAACCGTTAACTAGTAAAAGTTATGTTTTAAATAGCACAGGTCTTGTATTGGTAATTCTATATGAACTCACCATACCCCTCACAGAATACCTTGGGGTGTCTTCTTTCTAAAATGGGGTCACTTGTGGGGTGTTTGTACTTCCCTGGCATTTGAGGGTCTCCGCAATCATTACACGTATGGCCAGCATTAGGAGTTTCTGCGATTCTCCTTATATTGAGCAGACGGGTAATGAGATTGTTTCCGTTCAACCTCTGGGCTGAAAAAAAAAATAAATGAATACTCTGGGGTAAACAATGGAGGCAGTCTATAGTCTTGTGTAAACACTGCGGTCAGTCAGTCCATATTCTGGTATAAATAGTGCAGTCAGTTTAAAGTCTTGTGTAAACACTGCAGTCAGTCCATACTCTGGGGTAAACACTGCAATTAGTCCATACTCTAATGTAAAGAATGCAGTCAGTCCATAATCTGGGGTAAATAATGCAGTCAGTTTATAGTCTTGTGTAAATGCTGTGGTCAGTCAGTCCATAGTCTGGTGTAAACACTGCGGTCATTCAGTCCACAATCTGGTGTAAACACTGCAGTCAGTCAGTCCATAGTCTGGTGTAAACACTGCAGTCAGTCAGTCCATAGTCTGGTGTAAACACTGCAGTCAGTCAGTCCATAGTCTGGTGTAAACACTGCAGTCAGTCAGTCCATAGTCTGGTGTAAACAGTACAGTCAGTCCATAGTCTGGTGTAAACACTGCGGTCAGTCAGTCCATAGTCTGGTGTAAACACTGCAGTCAGTCAGTCCATAGTCTGGTGTAAACACTGCAGTCAGTCAGTCCATAGTCTGATCTAAACACTGCAGTCAGTCAGTCCATAGTCTGGTGTAAACAGTACAGTCAGTCCATAGTCTGGTGTAAACAGTGCAGTCGTCCATAGTCTGGTCTAAACACTGCGGTGAGTCCATAGTCTGGTGTAAACACTGCAGTCAGTCAGTCCATAGTCTGGTGTAAACAGTACAGTCAGTCCATAGTCTGGCGTAAACAGTGCAGTCGTCCATAGTCTGGTGTAAACACTGTGGTCAGTCCATGGTCTGGTGTAAACACTGCGGTCAGTCAGTCTATAGTCTGGTGTAAACAGTACAGTCAGTCCATAGTCTGGTGTAAACACTGCGGTCAGTCAGTCCATAGTCTGGTGTAAACACTGAGGTCAGTCAGTCCATAGTTTCTACTGCAGTCAATCAGTCCTTAGTCTAGTGTGTATGATTTATGTATTTCACTTTCAATTAGGATTTTTAACTAAAGAATAATTTGTATCTTTATTGAATCTTACTCAGGAACCAAGGATAAGCGAACCAGTTTAGACCGAACTGAGTTTAGTCCTAACTTTGCTATTTTTTGGACAGCAGACGAACCTGAATCTTTCCAGGTTAATTTCGCACGAATCAACTAAAACAGTGCATGGTGCCATTTTAGTACACATGTCAGCAAGAAAAAAGCACTAAGGAGGAAGCAGAAGAGTTCTAACATGACCCTGTGAGGAAGGAAGGGGGGGGGGGCTTGCCCTGATTGGCTCCCAGGCTGACAGACAGCCTGGATGAGCCAATCAGTGCTGCAGCAGGTAGGGAGGTGCCCTAGCAGAACGAGTAGAACACCATTCTGTGTTGGGCTGTGAATGAGAGTGGATGGTCTTACAGTATCTGCCGGGAAAACTTTCTTAGGGCGTCAGGGACAGTGAAAAATCAATCAGATGCAGTCAGAAATCAGTCAATCAAGCAGATTGCCAGGGACAGTGACGTGAAAGACCATTCCAAAGAAGAATTGTGTGTGTTGTGTACAATAGAGAGAAGCAGCGCAGCTGACAGACAGGGAGAGAGGAGACAGGACAGGTGCACCTCACACCAGCAACCTGCAAGCAAATACTTTCATTTTGTTTAACATTTTCAAAGATTTTTTTTTTTGTGCGGTTCGATTTAATTAAGCAGCATATATTTGTGATTACTGCAGCAATACCCACAGTGTGGCGGCAATCTACCTGTGTGTGTTAAGTTGAAATTGAGTGTTGTGGGGAGTCGCTCTGGTAGATAGCAGTGCGGGTGCAGTATAGAGGCAAAACGGAGTCCAGAAAGTGTAGCAAACAGTGTTTAATTCACACTTGTAGCAAATACACAGCAAACAGTCACTTGGTGTTAATTTACACCCATCAGAAAACGTGCAGCAAAACAAAATAGTCCAAAACAGGTTCCAGTCACCTAGGAGGCTTTAGGTGCAGGTTCGCACCTGGCTGTCAGTCCAGCCGCAAGGCGATCGACCTCCGGCTTCCAGGCCGTCTGCACTCCTCCTTGCTTGGGGTCTTGCTTCCAGCCCAGAGAACTCCACACAGCACAGCATGGATCAGCACTCCCAAACTCAAGTGATTCCACAGCCTAACAGCAGCTCCAGGACAATCACACTCAGCTGCTGAGGAGGCTGCCTTTTAAAGGCCCGGATAAAGTCCGGCCTGGACCGTGGGGAGTAGGCACCCACCCAACTCTTTGCCTACTCCCAGTAAGAGCCGGCCCGGATTGGCTTTGCAGCCAAACTAAAAAACAAGGTGTCAAACAGCACTAGCTGCTGCTGACACACGAAAACCCGGCTCTTACCTCACCGAGGCCAGGAACCTCGGTGACACGTACCTGCCATCGACCACGGTACCTTGCACCCTCTTACAGTGTCTAGAATTGAGTGTCTTAGGCTCCATTCACACGTCTGCAATTCTGTTCCGCATTTTGCGGAACGGAATTGCGGACCCATTCATTTCAATGGGGACAGACGATGTCCCGCCCGGGTCCGCAATTGCGGATCCGCACTTCCGGGTCCGCAATCGTGTTCCCAAAAAATATAGAACATGTCCTATTCTTGTCCGCAATTGCGGACAAGAAAAGGCATTTTCTATGTGAGTGCCGGCAATGTGCGGTCCGCAAAATCCGGAACGCACATTGCCGTTGTCCGTGTATTGCGGATCCGTGGATCCGCAAAACACACGGACGTGTGAATGTAGCCTTAAACTAGCAACATATACATGTGATTACTACACCAATAGATAGGAAAGCACACAAAAGTATCTGGGAGTGATAACGAATTTAGACCCAAATCTGTTTCCCTATTTCACACATTTTTCGGGGGGAGGGGGGGTGGAGATTGATTATACTCAAACTAGCAGCGTAAATACGTGATTACTACACCAATAGGCAGGGTGGCACACAAAAGTATCTGGGAGGGATAATGAACTTAGGCCCAAATCTGTTTATCTATTTTAACCTTTTTAATCCATTTTTTTTTTTTTTATTAATTATATTTAGAGATGAGCGAATTTTTCAAAAATTCGATTTGCCGATTCGTCAAATTTTTCGTGAAAAATTCCATTTGATCCGAATATATTTACGGCGAATTACATTAAAAAAAATGCTATTTCCTGGCTGCTGAGAGGCTTTATATGAGTGTAGGACACTTTGCCTTGCAGTAACGCGCATAGGGAGTCCGTTGTGGTAGTGAAATAATACTGTGTCAGTATGACATGCAGATGACAGGCATCGAGTGGCGTAGCTATCAGGGAAGCAGCTGCTTCGGGGCCCGAGCTCAGAGGGGGCCCGGGAGCAGTCACTGTACTTCCTCACGCCGGGCTCCTGTCAGAGTAGCTGACTTCTCCTGCACCAGGTCCAGAATCCTGCACTTGCACCTCTGTGACTGACCTGACATCAGTGACATTGCTCCCCCTCTCCCCTCCTCAGTTCTGATGATGGACAGTGACAGCATCAGGAAGGTCCAGTGTGGGCGGAGCTAGCATATCTATCCCCGCCCCCTTTCCTACCCGCGATTCCGGCAGCCTGAACCTTCCATGCCCAGCATGCTGAACATCAGTTGAATTGCCTCAACTGCGCCAGAATGTGAGTGGCAGGGGAACTGCGGTTATATTCAGCTTTCCCAGACTGTGCACATGTGACCTGCAGTACAGTAGGAAAGCTGGGTGAATTATATAATGAGATGTCATCCGGCTTCCCTGCTATCCTGCATGACACAAGTGCAGAGGCATTAGATTATGGGGGAGAGGCACAGCAGGAAAGCTGGGTGTCTATATATGTGTATTGTATATGTGTGCACAGGTGCAGACCAGCTCTAACGGCAGAGATTACAGAAGCCCCACATCTCCACTGTTAACCTTTGTATGCTACAATCACTGATTATCATGGCAGACAAATTAAGAGGCTGCTGTGAGACACTTCTGGCTTATCACCCTAAGAACAAAAGGATCAAGCATGTTGAAATTCATCCGGCCAGTTCTTCTCTATCCTGACATTTGGGGGATAATACAGAAGCCTCTGTAAACATTATCTGACTGGTGGGGGTCAGACACCACACACCTCTGCTGATTGGCTGCTCCAGCTCTGTAACTCCAGCTCTGTCTATTGTGTAGTGGTCGGAGCCATTTACTGCAGCATTGTCCCCATTCACTTCCTTGGGAGCAGTGCTGCAGTAACCATTGCTAACCACTACACAATGGACTGAGCTGTATAGTACTGTGGGGGAGCCACTGTAGAACAGCTGATCGGCAAGGGTGTGGGGAGTTGGACCCCCAATGATCAGATATTGATAGCCTAACTTGGTGGTAGGCTAACAATATAAATGGACAGGAAAACTCCTTTATTCTAATGCATATGGCAATAATCATTATTTTGGATGCCACCCAATACAGATAAACCTAAGAAGAAGATGGTTCAGGGACTTTGCCGCTTTAAAGGGATATGCTCCTAAAAGGGATTTTCTACCACAATCATGAGAGCAGGGATTCAGCGTATTGCTGCCTTTATAAGACCCATACAGTTTGAATGGATCAGCATACCCAACTACCGCTCCAAGCAAATTGTGGAAATGGGACCCCAGTTCTCATGACTGGGGAAATCCCCCAGCCATCAGCCAAAAACGCCTTTAAAGGGAATATCCCATGACTAGTATAAAAAATGAAAAATGGACCTCCATATCACTGAGTAACCTCAACCATATATCTGAAAAAATCCATAATACCTAGAAATGGCACTTTTTGTTCTTATACCCATGTCTCTACCAGCTTTGCACACCTAGAGGCTAAAATGTTGGCTCAAGCTCAGTCACTTGGATGGAGTGGTCTGTGAGCAGAAATTTTCACATACTGCCACGGATTCTTAGTGGGGTTTAGGTCTGGACTGTGACTGGGCCGTTCTAACACATGAATATGCTTTGACTTAAACCATTTCATTGTAGCTCTGGCTGTATGTTTAGGGTCATTGTCCTGCTGGAAGGTGAACCTCTGCCCCAGTCTCAAGTCTTTTGCAGCCTCTACTAGGTTTTCCTCTATGATTGCCTTGTATTTAGCTCCATCCATCTTCCCATCAACTCTGACCAGCTTTCCTGTCCCTGCTGAAGAAAAGCATCCCTGCAGCATGATGCTGCCACCACCATGTTTCATGGTGGGGATGGTGTGCTCAGGTGATGGTTTTCTGACACACATAGCGTTTGGCATTTAGGCCAAAAAGTTTAACTTTGGTCTCATCTGACCAGAGCACCTTCTTCTACATGTTTGCTGTTTCCCCTACATGTTTATTGGCACACTGCAAATGGGACTTCTTAAGGGCTTGATTTAAAAAATTGCTTTCTTCTTGCCACTCCTTCATCAAGGCCATGTTTGTGGAGTACACGACTAATAGTTGTCCTGTGGACAGATTCTCCCACCCGAGCAGTGGATCTCTGCAGCTCCTACAGAGAGACCATGGGCTTCTTGGCTGCTTCCCTACTTAGTGTATTCATTTATTTTTGTGTAGACACCTTTCATATATATAGATTTTGAGATTTAGATGCTGTTTGGTAGGTTACGACAGATTACTGGTATTAGATGCTTTAGATCAGGATCGGCCAGATAGTGATGGTCTCTGTAAGTTCAGACCTAACTAGTCATGGAAGGTGACCTTTAAGCAACAGCACCATACACTGTGACATATTTTTTTCTGAGGATTTGCTAGAGGGGATTGTATGGCTGTGATTATTGGACAGATTTATCAACACTGTCGTAAAGAAAACCTTGGGGAAGATTTATCGAAACTGGTGTAAAGGAAGACTTACTTATTTGCCCATAGTTGTCCACCTTTCATTTTTCAGAGCTCCCTTGGAAAATGAAAGGTGGAATCTGATTGGTTACTAAGATCAACTACACCAGTTTTTCTATCTACCAGTTTAGATAAATCTTCCCCTATCTATTTCTATGGTGAAATGGATGTCAATGTGGCCATGTGAATAACAGCAATACTAACATTAGACAGATTGAGGCAAAAAGAGTGCTCCCTTTGGCCCCTGTGTGACCAGCAGACCTCCAGAAAAAAGAACCCGGACTAGCATGGTAGACGACACTATTTCAAACGATTTATTAACTTGGTAGCCTATGGATCAGGTGCTGCTTGAGGGACACATCACCACTTTAAGGGGATGTCCCACGAAAAATATTCTGCAGTTTTTAAACCAGGATCTGAATACTTTTGTATTTGCATGTAATTAAAAATTTTGCATAGCCACTGAGTTATCCAATTAAATGTATCTGTATAGCGCCACCTGCTGTTTTTTTTTTCTTATTTCTTTGTCCTGCTCACTAAGGAGGCCGCACATGCTCAGTTTCATCCTACAACTGCCTCCTGGAGCTGTGATAGGTGGAGCATGGACACGCCTCCTGAGCTGCAGCAGAAAAGACACTCCCCATGAGCTGTCAGCTTGATATAAATCTAGCAGAGCAATGAATGTGGAGATCTCTGGATCCATGTGAGGTACAGCGCTGGTTCCAGCTTTGTTAGAAAGAGATTGTCATGTACTATTTGATGTCTGGTTTTCATTTTTTACATTCGTCATGGGATAACCCCTTTAAGCCAGTTTTCAGTACAGTACATGTGACAACCAGAGAACTGGAAAGCAGCAAACCAGAACTGGTATGCTTCTCTCCACAGGTCCGGCGGAGATGCAGTGGGACTTATGAAAAGTAGCCTAAGAGTAATGGAGGCCACTGTTAGGCTCTTAATACTGCAGGCCTACATACATTTTATGGATTCCACTGAGTGGTATCTGTCACCCCCCAAAAAAAAGTATATTGCCCAGTATCTTTTTTTTTTTTTTTACTAGATTCCACTGTATATAGCAGAGTAAAAAAAAGGCATCTCTGATGGACATTAGCTGGATGGAGGCCAAAAGGACACTCATTTGCTCACCATTAAGTGAATGGGAGCCCATGAGTCTGTTCAAAAGGGTTCTTCAAGCTACAAATATCAATGGGATATCCTCAGGATATCAGACCGGTGGGGGACCCGGAACCCCTTGGTTATCTGTTTCGGGAAGCTGCTGCACTGGTAACTATACTATGCATGAAGCTGGAAGCAGATGGCCTTGTGCACAGTGATGTGGCCATGCCAGTGGACTGCAGCATAGTCCACAGTTATATGAATGGGTACAGAGCTTCAGTACCCTGGCACCAGAAACTACACAGTCTATGGAGCCTTCAGCTTCCTTCCATACAGCTGATCCAGGCAGTGTTTGACTCCACCGATCAGATACTGAGGCCTTCAATGTCTCTGGCCCAGACCTAATATAAGCACAGGAAGGCTTCCCAAAAATGTTAAAGTCCTTGACTGCAGGTCTGCAGAGAAAGCTTAAAGGCGGTATTCCCATCTCAGCCATTCATGGCCGACAATGGAATAGCCATGGTAAGCGGCAGCCAGAGTTATGGAAACAATCAAGTGGGTTGCGCTTGGCTTTTTTCGTAACTTCCATAGAGGTGAATGGGAGCTACTGAAACAGCACAGCCTCCTTGACTTTTTTTGGGACCCAATCCACCCTGACCGGTGCATACGATGGGTATTCCAATCTCAGAAATGAAGGGATTGAGATGAAAATAACCCATTAAGGGTACGGCCACACGGTCAGGTTTCTTGGTGCAGTTTTGGAAGCTAAAATCAGGAGCAGATCATAAAAAGAGAGAAAGTATAAAGGAAGATACGACTTCTCTTCTTTTAATTTACTTCTAGTTTTGGCTTCTAAAACTACATCAGGAAACCTGACCATGTGGCCGCTCCCTAATATAAGCCTGGATATGGATAGCCTTCTTGTTTATTGGGTCACACACTGCAGTCTGGAATATTTAGTATGAGGGACACAGCAGGAAAACCTCTGTATACGGCTGATGTGTACTATGTGAGTGTATGTATATTAAGCTCACTGGGTTAATGGCTTCTAACCCGTAGAGGACCCGCACGTCGCAGATGTCCGTGACTTAAGGACCAGCGCCGTACATGTACAGCGCAGTGTTCGGTTGGGTGCAGGAGACGCGCCCCCGTCCGATCTGCAGCAGGGGTCCGTCAGTCACTGATAAACGGACCCCTGCTGCATGCGCTGGCATCGGTGAAATCACCGATGCCGGCGCATTAACCCTGTATGTGCTGCGGTCACCGCTGACCGCGGCACATGCTTTGTCCTTGCGGGAATCGGAGCTTCCATCAGGTCCCCGTGCTGTTGTGACTGGGACCCGATGGCAGGGAAGGCAGCCCAATGCCCACCTTAGGCATCGTGGCTGCCTTCCGGGAGAGCCTGTGAGATCCAGCCCCCTAGATCTCACAGGAATCAGGCTGAAATGTATCACATTCAGTAATACACTTACAGCCAATGCATCACAATACAGAAGTAATGTGATGCATTCTAAAGGGGATCAGACCTCTGAAAGTTGAAGTCCCAGAGTGGGAAAAAAATAAAGTGTAAAAAAAGCGTCCTTTTCCCAAAATAAAGTCCCCCAAAAAATTGGGAAAAGTAGACATATTCGGTATCGCTGCGTCCAAATCGACCGACTCTATAAATATATCACATGATCTAACCCCTCAGGTGAACACCGTCAAAAAAGTTGAATAAAAACTGTGCCAAAAAAAACGTTGCCACCTTACATCACTAAAAGTGTAACATCAAGCGATCAAAAAGGCGTATGCCCCCCCAAAATCATACCAATCTAACCGTCACCTCATCCCACAAAAAATGAGCCCCTACCTAAGACAATCGCCCAAAAAATAAAAAAAACTATGGCTCTCAGACTATGGAGACACTGAAACATGATTGTCACAGTGGGGAGTGGGGGGAACCCCCCACTGTACAATGTAGGACAGATAATAATAGCCACTAGGCCAGGTTGCAGGAAAAGGGAAGCAGGTCACCTCCTATTGCGTCCCTAATCCACTCCTAACCGTATGAGCGGACCCTGATGGTGGGACTGCGCTGCGAACCACATGCGGAGGAACTGCCCCCCCAGTTAGAAACACGCCACAGTGTTTGGGGTTTGGAGCAGTCCCACCCATTTAGGCCACGTTTATTTCGGTGTTAGGGTACACTGTCGATTAATTATCTCAGGGATACATGCATTAGGATAAATAAGAAGCTGGCGTCTCTTACCCTCTCGGCGGCCTCCAAGACATGGGGACATCATGGGTGGAAGGCGGTGAGCCCTTATGGGAGGGAAGGGATGATATATTGGAGTTATGTTCTGGGAAACTTTAATGTTATAGATCTAAATGTATATATGACTAGATTAAGTTGACAACGTATAAGTATACTAGACAATGAAAATGTGTCATACGGTATATATCCCCTTGGAATGTAAATACCTTCACGATGTCCTTATACATAAAAAAATAAAAAAAGTGGGTTTTGTTTCTAAACTTCTAAGCCTTCTAACGTCCCCCAAAAATGAAATGGCATTCACAAAATGATCCAAACATGAAGTAGACATATGGGGAATGTAAATTAATAACTATTTTTTAAGGTATTACTATCTATTATAAAAGTAGAGAAATTAAAATTCGGAAATTTGCTAATTTTTTCAAATTTTTTTGTAAATTTGGTATTTACCACTGTCATGAAGTACAATATGTGACTAGAAAACAGTCTCCGAATGGCCTGGACAAGTAAAAGCTTTTTAAAGTTATCACCACATAAAGTGATACTGGTCAGATTTGCAAAAAATGGCAGGGTCCTGAAGGGGGTTAATTGACTTTCTACTGAGCATCATGTTACACAAATACAATGTTATTTTCAGCACTGGAAATATAGGTTTCTACCAGGCATGTCTGACATTGTGCCTGTACAGACACAGAGCTAGCCCGGATTATACCTGCTTATCCAGAGCAATATACCCTCTGGTGACAATGTCATTTAATGTAAACACAGCCAAGTGACACTGTATACATAGCGGGGACCATGTTATCCACACAGGCGCTTAGTCTATAACTGTGCACCATCATATATATAGTAATACAAAGGTAAATAGTAGCACTCCCTATCTGCCAGGTGCAAAAATAATAATGTAAAATAATAAAATCAATCAGCAAATAAACATGTTTATAAATGTGTAAAATTTCTATTGAACGCTGAACCATCACCATATGGGTCCGATATTGGAGGGTGACGTGAGCGTCCCACGGATTTATTGACTCAGATTAGTTTTATTTTGCACATATGCACTTAATCTTCACTAATGAGGCACAATTATATAATCTTTATGATTATACAGGAATGATTGTTCTGTATACCATTTAATGAACACTTACAATCATGTATTTTTGGAGGGTTGATTTTGATATGTATTTTATTGGGTATCACTGTATTTACGCGTTTATAATCATGTTTATTTGCTGATTGATTTTATTATCACTTAATCATGTACACTTTGGTACCTACCGACAGTATATATACCTGCTTGAGCACTGTTATCACTGCTTAAGAAAGGCTCCACGTAGATGAGCTGAAACGTTGCACTGGGTCTAATAAAAGATCCACTTTTTTTTTCACCAAGACCGGAGTGCTGCCTTGTTCAGATTTTAGTGGTGCCGCGGAACACAACTACAGATGCGGAGTCTTTTGCAGCCCCATTGAAATGAATGAGGGCCCAAAACTACGGATGTGTGAATGGACCCTAAATCCGATTTGTATTTCTGCAATGGAAATCCAGGGCTGATCCTTTGAGCAGCAGATCCACAGAGATTAACCCAATGGTAATGGCGGTCATCCTCAGCTTTTTCGTGCGAAATAAGTGGCACACCTCTTATTTTTGTGACTGTTTTTTCCATGGTGCAGACAAAAATCTGTGTCGAGATTTCTCATAGCTTGTGGCCAGGGTGGCGGAAACCCCATCACAGCGGCGAAATCCACAGTGGCAGATCCGACGCTTGTGAACAGACTTTAAGGGTATGTTCACATGGGGTGTGATTTATCCACGGCTTCCGCGCACTGAAACTGCCTGCAATTCATGTCTGTTGAATGAATTGGGGAAATTGCTTGTTAAAGTGTAACTGCCGTTCTATTTTTATTTGTGTAATGTGTAGGGGCAGTGATGCTGACCATTTTTGTAATATACTTTAATTACTGGAATTGTACATTTCTATTAGAAAAATAGCTCTAAAGTGGCACATTTTGAGCGTTAGGAACGCTCCTCTGTCTTCTGTTTACATAACACAGTGTTAGCAAGTCTCCACTGTTATGTAAACAGAAGACAGATGAGCGTTCCTAAGGCTCAAAATGCGCCACTTTAGAGCTATTTTCTAGTAGAAATGTACAATTCCAGTAATTAAAGTATATTACAAAAATGGTCAGCATCACTGCCCCTATACAGTCGTGGCCAAAAGTTTTGAGAATGACACAAATATTAGTTTTCACAAAGTTTGCTGGTAAACTGCTTTTAGATCTTAGTTTCAGTTGTTTCTGTGATGTAGTGAAATATAATTACACGCACTTCATACGTTTCAAAGGCTTTTATCGACAATTACATGACATTTATGCAGAGTCAGTATTTGCAGTGTTGGCCCTTCTTTTTCAGGACCTCTGCAATTGGAACGGGCATGCTCTTAATCAACTTCTGGGCCAATTCCTGACTGATAGCAACCCATTCTTTCATAATCACTTCTTGGAGTTTGTCAGAATTAGTGGGTTTTTGTTTGTCCACCCGCCTCTTGAGGATTGACCACAAGTTCTCAATGGGATTAAGATCTGGGGAGTTTCCAGGCCATTGACCCAAAATGTCAACGTTTTGGTCCCCGAGCCACTTAGTTATCACTTTTGCCTTATGGCACGGTGCTCCATCGTGCTGGAAAATGCATTGTTCTTCACCAAACTGTTGTTGGATTGTTGGAAGAAGTTGCTGTTGGAGGGTGTTTTGGTTCCATTCTTTATTCATGGCTGTGTTTTTGGCCAAAATTGTGAGTGAGCCCACACCCTTGGAAGAGAAGCAACCCCACACACGAATGGTCTCAGGATGCTTTACTGTTGGCATGACACAGGACTGATGGTAGCGCTCACCTTTTCTTCTCCGGACAAGCCTTTTTCCAGATGCCCCAAACAATCGGAAAGAGGCTTCATCGGAGAATATGACTTTGCCCCAGTCCTCAGCAGTCCATTCACCATACTTTCTGCTGAAGATCAATCTGTCCCTGATGTTTTTTTTGGAGAGAAGTGGCTTCTTTGCTGCCCTTCTTGACACCAGGCCATCTTCCAAAAATCTTGGCCTCACTGTGTGTGCAGATGCGCTCACACCTGCCTGCTGCCATTCCTGAGCAAGCTCTGCACTGGTGGCACTCCGATCCCGCAGCTGTATCCTCTTTAGGAGACGATCCTGGCGCTTGCTGGACTTTCTTGGACGCCCTGAAGCCTTCTTAACAAGAATTGAACCTCTTTCCTTGAAGTTCTTGATGATCCTATAAATTGTTGATTGAGGTGCAATCTTAGTAGCCACAATGTCCTTGCCTGTGAAGCCATTTTTATGCACCACAATGATGGCTGCACGCGTTTCTTTGCAGGTCACCATGGTTAACAATGGAAGAACAATGAATTCAAGCATCACCCTCCTTTGAACATGTCAAGTCTGCCATTTTAACCCAATCAGCCTGACATAATGATCTCCAGCCTTGTGCTCGTCAACATTCTCACCTGAGTTAACAAGACGATCACTGAAATGATCTCAGCAGGTCCTTTAATGACAGCAATGAAATGCAGTGGAAAGGTTTTTTTGGGATTAGGTTAATTTTCATGGCAAAGAAGAACTATGCAATTCACCTGATCACTCTTCATAACATTCTGGAGTATATGCAAATTGCTATTATAAAAACTTAAGCAGCAAGTTTTCCAAATTCCAATATTTATGTAATTCTCAAAACTTTTGGCCACGACTGTACATTACACAAATAAAAATAGAACGTCAGTTACACTTTAAAGGAGTATTCTGGTTATTTAAAGTTATCCTCTTTTCACAGGATAGGGGATAACTATTAGAATGGTGAGGGTCCTACGGCTGGAACCCCTACGATGACGAGAATGGGGGCTCCTACCCCCTGAATTCCCCTTGAAATGAATAGAGCGGCAGGTCGGCCATGTGTGCTGCTGCTCCATTCATTTCTGTGGAAATTCCGGAAATAGTGGAGCGCTGTACTCGGCTATCTCCAGAACACCCACAGAACTGAACGCACATGTGCGACAGACTGCTCCGTTCATTTCCGGCGGGCTGCATGGGGTACGGCAGCCGATTTATCATGATCCACAGGATAGCGGATAACTTCAAACAAAAGGATAACCGTTTAATTCATATTGCCATTCCAATTGCGGAGTGGTTTTTAAAACGGTAGGAAGTGAGATGTCCATTCTATGGTCTAGTACAGTGGTGGTACACGGGTGCCAGAGGCAGCATTTAGAGCCCTCTCTGTGGGCACCCGCACCCTGGAAAAAGTCTATGGTGTACCAATCTGCCTTAGACTTTTCCTGCTATTCATCAACACAGAGCGCACTATGAACAGCACTGGCAGCGCATTGAATGCGGAAAGGCTATTATAGCTAAATGATAAAGTACATGGACTGTAGTATTCAGGTTAAATTGCCGTGTTGGCACTTTGAGATAAATAGGTGGGTTATGGGTTACAGTTTGGGCACTTAGTCTATAAAAGGTTCACCATCACTAGTCTAGTACTTCCATGACTGCTTCACTCAGCCACAGACTCATGTTGCTGAGGAAGGTCGTCTCAGTCCGAAACGTCCCTATTCATGAGGGGATACATGCTATTATCATATATAATATTTTGGACCTCGCTGGATTGTGTGTAAAACAAATAAAACCTACTGACCTAATAAGTGACGTGGCACCACCTCAACACTCGGAGTGCAGGTGACATTATGTACAAATTTCCATTGAAATGCGCAGGATGAAAAAATACATTACAAATGTGTGAAAAACTGCATCAGAATACAAACCGCATCCTAAAAAACGAAGGATCATGAAGCAGATTCCGCATTCAGCACTGAAAAAGAACTCTGTGTGAACATACCCTAACAGTAAATATACAGCTGCCTTCAGAAACTTATGATGGAAGACAAGAATGCCAGTAACATTGGAGGTACTTTTTAATCTGATGAAGACCTCAAGTAAACATCTAAGAGGATGCACAACCCGCGGACCAGAGCCACAGTTTGTAGCCCCCATCCTGTTGGACAGAAACACAGCAGAGTGCTGGATTGAAGGTCCTGCTCCTGCACTCTAGCAGGAACTGGTTGGGTCTCCAGCAGTCAATGACAGTGGCAGACCCGAGAAGAAGACAGAAGTGATTTATGACCACTTCTGCTTTCTCCTCAGTAGGAGCATAGTTATCACGCTTCGGTGTGGGAGGGAAACACCACACCGAGCATAGGAGGGAAGGGGGGAACAGGGAATCAGGCCTGAGAACTAGGGAAGGAAAATGGACACCATCTAGTGAAAGCCCTAACCAAAATCCTGACTGACTACCAGTATTTACAGACCCCAAAGGTAGGTGAGTTCATACGCAGGAATACCTAGAGTCCTATTAAGCCCTATAGGACCCTGGTACTAATAGCAGGGACGAGACTACCTGTTCCTCCAAAAGGAAGAACGAACAGGAGTCTCCTTCAGGCCTAATACAAACAATAGGGAAATGCAACACACAGAACCCATACAAAATACAAAAGGGAAAGGAACGACTTAACTTCAAAGGAGCAATGGAAGCACCAGGAACTCAGCCAAGATCCAACCACAATCTATCCAAAGGTCCAAACAGAAGCTATAAATCGGACACCATTGTGGGAGAAGCAACTATAAATAGAGAAGGTTAAATGACCCTAATAGCCACACCTGGGGAAAGAAGGTGCGGCAAGCACCAGAAACAACGCAGACGTCATTTGATCCAAAATGTATTGCTAGTCTCGCCGATCTCCTTCTCACCTGTCGCGGGAACGTCTGTAATAATAGCTCTCAATGAGCACTATGCGGTGAATAGGGGAAGCAGCTATGGCGATCACGCAATCACCAGCGATCTCAGTGCAGAGCACAGCTGCAGGGTCTCAGCATACCCCCTCAGCTTTGCATTGTACAAGGCCCCCACAGGGGGCTGTTTTACCCGTTTTTTTCCCATTTTCCTTTGGATGCCCCAGCTATAGTAAAAACTGTGCAATGGACAAAAAAAAGCCAGTGTCCCCCAGAGGTCTTTTAATGACCTCTTGTAGACATTTTATGTGACAAAATATATTATAAAAAATGTAATAATAATAAAATTAAAAGTGCAAAATAAAAAAGGAAAAAGTGCAATATAAAAAAAATAAAAACTGTAAGTTTCCCCCCAGAGGTATTTTAATGATCTCTTGTAGACATATTATGTGGCAAAAATATATAAAAAATATAAGTAAAAAAATAAATTATAGGGCCTTCCAGGGTCTCGAGGGCTAGAGTTACGGTGTATGAGTATTTCCACCTTCTGGGTCTACTCATATAAATTAGATTATATATAAATAATAAAATACAAGTTAAAGAAAAAAAAAACCACCCACATCAACCAAAATTTTTGACATTATCAGCCTTGTCGACTTCTGTATACGGCTGAAGTGTACCATGTGAGTGTATGTATACTAAGCTCACTGGGTTAATGGCTTTAATTGACATTCTAAGGCCTCTTTCACACTTGCGTTGTGAAGATCCGGCGTGCACTTCCGTCGCCGGAATGCACGCCGGATCCGGCACAACGCAAGTGAACTGAAAGCATTTGAAGACTGATCAGTCTTCAAAATGCTTTCAGTGTTACTATGGCAGCCAGAACGCTACTAGCGTCCTGGTTGCCATAGTAGCAGTGGGGAGCGGGGGAGCGGCATACTTACATTCCGTGCGGCTCCCGGGGCGCTTCTGAATGACGTCAGAGCACCCCGCGCGCATGGATCACGTGATCCATGCGATCACGTGATCTATGCACTGGGGCGCCCTGACGTCATCCTGGAGCGTCCCGGAGCCGCACGGAATGTAAGTATGCCGCTCCCGCTCCCTCTACTTACTATGGCAACCAGGACTTTAGCGTCCTGGCTGCCATAGTAACCATTGACAAAGCTAAACGTCGGATCCGGCGATGCGCGGAAACGACGTTAGCTAAAGGTCGGATCCGGACTAATGCCCTTCAATGGGCATTAATTCCGGATCCGGCGTTACGGCATGTCTTCCGGATTTTTGGACGGAGACAAATCCGCAGCATGCTGCGCTTTTGTCAACGTCCAAAAAACGTTGACATACTGAACAGAAGACATCCTGATGCATCCTGAACGGATTTCTCTCCATTCAGGATGCATGGGGATAATCCTGATCAGTAGCTTTCCGTCCTAGAGACCCGAGGACGGATCTCTAGGACGGAAAGCTAAAACGCTAGTGTGAAAGAGGCCTAATTTGTATTCAGTCAGGTTACACAAATACAATGTTATTTCCAGCACTGGAAATATAGGTTTCTACCAGGCATGTCTGACATTGTGCCTGCACAGACACAGAGCTAGCCCGGATTATACCTGCTTATCCAGAGCAATCTACCTTCTGGTGACAATGTCATTTAATGTAAACATGTCATTTACACAGAAACTTAGGGAGGCAAATATCAACCCCGACACGGCAGAAAACTGGCATCAAAAAGTCACAGTTTGGACATGCCATGTTTGCACAAAATGTTGTGACTTTCTGGGGTCTTAGAACTCACTCACCACCTTTACAAAAAGAGGGCGAAGGAACTGCCGACTTGGGGGTGCTGGGGTGGTCACAGATGGCCTGGTACATTTATTATATTCTACACCAGGAAACTGGCATAGGTTATGCCGGAAAGCTACACCCGCTTACTGGAGAACATTTCTGTATTGGCACACGGACCTGCACAGATGCGCCACAACTGTTAAAAGATGTGCGCCTCTGGTTAACTGTAGTGCATCTGATGCTCGCGGGAGATAGATTAAGACTGGCCATAATAATTGCCCCCTTTAGTCCATACCTGCGCACCATCATAGCACTGTCCTATTATATAGGAAAAAGAATAGCAACCAACACGCTTTATGTCTTGTATAGACAGTGCTTTTGAAAAGTCTTCAGACCCTTTCACTTTGTTCACATTTTATGCTGCAGACTTGTGCTAAAATAAACTTTAAAAAATCATGTTTCCCCCATTAATCTGCATTCGGTACCCCATAATGAGAAAACAGAATTTTAAAAATATTTGCAAATTTATTGAAAATTTATTTAAAGGAAAAACATGGATAAGTATTTAGACCCTTTGCTATGACAACTGATATTTAGCTCTGGAACCCATTTTTCTTGATCATCTTTGAGATGTTTCTACATCTTGATTGGAGTCACCTCTGGTAAATTCAGGTGATTGGACATGATTTGGAAATACACAGCCCTGTCTGTAAAAGGTCTCACAGCTGACAATGTATATCAGAGCAAAAAAACAATCCTTAAGGAGGAAAGAACTGCCTGTAGAGCTCAGAGACAGAATTGTGTGGAGGTCCAGATCTGGAGAAGGGGACAAAAAACCTGTGCTGCACTGAAAGTTCCCAGGAGCACATTGTCTATAGTTCCATAATTCTTAAATGGAAGAAGTTTGGAACAACCAGGACTCTCTGGCTAAGGGCTCTTTCACACTTGCGTTCTGAGGATCCGACGGGCACTTCCGTCCTACCGGATCTGTCAGAACGCAAGTCGCCTGAAAGCATTTGAAGACTGATCAGGATCCTGATCAGTCTTCGAAATGCTTCCAGGTTACCATGGCAGCCAGGACGCTACTGAAGTTCTGGCTGCCATGGTACTCCGCAGCAGTGTACTTACCTGCGCTGCAGCCGGCGGGCGCTCCTTCATGACGTCACAGGTCTCCGCGGCGCATAGATCAATGCGCCGCCCGGACCTGTGACATCATGAAGGAGCGCCCGGAGGCCACAGCGCAGGTAAGTCCACTGCTGCAGAGTACTTACCATAGCAGCCAGGACTTCAGTAGCGTCCTGGCTGCCATGGTAACCGATCGGAGCCCCAGCTTACACTGGGGCCCCCGATCGGAACTGCTGCTGCGCTTGCACAGAGGTAAACGCCGGATCCGGCGATGCGCCAAAATGACATTTAGTTTAATTCCGGATCAATGCACTTCAATGGGCAAATTCCAGGTCCGGCGTTATGGCATGTCTTCCAGATTTTTGGACGGAGACAAATGCGGAGCATGCTACGGTTTTGTCAATGTCCAATAAACATTCACATACTGAACGGAAGACATCCTGATGCATCCTGAACGGATTTCTCTCTATTCAGGATGCATTAGGATTATACTGATCAGTCTTTTTCCGTCTTAGAGCCCCGAGGACGGAACTCTAGGACGGAAAAGAAAAACGGTAGTGTGAAAGAGCCCTAATAGATGTGGGTCCTGTACAAGGAACGTTCCCACTATCAACTCAGAATTCCCCAATTAGGCATTTTAAAATTGTTTTTATACAGCCGATAACCCCTTTAAGGAGTCGGGATCACAGTTTTTCCTGATGCCAGATATCATATTGGGAGTCAATTGCAGCCAATCTAATGAAGGTATTAATAGAAGCACAAATATGGTGCCAACCTCAATACCCTGACTTACATATATGCCAGGGTTCGGCAACCTTTTTTGTACGGTGTGCCAATTTTCAAAAAAGAAGTCAAGGCTGTCATATAAAGACTGCGTGCGACGTAAACCAAATAATCAGTGTGAGCCTGCTTCGTGCGGGGCAGGGGATGGCATCATATGTGGGAAGATCTGCTCTCACCAATACCTCGACCCGAAGACTGCAATCTTCAACACATGAGAAGAGACCGTGTGTTTTCTCTGGATGTTTCAATGAATTTCCTTCCAGCAAATATATGAGTAATAAAGCGGGTCACTGCTCCTCTGAATCCGCCTAACGGACCATTATATGGGCGGCGTCCCCACCAACCATGCACTTACTAACAGTGGTGGGGGTTGGTAGCCCTCACTCAGTAATTCTAAATGACTGAGGGCTGACATCCTGCCACCACTGTCAGTAAGTACATGGCCCCCCAATAACAATCAGAGCTCATCTGTCACGGTCCCTCCCATGACTGAGAGACTGGCGGCACGTGAGGGTATCTGACAGTCTCTCTCTTTTTATCTTACAGTGTTGTTGTTTGGTAATGACCACACCTCATGTCAGGTCCAGCTTGTAACTCATTACCGAGGCTCTATTTAGTTCTGACTCACACTGCTTACCATGCGGTTGGATTTCCTGCTGGAGTTGGCTGAGCTGGTGTGTTGTTCCTTTGGATCTCCTGCTCCTCCATTCTTCTTTAAGCTAAGTGCATTTTGTTTTGCATTTTGTTGTTCGCTTGTGTGTGTTGTTGTATAGGCCTCAGGGAGATGCTGGTTCCTTCATCTGGGGAGGAACCAGTAGTCTTATTCCCTGCCACCATTTCTAGGGCCTTCCAGGGTCTCGAGGGCTAAGGTTCCGGTGTATGAGTATTTCCACCTTCTGGGTCTACTCATACTGGCAGGAGTCAGTAAGAGGTCTAGGGATACCTAGGAGGTCACCATCCCTTTCCCTTAGCTTTAAGGCCTAGACTCCGGTCTATTCCTCCTGTGTGTTATCTGGTGTTATCCCCTCCCCATTACCCGTGACATCATCCCCCTCATGCACCAATCACATTCTTATTTCTACCCCTGCACAGAGATATCACATGCAGACTCACCATCCCCACCACTAAAGTAGTCAGAATATTGCTCCCCATAGATCCCTATGTGCCCAGTAATCACATGCACAGTCACCCATCCCCCACCCCCCTCTATTTAGTCGCAGGCTTTCTCCCTGTCCCAGCAATCACTTGCAGACTCACCATCTATGACCTACCTGCAAAGTAGTCAAAAACTTGTTCTCCATAGACCCCCATCTGACCAGTAATCACATGCACGTTCAACACAGACCACCACCCAAGTAGTCAGAGGCTTTCTCCCCATCCCAGCAATCAGTTGCAGACTCGCCATCTCTGACCTACCCCCAAAGTAGTCAGAAGCTTGTTCCCCATCATTCTCTTATCCTTCCCAGCAATCACATACAGGCTCACCATCCTGCCTCCACCGCAAACTAGTCGCAATGCTCCCCTCCCCCATCCCCTCAAACAACCTCATTCCAAAACTTCAGGCTCCACATCCTCCTTCCAACCCCCTGCCCTCAGCCCATTACAGTGCTCGCTCATGTTACAATATTAATTGGTTCTGGGACGACCATTGTAAGTTGAAACCATTATAACTAGAGTCCATAAACCAGTGATTAGTTCCAAAGTCCCCAAAATAACAATGGGGCAGTACAGGAGATGTAGTACCGTCCTGTACTGTAAAGACATCTATATATATAATTTTTTATATTTTTTAATAGAGAAGTGGCAGTGTCTATTGGTCTAAGGCAGTGATGGCGAACCTTTTGGAGACCTAGTGCCCAAACTGCAACCTAAACCCCACTTAGTGCCAACATGGCAATTTACCCTGAATACCACAGTCCAGTACAGCATATCATCCATGTACTTTATCACTTACCTGTACTTCATCAGCGCCCTGCGCTGGTGAATGGCAGGAAAAGTCTAAGGCATATTGGTCCACCATAGACTTTTTCCAGGGTGCGGGTGTCCACAGAGAGGGCTCCGAGTGCTGCCTCTGGCACCCGTGCCATAGGTTCGCCACCACTGGTCTAAGGCTTTGTATGTTGAGTCTACTTTCAGGAAAGGCCATTTAAAGTTGAGGCCTCTGTACATACTTTTCTTAATCTCTACCAGTGCTGAGGAGGACGAGGCGCAGTGAGAGATGCAGGCAGTGTCCCACGCAGCTCTTTGGTGGCTGGCACTGTAGCGGGAGAGTGAGGGGTGGGCCTACCAGATGCACCTTTGCGGCGATGGTCCTAGTAATAGATGGCATTTGGCAGCAACTGGGGGTGCCAGCAGAACATGGCCTGCGCCCCACTTCTGGTACGTGATATACACCATGGTGGCTTAACACAAAGTAAACCTTGACCTCTTGTACAAGTACGGCAGGGGGCAACATGGCCTCTCTGCTGTGCACTACAGTCCTCCATATTAAACGCGTTGTCTCTCTTCTGTAAATGGCATTTATCATGTAGAGGAACAGGGTCCAGACTAAAAAAATTACCTAGGAGCCATCGGCTCCTAAACTGAAAAATTTAGGAGCCAAATAAAGTATTTAGTCGCCAAATTTAAATACATATATAATTATGATATAAAAAATTGCCTAATTCACAATTCAGTGTTTGGTCAGTGATTTCCAACAGTGATTGTGAGCCAAAACCAGGATTGGAGCCTCCACAGAGATAAGGTATAATAGAAAGATCTGCTCCTGTCCCGAGTTCATAGCCGCACCTGGTTTTGGCTCAAAATCACTGACTGAACACTGAGGTGTGAATAAGACATAAGGCTGGTTTCACACTGGGGTGCAGTAAGGGAACCCTGGACCAGTATGGAGGGTGAGGGAGATTAGAGACCCTTGGCCCAGTAGGGAGAGTGGTTGTCGTCAGAAAACCCTAGCCCAGTATGGATGATGGACGCAATCAGTTAGAGACCACAGGAGTAATATGGAGGGTGGGTTCAGTCAGACACCTCAGGGCCAGTATGGAGGGTGGGCGCAGAGAGCCCTAGACCAGTATGGAGGGTGGGCGCAGAAAGCCCTGGACCAGTATGGAGGGTGGGCGCAGAAAGCCCTGGACCAGTATGGAGGGTGGGCACAGAGAGCCCTGGACAAGTATGGAGGGTGGGCACAGAGAGCCCTAGACCAGTATGGAGTGTGGGCGCAGAAAGCCCTGGACCAGTATGGAGGGTGGGCACAGAGAGCCCTGGACAAGTATGGAGGGTGGGCACAGAGAGCCCTGGACAAGTATGGAGGGTGGGCACAGAGAGCCCTAGACCAGTATGGAGTGTGGGCGCAGAAAGCCCTGGACCAGTATGGAGGGTGGGCACAGAGAGCCCTGGACAAGTATGGAGGGTGGGCACAGAGAGCCCTAGACCAGTATGGAGAGTGGGCGCAGAAGCCCTGGACCAGTATGGAGGGTGGGCGCAGAGAGCCCTGGACCAGTATGGAGGGTGGGCGCAGAGAGCCCTGGACAAGTCTGGAGGGTGGGCACAGAGAGCCCTGGACCAGTATGAAGGGTGGGCACAGAGAGCCCTAGACCAGTATGGAGGGCGGGAGCAGAGAGCCCTGGACCAGTATGGAGGGTGGGCGCAGAGAGCCCTGGACCAATATGGAGGGTGGGCGCAGAAAGCCCTAGACCAGTATGGAAGGTAGGCGCAGAAAGCCCTGGACCAGTATGGAGGGTGGGCGCAGAGAGCCCTGGACCAGTATGGAGGGTGGGCGCAGAGAGCCCTGGACCAGTATGGAGGGTGGGCACAGAGAGCCCTGGACCAGTATGGAGGGTGGGCGCAGAGAGCCCTGGACCAGTAGGGAGGGTGGGCGCAGAGAGTCCTGGACCAGTATTTGCAGGTTCCTCAGGATCAGTCTGGAGTGAGGGTAGGTGGGTGCAGAGACCTCAGGACCAGTATTAATTGAGGGTGGGTGGGTGCAGAGACCTCAGGACCAGTATTGAGTGAGGGTGGGCGCAGTTAGTCCTGGAGTGAGAGGAGACACCGGGAGCAGCATGGTGGACACGCACAGACTGACACTTACCAGTGACAATGGTGCCCTCTCTCCTCTTCAGTGAAAGGCAGACAAACCCAACAACCAGCGGGATAAATCATGGCTCCTCACAGACTCCACACAGGGCCGCCACCATTAGAGACCGGCCGCTCCCCCTCACGACTCTCCTGACACACCGCCCGGCCAATCACAAGTAACGATGAAACGCTCGTCTCAGCCAATAGCACAATGCGACATAAACGCGGGGCCAGAAGCCGATAAGCATTCAATCAGAATTTCAGAAAAAACTCCCTACTCCGCAGCCGGCCTTATAGGAGGGACTTGAACAGACAGGCGGATAACGGGCAGGGAGTTCCAGCCAATCGGTGTACTCACAAGCTTCCCGTTCCATGCTGGCTGTCAGGGGATTGGCTCTTCTAATGTGCCTAGCGTGGTGCGTCTGCTAAAGGAAGCTTTCTTTTTCTTCTTAAAGCTGCAGTACGGCGGTGGGACAAGTCGCAAATGGCGACAAGACTTAAAAGTCTTATCGCCATTTGCAAATTCCTGGTCGCATTGGCGACCATTTTGGTCGCCATCTGGAGCCCTGAGGAAGTTAATACAAAACACTTACTAATGTATTGTTATTGTCCATATTGCTTCCTTTGCTGGCTGGATTTATTTTCCCATCGCATTATACACTTGTCATTTCCATGGTTATGACCACCCTGCGATCCATCAGTGGTGGTCGTGCACATTATAGGAAAAAGTTCCAGCCTATGTGTGCTCTGCGAGAGCTCCTAGTAGAGAGGCCACTTCTTTTTCCTATACTGTGCAAGCACGACCACCACTGATGGATTGCAGGGTGGTCGTAACCATGGAAACGGTGTATAATGTGATGGAAAAATGAATCCAGCCAGCAAAGGAGGCAATATGGACAATCACAATACATTAGTAAGTGGCTTTTATTAACTTTCTCTACATGATAAATGCCACTTGCTGAAGTGAGAGACAACCCCTTGAACTGAGGGCTGAGTTCTCCACTGCCTGGATATGTCTTTTCTATGGGGCAAGATGAAAGAATTGCTATATTTCCCTCTCACCTATAGACATACGATCCCCTATGGCGTAACATATAATAATAACCTATGTATAATATGTGTGTTTTTCATGGCTTTCATGCAAGAGCTCTAACTCTAGACCCACAGAATAACATACAAAATTCAGCACCAAGGACAAGACCCTAGACCGGAAGTCGGCCATCTTGCTACACCCCTAGTCTGAAGCCACCGGAAGCTCTTTTATTTCGCTTGCCTTTTATATCCCTGTTTGATTTGGCCCCCACTTCACCGTCTGTGACGTTGTCTTCTCACAAGCCCTCCATCTCTACTTCCCACAGGCCGCTCCATTCCCCCTCCTCCTCCCACCCACGGTTTCGGTACTTGAGGTGACGTTGGAACGCATAGCCCCGCCCCTCTTATCCGGGTTGTTCTGACAGACGCCGGAGTGTACGTGCTGACGTCACGGATATATTAAGTAACTGCGGTTACGCGGTCGCGGGCCAGTGTCACCGAAGCTGCGGAGAAGATGGCCGTGAGAGTGATGCGCGGTGGAGACACTACAAGCCGGGGCGGACTGGGGGACCCAGCGGTGCCGGCGGCCCGGGAGCACGTCCAGGCGGTCAGCAGGGACTACCTGTCTCAGCCCAGGCTCAGTAAGTGCTATTGGGGATATGGGGTCATGTGATCAGGGTATATATATGTGTATAGTCATGTGTGCTCAGATGTCCATAAAGTTGTATTTGAATAGAGGTGTAGTAGATAATGGTACATGCAATGAGTGGGCATCCCTGCATCCAGACCATCTTATTTCCTAGTGTATGGAGATTAGTGGACATCCCCTTTAAGAGACTGTTCCTCTTTCTTTTGATGCTGATCTGATTGCTGGGGGCCCTGCTGTTGCTTCTTTCTGGGGGTCATTTAACCACTGGAGGAATATAGAAGTGCATGGTTGAGATCAATGAGCCGCCATGTAGTCCTATGGTGTGCAGGCGCCACCTTTTCATGGCTGAGCAAGAGGGTTCCTGAACTTTGTGATACCTCTCCTGCCTATTATAATGATCGTATGCTGGTGTATGACCTCTGAGCGGTGCCAGCTGTAGTCATCATCTTCCCTCTCCATCCTAGTCCTGCCTGAAATGTTAAGGCGATTGCTTTCTTAGCGATGGTGTAATCTAAAGCATGTAGCTGCGGCTGGGTTCTAGTGACTGTGGGGCCCCGGTCACACCGATGGTATTTCCTATCCATCACGGCCTCTGATCTGGACTTAGAGCAGTGATCGCCGACCAGAGTCACTCCAGCAGTTCCAGGACTACAACTCCTACCGTGCACATACACAGCTGGAGAGATGAGGCCAGGTGCAGCTATGTTGGCGCACTCATTGGTAGCGGTACATACCCTGCCAGGTTATGGGTATCGCCGGTGTTGTCTGGCAGGTGTGTAATAAGATCGCTTGGCCTCCGGCGCCCGCTTTATTTCTGTGTTTTCTATGACAACACAAAGTAACTGATGTCTGTCTATGTCTATACAGATCTGCTGTGTTTTGTATACAGGGAGGTGTAATAAACCAGATGGGGCAGAGTGTATACGGGTGTGCACGGAGGTGGGGGGCAGAGTATATACAGGTGTGCAGGGAGGTGGGGGGCAGAGTATATACAGGTGTGCAGGGAGGTGGGGGGCAGAGTATATACAGGTGTGCAGGGAGGTGGGGGCAGAGTATATACAGGTGTGCAGGGAGGTGGGGGCAGAGTATATACAGGTGTGCAGGGATTTGGGGGCAGAGTATATACAGGTGTGCAGGGAGGTGGGGGGCAGAGTATATACAGGTGTGCAGGGAGGTGGGGGGCAGAGTATATACAGGTGTGCAGGGAGGTGGGGGCAGAGTATATACAGGTGTGCAGGGATTTGGGGGCAGAGTATATACAGGTGTGCAGGGATTTGGGGGCAGAGTATATACAGGTGTGCAGGGAGGTGGGGGCAGAGTATATACAGGTGTGCAGGGAGGTGGGGGGCAGAGTATATACAGGTGTGCAGGGAGGTGGGGGGCAGAGTGTATACAGGTGTGCAGGAAGGTGGGGGGCAGAGTGTATACGGGTGTTCACGGAGGTGGGGGCAGAGTATATACAGGTGTGCAGGGAGGTGGGGGCAGAGTATATACAGGTGTGCAGGGAGGTGGGGGGCAGAGTATATACAGGTGTGCAGGGAGGTGGAGGGCAGAGTATATACAGGTGTGCAGGGAGGTGGGGGGGCAGAGTATATACAGGTGTGCAGGGAGGTGGGGGGCAGAGTATATACAGGTGTGCAGGGAGGTGGGGGGCAGAGTATATACAGGTGTGCAGGGATTTGGGGGGCAGAGTATATACAGGTGTGCAGGGAGGTGGGGGGCAGAGTATATACAGGTGTGCAGGAGGTAGGTGGGGGCAGAGTATATACAGGTGTGCAGGGAGGTGGGGGGCAGAGTATATACAGGTGTGCAGGGATTTGGGGGCAGAGTATATACAGGTGTGCAGGGATTTGGGGAGCAGAGTATATACAGGTGTGCAGGGGGTGGGGGCAGAGTATATACAGGTGTGCAGGGAGGTGGGGGGCAGAGTATATACAGGTGTGCAGGAAGGTGGGGGGGCAGAGTGTATACAGGTGTGCAGGAGGTGGGGGCAGAGTATATACAGGTGTGCAGGGAGGTGGGGGCAGAGTATATACAGGTGTGCAGGGAGGTGGGGGGCAGAGTATATACAGGTGTGCAGGGAGGTGGGGGGCAGAGTGTATACGGGTGTGCAGGGAGGTGGGGGCAGAGTGTATACGGGTGTGCAGGGAGGTGGGGGCAGAGTATATACAGGTGTGGGGGGCAGAGTATATACAGGTGTGCAGGGAGGTGGTGGGGGCAGAGTATATACAGGTGTGCAGGGAGGTGGGGGGGCAGAGTATATACAGGTGTGCAGGGAGGTGGGGGGCAGAGTATATACAGGTGTGCAGGGAGGTGGGGGGGCAGAGTATATACAGGTGTGCAGGGAGGTGTAGTATACAGGGGGGCAGAGATTATATACAGGTCTGCAGAGAGGTGTAGTATACGGGGGGGGGGCAGAGTATATACAGGTCTGTAGAGAGGTGTGGTATACAGGGGGGCAGAGTATATACTGGTCTGCAGAGAGGTGTAGTATACAGGGGGCAGAGTATATACTGGTCTGCAGAGAGGTGCAGTATACAGGGGGCAGAGTATATACTGGTCTGTAGAGAGGTGTAGTATACAGGGGGCAGAGTATATACTGGTCTGTAGAGAGGTGTAGTATACAGGGGGCAGAGTATATACTGGTCTTTAGAGAGTTGTAGTATACAGGGGGCAGAGTATATACTGGTCTGTAGAGAGGTGTAGTATACAGGGGGGGCAGAGTATATACAGGTCTGCAGAGAGGTGTAGTATACAGGGGGGGCAGAGTATATACTGGTCTGTAGAGAGGTGTAGTATACAGGGGGCAGAGTATATACCGGTCTGCAGAGAGGTGTAGTATACAGGGGGGGCAGAGTATATACCGGTCTGCAGAGAGGTGTAGTATACAGGGGGCAGAGTATATACTGGTCTGTAGAGAGGTGTAGTATACAGGGGGCAGAGTATATACTGGTCTGTAGAGAGGTGTAGTATACAGGGGGCAGAGTATATACTGGTCTTTAGAGAGGTGTAGTATACAGGGGGCAGAGTATATACTGGTCTGCAGAGAGGTGTAGTATACAGGGGGCAGAGTATATACTGGTCTGCAGAGAGTGTAGTATACAGGGCAGGTCTGCAGAGGTGTAGTATACAGGGGGCAGAGTATATACTGGTCTGTAGAGAGGTGTAGTATACAGGGGGCAGAGTATATACTGGTCTGCAGAGAGGTGTAGTATACAGGGGGCAGAGTATATACTGGTCTGCAGAGAGGTGTAGTATACAGGGGCAGAGTATATACTGGTCTGCAGAGAGGTGTAGTATACAGGGGGCAGAGTATATACTGGTCTGCAGAGAGGTGTAGTATACAGGGGGCAGAGTATATACTGGTCTGCAGAGAGGTGTAGTATACAGGGGGCAGAGTATATACTGGTCTGCAGAGAGGTGTAGTATACAGGGGGCAGAGTATATACTGGTCTGTAGAGAGGTGTAGTATACAGGGGGCAGAGTATATACTGGTCTGTAGAGAGGTGTAGTATACAGGGGGCAGAGTATATACTGGTCTGCAGAGAGGTGTAGTATACAGGGGGCAGAGTATATACTGGTCTGCAGAGAGGTGTAGTATATAGGAGGGGCAGAGTATATACTGGTCTGCAGAGAGGTGTAGTATACAGGAGGGCAGAGTATATACTGGTCTGCAGAGAGGTGTAGTATACAGGGGGCAGAGTATATACTGGTCTGTAGAGAGGTGTAGTATACAGGGGGCAGAGTATATACTGGTCTGCAGAGAGGTGTAGTATACAGGGGGCAGAGTATATACTGGTCTGTAGAGAGGTGTAGTATACAGGGGGCAGAGTATATACTGGTCTGTAGAGAGGTGTAGTATACAGGGGGCAGAGTATATACTGGTCTGCAGAGAGGTGTAGTATACAGGGGGCAGAGTATATACAGGTGTGCAGAGAGGTGTAGTATACAGGGGGCAGAGTATATACAGGTGTGTAGAGAGGTGTAGTATACAGGGGGCAGAGTATATACTGGTCTGTAGAGAGGTGTAGTATACAGGGGGCAGAGTATATACTGGTCTGTAGAGAGGTGTAGTATACAGGGGGCAGAGTATATACTGGTCTGCAGAGAGGTGTAGTATACAGGTGTGCAGGGAGGTGTAGTATACAGGGGGGCAGAGTATATACTGGTCTGCAGAGAGGTGTAGTATACAGGGGGGCAGAGTATATACTGGTCTGCAGAGAGGTGTAGTATACAGGGGGGCAGAGTATATACAGGTCTGCAGAGAGGTGTAGTATACAGGGGGCAGAGTATATACTGGTCTGTAGAGAGGTGTAGTATACAGGGGGCAGAGTATATACTGGTCTGCAGAGAGGTGTAGTATACAGGGGGCAGAGTATATACAGGTGTGCAGAGAGGTGTAGTATACAGGGGGCAGAGTATATACTGGTCTGTAGAGAGGTGTAGTATACAGGGGGCAGAGTATATACAGGTCTGTAGAGAGGTGTAGTATACAGGGGGGCAGAGTATATACTGGTCTGCAGAGAGGTGTAGTATACAGGGGGCAGAGTATATACTGGTCTGCAGAGAGGTGTAGTATATAGGAGGGGGCAGAGTATATACCGGTCTGCAGAGAGGTGTAGTATATAGGAGGGGGCAGAGTATATACTGGTCTGCAGAGAGGTGTAGTATATAGGAGGGGGCAGAGAATATACTGGTCTGTAGAGAGGTGTAGTATACAGGGGGCAGAGTATATACTGGTCTTTAGAGAGGTGTAGTATACAGGGGGGCAGAGTATATACTGGTCTGCAGAGAGGTGTAGTATACAGGGGGGCAGAGTATATACTGGTCTGCAGAGAGGTGTAGTATACAGGGGGCAGAGTATATACCGGTCTGCAGAGAGATGTAGTATACAGGGAGAGAGCAGAGTATATACTGGTCTGTAGAGAGGTGTAGTATACAGGGGGCAGAGTATATACAGGTGTGCAGAGAGGTGTAGTATACAGGGGGCAGAGTATATACAGGTCTGCAGAGAGGTGTAGTATACAGGGGGCAGAGTATATACAGGTGTGCAGAGAGGTGTAGTATACAGGGGGCAGAGAATATACCGGTCTGTAGAGAGGTGTAGTATACAGGGGGCAGAGTATATACAGGTCTGCAGAGAGGTGTAGTATACAGGGGGCAGAGTATATACAGGTCTGCAGAGAGGTGTAGTATACAGGGGGCAGAGTATATACTGGTCTGTAGAGAGGTGTAGTATACAGGGGGCAGAGTATATACTGGTCTGTAGAGAGGTGTAGTATATAGGAGGGGGCAGAGTATATACAGGTCTGCAGAGAGGTGTAGTATACAGGGGGCAGAGTATATACAGGTCTGCAGAGAGGTGTAGTATACAGGGGGCAGAGTATATACTGGTCTGTAGAGAGGTGTAGTATACAGGGGGGCAGAGTATATACTGGTTTTTAGAGAGGTGTAGTATACAGGGGGGCAGAGTATATACTGGTCTGTAGAGAGGTGTAGTATACAGGGGGCAGAGTATATACCGGTCTGCAGAAAGATGTAGTATACAGGGGGGCAGAGTATATACCGGTCTGTAGAGGTGTAGTATATAGGAGCGTATACACACTGTATATAGGTCACTTCAGGCTCCATATTTCTGGCAGCCGGAATGTATGAAACTGCAGCTGAATGACTGGATTCATTGTCATGTGATACGCTGCACCTCGTGTCCTCATCATGTGACCAGCCGGCGCCCCTCCCCCATGCGTCCTGCCCGTGTCAGCTTTATCTGCAGAGGAGATCCTACTGCTTCTCATACGCTGATATTTTCACCACTATGTTGTCTCTATTTCACTTTTGTCTCTATTTTTTAACTTTTTCCTATAAACATTGACTCTTAGGCCTCATACACACAAATGTATTTTCTTTTCATGTTTGGTCCGTTTTTTTTTTTTTTTTTGGCGGACTGTATACGGAACCATTCATTTCAATGGGTCCGCAAAAAAGGAAGTTATTCTGTCTGCTTTCCATATGTCCCTTCCGGAAAAAAAATAGAACATGTCCTATTACTGTCCGCATTACTGACAAGGATAGGACTGTTCTATTAGGGGCCAGCTGTTCCGCAAAATACATACGGTCGTGTGCATGAGGCCTAAATAATAGAACTGTCCTCCTCCATGTAATAGGATTGTCGCCCAGCTTTTCCCACATTGACCTAAAAGGAAAACCTATTTAATTTTGCAGTTTTTCTGGGGATGTCGGGGATTTTAAGAAAGTTACCTTTGATCAAGAAATGATATAAAATTAAAGAATAACTACTTCTCACCCATTATATACCCTCTGCCTGGAGCGTCGGGTACATCTTTCATTTACCTGCTGCAGCCAGTCGCTGGACTCGATGCTTGCCTGCATGGCACGTGGCTGGCTGTAGTGGTCATGTGAAGGATGTACCTGACGACGTTGCGGCAGGAGGTGACGGGGGAGTTACCATGTCCCGCTGGTAAGTGATCCTGAGCAACCCCTTTCATTAGAGACGTGTGGTGTATATAGATGATACACGGGATTAGCATGGACTCCCTTTGCTGTCACCCAGCTTTCCAATACTTCGAAAAGGTAAGTCTCTCTGGTTTTGCAGGTAGAAGGCCTTCACCTATCTTTTGCGGAGCGGAGGCCTAGATCGAAAGCCCACGGAAACGCTCCGAAGCGCTTCCGGGGGCTTTTGGATCCGTGCCATCCGCACAGCAAAAAGATGGGGCTGTGGCAGTGGGCAAAAAGATGGGTTCAAGGCAGTGGGTTCGCATCCACAAACTGAGTGCACACAGCCGGTGACCCCTATATTACGGTCCACAGCACGGGTACTGAGCGCCTGCGCACATGGGCATGCACACTAAGACTCGAGAAAAGTCAAGTGACACCGTGGTGACTGGATCTGCAGTTATGTAGGTTGTCACCCTGCTTTCCTTTCATCTGATAACTAGAACAATGCTGATGGCGTCACTTTAAGGGCCAGTTCCCTTATTTTGTCTTGTTTCCGCCTCAAAATCGGCTCCAAAAATGCTCAAAACAGGCCCCTATTCATTTCAGTGGGAGGCAGCGCTTGCATTTTGTTTCCACGTAAAAAAAAAGCAGCCGCATGCCCTACCTTGGGGCAGAATCCGCGGTGAATATCCCATTGAACTGAATGTGAACCTCCACATGTCCACATGTTTTGCTCATTTTCTATGCGTCTTTTGAAACTGATCCACGCCAAAAACCACACGAAAATGCAATTTTGTATCGAACACTCATTGGTTTGAAAAAAGCCTCGAAGAACCACATAAATAAAAATAAAAAAATAGTCTTTTTAGAACTTTGTAAGCGGATTTTCGAAATTTGTTGTGTGAACGTACCCTAACCGTTAAATTGGTTGTCACATAAGACGGCACCTCCTCTACTGTGGATAAGGGGGTAAATGTCTGATCGGCAGGGGTCTGACCGCTGGGTTAAATGACAGATTCGTTTCTGCTGTTCCGTCGGCCGCCATTCTCTTGACCGGCAGGGTTCCAGTGGTCAGACCCTCCCTGATCAGACAAATCCTCTATCCTGTATATGGTAGCTAAGTTGTCTTAAAGGGAGCTGAACCTGGACATACCACCATTTTCGCCCAGGCAGCCCCCCTGACGAGCATCGGAGCAGTTCATGCTCCGATGCTCTCCTTTGCCCTGTGCTAAATCGTGCAGGGCAAAGGCATCTTCCGGAGTTCCGATGACGAACCGGGCTCTCCATGGGGCCGCCAGGAAGCCTGGTGACATCACCAGCACTGATGGGCCTGCTTTAGCGCTGCCCTAGAATCTAAAACGACTAGAGCAGCGCTAAAGCACGGCCATCAGAGCTGGTGACGTCACCGAACACACTGCCGGGCGGAAGCTTCCTCCCGGCAGTGTTATTGTAAACAAGAGCGCTTGCCCTGCGCGATCTAGCGCACGGCAAGGGTGCGCATTGGAGCATGAGATGCTCCTATGCTAACATCAGGGGGGCTGCCTGGATGAAAATATGGGTATGTCTTTAACTGCAGCAATCAAGGGGTTAAATCCCCAGGATCATTCCACTCATCCTGGCTGTTAGAGGCCCAGCACCCGCTCCAGGGCGGCACAGATCCGCCATGTCGGGGTTACTCTGCAGCGCCGTACAAATCTGGTGCGGTAGATTCAGGCCCCTTAATGGTCGCCATAAAAACGTGTATGTGCAGCAGTTAACAGGTTAAACTGATAACCCAGACTCTACCCCATAGAAATCTGCAGGGAGAGCAGTCAGACAAATAGCTTGGCATCTGCCACATCAGATGGGAGAGAGCACCCATAGGACTAGAGTTGTTTCGGTACTAAAATTTTAATTCGGTATCGATACCATAAAAAAGTATTGCGATACTCGATACCATTTGATACCACGCGAAAAAAAAAACGCCAAAAAAATCTGCGTGCATTCCACATTTTATGGAACCGCCGGCTCATAATACAACAGTCCTATCCTACTTTTTTACGGTGACTAAAAGAAAATGGCGAATCGTGCATTTTTTTTTTTACGGCGTTCACCGCATAAAAGTGGATTTTTTAATAGTTTGGACTTTTGAGACGCGGCGATGTGTAACATTTTATTTATTGTTTATATTGTATATGTAAAATTGGGACACTTTTTTTTTTTCTTTTACAGTTTATTTATTAACTATTTCCCCCTTAGGGGCTAGAACCTGGGATCTTTTTATCCTATTCACCCTAATAGAGCTCTATCAGGGTGAATAGGATCTCACCCTCTCCCTGCTGCCCTGTGCACAGTGCACACAGCAGCAGGGAGCAGACTATGGCAGCCAGGACTTCAGAAGCGTCCTGGTTACCATGGTAACTGATCGGAGCCCCAGCATTACACTGCTGGGGCTCCGATCACTGCCACCAATGAGGAGGAGGTGAGGGGACCCTGTGGCCACTGCCACCAATGCTTTTATTACTGGGGGGAGGGAGGGAGGAAGGGGGGGACAGGGGGGCCACACTGGCCACCAATGTTTTAATACAGGGGACCGAGGGCGGGAGCACTGGCCAGCAATGCCTAGTACCGTTTCACATATAAATGCAGGCAGAAGACACACGCTGCCGGCACCTGCCTGTGACCCAGCACTGCGATCCGCGGCAATTAACCCCTCAGGTGCGGCACCTGAGGGGTTAATAGCCTCTGATCGCAGCGCTGGGTCACAGGCAGGTGCCGGCAGCGTGTGTCTTCTGCCTGCATTTATATATGAAACGGTACTCTGCATTGCTGGCCAGTGCTCCCGTCCACCCGCTACGCCCCGCCCCTCTCCCTCTATTGGTTGCAGCGGCAGCACGGGGGGAGGGAGAGACTGCCTCCTTCTCCCTGTGCTGCCGAGGAGAGCATGGCCGCGCTGAGAGCGGCGCAGCCACGTTCTCTGATACAGGGCTGTGCAGTAGCGCAGCCCAATATCGATAAAATACTTATCCTGGTATCGAGCTCGATACCAGAGAAAAGTATCGATTGGGTATCGAAAGTTCGATATCTGAAACAACCCTACATAGGACTGGTATATCCCTGTCACCTCATTCCATCAGTCTCGTGTTGTGTAAACAGGGGGCCTCCCAAAAGTCGTATTTCTTCATTTTTGTCCCCCGTAGTGACCAGAATGAGCCGCCGAGTCTTGTCGTGCGCGGCCTTGTCTAGTCACCATTACCAGTGTACGTTATATACACGGCCAGTCAGTACTGTGCACCGGATACATTCAGGGGGTCATTTATCAAACCAGTGTAAAGTAGACCTGGCCTAGTCGCCCATAGCAACCAATCAGATTCCACCTTTCATTTTCCAAAGGAGCTGTGAAAAAAGAAAGGTGGAATCTGATTGGTTGCTATGGGAAACTAAGCCAGTTCTACTTTACACCAGTTTGATAAATGAGCCCTCAGTTTTGATTAGGTCTCTTAAAGGAGTTCTCCGCCTCGGACAGTCCCTGCTTGCTCCTAGGATCCCTTGACTCTAAGCAGATTGCTAAGTGAACTCCAGTGATGAGCCAAACCTGGCGGTAAGTGTTCTCTTTTCTCACAGCGCCACCACAGAGGAAATGAGGTATTGCCAGGTGTCCATCCACATGAGTGTAACACAGGACAGGTCCTCCAGAGCGAGGCACAAGCGTTGTAAACCCTTTCCCTTCTGGCCAGGAGATGAGGATCCTTAAAGGACCTCCTTGTATTAAACGGACCGTCCCACGCCAAAGACGTATCTCCCTAGCCAGATGTCCTGGGAGACTATCTGCCACCTATGGCACCCTGCGGAGGGCTGCACACGGCTCTGAAAGTAGATGTGGCTTCTGGGGTGACCTTGCTGGTCTCTAATGGGCAGGATTTGACGTGGCGTCTGCTGATGTTCACATTTTACCTACCCCCCCCCCAAATCTCTTCCTGTTTGTAGATCGAGGTTAGTTCCTGATTTTCAGAACCCAGCGCGTCTCATTAGTCTTCAGATATTGAGGTGGTTTCCGTGACTGATTTTTAACCCCTTAATGACCAGCAATTTTTTTTTTTCATTTTGCCTTTTCATTTTATTCAGCAGCCGTAACTTTTTTTTTTTTTTTGCGTTGCACTCGGAGGCTTTTTTTTTTTTTCAGAGCTACGTATAAATTAGTGTAATTATTATTTTTAAATCCAATTATAGGATTACTATTTTATAACTTTACTTTAGTCTTATGTATTAACATACTACTTCATGCTAATGCCTTAGGCTATGTGTCTCTGGCGCAGGGTTGCGTTCGATTAACGCTAGGGTGCAGCTCATCGCACGGGCAGCTTTGGGGTGCTTCATAGGTCCTCGTGGCTGACGGCGGATCGCTCCCCCAGTCTTCGATTGGTTCACAGGGAAACCTATGTATGACCCAGTTGAGGGGGAGTTTCTTTTGATCCTGCTGTGGTATGGATCGCTGCTCGATCGAAGGGTCAGCAGCTGGGATCAGAGCCTCCTCCGACCCTGACTGTGAAGCCGGATCCCGTGCCAAGAACCCAGGCTGTTGCCGGCAGTTGCTTCTTGGTGCAGGATCGCTCCATCCAAACAAAACGTCGCAGCAGACTGAGGACCAGCACCGCCCGTTGTCGACAGACTGGATGGTCGTTAAGGGGTGTAAAAAAAAAAAGCAGGAAACTGTATAAAATAAAGAAAAAAAAAATAACGTGCACTTAATGTCCTGCTTCGGTCCCTGCAGCGATCACCCCATGCTTATCGTTCACTTAACACTGCAGCCAGTCACTGGCCTCAGAATTCATAAATGGAGGAACGGGACATGACCTCTAAGATGAACGATGAATGGGACATCTTCACCGCAGGACCAACGCGGACCGGGTGTGACAGCCCCAGAAGGGTTTTCCAAGACTTGAATACTGATGACCTATCCTCAGGGTAGGTCATCAGTTTCTGATCAGTCGGGGTCTTACATCCGGAATCCGTGCCGATCAGCTGTTTGAGAAGGCACTGACGCTCCTGTGAGCACCGCAGCCTTCTCCGTGCTCGCCAAGTACAGTGCCGTACAGTGTATAGCGGGTGTGCATCAGTATTTAAGTCTCAGAAAACCCCTTTAAGGCCACTTTCAAAACTGTAAGACAATTGCATAAACAACAATTCCACAAATACCACTTACTGGAATCTCTTCCTTGAGGCCGTGTTCACATCTGTCATTAGAAAGCAGAAGTAAGCTGGGTATGTTAGGTAATTGCTGCTCATGCAGTTGCCTAATAGCTGTGGAGGAACCAATCCCGGACGCCTTACACCACAAGTTTCTATAGGGGCTGCACTTACCTGTGACGCATCGGGTGTTCCTCCACTGCCACTAAACCCCAATAGTCAAAATTTGGAAAGTGCCACAAAACATGGGGACCTAGGGGCTCCCAACACCAATGGGCCCTTTAGTGTCACTGTTGTAATGGTCTTCTCTGAAGGTAGGTCCGTAGGACAGCATGTGGTATCCCTTCAGGGGCTCCTAGGTAATCTAGTGCTTGCCTACGTCACTGTGCAGTATACAGATCTGCTGGAGATGGAGGGACTAGGTTTATCATGAACAGGGCTCAGTGTGTTAATGTCCCGTGACCGGGTTCCTGGAAAAATGAGGATTTCATGTACAGTGACACATTGACCACAGAAGAGGAAATGAGATCTGTCCTGTAGAGGAGCAGATGACTGCACATTGTGGAGGACACTGCCAGCCTCTGGAGCAGGTGACTGCCCATTGTGGAGGACACTGCCGGCCTCTGGAGCAGGTGACTGCCCATTGTGGAGGACACTGCCGGCCTCTGGAGCAGGTGACTGCCCATTGTGGAGGACACTGCCGGCCTCTGGAGCAGGTGACTGCCCATTGTGGAGGACACTGCCGGCCTCTGGAGCAGGTGACTGCCCATTGTGGAGGACACTGCCGGCCTCTGGAGCAGGTGACTGCCCATGGTGGAGGACACTGCCGGCCCCCGGAGCAGATGACTGCCCATGGTGGAGGACACTGCCGGCCTCTGGAGCAGATGACTGCCCATGGTGGAGGACACTGCTGGCCTCTGGAGCAGATGACTGCCCATGGTGGAGGACACTGCTGGCCTCTGGAGCAGATGACTGCCCATGGTGGAGGACACTGCCGGCCTCTGGAGCAGATGACTGCACATTGTGGAGGACACTGCTGGCCCCCGAAGCAGATGACTGCACATTGTGGAGGACACTCCCTGCCTCTGGAGCAGATGACTGCACATTGTGGAGGACACTCCCTGCCTCTGGAGCAGATGACTGCACATTGTGGAGGACACTGCCGGCCTCTGGAGCAGATGACTGCACATTGTGGAGGACACTGCCGGCCTCTGGAGCAGATGACTGCCCATGGTGGAGGACACTGCTGGCCTCTGGAGCAGATGACTGCCCATGGTGGAGGACACTGCCGGCCTCTGGAGCAGATGACTGCCCATGGTGGAGGACACTGCCGGCCTCTGGAGCAGATGACTGCCCATGGTGGAGGACCCTGCCGGCCTCTGGAGCAGATGACTGCACATTGTGGAGGACACTGCCGGCCTCTGGAGCAGATGACTGCACATTGTGGAGGACACTGCCGGCCTCTGGAGCAGATGACTGACCATGGTGGAGGACACTGCTGGCCTCTGGAGCAGATGACTGCCCATGGTGGAGGACACTGCCGGCCTCTGGAGCAGATGACTGCCCATGGTGGAGGACACTGCCGGCCTCTGGAGCAGATGACTGCCCATGGTGGAGGACACTGCCGGCCTCTGGAGCAGATGACTGCCCATGGTGGAGGACACTGCCGGCCCCCGGAGCAGATGACTGCACATTGTGGAGGACCCTGCCGGCCTCTGGAGCAGATGACTGCACATTGTGGAGGACCCTGCCGGCCTCTGGAGCAGATGACTGCCCATTCTGGAGGACCCTGCCGGCCTCTGGAGCAGATGACTGCCCATGGTGGAGGACACTGCCGGCCTCTGGAGCAGATGACTGCCCATGGTGGAGGACACTGCCGGCCTCTGGAGCAGATGACTGCCCATGGTGGAGGACACTGCCGGCCTCTGGAGCAGATGACTGCACATTGTGGAGGACACTGCCGGCCCCCGGAGCAGATGACTGCACATTGTGGAGGACACTGCCGGCCTCTGGAGCAGATGACTGCCCATGGTGGAGGACCCTGCCGGCCTCTGGAGCAGATGACTGCCCATTCTGGAGGACAACATGGAGACATCAATCGTGTGTCCTTTACTCCTACAGCATCTTTACAATTTTGCTCCTGCAAAAGAAGACGGGTGTCTCTGCTTTCTACCTTGCAGACCTTTTGGAAAGTGTATGGTCCCTACCGGCCTATACTGTAGTGTTCTCCCCTCCCCCATGTTTGCCTTAGAAAAGTCCCACAGGCTGGTCATGCAGTGAGCTCTGACATACCGGCCCCAGGTGACATATGGGTGCAAGATTCCTGACACACACACGGACAGCTCACTTGTTCTAGCGATTGGTGGTCAGATCCCTACTGATTACATACTTGTCACCTGTTCTGTGGATAGATGAGCTATGGGGGCACAGCCCCTTTAATTTTTTTTCCTCTGTTCAGGATTGGGCCTCATGCACACGACCGTATGCGTTTTGTGGACCACAAATTGCGGGTCGGCAGAATACAGACGCTGTCCATGTGCTGTACTCTTGGCCGCACAATATATGGACCCATTGAGGGACATTTATCAATGCCTTTACTCCACAATTGTGGCGTTAAAAAGTTGCACGTTGTGGCGCACGGCCTGTGTGCACAATAATACGCGACTCTTTGAGCTTCTTTTCAATTTTTTATGAATTGCTGACAAAATGTCACATGGCTTAGCGGAAAGGGCGTGGCAGAAGTTATAGCTGACGCACGGCAGGGCAGAGATGCACCTGATTTGTTAAAGGGGTTATCCGAGACTAAAAAATGCTTCCCCCATATTCTGGGCCCCTCACACTGATTCTACCTACCTGACTCCCAGCTCCTGGTCCTCCCGCTGTCGCTTCTCCCCGTGTGTGTAAGAAAACATCTGGTGTTGGGTGGAAGGGGGGTGAACAGCCATTGCGGGTGAGGCCCGTCTGCCGTTGGCTGGTCCCCCCGACACTGGATGTTTTCATCCGCGCACGGGGAGAAGCAGTGGCGGTGCGGAGACCAGGACCGACGCGGAGAGCCAGGTAAGTAGAATCAGTGTGAGGGGCCCGGCATAAGGGGGAGCATTTTTTAGTCTCTGATAACCCCAATGTGCATCTCAAAAAGTGCGGATGCACCACGTATGATATCCGTATTTTGTGCACCGCAATACATGCAGCCGTGTGCATGAGGCCCTATGGACCATAGGATCCTGTAGTCAGAAGATGACTTGTTGACTTCTTTGGGAGTGTTGTGGGCATGGGAAGGGGACAAGTGATCTCCTGTGACCGGCATGCCCAACCTGCGGCCCTCCAGCTGTTGCAAAACTACAACTCCCAGCATGCTTAGATAGCCTACACTATTAGAGCATGCTGGGAGTTGTAGTTTTATAACAGCTGGAGGGCCGCAGGTTGATCATCCCTGTCCTATGACTTTAGATCACCGTGGACCCCATTGAAATAGTCAGGTTTATCAGACAGCGCTCTATGGTCTGCTTTAGCAACGGTAAGACTGTTTTACTGTTTGTCCACCAGGTGTCGCTGTCACACAATGGTCAGGACTGTCCTCTGACACTGAGGGAATTTACAGAAAGTCTCCCCCCCAACCCCCCCCTCCCATCACGTGCCTGGAGATGTCATGAATGACCACATTGTGCATCAGCAGTTGGGTAGATGATGGGCAGAACAGGCCGGCAGTACATGAGAAGTGCCAGTCATTTCTTCATCTATGCAATTACTGCTCGGGACCCCTCATTAGATGGTTTCTGGGCTTATTCAGGACAACGCTACATATTGTCATAGAGGGACTGAGGTCACTCGACTGGAGCGTGAACCCGTGGAACTCAGAAGGACCGACTATTAATAAGATGCTACGTCGTGGAATTAGCTGGTGCTCTGCTTCTCCTCTGGTAATGTCCCGCGGGTGCTCCATTCCTTTTGGGTGACACGAGGTTTCGTAGGCTTACTCATAGCATTCAGATGAATTGGTTTTTGCCTCGTCTATAGCGCCTTTATCTATCAGGAGGGTCCGGAGGTCTCCTCACGGTCACAAAATATAGACCTCAGTAGGAAACAACCCTACAAATTGAGGTAGCACATTAGATGCCACCACAAGAACTGGGATTGCAGAATGCAGCCAGCAGAGGGCAGCACGTGTCTGCAGAGGCCATGAGGATTTAGGGTATGGCTACACGGCGACATGTCTCGTGAATGTGGCACGCAACGTACGCGAGGCGACCGTTGTAAAAAAATCAAAACATGTCTGATTTTGACGCGAGTCGGGCACAACTTTTCCTCCATTGACTTCCACGGGTTCAGCCTTTTTCCCGTTGACATTCTGGCCACGTCACCACATGGAGGGAGGTCCGTTGCTCGGACAGGACCTATCTGATCTCTGCAGTAAGTGGCCTGTCCATGGCACTACATCCAATTGCATCTACCTGTACTAGCCGGAGTTCACACTTAGGGTTATTGATGCAGTTAATTTTTATTCAAAGTCAGAAGTGGATCCAGCAGGAGAAGACCTTCCTTTTCTTTAGAGTCCATTTCTGGCCTCGGTGCCAAAAACCTGCATGTGTGAGTCAAGCCTTAAAGGGGCTATGCCGTGATTGATGTAAAAATTGAAAATCAGACATCACATAGCACATGACCATCTCTTTCTAACAAAACTAGAGCCAGACCTGTACCTCACATGGATCCAGAGATCTCCCTCTTCATTGCTCCAATTGTTCTGCTAGATTTATTTCAAGCTGGCAGATCAGAGGGCGTGTCCTTTCTGCTGCAGCTCTCTTCCTGTAACTGCCACCGCTTCTAACTGAACATATGGATGCTGACCATTGAAGATTTAAACCGAGCGTGTTCGACCGGCTCAGTAAGACGGACAGAAACAAGGAAAAGAGCAAACAGCAGGTGGCGCCATACAAATGTCTTATTAAATGGCTCAGTGGCTATACCACATTTTTAATTACAAATTCAATTCGGATCCAGGTGCTGGTTTGTAAAATGTAGAATGTGCTATGTGACACCCCCCCTTTAAAGAAGCCACCCAGGGTTTCATTATTGATGGCCCATCCTTGGCACACCCCTCCGATCTGCTGGGTCGGCTCTGGATATACAGGGTAACATCTGATCGGCGAGGTGTCGGGCTCCTGCCGCTGTGCTGCGGATGGCCTCTCCTGAGGATAGTCCCATCAGTGTAATAATCCACCACAATCCCTCTCACGTCTCTGTATAAGTCGATGTTATTTTGTGTCTATTTCCCCCCCCATATTAATCTGCCTCTCCTTGCTTGCAGCTTATCGGACGGTGTCTGGAGTCAATGGACCTCTTGTTATCCTGGACAATGTTAAGGTGAGCAGATCTGGGCTTATAATCTGACGTGGACGTGGCTCTGTGCCCACGTTATTGTGGACAGGTTTGGCGTTGAAGGGCTGCAGATAGGCGTAGTATTTGGTAGCGGCACAGACATGTGAACTTCCTGGGACTTTGATAATGATGGCTTATCCCTATGACAGGCCATCCATATCAGCTACGGCCTCCGACACCCGCACCTACCGGCTGATCGAGGGGCTGGGACACCCCTGCGAGCTCCGTGTCCTCCTCATGGCTTACCGGGCACCGCTCCGTACTTATAGTAGTGCCACCCTCTGCTATTTCAGCTCATGAAGCTGTAGTGACCTGTACTATCAGGTGTCGGCACTACGAAATGTACGGAGCTGGGTATGGTAACCAATCGAGGGGATGCAGCCTTCCCCAGAGCATTGGAACTCCTTCAAAGACCTATATTTGGGGGGTGCCGACAGTCCGCCCGTCTGATGGACTACTTGCCCCTTTGCACGCATGTAGACATAGCCTGATGTCGATTGGCATTAGACTTCCAGCTGCAGTTCGGCAGAGGTTGCCACCCCTGTTACCACCTCACGCTGTACCCGGTGAACTAGCAAGACGTGCTGCGAGGTTTTCACTTGATTGATACGGAGACTATATGAGACTTCTTCATACAAAGGACATCTGTGCGAAACCAAAAATCCACAGCCCCCAACTCCTCACCCTCTTCTGTTGGCACGCGTGGCTTTTTATGGGTTTGCCTCGCCTCTGGGTTCTGCATCATCCTGCCACTCTTTACATTTATATTCTTCTGTGTAAAAGGGGCCTGTCCTCAGGATAGGTCATCAGTGCCTGATCAGTGGGGGGGCCGACTCCCGGCACCCTCACTGATCAGCTGTTTAAAGAGAACACGGTGCTGCGGCCTCTTCCTAGGCCAGTGACGTCACATTCATCAGTCATGCGGCCTAGATGTAGATCATTCCCTTTTAAGTGCTCAGCTGCAATACCAAGAACAGCTTCTATACAATGGACAGTCTGTACTTGGTAAGCTGTTGATCGGTGGGGGGTGCAGGGTGTCAGACCCTCACCGATCTGAGGATAGATCAGTATTAAATCAGTCTAATTGTCTTTGCCTTGATGCCAGCGTCACAGTCCTTTGGTTGATGTCTCTCTCGTGTCTTTCTCAGTTCCCCAGGTATTCAGAGATTGTCTACTTGACTCTTCCTGATGGCACAAAGAGGAGTGGCCAGGTGCTGGAGGTCAGCGGCTCTAAGGCCGTAGTACAGGTAAGACCAGAGGGTGACGCCTTCACCTGTAAATCTCGGCTGTCGCTCCTTGTACTGTTTCTTCTCTTATCCTGTGATATTTCTCTGCTGCTTTCCTCCTGCAGGTGTTTGAGGGAACTTCTGGTATAGATGCCAAGAAAACCTCTTGTGAATTTTCTGGCGATATCCTGAGGACCCCTGTATCTGAGGACATGCTGGGTACGTGTGCACCTTGTGCTCGTGTGATCAGTATGTCATTTGCAGATTTAGTCAATTTCCGTTCTGGTTTCCAGGTCGTGTATTTAACGGCTCGGGGAAGCCCATTGACCGCGGGCCTACCGTGCTGGCTGAAGATTACCTGGACATCATGGGTAAGTTGGACGACGCACATGTAGATGTCTTTTAGGTGCATTATATAATTCACGTAGGTTCTTTAAGCCTATGGTGGTTGTTCATTTTGTTTTTTTTCACTACAGGGCAGCCCATTAATCCTCAGTGCAGAATTTACCCTGAGGAGATGATCCAGACGGGCATATCTGCCATCGATGGCATGAACAGTATTGCTCGTGGGCAGAAAATCCCCATCTTCTCTGCCGCCGGTCTCCCCCATAATGAGGTGAGCTCAGCAAGTGGGTCATAGGCAGTTTCATTGGGGAGCCACAAGTAGCATGATCTTTAAGGTTGATTGGGTCTTCTGATCAGTGGGGGTTTGACTCGTGCAGATTAGCTGTTTAAAGAGGCTGTGGTGCTCCAGTGAGTGTTGCTGCCCCTTACAGCGCCATACATTGTATAGTGGCTGTGCTTGGTATTGCAGCTCAGGCCAATTCATTCAATTGAATGGGACTGAACTGCCTCTAGACCAGGCATGGGCAAACTGCGGCCCTCCAGCTGTTGCAAAACTACAACTCCCAGCATGCAAAGACTGCTTACAGCTAGCGGCCTACAGCAGGGCATGGTGGGAATTGTATTTTTACAACAGCTGGAGAGCCGCAGTTTGCCCATATGTGACCTATATGTGGACTAAAAGAGAATGCATAGCACTGGCCTTTTCAGACAGCTGATCGACAGAGGTGCTTGGGAGTTGGATCCTCACCAATCAGATATTGATGACCCATCCTAAGTTTGTCATCAATGTTTTATTTCCAGGGAACACCCTTTAAAGGGATTGTACAAAAATGAGAGGGGGGTTTCGGCAAACTCCCCATTCGGCCGAACCTGCAAAGCGAAGGTGACTTACCTGCTTTCCAGCATCGGCTCTCTGCTCCTTCTTCCTCAGACCTGCGAATCTCCAGTGATGTCAACATCCAGTTGGATATTGCTGCAGCCAATCACAGGCTAAAGTGGTGTCCGGATCCCTTAGCGACCATGTGATTATTTGTCACGGCGCAATGGCAGCCGGATATGGCCCCGGCCTGTGATTGGCTGCGACGATATCAAACTGGATGTTGACCTCACTGGAGTCCAGCGGAGCTTTTCTAGCCTGCAGGAGAAGGAGCGGGGAGCCAGTGCCGGAAAGCAGGTAAGGAACTTTCCCTTTGCAGATCCAGCAGAATTTGTCTTGCCAAAGACAAGATCTATCTCATATATATATCTATATAATATCTCAGGCAGTGCTGTACTCCATGCCTATATATAACTGGCCTTGTCTCCCGTCAGATTGCAGCACAGATCTGTCGTCAGGCAGGTCTAGTAAAGAAATCCAAAGACGTCATGGATTACAGCGAGGATAACTTTGCCATCGTATTTGCTGCTATGGGGGTGAGTATAGAACGATAGAACGGCCTATAATTGACATTTACCATTAATAGGTTCCCGCTGTGGAAGTGTCCCCTGAGAATAAGGCGTTCAGAGGGTTCCCCTGTTCTGCCACTCTATAGAGATTAATGGAGTAGCAGCGGTCACATGCAAGCTGCCGCTCCATTCATTCTTGTGATACATGGGGGGGTCCCGGAGGTTGGACTTCCACCGATCAGATGGTTATCCTCCATCTTGTGGCACATCCCCTTTAAGAAGTTTAAAGTTCGGATGCTCCCCCTCTTGGTTCCTCTGCCTGATCTATACTTTCCTATTTCGTTAAGGTGAACATGGAGACAGCTAGGTTCTTCAAGTCAGACTTTGAAGAGAACGGGTCCATGGACAATGTGTGTCTCTTCTTGAACTTAGCCAATGACCCCACGTAAGTGCAGATTGCTGTGTTGGTGATGATACACCTGGCAGTGCCTGCTGTGCCCTCAGTATGTGACTGGCAATGTTCTGTCCCCCCGCAGCATTGAACGTATCATTACCCCTCGTCTCGCCCTCACCACCGCGGAGTTCCTGGCCTATCAGTGTGAGAAGCACGTTCTGGTCATCCTCACAGACATGAGCTCTTATGCCGAGGCCTTGAGAGAGGTAAGATCCACCATATACCTTACAGTGCCTGAAGGAAAAGTAGGCAAAGTACAATATTTCGGCAAGCCGGAGTGCAGAATGTCTGCTGCTCGCCCCCGCGTCAGCGGAGAACCTCCACAGGTTTTCTGGATTTTCCCATTGCTGAAGCATCAGTGCCCTGGGCGATTTTTCTTTTTTACTCCCTGCCTTCCTCAAGCTATAACTTTATTTTTTGGGCTTTATTTTTCAAGGCAAGTTGTGCTTTCTAATGTCACCATTCATTATCGCATATGATGTAGTGGGATGCTGCACAATTTTTTTTTAAAATGGTGGAATTGGGCAGTGGGGGGGGACAAAACAATTCTGCCACAGTTTCATGGGTTTCATGTAAAACTGACCTGTTGCCTTCATTCTCCGGGAGGTACAATTACAGCCATACCACACAAATAGCTTTTCTTGTGTTTTTAATATTAAAATATATATATATATATATATATATATATATATATATATATATATATATATAAAAAAAAAAATTTCCTTTCATCACCATATTCTGACTCCCATAACTTTTTTTTTTTTTTTTTATACTTTTGGCTATGAAGCTTTGTGGTGACTAAAAAAAAAAAAACCCCTATAAGGCTCCATTCACACGTCCGCAATTCTGTTCCGCGTTTTGGGGAACGGAATTGCGGACCCATTCATTTCTATGTGGACACACTATGTCCCGCACGGATCCGGAATTGCGGATCCACACTTCCGTTCCGCAAAAAAATAGAACATGTCCTATTCTTATCTACAATTGCGGACAAGAAAAGGCATTTTCTATGAGAGTGTCGGCAATGTGCGGCCTGCAAAATGCGGAACGCAAATTGCAGATGTCCGTGTTTTGCAGATCCGTGTGAATGTCCCATAGCGTGTATTTTTCAGATAGGAACGCCTGAACCTCTTTGAGATCAGGAAAGGCATTCATTCCACTGAAGTAAATTAGCCAGAGTCTGTACTAAGCTTCTAGGCCTATTACTGGTATATTCCAAGTCAGGCCTGCAGGTGGCAGCACTGTATTGAAATATACCGGTCTTTGTAAATTGTACTGGATAAAATTCCTTAACTCTATAGAAATTGCAATGCAAGGATTGCAATTTTGGTGGCCCAAAAAAAGTTAAAAAAAAAATATATATATATATATATATATATATATATATATATATATATATATATATATATATATATATATATATATATATATATATATTAGTATGTAGTATAGTATGTATAGTTGCCATAGCTACGTGCATCTGCATACAGGGAGTGCTGACTGAACACCCCCTTGTGTTTGTTTCTATATATATATATATATATATATATATATATATATATATATATATATATATATATATATGAATGGCGTAACGGAAAACGAAATCTGGCTCCTTTGCCGTTTTGTCATCACTTTACCTCCCCAAAAAATGGAGTAAAAAGTCATGCACACAACTCCAGGTCATCCCGCAACAATTGGGCCATCACACAGCTCTGTAGACATAACTATAAAAAAAAGTCAGAATATAGCAATGAAAAGTATTTTTTCCAGAAATTTTTTTTCAGTATTGAAACACAAGAAAACCTATATAAACGTGGTATCGCTGTAAGTGTACTGACCCAGAGACTGAAGGTTAGAGGTCTGTTTTAATGCATAAGGAACGCGGTAAAAACAAAACCCATAAAACTGTGGCGAAATTGCATTTTTTTTTCCTAATTCCACCCCATTTGGAATTTCTTTCCTGCCTCTCACTGCATTGAATGCAGCAGTAAAAGGTGCCATCAGAAAGTACAACTATTCCCGCAATAAACAAGCCCTCCTACAGCTATGTGAACCGAAAAATAAAAATAAGTTATGGCTCTGGTAAGTCAAGGAATGAAAAACAAACATGGAAAAATTGCCCCGGGCTGAAGGAGTTGATATCCTGGAGCACAATGAAGAAAATGTCAACCTTGTTCTGTCCACCAGGTGTCAGCCGCTCGAGAGGAGGTGCCAGGAAGAAGAGGCTTCCCTGGTTACATGTACACTGATTTGGCCACCATTTATGAGCGAGCGGGCAGAGTGGAGGGCAGGAACGGCTCCATCACACAGATTCCCATCCTCACTATGCCCAATGACGGTCAGTGTCTGCACCAGCATGGACGAGATGGCATTCAGCCATGGTTTGAATGGATTGGATGATCTTCTTGATTCTCATTTCTTGCAGACATCACTCATCCCATTCCTGACTTGACGGGATACATCACTGAGGGGCAGATCTATGTAGAAAGGCAGCTACATAACAGACAGGTTGGCGATGGACCTCCGTTGGCTAGTACTAGTAATCCAAGTCATTGCGTAGACCTTGTGACATTAATATACTTGTTCTCCTCAGATCTATCCACCCATTAATGTTCTGCCCTCACTGTCCCGTCTGATGAAATCTGCCATTGGGGAAGGCATGACCAGGAAGGATCATTCAGACGTGTCCAACCAGCTGGTGAGTTCTTCACTGCTCGATTCCTGTAGGATCTAAGACCTACATCGCCGCATAGAGAAGGTGGTCAGGGTCGCATTGCAAGTCACCGGACGTCCAAGCCTGCGGGAATTCTGCTGATTTTTAAACCCACAGCAGCTTGTGGGTCACAACACAACTTCACACCATGCAAAAAGGTCCTTCCAATGGACGACTGCTTTGCATTTGCTAATAAACGGAGGTTCCTGAGCAGCACCCTCTTCCCTGTTCAGGTGTCTAGACAGTGGTTACCTTTAAAGGTGTTATCTCATCTGGGACTTTGACATATCGCTAGGATATGCTATGAAAGTCAGATAGGTGTGGGTCCCACCTATCTGCAAACCGGGCCCCCCACACAGTGTGCTCTCCATTCATTTCTATGGGAGATCCGAAATAAGCAGTGCTGGCACATTTGGCTATTTTTAAAAGTAACAAAGCGCACCACAGAAGAGCAGCCACCGCTCCCTTCATTTCCATGGAGCTGCTGGAAATAGCCGATCCAGCGCTTAGCTATTATCGGCTGTCCCATAGAAACGAACGGAACACAGTCGCACATGCGCCACTGCTCTCCAATCACTTTGGGGGTCCCTTTCTGGACACGCCACTGCCTGACATTGGTAGCATAACCTTGCAATATTCCACAAATGTCTCATGAGACAAGCCCTTTAAAGGGGTTGTCTCATCTGAGACAATGGGGGCATATCGCCAGGATATGCCCACATTGTCTGATAGGTGCGGCTCCCATTTCTGACCCGCACCTATATTGAGAATGTGGTGGATGGCGGACTCTCATCCGGCCACCACCAAGCTCGCTCCCATACAAGGGAATAACAGTACATCGCGTATGACCGGCCACCGTTCCCATTCACTTCTATGAACCCGACGGAAATAACTGAGCCAGCGCTTGCCTATTTATGGCGGCCCCATAGAAAATTAATGGAGGGCGGCTGCTCCTCCGGTGCGTCAGTTGTGATGCTGGCGCCGGACAGAAGAACGCTGCACGCTCAGCTCTACCAATGGATAGACACCAGGTGCACGTATATCAGTTATGTCCGGCACCTGCTCTAAAATAGCTGGCCGGACACCACTGATACATGTGACGCGGACATTAGATGGTTCTGGGGTGTGGTAAATTTTTCTTGTGTATTTTGGCGTTCTTTAGTAAAAAGGTATGACTGTATAACACACCTGTACATGCCGCGGCCCGGTCTCATTAAACCAATGAAGATCGCATTGTCATGTCCGTCTGCATTCGCCAAAGTGTTGCACGGCTGTTAACAATACAGACCAACTAAACCGTTAAACCAGTTTAATTAGAGCCCGCTGAGGCACATACAACCACGACGTGACCACACCATACCCAGAGGAGTGACCAAACCCTCGTGCCATCCCGCGTAGTCACATGAGCATTGCCTTACGGCCTTTTTTTCACCTCTTCCCTCAGTATGCCTGTTATGCTATTGGCAAAGATGTCCAAGCCATGAAAGCTGTAGTGGGTGAAGAAGCTCTGACATCTGATGATCTTCTGTACTTGGAGTTCCTGCAGAAGTTTGAGAAGAATTTCATTGCCCAAGGTGAGACGTAACGTCAGATACTTGTGTCAGACCATAGTATTCTCATTAGAAGTGATAGACGTGTGCCCGTTGCTATGACCATGCTGTTCACGATTTGATCACCAGGTGGCGCTCTTCCTCCCTATATATTTACCTGCTCTGTTTACTTCACTGGAAACACAAATTTTCAGTCTCCTCCCGTTAAACTGGTCTATAAATATACAGTCGACATGAACTATGCCAAGCAGCTTGCCACAAGCGCCGACCTATAGAGCAGCCATTTAGGATGGAGTGGTGTAATGTCGCAATCGGCTACGTTTCTCCATATAAACGCACTGACGCGTCTTCAAGGGGCTTTCCCACCATTAAAGAGGTTATCCGGGAATTTATATTGATGACCTATCCTCAGGATAGGTCATCAATATCCGATCGGCTGCTGCCAATCAGCTATTAGAAGAGGCCAGTTGCTCCATGAGCGCCCCAGCCTCTTCCTAGGCCATGTGACATCACCGTACATCGGTCACGTGGCCTAGTTGCGGCTCAGCCCCATTGAACTGAATAGAGCTGAGCTGTAAGACCAAGCACAGCCGCTAAACTATGTACGGCGCTGTCTTTGGTGATCTTCTGGGAGCTCGGTGGCCCCCTGCAACAGCTGATCGGCAGGCGGGCCAGGACTTAGACCCCCGCTGATGTGATACTGATGACCCATCTTGAGAATGTCATCGTTATCTATTCCAGGATAACACTTCTAAATGTCTTACTTATTGTATAGATCATTACAGAGATTGAGATTTACTTGCTATTAAAACTGATCCAGTGAAGTTATGACATTTTCTTAGTATGGCGCCATCTAGAGGTCACAGGTGCATCTGCTGAGCGCTGGTGGTCACACATGCCCAGTCGCTCTCCCCACAGCCAGGTCTGTACATACAGATACCCTGCTTGTCAGGAAGGAGTAGAGCCTCTGCTAGGGGGAAGTAAGGGAGGGACTCTATTGTCAGCTGCCAGAGGCAGAAGGAGACGGATTCTGTCCACAGCTTGCCCCAAGGGGATCACATGGAAGCAATAAAATGCTAAAAAAGCTGTTTTTTAAGCTAGAAAAACTGCAAAAACTACTGTAAATCAGCCTTTCGAGACTACGTCTGCAGAGTCTGTCAGTATCAGCTTACGTTGCCTTCAATCCATATAGACTAGACTTTGGGCCCCCTAATTTCCCTGATCAAAACTCAGGGGCTAGTTGACAGTTTCACTTTAAAGCAAAGCCCTCTGGGAAAAAGTGTGCAAATTGGCTCTCCTCCAGAAGGAAGAAAACTGCCACCTGTAGATCAATGTCCGACCCATGAGAGAGCCTCGAGACGTGACCAGGGATTTTAAACCAGAAACACTGGGTAAATATTTTAATGCCGGCTGCAGTGGCACTACAAGTCTCATCATGCTTGACGACTACCTTGTATTTACTTGGTCTGCTCAGTATGTGACAGCTGCCGTGACAATAGCATGTACGTTAATCTGTGGCTTTCACCAAATGTATACGTTAAATGTGACCGCGGTGAAAGGGTTAAGTGCCGTTTGGCAGCGGGGTGGCTCCGGGTGGTTCTGAGCAGTCACCCGTTATCACTGCAGATCCCGCTGTTCAGCCCTCCTTTAAATAGCTTGCAAAGGACTGTCACATGGGGGATGTGTATCTGTGTGGGTGGCAGTCAGTTACCTTAGCAACTAGTGGCTCGTTAAGGGATAATAGCAGCTTTCGGTACTCATGGATTGGGAGCGGTAAGGGCACCGGGGGGGTCTGATGTGGCCCAGTATTAACCCCAGATATTCCAGGTAAGAGCATAGGTTTATTGCCTGCTTTTTTACTAAATTGACTGTAGTTCTCACTAGCAGCCACACGGCGGCAGTACATAATACCATGTCGTGCATCTATTGACGAGTCCGTCTGATTGCCTACAAGTGACCTGTGCTTCTCCCATGATGCATCCTAACGGCGGTCTCCTCCCTTCAGGTCCGTACGATAACCGCACAGTGTTCGAAACATTGGACATCGGCTGGCAGCTGCTTCGAATCTTCCCCAAGGAGATGCTCAAGAGAATCCCAGCAAGCACCCTGGCCGAGTTCTACCCTCGAGACTCCTCAACCAAACACTGAGCTCCTCCATTCCTCATCTCCACTCCCCTCGGTCAGGGACCCCTCGGAAGGGGCAGGGCAGAAATTTCCATCATTGTGTCTGTATAAAGGAAAGCGTCACCAAACCTAAGATTTATTATTATTTTTTTTTGCTTTTTATCCCTGGCTTTACCATTTTATGAAGAATTTAGTTGTCCGCCGGCTGCCTAATGTATGTCGTGTGATGTCACCGCTACACGTGGTAAAGCCGCTATTGGAGTCAGACACGCCCGTGGCATGTGTGTATTTATTGTGCAGTGATGTGCACGTGCTTTACAGTGACCCGAGGACCTACATGTGCTGGAAATGTACTAGACAACATGCAGCTGTCGCTCCGAACTACAACTCCCAGCATGTCATGCCATCTATACTAAGCTAGCAGGACATACCTCAGCTTTTAGTGGCATGACAGTTGGACAGCCACCTGTTGCCTACCTCTGTATTAGTCTATGCAAGTGCTAGACTGTCCTTTTTTTGTCTGGGGTCCCGGTATTACCAAGGGGTGTATCTCTCCACCAATTCCAATACCCCCGACATGAATCCTCATATTAATTTATCTTCTATTTTTAAAGCCAGCCCTCTTCTCCGCAGGTTGAAGCGGCATATTTGATGTTTGCGAGTATTGGTGCAGTAGTTTGCTCTGTGGTCCATTCCTTCTGTAACCGGTGTACACATTTGTTGAAGAGCATCATATCTGAATAAATATTAATGTAAAGTAAGAAATGCCGTGTTCGTGCCTCGCTCTGACCGTCCGTGCTCCTGCGTGCCTCGCTCTGACCGTCCGTGCTCCTGCGTGCCTCGCTCTGACCGTCCGTGCTCCTGCGTGCCTCGCTCTGACCGTCCGTGCTCCTGCGTGCCTCGCTCTGACCGTCCGTGCTCCTGCGTGCCTCGCTCTGACCGTCCGTGCTCCTGCGTGCCTCGCTCTGACCGTCCGTGCTCCTGCGTGCCTCGCTCTGACCGTCCGTGCTCCTGCGTGCCTCGCTCTGACCGTCCGTGCTCCTGCGTGCCTCGCTCTGACCGTCCGTGCTCCTGCGTGCCTCGCTCTGACCGTCCGTGCTCCTGCGTGCCTCGCTCTGACCGTCCGTGCTCCTGCGTGCCTCGCTCTGACCGTCCGTGCTCCTGCGTGCCTCGCTCTGACCGTCCGTGCTCCTGCGTGCCTCGCTCTGACCGTCCGTGCTCCTGCGTGCCTCGCTCTGACCGTCCGTGCTCCTGCGTGCCTCGCTCTGACCGTCCGTGCTCCTGCGTGCCTCGCTCTGACCGTCCGTGCTCCTGCGTGCCTCGCTCTGACCGTCCGTGCTCCTGCGTGCCTCGCTCTGACCGTCCGTGCTCCTGTCAAGGTATTCTCATTGAACAGCTGACGTCTGCCCTGGTTTTACAGCATATGCTGACAGGATCTTCCCTCCTCACAGCAGTGAGCCATTGCCATTAGTTCTTTGCCATAAACCACACAAGCAGAGCCCCTGCTGTAATAAAAGCTAACATCTAGGTATGAATCGGGCTGGGCCCGTGTGACTTATACACAGATTGCATGGCTGCCAGGATGGATAATTTTCTGGGGACTCTGGCATTGTATAGGCTACCTTTAAGTTTTACTGGGTAACTGACAGTCTTTCTCAAGCTACTGTATATCCAGTTGTGCAGCGACAGTTGACACTGCATAATTATGTGTTCAGGAGTCTGAAAGCTGGGTGGTGACTTTTATTTCCTTCTTAAAGGGCATCTGTCAGCAGATTTGTCTCGGACACTGGCTGACCTGTTCCATGTGCACTCGGCAGCTGAAGGCATCTATGTTGGTCCCATGTTCACATTTCCCTGCATTGCTGATAAAAATGATGTTTTAATATATGCAAATGAGCCTCTAGGAGCCAACACAGATGTCTTCAGCTGCCAAGTGCACATGTAACTGGTCAGCCAGTGCCATAGGTACAAATCCGCTGACAGATGCCCTTTAAGCAGATATGTTCAGGACAGGAGTTGTCTCACCTCAGACATTGATGGCATATCACTAGGTGTGGGTCCTACAGTACCTCTGGGACCTGTTTCTATCTCCAGAAAGGGACTTCTGAAGTATATAGAGGGCAGCCGTGCACGTGTAACCACCCTCTATATTTCTATGGGAGTTCCAAAAATAGCTGAGTGTCCCACAGAGTTGAATGGAGAGGTGGCCGCGCATGCGCAGTGGGCTCTCCATTCTTTTCTATAGGACTTGCAAAAATAGTCAAGTGCATAGTGTATGCGCTTCTTCAATTTTGGGGGCCCATTCAGGAGATAGCTGCAAGTGCCAGAGGTGCGACCTGCACTCATCTGACAGTGGTGGCATACCCCCTTTCTAAGCTGTGGGTCCAGCATGCTGCCGGATGCCTTAGAAAATGAAGTCCTCTCTGGTGCCATATGACCATTAGAGTTGAAATGTCAGTGGGGCTTATCTAGGTCTTCCACAGGCCTCTTCAAATGTAGTTTGTGCAAGTGCAGAAAACAATGGCTCCTCTGCCCACAGCAAGAAATTTTTAGTGTCCCCAGGCCACATCATTGAATAGTGGCATGTTGGCAATTCTCCGCTGTATGCAGAGGGTTCGTTTTCACATTCCAGACTACATTTAGTTAGGACTGGGGATAATGAAGCGGGCGTCAACCAAAGATGGGCCAGGTGACTCAGCCAATGTTTCGGGTGCCTGGCATAAACCCCCAAGACACATGATCCAAATCTAGTGTTCTCATAAGGATTGGAGCTGGATGGTCCAGCGCACAGCCGCATATGGCTACATCTGAAGGGACAGCAACAAGTGCTGCACACATTGACATAAAAAATGGTGAAAGAACACCTTGTATGGAAACCTAGCCAGAGACAAGGCCCAGGGTAAAGTAGAGGGGAGTGTGAAATATAAAATGCAAAGAAACTTAAGTTGGGGTCATTTTCACAGGTGGTGACATGCACCAGAGATATTTTGCACCTTGGGCTTTCAAAGACCCTGATGACTTTGATGAAGATGGTGCCAGGTCACATACATAAAGCAACACTGGGGTCACTATCCCACATTGTGTAAATGTCTCTTCTGCTGCTGTGCCTTAGCCACGTGCCATTCTTTTTGCAGCCAGTTTTGTTCACCCTAGGACATTTTGCAGATTTGCAGCAGGCCATATCTAACACATATAAGCCCTTTCTACAGGTATGTAGCACTTATGATATACTGGCTAGACTTCTAGTGTTCTACCGATAAACCAAGGGTCAATTCACTGTGTGTTACTCAGCACGTGTCACTTGAACAGATTTGATTTGAGACTACTACTAAGGGGGTAGGCATGGTGGCCCTCCAGGATTTTAACCTTCAACCCCTATATAAGGATCTGGACGTTGCCGCAGGGGAAACACCAGGCCACTACCTCTTTAAGTAGTCTCTGCACAAGTGACTGCTGACCACTGGGATGAAGAGGCCAAGGTCATAGCAGGCAGAGTATGGTGCAATCCAATCAACAGTGTGATTTCAGAGTGCAGCTCAGGGTCAATACAGAGATCAGGCAGGGAAGAGTCAAATCCAGAAAATGGGCAAAAGTCAGTACATGGGCAGAGCACTTTATAATAGAAAGCTAGCAGACTAGAACCTATTGCTCAGGCACCTTCCAATAGAGGGCACCTCTCACATTGCACGTGGTGTTTGAACTGCAGGCAGAAGGTTGTAGAGCGGGAGGAGCTGAGCAGAATTATATGTAAATTTATGGGAAAAGATTCAGTATACCTTGCATTTAATTCATTTAAATTTCTACTCATTCTGGGCTTTGGTGTTAAGGAGGCGATCCGATCAGTGACTGACAGCCTTCCGTCTGTCTGTGTATTCAGAGATGGCTGTCAATCACTGATAGGACCGCCTCCTTGCCTTCGAAGCCCAAAATGAGCAGAGATATAATTGAATAAAATACAAGTTACTTGAATCTTTTCCCATAGAACTAGATATCAATCTGCTCAGCTTCTCCTGCTCTAGAACATGCTGCCTGCAGCTAAGATACCATGTTCAATGTGACAGGTTCCCTGTGGTCTACGCCATTGGGGACAGGGGCAGTGGAGGCCATAGGCCACCGATGCAGCAGTTAAAAGGGTACGTTGGCGGCATATATTGACCATAGACTACCATGATGCACTTTTTTTTTTTTGGGTTGCCACCATATAGAATAGCACAACTGATTCCACACAGTTAAGTAGTTGTGCTGATTGGTATTAGCCCCATAGAAGCCAAAAGGGACACTCTTTTGGCTGAATAGAGGCCTATGAATATGTCTGACATATGCACTGGGAGCTTTCACAGCACAGACTGACGATGCAGATGAAGCCTAATGCCTCAATCCATCCTTACCTCTGCTTCACAACCGCCTCACTTCTCTCATGTCGTGTGTCTCAAAGGGTCCCCACCACAGAGTCCAATTCAAAATAGACACTTTACCCTACAAAGCACTATCCGATTCTGATGGTCAGCTGCAATTTCAGTGGTAAAAAAAAAAAAAACTCCACCGTATGCACATAGCCCTATTTCAGTCCAGAAGTTTGACTCTGGTTCATGAGATCTGAAGTTTATGGGGTATTTGCTGAGAAGAACCTGTTTGTCGTTGCGTCACCGCCTCTCTCCCTGCTTTTTGCCATCTGTTTGTATTGGTGTTTGGCGAAGCCTCAGAGCTGGCAAACAGCGCGGGTGTACTGAAAATGAGCCATGCATACTGCACAGAAGGTGCCTGTACCTGCCAACAATCCTAAAAACTCAATGTGGACAATGTAAACCAGTCCTAGTGCCTCCCACATAGCCATTTTCTGACTGGCTGCTCTCCTTGCACCTTGGCACTAGGACTAAATGCAAATTTAGACTTTGATGCGAAATAGCAGCACCTATACTATAAAACATATGTGGAGTGTAAAGTCTGCAATGGTGGCTCGTCCAAGCGGTCGCACTTTACAGAACAAATCTTTTTGGCTCTGGGTGTTATACGTGGCTCACCACTCTAAGATGGCAAAAAAAAAAAAACACATGAAAATGAGCTGCAATGAACTGTCCGTATCTCCAGTTTGGCTGATGGCTATTGAATGGCCATCTTTATACAACTATGTCTGTACATTGCGGAGTCTTATAGGGCTCCCCACAATGGTAGATATGCTTAGTCACTGGTGTTCTGTTTTAGTCCCATCTCCAGTGCTTCCAGACCCCTGTGTGGCGTTCCTTCCATCATCATATGGACTGCTCCAGCCGCTTACTGGCTTCCGTGGTGATATGTCCACAAGCACAAGAATGCCGAGGCCAGTGAATGGCTGCATTGGTCCATGTGATGACAGATGGGGCCAGGGGACCAGAGTCAGCAGGTATGGGACCTTTGGTACTTAAACACAGTGGCTGGAGGTGGCTTTGTTTCTTTAGGCCAGGCATGCTCAACCTGCGGCCCTCCAGCTGTTGCAAAACTACAACTCCCATCATTCCTGGACAGCCTACAGCTATCAGCCTACAGAAGGGCATGGTGGGAGTTGTAGTTTTACAACAGCTGGAGGGCCGCAGGTTGAGCATCCCTGCTTTAGGCAGATCAGATCCTGGCCATATTTACAATTGTGATGAGTTTGGACAACTTCTTTAAGATCTGTTGGTAGTCCAGAATCACTCAACAGCCTTCTAGAGTTTTAGCCAATGTGTGGCTAAGGCTACCACCAGATCCACTGTGGCATCTGGCCAAACAGGTTGAGCACCTGTCTCAAGTCTTGAAAGAGCGGAGTTGAGGACGGGAGTGTTTGTGTCTTTGACTGCAACAGTTATTCATAATGGCCATCCACACACTGATACTTCCTAGGGCCAGGCACTAAAAGGAGGGCACCTTTTCTTCCCTCGGGACACACTGTAATGTTGGGGCTCCTGCTTGATGGTAGTTGGTGGGGCTATGTGGAAGGGAAGCAATGTTCCTCTCACTGCAGTAAATTATTATTAAATCACCATTCATTCCATGGCGCTGTACATATAAAAAGTGGTATACATACTGTACATAATAAAAACAATTGCACTAAGCATGAACAAGGCGAGTTACAAACTGGTACAGAAGGAGAGAGGGTCCTGCCCGCGAGGGCTTACAATCTACAAGGTATGGAGGAAGGACACAGTAGGTGAGGGTGAAGCTGGTCATGGCGGTATAGAGGCAGCAGTGTTGCTGGTTGTAGGCTTGTCTGAAGAGGTGGGTTTTCAGGTTTCTTTTGAAGGATTCCACTGTAGGTGAGAGTCTGATATGTTGGGGTAGTGAGTTCCAGAGGATGGGGGATGCCTGGGAGAAATATTGGAGGCGAGGGTGGGAAGAGGTGATAGGAGGAGAGAAGGAGGTCCTGTGAGGATCGGAGATTGTGTGTGGGGATGTATCGGGAAAGTAGCTCAGAGATGTAGGGAGCGGACAGGTTGTGGACGGCTTTATACATATTTGTTAGAATTTTGAACTGAACTCGATGGGCAATGGGGAGCCAATGAAAGGATTGGCAGAGGAGTAATAGGGTGAGAGGTGGATTAGTCAGGCAGCAGAGTTGAGGATAGATGGAAAGCTACAGAGGAGGATGTTACAGTAGTCTAGGCGGAACATGAGGACATGTACAAGCATTTTTGCAGACTCCTGGTTGAGGAATACTTGGATGCGGGAGATAGTTATGAGTTGGAAGCGGCAGGTGAGGGAAAGGGGTTGGATGTGCGGTCTGAAGGAGAGGGCAGAATCCAAGGTCACTCCAAGGCAGCGGATAGAGTGTGCAGCAATTGATAGTGATAGGTCTGTTGTGGGGGTTCAGCAAGATGGGGGAAAGATGATAAATTCTGTTTTATTCATGTTAAGTTTTAGAAAGCGAGAGAAGGAGGAGGATATAGAAGATATGCATTCTGGCTAGTAAGGTGGTGATGTCTGGACCAGAGACGTAAGTGATTTGTGTGTCGTCAGCATAAAAGTGATACTGAAAGCCATGGGACTCTATGAGCTGTCCCAGGCCGAAGGTGTAGATAGAGAAAAGCTGGGGTCCTAGGACAGAGGCTTGCGGGACACTAACAGAGAGGGAATGAGACATGGTTGGGGGATGCTAAATGTCCAGTCTGTGAGGTATGATGTGATCTAGGAGAGGGCCAGGTCGGTGATGCCAAGAGATGAGAGAATTTGTAACAGAAGGGAGTGGTCGACAGTGTTAAGGAGGAGGAGGACAGAGTAATGTTTTTGGTTTTGGCTGTGAGCAGGTAGTTGGTGACTTTGGTGAGGGCAGTTTCAGTCGACTGGTGGGGTCGAAGCCAGATTGTAGCCGGTCAAAAAGGCAACAAGAGGACAAGTGAGAGGACCGTTCAAAATAGACATGTTGTTCAAGTAGCTTTGAGGAATATGGAAGAAGTGATATGGGGCAATAACTGGACAAAGAAGATGGTCAAGTGAAACTTTTTGGAGGATGAGTGTAATGGTAGCATGTTTAACCCCTTAAGGATGAAGGTAGCATGTTTAACCCCTTCGTCCGCACTTTAAAGATGGCGCCCGCTCCCGCACGGAGCGGGCGCATGAGCTGCGGGTAAACGCTTGATTCATCAAGCTGACACCCGCAGCTCATGTCCGCGACCGGCAGCGATGCCGATCGCGGACATTTAACCCCTCAGATGCCGTGGTCAATCCTGACCACGGCATCTGATCAGCGCAAACCGAAAGTTTCACTTTCGGTTTGCTCGGCTCCCTGATGGCCACAAGGGGAGCCGAGCATGCATGTAGTACCCTAGGTTTCTGTGAATGAAACCTAGGTTACTACAGTATTCCTATGGAGCCTATGACTGTAATAGGCTCCATAGGAAATATGTGATTTTCTCATATATTCCAATGCTATTGCATTGGAATATATGAGAATAGCAATCTGATGATTGCATCTTATAGTTCCCTATGGGAACTATAAGAAAGTGGTAAAAAAAAAAAAAAAAGTTTAAAAAATAAAAATTAAATAAAAAAATATAAAAATTCAAATCACCCCCCTTTCCCCAAAATGAAAATAAAATAAATAAAAAAATAAAAAAATTACACATAATGGGTGTCGCAATGTGCGAAAATGCCCATACTATAATAATATTAAAAAATATTCACCATACGGTAAACATAAAAACGGAAAGAAAGCGTCCAAATGGCTAATTCGCCATTTTTGGACGCTTCATTTCCTAAAAAAAAATGAATAAAAAGTGATCAAAACATCATACGCAACCCATAATGGTATCAATTAAAAGTTCAGATTGCCCCGCAAAAAATGAGCCCCTACACTGCTCCGTACGCATAATTACAAAAAAGTTAAAGGGTTTAAAACATGGCGACAAAAAAATAAAATAAAAAAATTCACACTTTTAATTTTTTTTTCACTATCAAAACGCAAGAAAAACTATACATATTAGGTATTGCCGGATTCGTACTGACCTGAAGAATAAAATTAACCAGTCAGTTTTATCGCAAATCAAACGTTGTAATTTAAAAACCCGTAAAACTGTGGTGAAATTGCTTTTTTTTTGCAATTTCACCCCATTTGGAATTTTTTTCCCGTTTCCCACTACATCACATGCAAAAATAAATGGTAGCGTTAAAAAGTACAACTTGTCCCGCAAAAAATAAGCCGTCATATGGCTATGTGAGCGGAAATCTAAAAATGTTATGGCTTTTGGAAGGCAGGGAGCGCAAAACAAAAGCGCAAAAATCCCAAAACACCCGGTCCTTAAGGGGTTAAAACCAGAGAAAAAAACCCAGAAGTTATCAAATTCTTTATCAGCCTTTGGGCTCATGCACACGAGCTCAAGTGCTCAATGCCAGTGCTGCAGACCACAAATAGCAGTCCAACCTGCACGGACACTGGCCGTGTGCACTCTGTTTGTGGATGCGGACAAATTGACTTGAATGGGTCCGCGATTCACAAGATACAGTTCTATCTTTTTTTTCTAAAACGCCGGTCTTCATAAATGTGCCCCATAGTTTCTATTTAAAGATGGTTCCAGTGGCAAGATGGCTTTCCCTATCAACTTCCTGAAGGCAACTTCAAAAAGGCAACAAGAGGACAGGTGAGAGGACCGTTCAAAATGGACATGTTGTTCCAGTAGCTTTGAGTAATATGGAAGAAGTGATATGGGGCAATAACTGGACAAAGAAGATGGTCAAGTGAAACTTTTTGGAGGATGGGTGTAATGGTAGCATGTTTAAAACCAGAGAAAAAACCCCAGAAGTTATCAAATTCTTTATCAGCCTTTGGGCTCATGCACACGAGCTCAAGTGCTTAATGCCAGTGCTGCAGACCACAAATAGCAGTCCAACCTGCACGGACACTGGCCGTGTGCACTCTGTTTGTGGATGCGGACAAATTGACTTGAATGGGTCCGCGATTCACAAGATATAGTTCTATCTTTTTGCGTTGTGGAGGCATGGATGGGAAGCCCACAGAAGGTCAGCATAGGGCTACCGATTCCTTGCCACTGCTCCGCAAAAGGTAAGTTAAGTCCTATCTTCGGTCGTATGTTGCGGATTGCAGACTCATTCAAGTCAATGAGTCCGTATCCGCATCATCGAGTGCATGCGGCCAGTGCCCGTATATTACTGACCACCCATTTACGGTCCACAATACTGGCACTGAGCCAGTACGCTTGTGGGCATGAACCCTTAAGCAGCAAATACCTTACTGACTGATGCCAGTGCTGGCCCCATGCAGCTTTCATCCAGGCCTTCAAGTTCTTTCTTTCTCTCTCTTTTCTGAAGTACTGTGAATTAGAGTTGGCTTTCTTGATGCTAACCTCCAAGGAGTGAACACATTTAGCTCCTCTCACTTCCTCAGCTAACATTAGCGTGACCTAAGGGCAGACCTAAGTCTATCACCTAGCTTCCTATAAAGGACAAGTCATGGTTGTTAACCCTTACTGATCCATACCGAGCTATACTGGGTTATACAATACATCAGAACATTATACAACAAATATGCAAGTACCCTATTCTGGGGGGTACTGCACACCCATAGCACCAGCTTTCAGCACCATCATAGTATACTCTGAGGCCTCCACCAGAACCTGTCTTGTTACACAGGGGTATAGGAATGACATGTCATTACGTTGATATGCTGAATAGGCAGTGGTGCATATAACCATCATTTCTTGCTGGGAAGATAAGGCGAACTAAGGCGAGGTTTGTTCATTCTTGCCACCTTGTTAGACACCTAGGAGGGAGCGACATCTTAATTAGGAGGTTTTTTCGCAGTTTACACTTGACAAACATTGGAATCGTTTAGCAGACTCATTAAGGGAAGAGAGGAAAGTGAGAGCAATTATCCACCGGTGAGATATGAGCAGACAGGGCTTGTGTTCTTGAGCTCTGAGGACTGGGTGCAGGACTGATGTACTGTAAAATAGGATCCGTACTGTACTTAGCTGCGCTCAACAGTGATGTGTTTTTTCTCTAACTCAGTTTACTTCTAATTGCTAGATTTACTCTTAGGAGTGTACACATGCTTAACGAGGACCTGTCACCTCTCCTGACATGCCTGGTTTAATAGCTACATGCATCCCCCATGTAATAACAATTCTGGAGCATCTGTTCTTATGGATCTCTGTTGTGCCATTCCTTTATTATTTCTACTAGAAGGTATGAATGAATTGCTAGCAGTCTGCAGTAAGGGTATAGAGGGGTGGTAACCAGTTGGAGGGTGTACCTGTACAGTCTGAAAATGGCAGTACTGATTGGATAGAGTGAGTCTGTGCAGGTACACGCCCCCAACTTGTTCCTGAAGCTATGAAGAGCTCGGCGCCTCTTAATAATTGCGGTGGAACCATCACCAGCTATGGAGCTTTATTAAGACCGGAGTCTAAAACGCCGGTCTTCATAAATGTGCCCCATAGTTTCTATTTAAAGATGGTTTTAGTGGTAAGATGGCTTTCCCTATCAACTTCCTGAAGGCTCTAGGGCAGTGGTGGCGAACCTATGGCACGGGTGCCAGAGGCGGCACTCAGAGCCCTCTCTGTGGGCACCCGCACCATGGAAAAAGTCTCTGGTGTACCAATATGCCTTAGACTTTTCCTGCCATTCACCAGCGCAGGGACACTATGTACAGCACCGGCAGTGCACTGAATGTAGGCAGGTTATTATAGCCAAATGATAAAGTACATGGAAGATATACTGTACTGGACTGTAGTATTCAGTAGGGATGAGCGAATTGACTTCGGATGTAACATCCGAAGTCGATTCGCATAAAACTTCGTTCTAATACCATAAGGAGCAGGAGCTCTGTACAGTATTAGAATGTATTGGCTCTGATGAGCCAAAGTTATTGCTTCGCAAAGTCTCGCAATAACTTCATAAATTAATTTGTACTGTAAAAAAACATTTCCCGAACTCGGGTTCGGTTCCAGGTGGTACCTTGGAACCGTACCTAGTTCAGGAAATGGTTTTCTACAGTACAAATTAATTTATGAAGTTATTGCGAGACTTCGCAAAGCAATAACTTTGGCTCATCAGAGCCAATACATTCTAAGGCCCCATGCACACGACCGTTGTTTGTTTCCGCGTCCGTTCTGTTTTTTTTCACGGATAGGATGCTTCCCCATTCATTTCAATGGGTCCGTCAAAAAATGCGGATGGTCAACCGTTTTTGTTCCGCATCCGTGATCCGTGTTTTCATTCCGTCAAAAAAATAGTGCATGTCCTATTTTTTTCACGTTTGCGGACAAGGATAGGCATTTTTACAATGGATCTGCCATACAAAACGGATCCATCAAAAAAAACGGTCTGTCATCCGTTTTTTTTGACGGGCGCAAAATTTGCAGGAGGAGCGGAGGCAGGCAACGATCGTGTGCATGTAGCCTAATACTGTAAGGAACTCCTGCTCCATACAGTATTAGAACGAAGTTTTATGCGAAATGACTTCGGACGTTTCATCCGAAGTCGATTCGCTCATCCCTAGTATTCAGGTTAAATTGCCGTGTTGTCACTTTGTGATAAATAAGTGGGTTTTGGATTGCAGTTTGGGTACTCGATCTCTAAAAAGTTCGCCATCACTGCTTTAGGGCGTCCTCCTCTAACAGGAGTCTCCCTCCTGCACTGCAGCACCTCCAGGACGTGTAGTTAGTAGATTCTGGGTTTTTTCTTTCATTCCTACTCTTACAGGACAGGTACTCCTACAGCACAGGTACCCCTAGGACCCTCACAGCTCTTGCTAGTTCATGAGACCCAGTTTCACACCAGCGTGACTCTTAAGACTTTTTGCCATGCTCTGTCCTGTCCAATTTGGGTTTTAGGTCTGACAAATGAACTCCCTTTAGGGCTGTAACAGGCTCACTAAATCTCAAATGGTAGAAACAGTGCCATTTTATAACTCTCGTACCATCCAGTGAAGCAACCGTGCCACAGAAGCGCACCACTGCTGACAGCAACATGAACAGCACCCATAAGCATGGCAGATGGGGCCAGTCTTCATGGCATAAGATGTGAAAGGGTGTCACACCTGACAGAGAATCCTTGTGGCCCATCAGTGGTGGACATGGATCCTTACTCAAGGATGGCAGAAGGTAACAGGCAGACACAGATGGAACACCAGCTTTTGCCGAACTCACGTGGGGCAATACGTCTGGTGATTCTCTAGTTTTTACAAGAAGAAACAGTCTCAGTGCTTAGAGACTCTTGCAGGGCAATTCACTAATGGTTACGACAGTCTTCAGTGGCAACTGGTTGGGCACAGATACTAGGGTAGATTTATTAAAGCTAGTGGGAAGGAAAACTAGTTTAGTTGCCCACAGCAACCAATCAGATTCCACATTTCATTTTCCAAAGGAGCTCTAAAAAATGAAAGGTGGAATCTGATTGGTTGCACACTCCGACAATCGGGTAAGCCAGTCTCTACACAGATGCACCTATTTGCAGGTTGGTCTTCACTCCTCACCTGGCTTCTGTACTATAAATGTCCACTGTCAAGTTGCTGAGTGGACCCGCAGTAATTGAATATCCTAGGAAAAACATACAACAGCTGTTTGTAGTACTTTAAAAAAAATATATATATGATTGCATTCTACTTTGCCTAAAAATATTTTTTTTCAATTGGTCTTTATTAAAAATGCTCACCTGTTTGTCTTCTGCAGCCTTTATATTTCACTGTATCTGCAGACTGTTCTTTCGACTTCTCCCTGAAACTTGCCAGAAGCTGCCCTGGAGGCTGGATCTGTAGTAGAGATGAGCGAATCAATTCTAATGAATCAGTTCGTCTCATTAGCACAGGTGAGGTGAATAAGCCCCCACCTGCCACAAGATTAACAGGACTGGACATTTAGCCCGGTCCTGACAATTTTCTGCCTGTGCAGTTTCTCCAATTCGCAGAGCAAGGACACAGACTCTGTTTTGGCTTTTGTGCAGCATCTGAGCAGGAGCAGCCCCTGTGTAGTCTCTGCTGTGGGCCAGTTCTGTCTATCTTTTTTAGTCATGACCACCTAAACTTATCCTAGGCAGGGAACTCACTTCAGCACTGGACCGCAGCCTTCATTTGGGCCTGGTCTGTAGCATAGTCCTTGGCGCAACTCCCAGCAGAGGAATGCGCTTTGCTTCTGGTGTTCATCTCTGGAAATGGTTTCCTCCAAGGCATGATTGGGTTATTGGCTACTCCGCAAGGCCTCCTAATCCCCCCCTTTGATGATTGCCCCCACCCAACCATCCCTGAATAACACACAGACCAATGGTCGGATTAAATCGGCCACGGCAGCCGCTTTTATTAATAAATTAAATATGCATAACATATATATATATATATATATATATATATATATAACATTACCATAACATTGACCCTGACGATGGTCGTAGAAGCCCCAAAACCTTAAACCTTCTTAAAACCAGACACAGCAATTCCATCTTGCCTCCAGCCGCAAAGCTCCAGCTCGGAGACGCCAACCGATGGACGCCTCTCCGCACCAACTAAATGCCTCCACTCTGAGAGTCCAGCCCCTCCCATTTCCACTACCGTCCAATACCACCAGCTTCTATGACCTCCCACCGCCAACAGCACGCAGCTTGACCTTCACCTCAATCCTGCGCTTTCCTCCACAACCGTAACGCCCTCTCAATACCCCCTTGCAACCCCAAGGACCACAAGTCGATCCCCACTGCGTTCAAATAAACCCCATCCGCCCTCCAAAACCCCCCAGTACTGGATTCCAAATCCGGATACCTGACCATCACCGCCCCGTTCCTGGCCACAAATTTAACGACTGCCCTATTCACCTTAATCCTCGCCTTGTTCAAGTGATCCACCGAACGCGCCTCCCGCCAGTGCCTACACTATATCCGACCAGACTGTGATTAATTCCGGAAAAAAGGACCACAAACGCAAGAGAATGAACAATGTCCTTGATCAAATCCCTGCAAGGTCTCAACCCAAGTCGTTACCCCCGACATGTAACACTAAGATGTCCGGAGCACGATCCAACCTAGCATAACGGTGCACTTCGCCCATAACACTACCCCACAACATACTTCTACGCCCGAGCCACCTTATGACCACGATGTCCCTCCTGAACCCCAACTGATGCCCACTCCGTCGCACGTTGGGCCGCAGGGCCCCCCAAAAAACGAAGGAGTACCCAAGAATCCATACTAAACAAGCCTCTCCACCTGAAACACAAGAAAAGAAAACAAGCACCATGTTAACAACCACTGCTATCAGTGTACAAATCCACATCCTCACCCAACAAACCACCCTCTTGCGCACACTACAACACACTAATTCTTCCAAACGAAACGCTCCGAAAAAGGCTAATGAAAAAGCCAAGCTAAACAACCGCACCTCACTCGCCAATCGACAAACCGAACCGACCCGCACCCCTAGCCGCAACACTAAATTAAAGGACACCGGCCTCCTACCATCTGCCACTCGCTTACCCCTCCTATAACCCTTCAACACCTGTCTAACCAAAAAGGTTTTGGTAAGATCCGGAAGACCCCGCAATTTAAAACTAAAAACCAAGCCCGCCAAGCACCGGTTCAAACGCGACACCGACCAACCTTCCTCCGCCACATGCCTTAAAAATAGTAACAAATGGAATTTTCCGACCATCAACCGGCACCCCCAAACCCGCACACCACTGCTCCCAACTACGCTACGCCTTACCATAGTCCCTCCAAGTGCCGGAACTCAACGACCTACTAAAAAGACCCGCTACCGTACCTCCAAGAGATCCCAGAGCCACTCCGGACACACCAACCCTTCCTTCTCTGCATCCGGGGCCAGCTGACGAAACCGCTCTAGCTGCAAACGAGAAAGAGAGTCAGCAACGCCATTATCCACCCCCGGCACGTGAACCGCCACAATCCAAGCATTGAAGGGCAAACAAAGCAAAACCAAATGCTGTAACAAACGGACAACAGGTGGAGACGAGGGCGTCAAGCTATTGATCGCCTGTACTACACCCAAGTTGTCGCAATGGAAATGAACCTTCCGATTTCTGAACTTGACCCCCCAAAGCACTAATGCCAACACTATGAGAAACAATTCCAGCAGCACCGCATTTTTTACCCAGCCCCTCTCTACCCACGACTCCGGCCAAGTACCCGCACACACCACTGCCCGGCACAATAGACACCAAAACCAACCCCCCCCCCGGAGCATCCGAAAACAAATCAAAGTCAAAACTGGCAGCCAGGCATTTATGGGGCTCATCCCTACTCGCCAATGTCACTGCTCCCTTGGCAAGAAGGGGCCGATGCTTCCATCATTGGAGCCACAGCAGCACTCATCTTCCTAAAGGGGTAGGATTCTTCTTCACAGCAGTGACAGGCTAGCTATGTCACCAGGGGTGGGGCCAGCACTCTCCATGTTTCATGTCAGAGTGGCAGCACTGCTTGGTGATTGAATGGGCACACCTGTCATCCTCGTCAGAGAGATGCTTTTCTTTATGGGGGTTATATTTCCCATCCTTCGATATATGCAGAATCTTTTTTGGACTATATTCATTTAGAAGTGTCACCTAGAGTCTGGGGTTTATAATTGTTTGATATCTATTTAAGGCATATTGTCTGGGGTCTATATTTATTCAGGTTTCTGGTCTGGGGACAATTACCAATATTTAGGAGATCTGGCCTGGGATCTGAATTTGGTTAGGGGTTCTCATCTGGGGTATCTGTATTTGTTCAGCCTGGTCTAAAGTCTATTTATTTTGGGGATCAGGTCTGGGGTCTGTATTCCTTTAAAGAATCTCGTCTGGGGTATGTACGGTATTTGTTCAGGAGTCTACAAATAATTAGGGAGTCTAGTCTGAGGTCTATTTCTTTAGGGTATTTGGTCTAGGCTCTGTATTTATGGAGGTCATCTCATCTGGGGTCTCTATTTGTTCAGAAGTCTGCTCTGAGGTCTGAATTTTTTTAGGGGTCTCATTTGGGGTCCATTAGCAGTATTTAGGGATCTGGTCCGGGATCTGCATTTAGGGGATCTGGTCTGGGATCTGTATTTGTTCAGGAGTCTGGTCTGAGGTCTGTTTATTTTGGCATCTGGTCTGGGGTCTGTATTTCTTTAATGGATCTTGTCTGGGGTATGTATTTGTTCAGGAGTCTATAATTAATTAGGGAGTCTAGTCTGAGGTCTATTTCTTTAGGCGATTTGGGGTCTGTTTTTGTTTAGGCAATCTTGTCTGCGGTATGTATTTGTTCGGGAGTCTGGGTCCTGTAATTGTTTTGTGAGTCTGCTCTGAGATCTGTTTATTTAGGGGATCTAGTCTGTATTTATTTAGGCAATCTTGTCACGGTTATGTATTTGTTTAGGAGCCTGGTCTGGATTCTTTAATTGTTTTGTGATTTTGGCCTGAGGTCTATTTATTTAGGAGATCTGATCTGGGGTCTGTATTTGTTCAGGAATCTAATCTAAGGTCTATTTATTTTGGAGATTTGGTCTGGGCTCTGCATTTGTGTAGGCAATCTTTTTTTAGGGTTTGTATTTGTTTGTAGGAGTCTGGTCTGATGTCTCTATTTGTTCAGGAGTCTGGACTGGGGTTGTTATTTGTTTAGACTATCTGGTCTGGAGGTCTCTAATTGTTTAAGCAATCTTGTGTTGGGTATGTATTTGTTCAGGAATCTGGTCTGGGTTCTGCAATTGTTTAGTGGGTCTGGTCTGAGGTCTATTCATGGGATCTGCTCTGGAGTCTGTATTTGTTCGGGAGTCTGGTCTAAGGTTTATTTGTTTAGGGGATTTGTTCTGGGCTCTGTATTTGTGTAGGTGATCTTGTCTGGGGGTCTGTATTTGTTCTGGAGTCTGGTTTGGGGTCATTATTTGTTTAGAGTATCTATTCTGGGATCATTGTTTAGAGTATCTGGTCTTGGATCTGTATTTGTTTAGGCCACCTTGTCTGGGGTATGTATTTGTTCAGGAGCCTGGTCTTGAGTCTGTAATTTTTTAGGGAGTCTGGTCTGAGATCTATTTATTTAGGGGATCTGGTTTGTGGACTGTATTTGTTTACAGAATCTGGTCTGGTCGGGCCTCTGTTTAGGTAGACCAGTGTTAGTTTATGGGCCTGGAAGGGGTCTGTATTTAATGGAACTGGTTTCGGGTCTGCATTTGGTTTTTGATCCTGTGTGTATAATCTATTAGGGGAAACTTCAAACTGCAGGAGATGAATATCTGAAGAACTTGGTTTGGGGGTTTTAGGCAGGTTGGTCTACGATCTGTATTTAGGGTGTTTGTATTTGTTTAAAGGTCTGCTCTGGGATCTGTATTATTTTAGACTCTAGCCCTAATTTCAGTACTTGTGATTCAAATGTCATTATTTGGGACATGTCGTTAATAAATAGACGAAGTGCTGCTTAGTACTTTGCATCTCTGAATCTCCCTGATGTCACTTCTGAACACTGTTGCTTTTCATGTGCAGCAAGGCCAATATCATTTAAAAGGATGCTCTATAGACGGATGTGACGAGGAAGACCTTCTGGTAAACAAAGGATACAGGGTGCTTAACGCTGTATTCCAACCTCATCCCGAACACGAAGCTCGCTTGTGGGTGATTTTTAGCTGCTTGGCAACAACAACAGGACCAGGATGACTCACAGAGATCGAAAGAACAATGAATTCTATATTGTACTAGCAATTTCTGCAGCAGAATGTCATGCTATCATAAGCTGATGTTTGATAGGACGTGGCTCAGGCGTGTGACAACGATTGCACAGTTAGCTGAACCAGAAATGTATTATTCCCAAATCTGTAAGGTATGGACAATAAAATGTATGAATAAAGTTAGTGTTCTATGAATTTATCAATTAACCCCCTCAAAATCACACAAAACATTGAAATACTGTTCTGCATGTGTCCTCTATAAATATAGTCGGTACATAAGTCAGCTAGTCACCATTAAAAGGGTTTTTCAAGATTTTTTTTTTTACTGATGACCTATCCTCTGGGTATGAGTCTATCAGCATGGCACATTTTTATTTATAATATTTTATTTTTATATTTTTTCTTCCCTCTACCTAAAAGATTTCAGTTTGTTTTTCAATTGAGTTGTTCAGTTTATCGGTCACATTAAAGGTGGAAAAAGTTCTGAAATGATTTATCTTTGTCTCATTTTTTTACAGCACAGAAACCTGACATTTTAACAGGGGTGTGTAGACTTTATATATCCACTGTATATGCAGGTCTAGAGCACCATTAATATATATTTGATACAATATCCTGGCAGGATATTTACATGCAGAACTTCCTGTTTTCATCAGCTTCCAGTTGGGTTTTCTAACCAGACCCTGCATGCTTTATTCTGTAATATTTCACAGGGCTTGCTCTTTCTACCACTCTGTTCTCTCTGTTAGAGAAGGGCAGCAAGCCCTGTGATACATTACAAATCAAAGCTGGGATTAGCTAGAAAATCCATCAAGAAGCGTGATGAAAACAGGAAGTTCTGCTTGTAAACATCCTGTTAGGATGTAGTGATGTTGAGAACAGAGAAAGGAAAGCACTGACATGAAAAACAGGCACATGGGACAAAAATATTGTGTTTTTGGGGTACTATGGACATAAAAAAAAATTGTTATGAAACTGGAAAACCCCTTTAATCTATGAGAAAAAAGTGCCATATACCACCATCTGCTTTATTATTCTAATATTATCCCCTCGAGACGTAGTGCACCTAAGGAAGGAGACAGTGCTGAGGCACTATAGGATGGCACGCTCAACTCTTTAATACAATCCATTAATTCTCTGTGGGCCGCCATACAGACTCCGTACACATGGCTATGTGTGTTTATGTATGTATATGAAATCTTATCCTGCTCTGATGAGGTTCTTCAAGGTCGAAATAGGCTGTATGTATAATTATCATCTCATGCTCTAAAGGTATAGTTGGCTAGCTATTAACATAAAGGACCATCAATTAAGTCTGTGTTCACACAGCGCTATTTTACATGTTTTTCTTAGCTAAGACTGGGAAAGATTCCAAAAGCCAAAGTATAAACCTTTTCTTTTATACTTTTCCTCCCTTTGAATCCAATCCCACTGCCTTGAGTAATTCTCAGCTGCTCTTTCTTATGTTTTAGCTTTGTTTCTGCTTTTAGGTCCATTTAAGGGAACCTGTCACCTTGGAAATGCTGCGTGATCTACGAGGAACAGCTATAGTTTTTTGGGAAAAGATTCAGCGTACCTTGTATTTTATAAAATTTGTGCTTTAGGGTTTAGGAGTTAAGTGGGTGGTCCCTAGATAAGTGTGCATACAGAGGTAGCTGTGGATCACTGATACTCTACTGGGCTCCTAAGAAGAGATGGGCGAAGTTTACAAAATTTTGATTCGACTGCTTTGGCGAATTTTGAAAATAAATTCGCTTTGTGACTAATTACTGTGTCACGAAGCACGTTTCTTTATAAGTAGCGGGCGCAATGACGGGAAACGGCGATTGCGCCACCTCCGTCATTGAACCCCTCAGATGCCGCTTTCATTGCTGATCGCGGCATCTGAGATAAAACATGGAGGCTTTTAGGGGTTAACGGGTTAAAAAAAAAAAATTATAATACTCAGCTTATCCATTTGAGCATAAAGAAACCGCCACGGCCATCTTGATTTAAGATCCCATGTGAAACCTCACGTAGTGTGTGATGGCCGGTGTGCTGACGTCATACGTCACTGCACACAAGATTTTGCACGGGATTTTCAATCAAGATGGCCGAGGCAGCTTTTTTGTGCTCAAACTGATGAGGTTAGTATGTTTTTTTTTTTTTTACGCCATTTCAGGAAAAATTGATTCGTTACCATGAAGCACGAGGAAATTAGGGTTTGTGGCGTATCGAATTTTCCCTGATCTGCCAGCTTGATATAAATCTAATAGAGCAATTGGAACAATGAATTAGGAGATCTTTTGATCCATGTGAGGTACAGGGCTGGTTCCAGCTTTGTTAGAAAGACATTGCTGTGTACTATATGATGCCTTATGTTCATAGTTTACATCAATCATGGGATAACCCCTTTAAAGGGGTATTCCTATTTCAGAAATTCATGGCTGAGACTGGAAGAGCTGAACTGTGTGGTAGCCAGGGTTATGGAAACTGTTCTCTGGAAGGGATAGCAAGGCGTGGTGCACCCTAGTGGGAAATAAGTCCGGAGAGTCAGGGTCAGCAGTAAACCAGTGTGCTTCTTTACTGGAGGAATTCAGGTGCAAAACAATACAGACGAGCAAGCTGTCCACCTTTCTCAGAAGGCTGGTACCCTGGCCAAAAGATGGGGACCACGGTCTGTGGCTCAGTAGTTCAGCTGGCTTCTTGGTCACAGGCCTGGTGACCCATGGTCTGTGGCTCAGCATCCCCATTTCAGCGTCTTCTTCTGGTCACTCAAGTAGTCTGGCAGAGTCTCCCCTGCTAAACACTGGTCCCTAACTGCAGAACACTAGGGGCTCTGACTGCTCTGCTTATATACAGCTTCTGGCCAAACTAGAACCTTCTAGGGGGAGGGGTGGAGTGGAGAAACTCAGCACAAACAAATACAATGTTACACTTTTTGTCTCTTATAGACTTACATTAGAGCTTCAATAATACTCAATGGCAATGACACAGCAGCTTTTCCAGATAAAAACAGGTTTTCAGACATAATAGCATAGCAGCACCTGGCATTCAAAAGGTCAGTCTGTCTTCTTTTGGTGGTGAACGGGTCTGGCTTTTCCCCTCCAAAACATGCTCTTCTTTAAACATTATGTTAGCTGTGGAAAATTGCCAGCTTCTCCTTATTAACTAGAAAGTCCCCAAAGTCTCTCATTATTCATTAACCATTTCCACAGTGATGTGCAAATACAGTGAAAATGAGAAGGATATATACCACAACATACATATAAAATCTATTTACACAGTATTAAACAGGATGTCAGTGCAAGTTAACCCTTTAAAGTGAAATAAAGTAAAGAGTTGATGACTTTGCGTAGGGAAAATAGGCAAATGTCCACAAGTGTCTAGACTTCAAAGTACCCCTGCTCCAGGGCACTACACTACAGAATAGATTGTTATGGATTGGGGATGGAAGCTGGCACAACCCCTTTAATGGGGCAAATAAACAGTGGATTTTATACTGTGATTCAAAGATTGAAAATCTGAAAATCTACTGTATTTACAGTACCAGAAAAAAAGGAAAACATTTTACAAAATCAGTGCATGAATAATCCATGAATACATTGTGCAGATTTTCCTCAGGATAGGTCATAAATTTATGACCAATAGGGTCCGACACCAAGCACCGCCACAGATCAGCTGTTTGAAGAGGTCGTGGAATGGTTTCTTCCAAAATGACATCCCGTGGGAACATAGCCTTTTAGCGCACGGGGTTAGTTATGTTTGCTTATGAGGATGCTCCATCAGACTGCAATGTATAACCCCCGTGCTTCTTTATGTAATCAGTTCTGTGATCATTTCTCTTAGAAGAACAATTATAGCTCATTAGCATCTTCATCTGCTGTGTGTGGGCTGCAAGAAGCACACGGCGAGCACTGCACTCTGCTGTGAATCTCATCAGCACCTTAATATGACTATAGGCATGCTGCTGTACACATACATGTTCTTTATAAGGGACACTCCAAATAAACTTGGACTAATATAGATTTTGCCTTTAAAAGGGTTAAAACCAGGATCCAGCTTCTAATAGCAATGTGCTTATATAATGTTAGAATTAGATTCACTAGCTTCATCAGTGGGAGTCATTTAAATGGGTAGTTTGGTTTCAAAAAACCCATGTGTGCATGTATTCTATCTCCCCGCACTTAAAGAGGATTAAATGAATGGGTCTAGGCTGCAATACCAGACACAGCCATTATACAATGTATGCGCTGTACTTCCTATGTTGTGAGGAATGAGGATCCCACAATGATTACTGGAGCACCGTGGCCTCTTCAAACATAGTGTCAACTGGCTAAAATGCAGGAAAAGGAGGGGATGAAGTCACACGTCAATGTGAGGTAATAAATAGAAGTGCAGTCAGACCTCATAGACAGACGCAGAATGGATTGAAAATGAGACACAGCATTGTGAGTTAGCTGGAAGGCAATGCAGATTCCTGCATGTAGCTAGCTAGTAGTAGAAGTGAGTGGCACTAGTAATAAGGGCACTGTACCTTTGAGTCTAGATAAGGCAAAGGTGCAGTTGAGTCTGGAGCTAGGGGTAGAAGATAGGGGCCTAATCCCTGCATCCTGAGAACAGTTGTAGCCTGTGTGTTAGGCCTGGACCAAGAATAATCAGCCAGTCTTCATTTTGTGCACAATAGTGTGTGAGAATCTGTGTGTTGTGAGAAACAGATACCAAAGCTGTGCATACTGTATGATACAACGCTACATGAAGAAAGAGCCATGGCACCAGTTCTGACATTCCATTCTTCATTGTAGAAGAGACTCTTGCTGAGCTTCAATATCCATAGGAGTTGGGTGCAACTCAGCCAAGGGAGAGAATAAGCTTCTGCTACTTAAAGGGGTTATTCAACCCCTATAATGCCCCATATAATGTCCGGGCCCCCTCCCACATTGCTTCTAATGCTCGCACGGCTGCTGCTGCATCTCCCGGTCGTGCGGATCAAAACATTTTGGCGATGGGGGGGGCAGCCAATAGCAGGTAGCGATGGGGGCGACGCTCCCTATCATCACCCGCCATGCTAAGGAGGCTCGTTACCTTCACAGCCTGCTATTGGCTGAACCCCTAAACCACTCCGCCATCGCCGGATTTATGTATGGACTTTTCAGTAGGGAAGGCAGGCTGCCATTATCTGTTAGAAATTATGTATTCCTGGACCACCCCTTTAACCCTATTGCATCTAGAAAGAACTCTGTAACCACCAAGCTTGTTGCCTCTAGTGAGATCAGTAAGCTTTTCTAATGTTATACTTTTTGCTTGTTAGATATCAAAACTAATTTTCTAGAGTTATGAATAATTTACAAATAATAAATAATTCTTCTGTATTTCTCCCATGGAGTTCACATCAAAGCGTGTTCCAGAAATTCTTATTCAAAGGGGTTTTTCAGGAGGTAGATTGGGAAGGGACGTGCCCCCTTTTTCTTGTCCTAAACCGTGCATGAAAAAATCCATATCCATATATATCGTATAATCGATGGTATTGAAAACAACGGAAAGCAGATTCGAGCAGAAAAATTGGGTGTGAACATACATTGCTGTGACCACGCGTTACATTAATTGTTGAAGAAAATCTGCATGGATTTTGTCACATACTTACTCCAAAATCCTATTGTTTCAGCTGCAGCTTTAATGAGAACATCATAACGCTGAGGCCAATGACTAACAGATGCAGCCAAAACAATAAGTTACAGACTGCAGCCTGGAGGGGTGGGCAAAGCAACAGTGCTGGATCGGACAGGACTGGGAAGGTGAGTTTAAAGGGGTAGTCTCATCTCGCCATTGCTAAGGTGAGATTAGACACATGCATGGGAGCCATTAAAACAGAACTGTACAAAGCAAGCTATGCTGTTTCCCCAAATTGGAAACAGCAAAGATACAATGTGCTTCGCTGTTTCCAGACCAGCTGCTGGTCGGCCCAGTGTCTGGATAAAATATGGATAATCCCATTAAAAAAAAAGAGATACGCATTGTGACCCCAATAATAGTGTCCTATTTTGTGTGTGTGTGTGGGTGTGTGTGTGGGGGGGGGGGGTATGCCCTATAATCTGGCCACTCCCCAGAGGGAAACAAAGACATAGTAAGACCGTACTGCAATCTATAGGTGCCCTATTATGACTACATAGAGCTCAGAGGTTATATACTGTAGAGCTACTTGCAGAAGGACCCGGCTTCGAACGGCTATATTTCATATATTTTATTTAATATTTGTGTTGTTAAAAGATATCGACAGTATCCCCCATAACAGTGACCTCTACGGCATCCTGCTCCTTTAACAGTGAACTCCACAGTCCCCCACCCCTTAACACTGACCCCCCCCCCCATAGTGCCCCACCACTTTAAAATGGGACCTCCACAGCAGCCCATCTCCTTAACTTTGACCTTCACTGCAGTCCTCCCCTTTAACAGTAAGTTTCACAGCACCCCACTCCCTTTACAGTGACCTCCTCAGGGGTCTGCCCCACTTAACAGTGACCTCCACAGTACCCCGCTGCCTTAACAGTTACCTCACAGTACCCTGCTGCCTTAACAGTGACCTTCACAGCAATTGTCCCTTTAATAGTGGCCCCTGCCCCCTTAACAGTGACGTCCACAGTGCCCGCCCCTTTAATAGTGACCTCCACAGTGCCCTGCCCCTTAACATGTCGCGCACTATTTTGTTTAAACAGTTTTTATAATGATAGGCTACGGTGTCGCACTGCGACATGTGACATGCTGCGACTGCGAAACGTTAGTTGCAAAAAATCCATCCAGGAAGACTGTCGCGTCGCAGTCGCAGCATGTCACATGTAGCAGTACAACACCGTTGACTATCATTATAAAAATTGGCGTGTGACATTAATGTCGCGCAACACATGTAGCAGTGTAGTTGTGCCCTATGTGTCGTGCAACTTACTGTCACGTAGCCCTAGCCTAAAGATGATCTACAGCAGTGAAGAAAAATGGCTGGGTTGTTATGGAAACCTGGAGTAAAACTGTGTGTATGTGGTGACTAAGGGCCTGCGAGCTTCTATTGGCTGATAAGGGACATGTGACTATGTGTATGGCAGATGGGATATGAAGAGAAAGAGTTGCAGGCTTGTATTGGCTAATGCAGGTCATTTTTTGGGAAAATCTCAGGAATGGTACGTCTTAGAGAGCTGTGACCCCCCACAAAATTTCTTTCCAGGTAGCAAGGGATGTGTATACCAAGTTTCGTTGAAATGGTTGCGTTTTTGAGTGATCGTGGAACTTACACATACACACACATATATCCTTCTTTATATATAAGTCCTTCTTTATATATATAGAAGATAATAAGGCCATGTGTATGAGGCCTTTAGCTAAGCTGTTAGGTCACACGTCTGACAGCAGATTGGGCGTAAAATACAGTCTGTTTCCAAAGACAGCCCAGGAAAGGAATACATAAAGTAACAAGTAACTCGAAATCTCAACAAAAACTGTAAAACAAAAATAAGTCACTCAACTGTTTATGAGAAATTCAAAGTGTATTGTATATAGGAGAATTAGATTTTTCAGTGGCTCCAAAGATGGTGGTTCCTCTTCAGGTTGAACACTCATATGTGTGTTAGCTTGAACGTATGGAACCTGTTAAATGTCATCCATTCATCATGTTAATAATTAATGCAAAATTCTCGGAATGAGGTCTTTCTACCCAGATCTGCAAAGCTACTTTCCTTCAATCCTGAACAAAACCCCTTATCTAGTCATTGGCTTTAAAACTCAATATTCAAGTGGTTCCTCTCTCACTTTTGTATATTTGTTTTATTGTCACCAAGATATCCACTCCATTCCTCTTCTGATTGTCCTCTCTAGCTATTGTCTTGACCCTGGGGGGAATTTATCTTAGTCCCCCTTCCAACCCCGTGTTTGTGTGTTTACTTTGTTCTCACCACTTGCACATAAAAGTTTGGGAAAGTGGTGTTTCTCCACTCCCCTGAGAGTTTTCTGGTGTAAAAGGAAGCTGAAATCTACACCATCTATGGCTTCTATTTAGATAAAAAAAAAGTGCAGGAGGCTGCAATAATTTATGTTGACTCGTCATAAATCACTCCTCGTCATAAATTAGGCATAGCCTCTGGCAGCGCGGGTCTATGATAAATTTCTCCCATGTCTCCAGAATGTCCTTTCGTGCTTCTACCGTTCAGCTGGTTACTTCTTCAGTTCTATTCTACATCAAAGCTTGACCCAGTTGACTTCTTCTAGCTTACCGCCAATGGTTGTCCGTACTGTTGTTGTGTTTTTGAGATTACTCTGTAAACTACAACCTCATATCACCCGAAACAGACTTCCTTGAAAGGTTTGAGGGGATACCTTCGCAAAATTGCCCATTTCTAAAGTGTAACTTCTCTAGCCAGTCAGTTGCTATCATTTTTGGAAGTTGATTCTGGCCATACATTTCTATTACTGCGAGGTGAATGTAGCATTACATAATGCATAATCAAAAAAAAATGACCCACCGTGCCATGTATGCACGGACCATATATCTTTCCTTGATTACATCTTTATGGGGAGCATGGTGGCTCAGTGGTTAGCACTGTTGTCTTGCAGTGTTTGAATTGACCAAGGGCAACATTTGAGTTTGTATGTTCTCCCTGTATTTGCATGGGTCTTCTTCTCACATTCCAAAAACACCCAGATAGGTTAATTTGAAATTTAGATGGCGAGTCTCAATAGGGACAGGGACTGATGTAAGTGACAACAATCTCTGTACAGTGTTACGGAATTACTAATCCCCCTTGAAGGCTTCGTTCACATTTCAATGTTTTGGTCAGTGATTTCCATCAGTGATTTGTGAGACAAAACCAGAAATGAGGCCTACACAGACATAAGGTATAATGGAAAGATCTGCTCCTGTTCTGTCGTTTTGACCCGCACCTGGTTTTGGCTCATAATAACCGATGGAAATCACTGACCAAACTCTGAAGTGTGAAAGAGGCCTAAGGATGAAATAATGTCTCCCTTACTACTTGCGCTCTAGTTTAGCCTGAAACCTTTTTTGGTCAACCATGTAAAGGATAAATAGGCATGATCTGCACCCTCAATGACCAGGGGTGGTGTTGGAGAGGGGATCAGATGGGCACTTGCCCAGGGTCCTGCTCAACACCATTGTCATTCAGCTGCCTGACCCGACCCTCAGTTGTGGAAGAATGCAGGTGGGCCGGGCCCCACCTAAAAAGGGCAAAGTGTGGTTCTCCGGATTGAGTACTATCCTTTTAAAGGAGTGCATAGCCAGTGGGACACGAGACAGGACTCAAGAGGATCACATTACTGGATCCACTTCTTGTATGTTGTACTTATGTGACAGTAGTACAAGAGGGGGAGCAGTGTCATGTCTATGCCCCTGCTGCAGAGCCTACATGTCACAAACTGTGACCTGGGGGGCACAAGAGGACCTGACCAAGGATGACACCCACCTGAGCAGTCACACCGTCGGGGTCAGGAGGACGTATATGAGACATGGAGTTTAGACAAAACCATACTGTATTAAGTATGTGGGAATGAGCAGAGGGGTAAGACATGTGCACTGGGGTAGGACAGGGGCAAGATCTGATGTTCCTTAATAAGTATATACATTAATGTAGGCAGGGGCGGACTGGGAACTTAAAGTGGCCCTGGAAAAATTCTAAAAGTGGCCCCATTTTGTAGTCGGGTCCAAATTGATGAAAGGCAAGGCCAAAAAAAGTAGGCAGGGCCAGCAATACTGTATTGTACCACCCCCACAGAGCCAAATACCACAGGCCATCACAAAATACATCTCCAAAAACTTCCACTGGCCAGCCACGATGAGGGCCCAGGCGCCCCCTGGGCTTTGTCCCTCCAAGAAATTTCCCTGTAAGGTCTATGGCCAATCCGCCCCCGGGTGTAGCTGCCCCAAGAACCTAATATCCACACATCTTTTATTGTACTGGGTGGGCTCGCTATCTAAGCTAGCTCCATACGGAGCTGGTGCCGGCAGTATAAAACAGCTGACAGATGCTGGCAGAGACTTTGGAAATAACTACGATCCCATTCATTTAACCCCTCAGATGCTGCTGTTATTAGTGACTGAGGCATCTGTGGGGTTAGACAGAGGGAAGGGGCTCCCTCTATTCTCTGATCAGAGCCCCCGCAGGAAAATCAGGGGGTTCAATTAGTTGGTATGACAGCCTGGGGCATTGTGAAGTCTCTCAGCGCTGGCACAGAGAGCTGACTGCAGAACTGTGTCTGAGGCAGCCAGTGAAAATACCATAGACTGCAGTAGTATTCTATTGCAATCTATGGTACAAGTGATGAGATGATTGCATACACAAGTCTCCTAAGGGAACAAAAACATACAGTGAAAAAAAGTTTTTTAAAACATAACCCCCCTTCCCAATTTTGCACATAAAAATAAATAAACAATAAAAAAATGAACATAAGGCATCTTGCCCCCAGTATTTTGTGGTCCGTTTCTGTATTTCCGTTTTTCCGTTCTGCTATATTTTGAGTCATGCCCTATTATTGCCCGCAAATCACGTTCCGTGGCTCAATTCAAATCAATGGGGCTGTTAAAAAAACGGAATGCATACGGAACGCATCCATATGTATTCTGTATCAGTTCCGTTTTTGTGGAAGCATCTATTGCAAATGTTATGCCCAGCCCAATTTTTCAATGTACTTACTGTTAAAACATTATTACATGCTTCCGTTTCCGTTTGAAACCATACGGAAATGGAACGGAAGCGGAACGGAAACGGAACCACTACTGAAACCAAAAAACGAATCCGTCAAAAACAGACTGAAAAACCATATGGTCGTGTGAACGAGCCCTAAAAAGACAAGTTCTATCTTTCAGCGGAACAGATATACGGAAATGCGGAAACGGAATGTATACGGAGTACCAATGAAATGAATGGTTCCACATATGGACCGCAAACGGAATCCGCAAAAACGGAACAGAAAAAAAAACGTTCGTGTGCAAGAGGCCTTACAGGTATTGTCCGAAAAGATCCGAACTATTAAAATATACAAAAACATTTTTCCTGCACGGTGAAAGAAATAGCCAATTTTTTGTCATACTACAAAATAGACAAATAGAAAAATTGTAAAGGGATAAAAACTCGGATTTACCCCAAAATGGTACCAATAAAAACTACAACTCACCCCACAAAAACAAGTCCTAAGGGCTCGTTCACATGACCGTATGGTTTTGCGGTCCGTTGTTAACGGATCCATTTTCCATTTTTGGTTTCAGTAGTGTTTCCGTTTCCGTATGGCTTCTGTTTGTGTTCTGTTTTTTGCAGATCGCAAACGGAAACGGAAGCATATAATAATGTTTTAACAGTACATAAAAAAATTGGGCTGGGCATAAAGTTTTCAATAGATGCTTCCGCAAAAACGGAAGACATGCAGATGCAAGATGCATTCCATATTTTTTACATCCCCATTCACTTGAATGGAGCCACGGAATGTGATTTGCGGGCAATAATAGGACATGACTCAAAATGTAACGGAACAGAAACGTAATGCATACGGAGTACATTCCGTTTTTTTGGGGACCCGTTGAAATGAATGGTTCTGTATACGGACGGTATACTGAACGCAAAAAATGGCCCGTATACGGAACGCAAAAAACGTTCGTGTGAACGAGCCCTTATGCAGTTCTGTAGATGGAAAATAAAGTTATGACTGTCAGAATATAGCAATTCAAAAATGCATTTTTTTTTACATAGTTACAGCTAATTACATAGATATAGCTATTGCCCTGGGCGCCAAACTGCAAGAGGGCATCTGGCCATCTGGGCACAGACAATGCCAGAGTAGTACTAGTAAAATTCTCATTGACCCACTGTGCAGACTCGAATTAGGCCCCACAGTAATAATCCTCCTTTATGAGGCTAGTCCTATCCCTATTTAGCCCTCCCTTAAGCAATGTTCTTATCAGTTTCATAAGAAGTAATCTTAAAGGCCTTATTTTTATATTAATTTACTAAATAACTGAATATAACTCAGGAATTTGGAGACCCAATTTTTATTTCTCCCTGGGCCACATTTTGTCTCAAACCAGCCCTGTTAGGCCTCTTTCACACGGGCGTTATGTGTCACGGATCAGAGGCTGGTGCGTTGCGGGAAAATGCGCGATTTTCCCGCGCGAGTGCAAAGCGTTTTAATGCGTTTTGCACACACGTGGGAAAAATCGGCATGTTTGGTACCCAGACCCGGACTTTCGGGTTGAGTATTCTGTAGATTTTATTATTTTCCCTTATAACATGGTTATAAGGGAAAATAATAGCATTCTCAATACAGAATGCTTAGTAAAATGTGGATGGAGGGGTTAAAAATAAAAAACTTAACTCACCTTAGCCACTTGATCGCGTAGTTGCGATCTCTTCTTTATTCATTAGCTGCCGTCTAAAGGACCTGTGATGAGGTCACTGTGCTCATCACATGGTCCAATCACATGGTCCATCACCATGGTGATGGACCATGTGATTGGACCATGTGATGTGACGTCATCACAGGTCCTTTAGTTCTTAGCTCATGCTGGAAAAGAGAAGACAGATCGCAACTACGCGATCAAGTGGCTAAGGTAAGTTAACTCTTATTATTTTTAACCCCTTCCTCTTCATTTTACTAAGCATTCTTTATTAAGAATGCTATTATTTTCCCTTATAACCATGTTATAAGGGAAAATAATAAATTTTCCAGAATACTCTACCTGAAACCGGACTTCAGTGATGAATTCCGGCTTCGGGTCTGTGTACCAAACATGGCGATTTTTCACACGCGCGTGCAAAACGCATTACAAATGTTTGCACCCGCGCAGAAAAAACGCGCATATTCCCGCAACGCACCCGCCTCTTATCCGGGGGTCAAACATGACGCCCGTGTGAAAGAGGCCTAAGTCTTGCAAGGAGAGGTCCGCATCAAAGATTCTCTTTGAATATTTGTAAGGACTGAAAAAGAGAGAATCCAGATATGAATCAATCGGTTCATCTGAAAGTGTTTTTTTCTGATTTGTACAGTTCCAGAAAATATTTCACAAATGTCTCTTTAATACATTCCTGATCTTGAATAATTGTGCCTTCAGAAGAACAAATACTATCTCTTTTTTTGGATCCTGATTGGAGATCACCCTAGCCAGCATTATCCCTGGGCGACCTGATTCAGAGAAATATTTTTGTCCCCTAAAAAAAAGCCTTTGCTGGGCCTTATCCATAAGAAAGTCAGAAAAGGCCTGGAAAACTTATCCATACTAGGTACTGCTGCTTTTTGTAAATCTCTCTCTTTCCTAGCATAGCTTTTTCTTAAGTTAGAGATGTTACTAATAAACAAATTTTAAGAAGTTAAAAAAAAAAGTTTTACAAAAAAATTAAGTTTCAAGTAAAAAAACAAGCATCCTTTTCCCAAAATAAAGTAAAAAAAAAAAATGTAAAGAAATAAGGAAAAAAAGAAAAGTAGACATATTAGGTGTTGCCGCATCCGTAACAACCGGCTATATAAAAATATCACATGACCTAACCCCTCAAAAAAGTAAAAACTGTGCTAAAAAAAGACATTTTTTTGTCAACTTACATCACTAAAAGTGCAACACCAAGCGATCAAAAAGACGTATGCCCCTAAAAATAGTACTAATCTAACCGTCACCTCATGCCGCAAAAAATGAACCCCTACCAAAGACAATCGGCCAAACAAAAAAAAAAACGATGACTCTCAGACTATGGAGACACTAAAACATAATTTTTTTGGTTCAAAAATGCTTTTATTGTGTTAAATATATATAAAAAAAAGTATACATATTAAGTATTCCCGCGTCCGTAAGAACCTGCTGTGTAAAAATATGACATGAACTAACCCCTCAGGTGAACACCGTAAAAACAAACAAAAAAAAAAACGGGTCAAAAAAGCCATTTTTGGTTGTTTGTTTCAGTTTTACATAATGCATTTTTGAAAAAAATGATTTTTTTAGTGTCTTCATATTCTGAAAGCCATAGTTTTTTTTATTTTTCAGAAATTCAGAAATTTCATCTACATTTTCCTTTTTTTTTATGGAACACCTAAAGGGATTACCAAAGTTTGTAAAAATCAGTTTTGAATACCTTGAGGGGTGTTTTTTTCCAAAATGGGGTCACTGTTTTAGAGTTTCTACTCTAGGGGTGCATCAGGTGGTCTTCAAATGTGACATGGCAACTTAAAATTATCCCATTGAAATCTGCCTTCCAAAAACCATATGGCATTCCTTTCCCTCTGCGCCCTGCCGTGTGCCCGTACTGTAGTTTACGACCACATATGGGGTGTTTCTCTAAACTACAGAGTCAGGGTAATAAATATTGAGTTTTGTTTGGCTGTTAACCCTTGCTTTGTTACCAGAAAAAAATTGATCAAAATGGAAAATCTGACAAAATTCTAACATTTCATCTACATTTTCCTTTAATTCTTCTGGAACACCTAAAGGGTAAAGAAAGTTTGTAAAATCAGTTTTAAATACCTTAAAGGGTGTAGTTTCTAAAAGGGGGCCATTTATGGGTGGTTTTTATTATGTAAGCCTCACAAAGTGACTTCAGACGTGAACTGGTCCTGAAAAAGTGGGTTTTGGAAATTTTATGATGCAAAATGATACAAACATGAAGTATACATATGGGAAATGTCAAGTGACTATTTTAGGCGGTATCACTATCTGTTTGAAAAACAGAGAAATAGAAATTTTGAAAATTGCAAATTTTTGGTAAATTTGGTAATTTTTTTATAAATAAAAATGAAATATTTTGACTCAAATTTACCACTTTCGTAAAGTATAATATTTGACGAGAAAACAATCTCAGAATGGCCTGGATAAGTAAAAGCGTTTTAAAGTTATCACCACATAAAGTGACACTGGTCAGATTTGCAAAAAATGGCCTGGTCCTTAAGGTGAAAAAATGGCAGGGTCCTGAAGAGGTTAATGGGGTTGTCTAGGACAATATAAAAACCGTATTGTTAATATACATAACATCCAAAGTTCCGCTAATTCTTGGATCTTCGACCTGTTCACGTGACCCCCATTATAGATTTTCTCTTATTCTGGTGACATGCCATTCTTCTCTTCCTGCTCTTCTTTTCTGGCCTGGGCAATGTATGGTAGTCATCACTGATGGTCACATACATTGTAAGCCTGACGAGTCCATGAAGAAGCTGAGCCTTCCTGGCACATACAGCAATTTACTGTGCCTGCATCCTGGCTCAGGCTGGAAGCTTGTGAACATCTGGGCCCCAGCACTGTTACTGGTAATGCAGGGATGTGGATCATACGAAAAAATAAGGTATTTAGGCCATATCTAGGATGTATAGGAGGTAAAGTGTGCAGTTTAAAAAAAAGTGTGGTGTCCCAGAAAACCCCTTTTAACTTTTGGAGCTAAATATACCCATATACGTTTCTACATAGGAGGAGAAAAATGTCAACTCACAAATGGCAGATTGGTTCCCGAAACTTCTGTGATTATCCCGTTCATCTGAAAAGTATTCATACCCCCTTGAAATTTTCCCCCTTTTTTACGTGATACCCACAATATAAATGGATTTTATTGGGACCAACACAAAGTAACAAGTATGTGTGAAGGTAAAAGAAAATGATACATGGTTCTTAAAATGTTTAATAAATAGAAATCTGGAAAGTGCATCTTACATTTGTATTAAGCCTCCTGTACTCGGATACCTATAAATAAAATCCAATGTGATCAATTGCCTTCAGAATTCACCTAATTAGTAAATACAGTCCACCTGTATGTAATTGATTTTCAGTAAAAGTACAGCTGTTCTGTGAAGGCCTCAGAGGTTTGTTAGAGAACATTAGTGATCATGAAAACCAAGGAACACACCAGACAGGTCAGAGATAAAGTTGCGGAAAAGTGTAAAGCAGAGTTAGGTTATAAAAAATATCCCAAGCTCTGAACATCTCACTGTTTAATCCATCATCAGAAAATGAAAAGAGTATGGCACAAGTGTAAACCTACCGAACACCTAAACTGAAAGCCTAGGCAAGCAGAGCACTAATTGGAAAAGCAGCCAAGAGGCCCATGGTCATTCTGGAGGAACTGCAGAGATCCACAGCTCAAGTGGGAGAATCTGTCCACAGGACAACTATTAGTCGTGTACTCAACAAATCTGGCCTTTATGGAAGAATGGCAAGTAAAAATCTATTTCTGATAGCAAGCTATAAGAAGTCCTGTTTGTAGTTTGGCATGAGCCATGTAAGGGACACAGCAAACATGAGAAAGAAAGTGCTTTAGTCAGATGAGACTAAAGTTTAACTTTTTGGCCTACAGTAAATGCAAAAATCTATGTGTGGCAGAAAACTAACACTGCACATCACCCGAACACACCATCCCCACTGTGAAACATGGTGGTGGCAGCATCATGCTGTAGGGATGCTTTTTTTCAGCAGGGACAGGGAAGCTGGTTACAGTTGATGGGGAGATGGATGGAGCTAAATACAGGACAATCATGGAGGAAAACCTGGTAGAATCTGCAAAAGACTAGAGACTGGGGCGGAGGTGGACCTTCCAGCAGGACAACGACCCTAAACATACAGCCAGAGCTACAATGGAATGGTTTAGGTCAAACCATATTTATGTGTTAGAATGGCCCAGTCACAGTCCAGAGCTAAATCCTATTGAGAATCTGTGGCAAGACTTAAAAATTGTTGTTCACAGACGCTCTCCATCCAATCTGACTGAATTTAAACTATTTTGAAAAGATTGGGCAAAAATGTCATCCTTTAGATGTGCAAAGCTGGTAGAGACTTACCCGAAAAGACTTGCAGCTGTAATTAAAGCGAAAGGTGGTCCTACAAAGTATTGACTCAGGGGGGCCGAATACAAATGCAAGCGGCACTTTTCAGATTTTTATTTATTAAAAATTTTGAGAACCATGTATTATTTTCTTTTCACTTCACAGATACTTGCTTTGTGTCTATCACATAAAATCCCAATAAAATACATTTACGTTTGTGGATGTAACTTGAAAAAATTTTGAAAAGTTTAATGAATACTTTTTCAAGGCATGGTAAATCCATGAACTGGCTGCCAAAACACTCCCATTCAGGCCTCTTGCACACAAAGGTTTTTTTTTTTTTACGTTTCCATTCAGTTTTTTTGCGGTCCGTATACGGAACCATTCATTTCAATGTGTCCGCAAAACAAACAGAATGTACTCCGTATCAATTCCGTTTCTGTATTTCCGTTTTTCCGTTCAAAGATAGAACATGTCCTATTATTGCCCACAAATCACTTTCCGTGGCTCCATTCAAGTCAATAGGGCTGTAAAAAAAAACGGGACGGATATGGAATGCATCCGTATGTCTTCCGTATCCATTCCGTTTTTTGCGGGATCATCTATTGAAAATTTTATGCCCAGCCTAATTTTTCTATGTAATTACTGTATCCTGTATATGCCATGCTTCCGTTTCCATTTGCGATCCGCAAAAAACAAAAACAAAACAGAAAAACGGAACGGCAAAATGAAACAGAAGCGGAACGGAAACGGAAACACTACTGAAACAAAAAACAGAAAAACGGATCCATTTAAAACGGACCACAAAACACTGAAAAAGCCATATGGTGGTGTGCAAGAGGCATCAGATGAATGGAACTGAATTTCTTCACATTGTCTTGTGTGAAAATATTCTTTGGCATCTGTTTTCCAAAAAAGGAGCTTCAGTTGCTTACTACATTCCGATCCCCAATATCTTGTAATGGTGGGTTTTTCGCCATCTCTACCAATACATGGACGTTGACCTGGACCTTACTTTTAACTATATACAGCATGTTATTAAATGAAGAATGAGAAGATGTTTTGGTAATAGCCAATTTTTTGGCTTTGAGATTTTCTTGACCATCTCATCAAGAAAGTTTGAATGACTAACTGGCAATACAATGCTAAAAAGAAACCAAGAGCCAAAAACAACCATCAGTGGTGACCAATAAAAAGAGATATATTACACTATAAGTCATCATCACACAGTGACACATCATCTTGGAGATTTCTTTATTTAAATAATTTAAACATCAAATTTAAGATTTTGTCACCCAGTTAGCAGCTTCCAGGCTGCACCAGACACAAAGAAATATGGCTTCCCCAACCCAAGTATTCGGACCCTATAGTCCCACCCCAAAAATTAGCAAAAGGGTGTTGGTGTAATATCCCCACCACCCATACATTCACAAAGGCTTAGCATCACAATGGCCATGTAATACACTCAAAGTGCATCTCTCTATGGCATGTTACACACTTCATGTGATTGTCTGGCCTGCAAATGACCAGCAGTGCATTGTCCAGCTTGACCGGCCTATGAAAGAATTTTCTATGAAAGGTTCCACTAGCCCTGCCGTTAGTCCGTAAGTACCAGCTTATGCCAATGCTTGGCATGGTAATGTTGCTTTCGTTCCACCTTCTTCTAGTATGTTGTCCAGAATTCCAGTCCTCTGCCAAAAACCAACACAGTGTTTTTCCATTAGCACCACTTTCCATCAGAGGTCAATGGTCAATGTCCAGTAGCGTTTTCTGTATTCAGAAGAGGACCGTTCTAGTGGTTGTTCCGTTGCTGGTCACATACATATTCATATAGTATCTGTTCGTGCTCATACCAATAGGGCACAGAACACTTATAGATTGCCTGCAGCACAATCTCCACAAAACATTGACCATCTGTGGTATTGTGGTAATTTGCACAAAATGATCAAGGAACAAAGAGAACCATTAGGGTATTAGAAGGAGGGCTCCTTATACACACAAAATATACTGTGTGAGCACACATGGCAACATACAACCACTCTACAAAGCACACAGCAGGCGATACAATGCATTCATCTTACCACTCAGACTCACGTGACCATACATGTTCTTCAGACTCATATTTTCTTCCTCACAAACCATGTTCTTATTCCAAGTATTCTCACTTATCATTTATACAAACACTCAGAGGCGAAACTACAGTAGGCTTTCCATCATGTTTGATACCTTAGCTTTGTATCTAAATACCCTAGCAGCAGGACATGACAACTCCAACATCTACCACTTAGAAAACATGCCACACCAGGCCTCCCCTAGTTAAGCCCCTACACCACAGTATTAAGATTGTCATCTGCAGCCTTATAACTAGTTCCCCTGTTCCATACATCTAGTCACAAAGCACTCAAGCACTCTCTCACCGATTCATACCTGTTCTCCCACACCACTACTCCAATCATATCTCTGTGGCTAATATGTCCTGGAAGGAGAGCTCCATATCGGGAAGGGTCATGATGGGCCCATCATCCAGGTCCTCTCCGCTCAAAGCCCGCAGCCTTTGCTCTAGGGCCTGACATCGTTGGCACATATGAAGGTAGTTTTGCTGCAACTGGCGCTGATAACGGATGACCTTTTCTTTCTCATCTCGCCATGTCTTCCTCTCCCTCTGGAAGACATCCGTCATCTGCTCATTGTTCTGTCGCTCCGCCTCAAGCTCTGTGCGGAGTGTCTCCAGCTCGGCCTCTGATGATGCCGTCTCTTCTCTGTCCTCCCTTTCTGCTTCTGCTGCACGTAGTCTTTCCTCTGCGTCCCTTGCCCGCTGCTCCTGAACCTCAGCTCGGCCTTTGGTCTCCCGCAGTTGGGCTTTCAAACTTAGGATTTCACTGGCTCGGAGGGAAGACTCTTCTTGAGTTTCCCGTAGCTGTTGGCGGAGGGATGCAATTTCTGATGATTTTTGGCATACCTGTAGGAAGTAGTGGACAATTAGAAACAAAAAACTCAATTTTTATAATCAGCCTTCCTCACCCATGTCTCTCTTCTCATACTGTCTTCATTTTCATATCTTAAGAAAATTATACCAATTTTTACAATCTGAATTCATAAAATTTTGTCTGGGTTGTCTACTTTATCTACTTTGGACAATTCTTAATAGCAAGGGATGCTTATTAGTTAGAAGGGTTCCCTGAAATTTATGGTATCTTGCTGCTGAGACCTCCAGCGATCACCTGCAATCTGTTCAATTTTGCCACAGTGCCACCACAGGGGAAACTAAGCATTACATGGTGCTTTGTGAGCTCTCACGTGATACTGGCTAGGTCACAAGTATAGATAACACTTTACACGCTATGTTTGTGGTGCATGTATGGCTTATATTCCAGGGAAATCTCCCTTCATAGGCAACTGTATTCTATGCAGTTGCATATGTCACCCAATGACTCTCATAACCAAGTCAGTTAAGCATTATATTAACAGTATACACTCTTTTGGTATATTCAGGATAAGTCATCAGTGTCTGATTGGTTGGGTTCTGACACCTGGCACCATTTGAAAAGACCACGGCTCTCTGGTTGCCTGAAACACATCAAGCACATTAATTGTATAGTGGCTGTTTTTGGTATTCCACCCCAGGCCCATTCACTTAAATAGGACTGAGCTGTGCTTTGGCCAGGTGACTGAGGAAGAGGTTGTGGTGCTCACAAGAAGGGCAAATTGATGGGGGTCCCAGGAGTTGGAATCTCACCAATCAGATACTGATAACCTCTAACATCAATATTCTAGTCCGAGAAACCAACCCCTTTAACTGAAGACTTCTTTATAGGAAACCAACAGAATTTTAAAAACAATGTCAGTAAGCAAATCAACTCTATTTCATATAATTTCTCTACTTCTGTTACTCAGGAGATGCAAGGTGCATCAGCTGTCACTACTGAAAGAGGCGCCACTGGCCCTGATGGCTTGGGTACCCAAAGACTATGTTTCTGATCCCATATTTGTTGCCCAGACCTACAGTATGGAAAGGTGGCAGAATGCAGCCACATGCCCTCATTTATTGATTGTATTACTTGGGCACTATATGGTACATCATATGGGGCACATGTAAAGAAGGTACTGCACAGGGTTCAAACAACCTAAGGGATATGAGATATGGATTTGAGATATGGATTAAGGGAAAAAATAACCAACAATCGTTAATTTGTTTTGTACCCTATGAATTACCATTGTCCATCGTTTCCTAAACATCTTTATAGTCTCACCTCCCACTGTGTTTCATCCATTGATGGACTAATGGAAATCTTCTTCTCCTTTTCATATGCTCGGACCTTGCTTTCCATAGACTCTCGTTCCTGTGTCACTTGAATCTGTAACTTATGCTGGCCTCTCTGACCCCTTTGCGAACTTTGCCTGGACCTGGAAGGACCTCCTCTATGACCTTCATCTGTGTTCTCACCGGGTTCTGATCTTACCAAGTCTTCACAAGATGGAGGAGACCTTAAACCTGGCTTGGGTGGTACACTGAGGATTTTATTAGCGTTCCCGCCATCTGACAAAGACATTGCTCGAAGGCTCAGCATGTTGCTTCGGGAACTCTGGGTGATATTGTGTGCACTGCCTCCAAAACGACCTGTTGGCATTAGTAATGCATCCAGTTGGCATGCTGTTCCCAGCTTGCTGGGATGTGTTGGAAGGCTAGACATGGAGTTTCTACCGGATTCTGACATGCCACCTATGCAGTGTCCACCCCGACTTTCTGCCTCTCGCACCCGATCTGGTCGGTAGTACAGAGAAAGTTGAGGCCCACTCTCTGCGGCTGGGTAACAGGTTACTGCTGAATTTCTTCGCATTCCAGGCTTAAGAGGTGATGGGCGCAGGGCATTCATTTCCTGAAAAAAAAAGGAAAAATGTTTAGATACTATTATTACTTGCATTGTAATTAGAGTAGCTGCATTTATCACGATATTCTATAATTCTTCCATAAAATAAGTCCTTTTAACTTAAGTCCAGTTACAATCATAGCCTCGTACAGCCTAGTAGTTAGAACATAAGTAAAATTTCCCCTGCAAATGAGACATACCCAATTCAAAATCCTACGTAAGGTTATAGTCCATAAAGATAATCTTACCAGTTCTAGCCGATTGGGAAAGTGGATCATGCTCGGCTGGTTACAGGGTTTGCTTGTTGGAACAGGATACTCCTGGACGGGTTGACTTTCTGGCTCAGTGTTGGTCACCCTTTCATGATAATCCTGCCTTGGACCCACATGCGATTTCTGGCTTACTTTAATGTAGAAGAAGTCTTCACTCCGACCCATCTTAGAGCCCCCTCCCTTGGCATGTCCTGATTCCTGGGAAAAACCAAAACGGAGGATCCCATCTGAGCAACGACTCAGTTTCTTGAGGTGGGGTGGTTTTCGCCCACGATGCTGAGAACCTCTTCCTTGCTTGCTGTTAAAGCCATGCCCAGAGAGGAGGCTACCCACGCTGCCCATTGTGCCTCCAGTATGGACGGGTAAAGGGACCAGTTATGCAAGGAGCTAGGAAGGAAGTTGAGGAAGCAAAGGTCATATCCCAGGGTCACCCATCTTTTGATGTAAAAAACCTAAGGGATAAAGAAATACATAGTTAAGTTTAGCATTATATGGTGACTAAGCTTTATGTGCAATGTCCTTCAAGACTTTTGAAGATCCACTAGTGGGCCTAGGCCCTTACACAATACTAGACCCACCAATCCAGAGCAAGACAACTCCATTTGAAGGTGACTTTGGAAACAATTGCTTGACACTTGGGTCTATTTCTTAATAATTTCCTCTAATGGCCCCAAGCAACTACAGTCTTAGAATGCTCAAATATAGATAGATAGATAGATAGATAGATAGATAGATACCGTATATATATGATACCTAGTCTTAAATGATCTCAAGAATAAATAGACAGAGTTTCCTAAAAGTATATGTCTTTTTGATAGGACCCCAATCAGGGCTGTAGCTCTAGAGGATGCAGAAGCAGTAGTTGCACCTAGGCCCTGATGTCTGAGAATGTCTGAAGACTCTTCTTCAACAGTAGTTTATATATGGCACATGGTAGGGGAGGAGCTGATTGCACTGGGCTCAAGAGTAAAGCCCTATTCATACGTCCGCAATTCTGCAGAACGGAATTGCGGACCCATTCATTCCTATGGGGACACTCTATGTCCCACCAGGGTCCACAATTGCGGATCCGCACTTCCGGGTCCACAATCGCGTTCCCCAAAAAAATAAAACATGTCCTATTCTTGTCCGCAATTGCTGACAAGAAAAGGCATTTTCTATATAGTGCCGGCGATGTGCGGTCCGCAAATTGTGGAACGCACATCGCCGATGTCCGTGTTTTGCGGATCCGCGGACTCGTGGATCCGCAAAACTCTTGCGGACATGTGAATGGAGCCTTAGGACTATAACTTGAAACTTAGTTATAGTCCTGTCCTTAAGCTGTTTAAGACCGGTCGACCTTCTATTTTTTCATTTTCGTTTTTTACTCCCAGCCTTCCCAAAGCCATAACTTTTTTATTTTTCAATTCACATAGCTGTATGAGGGTCTGGTTTTTGCGGGACAAGTTGACTTTTATGTAGTTAGAAGCGGAAGAAAAAATTGAGTGAAATTATAAAAAAACACACAATTCCACCTCAGTTTTATGGGTTTTGTTTTTACGGCATTCACTCTCCGATAAAACTAACGTGTTCCCGTCATTCTCCGGTAAGATTACAACGATAACACATATGTATAATTTTTCTTTAATACCAAAAAAATAAAAGCCTTGGGAAAAAAACATTTTTATGTGTACAGAGCTATGTGAGGGCTCATTTTTTGCAGGATGACCTGTAATTTTTATTGATACCATTCTGGGATGTGTATAACTTTTCAATCACTTTTTATTCATTTTTTTTTTGTGCGAGGAGAAGCGACCAAAAAATGGTGAATAAGCCATGTTTACCATATGGGATAAATATTTTTATGTTAATAGTATAGGCTTCTTCACATGCAGGGATGCCCATGACGCTTATTTTTTATTCTGGGTAATAGGTGGTAATTTGAATTTTTATATTTTTTTCTTTTTTTTAATATTTTTAAAAACATTTTCTTTTTTTTTTTTACACTGTTTAATAGTTCCCATAGGGCAGTGTTTCCCAACCAGTGTGCCTCCAGATGTTGCAAAACTACAACTCCCAGCATACCCAGACAGCCTTTGGCTGTTCAGGCATGCTGGGAGTTGTAGTTTTGCAACAGCTGGAGGCACACTGGTTGGGAAACACTGCCATAGGGAACTATAAGAGGCAATTATTAGATTGCTTCTATCATAGAGTCCAATGCATTAGCGTTGGAGTCTATCAGAAATACACTATGGGGGAGGTTTATCAAACTAGTGGAAAGTAGAACTGGCTTAGTTGCCGATAGCAACCAATCAGATTCCACCTTTCATTTTTCACAACTAAGTCAGTTTGCATTTATACCAGTTTGGTAAATCTCCACCTATGTTCCTATGGGGACCTGTCACAGGCAGGGGCTTCATAGGAACTAATGTGCTGCAGCCTCTTGTCACACAGGAGGATAGAGGCTGTCGCACACTGCATCAGGCTCCCTCAATCCTCAGCAGGGGGGGGATCGGGGATCTGGTGCACAACCAGCAGCACGCACTCCCAGTTTTTGACCGCCCAGATGCCGTGGTCACATTTGACCTCGGCATCTGAGGGATTTAATGCGATTTTTGTGCAATCGATGTCCTCGACGATCGCATACATTAACAGCAGGCACCCCCGAGCGCTGACGTAAATGTACACGAGGCGATTGGGAAGGGGTTAAAGGGGTTGTCCCACAAAAAATATTCTATATTTTTTTAAACCAGCACCTGGATCTGAATACTTTTGTAATTGCATGTAATTCAAAATTTAGCCACTGAGTAATTCAATAAAATGAATTTGTACAGCGCCACCTGCTGTTTGCTCTTTTTCTTTCACTGTCCTGCTCATGCTCAGTTCCATCTTTCAACTGTCACAAGCTGCAGCAGATAAGGCACGCCCCTCTGAGAAAGTTCACACCTCCGCATTCGCAGAGCAATCGCAGTAATGAATAGGGAGATCTCTGGATCCATGTGAGGTACAGGGCTGGTTCTAGCTTTGTTAGAAAGAGACTGTCATGTACTGTATGATGTTAGATTTTCATGTTTCACTTTAGTCATGGGATAACCCCTTTAACTGCTTCAGGACCGCCGTACGCAGGATTGCGTCCTGCGGGTGGTCCTGCTCTTCTGTTCGGACGCGCCGGTGCGTCATCTCGCGAGACGCGAGAGTTCCTGTGAATGCGGACGCGTGCGCGGCGCTCACAGCGCCGCGTCTTCAAGAGTTGGACTACAGCCTGCCAGCGATGATCAAGCGCTGGCAGGCTGTAGATGCGATATAAATCGCATCAAACAGCTATATCAGACGCTGTTTTATGAACAGCGTCTGATATAGCTGCTACCTGGTCCTCTGGTGGTCCCATTTTCTGGGATCGACCACCAGAGGACCAGGTAACTACAGCAAAGTTGCACCAAACACTACACTAACCCCCCCACCCACCCCCTCACCTATTAACCCCTTGATCACCCATCTAGACCCCTGATCACCCCCTGTCATTGATCACACCCTTTTAAGGCTCCATTCTGACGTCCATATGTGTTTTGCGGATCCATGAATTCACGGATCCGTGGATTCACGATCCGGATCCGATCCGCGATCGATCCGCGGATCCGATCCGCAGATCCGATCCGCAGATCCTCAAACACGGACACCGGCAATGTGCTTTCCGCATTTTGCAGATCCGCACATTGCCAGAACTATATAGAAAATGCTTTTCTTGTCCGCATTGTGGACAAGAATAGAACATGTTCTATATTTTTGCTGAACGAGTGCAGACCCGAGCGCGGATCCGTAATTCCGGATCCGAGCGGGACAAAGTCTGTCCCCATAGAAATGAATGGGTCCGCAATTCCGTTCCGTAAACAGAATTGCGGACGTGTGAATGGGGCATAAGGGTCCCCTATCACCACCAGTTAGTTAGCTACTTGTTAGGTAGCTAGCGCCCAGCCCACCGCACCGCAGTCACTGATTTTGGCAGAGATTTTTCATCCACATTGATCGATGCGAATGAAAAAATCTGTGCCGTTCATTTTTTTTTTTTTCAGCGCAGAGGCTGAGCGGAAAATAAAATCTCATTACCCGTATGCTCAATATACGGAGAATCGCAGAAACTCCTAATGCTGGCCATACGTGTAATGATTGCGGAGACCCTCAAATGCCAGGGCAGTACAAAAACCCCACATGTGACCCCATTTTAGAAGAAGACACCCCAAGGTATTCCGTGAGGGTATGGTGAGTTCATGGAAAATTTTATTTTTGTCATAAGTTAGTGGAATATGAGACTGTAAAAAAAAAAAAAACAATTTCCGCTAACTTGTGCCAAATTTTTTTTTCTGTGAACTCGCCATGCCCCTCACAGAATACCTTGGGGTGTCTTCTTTCCACAATGGGGTCACATGTGGGGTATTTATACTGCCCTGGCATTTTAGGGGTCCTAAAGCGTGAGAATCCAAATGCGTAAAAATGCCCTGTGAAATCCTAAAGGTACTCATTGGTTTTAGGGCCTTTGCGCATCTTGGCTGCAAAAAGTGTCACACATGTGGTATCGCCGTACTCAGGAGAAGTAGGGCAATGTGTTTTGGGGTGTATTTTTACATATACCCATGCTGGGTGTGAGAAATATCTCTGTAAACGACAACTTTTATAAATTTTTATTCAAAGTTGTCAATATACAGAGATATTTCTCTCACCAGCATGGGTATATGTAAATACACCCCAAACACATTCACTTCTCCTAGTACAGCGATCCACATGGTGACTTTTTGCAGCCAAATGCAAAGGACCTAAATCCAATGAGTACCTTTAGGAGGGCATTTTACGCATTTTCTTCTCACGCTTTAGGGCCCTAAAATGCCAGGGCAGTATAAATACCCCACATGTGACCCCATTTTGGAAGAAGACACCCCAAGGTATTCGCTGAGGGGCATAATGAGTTCATGAAAAATTAAACTTTTTGTCAAAAGTTAGCGGAAAGGGAGACTTTGTGAGAAAAACAATAAAAATCAATTTCCACTAACTTGTGCCAAAAAAAAATATTCTATGAACTCGCCATGCCCCTCATGGAATACCTTGGGGTGTCTTCTTTCCAAAATGGGGTCACATGTGGGGTATTTATACTGCCCTGGCATTTTAGGGGCCCTAAAGCGTGAGAAGAAAAATGCGTAAAAATGCCCTCTAAAAGGTACTCATTGGAATTTGGGCCCCTTTGCATCTTGGCTGCAAAAAGTGTCACACATGTGGTATCGCCGTACTCAGGAGAAGTAGGGCAATGTGTTTTGGGGTGTATTTTTACATATACCCATGCTGGGTGAGAGAAATATCTCTGTAAATTGACAACTTTGAATAAAAAATGTAAAAGTTGTCGTTTACAGCGATATTTCTCACACGCAGCATGGGTATATGTAAAAATACACCCCAAACACATTGCCCTACTTCTCCTGAGTACGGCGATACCACATGAGTGACACTTTTGCAGCCAAGATGGCAAAGGGGCCCTAAAACCAATGAGTACCTTTAGGATTTCACAGGCCATTTTTATGCATTTGGATTCTCACACTTTAGGGGCCCCTAAAATGCCAGGTGAGTATAAATACCCCACATGTGACCCCATTTTGGAAAGAAGACACCCTAAGGTATTCCGTGAGGGGCATGGTGAGTCCACAGAATTTTTATTTTTGGCACAAGTCAGCGGAAATTGTTTTTTTTTTTTTTATTTTGTTTTTTACAAAGTCTCATATTCCACTAACTTGTGACAAAAATAAAATTTTACATGAACTCACCATACCCCTCACAGAATACCTTGGGGTGTCTTCTTTCCAAAATGGGGTCACATGTGGGTATTTATACTGTCCTGGCATTTTAGGGGCCCCTAAAGCGTGAGAAGAAGTCTGGAATCCAAATGCGTAAAAATGCCCTGTGAAATCCTAAAGGTACTCATTGGTTTTAGGGCCCCTTTGCGCACCAGGCTGCAAAAGTGGCACACATGTGGTATCGCCGTACTCAGGAGAAGTAGGGCAATGTGTTTTGGGGTGTATTTTTATATATACCCATACTTTGTGTGAAAAATATCTCTGTAAACGACAACTTTTAAAAATTTTTATACAAAGTTGACAATTTACAGAGATATTTCTCACCCAACATGGGTATATGTAAAAATACACCCCAAAACACATTGCCCTACTTCTCCTGAGTACAGCGATACCACATAAGTGACACTTTTTGCAGCCTGGGTGCGCAAAGGGCCCAAATTCCAACGAGTACCTTTAGGTTTTACATGGCGGCTCACAATTTAGCCCCACCCAAAATGCCAGAACAGTAAACACACCCACAAATGACCCCATTTCGGAAAGTAGACACCCCAAGGTATTCACTGAGGGCATAGTGAGTCCGTCTGAGATTTTTTTTTTTTGCCAGAAGTTATCAGAAATTGAAACTTTTTTTTTTTTTCTCAGAAAGTGTCATTTTCCGCTAACTTGTGAAAAAAATGAAATGATACATGAACTCACCAAGCCCCTCCGCGAATACTTTAGGGTGTCTTCTATCTAAAATGGTGTCATTTGGGGGTATTTATACTTTCCTGACATTCTAGCACCTGAAGAAACATGACAGGCGCTCAGAAAGTCAGAGCTGCTTCAAAATGCCGAAATTCACTTTTTGCACCATAGTTTGTAAGCGCTATAACTTTTACCCAAACCAATAAATATACACTTATTGGATTTTTTTTATCAAAGACATGTAGAACAATAAATTTAGAGAAAAATTTATATAGAAATGTAGTTTTTTAAAAAAAAATTTACAACAGAAAGTGAAAAATGTCATTTTTTTGCAAAAATTTCGGTAATTTTTGATTAATAGCAAAAAAAGTAAAAATGTCAGCAGCAATGAAATACCACCAAATGAAAGCTCTATTAGTGAGAAGAAAAGGAGGTAAAATTCATTTGGGTGGTAAGTTGTATGACGGAGCAATAAACGGGTAAAGTAGTGTAGTGCGGAATTGTAAAAAGTGGCCTGGTCATTAAGGGTGTTTAAGCTAGGGGGGCTGAGGGGGTTAATGTTGCTGGGTCTGTAGTAACATAGATGTTATATATGGCATGATATAGTAACATCCAATACCAGACGTAGCATATATAGGATACATCGCCAGTGTCTTCAGCGTTACACCTCCTACTATGTAAATACTAATAATGGCACAGTCTAACGTGCTATGTATTAGTGCAGGGGGAGGGAACCTCCGGCTCTCCAGCTGTTGTGAAACTACAACTCCCAGCATGCATACTTACTCTGCTCTTTTCTGAACTCCAATAGAAATGAATGGAGCATGCTGGGAATTGTAGTTTCACAGCAGCTGGAGAGCTGGAGGTTCCCTACCCCTGTATTAGTGTATACCTGCCAAGCATCTAGAATAATTAACTAAATGGGTTACTACCCTACGACTACTCTGATAAGCACTCTCGTACTGAACACTCTATTTTATATATCTGCATGGATTAACAGGACTATTGGGTATAATAATACAATTTTCAAACTGCTGGTCAGCTTATTCTGCGACAGTGAAGGAGGGAGTGTGTCCTCTAATTATATCCTTCTGAAAGCAGCTAGAATCAAGGCAGAGATGAGCCAGAACTCTGTTCACATCACACATTGACCCTGGGTTCACACTTCAGCGTACTTGATACGCGCGTTTTATGTGCGTTTTTGTTGCACATATTACAGCGCTTTTGTGGAAATACCACTGTGGCGTCAATCACAATACGCGCGACAATACGCCCCAAAGAAGATCCTGTACTTCTTTGGGCGTAGGGCATTCTACAGCGCGTTCGTACGCGCTGTAAACCGCTCAGGTGAGAACCATGCCCATAGGGAAATATGGGTTTTTGCCTGTTGAGCATTTTACAACGCGTAGGAACGAGCTGTAAAACGCTCAGGTGTGAACCCAGCGTAAAAGGCTTCTCTAAGGCCTCTTTCACACTTGCGTTCTGAGGATCCGGCAGGCACTTCCGTCCCACCGGATCCATCAGAACGCAAGACGCCTGAAAGCATTAGAAGACTGATCAGGATCCTGATCAGTCTTCTAATGCTTTCAGGTTACTATGGCAGCCAGGACGCTATTAAAGTCCTGGTTGCCATAGTAGTAGTGGGGAGCAGTATACTTACAGTCCGTGTGGCTCCCGGGGCGCTCCTGAATGACGTCAGAGCGCCCCATGCCCATGGATCACGTGATCCATGCGTGTTGGGCGCCCTGACGTCACTCTGGAGCGCCCGGGAGCCGCACGGATGGTAAGTATACTGCTCCCCTGCTCCCCACTACATTTTACCATGGCAACCAGGACTTTAGCGTCCTGGCTGCCATGGTAACAATTGAGAAAAAGCTAAACGTCGGATCCGGCGATGCGCCGAAACGACGTTTAGCTTAAGGCCGGATCCGGATTAATGCACTTCAATGGGTATTAATTCCGGATCTGGCGTTACGGCATGTCTTCCGGATTTTTGGACGGAGACAAATCCGCAGCATGTTGCGCTTTTGTCAACGTCCAAAAAACGTTCACATACTGAACGGAAGACATCCTGATGCATCCTGAACGGATTTCTCTCCATTCAGAATGCATTAGGATAATCCTGATCAGTATCTTTCCGTCCTAGAGCCCCGAGGACGAAACTCTAGGACGGAAAGCAAAAACGCTAGTGTGAAAGAGCCCTAAGCTTTGCCTAAATTCTGTGTATCAGCTAAGCTGTCGAAGAGAGAAGGTTTCAGCAGGACTTACCCTTCCGTCGCACTGCTGATTCCACAGCTGTAACCGCTCGACTTCCTGCAGGCTCTACCATTAATGTCCAGATGTCCAGGGCTCATGTACTTGAACGTAATGGCTCAGTGCCCGTCTTGCGGATCGCAAACGACTCGAATGGGTCAGCGATCCGCAAGATACAGCCAAAGATAGGACATATCCTATGTTTTGTGGTAAGGAGGCACAGATCGGAAGCCCATAGAAACATTACAAAGAGCTTCCGTGGGCTTCCAGGTCGATGCCTCCGCACCTCAAAAGATGAGACATGTCCTATCTTTTGCCATATCTTGCTGATCGCGGACGCATTCAAGTCAATAGGTCTGTATCTGCAGCACAGAGTGTACATGGCTGGTGCCCGCTATTTGCGGCCCACAGCACGGGCACGGAGCTCGAACGATCAGGTGATCCACTGAGGCATCGGCAGTGGGACGGAAGGGTGAGTACTGCTGAAACTTTCTCACTTGCACACATCAGCCGATACACAGAATTTAGGGAAAGCCTGGAGAACCCCTTTAAGAGCCTAAGTCAAATGCATCCATAGAGCTCCATTCACCTTATGATGGTCAAAAGAGTCCTCTTGGCCTCAGTTGGTATGGAATCGCCTCTAACACAGATGTGAATAGAGACCTAGACATAGCAGCCAAGTCATACATGACATTAGAATAATATTAGGGTGCTACCATGCCCACCTGCCGCAACCAGTGGCTGCACGAGTTTTTCACAAACGTGAGAGCCCACAGGCAGGCATGGTCTTGCCGCATACTGCCAGCAACTGAGCCACACCATGGGGTCGCAGCTTTAACCGCCAAGAAGCCTTTTTACATAGGTCACTAAGGAGCCTTAGGCCGGGCCATCGCCTTTTTATGGCAGGAGTGCAGCTCTAACAGCCCAGACTGGCAGAAGTTCTGATCCTGGTGGTTTAACTCCTTAGATGCCACTGCCAATAGTGACCGCGGCATCTAAGAGGTTTAGAGGGAGGGAGTTCCCTCTGTCATGCATCGGCACCCCCCCACATGAAATTGCGAGGTGCCAAGGAAGTCAGGAGCCCTAAGGAGGGCTCCAGGCCTGCCTCCAGTGTATGCCCATCAGGCTATGACTCTCTACCGCAGCCTGATGGTGCCTGTCAGTATAGCATTGACAGCATATTACACTGTGCTCCATAAGCAGCACAGTGCATTATAGAACTGAACAAAAGATTGCCTGTTAAAGTCCCATTGTGGGAGTAGTAAATGGTTAAAATATTTAAATAAAGTTTTATTAAATAAAACATATCTCCAGGTAAAAAAATGCACCTTTTTCCACTGAAAAAATTCCTTTCTATAACAAAAATTGCAAAAATAAAATCCACTCCACATATTTGGTATCACTGCGTCCATAATGACCCGCACTGCACAATTATCACAAAATTTATCCTGCACAGTGAGCTCTGTCATCACCAAAAAACAGAAACATTTTGTTATGTGCTGAACCCCAAAATGGTACAGATAAAAAGTGCTCCGTAGAAATAAAAATAAAAAAGAGTTATGGAGCTTGGGATGCGGCAATCCAAAAACATTTTCTTTTTTTAACCCCTTAAGGATTGGCCCATTTTTGTTTTTGCATTTTTGTTTTAATTTTAACTCACCACATTCCAAGAGCCATCATTTTTTAAATTTACGCTCACATAGCCATATGAGAGCTTATTTTTTGCGGGAGACGTTGTATTTTTAAATTGTACCCTTTAATTTACCATATCTTTTGTTGAAAAACACAATATTTTTTATTTTTTGCACACTTTTAGTTGAAAATGGGATCTCCGGATCGCTTGTCTCACAGACTGCAATAGAATACTATTGCAGTCTATGGGGTTCTGACACAATGACTGTCTGCTTCTCAGGCAGTTAATCGTCACAAGGTCCCAGGGTGAAAATCGGTCAGAGTAATGCGATTTCCCTGCAGGAGCTCCGATCGAAAGGCAGATCTAACTCCAAAGGTGCCTAGGTCGCTATTGAAGGTGGCATCTGGGGGAGCCGGGGATTAAATAACCAGGATTCCCTTGATACTGATCATGTATGTGATTATGAATTAAGGGGTTTAAAAAAACTGGTTTATATTGTGCAAAAAGTAATAAAAATTAAAAAAAAAACTATACATGGAATCAATGTAATCGTACTGAACCAGAGAATAAAGTTATTTATGCAAAAAACGAAATGCCGCAGAATTGATGTTTTCCCCCAACCTTCCACCAGAAAGAGTTAATAAGGCTACATGCACACGAGGTCACACAGCCGTTTTCAGAACCATTGCAGTCTATGGGGCTATTCCCAACAGCCAGTGAATAGCTGCTGTTAATAAATAGCACATGTCCCCACTGAAATCAATGGGCCCATTTTTAATTGCTGTGTAGACAGGAGTGCACCCGTGTAAAGGCCGTTAAAAATGGGTTAAATGCATATATATATATATATATATATATATACTTACCTCAACCACTTGAATGCTCTGACACTCGCTCCGTACTTGAAGGACCTAACACCCGCGTTATGATGTCACAAGTGACGTCGTGACTCTGGGAGCGTCAGATCCTTACAGTGCAGAGCGAGTGTCAATGCATTCAATTGGATGAGGTAAGTATTTTTTTTTGGCGCCAAAAAAGAGTTACTAATTTATACTGGAGGCACTGATGGGGGCATTTTATATACAGGGGGCACTGCTGGGGGGGGGGGGATAATACATAAGGTGGCGCTATTGGGGGTATTCTATACTGGGGAACACTATTGGAGGACACTATTTTACAGGGTGGCACTGTGGGGGACCTTATACAGAATAGCCCACGAAAAAGTAGCCTGTCTCAAATATCTCCAAATCAAACTGCCTAATAGTGAATCTGTCTTAGTTGCCCATAGCAACCAATCGTAGCCTATAGGGCTCTGAAAAAATGAAAGCTGATTGTTTGATATAGGCAGCTAAGACAGATTTACTATTAGGCAGCTTGATTTGGAGATATTGGAGGCGGGCTACTTTTTCCTGGGCCACCCTGTATATACTGGGGCTACTATGGGTGGAATTATAAACCCTGGGAGCATTACAGGGGGGGCATTATAGATACTGGGGGCACCGTGGGGTGTACAGAGGACGATGCAGGGGTTGGTATGCTAAAAAATTAAAACCAATGAAATTCATCCGTTGATGCAGAACAGTCATTAAAAACAGAGAGATGGACAAAAAATGGATGCTCCAATGGTTGAAAAATGGCTATGAAAAACGCAAAGTGTCGTGTGCATGTAGCCTAAAAGTTAGGGCCCATTCACACAACCATTTTTTTTTCTGTCTGCATCCGTTCCACAATTTTGCGGATCGGACGCAGACCCATTCATTTCAATGGGGCCGCAAAAACGTATACAGTCGTGTGACTGACCCCAACATCAGTAGGTTATGTGTAAACCCCAGAATGGCAAGATTAAGAACTACAACTTCCCCTGCAAAAAACAAGCCCTCATATAGCTACGTTGATGGCAAAATAGAAAAGCTACAGCTCTTAGAAGGCGAAAAATGAAAAAAACTGCCTGGTCACTAAGGGTTTAAAGATACAATTCGTTAGAGGTTGATTGAATATAGAAGTATAGACGTTATGTTCAGATCTAATTAACCCTTGGGGCTCATGCACACGAACATGTGACGCCCATTTCGTGCATCGGGGACCGCAAATAAAACTGTCCACGAGAGAATCTTTCTTTGGCACCCATAGCAACCAAAATGAAAGCTGTGCTGTGATTGGTTGCTATGGGCAACAAAGCCAGTTTCTCTTTTAAGCAGTTTCCTGCTTAAAATCTGCTGCATTATAATAGTGTTGGGCCATATTCACACACTCCGCTCCTAATCTTGACAGAATCGGCTAACATTCTGCCAGCTAAGTGCATGAAGGCCTCTTTCACACGGCCGTAGGTGTCACGTGCCCGTATTGCGGACCACATTTGCGGATCCGTAATACACGGGCACCGTTCCGTGGCCATTCCGCATCACGTATGCGGACCCATTCATTTCAATGGGTCCGCAAATCCGCAGATGCAGAACGGTGCGGAATGGAATGACGGAACGGAACACTATGGAAGCACTATGGAGTGCTTCCGTGGGGTTCCATTCCGTACTTCCGTCCTGCAAAAAGATAGAACATGTCCTATCTTTTTGCGGAACGGGCAGATCGCGGACCCATTCAAGTGAATGGGTCCGCGATCCGCTGCTGCTGCCCCACTGATGAGAGATGCATTTGAAGTTAATTTTCAGCTGATCCATGTCCGTAGAATATGGATGACACACGGAGGGCAAAAACACAGATGCACAGACCAAACACGGATTCTTAACGGTTCCGTGTTTGGTTTTTCACAGAAATGTGAATGAGGCCTTATAAAGGCATCAATGAAAGATATACACAATTGTGGAGGCATCTGTGCCGTACACACTCTCAGGCCTCTTTCACACGAGTGATACGGATTCTCTCAGGGTCTGTTTAGGAAAAAGACTGATGGTCTTGCAACAAGTTCATTCACTTTTTTCCTCAATTGCGTTCAGTGTTTCTATTTTTTCCGCATGGGTGCAATCAGTTTTTGATACATTTTTCATGTGTGGGTAAAAAAAACTGAAGAATAACAATCTACATCGCACAGCAACCATCAGTGAAAAACGCATTGTATCTGGATGCAAACCGTTTTTCACGCAAGCCCCATTCACTTCTGTGGAGTCTGAGCTGCGTGAAAAACGCACAATATAGAAAATGCTGCGATTTTTCCCGAATGCAGAAATGATGCGTGAAAAACGACACTTATGTGCACAGACCCATTGTAATGAATAGGTCAGGATTCAGTCCGGATGCTATGCGTTTGCTTCACGCATCACATCCGGACGGAAAACTCACTCGTGTGAAAGAGGACTTAAACCTCTTTCACACAAGTGAGTTCTCCATCTGGATGCGATGCGTGTCATGAACGCATAGCATCCGGACTGAATCCTGAAAAAACGCAAACACTAAACGCAACAGATCCTGACGCAATCCATATCACTCGTGTGAAAGAGGCCTTAGGGTACACTCACACATGTCGGAATTTTCCTCCAGAAATTCCGGAGGTGCAGATTTTGAGTTTTTTTGGTGTGAATTATGGGGCGGAATCTCTACATTCAATTGAATGGGAAACAGATTCTGCAATCGAAAGAGCTGAGGAAGAATCCATGACAAAATCTACACAGATTTTTTCTTAGCGTTTCCACTGGAATCAGTTTCCAGTTGGAATGAATGGAGAGATTCTCATACACAAAATCTGCAACACAACATTATTTATGCTGCATAATGTAAATTCCGCAGCGGAACACGAGGCAGGGATAGACAATTTTCAGTCTCGTAAGATTATATAGCAGAAGTCCTCATGTTGCAGATTTTTTTGCGGAAAATTCTGCTATATAGGAGTGCACACTTATGGAGAAAATATGTCTGCCACACTCTTATGGAGTATCTATGTTTGGCATACTGTTATGGAGTATCTATGTCTGGCACACTGTTATGGAGTATCTATGTCTGGCATACTGTTATGGAGTATCTATGTTTGGCATACGGTTATGTAGTATCTATGTTTGGCACACTGTTATGTAGTATCTATGTTTGGCACACTGTTATGGAGTATCTGTGTTTGGCATACTGTTATAGAGTATCTATGTCTGGCACACTGTTATGTAGTATCTATGTTTGGCACACTGTTATGGAGTATCTATGTTTGGCACACTGTTATGGAGTATCTGTGTTTGGCATACTGTTATAGAGTATCCATGTCTGGCATACTGTTATGGAGTATCTATGTCTGGCATACTGTTATGGAGTATATATGTCTGGCACAATGTTATGGAGTATCTATGTTTGGCATACTGTTATGGAGTATCTATGTTTGGCATACTGTTATGGAGTATCTATGTTTGGCATACTGTTATGGAGTATTTATGTCTGGTGAACTATTATGGAGTATCTATGTTTGGCATACTGTTATGGAGTATCTATGTCTGCATACTGTTATGGAGTATCTATGTTTGGCATACTGTTATGGAGTATCTATGTCTGGCACACTGTTATGGAGTATCTATGTTTGGCATACTGTTATGGAGTATCTATGTCTGGCACACTGTTATGGAGTATCTATGTATGGCATACTGTTATGGAGTATCTATGTCTGGCATACTGTTATGGAGTATCTATGTCTGGCACACTGTTATGGAGTATCTGTGTTTGGCATACTGTTATGGAGTATTTGTGTTTGGCATACTGTTATAGAGTATCTATGTCTGGCATACTGTTATGGAGTATCTATGTCTGGCATACTGTTATGGAGTATCTATGTCTGGCACAATGTTATGGAGTATCTATGTTTGGCATACTGTTATGGAGTATCTATGTTTGGCATACTGTTATGGAGTATCTATGTTTGGCATACTCTTATGGAGTATCTATGTTTGGCATACTCTTATGGAGTATCTATGTTTGGCATACTGTTATGGAGTATCTATGTTTGGCATACTGTTATGGAGTATCTATGTTTGGCATACTGTTATAGAGTATCCATGTCTGGCATACTGTTATGGAGTATCTATGTCTGGCATACTGTTATGGAGTATATATGTCTGGCACAATGTTATGGAGTATCTATGTTTGGCATACTGTTATGGAGTATCTATGTTTGGCATACTGTTATGGAGTATCTATGTTTGGCATACTGTTATGGAGTATTTATGTCTGGTGAACTATTATGGAGTATCTATGTTTGGCATACTGTTATGGAGTATCTATGTCTGCATACTGTTATGGAGTATCTATGTTTGGCATACTGTTATGGAGTATCTATGTCTGGCACACTGTTATGGAGTATCTATGTTTGGCATACTGTTATGGAGTATCTATGTCTGGCACACTGTTATGGAGTATCTATGTATGGCATACTGTTATGGAGTATCTATGTCTGGCATACTGTTATGGAGTATCTATGTCTGGCACACTGTTATGGAGTATCTGTGTTTGGCATACTGTTATGGAGTATTTGTGTTTGGCATACTGTTATAGAGTATCTATGTCTGGCATACTGTTATGGAGTATCTATGTCTGGCATACTGTTATGGAGTATCTATGTCTGGCACAATGTTATGAAGTATCTATGTTTGGCATACTGTTATGGAGTATCTATGTCTGGCACAATGTTATGGAGTATCTATGTTTGGCATACTGTTATGGAGTATCTATGTTTGGCATACTGTTATGGAGTATCTATGTTTGGCATACTCTTATGGAGTATCTATGTTTGGCATACTGTTATGGAGTATCTATGTTTGGCATACTGTTATGGAGTATCTATGTCTGGCATACTGTTATGGAGTATCTATGTCTGGCACACTGTTATGGAGTATCTATGTTTGAAAAAACCCTCAACAAAGGAATCTTTTTCTGCCAACACAGAAAAATCAACATATTTAGTCTTTTTCGTGGATCTGAACACATTTATTAGGAAACACACTCACTAGACATTTCAACATCACGGGTAGTACTGAGAGGCCAACTACTTCCAACCAGGTGGTGACGCTGAATGAAGCTAAAGATACCTCAGGTGCTGCCTGAACCAGCACCTATCAAAAACATACTAAAACCCGAACTCCTTCTATCCTGTACACGACAAGAGTCATAGTAAGTAACACATTTTATACATTGGTTTCATCAGAAATTTTTAAGTATATAGACAATCTAACAAGAAAAGAAAGACAAACCCTCAGAACACTGTCCAAGAAATTAGACATTGTCATTAGGAAAGTCAAAAAGAAAGAGATGAGGGCATCATTATCAAAGACCACCAGACCTACATACATGAAGACGAACACATTTTATCCGAAATTGATAATTACAAATAACTCAATTACATATCTTAGTTCCAGAAGCTTCTCTACATCACTAAGTCTGCTTTATCAACCTACTACAACTTACCTAAAAAACCTATTTATCAGAATACATCGATCTGCAGAAACATGTCTCCAGTCTGGACTTGTATCTGAAGGACCTGACCAGCCTGATCACACCATTGCAATCCAATGAATGGAAACCCACGTACAGATGGGCCAGACTAGACGTACTGTAACTGCACTTTAACAGTGATATTCCTCATGATAAAGGTATTCAATCTGTCAATTTGTATTTGGCCAATGACTTCCTGATGTCTAATAAATAGAAAGACTTCATCCTAAAAGGAATAATATTCATACTGGAACACATGTTTACATTTTTATCACATCTGTCTCCAGACCCTGGGGGACCACCATGGGGACATGTTTTGTGCTGAGTTTCACCAACTGGTACATGGGAACGTTTGAAAAGTCATTCCTCCTTGTTCCTCATTACTGTTCCCTCTATATCATCCTGTTCAAAGGTTACATTGACAATTAGATTTTCCATCAACGAACCATCAACCAGTCTAGGTCAATTTACAGCAGATTAGAATGACAACCAATGGGGACTAAAATTCACAGGCACATCATTCGAGACACTGTTAGAATATCTTGATCTGTTACAAATTAGTGAAAATGGATCATCACCAAGATTTATTTTTGTATTGTATCAGCTTACTGAATTATTGGAGCTCTCATTTTTGAAAACGGAGGAATAATGTCCCATACAGACAGTTACAAAGATAAAGATTGGACTCTGATTTTGCATATCAACGCAAGATCATGAGACGTCGATTCCAGGAGAAGAAATACCCAATAGTTATCATTAAAGCAGCTCTGAATAGAGCAAAACAACTTTCAAAAAGTGAAAGCGTCCATTACAACTGAAAAAGGGGGGTAGATAATACTGACACCAGCAGAAATCCTAACCACAATTATAACCATAACTTCATCACGACTTACAACCAGTCCCACAATAAGACCAGGACCATCTTGAAGAAACACTTGCCAGTCTTGCTAAATGACCCTTTTTTAAACAATATACTCCCTGGGCATTCTTGGATCCTTTTCATAAATGTAGTGGGGTTTATTTATTATGGCTCCCTATGCCAGTTTTTGGGGTAAAAAATTATCACAACCATTTTTACACCAACCTCAACACCGAGGAGTGGTGGAGGCGGTGTGGATATATAGCAGGGACCCGAGGTACAGTAACCCGAGGTTGAGCTGGACATTTCCCCCCAAAAGGAAGCATCTCTGATTACCATGGGCAGAGGCGGATTGGCCATAGACTTTACAGGGAAATGTCTAGGCGTGCCGATGCCCAGGAGGCCGTCCAAGCCTGCTGTGGCCCTCATCTCACCTCCTAAGTTCCCCGCTCAACATTTTAATTAGAGATAAATGAAAAAAAAGCAGAAAATGGCAGCTATGAGAACGGCCACTAGGTTCCCAGTCCGCCCCTGCCCATGGGAACTCGTCTCATCCCTCTCGCGGTACATGCCCCATATGAGCCTAACTGGTGCACTTTTTTGAGGGCATCTGTGGAAGCACACTGTTGACTGGAGGAACCTAGAGCTAGCATGTCATGTATAGGGCCTGTGGAGACACATAGGACAGTACAGAGCTTCCTGCACCGTATATATCATGGCACATTCTGATATAACACTAGGGGATAAATTCTATATTGCCAAGCTGCCGCTATAGATCCTGATTTGGTAATGCGCAGCTAATGCTATGAATAGTCCATCATTTGTGCGGTATAATCATATCCTGTGCGCACGCACAATGCAACGGTTTGTCAATCATAAAGGCCACATTAAAAATACACACAATGTACACTGTGTTCCAAGCTGTACACTCTGTTTCTGTGGCAACAGGAAGTCTGACACCTCCTGAATAGAGCAGGACAATAGGTTCTGCTGGCACGCATGGAAAGGGTTAAAGCACGGGACTTCTCTGGAGTTATCAGCGCTGATGACCATAGGAATAGGGGTATGTACCATAATATGTTGGACTATACCAGAGAGTAGCAATTTAAAGATCAGCCAACTTCAACCTGTGGCTGTTCCAAAACTACAACTCCCAGCATGCTCTAACCACCAAGTTTCTGCATGCCATGACGGATGTGATAAGAGACTCATAGTTTCACATAGGAGGTACAAGCAGGACCTTTCCTGTCACCCAATCTTTCCAGCAGACCCAATCATCCTGTTTACATCCTTAAAGGGCTTGTCCAACCCTTTACAAGTGATAGATTATCCTCAACATAGGTCATCAGTATCTAATTGGTGGAGGTCTGACACCCTGTACCCCCCTTGATCAGTTGGAGTGAATAGGAGCAGTGCAACTAACCAGCTCCATCCCTGCACAATGGTGTTCCGGGAGCTGGAGCTAACAGCTGGCTGGCGGGAGTGCAGGATATCGGACCCCCACTTCAAATAATGATGGCCTATCTGGTTGGTAGGCCATCAATTGTAAAAGGTTTGACAACCCCTTTAAGGGTGTATGGTACATACATAGAGACAGAACCGGTGACTGCTACATAGACAATGGAGCAAGATCCTCAACCCATAGACAAAACAGATGTGTGTAGGTTCTTCCCCTCCCTACAAGTTCTACAAGGGTAGCAGATATTGGGTGGAGAAAATGGGGCCAACATCATATATTCTTAAAGGGATTGTCTGGCCTAGCAGCAGACTTAATGGCCAAGTTGCACCATGGGAATAAATGGTGGGTGGCTAGAGTCATCCATTGTGATACCAGACATTGATTCGTTCCAATAGATGTGCAACACAAGGTTCTCACTAAGGCTATAGTCCCATCTGCATTAGAGGCTCCGTTCGAGGCCTCCATCGCAGAATTCATTGAAAATAGAAGAGAAAAAAGTCCAACATGTAGGACTTTTTTCTCTGCCAAAAACATTGCTCTCCCGAACAGAAAGGATCCCTTTATAGTCAATGGTGTCTGTTCTTCGCAACTTGCTTCAGTTATGTGCCAAATCCAGCACTTCTATTACTTTCTCATTGCTCCGCTCCTATAACAGAGCAGAATAACGGAAATTACAAACGCTTATATGAAAGAGGCCTAAGAATGGGGAGACTTTGGCTGTCATGTGAAAGATCGAAATGTAGCTTTGCATCACAGCATGAGAAAGAGCAGGGCCATACTTGCATTGTCCTGGATGCCCGTTGCAAAGGAGTTTGTGTACTGTAATTTATGCATTTTGAGTCCTCAAAGGTTGTGTATAGAGAAGTATAGGGGACAGGGAGTATGGGGTTCATTATCCAGCCCCTGTCTTAGTTGCTAGACAGTTGCTAGGTGTGGCTGGCTCCATCCTACTTCCAGAAGCTGCTAGCAGTGAGCCATAGACAGAGCTGTGGGAGAGAGCCACAGCAGTATTGATCTGGGAACGCTTGCCCTGGGAGACAAGAGCATCCAACAAAGTGAACCAACTTCTGTGTGAAAGAAAACAGAACTTATAGGGCTGCACTTCTGCCATTTAAAGAGAAAGTTAAGGAAGAGACAAGCCGGTGGAAAGTAATACATATTCACTGCATTGTTATAAGGGAGGGGAGTCTCAGCCACCCTTAACATTTGTTCCAATCTGCCCCCTCAGGGCAATCACAAAACCAAGGAGTGCCCCAAAGGGAAGAAAAGTCACAACCTTCCTAACATTACACTGCTCAGGAGATCGACATATTGAAGACCACCACTGTGAGTACAACTACTCCTATCCTCCATGCCACTCTTTCACAGGCATGCTGCACACTACAACCCAAAAGTTACTGCGACAACAATCTGATGGTTGCAGGAAATCCAACTCTGCTGGGAGCTGTTGGGTCACAGTTGTGGCAACTCGTTAGCTTCGATGCAGGCAATGCTACACTGCGATCTTTGGTGATCTAAGTTCTGTAGAACCGTCCAGGTTCCTGGAAAAAAAATCTATAAATAGTCATATTGTAGGTGGGTCTAAGTTTGCAGCTCAGCTTGGGGTCAACACAAGTACAAGTAGATGTGGTCATCAAACCGTCAGCCATAGCATGAACGGTAACAATGGTAGTAGATGGAGCCAATTGAAAAATTCTATGGAATACGCCCAAGCTTGCTGATCCTTATATGCAGTGCTATAGTCCAATATGGAGCAGCATAATTTTATATACAGCCCTATAGTGATATGTGGAGTCCAGTTATTACATAAACCATACTACAGTGACACAATGCGCACTATGACAATATAGAGAGAGCCCTACGGTGATATGGAGCCCAAAATTATATATACAGCCCTATAGTGATAGATGGAACACTATAAATTCACATACAACCATATAGTACTAAATATGACCAGGCAGAGGTTGTGGTTCGTACGTAGAGTGCCCCTGTTCCTATTACAGTTATATAACTAGTGTAATGTACTGATATGAGGAGCCATACAAGTACTGTCATATAGTGCATATTGTACCTCCCAACCTTTGATAGGTGAAAGGAGGTTCTTTACCCAAAGACTTTCAAGTTGTACACACTCAGTCCTCTTTGTGCTCCCACACAGTAGAAAGCCCCTTAGTGCCCGCACACAATAGTGCTCTCTTAGTGTGCCTTCACAGTAATGTTGTCTCCTTAGTGCCCCTTCACAGTAGAGCTAACCAGTTAGTGCCACCATTACAAGAGTCACCCCTTAGTGTACCCTAAAAAAGTGCTGCCCCCTTAGTGCTGGTTTGCAGTAGTGCTGACCCATTAGTATCCCCCTTATAAGAGCTGCCCCCTAGTGCCTCCTTAGAAAAGTGCTGCCTCTGTAGTGCCTCTCCCACAATAGTGCTGGCCCCTTAGTGCCACCTCACAGTAGTGCTGCCCCCTTAGTGCCTGCACACAATAGTTCTTCATCCTTAGTTTCTCTCCCACAATAGTGCTGCTTCTGTAGTGCCTCTCCCACAATAGTGCTGCCCCCTTAGTGCCCCTTCACAGTAGTGCTGCCCCCTTACAAAAGTACTGCTTTCTTAGTGCCCCTTCACAGTAATGCTGTCACCTTAGTGCCCCTTCACAGCAAAGCTACCCAGTTTGTTCCGCTATTACAAGAGTTGCCCCCTTAGTGTACCCTAAAAAAGTGCTTCCCCCTTAGTGCTGGTTCACAGTAGTGCTGTCCCATTAGTATACCCTTTATAAGAGCTGCCCCCTAGTGCCTCCTTACAAAAGTGCTGCCCCCGTACTCAGCGAGCCCTTGAGGAGACGAAGCAGAAGATGGGAGTGGTAGTGGCCTGATGGTAGTTTGGGGAGCCCTTCATGGAAGGCAGGGCCTGTAGAGCATGCAATGGCCAGCGTGTTGTGATGTAGAAGTCAGTAAACCAGGTACATAGTGCAACTCCTCTCCCAGATAGCAATGTACGGCATTTGGCAATGCTGGAAGTTATGGCCCTCTTGGTACACTATCCTGCTAAAGTCTCTCTCAGTAGAATATCTGGCTGGTGAGTGTCTTCTTGCAATAATGCCTGCAACTCGTACTGTGGCGGGCAGGTCCATATGAGTACGAGTGGCCAAATTGTGTGGAAGTGTGTAGGGTGTCTTAATTCCTTATCCATCCACAGCAGAAAAGTCTAGAATAGCTGAAGTATCAGGTTACACAGGCCGATGAATGGTGAAGCAGATAGCTGACGGCTCCCTGCTTGCAACTATATCTGTGTCCTCAGGACGCACACACGGTTGAAAGCAGGACATGAACCAGTCCTCTCGGGACAGTGGCTGAAATCAGGGACTGTACAGCTGGATCTGGGATGGTTGGGACGTATGTAAAGTGTACTGGCTAATGGGTCTTTCATAACATAAAGGTCTGAAATAGTGAAAAGTTTTCTGGGGGAGCCGACCTCATGAACTCATAACCTGACTGGCCCATCAGGATCTGTCCCTGTAGAGCAATGTCTGATAGATCTGTGCCGATCCCCAGAACAGAGACCTTGTCCTACCTGAGGCAGCTCTCCATTTATTCTCTGACCGCTAGGGCCCCTGACAATCACAAACATTTGTACTTGGCTTTCTCTGGCATTACCAGAGAGTTGAGTGGTGCAGCAGTAGGCATGCGTGACCTCCACTCCATTCAAATGGGGGAACATAGGGGCCCGTGATTGGCTGAGACCCCACCACGGATAAGTGCTTGTAATAGGAGAACCCCTTTAAGATAATTCAGTCCAACCTATAATCCTCCCTTCAATAACAGCTGTCTTTCTCGACTCCCCCATATACATGTATGCTCGGATTGGCAGAGCATGCATGTGTTTTCAGTGGGAGAAAGTTGCTGCCAGACACCTTTGCCAGTGGCTTATTTTCCCGGAAGAACACAGGAATAGGACCTTGAAATTCAACGCACCCGATCCTTCTTCATGCACATAAGATGGTCCGCCAATCCCACTAAAGATGGTGGGTTCCAAACAGTCTAATGGATACGTGGGCCTTAAAGGGGTTCTCCAGGTTTTTTAAATTGATGGCCTGTCCTAAGGATAGGTCATCAATATCCGATCAGAGGGGGTTTGACTTCCAGCACCCCCACCAATCAGTTGGAAAGAGCTATGTAGCTCCGGTAATGGAGCTACTGAAAAAGAGTTGATCGGCAGGGTTGTCGAGAGATTCTCGATTTGACATTGACAGCCTATCCCCAAAAAAATCTGGAGGACCCCTTTAAAGGGCTACTTGGTCAACATGAATACATAAGTAGGTGGACGATAATGGAAATTTACACCTCTGAGAGGTCACTTGAGACCTAAATGGTAGGATGGATTGAGTCACTGATTGAGATCAAGGGTCTCCAACCTGAGGCTCTCCAGCTGCGTCATAACTACAACTTCCAGCATGCCCGCAGACTGCCAGTGCTTCCTCAGAGGTGTAGTCTAGCAACATTTGGAAAGCCGCAGGATGGAGACGACTCAAACAATTTCATCCGTACGGGAAGGGAAGAAAACACTTGAGGAACCCAGGCCAGCACCACTCATGGTAGCGGAGGAAGGTTCAGGCTCTTCTAGGCACGCAGCATTCTTCCCCTCACTCGCCTATGTTCAGCCCCTAAGAAAGTCTTCTTAGTCCCTGATTTTTCAACTGTATAGTCTTAGAGGTAGCAGTGCCGCCCACGCACACTCTGTGCTGCATGAGTCAGGCTGGAGCAACCGTCAGGGACAACAGCCTCTTTACCAGATCATGTCAAATTCTGACAGCATCCTATGGCAACAGACCCACACACTTTAAAAAAAATCCCAACATTTACAAGAACACCCCCAGCCTCTCGCTATGTCAAACCCAATAGATGAACCACACCAAACATGGGAAGAAGAGATGGGGGGGGGGGGACAGTGCAAGAATCTGAATCCTAAGGTATAGCAGGGAGATGTAGCAGTGCTGAAGTTGTCAGATGCCGCATAGCTGAGTTTGTTTGTGAGCACGACGGAGCTAAATCTAGTGCTATATCATGTACCCATTGGGTTATCACAATGCAGATCTGCACTGTTACATAACAAATTCATCTCTGCTATATCATTAAATGTAGAAAACAATCCCCAGAACGGAATTTAGAGACGGAATTGATAACGTACACGAGACGTAGACGTATCGCTAGTGTCCCCGGAGGTATTTTTAGCCCATTTTAGATTAGTTCGCTGCATAGAAATTAAACTCCCAATTCCCATATTACGAATTTTATTCTAATTCTTCAATTGCAATAAAACAGTGGGATGAACAGCAGTGTCACCCCCAGACACTAATTGCTAGAGATGCAATCCAGAATCAGTCACTCCAAAGGGAGTCCAGTCAATTAACCCTTCTCACGCCACAGACGACACCTTCCCTCCTCAAGCATCGACACAGTGACAGGCACGCATAGAGTAACGTCTCACCTCTCCAAATCTGCGAGGATTCCTGGTCCTTCGCTCCCAGCCTCTACAATACATCACACCAGTAATCCCTCCCCACCTGTAACCTATGGAACATCCTTCTATTAACCCTTCTGCCCATACAAGTCTTCTGCCAGAATGTGCCGTGATGTAGCAGAGCCGAATGTGTTATTTAACTCTTGTGACCTAGCCTTTCAATAAAGTCGTGGTGGTATCTTATATCCTTATGATAATGGTGATGTCCAACTCAGCTCTGCTACATCCTTAGAGAAACGTAAGGATCAGGGACGGCAGAGCATCACTCTATTGATAACACTGCAAAGTATCACTCTATTGATACAACTGCAGACTATCACCCTATTGAAACTGCTGCAGAGTATCACTCTTTTGATAAAGCCGCAGAGTATCATCCTATTGATACAACTGAAGATTATCACCCTATTGATACAACTGAAAACTTTCAGTGTATCGATACAACTGCAGACGATCACCCTATTTATACAACCTCAGAGTATCACCCTATTGATATAACTGCAGACTATCACCCTATTGATACAGCTGTAGAGTATCACTCTTTTGATACAGCCGCAGAGTATCAGCCTATTGATACAACTACAGACTATCACCCTATTGATACCTCTTAGAACTTCATGTCATTAAACAGTTCCCTACTTAATATCTGCAGAGCATTGCTCATCAATGCGCACAAAATAGAGATGTGGCAGAAAATATCATCTCGTGCAGAACGTTGCTACTACATTATTGGCAGAGCATCACTCTTTTAGGACTAAGGGACATGACTGCAGAGTATTGCTCCATTAACGCCACATTTGCAGATGATTGTTCCCAGCATGAATTCATCCATATATATATATATAGAAGGGGGTGATACAAACATCTTGCCAATGGACATGTGAAGTTTTAAGAACCTAGCTGCCAAATCCTGTGCCCAAGACATGCAGAGCATTGCTCCAATTTGAACACTTTTGCTTCCAGCCTGCAGAACATTGCTCCTTTCTGGTCCCTTGCTGAAAACACCTAGCATGCCCCCCCCTCCCTCCCTATCTTTCATGCTTGCAGATCATTACCCACTCCCCCTCATTTCTGCAGAGTATTAGCTTCTTCCTCTAGAAACCCTTTTTTTTAGCTTCCTATTTTTCCTAAAATTTCACTACAATCAAGAAGACTCACTCGCAGCATCTCCAGGTAAAAAGACATCTCACGTGTCCAATTCTACCTGTACCTGCTGCCGTCCCTGTATCAGAATTCTTTGTAGGCTGCAGACTATCGCTTCTTTTTATGGATCTCATTGAACCCATGCATTAAGAATGATGATCTCCTCTTTCGCTGAATAATCCCCACTTGCCCTCTGCACTCACCTGTACCCATTTATAGTCCACCAGTCCAGAGCTGTAGCTCACAGCGCTCGATTATCCACTGACAGCAGAGGTCTGGTAGCCAAACTGGCATGTAATGAGGGGCTGGGGCGAGATCCAGTATTCCCTCTGATTGGCTCCAGAAAAAAAGGCAGCATTTACATGAAGCTCCATCTGACTCCCACACACTTTGATTTTCCTATCCTCCCGCACAAACTCACTGCAAGATCCTTATTTTCCCCTCTTTATAATGTACGTACTTTCTCAAGCACTTAAGAAAGAATCAGAAAATCTTACTGATTAAAGTGACAGGCAGTTCCATATACTGTTACGTAAACAAAATGGCCCAAAAGACATGGCGCGGTTCCAGCGTCTTACTGCAAAGCAGTGGTACAAGGCTAAATGGGTTCCAGATGGGCTTTATGGTGTATACGCATTATGATTGTGTAATAAGCAGCTGACAGTTAACAGGCCATAGCAACTAGTTGCTAGGCAGTGCTGTTACCAACTTCCCCATAGGAAGGAGGAGTTAGGTCAGAGAACTCAGTCCGTGTCTAGCAAGTGAAGTGAGCAGATGCAGGGAGATAGCCCTGGGATCAAACTAGCCAGAGAACAGCAGATGTGGAAAAATTGGAGAAAAAGAAAAAAGCACATTTTACACAGCATGTCAGTGTGAAGAGGAGGTGCATGTAGAAGCTCTGTGGAGATAACTTGTCTAAAAAAGAAGCTTACAGACTCCACAACGAACCTGTTCAGGAGATTTAAGTGGTACACTGCTAAAGGGGTTCCAGCTAACAGTTAACAGGCCATAGCAACCATTTGCTACGCAGTACTGTTACCAACCTCCACATAGGGAGGAGGATTTTCGGTCAGAGAAGTGAGTCCATGTCTAGACAGTGAAGTGAGCAGATACAGGGAGATAACCGTGGGATCACACTAGCCAGAGAACAGCAGATTTAGAAAAAGTGTAGAAAAAGACAAACGCGAACTTTACACAGAATATCAGTAAGAAGAGGAGGTGCATGTAGAAGCTCTGTGGGGATAACTTGTCTAAAAAAGAAACTTATAGACTCCACAATTAACCTGTTCAGGAGATTTAAGTGCACATTTAAGTGGTACACTGCTAAAGGGGTTCCAGCTAACAGTTAACAGGCCATAGCAACCAGTTGCTACGCAGTGCTGTTACTATCCCCCCCCATAGGGATAAGGATTTAGGTCAGAGAAGTCAGTCCATGTCTAGACATTGAAGTGAGCAGATGCAGAGCGATAGCCCTGGGAGCAAACCAGCCAGAGAACAGCAGATGTACAAAAAGTGGAAAAAAGGACAAAAGAAAACTCTACACAGGATACCAGTGTGAAGAGAAGGTGTATGTAAAAGCTCTGTGGAGATAACTTGTCTAAAAAAGAAGCCTATAGACTCCACACTGAACCTGTTCAGGAGATTTAGTGCAGATTTAAGTGGCACGCTGCTAAAGGGGTTCCAGCTAACAGTTAACTAGCCATAACAACCAGTTGCTAGGCAGCACTGTTACCACCCTCCCCATAGAGAGGAGACGTTAGGTCAGAGAGGTCAGTCCATGTCTACACAGTAAAATGAGCAGATGCAGGGAGATAGCCCTGGGATCAAACCAGCCAGGGAACAGCAGATGTAGAAAAAGTGGAGAATAGGACAAAAGAAAACTACCAGTGTGAAGAGGAGGTGCATGTAGAAGTTCTGTGGAGATAACTTGTCTAAAAAAGAATCTTGTTCAGGAGATTTAAGTCTTATGGTGCCTGTACATACTGTGCAAGCACACTGTGGAAGTTTTTTTTAAGATCCACATCCAGCTGAGGACATTGTGGATCAATTTATTTTAGCACAGTGACCTGTGAAAAAGGTGCAGCAGGACTTAGTCTGATGTCAGGGGCTGCCTGTGGTTGCATAGTGAAAGAGAAGTGTTGCACCCTATTTCTGAATGCTTGTGCCTAAGTCAGCTACAGAAGTGTAGTGTGAGGAATATTGCTTCAGGAAAAAGACCTTCACCTATTAACTATTACTGCAGCTATAAGAACTCTCAAAACTGCACATTATATAAGATTTGCCAGTCCATGCGTGCTGAGAACTGTAACTAATGTACCTATTCTTGATTCTTGATTCTTGATTCTACTTGAAACTTTATTTTTTTTATTATGAAAAACACTTATTTTTACATTTTTTTTCACTTTTTATTTTTGGCCCACTTTGGGACTTCGACTACAAGGGTCTAATCCCCTCTGCAATGCACTACAATACAACCTGTATTGTAATACATTGCATGTCAGCTTGTATGCTGACAGCCTGCCTGTGAGACCCAGCCTAAGGCCCCTTTCACCCAGGGCGAGAATTCTGCGCAGGTGCAATGCGTGACGTGAGCGCATTGCATCCGCACTGAATCCGGACCCATTCACTTCAATGAGGCTGTGCAGATAAGCAGTGATTTTCACTCACATCACTTTTGCGTTGCGTGAAAATCGCAGCAGGTTCTATATTCTGTGTTTTTCACGCAAAGCAGACTCATAGAAATGAATGGGGCTGCGTGAAAATCACATAGCATCCGCAAGCAAGTGCAGATGCAATGCGATTTTCACGCATGGTTGCTAAGGAGATGATGTAAGTAAATTGATTAAAGTCAATTTACTGTATTATTTTCCTTTATAACATGGTTATAAAGGAAACTAATAGCATTCTTAATAAATAAAAATTTTCCCCTCAATGCACATTTGAGTAAGCATTCTGTATTAAGAATGCTATTATTTTCCTTTTAACCATGTTATAAGGGAAAATAATAACATCTACACAACACAGAACCCAAACCCGAACTTCATTGAAGAAGTTCAGGTCTGGGTACCACATTCAGTTTTTTCTCACGCGCATGCAAAATGCATTGCACTCATGCGGAAAAAACTGAACAAAGCAATCGGAGGCAAAACTGACTGAAATTGCGTGCGCACTCGCGCGGGTTTCCCACAATGCACGAGGAACGCATCCGGAGCAAATCTGGAACACCCGTGTGAAAGAGGCCTAAGAGCTGGATCTCACAGGCCTCCGTATAAGGCAAGCCCCAATGCCTATGGAAGTCATCAGGCTGCCTTCTCTGCCATCATGTCCCTGTCACTGCAGCGTGGGGACCCGATGGGGAAGCGGAGGGCACCCGTACCCTCGGAATACTGCGGTCAGCGGCATACAATGAGTTAATACACCGGCATTGGTGTCTTCACCGATGCCGGCGTATGCAGCGGGGACCCGGCTGTCAGTGACTGCCAGGTCCGTGCCCCGATCAGCCCGCCGTACATGTACGTCCCTTGTCCGTAAATGAACGTTCAGTTGTGATGTAAATGTAGGGCAAGGGTCCTTAATGGGTTAATACTGATGACCTATCCTCAGGATAGGTCATCAATAATGTTTAGCGAAGCGAGCTTCGGATGCTTAATCCGAAGTCTCTTCATCCAAAACTTCCGAATAATACTGTAGGGAGATTTGTCTCCGTACAGTATTAGCATGTATGGTCTCCGATGAGCTGAGGCTAGTTATTCATGGAGTCGCGTGTGACTTCGTTGAATAACTTCAGTAATGGAATTTTAAAGTGGAAAACCACTTTAAAACTTGAAACCGAACTCTTCTTCGGTTCTGAGGCACTAGTTGGAACCGAAGCCGAGCTCTGTTTCAAGTGAATAACTAACTTCGGCTCATTGGAGCCCATACATTCTAATACTGTATGGAGACTAATCTCTGTACAGTATTATTTCAAAATTTTGAACGAAGGGACTTCGGATTAAGCATCCGAAGCTCGCTTCACTCAACTCTAGTTAGCAATATCAGTTCGGTCGGAATCCGACCCCCGGCAACTCCACAGATCAGCTGTATGAGGAGACAACGCACACAGTGCGCATTTGCCGTCTCCCATCTCTTTTCTTGCGCGCACCCTCTCTTCATACAGCTGATCAGTGGGGGTGCTGGATGTCGGACCCCCCGCCGACCTGATATTGAGGACCTATCCTCAGGATAGGTTATTAATATTAATAGCCTGGCGAACCCATTTAAGTCTTTGACCCATTAAAATGCAGGGGTATGATGAGGACAGGGGTGTGGCTAGGTTAAAACATTCAGGGCCTGGGTCCTTGATGTTTTGTCCCAGGCCCCGAATGTACTGCCTGCCTGATAGATACAACTGTATAGCCCTCTTCAGGATTGAATCTAATGCACTGGAAGAGCAGAAGGACCTATGATGACATCACAGTCATGTGATCAGTGCTGAAGGCAGAGGCTGAGAAGGACCTGCAATGATGTCACCATCAGGGCAGGAGAGGATGGCACTTAGCAGTGAAGAGAGGTCTTGGAGAAGAAGCTGTGGTGAGGTCTGCTACACCAGGACAGGTAAGTGAAGGGAGAGATTTTCAGTGTGGTTATTTAACTGGGACTGTATCTTAGGGCTGAAGGGAAGGATTTTATTTACATGGGACTGAATGTTGAGGGGGTTATTTTATTTACATGGAGCTGCATGTTGGAGGTGGCTGAGGCAGGGTGATGTTATTTACATGGGACTGTGTGTTTGAGGGGGCTGAGGGAGGGGAATATGTTATTTACATGGGACTGTATGTTGATGATGGATGTGGGAGAGGGTGAGTGGCAGAGCAATGCTGGGAGTGGTGGTTATTTAACTGGGACTGTATGTTAGGGCTGAAGGGAGGGATTTTATTTACATGGGAATCCATATTGGAGGTGGCTGAGGCAGGGTGATGTTATTTACATGACACTGTATTTTGGAGGGGGCAGGAGAGATGGTGTGATGTTATTTACATGGGACTGTATGGTGGAAGGGCTGAAGAATTATTATTTCTGAGGACACTAAAGGGAGGAATAATACAAGGGTGAATGCAGGGAACATTATAAATACTGGGGGCACTGTAGGGGCACTTTAAATCCAGGGGACATTAGGCATTCTTATTACTACTGGGGGCTCTATAGGAGTGACTTATAGATTTGCCTTATTACTACTGAGGGGTCCGTAGAGGGCTTTATTACCATTTGGGGAACAACAGGGGGGCTTTATTTCTACTGGGGGCTCTGTGAGGGCATTATTAATACTGGAGGGCTCTTCTACTAATGGAGGCACTCTTGTGGAGCATTAGTAACATAGTAACACAGTAACATAGTATATAAGACCGAAAAAAGACGCAGGGAGTTGCAGAGAGCGATGAGGAGAAAGCAAAGCTGTTAAATATTTTTTTCTCCAATGTATTCATAGTAACATAGTATATAAAACCGAATAGAGACATCTGTCCATCCAGTTCGGCCTGTCATCTTGCTAGTTGATCCAGAGGAAGGCAAAAAAAACCTGTGAGGCAGAAGCCAATTTTCCCCACTTAAGGGGAAAAAATTCCTTCCCGACTCCAATCAGGCAATCGGAATAACTCCCTGGATCAACGACCCCTCTCTAGTAGCTATAGCCTGTAATATTATTACACTCCAGAAATACATCCAGGCCCCTCTTGAATTCCTTTATTGTACTCACTATCACCACCTCCTCAGGCAGAGAGTTCCATAGTCTCACTGCTCTTACAGTAAAGAATCCTCTTCTATGTTTGTGTACAAACCTTCTTTCCTCCAGACGCAGAGGATGTCCCCTCGTCACAGTCACAGTCCTGGGGATGAATAGATGATGGGAGAGATCTCTGTACTGACCCCTGATATATTTATACATAGTTATTAGATCTCCCCTCAGTCGTCTTTTTTCTAAACTGAATAACCCTAATTTTGATAACCTTTCAGGGTACTGTAGTTGCCCCATTCCAGTTATTACTTTAGTTGCCCTCCTCTGAACCCTCTCCAGCTCTGCTATGTCCGCCTTGTTCACAGGAGCCCAGAACTGTACACAGTACTCCATGTGTGGTCTAACCAGTGATTTGTAAAGTGGTAGGACTATGTTCTCATCACGGGCGTCTATGCCCCTTTTGATGCAACCCATTATCTTATTGGCCTTGGCGGCAGCTGCCTGAGACTGTTTTTTACAGCTTAGTTTGCTGTTTATTAAAATTCCTAGATCCTTTTCCATGTCAGTGTTACCGAGTGTTTTACCATTTAGTATGTACGGGTGACTTGCATTATTCCTTCCCATGTGCATAACTTTACATTTGTCAGTGTTAAACCTCATCTGCCATTTCTCTGCCCAAGCCCCCAATCTATCCAGATCTCTCTGTAGCAGAAAACTGTCCTCTTCAGTGTTAATTACTTTACACAGTTTATTGTCATCTGCAAAAATTGATATTTGACTATGCAGGCCTTCTACAAGATCATTAATAAATATATTGAAGAGAAATGGGCCCAATACTGACCCCTGAGGTACCCCACTAGTGATGGTGACCCAATCTGAGTGTATACCGTTAATAACCACCCTCTGTTTTCTGTCAGTCAGCCAGTTACTTACCCACATACAGACATTTTCTCCCAGTCCGAGCATCCTCATTTTATATACTAACCTTTTATGAGGTACAGTGTCAAATGCTTTGGAGAAGTCCAGATATACGACATCCACTGATTCACCCCGGTCAAGTCTAGAACTTACCTCCTCATAGAAACTGATTAAATTCGTTTGACATGACCGATCCCTCATGAAGCCATGCTGATATGGCGTTATTTGCTTATTTTCATTGAGATAGTCCAAGATAGCATCTCTTAGAAACCCTTCAAACAGTTTACCAACAACAGATTGGTTAAACTTACCGGCCTATAATTTCCAGGCTCTGTTTTTGGGCCCTTTTTTAATATTGGCACCACATTTGCTATGCGCCAATCCTGTGGAACATTCACTGTCAGTATAGAGTCCGTAAATATCTGAAATAAGTGGTTGGAGGCACTGTAGAGGGCAGTATTACTAATGAGGGCATTCTAGAAGGGAATTACTGTTGGTGGGACTTGGAGGAGCAATTATTATTTCTTCAGGATAGTATTTGGGGTACTGGGGAGCACAGTGAGCAACAGGAAAACACTGTGGGGACTCCAGGTTGGGGGATGATGATAGAAAAGTGAGGAAGGTAAGATGTCTGTGTGTCACACTTTGCAGAGATGAGGCGTGTCCGGACCGAATGGAGAAGATGATGAGAAGATATACCATAGAAGAGATGTCACCTGGGTGGCACTGGATGGGAGAGGTATATGCTGTCATATAGCAAGTGCAGTAAAATGTCTTCAGTACTAGAGTGTGCAGGGAGGCGGGGGGCGACTTAGACAATTAGGCCATATGCATTAAAGCTTGCGCCCCAGATCTTTTGAGACCCTAGCAACGCCCCTGTATGAGGGACTCATGGGAACGCATGCTTCGAGTGCTGGGTGCCAACAAATGCTTAGAACTCTCTGTGGTTCTATTCCTCTGTTATTCCTGTAAATAATGTGTGAATAAATTGGAAATTGTATACCTTGCGCAAGATGTGATGGGAAGTAATCCTTACTTTGGACAGCAGAAAATGCACTATCGGTATACTGCACTTAAATGTATAAATATGTTGCACTGTTAATATATATGTTGGAATCAGCACTTAGGTTATACTGCCACCTACTGGCTAGTTGTATTATAGCCATTGGATAATGAGTAGATACAAAAGGACCTTTTATCATGCAATTTAATTCTTCAGGTCCTTAAGCTATAGGGAGTGCACATAGATGGGAGCGGATAAATAGAAGTGCAGGAAAGCCTCAGCAGTATACACAGGAGTAGCTGGAGGAAGCTGCGGATTCCTGCATGTAGCTGGCTAGCAAGTGGAGGTGATTGGTACTAGTTATAAGGGTACAACCCTGCAACCCAGCATAGATAGGGAGCAGCTGAGCATCACAATAGTTGAGGCTGGAGCTGACAGGTTGAGAGAAGACACCAAGTCTATGCATCCTAATAGTGACAGGCTTGTGACCAGCCAGTCTGGAGTGTACAAGTCACACAGTCTCTGTGTGACAGACTGGGTGCAATACTGTGTATTGTGTGAAAGGGCATATCGTCTAGGTTTTCTAGGATTTTTATATTAATGGCCTATCCTCAGGATAAGCCATCAATATCTTATTGACGGGGTCTGACACTGTGCACCTCTACCGATCAACTGTTCTCAAGAAACTTTGATGCTGCAAATGGGTTAGAGCTACTCCCATTCACCTCAATTAGACTGATGTGTTTGGTCACAGCTCACTTTGAGGGACTTCATTTTTGTAGAAGGCTTTATGGTGGACACACCAATAGCTGTTTTATCTGACAACCATAAACATGCTTGCTTCAATGTGAAAAGGAGGATAAACTGCTGCCAGGCTCCTCAGGGGAGTGGTTTAGTTCCCTTGAGAACAAATGCTGGGGAATATTGAACTCTTGAATACCGCATCCTTTTTTATCCCAACACTTTCTGCTGGGATGGGGAAGGGTTTATCTGGAGGCCCTCAAACATATTACATTGCAACAGAGGCATTTTAATCTAGGTTGTCCCAATGCAAAATCTTTTAAATGGCTCCCATCTACCATAGGCTATTTGTGTGTGGTATTGCAGCTCTGCACCTTTCACTTCAGCTGAGCTAAGCTGCAGTACACAAGCCATAGACAGGTGTTTTTCTTCTCCGATGAAACCCCTTTAAAGGAGAAGTCATCCTTTACTCAGGTGTCAGAATAAAGACCTGCGGGGATCAGTGCCTAAACTAGTCAACCATGTCCATAACTGGGAATCTGTATCACATGCATCATTGATGTACATGACTCCATATAAAAGTCACTAAAGAAACCACTGTGTAGGTAAGGGTTAAAAGAGTATGGCCAATGCTTAAGGTGTATGTGCTCTTTACAAAAAAAATACTCTTTCTATCTGGGCATTGGAGGAAGTGCCAGGCCACAGACCCATAAAGATGTGTCAGGAGGAATCAATGGTGTAGGTCAATAAAGTTTCTCCTGGAGGAGACCTTCAAGTTGAAGTATAGAATCCAATAGGCTAAGGAAAGGGACCAGTGTGTAGGTAAGGTTTACAAGAGTATGACCAGTGCCTAAGGAGCATGTGCACTTTACAAAAAACAATTTTGAAAAATGGCTCCTTCTTTCTGGGCATTGTAGGAGGTGCCAAGTCACAGATCCATAAAGATGTGTCAGGAGGTATCAATTGTCTGGGGCAATAAAGTTTCTCCTTGAGGAAACCTCCAAGTTGAAGAATGGAATCCAGTAGGCTAGGGAAAAAAAGATGGACATCTTCTTTTAGGTAACTATAGATTTGGGAACATATTTTCAGACTTTTTTATTTTTATTTTTAGAAATAATCTCATGGGTTACTTGGTGAGGGAAGGGTCCTTGGGAAGTTAAGAAGAGGGTGTGGAAGGTGATTTTCCTCAAAGGTTTTATTTTAGGACGTGAGTGGCATCAAAAATCAAATATTTTAGCACACCTATTTTTTTGCAAATATTTGAGAGTTTTTGCATTTTTTTTTTACCATTCGTGGCCCTTTTTTTTTTTTAAAGAAAAAATTAATGTTGCTAAACACATAAAGTAAACACTGATTCCCCGACAGCTGTTAATGAAGACATCACACGTCTCCTGTCATAACCCATACTGGAGATTAATTATCTGTCTCATGCAGAACATGACTACATGTCACGCTGCTCCCTCTGCGCATCCTCTGCTTTATCTTCTGCACAATTACATGTGACCATTAGAAATTAGTGAAATCAAGTTAACGATGTGGAATTCTATCCGAATATCAGAAAAGATGTGATTCGCCACAAATCCGAATTTCCTAGCTCTTCGTGGTATCTAATTAGTTTTTCCAGAAAAAAAGAAAATTTACTCACCTCATCCACTTGAACACAAAGAGGCAGTCGCGCCCATCTCTCGCCGCTGACGTGTGACTTTACCATGTCATCACACTGGCCAGGCGTGGTGATGTCATCAGTAATGACATCACTGGGTCCACCCAAGTGATGACATGGTGACGTCATCACGTCAGCGCGCGCTCCATTCAGCGTGTTTTCATCAATCAATGGATGAGATGAGTACATATATATATATTTTTTAACCCCGGATTAACCCTCTGATGTGACCCTCAGACGCCGCAATCAGCGTTGAACGTGGCATCTGAGTGATAACATGACTGGGGACAGGGCAATGGTGTTTGCACCCGCTCCATACAATGGTATGCGATTCGTGACGAAGTAATAAGTAAAAAATCTAATTTTTTTGTGAAATTCAGCGAAGCAGCCGAATCGAATTTTTGAGAACTTCACTCATCTCTAGTGATGTAAGCCGTGTACCGAGGTGGCCTCCCCAGGATACAGCGAAGTCACAAACATGGAAAACAACTCCTCCACCAGCTTTTGCCAATACAGAATTTTACTTAAACGTGGTAATGAACACAACCACAAATGCTGGGAGCACACAATAAATTTACATACACTCAGCCCAAAGGCTGAGACCCTTGTGCTGCACAGCACGGTGCCCTCCAATAGATGCAGGAGGAAAGCGTGGTAATTTACCTACTGGCGGGCATGACTAAACCGCCACACCGTACCTGTTATTACCCTAAAAAACAAGAATAACTGTATGAGTGTGTGGTGCGGGCTAGCCTGCGGTGCAGCACAACAGCTTACAAACTTACAAAGCTCCACAGTATTCCCCCTCCCATAACTGGTCCTGTAGCACATGCCTGAGTATTCCTTCTGAACAAAAACTCCAGCCTGAATTGAGTTTGTGAGAAGTTTATCAGCTCTCCGGTGCGAAATGTCACTTTAAGTTATGGAGTCCTTGCAAAGAACAATAGCAACACTTGTGGCCTGACACAAACAGAGACCCTAACTGACTAACTACAGGCCTGGTCTCAGTCTCTAGGCGCCAACACTGTGATGAGGTGCATGCATGATCTTACCAATCTGGGTCTGCTCTGCCTCCGCTAGTGACTCGGAACTGAACAAATGCCTCTCCAACAAGTATGCGGTGTGCAGTGTATGTAGCTTTGCTCCTCAGCTCTCATCAGCATTCCTGGAAGCAATCCTCGTTCCTCTTGACAGGATCAGGGTCTTGGACACAATCAGCTTCACTTAGCTGCCGCTCTGGTCACTGAGGTAGGCTCTCACATGTGGATGCCGTCGGATCCTCTGCTCACATGTTATGTAACCACTCCCCCACACTCACATATATATATATATATATATATAAATCTACACAAACTGCCATATCTACTATTCCTGTACACATACACAAATACCAGATATCACACATGCATAAGAGCTTCTGACCATTTGCAATGTCCCAGCGAGGTCACGGTCAGTGGTGATGTGTATATGCTGCTTATGCAACATCTGCTGAAATTGTCTTTGTGTGCTGTAGTACAAGAATATACCATTACAACTAGGAAAAGTTAGTATGGAGCTTAGTAGCCTCATAGCAGACCCCATATCCTTTTCTAGAGAGTTGTGGTCCTGTTGAGGTCAAAGAAGGGTGGTAGATAGGACAGCGCCTGAATCCTGTAGTGTTGTGTATTAGTGGCAAAAGAAAAAGATATTTGCCGTTCAGCAGTGCAGTTATATGTTCTAAAGCCTTTTGTGTCGTGTATAAGTGGAAAAAATAAAAATATTTTTGCCGTTCAGCGGTGCAGTTATATATCCTAAAGCCTTTTGTGGAGTGCATGTAATATATCGCTTAATGTAAAATAAATATATATGAAAAATATAAAACTGATTTGATAATTCTTAATTATTTATTTGACAACAAAATAATAATATTTGCTGAAAATATGGCAAACTGCGATTGAATACTAATGATATAGATTTAAGAACTAATCTAATATCTTATTAGCCATCTTCTTCTCTTCATCATCTTCCCATGGTCTCGTCGTGGTCTTGATACTGTAGTTTCACTTATTCATCTTAAATTTGACTCACATAAAATCTATGATAGGATTGATAAAACTGTATGTAGATGATGTGCACTCCTTAAATTGACATGTATCATATTATTCCAATGATGTTCATGTACCATATCTATCACTTTTTACTATTTATGGTGACACAGCTTTCCTGGGCACAGATTTTAACTTATATACCAGGAATTCCTTGGTCTTCTTCATAAGGTCATGTAACTCACTCTGAACAGCTGTGACTTCTTTGTCATTCCCCTTTTTTCTTCCCAGTTATAACTTGGTAGAACATGAAGAGGAATTTGGAGTAACTGTCCATTCAGCCTCATATGAAAGTTTTCACGCTCTTGGCATGATTGTCGCTGATCAAATGAAATAAACGTAGTCCTTTAACACAGCTTTTAGCTTTTGTATCCCAATTAGCACTATAACATTACTACAGCGGGCCCGGTGTAGTAGAATACAGTTACTGCACCGGGCCCCGCTGTCATTAGCAAACAAGACTGCCGCCCCAGCCCCTCCTCCTTGATACACATGCCGGCTGGGATGTTCATTTGTTGATATTTGTTGCTTTTCTAAACAAAGGTTTATATTTATAGTTATATTTTAAAGAAGAACACAATGATATTTAATAGAGTAATATGTCATATCTCATGCAGAATATTACTTTATTAAAAAGGTAAAGATTTGGTTTTACTGTAAAAAGATATATTTAGCGTGATCAATTAAATTAATCAATATAATTTTTATTTATAAAAATTCCACAAACATACACAAAGATACATGACTGAAGGAATAAAGACAAAAAGGTTACACTTACGTAAAAGATTTTGTATTAGGATAATATCTTTAATAAAATATAATATGGTAATAAATGAATGGTATGGTGCACTGTGATATTATAGGTTAGGTATAATCACCAACTTTGGTGTAGCAATAAAAAAGATGATATCTTCAATCAAGACTAAAGTCAACAGGAAATGTAATGTTTTCTAGAGACTGTGATATTCATAAAGTCTATAAAAATAAACATTGATGTGCATAGAGTCCCAGAAAAAGACTTGGAGGTAAAGAAATATATGTTATATTCTGGGAAAGGTGTGAAGATAGAGGGCGCTGCAGAGTGATCCAAGACAAAGGTGAAGAGTCCCTGGAGCACATCTATTCATAGACAGCTCCAGAGATAAAGTTCAATAAAGTTCATAGAAAGAAAGTTCTGTCTTGACAGAAAGGAGGGCTGTGACAGAAGGACTGGCATCCAAAATGAAGAACTGAGCTCAAGGAAAGCGAGTGCTGAAAAGCTTTAGTAAGTGATTTAGAGTTAAAATAGCTAGGGTACACAACGTGAGATATTCAACGCTTATGTACGGCACTGTATGGGGGCATCTGGGGATGGCACTGTATGGGGGCATCTGGGGATGGCACTGTATGGGGGCATCTGGGGATGGCACTGTATGGGGGCATCTGGGGATGGCACTGTATGGGGGCATCTGGGGATGGCACTGTATGGGGGCATCTGGGGATGGCACTGTATGGGGGCATCTGGGGATAACACTATATGGGGGCATCTGGGGATGGCACTGTATGGGGGCATCTGGGGATGGCACAGTATGGGGGCATCTGGGGATGGCACTGTATGGGGGCATCTGGGGATGGCACTGTATGGGGGCATCTGGGGATGGCACTGTATGGGGCATCTGGGGATGGCACTGTATGGGGGCATCTGTGGATGGCACTGTATGGTGGCATCTGTGGATGGCACTGTATGGGGGCATCTGGGGATAACACTGTATGGGGGCATCTGGGGATGGCACTGTATGGGGGAATCTGGGGATGGCACTGCTATCAAATCAACAAAGGAATCGATTATTTAGATTGTGGCTTCCTGTAACTTTTTCTAGGAGTCTAGCAATAACACAGGTTGATGATAATGATTCCAATGTGTGGCTTTTTCATAATGATATTCAAAGATTAAAAGAGCTGATTTGGTGCACTAGATGTGACAGTATGCCTAAATTCTAAAGGAGTTAAAAATCGGCAGAAAGGAATCCACATTTGGATTTATGTCCATGTTTAAAAGAACATACAAAGCGGTTATTGAGAATGCCAAACCTTCACATATCATCCACATGTTTGTCAGAAAGTTAAAATTTTTAGAGCCTTCTGTATTAGTGTTGGCATCAGAGAAACGCACCGGCCCATAAGACACACCTAGGTTTTTGAGGAGAAAAATAAGAAAAAAAATATTTGGAACAAAAAGGTGTGCCTTTTGGTGGGTTTTGAACTAATGGTGTTATGGGGGATCTGTGGATGGCACTGTTATGGGGGATCTGTGGATGGCACAGTTATGGGGCAACTGTGGATGGCACAGTTATGGGGGATCTATGGATGACACTGTTATGGGGAATCTGTGGATGGCACAGTTATGGGGGATCTGTGGATGGCACAGTTATGGGGGATCTGTGGATGGCACAGTTATGGGGGATCTGTGGATGGCACAGTTATGGGGGATCTGTGGATGGCTCAGTTATGGGGGATCTGTGGATGGCACAGTTATGGGAGATCTGTGGATGGCACAGTTATGGGGGATCTGTGGATGGCACAGTTATGGGGGATCTGTGGATGGCACAGTTATGGGGGATCTGTGGATGGCACAGTTATGGGGGATCTGTGGATGGCACAGTTATGGGGGATCTGTGGATAGCACAGTTATGGGGGATCTGTGGATGGCACAGTTATGGGGGATCTGTGGATGGCACAGTTATGGGGCAACTGTGGATGGCACAGTTATGGGGCAACTGTGGATGGCACAGTTATGGGGCAACTGTGGATGGCACAGTTATGGGGGATCTGTGGATGGCACTGTTATGGGGGATCTGTGGATGGCACTGTTATGGGGGATCTGTGGATGGCACTGTTATGGGGGATCTGTGGATGGCACTGTTATGGCGAATCTGTGGATGGCACAGTTATGGGGGATCTGTGAATGGCACAGTTATGGGGGATCTGTGGATGGCACAGTTATGGGGGATCTGTGGATGACACTGTTATGGGGGATCTGTGCATGACACTGTTATGGGGGATCTGTGGATGACACTGTTATGGGGGATCTGTGGATGACAGTTATGGGGGATCTGTGGATGACACAGTTATGGGGGATCTGTGTATGGCACAGTTATGGGGGATCTATGGATGGCACAGTTATGGGGAATCTGTGGATGGCACAGTTATGGGGGATCTGTGGATGGCACAGTTATGGGGATCTGTGGATGGCACAGTTATGGGGATCTGTGGATGGCACAGTTATGGGGATCTGTGGATGGCACAGTTATGGGGGATCTGTGGATGGCACAGTTATGGGGGATCTGTGGATGGCACAGTTATGGGGATCTGTGGATGGCACAGTTATGGGGGATCTGTGGATGGCACAGTTATGGGGGATCTGTGGATGGCACAGTTATGGGGATCTGTGGATGGCACAGTTATGGGGCAACTGTGGATGGCACAGTTATGGGGGAATCTGTGGATGGCACAGTTATGGGGATCTGTGGATGGCACAGTTATGGGGATCTGTGGATGGCACAGTTATGGGGGATCTGTGGATGGCACAGTTATGGGGGATCTGTGGATGGCACAGTTATGGGGGATCTGTGGATGGCACAGTTATGGGGGATCTGTGGATGGCACAGTTATGGGGGATCTGTGGATGGCACAGTTATGGGGGATCTGTGGATGGCACAGTTATGGGGGATCTGTGGATGGCACAGTTATGGGGGATCTGTGGATGGCACAGTTATGGGGGATCTGTGGATGGCACAGTTATGGGGGATCTGTGGATGGCACAGTTATGGGGCAACTGTGGAAGGCACAGTTATGGGGCAACTGTGGATGGCACAGTTATGGGGCAACTGTGGATGGCACAGTTATGGGGGAACTGTGGATGGCACAGTTATGGGGGATCTGTGGATGGCACTGTTATGGGGGATCTGTGGATGGCACTGTTATGGGGGATCTGTGGATGGCACTGTTATGGGGGATCTGTGGATGGCACTGTTATGGCGAATCTGTGGATGGCACAGTTATGGGGGATCTGTGAATGGCACAGTTATGGGGGATCTGTGGATGGCACAGTTATGGGGGATCTGTGGATGACACTGTTATGGGGGATCTGTGCATGACACTGTTATGGGGGATCTGTGGATGACACTGTTATGGGGGATCTGTGGATGACACAGTTATGGGGGATCTGTGGATGACACAGTTATGGGGGATCTGTGGATGGCACAGTTATGGGGGATCTATGGATGGCACAGTTATGGGGAATCTGTGGATGGCACAGTTATGGGGGATCTGTGGATGGCACAGTTATGGGGGATCTGTGGATGGCACAGTTATGGGGGATCTGTGGATGGCACAGTTATGGGGGATATGTGGATGGCACAGTTATGGGGAAACTGTGGATGGCACAGTTATGGGGAAACTGTGGATGGCACAGTTATGGGGGATCTGTGGATGGCACAGTTATGGGGGATCTGTGGATGGCACTGTTATGGGGGATCTGTGGATTACACTGTTATGGGGGATCTGTGGATGACACTGTTATGGGGGATCTGTGGATGTCACTGTTATGGGGCATTTGTCGATGGCACAGTTATGGGGGATCTATGGATGGCACTGTTATGGGGAATCTGTGGATGGCACAGTTATGGGGGATCTGTGAATGGCACAGTTATGGGGGATCTGTGGATGGCACAGTTATGGGGGATCTGTGGATGGCACTGTTATGGGGGATCTGTGGATGACACTGTTATGGGGGATCTGTGGATGACACTGTTATGGGGGATCTGTGGATGACACTGTTATGGGGGATCTGTGGATGGCACAGTTATGGGGGATCTGTGGATGGCACAGTTATGGGGGATCTGTGAATGGCACAGTTATGGGGGATATGTGGATGGCACAGTTATGGGGGATATGTGGATGGCACAGTTATGGGGATATGTGGATGGCACAGTTATGGGGGATCTGTGAATGGCACAGTTATGAGGGATATGTGGATGGCACAGTTATGGGGGTTGGTGGATGGCACAGTTATGGGGGGTTGGTGGATGGCACTGTAGTGGGGGCATCTGTGGATGACACTGCTATGGGGGGATCTATGGATGACACATGAATAGCATTTTATGTATGGACCTCCATAACAGTGTCATCCACAGATCTCCAGAACAGTGTCATTCACTAAATGACCCCCCTAATAGCGCGGTCGGTGGGTATAATCAGAGGGCAGGAAGGAGGGAGGAGAAGCCGGCATCTTGCTATGCATTACAGCGGGCCCGGTGCAGTCACTCTATTCTGCTACACCGGGTCCGCTAACTGCCGGAATCCTAACTGTGGGCACATGTATTGGTGTAATAAATCTTCTATACCCACTTTACTTACTACTCTACTAATGTCCCAGGCAAGAGGCAAGAAGCAGGAGGCTGGGTCAGTGGGCGGGCGCTGACAACGTAACTCACCATGTAATGCGCCTGCTCCGCCGCCTTCATTCATAAAGTGGGCGGAGCTGGCGCGTGACATAGAGAGATAGAGTTACGCTGCCAGTGCCCGCCCGCCGGCCCAGCCTCCTGCTTCTTGCCTGGGACATTAGTAGAGTAGTAAGTAAAGTGGATATAGAAGATTTATTAAATCAATACATGTGCCCACAGTTAGGATTCCGGCAGTTAGTGGGCCCGGTGTAGCAGAATAGAGTGACTTCACCGGGCCCGCTGTAATGCATAGCAAGATGCCAGCTTTTCCTCCCTGCCCGCTGCGCAGCATGCAGTCGGCGGTATATAAGTGTGAACCCCCACCATTTGCTCCATAAGACGCACTGCCCCCCCCCCCACACTTTTGGGGGAGGGGGAGAGTGCGTCTTATAGGGCGAAAAATATGGTACTAAATAACTTTCATAATTGCATGGAATGTCTAGTCATGAAACTGTTAATCCGTGTAATAATTTTTAACTAACAGAATAACACTAAATAAGATAAAAAATTGGAACTTACATTGTGCATGAAGCTTGGTTCTTGTGTTCAGCCATGGTGAAAAGCATGTGGTCAGCTGATGGACAAGAGCACATGATGCCATTTGTGTTGTCTAAGAATAGGTTAATGGTACGGTATATCTATGTTTATGCAAAGGCCTAATTCTAGGAATTCAAAAATCTTAAGTTTATGCAAAATACTAAATTATTGTTTATTTGTGTTCCACAAATGAAGTATTTCAGGTTTAGAACTGACGTTTCTTTTATAATGCGCATTACAAAATAAGACATACATATGGATCATTTTATTAATTGAAGTTAATTGGCTATATGAGCGGGTGATGATGTAAGAGCGATGTGAGCAGCTGCTGTGCCATGTGAGTAGGTATGAATGCTATTCTAAGACCGAGCATACAATATCTTAGTTAGAAATGAATAAACAATTAGTAGTTAAAAGAGGTCATATTACGTATAATGACATCTCAGATATATTGTAGGATTATACAACTACTTCATTATTTGTGTTGATAATCATATATCTAACATTTATTCTGGAAGTGAGATAAAGGAAATTTGCCTAAATTCTATTAAGAATATGGATAATATTGAGGCCTTATAATAACAATGTGACATATATTTACAACAAGACACTTAATTCTAGAGTTACAGAATAAAGGTTTTAAAACATTATAAGTTATATTAAGTTGAATATTTGATGATCCAGTATATAGAATCATAAAGATTCACAAGTAAACGTTTCAATTTAATTTATATATGTTTCATAGTAATATTTTTATGGGATTTACTTTCTATAAGAGTGTTTTATTTTGGTTTTCAAAAGTGGTTTTAATTTATTTATAGTAATGTTTTATTATTTATGCTACACACATACGGAACTATATCTTCATATACAGGAAAATATGATATATTTTATACATGATAGTAATATATTGGTCTTAATGTGAATGAATATATATATATATATATATTTCTAAGTGTCACCTGCGCTGCCGTCCCCACTCACCACTCCTCACTAGTGGAGGAAGGAATCGCAGCAAGGTTTCTTCAACCAGCAGGCTACTTGCGCTGGTACAAATACAAGGAACGTCTGTAGAGGGAAACTGGCCTGACGTGACCAGAGTAGAAACCTGCGCTGATAGTGGTGTGATTAGGCTATAGATTGATGTATGTTGTATGAGTAACAGGTAACAGTCTTAGGAGACAAAATACAGGACGATCTCTATTAGGCTACATTCACACGACCGTACTTTTTTTTTCCGCGTCCGATCCGCATCCGTTCCGCATTTTGCGGAATAAATGCGGACCCATTCATTCCTATGGGTGAATAAAATATGCGGACAACATTCAGTATGGTTCCGCATTTATACTCCGCAAAAATATGAAGCATGTCCTATCATTGTCCGCAGAAATCGTTCCTCAGCCCCATAGAAGTGAATGGATCCGCAAATTGCGGATGACATACGGAATGGTTTCCGTATGTCATCCGAAATTTGCGGGTCCGTTTCCGTATTTTTATCTTAATATCTCCCCTTTTTTTTCCTCATCCATTTTTTGTGGATGACATATGGAAGACATACGGAAGACACTTCAGTATTTTGCGGACATGCGGATCCGTTTTGTGCGGATCTGCAAATACATACGGTCGTGTGAATGCAGCCTTACCTTGAGATGAATAAGTCTGTAGGTAAGGGATCCTCCTGATGTGTCAGGGTGGAAGCGGATGTTAGATTTCTTCAGGTTCAACCTACTAGCAAGAGCGATGCCCCGGCTGGCAGCACTTCACCCTTGCGAGGGAACCAAACAGCAAGAAGTCCGGGAACTTCGGCGTGTGACGTCACCGCACGTGTATGGATGCCTTCAGGAAACAAAAACAATCCGACGCGTTTCTGAGCCTAAGCAGGCTCCTTCGTCAGGGATGGTATGGTCTGTCATTCCTGAGAATAAATAGGTGCTGGTTCCCATCACAACTTTATGTTAGATTTGACACATAGGGGATACCTCAAATTTTTTATGTATATTATTAATATGTTCTCTAATTCGAGTTTTTAACTGCCTTTTTGTTCTGCCTACATATATTTTGTGACAGGGACATCTTATATAATATATACGGTAACTCCCGCAGTATTACATGTCATGAATTGATCAATTTTAAATGAGGAGTCACTTATTTCTAGTGTAGGTTTTTTATAGATTTCCTTATTAATTTACAGTTGGCGCATAGTTTGCAGGGATAGAAACCTTTTTTTTTTGCATATATTTGTGTGTAGTTTTTTTTTTTTTTTGGATGTTATGGAAGGCGCTATTAAGCTGGAAAGGTTCAAAGTCTTTCTAAATATAAATCTTGGGTGTTTGGGGATCAATTCACCAATCTGTTTGTCCTGTTTTAGGATCTCCCAGTGCCGTTTTATAATTCTCTTAAATATTGTCGCCCCTTCACTATATCTGCTAATAATTGGAATTTCCATCATTTGTGAACCTGGATTCTCTTCTTCTTTTGCTTGTTTACTCTCTTTTTTATTATTAGTTTCTTGTAATAATTTGGATTGGTCCAATCCATTCACTTGATCTGCAATAGGTGCCAAGTTTTCTATTAAATATCCCTTTTAAATGAATTTAGTGTTAAATTTTTGGGATTCTTCCTTGTAATCAATGTCGTTCGTACAATTCCTCCGTGCTCGTATATATTGGCTCCGTGGTATATTATGTAGCCAAATTGGCAAATGACAGCTGTTCAGCGGTAAAAAACTGTTAGTGTCCGTGGGCTTGTGGAAATTTTAATTGTAAGCTGGCCTCTTTAATATGCAATGTCTGCTGGTGTATAGACTTGTTAATGTCTACTGACACAAAGTCACCTACAGCAATGTCTTCTCTTGTTGTACTGACCCTTCCTCGTCTATATGATTAAGGTTACCTTCAGCAGAGATCATACATATGTGTTTTATCTCATTCTGCTGAGTTCTCAAATTATCATTATTCTTACTTTCCTCTACTTTATTGCCAATTCCACCCTCAGTTGATGCATCTTCACAGATAAGGGTACTTTCACACTAGCAGCATGCTGCGGTATTATCTCCGTCCAAAATTCCGGAACACATGCCGGAATGCCAAATCCGGCATTTATTTCCATGGCAATGCATTAGTGCCAGATCTGGCATTAAAAATACCGCAATGACGGATCCTTAAAAAATGTGAAAAAAATAAATACCGGATACGTTTTGCCGGTTGACACTGGAAAAACGGATCCGGTATTGCAATGCATTTTTCTGACTGATCAGGCATTTTTCAGACCTGATCAGACTGAAAATGCCTTAACAGTCAGAAAAAATTACATATGTTTACAGACAGTTTGCCTGATCAGGCAGGCAGTTCAGGCAACAGAACAGCCCGCCGGATCCGCTATGCAGCAAGTACCCGTGTGCTGCCAATCCGTCCTCATTGACTATAATGGGGTGGGGAGTGGAGCTATGGCGACTTTTTAGTCCGGCGATCAATGCCGTGCACTGCCGTGCAGTGTCGTATCTCCACCCTCCGACCCCATCATAGTCAATGGGGACAGAGTGGCAGTACACGGGTACTTGCGGCATGGCGGATCCGGTGGGCTGTTCACCCACCGGAACAGCCTGCCGGATAGCCACGCCGCAAGTGTGAAAGTAGCCTAACATCGTCTGTATTTGGAACTTCACTGGTGCAATCTGACACTAGTCTGTGAAAGACCTTCACCATATGGACAATATTCCTTATTTTCTCTTTCTCTTTAACTGAATAAAATATGCTACATCCTTTAATAATATTAATATTATATCACATATTATTTAACAATCTCCTATTGTATTGGTCAGGAAGAAGAATGAGTCTATATGATTTTATGTCGATTATCGGCACCTGAATGCTTTTACAGTATAGGATGCTACTTCTCCACCTTCGATCTGGCCAGTTGGTATTGGCAAGTACTGGTTGCAGAAAATAACAGGGAGAAGACAGTGTTTATCACATCCATGGAATTGTACGAGTTTCTGAGAATACCCTTTGGAATTAATAACACCCCTGCTATGTTTCATAGGCTAATGGAGCTATGCCTGGGAGAGCTGAATCATGAGTGCCTACTAGTTTATCTTGATTACATTATCATCTTCTCTTCCATGTTTGAGGAGCATCTGGAGAAACTTAATAGAGTCCTTGCCCTGTTGGAAGAGCATGGGTTGAAGCAAAAACCCCTTAAGTGTCGCCTATTCAGGGAGAGTCTTGAGTACTTGGGGTGCAGAGTTTCCAAAGAGGGAGTGGACTCTAAGATCTGAGCTGTGCAAGACTGGCCAGTGCCTACCAAAGGTAGCAAATAACTGTCCTTCCTAGGGTTAATCAACTAATACCAAAGGCTTATCAAGGACTTCACTAAGGTGGTGGCTCCTTTGTATGTCCTGCTTGCTGGGCTATGGGAGACAAAGAACAGAGCCCTCCTTTGGACGGAGGAAACTGACTCTGCCTTCCAAAAACTGAAGAAGTTGTTGACCAGTGCTCTCATACTGGCCTATGCTGACTTCACCAAGCCCTTCTTGTTACAGACAGATAGGAGCTTTGGAGGATTGTGTGCATTGCTCACCCAGTTACAAAATGGACGTGAACGGGTGACTGCATACGCGAGTAGGACACTACATGAAAGCGGGAAAAATCCTATAGCTCGTTGAAACTGGAGCAGCTAGCTGTGGTCTGGGCAGTGACCGAGAAGTTCACTGACCTCTTAACTGGGGCAGAGTTAATTTTGCTGACTGATAACAATCCTTTTCCTCACCTGGGCACAGCCAAGTTTGGGGCCGTGGAACAGCGGTGGATGGCTCGCCTCAGCAAATGCACCTCAATATATGCCAGGGTGAGAAAATGCTAATGCTGATGCCCCATCCCAAAATCTTGTGGAAGGTCCGACTTGGCTTACAGGAGATGACCGGAAGATGAGATCCAAGACCTCAGAAAAATGGTCCCTGTACGAGAAATCGCTCCAGTTCAAGGGACAGAGCCTAGGGTGGTTGGCCAGGGTCCGGTGAAGATGGCAGGAGCATCAACTTCGGGATCAACAGATCAGCTACCAACCCACGCGGTAGGAGTGAGAGGCCCTCATCTATGACAGTAAGAAGCTGTGGCAGCAGAAAGACCGTCTGGCTATACAAGAAGGAGTCCTTTGCCGAAAAGTCCAACTTTCTAAGGAAATCGGACCCACCTAGTAGGTGGTGATACCTACAGGGACATTAGGGAAGGGACATTATGGGCCATCTAAAATGTTTCTGTGGTGCAACGGTTCTAATTAGTGATGGCCTTGCGGTTCACCCATCGGTCATTTCGCTGAGAACTTTGCACGTTCGCGATTCGTAGAACATGCCAACATATGGCAATGTCTGCCAGTGCCATATTCTATTGCATTGCGCTAAATTTTGACCCATGACACATCCATCAGGTGGGACAGGACAGCCAATTGAGACGTTTCAGCACATCCCCCCCCTATAACAGAACCTGATCTGATAGCCATTTTACATTCTGTGTTTTACCAGTGTAAAGAGAGGTTGCTTTGTGGAGCAGGGACAGTCTGTTAGAGACACCAAACACTAGCTAATAGGGCCACAAAAGTCCTTTTAAGGACTGGTATAGGTGTGCTATCGATAGGTGTGATATTCTGAGGGGTGTGATATACTTTTAATACACTTTCTAACATAGAAAGTATATTATAGTGCATTTGTATTGTGCAGCAGTTATGTGCGGGTCTGCTGCGATACCGCAGCTATATAGAGGCACAAATGCTATTGGAACAATTATTTGCAACAGGTGTGATATACCTGTTTCCACCCAAAAAAAACTGATTGAGAGGTGTGATATACCTTCTTCTACAAAATACTGATTGAGGGCTGCGATATACCTGCTGCCCCAAATAAACCGGGTGGTGTGATATACTTCTTGTGGCAAAAAAAATAATTGAGTGATGTGATATACCTGTTAAATATTGATTAAGACCTGCGATATACCTTCTTCCACAAAATATTGATTGAGGGGTGCGATATACCTGTTTCCACAAAATACTGATTAAGGGGTTTGATATACCTGCTTCCATCAAATATTGATTGAGGCCTGCGATATACCTGCTTCCACCAAATATTAGGGGCTTGATATACCTGTTTCCACCAAATACTGATTGAGGCCTGCGATATACCTGCTTCCACAAAATACTGATTAAGGGGTTTAATATATCTGCTTTCATGATTGAGGGGTTCTATATACCTGCTTCCAAAAATTATACTGATTGAGGGGTGCGATATACCTGCTTTAACAAAATACTGGATTAGGAGTGCGATATACCTGCTTCCACCAAATATTTATTAAGGGGTTCTATATATCTGTTTTCACAAAATACTGATTAAGGGGTGCGATATACCTGCTTTCACAAAATACTGATTAAGGGGTTTGGTATACCTGTTTTTACAAAATACTGATTGAGAGGTGCGATATACTTGCTTTCACAAAATACTGATTAAGGGGTGCGATATACCTGCTTCCATAAAATATTGATTGAGGCGTGCGATATACCTGCTTCCAGGAAATATTGATTGAGGTGTGCGATATACCTGCTTCCACCAAATATTGATTAAAGGTTTTTATTTTCCAGCTTCCACAAAATGCTGATTAAGGGGTCCAATATACCTGCTTCCATAAAATACTGATTAAGGGGTTTGATATGCCTGCTTCCACAAACTATTGATTAGGGGGTTCTATATACCTGCTTCCACAAAACACTGATTGAGGGGTGCGATATACCTGCTTTCACAAAATACTGATTAAGGGGTTTGATATAGCTGTTTCCATAAAATATTGATTGAGGTGTGCGATATACCTGCTTCCACAAAATACTGATTGAGGGGTGCGATATACCTGCTTTCACCAAATATTGATTAAGGGGTTCTATATAACTGCTTCCACAAAATACTGATTGAGGGGTGCGATATTCCTGCTTCCACAAAATACTGATTAAGGGGTTTGATATACCCGCTTTCACAAAATAGTGATTGAGGGGTGCGATATACCTGCTTCCACCAAATATTGATTGAGGTGTGCGATATACCTGCTTCCACAAAATACTGATTGAGGGGTGCGATATACCTGCTCCCACAAAATACTGGTCGAGGGGTGCGATATACCTGCTTCCACCAAATATTGATTGAGGCCTGCGATATACCGTATTTTTCGCTCCTTAAGATGAGTTTTCCCCCTCAAAAGTGGGGGGGAAATGCCCCTGCGTCTTATGCATAGAATACTAATGAAGTGCTTCCATTATGGAAGCGCTCATTAGTACAGGAGAACCGGGAAGCGGTGAAGGCTCTTTACTCACCGCTTTCTGGTCCTCGGCTGTCGACTGTGCAGGGCTGCACACAGCGTGAGTGTGCTCTGTGATCTCACGCTGTGCTCAGCCTTCACAGCACAGCTGACAGCAGGAGGAAGAGAATTGCGATGTAGGTGAGAAGCCGCGGCGCCCGGAGAAGGAGAGGTAAGTGATTTATTTTATTTTAAGTTTTCTGTGGCATGGGCGCTCATATGGGGGCACTAAGAGGCACGGGGGCACATATGTTGGCTGCACATAGGCATGGGGGCTGCTAAGAGGCATGGGGGCACATATAGGGGCTGTGTATAGGCATGGCAGCTCATAAGGGCTGCTAAGAAGCACGGGGGCTCATATGGGGGCTGATAAGAGGCATGGGGGCTCAAATGGGAGCTAATGACAGGAATGGAGGCTGATGAGAGGCAATGAGGGCTGATTAGAGACATGGGGCTCTTATCTGAGGTCTGATTGGGGTTCATTCACATTGGGGTCTGATCTGAGGTCTTACTGGGGTCTTATTAACATTGTGATCTGTGTCACAGTGTAACTGTGGTGACTACGATGGCCACTTCAAAATGTTCCAGCCTTTAATCTGCGACCATGCTCTAGACTTGGAAGTGGAAGGTGTTCTTTTCTTCATAGGACTTGTTCTTCCTCCTCCAAACATACCGTTATCCATGGGCCCAAACAGTTCTAATTTTGTTTCATCAGTCCACAGAACACTATCCCAAAACTTTTGTGGTTTGTCCACATGACTTTTGGCATACTGCAGTCGACTCTTCTTATACTTTGGAGACAGCAAGTGTAGCATCCCCAAGTCAGGGCAATGTGTGTGACTAACCTGGGGAATGCCAGTGATGGAGAGGCCGGCACGCCGTTCCTCTGGGGCACTCTCTGGGTTCTTGAGGGACACAGCCAGGTGGAATGTGAGGTGCCCTTGGTGTTGTAGTTTAACGTGCCTATGGCTAAGTCCCTGATGTTTCGTGACGCCAGTGCCAGTAAACGGTGGCACACCGTATTTATAGTAGGAATAATAGAGGTGCAGACTTGTAGCTTGAAAACAGAATTCCAACTTTACTGAAAACAGTGGAAATACAGCAGGCAACCTCTTACAACAGTTCTTGTTGCAGACAATAGACTTTTATACAGTCGCAGTTACAGCAGGCTTACATCCAGCAAGGTAAAGTAGAGGGTAAAATAACAGGACTTTGAAATGCAGGTGAACCTTACTTTCTTCCTGACTTGTCCTGACTGGCAATTATTCTTCAAGGCCCCAATGCCCTACTTCTGGCTTATATCCTTGAATCTCCAGTAGACAGTGTACCTCCTCTTGACATTCAGTACCTCTTGCTCTAGGGATTGCCTCTGCTTGACTTCTGCTGACTTGCTTAGGCCTGTGACATGTGGCCTTCACAGACTCCAGGGTCTGCACTAACACTAGCCTGCCCTGGCCTAGCTATATATACATCCCTGCTCACCAGTTCCCCTAGTGGTCTAACACCTACATCACAACCCTCACATTGCTGCAGGCAATTATATGAAACACTTAAAGGAACATAACAGATTGGTGGTAAACGGGTATTAAAGTGCCCGTATACTGCATACCCCACGACTTTAAACTGAGTACGACCTCGTACTCCCACAGGGCCCACCCAGCTGGATTCTTCTCCTGAAAGACACAAAACACATGCAGGCATATATAAACACAAATGAATGACATCTGCATAAGTAATCATATCAGGTCCAGCTTGGAAAGGTGGAGTGCGGTGACAAGGGCGACGTCCTCTGCTTGCAGGCTGTTAATGCAGAGCTGTGATGCTGACCTGGTACAGCAAATCAATGGTTAACACCAGGATAGTCCATAAGAGAATGCCAGAGTCCATAATAAGAACATAATAAAACATCACATAGTCCATATGAAAATGTATAAGTCCATAATAAGAACATATCACAGAGGCTCGCACACAGGGAGTCCATCTCTGGAGTACAAACTTAAAAAGGATGATGCTCACACAGAGGTTTCCTGTCGGGAAACACTTCCAGTACAGTCATAGTTTTCAAAACGTACTGGTAAGCGCCCCTTGTAGACCGGGTAGACCTCCTTAGAGCCAAGGTCTCCTCTTGCCCGGGTACAGGGGGACAAGAAGGATCCACGTCAGTGGGACCCCTTTCAGTAGCACCCTGAGCGGGGCCTGCTACGGTTGCAGGTTCAGCAGGTGCCGGGGCAGGCACCCCAAAGTTTAACCAGGGTGTAAGGAACCAGTGGAGCGGCTCAGGATCATTCAGCAAATCCGCTATGGCCTGCATAGGTTCAGCAGGCCGAGCAATGGAATCTGACTCAGAAGACTCGGATCCGGAATCTCCAACGACAGCCTCCTTGTCACTGCAGAGTTTTAGGCGGTTTCTGTGAACAATTTGGGGACCCTTACCCTCTCTGGTGACCTCATAGGTATGAGTTTCAGCATTAGGGATGGCAGATACAAGATAGGGAGTCCTCTCCCATTTACTGTCCAGTTTACTGGTGCGGTGATTGTTCTTTAACCACACTGTATCCCCCACAGCCAAGGGCTCTGCATGGGCCGCCAAATCATAGTCTTTTGTTGTCGCTCCCGGGCACCTTCCATGCGCTCCTGGACAATTTCTTTGGCATTAAGCAGGCGCCTTTGATGTTCCGTTACCCAGTCAGTTTTAGGCAGGGGATTAATGTCATCCAGCACTTGTACATCCAGGGAATGATCTGCAGGCAATTTACCCTGACGCCCAAACAACAGGTAGAAAGGAGTGTATCCAGTGGAACAATGGATAGTATTATTGTACGTATACATGAGCTGTGGTAGCAGGTTAGGCCAATCTCCTCTGGTCTCAGGAGGCACGGCTCTCAACATTTCAATCAAGGTCTGATTCATCTTTTCACAGAGTCCATTACCTTGTGGATGATAGGCCGTGGTCCGGACCTTTTGGCAATTGTGTAGTCGGCACAGCTCCTGGAACAGATGAGACTCAAGCGCAGACCCCTGGTCGGTGAGGATCTTTTCTGGGCAGCCGTAAGGCAGGAGGAAGTGTTTCCAGAACAATTCAGCGGTCGTCTTGGCTGTCAGGTCCTTCACAGGCACTGCTACGGCAAACTTAGTGAAATGGTCAATAATAGTCATAGCATAGGTATACCCTGAGTGACTGGGCTCTAACTTTACGTGATCAATAGCAACCAGTTCAAGAGGGGCGGTACTTATAATAGGGTGCAGCGGTGCTCTCTGATCATGATGTTCACCTCTCTTTAGGGCACAGGCTGTACATTCCCGACACCACTTCTCAATGTCCTCTCTGACTCCAACCCAGTAGAACCGCCTACGGACAGTGGCCTCAGTCTTTTGAACCCCAAAATGTCCAGACCTGTCATGATACATTTCTAAAACCATACCTGCATCACGACGTGGGATGAGGATCTGGTGCACTCTGTCATTTGACACTGGATCCAGGCTTCGTCGCAGCAACAGGCCTTTTCGAAGGAACAGTTGTTGACGTTGCCTCCACAATTTGATGAGTTCTGGGTCTGCGGTCTTTCGCCGAATTCTTTCAGGGGTTCTGCCACTGATGAAGAAGTCCAACAGTTCACCGAGAACTCTACTCTCTGATTGCAACTTAATCCACTTTTCTTCTCTGGATGCAGGCTTATCAAAGGATGGAGGGTCAGAGGTTCCACCGTTGGCAGCTTGAGCTTGGTCCTGTTGAGCAAACCTGTTATAAAATGCTGGCATCTCTACATCTTCCCAGGCATCCCATTTGTCATCTGGTGCTATTTCAGTGGGGAGCCTTGACAGGGCATCAGCATTATCGTTTGAACGGCCAGCCCGGTATTTTACAGTGAAGTCGTAATTAGCAAGGCGGGAGGCCCATCTCTGCTCTAAGGCCCCCAGTTTGGCGGTATTCAGGTGGGCCAGAGGATTATTATCAGTGAAGGCAATAAATGGAGTGGCAGCCAAATAGTCCTTGAATTTTTCTGTTACCGCCCACACTAAGGCCAGAAACTCCAATTTGAAAGAGCTATAATTCTGATCATTCTTTTCGGCTACCTTTAAGGACCGGCTGGCGTAAGCTATCACTCTCTCTTTTCCCTCTTGCACTTGAGCTAGCACTGCTCCCAGGCCTTTCTTACTGGCATCTGTGTAAAGGTGAAATGGCTTACTGTAATCTGGGTACCCCAGCACAGGAGGTTCAGTCAGCTTTCTCTTTAACAACTGAAATGCAATCTCCCTCTCTTCATTCCATTCAATGGGGACAGGAGTCTTTGGGCTCTTTTTGGTTGTCCCCTCAGGAGTTCCTGGATTGGATCTGCTATTTGAGCGAAGTGGGGGATAAAGCGCCGGTAGTAGTCTGCGAAGCTAAGGAAACTCCTCACTTCTTTCACTGTAGTGGGGACCGGCCAATTTCGGACAGCAGCCAACTTATCAGGATCAGGCTGGACCCCCTCTCCGCTTACAACATGTCCCAGGTATTTTACAGCAGGTTTCAGCAGGTGACATTTGGACGGTTTAATCTTGAGGCCGTATTTAATAAGGATTTCAAACACCTCAGCTAAATGCTTTAAATGGTCCTCATACGTTTTAGAATAGATGATAACGTCATCCAGGTACAACAGCACCGTCTCAAAGTTCTTATGGCCTAAGCACCGCTCCATTAATCTTTGAAAGGTCCCGGGGGCATTACACAGTCCAAATGGCATGCAATTAAATTCAAACAGGCCCATAGGGGTGGTGAAAGCAGTCTTTTCCCTATCCTCAGGGGCCATGGGCACTTGCCAATATCCGCTGGTTAAATCTAAGGTGGAGAAATAGGCGGAGGAGCCTAGAGCAGTTAGAGACTCCTCAATACGTGGCAATGGATAAGCATCTTTGTGAGTGATCTGATTTATCTTTCTATAGTCTACACAAAACCGGATGCCACCATCTTTCTTTTTTACTAAAACCAGGGGGGCAGCCCAAGGACTACGACTGTCCCGGATTACGTTTGAGTCTTTCATTTCTTGGATCATCTCTTTAACAGTTTGGTATGAAGTTGGTGGTATGGGTCTATACCTCTCTTTAATGGGAGGATGAGAGCCAGTGGGTATGGTGTGTTGGATAACACTGACCTCTCCATAGTCCGTTGCGTGCTTACTGAAGGCTTGATGGTGTTGCTTTACTAGGTTCAGGAGTCCCTCTAGTTGATATTGCGGGGTAGCTTCGTCCCCGACATGGAGTTCCTTCCACCAGGGCACTGGAGAGTCGTCTGCAGGAAGAGGTCCTCGAGTGGCAGCTGGTGACTTCTCGGTGACAGGCAGGCGGATGACATCCTGGAAGGATACCTGGGAAAGCTGGGCAACAGGACAGTGCTTAGTAAGCACAGCAGGATGATCGCTGAGGTTAATCAGACGGACAGGTACTTTACCTTGGGAGACGGTCGCCAGGCACTTGGCAGCTCTCACATATGGGTAGTTCTCCATCTGGACAGGTTCCACCAGGGCCGGATAGTCTTGGCCCTGGACTCCCAGGACAGCACGGCACCACAGGAGGGTTTGGGAGTTTGGAGGTAGAGTCACTGGTCTATTATCACGGATCCTGGCGGTGCAGATCTCTCCTTTTTCATTTGCAAACCTCTGCTGAGCACACAATACGCTGATAGTCTTTTGGAGGACCTTCTTGGAAGCAGAGGAAGCTGCAGGCAGGGACTGATGGAGAGCTTCAAGTACCTCAGGGTAGCAATTTTTGAAAACATTAGTCCCAACAATCACAGGGTGACCCCCTTTATCCCGGTTTGTACCACGATCACTCCTTGCTGTGGTAAAGTGGCTTCTCCCACCTGGAGAGTGGGTTCCCAGTATCCATGGACTTTTATGGGCTTACCATTGCTTGCAATTATCTCCAGCCAGGACTCAGGTGGCTGGGTAAGCAGGCTGGAACTCCAGAACTGATTAAAGGTGGACTGCTGAATAGTGGTGACTTGAGATCCAGTGTCCAACAACGCTTCAAAAGGCACTCCATTGATCCGGACGTTTATTTTGGGACGGGACCCCACATAACAGGGCATCCAGTTTGGATCCCTTGGACCTGTTGTTCTACCTCCCGAGGGCGGTCCTCAGCCTCGAGGGTGACCCGCTTAACTGCCAGCAAGTAGATTCAGTATGACCCAACTTCTTGCAGTAGTTACAGGCAGGCCGCTTGCGGTTCCTAAACCGGTCACTTGAACGTCGTCCAGGATCTCTGGGATAAACTTCCTGATACGCAGGGGGGCCAGGCTTTTGCGGCAGAAGGAGTTCATCTTCCAGCATTAAGGGCTTCTCCCACTCTTCCAGTTTCCTGCAGACTTTTTCCAGGCTCTTAGTGAGGAAATTGACCTGTTCCATCAAAGCAGCTACCGTATCAGGCACTGGAGTCTGGGCGGCTTGGCTGGACGCTGGCAGGCTGGCATCCGTCAGCTTAGAATTACGGACAGAAGGCTCGGGATGGGCCACCGGTTCCGTTGGCAGATGTTGTCCCAGAATACTAATGGCCAGTTCTTTAAAGTCCAGGAAAATACTGTTAGGGTGCTGAGCCGACAACATTTTCAATTGTGTTTTTAAAGATTCGCTACTCACACCCGCAATAAATTGTTCTCTCAGAGTTTGATCCTGGGTGTCAACCTCTCTAGGGTCTATATGAATGACGGCCCTCCAGGCCTCTTGGAGGGATAAAGCAAAATCACGGAGTGACTCACCAGCCTTTTGTTTCTTACTGAAGAAGCGCATCTTTATTTCAGACACCGTCCTGACTTCAAAGGTAGTGCTGAGGCGGTCAAAGATCTGCTCTATGGTACTCCTCTCAGAACTGGGCCAGGACATGACCTCACGACGGGCCGCTCCTTCCAACTGGGCTAACAGAATCTCCATTTGCTGCTCCGGATTGATAGGATAGAGCCGGAACAGAGCCAGGATTTTGTCTTGAAAGTCTTTTAAATTATGAGCCTCCCGGCATAACGGGGAAACCATGGGAGCCCCAAAGTAGTATGGCATCGTCAGCGGCATCATGTTGGCAGGCGCAATACCGTTGGTGGCCACTGGCTCCCTGGGGGCAGGCTGCTCTGCTACTTCTGAGTCCGACATGATGCAGATTAATTGGTTGTGCGGTCCCTTTAAGAGGTAGCGACAGGTCCGATGTCGCTGGCGGGGTTACTGGCTGGTGAGTGCAATCGGTGGAAAGAGTCCGGTATCCCCCTTTTGGGCCTCACTAACCAGATGACCCCTCTCCGGTATGGAATTATTTCCCCAGGAGTTTGTACTTACTCCGGTGCAGGCGGTCCAAATCTCGCGAGATCCGGAAGGACGTCTTCGGGAATCCCTTGCGCAGCGTCCCTTCCCGCGAGGACGTCGGGCCGGAGGCGGAGCTTCGGACTTGCTCCGACGGGGAACAGCGTCTGCGTTCTTCCAAGTCCAAGGTAGGTGGAGTCCAGCTTGGGAAATTTGAATAGGGTGGTGACGCTGCAGAGTTTGGCGCTAAGTTTTCCCGCCAGCAATGAGTGGTGATGGCGCAGTAGATAAGTCCACAGTTCAGGCGGCCATCTTGGGCGCCATGATGCATCAATTCAGTGACAGCAAGCAGGATGATAAAAAGTCCACAAAAACACACTTTGAAGTGGCGATTTTCTTCCTCTTGACAGCGCAACACTGCACAGCGCTTTTAGAAGTTTTGGGACACTTTTCTGTACGTTTTAAGTCCGCAAAGTTCAATAAACAAACAGGCGTTTTGTCACTTGGCAAACCGGTTAAGGCACAAAGTTCACGTTTTTGCTCACAGTCCGTAAAACGTGCGTATCCTGTTCGTGACGCCAAAATGTAGCATCCCCAAGTCAGGGCAATGTGTGTGACTAACCTGGGGAATGCCAGTGATGGAGAGGCCGGCACGCCGTTCCTCTGGGGCACTCTCTGGGTTCTTGAGGGACACAGCCAGGTGGAATGTGAGGTGCCCTTGGTGTTGTAGTTTAACGTGCCTATGGCTAAGTCCCTGATGTTTCGTGACGCCAGTGCCAGTAAACGGTGGCACACCGTATTTATAGTAGGAATAATAGAGGTGCAGACTTGTAGCTTGAAAACAGAATTCCAACTTTACTGAAAACAGTGGAAATACAGCAGGCAACCTCTTACAACAGTTCTTGTTGCAGACAATAGACTTTTATACAGTCGCAGTTACAGCAGGCTTACATCCAGCAAGGTAAAGTAGAGGGTAAAATAACAGGACTTTGAAATGCAGGTGAACCTTACTTTCTTCCTGACTTGTCCTGACTGGCAATTATTCTTCAAGGCCCCAATGCCCTACTTCTGGCTTATATCCTTGAATCTCCAGTAGACAGTGTACCTCCTCTTGACATTCAGTACCTCTTGCTCTAGGGATTGCCTCTGCTTGACTTCTGCTGACTTGCTTAGGCCTGTGACATGTGGCCTTCACAGACTCCAGGGTCTGCACTAACACTAGCCTGCCCTGGCCTAGCTATATATACATCCCTGCTCACCAGTTCCCCTAGTGGTCTAACACCTACATCACAACCCTCACATTGCTGCAGGCAATTATATGAAACACTTAAAGGAACATAACAGATTGGTGGTAAACGGGTATTAAAGTGCCCGTATACTGCACAAGGGGGTGCGCCTGGGAGTTCTGGCATGGAGGCCTTCATTACGCAGTGTGCGCCTTATTGTCTGAGCTGAAACTTCAGTACCCGCATCTGACAAATCTTTTTTCAGTTCCTCAGCAGTCACACGGGGACTTTTCTCCACTTTGCGCTTCAGGTAGCGCACAGCAGTCGAAGTCAGCATCTTCTTTCTGCCACGACCAGGTAGCGTTTCAACAGTGCCCTTTGCCTTGAATTTGCGAATGATGCTTCCTATGGTGTCTCTTGGTATGTTTAACCTCTTTGCAATCTTCTTATAGCCATTGCCCTTCCTGTGAAGAGAAATCACCTCTTCTCTTGTCTTCCAGGAATGGGGAGTTACATTCTATCTAGAGATATCTCTCTCTCTGCCATATATGCTCTCAGGCATATTATATGTAAAAAACAGTTGCATAACAATAATATGAATGCACACTTGTTAAGGACCTGGAAATAAATACAAAGATGACATTCATGTTAGACCATTAGAGGCAGTAGCAGCGTGCAGAAATGGTAATACTACTCAGGGGTATTACAGTTGCAGATAACATATATAATGATGCTTAGAGTCAGGGCTGGGACAAGGTCCACCACCAACAGAGGCTGAGCTGCCCAAGTGCGCCCCCCCCCCCAAACTTTGGATCGGGGCCCCTCCCCGACATCGTGCCCGGTCACACCCTCTGTGTCCGCAATTGTCACGCCCCTGATCGCCCAGTAATGCCTCTCACTGCCCCTAATAATGTCCCCCAGTAGTGTACCCCACTGCCCCAGTAGTGCCCTCCACAGCACCTAGTAGTGTCCCCCACTGCCTCCAGTAGTGCACCCCACTAGTGTCCCCCACAGCCCCTAGTAGTGTCCCCCACTGCCTCCAGTAATGGCCCTAGAAGCACCCCCCATAGCCCCCAGAAGTGCCCCCCTACAGCCCCTAGTAGTGTCCCCCACTGCCTCCAGTAGTGCACCCCACTAGTGTCCCCCACAGCCCCTAGTAGTGCACCCCACTGCCTCCAGTAGTGCAACCCACTAGTGCCCCCCACAGCCCCTAGTAGTGTCCCCCACTGCCCCTAGTAGTGTCCCCTACTGCCTCCTGTAGTGCACCCCACAACCCCTAGTAGTGCCCCCGACTGCCCACAGACTTCATGTAAGGGGGCCCGGCATTTTCACTGTACTTAATGCCGGGCCCCCTCAGAGCGCTCCTCTCACCTCCATTATGTTCACTGCTCCAGGCTTCCAGGATCAGGCCCCAGCGCTGCCACACATTAAGCAGGTGGGCGGAGCCTAACTGAGGTCTGTTAGGCTCCGCCCACCTGCTTACTGTGTTTCTAGTTAGAGGCAGCGGGGCCTGATGCTGGAGGCCTGAAGCAGTGAACATAATGGAGGTGAGAGGAGCGCTCTGAGGGGGCCCGGCTCAGGGAATGACAGGAGGGAGCGCTGAGCGGTTCCCCCTGTCAGTCCCTCTGCCTCTGGCCGGCCCCTGCCTGCGCCCTGAGGCTGGAGCGCCCTGAGGCTGGAGCCTCCCCAGCCTCTGTGTCGGCCCGGCCCTGCTTAGAGTTCACAGTCTCTCAATATGAGAGTATATCACTCTTGCTGGTTACAGTCTCTTAATGGGCACATCATGTATACTGGTTTTCTATAAAGACACTCTTTATTAAAAGCACAGTATGCAGCTCTTTACTTTTCGTACTTACAGTCCATATTTACACTGTAAGGCCCCTTTCACACGAGCGTGACGGATTAGGTTTGGATGCGTTCAGTGAAACTCGCACCATTTTATAAGCAAGTTCAGTCAGTTTTGTCTGCAATTGCGTTCAGTTGTTCAGTTTTTTCCGTGCGGTTGCAATGCTTTTTGATGCGTTTTTTCACGCGCATGATAAAAAACTGAAGGTTTACAAACAACATCTCCTAGCAACCATCAGTGAAAAACGCATTGCATCTGCACTTGCTTCTGGATGCAATGCGTTTTTCCCTGAAGCCCCATTCACTTATATGGGGCCAGAGCTGCATGAAAAACGCAGAATATAGAACATGCTGCGTTTTTCATGCCACGCAGAACTGATGCGTGAAAAACAATGCTCATGTACACAGACCCATTGAAATGAATGGGTTAGGATTCAGTGCAGGCAGGGGCGTAGCTATAGGGGGTGCTGAGGTAGCAGACGCTACCGGGCCCAGGAGCCTGAAGGGGCCCAAAGACGCTTGTGCTGCATAGGAAGACACACAAAGCACTGAGGGAAGGGGGGCCCAAGCTGAACTCTTGCACCAGGGCCCATGAGCCTTTAGCTACGCCTCTGAGTGCGGGTGCTATGCGTTCACGCAAAAAGGCCTAAATTCTAGTCCCAAGAGGAACCTACATGATTCAAGGGTGATATTCAGCCACTAGGCCTCAAGTGTTTCTGGTCTCTTCTCTACTTTCAGTTTGCCTGGAGCTCCAGTGTTCCCAGGGACTGATGCACATCCCAAGATGTTGGCCCTAACCCTACTTCTTCTTTCAGTGACCTACTAACCTGACACTTTGGTCACACTTGTCAACATAGGACGTCATTACTCCAGATATTGCATGTGCAGCCAACATCTGCCATGGTGGCCCACCTTCATGGAAACTCTCTTGCAGCTCTGTGATCCAGCACCTATCCACAGTTGCAGTGACCACTGCTCTATGTCTCTAGTCAAGGGTTTGCTCCAGGCCTGGTAGTTTACATACAAACCAAGCTTCAATGCCAGGGGAGTAAATATAGGGGATGCCTTAGAGGGGTGTCCTAGAGAGAGCCACATTAGAAGACCCATGGTAGGGGATCCTAGTACAGATTCAAGTTAGACCTCTTTATGGCATCAGGTAGAAGTGCACAGGTATCCAGCATCGGACTGGTCCCCCAGAGCATCCTCTGGTAGGCGCTGGCTCTGATACCATAGTGGTACACAAAAGTTCAGAAAAAACCTTTGGAGCTGCCTTGGAGTCAATAACTTGCCAATAAAGCCGTTTAAAAAAAAATCTAAATCTATTAGACTTTATTGAAGATATAGGGTTTGGGCCCTGAGAATAATTTCCTCTGGTGGGTCCAAGGAACCCCATTCTGACCCTGCAGGTATCTACTACCGCTTATGAGGCAATAGTCAGTGCTCAGCAAAGCTCTCCAGTTCCAAACAATTGCCACATGTGAATAATACCGCCATCTTCACATGCCGCAGCACTTGGATTTCTAGGGATGTCGCTTTCGTAATACCAGATTGGCAGGTGGTCAAATTGCTGTGTGAAAACCTCTACATTACGATCAGGACAATGAGGCATTAGCCTGCATTGCATAAGTGTGCTGCTTATTTTCAGCTGCCAAAAGTATCTGTGTATCGAGAATTACCGCTGTGCGACGACTAGATGTTTCTAACAAGGTTCAGTGATTGGTTATTTTGCAATTAAATGGCTTATGAGGTTGCTAATGCTATTCAGCTCAGATCTCACACGCTACGAGTACACAAGCCATTATGTTATTCCTAGGAATATAGAATACAGCTCTGAGGAATAGTACAAAACAAACCGCAACACACACAATTGTAAGTCGCTAGGCAGGAACGTGACTCAGCGCGCACCGAGCCACCCTACCTACAGTGTATTATAATGGAGGCCATATTATACCTGACTGAATGCATGTGGTAGGCGTGAGCTGAAGGCAACGGAAGGAATTAAGAACAGAAAAAATGATGCTGTGATTCCAGCAGAGGATTCAAGAAGAGTCACAGTATGGAGCTCTTATATTGTTGTGTCGTCTCTCGGCAGGCATTTATCATGTCAGACTGTATTGTACACAACAAATACCCTTCAATACGATTATCCTTAGAAACCCCAAATTACTAGACATCTGCTGGAAAACCTGAACATGGCACAAATCTAATCTATATAGTCCTTATTTAGGCCTTATTCCGAGTCAGACTGTGAACCCTGACAATCCCAGTGTCAAGTATCACTGGGAAGGGAGACAAGGGAGCCCCCGTACTTTCTTAACTGTGGACTCATAAAGCATCACTGTGTTTTAAGAGTTAAACTGTCACAGCTACCCTCTGGCTGGTGTTACAGCTGCTGTCCCAAATTTGCAGGGACTTTCCGTAATTTTCAGAGAAAGTACCTTCAAATTCAGGATGTCCTGGGCTAAAAATAGCCGGGGCTTGTGTAGGCCCCACCCATAAGTGGGTGTTTCCAGTTGGGTTTGCCATTCCTGAGACGGGGCTTACATGCCCCAAATTTTTCAGATATAATGTTGGTAAGTATGGGTGTACATACATACCAAAATGCAACTGGTAAATTAAGGACTAATAGACCCCGCCTGCAGAAACACCCCCAAACTGGACTTGACCACCCTTTTCGAGCCCTAGACAGCCCGAATTTGCAGGGACTCTGAAAATTAGGGACAGTCCCTGTAAATTTATGTCTGCTGACAACCATGGGTATATGTGTTTTATTGCTCTTAGGATAAATGCTTATAGGATAAAACAACTTTGCAAATACCCAATTTCTTCCCTGCTATAATGTGCCCATAGCTGATATGAAGACTTATGTGTTTCCCTGGTTACAGACTACAAGCAAACTCTCTTTGTTCTTATATTGCAGCAATACTCTCTTCTATCTGTCCCTACTTCTTGCGAACATCCATTCAGTATGTTAGCTAGGAGCAGGGGACAGATAGGAGTGCGACTGCATGATCTGACTACACAAGGTTTGTGTGTAGTCTGTAACCATGGAGACACATGCAGTTGAAACCAGAAGTTTACATACATTATATAAAAAGACACATATGCATCAATTAGGATTACCATAATTATTATTATTTGCCAAATGAGAGAACAATGAGAGCGAGAGAGAATGTTTCAAGGCATTTTTATTACTTTCTGCAATGTCAAAAGTTTACATACACTAAGATTACTATGCCTTTAAACACTTCTGCACTGCCCATATGATGATGTCATGTGTTTAGAAGCTTCTGTTAGGTTTGTTGGCAAGATCTCAGTTAATTAGAGACACACCTGTGGATGTATTAAACATAAAAAGCCAGATTAATGTTTGCAAATGCACACAGGAACAAAGACCTACATTTTTGGAGACATGTCCTGTGGTCTGACAAACCTAAACTCGAACTTTTTTTGGCCATAACGACCGTCGTTACGTTTGGAGGAAAAAGGGAGAGGCTTGGAAGCCTAAGAACACCATCCCAACTTCCGTTTGGGCGGAAATAGGTATTCCAAATGGACAATGACCCAAAGCATACTGCCAAACTGGTTACAAAGTGTCTTAAAGGGTTTCTGTCACCAGATTTGGGCATCATAAGCGGTCTGACATTAGCTATGTGCCAATGTCAGACCATCCTAATAATGTTAATCATATGCCCCTCTGACCTTTTATAAGGCTAAAAAACGTCTTTATATTATATGCAAATTAGCCTCTAGGAGCAGGGAGGGCGTTGCCCCTGCTCCTAGAGGCTCCGTGTTCCCACCTGCAGTCACGCCCCTCTTATTGTGATTGACAGTGCCGGGCATCTCAGCTCTCCTGCCTCCGGCCGAAATCCCGCGCCTGCGCCGTCCGCTTGTGTATTCGGCGCAGGCGCAGTGAGCTGAGGACAGCAGGCACCAGCGTCCTCAGCTCACTGCTCCTGCGCCGAATACACAAGCGGACGGTGCAGGCGCGGGATTTCGGCCGGAGGCAGGAGAGTTGAGCTGCCCGGCCCTGGAAGGCATTATAGGGACATTTTTATACCACCCCTTGAGAAAGCCGGATATAGGCGAAACGTACGTCGGGAGGATACAGGAGGTGCCGAGATTGCAGTATATTGTGCTAGGTATGCGATTCTATTTATTCCTGTGATGCTAGTAGGATAAGGGATTTGATGAAATCTGCACTTTATTGTCACTTTATTGTTGAAATCATATTGCTAGTAGGATTTTGTTAGATATAAGGGGAATTTACCCCGGTGTTTAGCGACATACTAATGCCATAACTGCTGTGGTTATATATACCTCTGTATTGGTGGATTATACGGCCTCAATGTAAAATCTTTTCACCAACCATACATATGTTTTTTTATATGGTAATACTAATTTTAAAATGAATTTAATAAAGTGATATATTTTATTCCTGGATTTGTTGGCTTTTTTGTGTTTATATAGTGTATGTAAACTTCTGGTTTCGACTATAGATCTCCATATACTGTAGGCTGGAGATAACAAATAGGATATTTTTGATGGTTCATTTGGAAAAGTTGACGTATTTTCCATACAGTTATCTACAGAATATACTGTAATGTGCTGAACAGGATGTTTTTCATCCTTGAATTTGAAAGCAGCTTCATAGGGCACACTTCACACATAGCCTAGTGCTCCGGATCTCCTGCTCCACTCCATCTCTGGTGTGCTTGACTGATCCTTGCACTTCTCTTCTAAAGGAACAGTGCTCCAGGCCATTCCACTAAGGACAATCAGTCCCTCTATATCTGGCTTTTTCAACAGGAACTACTGTATGATGCCAACCAAACATATAGTCCTCCACCACAGCTTATGCAGCTTCAAGTGTTAGCTACTTCACTCAACTCATTAACCCTTTCCAATCGAGGCCATTCTGAGATTGTTTTCTTGTCACATATTGTACTTCATGGTAAAATTGAGTCAAAAAATTTCATTTTTATTTATAAAAAATACCAAATTTACAAAGAAATTGAAAGAATTTGCAACTTTCCAAATTTCAATTTCTATGCTTTTTAAACAGATAGTGATACCTCATATCATAGTTATTACTTTACATTTCCGATATGTCTACTTTATGTTTGGATCATTTTGGGAATGCCATTTTATTTTTGGGAACGTTAGAAGGCTTAGAAGTTTAGAAGCAAATCTTGAAATTATTTACAACGTTTCCAAAACCCACTTTTTAAGGACCAGTTCAGGTCTGAAGTCACTTTGTGAGGCTTACATAATAGAAACCACCCAAAAATGACCCGCTTTAGAAACTACACCCCTTTCACCAATGCCGACGCATACAGCAGGGGTCCGGCTATCAGTGAGAGCTGGACCCCTGCCTCTGATCGGGCGGGTGCAGCTCCTGAATCCGCCTGATCAGCACACCGTACCTGTACTGCGCTGGGATTTCTGTCCCACATTTCTGCGCCTTACATGTACGATGCTAGTATCCTAAGGGTTAAAGGGTTTCTCCGGGAATTAGGAAAATGAAAATACCTAAATATTACTTTATTATAAATATATTCCCAAATACCTTTCATTAGTTATAATGGCACGTTTTGTCTAGGTAGCAATCATCAGGGGAAATAAAATGGCCGCCATTCTATTAGTACTCACAGAACCTGTCCTAATCACACAGGAGGACAAGTTACTTTAGAACACTGAGCTAAAGAGCTGCCTCATCCTCCTCCCTGCTCTGCTTGTCAGGGATTATTATCCTGATTACAGCTGGTAACATGAATCTCTGTAGGAATAGAGTTCATAAGGAATGGATACATGAAGTACAGAGGGGAGGGTGGGGGTGATGAGCAGCAGTAACTTGTATGCAGACTCCATTACCGCAGCCACACATTACCACACTCTGTCCGCTCTTTACTTCATGTCTCCTCATGAATCTCATTCCTACAGAGATCCAGCTAAAGATCTTATCATAACCCCTGACAAATAGGAGAGGAGGATGAGGCAGCTCTTTGGCTCAGTGTTCTGAAGTAACTTGTCCTGCTGTGTGATTAGGACAGGTTTTTTATGCACTAATAGGACGGCGGACATTTTATTTTCCTAATGATTGCTCCCCAGACAAAACAAGCCATTATAACTAATGAAAGGTATTCGGGAATATATCTAATTTATAAAGCTGAGTGTATGTATGTATGTGTGTGTGTGTGTGTGTGTGTGTCCGCTAAAGGAATCCGCACCGTCGCATTTACAATCACGAAATTTGGCACACAGGTACATAAAGTGTCCCGGAAGGTTTTAGACCGGGTCTCAGCTCTCTAGGACGTACCATTCTTGAGATATTCCCCAAAAATGCAAATATGGCACGTCACATGACCAACATTAGCCAGTAGAAGCCTGCAGGGCTTTCTCTTCATATCCCAACCGCCATACACACAGTCACATGTCCCTTATCAGCCAATAGAAGCTCACAGGTCCTTAGTCTCCACATACACACAGTTTAACACCGGGTTTCCATAACAACCCAGCCATTTTTCTTCACTGCTGTAGGTCAGCTTTAAAGGGGCAGGGCGCTGTGGATGACACTGTTAAGGGAGCAGAGTGCTGTGGAGGTCACAGTTCAGAGGCAGGTAGGGTGGTCATGCAGGCCACTCTCAAAAGATGGCCTTAAAAACCCCACCCCTAGGCCCTTCTAAGCCACGCTCCTACAGTGTTAGGCCATGCCCCTCCAACTCCGCAGCCGGCGGGGATTGAAAAAATGAAGGTAAAAATCAGCTTCTGTCAGCTGCAGGGGTGGGAGGGAGGGTGACTTTCTCCCTGCAGCTCACGCTCAGACTGCACAGTGCTGCTGTCGGAGAGTGAGCTGTTCAAAGGGACATCCCTGTGTCTGTCCATGCCCTGCGCCGGACGGAGGACAGGGAGTCTGAAAGCCGGACTGTCTGACCTAAAACCGGACCTTTGGCCACCCTAGGGACAGGCTGCTTTGGTCACAGTTAAGGGGATGGTCCACTGTGGAGGTCAGTGTTAAAGGGCAGATTGCCACTGTTAAGGCGACGAGGTGTTGTGGAAATCACTGTTAAGGAGATGGGGTACTGTGGAGGTCACTAATAAAGGGGCGTACACTGTGGAGGTCACTGTTAAAGGCGGGGCTGCTGTGGCGGTTACTGTTAAGGGGGCGGAATGCTGTGGAGGTCACTGTTAAAGGGGTGGGCGCTATAGAGGTCTCTCATAAGGGGACAGGGAATGGTGGAAGTCACAGTTAAGGGGACAGTCCGCTATGGAGGTCAGTGTTAAGGGGGTGGGGTGCTGTAGAGGTCACTGTTAAGGAGGCAGGGTGTTGTTGAGGTCACATTTTAAGGGAACCTAGCTCTGTGGAGGTCACTGCTAAGGGGGGAGGGTTATTGTTGAAGTCACTGTTAACGAGACTGGGTACTGTGGAGGTTACTAATAAAGGGGTGGCCACTGTGGAGGTCACCGTTAAAGGGGAGGGGTACTGTAAATGTCACTGTTATAGTGGATACTGTCAATATCTTTTAACGACACACACAAACATTAAATGAAATATACCCGTGCGAAGCGGGGTCCTTCTGCTAGTTTATAATAAAGTAATATTAGTAAGTATTTTCATTTTCTTAATTCCCAGAGAACCCCTTTAAAAATGACGCTCCCTCCAGAGCGGCATGCCATAGCCACAAAGTGCCTCCTGTTTCTCACAGCAGACACCTAGGGCTAATGTCTGTGACTGGTGAAAGTGCCGATCGCAGACATTCAACCCCTCAGATGCCTTGGTCAAATTTGAAAAGTTTTTTTTTTTTCAGTATTAAAACACAAGAAATAAGGGTAACCTGTCAGTTTAACCACATAGGGAACGCCGTAAAAACAAAACCCACATAACCGTGGCAGAATTGCGGCTTCTTTTTCCAATTCCACCCCATTTTAATTTTTTTTTCCAGCTTCTCACTAAAGCCCATGCAATATTAAATGGTGCCAGTAAAATGTAAAACTTGTCCCCCAAAAAACAAGTCCCCATATGGTTATGTGAATGACAAAATAAAAAAAGTTATGGCTCCTAGAAAACAAAAATGCAAAAATGGAAAATAGCTCCATCAGGAAGGAGTTAATGACGGATGACTATAACTTTAGAAAGATCTCAAAGTGGTTTATAGGCAACAGGGGATTTCATTCAAGAAAAATTATGCTTCAACCCCTATATGTTGTCAAATTTTGTTGTGGATGACCCTGAAGAAATGTCCGACTGTCTAAGCAGTTCATTTGCCCTTGGTTAAAGATTTTTACATGGAAGACTTGCCTACCATGCTGAGAATATTGAAGGCTTACATTTTTATGCGGTTCTTCAAGGAGATCCTAGAGAGTAGGCAAGTACTGAAGGCACAAGTACAAAAGAAAGAAGCAGCAGAGCTGACAGGGTATGACTGTGAACCTTCATCAGGTTAATCCACAGCACTGGGCTGTGGATTAAGGCCTATTGCACACGACCGTATGGCTTTTTCAGTATTTTGCGGTACGCAAATAACGGATCCGCAAAAAATACAGATGATGTCCATGTGCATTCCGTTTTTTGCAGAACGGAACAGCTGGCCCCTGATAGAACAGTACTATCCTTGTCCGTTATGCGGACAATAATAGGACATGTTCTATCTTTGAACGGAACGGAAAAACGGAAACAGAAGGCATACGGAGTACCTTCCGTTTTTTGTGTGGATCCATTCAAATGAATGGTTCCGTATACGGAACGAAAAAAGAACAGAACGTAAACGTGAAAAAAAAATGTTTGTGCGCATGAGGCTTAGGCCTCATACACACGACCGTTTTTTTATGCTGTCCGCAAAAAGGGGTTCCGTTGTTCAGTGATCCGTGTCCGTTTTTGCCTTCCGTTGTGTTTCCGTGTGTCTTCCGTTTTTTTTAGCGGACATGACCCAAAAGATTTTACCAAAAGACAGGCTGACAATTTTTCCCAAGTGCCTGCCAAGGGATCTGCAAAAAAAACGGACACGGAACGCGGATGACACACGGATGGCCATCCGCATTTTTTCACGGACCCATTGACTTGAATGGGTCCGTGAACCGTTTTTCACGGACAAGAATAGGACAGGTTATATTTTTTTGACGGACTGGAATCACGGACCACGGACGCGGAGGACAAACGGTGCATTTGCCGAGGTTTCCACGGACCCATTGAAAACCAATGGGTCCGCAGAAAATCACGAAAAACGGAGCAACGGACACGGAATCAAACAACGGTCGTGTGCATGAGGCCTTGAGGATGATTTTGCTGCCCTAGATTTTCTCCAGCACTCCTCAACTTGGTAAAGTTCAATCTCAAGTTTTTTACAAGTTTGTGCTTAGGTTTAGAAGCAAAACGTATGAGAGTTATCTGTTTCTCCACCAGGAGGGAGCCCTCTGGCCTTGTGAATTCCCATTTTTAGCTCATTGCCACAGGCCATATTCCTTATACTAAACGGATTTGATCAGCGGCACATATGCTTATACACAAGCACTGACATCTGTTTTATGCTGCCACCTGCAGGGCGTTACTGGTGAAGCACTAAATTATTGCTTCATATTTTCAATAATGTAACTAATGGTACAATTAATAGCAACGTGATGCCTTTCCCTGAAGAGAAATCAACACAAGTTTGTGCACTACAGTCAGAGGTAATTCTGATCTTTTTACCATCTTACTAAGGCCTCTTTCACACTAGCGTTGTGAGGATCCGGCGTGCACTTCCGTCGCCCGAAATGCCGCCGGATCCATCACAACATAACACACCTGAAAGCATTTGAAGACTGATCAGTCTTCAAAATGCTTTCAGTGTTACTATGGCAGCCAGGACGCTACTAAAGTCCCGGCTGCCATGGAAAAGTAGTGGGAAGCAGTGGAGAAGCCACTTACTGTCCGTGCGGCTCCACAATGACGTCACAGTGCCCCTACATCGCGTGGATCACATGATCCATGCGACGTAGGGGCGCTGTTGTAGCATCCCCAAATCAGGGGAGTATGAGAGACTGACCTGGGTAATGCCAGTGATGGAGAGGCTGGCACGTGGATCTTCTGGGGCACTCTCTGGGTTCTTGAGGGACACAGCCAGGTGTAGTGTGAGGTGCCCTTGGATTAACGTGCCTGTGGCTGGGTGTCCCTGATGTCCGTGACGCCAGTGCCGGTAACGGTGGCACACCGATTAGCTAGGAGGAATAATTGAGGTGCAGACTTGAATAGTAAACCAGAACTTCACTTTACTGAACAGTAATAAACAGCATACACTCTCTTGACAGTTCCTCAGAAGACGATTGGTTTCAGCAAGCTTTAAGTTACAGTATATCAATGGCAGACTTATATTTAGCAAGGTGATCACAGAGGGTAAAAGCAGGACTTCTGTAGTACAGGCGACTTTACTTTCTTCCAGACTGATCCTGGCTGGCAAATATACTCCAAGGCCCCAATGCCCTATCTCCGGCTTTTATCCTTGGGATTACAATTACTGAGTACCTCCTCTGGTCTTTGTAGTACTTCCTTGCTTTCTGGAATGGTACAGCTTGGCTCCTGCTGACCTGCCTAGGCCTGAGACATGTGGCCTTCACAGACTCCAGGGTCTGCACTGACCTCTAGCCTGCTCTGGCCTAGCTATTTATATCCTAGCTCTCTAGCTCCCCCTTGTGGCCTATAATCTACATAACACTTCTGCAGGCCTGTACATGGAAGCACATTAAAGGTAAATGACATTACAATATATGTACAACCAATCTCCCCACAGATGAGGGGAACAACAGCACCCAAGTGACCCTTCTATAGTGTCGGGCATCATAACTCCCGTGCACTACACTGTGACGTCATTGTGGAGCACCCCGGGAGCCGCTTGGACGGGAAGTAGCTTCTCCTCTCGCTCCCCATTACTTTTCCATGGCAGCCGGGACTTTAGTAGCGTCCTGGCTGCCATGGTTACCATTCAGAAAGCTAAACACCGGATCCGGCGATGCGCCGAAACGACGTTTAGCTTAAAGTCTGATCCGGATTAATGCTTTTCAATGGGAATTAATTCCGGATCCGTCCTTGCGGCATGCCTTCAGTTTTTTTGGCCAGAGGAAAATCCGCTGAATGCGGAAGGAAATGTGCTCCCCTGCCCCTGGCCACAAACCACTGAGGGAAGGGGGACCCAAGCTGCACTCTTGCATCAGGGCCCATGAGCCTTTAGCTACGACCCTGGGTCACACTGATGCAGTTTTGGAAGTCAAAACCCAGAGTGAATTCAAACAGGAGAAGTTGTATCTGTCCTGTATACGGTCTCCCGTTTTATAATCCACTCCTGATTTTGGCTTCTAAAACTGCATCAGGAAACCTAACCATCGGGGCACCTCATTCAGGTGGGGATTACAAGTGAATAGAAGATGCATAAAATGGTATCGGACATTTTGCCCACATAATACCAACCATAATGCCTACATAATGACACTTGGCATAGAAAAATGAAGCATGGACATTCATTAGAGGGATCATGTTACCTCTTAGGCAATGCACCCATGTCTGCACACTAGGTCTGATGTCCAGGACCACCTCCCAGTTGATTTGGAATTAATGCTAAAGGAAGACTTCACTTTTGCCGAATGTATTTTCCTATTGTGTAAGAGCAATCATGTTTTGGGATGATACAAAAATGTCTCATCCTTTACCACTACAAAATATAGTAGTAACATTAGAACATAGGGAAGCTGCCTCATCAATTGAGTTCAGTGACTTATGTGCAGGTACAATATGGTGTGTAACATGGATGTGCAGTGCCCCAGAGGGCTACTACAAAGGGTTAGTTACAGCTAAAACGGTTAATTTAATATTGTGATTTGTTCATGGGTTCACAGAGAGAGAACAAGGCAGGAAGATCCCACCCATGATAAGAAAAGAGTAGCAAGGCTCCGCCCGTGAAGAGACGAGGGCAGGGGCTCCACCGGTGAAGAAAGTAGGGCAGGCAAGCTCCACTCATGAAAAGAACAAGACATGGAATGTTCCACCCATGAAGAGAACAAAGCACGGAAGCTTCACCCTTAAGAAACACAGGGCAGGGAGACACCACCTATTAGCCTAGCATTTTTGAAAGATCGAAGCCTGCAATGAAACAGAGGAACATCTGTAACACCCCCGAGTGGTGTTGCCACTCCTGCACCCTGCTACTGTCCTTAATGGTCTAACAAAATGTTATCTTATGCATTTATTCCAGGTCCTCCACACTGTGCACTTGTAATGTTATGTAACTGTTCATGTAATGTGCCTGGTTCACCAGCAGGTGGCAGAAAATATGGCAGCGCTATGGTTAGAGAGAGTGGACCTTACCATTCCATTCTAAACCCCTCTGTAGGGGAGTGGGCCAGGCCTTCTTCCTGCAGGAAGGGTGGGGTAGAAGTTCAAGTTAGTCTAGCTTACCCCCAGCTAGGGGAAGTGTGTGCAGGGGCATGTCATCCTCAGCTCTGCTGGCCATGGAGGCCAAAGCTTGAAGCCTCAGGAGCCATAAGGAAAGTTCCCTGGCATAACTTAGAGTCAGACTACAAAGTGGAGTGCTGCATACAGAAGAAGCTCAGTTATGCAGCCAGCCTGTCAGTACAGCAGAGACAAAGAGAAACAGATATAGCAGAGTGGAGTTTGCCTACCAGTTTCATGCTAAAGCCTGCTGGAACCAAGACAAAGCCTGTAAACCATTTTTGAGAACGTCTATGCAAAGTAAAGCTGCCATTTAACTTCATCTCAAGGTCTGGACTCAAGTTATTTCTTCAAATCCCTCAATTATTCTCCCTATTTATTGCATCAGTGCCAAAGCCTGGGGTCCAGCCGTATCCAGCTAGGCGCACCGTGATACACACAAAGAGACCTTTTAGGCCGCAACATACCACTCAGCATTTCCTACACCTAGGACACGATATTTATATAGAGGGCCCGGGGGTGCAGCCGCCCGTTGCACATCTGCTTGAACAGCAATGTGTGTAGTTCATGTGGTTTTGTTACACTGTTGAACTTGCATTTGCTCCCCCCCAATTAAACTCATATATGCTCAGATATAGATATGCAAAATGGAAAAAACAGCCATATTAAGGGTCCATTCACACATCCATAGAATGGGTCCGGATCCGTTCCGCACACTGTGCTGTCCGCATCCGCATTTCCGGTGCGCCTCCCTGATCTTCCGGTCCGTGGCTCCCCAAAAAATGTAGCATGTCCTATTCTTGTCCACAATAGCAGACAAGAATAGGCATTTCTATAGGGGTACCGGCCTGGTGTATTGCAGACCTGCAATTTGCGGATCCGCAATATGCAGTGTCCCAGGGGGTCAGTAGTGTAGCTTTAGGTATGCTGGGCTTTGTAGTGCAGGGCAACCCACTAACCTGGGACCGACTGTTGTCTTCAATCGGGTCAGCACTGGAACAGGCAGGTGATGAATGTCGTGACGCCAGTGCCAATTGAACGGTGGCACACCGTGTAGTGACAGGTGGAATAATTGAGGAATCTTTATAAACTTGAATAACAGGATAACTTTACTGAACGTAGTTGAAGATAGATGAACAGTCAGTAAGTACAGTTCCAGAATATTCCACACGTTACAATACAGTCACAGCAGTGGTTCAAGTTAGTAATCACAGTCCCAAAAGGCTATCTTCAAGACAGGCCTCCTAAGATCGGGCTTTCATCTTACTCTTAATGCAGCAACACACTTCAGGCAACTGTCCTCTCTCTCCAGGGATACTTGTTGCTTGCAGCTTGACTAAGGAGGCAACACTCTCCACTAGTTCTAGGGTCTGGACTGCTCCTCCTAGGGAATGAATCTTCCTAGGCTGGACCCCCTCAAGCTATAGGGCCTGGGCTGACTTCAGCGGGTACAAGGCCTGGGCCTTGCCTTCACAGGCACATGGCCTGGGCTTAATTTAGCCTTAGGCTCAGACTAGATTAGACTGCCTTTTCTTCCCCTGACTGGGCCTATATATAACTAGGGCTCCCTAGCTCCCTCTAGCGTCTTAGAGCTGGAATGACACCCCTAGCAGGCCTGCACATGGCAAATATCACAGTAACAGGGAAATACACAGCATTGCATTATATGAAGATGTTTTACACCAACCTCCCCATAACTGAGGGGAACAACCGCACACAAGTGACCCTTCTGTAGTGATGGGCATTACAGCTCCCGTACACTACAAATACACAACGGACGTGTGAATGGACCCTTAGGCTGCGTTGTTGCAAAAAAAAAAAAACATTATGAATTCTGGAATGTCTGAAGACCAAAAATGGCTAACAAGAGGTTAACAAGCAACTTGAACACAATTAAAGATTCTAAAATTGGTGAATTGGCGAGTGTGTTCTCCTGTACTCAGTGTCACCCTCAATTATTAATATATGCGCCATGTATAGTCCTCAAGTATCTCTAATAGCAGGGGAGTAGATATAGTATGCACAGAGGTTGCATTCACACCTGGACCCTGGTGCCTGGGGAAACTAGAGATCTCTCCGTCATAGAAGAAGACACCAGTATTATAAGAAGACACCAGTATTATAAACGCTATATTTTAGGTGGGGACCACATTACAGATTTTGCGCTAGGACCCAGGCCATTCAAATTAAAACTCTTCCCAACAGGACAAGTTTTCAGGATTTGCTTCATATCCCACTTTGGAGTTACAGTAATTATGAGGAGTGGATCTGAAGTTGACATAAGTGTTCTCTCAGTGGGTAAAACCACATCCACATGCGGTGGCCAATAGTGAAACCATGTTTCATCCTCAAGGATATCCTCAGATCATGACCTGTTGTTGGTCAGTAATGCACTTGAGTTAAGAACCACTGTTCCGTAGGTTTAGGGGGGAGGAACATTGGAGGTCAGGTCACTTTAAGGCCCACAGCCAGCATTATAACTACTATGGACAAGAATATGGATAGCATTTCCATAGTTCCCTTCTTTCAGGGCTGAGGGTCCTGTTGTCGTAGCCAAAAATGAAGCAAATTTGGGGATCCACATATTGCCTTGTTTATTCTAGCAGTGGAATGAAATGAGGTGAGGCCCTGTGGGAGGTAGTCCTTCATAAACAGCCTCAGATATCTCTCGGGTAGATCTCAAGCTTATTTCCTTTCATTTTCTTGTGGCCAACCGAGCCGTTATGACTTCCTGGCCCGCAGCCATAGGGGATGTTAAGGAAATGAATAGGCTTAAGAGTCATTAGAAACTGTACGTTATATTTTATTATGGCTGCACTAACCACGTTCTAAGCGACTGGCAACCATTGTGTACCCAGTGTGATGTGAGCTACTTTATGGCTTCTCTGTGGACTTTCAAGTTCTTTTTCAACCGCACTGGTTAGTGCACCTAGTTATACACGGGTGCCATACAGTGCCTGATAAGCTTCATGAGCCAAATTTCATACTGTTTCCCATGGCGCACTGAGGATTTCCAGTGAGAGCTAGTACTGCCCTGAACCAGAAAGTCTCATCATACACCGACATAAAGCCGAATAGTTCTCTCATACTGACAGTCGGTTTCCAGAGAGTGCCATATTGAGTGACACAAGGAATACAATCCCCATCTTGTGCCTGCTTACACTGTGCAGGAGAGTTAGACTGCCTTCTGCTGGTAGTATCTGGTAATACTTGGTGAAAGGTGTAATTGGAATATTCAGACATACCTCTGGCGGAGGCAGATCTCCCTGAGAACAAAAGAACTGCGCAACCAGAGGAGAGTTGGGACAACTCCATGCACGTTAGATAGTTGGTTGGTCCCACCAAAATCTGCAGGTGCAGATGTATATTGTCAGCTTATATGGGCACTAACTTTTCAAACAACTTCTTCTCAAAGGTCACTTTGGGTGAATCTGAACATATCTGTAAATCGCTTTGTTTAAACATATTCATGTTATCCACCCTATGAACACTTCTGAAATCTCTGCCATTAAAGGGGTTGTCTCATTATGAACAATTGGGGCATATCGATAGGATATGCCCCCGTTGTCTTATAGGTGCGGGTCCCACCGCAAGTGAAGGAGAACGCAAGTGAAAGAGGGTGGACTGGCTCTGCTTTTTCCATCGGCCCCAAAGAGATAAAAGGGAGCAGGGGCCATGCATGCGCGGTATGCTCTCATTCACTTCTATGGGGAGCCGGCTTGGTGGTGGCCCGACCGGAGTCTTCCAGCCACCACCTAGCGACGCTCCATTCTCTATATAGGTGCGGGTCCCAGCGGTGGGACCCGCACCTATAAGACAATGGGGGAATATCCTAGCGATATGCCCCCATTGTCTATGATGAGACAACCCCTTTAAGGATCTCCCTTCTAGCAATTTTGCTGTCCACTCACTGTTACTAGGTGAATCCCATTCTTAGCACCATACCGGGACTGAAGGAAGTGGGTTTGTCTTTCTCCATTGCCTGGCTCCTGAGCTTAGTGTGCTTCTGCGCTCAGTGCAGAGGCCCCTTCCCTGTCCAGAGCTCAGTGCTTGAACACTGCAGAATGCTCAGCAGTCAGCATCTCAGACTGCTGTTTTCTGTGTATGACATCCACATCCTCCACATAGTTAAGTATAAAACTGAACTTGAACTCATAGTACCTACTAGTAGCCATTTGGCTCCAGGAGGAGTACATAGTGGGCTCAGCATGCATGTTTGTACCTGCATCCCTGGATCGAATGGAGGCTGTTATGGCACCAAAAATGGGTTAATAAGCAAGGTGGATCCAGCATGCATGCTGGGCCTGCACTCCCTGGATTTTATGTGGCTGTCATGGCCCATAACAGGTAGGATTTAGCGACAAGCAGGTATCCATACTGTTTCAATGGTCCATAACAGTAGATCTATGAGCCGTGAGCATAAACTGTCTCTTACACACCATGTGTGCTGAGGATAGGGGTAAGGATTAGTATAGGGATCACTGGTGATTGGCCTAGAAGTACGGTAAAGGAAGTCTAGACTAGCAAAGGAATGGGAGAGTGCCCTTATTAGGATACGCCTCCAGGCTTGAGGAGAAGTGCTGGATGCAGGAGCAGCATGATGGGGCAGCTAGAGGTTAGTGTAAGCAGACCAGAGCAGTAGAGGAGGCTGGAATAGATCCTCACACTGTCCCTAGCAAAAGCAGAAGTTAAATATATATATATATATATATATATATACACACACACACACATACCCAGTACATCTTAGGTATATATCATAACAGCCCGTAATAAAATTATAATAAATAATTTATGATAGAGAACAGATGAAAAAAATCACACAAAATTTCCTTTTTCCTGCACAAGGCAACATGCTGACAAACAAAGATTTGATGTGCTTTATAATTTATCAGATTACCCATCCTCCAAGAGTTTGGCTAGTTCGTCGGGTGATTGGAGGCACGTTTATACGGGTCAACGAAAGTGTTTGTTTAAATTGGCCTTTAACACAGCGATCATGGCTGCAACTCACAAGTTGCCAAGACCCCAGAATCACAATCTTCTCTTCAATCAAATGACTTCTCTATTAAGGTCTCCTGCACCATACTCTTCAATTCGGTGCAGTTTATATCTGTGCTTGCACAAGCAGGGTGACTGGTTCTTTCAGCATTAGTTATTACACCCTGGCGCAACCACATGTAGCTGATCCCCTGGGCAAAGCACACGCACCCTTACCCTCTGTATGATGACCCGTAGCATAATAGAGTGTGAAACAGTAATGTTCACCTCTAAAGAGCCAAAGAAGAAAATGCTCTGTTACTAAATAGACATACATCGCATGCTAACAGATACGCATATATTGCTAATCCACAAGACTAATTCCTGGCCCCCTCTGCTGGCCACCATATGAAAGTATTCAGAAAATTTCCCAAAATGCTGGCCCCTGAATCAAAAAACAGTTATTAGATAGTCAAAGAAAGTAGACGATACTTTAATGCATTCATGATGTAGATCTACACAATGCAAGTCTCCTGGTAGTACAAAAAGGAGAGGGGCATCACAGCAATGATAAAAATGGGCGATCCCTTTTATAGAGATCTCACATGGAACCAGAATTTAGTACAGATCCCAGATCAGACTTCTGTTAAGTTCCTAGATACATGGGGTCTCTAGGGAGTTAAATACGCGGGATCAGAGGGTTCAGAGCTCAGAGGTATCAAACCTGACAAATCCCTTCAGCAATGCATTATAATAGCCAGCAAATCATAAAAAGATTCACAGATTGGTGATACTTAAGGATTGAAGTACAATTCATTAATATGTCAATGGTCATGCACTGTGGGTTCCAGACACCAAGGATGCAAGTTAACTGGAGGATGAAAAAATTCCACCTCATCTCCACTGCATGACTAGTTCAGGAGAAACGGGTATGTAGGGGTAGGGGGTAGTGTTTGGGCACACACAAGATTAAGTGTAGTGATACATTGGTGACTTAGGCTAAGAGGGGTAAATAGTGGAGCAGAGATAGAAACGTGCCCCTATTTTCTTTCCCTAAGATCTCATGTGCAGAGTAGAGCCTGTACGGTGGCATTTCAGAATTGTATTATGCATCTGTTCCATTGGCAAACTTACAGGTAAGAGGAGAGATTCAGAATCCACTGCCGCCACTAGGGGGAGCTCACTGCATACTGATTTATTATTGAGTTCAATAGAAGCTGCTAACCCCCCTTTAAAAATCCTGATTTACCCCATTTACACTGCATTACAGACCAGTCCAAATTGTGAAAGAAGGAAGGCTTTGCTGTGCTTGGAACATTTCTGCACTGTTCTCCTTTTAATTTTAAAGCAAATTTTGCTCATGTACTCTTGAATGGCACTTGTAGTATCCTAGCCTGGGGGTACTACTATTGTAAACAGTTTGTAATGTAATGCTTTTGTTATGTTCATACTATACACCCTGTCCACCAGCAGATGGGATACGGTTGGCAGTGTTTGGTAATAAGAAAGGGACTTACCATCCCATTCTTCCCCTCTTGGTAAGAGTGGGCTTGTTCCACTTCCTGCCAAGGTAGGGGCAGAGCTAAATAGAGTTAGTTGGAGAGAGGAGAGTGAGCAATGAGAGATTCTGCGATCCAGCTCCCACTGCTCCGAGCCATGAGGACACCAAAGGCAGTATCCACTGCAAGGTGAAGGGAAACATGTTAAGACACCACCACCACAGTTAAGGACAGGCATGGCTATAAGCCTGCATCATGCAGTAGGTATTGCACTTTGTATGAACTGTTGTTTGTTTTTTTGCACTTAGTAAAGAATGTTGTTCTTTGTCTTATAATCTCTGCCTGGTTCCTTCACATCACTTATTCACTGCACCAAACCCGAGGGAGCCTGAGGTAGGACACCATGACACAACATCTTATCAGTGCCACTACTACTCTCATCCTTAGCACCAGCTCCTCGGGGACTCACTGTACACTGTGCAGTATGTCAACTGCAAAGGACCACAGCACTCACCCAAAAGCTACAGCCTTTTCAAGCAGTTGATCAGCAGGGGATGCTGAGAGTCAGTCCTCCACTGATCTTATGTTCATGGCCACCAATATTTACCACCTGGACAACCTCTTTAAATTGTGCATGTTTCATTCTTCCCTCGTTCCTCTCTCTGTCATTCCTTCTGGCAGGTCTTGCAATAAATGTAAAAGTAGAGCCTGAGCAAAGGCGGGAGTCAGAAGAGGTAATGAACAACCAGGTCTAAATTACCCTAGACCACCAGGAATATTACTAGTAAACCCTAAGCCGCCCTAGACTATCAGCACTACTTTTGAAGCCTAACACATCCTAGACATTAACGTATGTCACTATTAAACATTAAGCCATCAGAGACCCTACCAGAATCGTTACTATTGGAAACCTAAAACAGCCTAGACCACCAGGACTCTTACTGTTAAACTCTAAGTCACCGTAGACCCCCAGCATTGCAACTATTGAAACCTAACAGACCCTAAACCAGCAGGTGTGTTACTTTTAACCCCACCAGCATTGTTAATATTAAAACAACACACCCTAGACCACCATATATCTTACTATCAAACCCTAGGCCACCATAGACCACCACAGATGTTATTATTGCACTCTAAGCCACCCTAGACCTTAAGGTATGCTACTATTGAACTCTAGCACACCATGGAGGTCACTATTAAAACCTAACTCATTCAAGACCACCAGAGTTGTTACCACTCTGCACCCTAGACCTTTGACTTGAACACTGTATTATAATACCAGGACTAGTGTTGGGCGCGAAAATTCGAATCGCAAATATTTATCCTGAATATCGCAACTTTGAGAATTTGCAAATATTTAGAATATAGTGATATATATTAGTAATTTTGAACATTCTACTTTTTTTTTTTCATCAGTAACCTCCCTCTTGCTTGAGGGACCAATGAGACGGCTGCAATGTCTTTGTCTGAGCTTAGCAACATCCCTAGCAACCAATAGGAATGTTGCCTACCCCTTACTATATAAGAACCGCCCCAGCAGCCATTTTCTGTAGTGTAATGGAGTTCTGAGAGAGAGACAGCAGTGTCATTGCTGTGCTCTGTGCTTTTCTGTGTATACATTAGACAGTTAACTTAGATATATAATTCAGATAGTTAGGAGGAGATAGTCAGTGTAGGTTACATTGATTTATAGTGTAGCTGATAGGTTCCAGTGCAGGGTGTTAGGTAGTGTGATAGGTTCTGCTGTCCATACATACATAGTGCTGTGATGTCACCCAATTGCATGTATTGCAATTGCGAATATATCGGAGCACTCTATCTGCATATAAAGCTATTGTAATGTTCTGCCGTGCCAACCATTATCTCCAGTCTCTGTAAACTTCTAGCAGCTTAAAAAATGTACCCAAAGTGACCCACGCCTGTATTGCGCGCGCATTACACGAATATTACATTGCCGATATTAGTTTGCGATTTTTTTCGCAATCAAGGAAATACCCGCATATTCACCCATATATTTGCGAAATAGCGTGAAATCGCATATAGCCCATGCCGCTCATCACTAACCAGGACTATTACTATTGACCCCCTACCCCATCATAGATGAATAGGGCTATTAACCTTTAACCCCTAAACTACCATAAATTACTTACTACATAACTAAAAAAATAACTACATACTTAAAGGGGTATTCCCTTTAGAACACGTTATCCCCTATCCACTGTTAGGTGGGGGTCTAAGACCCTACTCATCATGAAAACAGGGGTCCCATACCCCCGTGTCAATGGAGTGGCAGGTGGAGCATGGGCACTTCCACTTCCACAGCAAAGAAGGCAATATGGATAATACCAATACATTAGTAAGCGCCTCGTAGTAACTTCCTCTACTTGATAAATGCCACTTGCTGAAGTGAGAGACAGCCCCTTAAAGGAAAAATGTCCCCCTTCTGCTCTCCTTTTTATGTTGGATATTTGTCATAAGAATGAGTCTGTCGTGTTTGCATTTGTTCTAGTTTTTATCACAGTTTCATCTGGTTTGGCCTCCTTTTAGTTCGTCCTTCCTGCTGATGTCTGCTCTATTGCAAGCACATTATCCCTGTTGCCCTACGCATACTATAAGTGACGTATTCGGGTCTTTATATTGCCATATGAATAAAGTTCTCTCCAATGACTCATACATGTAGCATTATAGCAAAAAACATAAAAGCCATAAAAGGCCTCCACAGAATATTTCTTCAACTTACTGGTGACATTTCAGACAATGCACCAGATGCCGTGCATATAAAGCTTCTAAGTTGTACAACCCGGTTCGATGAATCACCAAGCTCTGATGTCTAACCTGTGTCCTCATCGTGTGGCTGATTCATTCCATTGACTTTGACAGGGATATAAAAGGAATATATTTTCAAAAAGATCACCCTAAAGACATAAAAACATCAAGGTGACGTGATCACCAACTCCATTATAGGGAAAAATGATAAAATCTGTGACATCCTATGTACAAGAGATATATGTATGCATTCCTTGGTTTACTTCTCTCTCTGACCACTAGAAGTTCTTGAATTCCATGTGTCATGGCAGCAAGTATTATGTATTATGCAAAAGTGTTCTAAAAGGTCCTCATGAAGATTCCAACATTGGCGGTCCGGGAGATGGGAGGATGAATAGGAATTTTATGCAGTATGGGAAATGACTTAAAAGGATGGAAGAACTATTACGGGCTAACCGTCCCTAAACCTATCCCTTATATCCTAACACCCACAAACGACACGGAGACCTTCTATGGTGAAACGGGCCGTAGCCATAACTTTATTAACACAGCATGTTCACATGTTTCTTTAATCAAACAATTAGGCATTTTCAGAATATAACATATATATACCCAACATAACATGACCACGGCCAACCAACCCGACACTGCAACCCCTTGCATTGTAGAAGGACCCCGGAATGCAACCAATCAAGCTGTACTCTTACTCATCACTTTCACTTGTATCGCCACCTTACCCCTGGCCGCACTCACCGACCCAAGGGCACCAATATTTCTTAATACAAGTAAATACCCCTGTAGGCCCAGTTTCCCAAACAGGGGCACCCAGCGTACAGCTTCCAAAACACATGAGTTGCACGTTTCCACATGCAGTGCACCATTTTCACCCTTGAATTACCTTCCAGGATCCTTCCCCCTGCCTGCCAAACTTACGAACCGTGAACCACCTTGACAAAAAAAACACAAGCGGGTGGGTGGGAACTTCACTCAACCCACTGCAAACGGGTAAGATGGACCACCCCTTAGAACCCTGCACTATATACGGCGGAAAAATGCACACACACACCACGCCCCCTGTCCTCTCCTTGACCTCCCCAGACATACTAACTCCATTAACCCTTTTAATGCCCTCTGTCTTCCCCCTAAGTCTAGCCGCACTTCACTACGGCTACGCCACGCTCCGTTGCTCTTCATATCAACGCCTTATTTATTGTATGCACGTATATAGCGCTGACATATTCCGCAGTGCGTCAAACTGTCCCCAGTAGGGTTCACAAGTAGAGATGAGCAAACTTTGCAAAGTTTATGCTTGGTTAGTAATCGCCGCATCCGTCATGGATTCACTACCGCGACTATCGCGCATATGGAATCCATAAGGGCGGCTTCCACCAACTCGAACTGTTGAACAGCCGAGGACCTGGGGTGACGTCACTGTCATGTGATCAGTGCAGGGGCGTGGCTCAGCACTGGATTTGATCCCGTGCTGAGCCACGCCCCCTGCACTGATCACATGACGGTGACGTCACCCCAGGTCTTTCGGCTGTTCAACAGTTCGGGTTGGTGGAAGCCGCCCCTTATGGATTCCATATGCCGCGATAGTCCGCGGTAGTGGAATCCATAATGGGATGCGGCGATTACCACAACCCGAACGCCGAACTTTTTTTTAAAGTTCGCTCATCTCTATTCACAAGCTAAGGTGAAACATGCAAACTCCATGCAGATGTTGTCCTTGGTCAGGTTAAAACTCAGTACCCAAACATTGCAAGGCACCAGTGCTAACCACTGAGCCACCATGCTGCCCACAGGCTCCCCTCCATGTTCTAGGTAGTCTGATTTGGGTGCACTATTAAAGGGGTTCTCCTCTACATCCATGGATGTTTGATTGGTGGGTGTCTAACTTAGGGGACCTCTGCTGATCCTGAAAACATGGGTGTCATGGAACTTTCTTCTGCAGAGATGTCACCCTCCTTCTCTAAACATACCATAAACTATAATGGAGAGTGACCATGTGGCCACCAGTCCTCTGCTTATGTAGACACCAGACATTCAATGCAATGTGTGGCCCTAGGATTAAAGGGAGCCCTTTCTGAGGGCAGCATAAAGCAGGGATGGACATGCTGATTTCAGCACTCGGTCACTTGTGTGTTAATGTATGTCTGTTTTTAATAACCTACATAGTAAGAGTGCATTCACACGTCTGGAAGTGTTTTGCAGTCCGTAAATTGAGGATCCGCAAAACACGGGTACCGACCGCGGGCCGTCCGCATTTTGTGGAACACAAACGGCCAGCCCTATGATAGAAATGCCTATTATGTGCAGAATAGGACATGCCGGGCTGCGGAACCGAACTGTAGATGCGGACAGCACCCGGTGAATGGGTCTGTACCCGCAAAATTGCAGAACAGATGCGGACCCAGAAATATGGTCATGTGAATTGGCCTTAAACCTAACAGTGTGCAGCTAGTAAAGAGTCCACTGCCTGCAAGGAGTCCAGTGGTATGCTCTGATTGACAGGTTTCTCCCTATTAGGCTGCATTCACACGTCCGTGGAACACGGACCGTGTGATACCGGACTGGCACCCTGCTTAGTGCAGGAGCGCACGGCGTCATTCGTTCCTATGACGCCGTGCGCTTCCTGCTGCCGCCGCAGTACAGTAATACGCTTGTATAGATCATAGGAGTGTATTAATGTGCAGTGGCGGCAGCAGGAAGCGCACGGCATCATAGCAACGAATGACTAAGCAGGGTGCCACTCGGGTATCACGCGGTCTGTGTTCCACGGACGTGTGAATGCAGCCTTACTGAGTATCTGGAGGGTGGGGTGAGCCCGCTAATCATTGGATTGGCTTGCAGTGAACTCCAGAGACAAACCACGATCATACTTTCCTGACAATGATAATGGGATAATTACTGTGAGTTCTTAAGTAATGAAAATAAAGTTTACATTTTAGATCCATGAAAAGGGGATATTTACCGTAGTCAAAGTATTTTTTCCACCTATCTTGGTGAGATTGAAGTTTCTAGATGCACCATTAACATCTAAACTCTGGCTCTGGTCTCCTCAGAGTGGCCCCGTGGCTTTCTCTCCCCATGGCGCAGTAGCACACGGTCTCTGCAGTCTCTAACAGGCACTCCCTGGTTGTGCTTCTCAAACACATTCGTATCAGTCGCAGCATGCCCTTCCATGCAACACACAGTACTGCACACAGTTTCTCACACAGGGCTGCTTACAGACTGCCGGCCGACCGATCTTCGTTACAGGTCTGTTCCTATGGGGGCGCTATTTCTTCACAGTACATCTTGTGTGACAAATTATATTCTGCGTGACAAAATGAGATTCTGTATAAAAAAAAATGACTTTCTGTGCCACAAAATAAAAATATGTTAGACAAAATGACATTCCGTGAGAAATATCTGTCGATCAAACTAACCGATGTGTCACAAAATAAGATGACGGGGGTATTGGTTACTTTTCGTTCGACCCCTGCATACATACCTGCTTCACCGTTGCCCCCAAGACCCACCGATATATTTCCAGCCTCAACTATATCAAATTCCCTGTACCTGCAATAAAGACTCAGACACCAAGCTGGAATGAATCGGCCACAGCAGCCGTTTTACTAACATACAACAAGTATAAATACCACATAACCATTAACTGATAACTCCACCCAGGAGGAGGTCCTTGAAGCCCCAAATAACTGCCAATTACCCCACTGGGGTAAGCCATTTTTGCCTCCAGCCGTTGCCCACCAGTTCAGAAGCACCACTGAATGGCCCCGTTTAATTTTGCCACTACCAGGAGTCCAGCCCCGACCAAGGAGCCCTCCCATCATCCTCACCAGTGAATATAACCAACTTCAAGGAAGTTCCCCCGCCATAGCCGCCGTGACAAAAATTTACCACCTCCCTAAGCTCCCTGTACCATCAGCCTCTTCTTTCTAATCCAGAACCAGTATTAAACCAACAACCCCCTGCCCACTGACCAATAAACAGGGTCGGGTGGGTGGGAGCTTCCTCTGATCACCTAAAATGGCCCCTTTCTTCACACTGCTTCCACCTTTTAACCCCCGGTCCCCGCCCTCATAATTAACATGGCCAATCCCTTCCCACCAGGGGGTCCTCAGACCCACCCCTTTAATTAGCCTAACCTATCCAAACTCCCTGGGGTCTCCCTGAACCAAAGCCCCCGTCATGCTGGCCTCCCCTAAAGGCCCTGCCCCCCAGTCCGCCCATGACTTTCTGTGCGAAAATATAAATTCTCTACCATCAAATAAATTCCATAAAACAAAATTAATTCTGTGTCACAAAATACCATTCTGTGCGACAGAATGACGGAAATGAATTGTATAACATTCTGTGCGACAAAAATATTTCTGTAAAGACAACATGAATTCTGTGATTACTACATTTATTTTGTGTCGCAGGACACATTTTGTGTCACAAAATACATTGTGAACAAATGGCACCCCATAGCTTCCAGGGTGCATGGACTAGGAGGTTTCTTTCTACCCCTTAGCCCTGGCCTCTGCAGTATTCAGCTTTGGTGCTTTTAGCTAATCCCTAGAGGTGTTGTATCTGTAACATCCCAGAGTGGTGTTACCACTTCTGCACCTTGCTACTGTCGTCATTGAGACTGTCTAACCTCATGTCATCTTATGCATTTATTTCCAGGTCCTCCACAATGTGCATTCCTATTATTGTTGTGCAACTGTTTCATGTAATATGCCTGGTTCACCAGCAGGTGGCAGCAAACACAGTAGAGCTGTACTTGGAGAGAATGGAACTTGCCATTCCATCCTAACCCCCCTATGTAGGGGAGTGGGCTAGTCCTACTTCTTTCAGGAAGGGTAGGGACTAGTTAGAGTGAGTCTAGCTTACCCCCAGCTAGGGGAAGGGTGCGCAGGGGCAAGTCTCTGCTGGACATGCCCACACCAGCCAGAGCACTTTAGGTTCTGCTGGCCATGGAGACCAAAGCTTGAAGCCTCAGGAGCCAGGAGGAAGGCTCCCTGGCATAACCTAGAGTCAGACTACAGAGAAAAAGCGCAGCATACAGAGGAAGTCAAGTTACCTATCCAGCTTATCAGTACAGCAAAGAAAGAGAAAGCAAGCAATGACAACTGAAGTTGTTCGCATGGACACTGTAACGTTTAAAGGGGATGTCCTATGAAAAATATTATACATTTTTCCAACCAGCACTTGTATTTTAATACTTTTGGAATTGCATGTTATAAAAAATCCATCATAGTCACCGAGTTATTCAATAAAATGTATCTGTATAGCGCCACCTGCTGTTTGTTTTAATTTCCTTGTCCTGCTCACTGAAAAGGCCGCACATTCTTCAACTGCCTTCTGAGCTGTGATAGGCAGAGCACAGACACGCCCCCTTAGCTACAGCAGAAAAGACACGCCCCCGTAGCTGCCTCTTGATATAAATCTAGCAGAGCAGGGAATCAGCTAAAACCATCACCTTGCGATCATCCTCTCTGGTGATGTATCACCTTTCTATTGGTCGTAGCACTCTTCTACGTGCAAAGGTTTTTCTACACGCGCGTTAGCGGGCGCAGTCGTCATGTCATGACGCTGGACATAGCCTTTTCCACAATGTTGTTAACAGCAGGCATGTCCTGGGATCTCACAAGGAGCCTCATTCACTGTAAGTGATTATTATGACCCATTGCCGTTTATATTATATGGTACCCTTTTCCTCTGTCTTCTATTGGTTTAATGAGGTGGGAGTTAATGTTTGGTCAATACACTCCCACTTGGCGGGCCCTTATTTAACCCATCCCCAACCAGCGCCATACATGTATGGTGCTGCGGGAATTGAGTTCACCACCAGCGCTGTAGAGCTACGGAGCGCTGATCGGGCAGATGCAGGAGCTGCCTCCGGCACGATCAGCGGCAGGGGACTGGCGGTTCCTGACCGCGCTATCTGAAGGTTTGGTCTGGGGTCCGGATGTGCATCCTTTATGCATTGGCTCCCTGCGTTGCAGTGACAGGAAGCCAATGTTGGCCGCATCCCCGGAAGCATTTCTAGTGCTTCCCGGTCTACCCGCTGCACCTCACTATGAGAACCAGTCTGCCTGCTGGATCTCATAACCATGTGCCTGTGTGATACAGAAAGGCTTCATTGCTGTATAATGCCAGGTGTATTGTACAGCATTGAAGAGGGGATCAGACTCCCAAAAGTTTAAGTCCCATACTGGGAAAAGTATAAAAAAAACTAAAACATCACTAGGTATCACTATTTGTCTTAAAAGCAAAGAAATACAAATTTAGAAAACTGTGAATCCTTCCTAATTTTTGGTAAACTTTACATTTTTTTTATAAATAAAAGTGAAATATATCAAATATATATCAAATATATATATCAAATATATCAAATTTATCACTGTCATGAAGTACAATATGTCACGAGAAAACAATCTCAGAATGGCCTGGATAAGTAAAAGTGTTCCAAAGTTATAACCCAATAAATCGATAGATGTCAGATTTTAATAAAATGGCCTGGACAGGAAGCTAAAAACTGTCCCAGAGCTGAAGGGGTTAAGCTATACTATGTTTTGTCTCACATTGCTAAAAAACGACTTCACAGTCGAATGCCGCTACGTATGCTGTCTGATTATTAAATAAACACTTATTGCTTGAATTCAACTGAGTGCTGCGGATTCTCTACAGGTATGCAGCATCCTGCTCCTAGAAGTTGCGTATACTGGAAACTTAGTATATTGTAATCATGTCATGTATACAGTATACAATATATGTATTTCTGTAAGCACATGATAATTATAGTCCATATCTTATAGCCACCACTAGATGGGGCTGGTGTCACCATCTATATAAGGAGAGGAGTGAGTCAGCATAGATAGTTCAGTGTGTTAATCCAGTATAAACCAGTCAGACAGAGCGCAGTATTAGAGGAAGCACAAAGATATGAAGCTGTCACCCTAGTCACCCCTGGATCCAGTTATCATCCAGGAGGAGGCCTGAAGGAGAACAACTCCCAGAAGCAGGTCAGATGTAACAGATAGGTGCAGTGAAAGGCCAGTTGAGGTAATGTGTCTAAAAGTACTTATGGACTCTACTGCCTCTATGTTCAGGAGTTGCCTCTGCTTTATAAAAAAATCTAATTTTTCAAAAAGGAAAAACTAAAATTTCACATGTATTCAGACCCGTTGTTATGGCACTTGACATTTAGCATTGGGGGTATCCTTGATCATCTTTGAGATATTTCTACACCTTGACTGGAGTCCTTGTGGTAAATTCAGTTGATATGACATGATTTGGAAAGACACAGCCCTGTCTAAAAAGGTCTCACAGCTGATAATGCATATCAGAGCAAAAACCAAGCCATGAGGATGAAATAACTGCCTGTAGAGCTCAGAGACAGGATTGTGTGGAGGCACAGATCTAGAGAAAAGGACAAAATTATTTCTGTAGCATTAAACGTTCCCAAGAACACAGGGGCCTCCATAATTCCTAAATGGAAGAAGTTTGGAGTGCCATATACAAGTACCTTGCAAATGTATTCACCCCCCTTGACTTTTTCGTATTTAGTTACATTACAGCCTTAAATTCAATGTTTTGTTAACCTGAATTTTATGTGATGGATCAGAACACAATAGTAAGTTGGTGAAGTGAAATGAGAAAAATATTTAAATAAAACTATTGTTTAGAAATAGAAAACAGAAAATTGGCATGTGCATATGTATTCACCCCCTTTGTTAGGAAGCCCATATAAAGCTCTGGTGCAACCATTTACCTTTAGAAGTAACATAATTAGAGAAATTATGTCCACCTGTGTGCAATCTAAGTGTCACATGATCTGTCATTACATATACACACCTTTTTTGAGGCCCCAGAGGCTGCAACACCTAAGCAAGAGGCATCACTAACCAAACATTGCCATGAAGACCAAGGAACTCTCCAAACAAGTAAGGGACAATGTTGTTGAGAAGTACAATTCAGGGTTAGGTTATAAAATAATATCTAAATCTTTGATGATCCCCAGGAGCGCCATCTAATCTATAATAAGCAAATGGAAAGAACATGGCACAACAGCAAACCTGCCAAGAGACGCACACCCACCAAAACTCATGGACTGGGCAAGGAGGGCATTAATCAGAGAGGCAGCACGGAGACCTAAGATAATGCTGGAGGAGCTGCAGAGTTCCCCAGCAGAGACTGGAGGATCTGTACATAGGATGACAATAAGCTGCACGCTCCATAGAGTTGGGCTTTATGGCAGAGTGGCCAGAAGAAAGCCATTACTTTCAGAAAAAAACAAAAAGGCAGGTTGTGAAAAGGCATGTGGGAGACTCCCAAAATGTATGGAGGAAGGTGCTCTGGTCTGATGACACTAAAATTGAACTTTTCGGCCATCGAAGAAAACGCTATGTCTGGCGCAAACCCAACACATCACATCACTCAAAGAACACCATCCCCACAGTGAGACCTGGTGGTGGCAGCATCATGGGGGGGGAATGGGACTGGGATACTGGTCAGAGTTGAGGGAAAGATGGATGGTGCTAAATACAGGGATATTCTTGAGCAAAACCTGTACCACTCTGTGCGTGATTTGAGGCTAGGGCGGAGGTTCACCTTCCAGCAGGACAATGACCCCAAACACACTGCTAAAGCAACACTTGAGTGGTTTAAGGGGAAATGCAACAAGCCCACTGGCCGGGCTTGGGGTATCCCTTGCCCCTTAGGAGGTTTCTACGAAATATGTCCCTCTTATAGAGGAAATAGTCGTGACGCCAGCTGCCATGAAACAGCGAAGACTTGGAGTCCCCTTTGTAGATGGTAATGTTGGTACCCGGGGGTAGAACTGCCAGAGTGGTGCAGGGTGGCCTACAGTCTCTGTGTTACATACATGTGTCACGGTGTTCCTACCTGGATACGGTTGGATCCCAGACGTGATGTGGTCCAAAGTAGTGCAAAAAGGGTAGTTGAACTTGCAGCCCAAGGGCTGTTACTAACATTTCTGGAGCCCAGCCACGCCCACTGTGAAGGAGCCCAGCACCATTAGAAAACGTGGTGTGGTGTTTAACAAGCAGGATATGCTCAACCCATATGCAGTTGTGCATGTATCTAGGGGAGCACATCCTGCACTTGTAGTCCGTTGCTAGGGGCAATCAACAGCAAAAAATGCATACAATGGAAGATGCCAGCAACGGACTACAAGTACCACAATAACCATCCTACATACGATAGCGATAATGTGGATGTGGAGAACAATCAAAAACATAACCATAGCAAAAGCAGGTGCACTCTGCGGCAATACTAAACCCTCACGCTGATAAAATTGAGGGGTTAGTTCGACATATCCTACTAGGAGGACATGTCTTAAGCTCGGAAACCACGGCAAGGTCCCTCAAGTAGCCCGAGGCCCTACCACTCAACCTACCTGAGCCGTATGGGCGATACCAGGAGCCGTTGGGCATTACGGGAGCATAAGGCCTGACTCACAGACAGGTCACCAGTGACCTCCAGCATGTAACCATGCTTGCAATGGGAGGTGGGAGGTGCCTGTGAGCCCCACCCGAGACCGGCTGATATGGCCCAGAGCCTCACAGCTGCACCTGAATGTAGCCTGTAGATGAAAAACAGGCACATTTAAATCTGAGTTTATACACCTCCAAACATATTATACAATCCATTAGAAAACGTGGTGTGGTGTTTAACAAGCAGGATATGCTCAACCCATATGCAGTTGTGCATGTATCTAGGGGAGCACATCCTGCATTTGTAGTCCGTTGCTAGGGGCAATCAACAGCAAAAAATGCATAGCCAGCAACGGACTACAAGTACCACAATAACCATCCTACATACGATATCGATAATGTGGATGTGGAGAACAATCAAAAACATAACCATAGCAAAAGCAGGTGCACTCTGCGGCAATACTAAACCCTCAAGCACCACCCGCATCCTCCGTATCTCCTTCTCGCTCCCGGACGCCACAAAGTTAGAGCGCCGTAATCTTGCAGCTAGCGCATGTGCAGCTCATTCCCTGAGGCTTTTGCCAGCACAAGGAAGGAACTCTATGCCTGCACTGACATGCGGCGTACTTGCGCATGCGCGAGATTACGATGCTCTAACTTGGTAACCTCGGGGAACAAGAAGGAGTTTCAGAGGAAGTGGGTGGTGCTGGGCTCCTTAACAGTGGGTGTGGCTGGGCTCCAGAAACGTTAGTAACAGCCCCTTGGGCTCCTTACTTGCCTTATTTACATATGTATAACATTGTTTTTTTGCCTAAATAAAAGCACTCAGAGCTATGGGGAATGTATATTGAGGACGTGCTAGCGGCGATCTAGCAGCACATGTCTGCAGCTCTATAAGCAAAATCCAGGTGACAGTGTCCCTTTAAGTTCACAGCCAAGACAACATGGGAGTGGTTTAGGGACAACTCTATGAATGTCTTTGAGTGGCCCAGCCAGAGCCCAGACTTGATCCCAATTAAACATCTTTGAAAAGATCTGAAAATGGATGTCGACCAACCGTCCCCATCCAACCTGACTGAGCTTAAGAGGATCTGAAGAGAAGAATGGAGGAAAATCCCCAAATCCAGGTGTGCAATCCTTGTTGCATCATCCACAAGAAGACTGTGGGCTGTAATTAGAGATGAGTGAATCGAAGTTTCAGGAAAAATTCGATTCGCACCGAATCAGAATTTCCTCACGCTTCGTGGTAACAAATCGCTTTTTTTTCCCTAAAATAGCTGCTGCACGTGTGAGGACATGGAGCAAAGAACCCTGGGAATGAGGAATCACCCACAATGCCATGCACGCAGCCAATCAGCAGCCAGACAGCCCTGTGATGTTACAGCCCTATAAATAGCCTCAGCCATCTTGGATTCTGCCATTTTCCAGTGTACTTAGTGCAGGGACTGACATCAGCAGGCGCTAGGGACAGTGCTAGGAAAGAGTTTAAAACTTTTTTTTTGCTGAATAGAAGTTCAGGGAAAGAGCATTAGAAGTGTAGGGAAAGGATAGAGAGGAATTATTCCACAGTATAAAAGGAGAACAGGGTTCAGTAGGGGAAGTTACAGCCTGGGTAATAGGAACAATCCTATTACACCTTGCTGCACTGACTGGGATCCAAATTGCCATTATACTGCTGCTTTCAGGTTTGCAATAGATGATACCTCTGTAATTCCAGCAAACCTTGCTTGTTATCGGGGTGAAAGTGATGTGTGATACAACCATTAACAGGGTGTATTACTAGGAAATATTTCTATGTCTTATTAGCTCTTGTGCAGTGCATTTACATGTTCTAAAGCCGTTTTTGTCGTGTATTAGTGCCAAAGAAAAGTATTATTTGCCGTTCAGCTGTGCAGTTATATGTTTTAAGGCTTTTTTAGCGTGTATCAGTGGCAAAAAAAGTATTATTTGCCGTTGTGTGGTGAAGTGACAAAATTACAGATTTTTTTTGGCATTTATTAATTTCCATTTTATTTACTTATTTGATCTAACAGTATGTCAGACAGAGAAGTGCCAGGCCCTGCACAGGGGAGGGGCAGAGGCCTGAATGTTTTTGGCACAGGTAGAGGTCACAGCAGAGTAAGGGGCTGTGGCAGCAGGGGTCACTTCCAGAGGCCAGAGCTCCCAGTGTCAGCTGGTGGTCGTGTCTTGACCAGCAACCCCGCGGTTTTTGAATAGTTGACTCGGTCATCCACTTCATCCCAAGTGACATCAGAGGTCCCCAGCCAAGAGTTGGTGCGTTCATCAGACACAGCCCTTAGTTGGCATGGCCCGGGAGCAGGCCCTGTGCCCTCACCTGTCCTCAACCTGCCTCTGTCCTTTTCTGTTCCCTCAGCCAGTTCACACTTGAGTTATTTGGTTAGTTTTGGCCCCGTAACTGTGAAGTAAAGTGTGCAGTGATTCTACGAGTGACGCCTGTCATCTGCATGGCATACGGACTCGCAGTATTGTTTCACTACCACAGCAGACTCCCTATGCATGTTACTGCAAGGCACAGTGTTCTACACCACTATACAGGCTCTCTGCAGCCAGGAAATAGCAGTTTTTTTAATGCGATTTGCCACAAATAAATTCGGATCGAATTGAATCTTTTTGGAAAAGTCGGTGAACCCACCAAATTGAATTTTTTAAAAATTCGCTCATCTCTAGCTGTAATCACTGCCAAGTGTTTCAACAAAGTCCTGAGTAAAGGGTCGGAATACTTATGTCAATGCAATATTTTAGTTTTTTTCTTTTCAATAGATTAGCAAAAATTTCAAAATGTTGCCTTCTAAAATGGTTCTCAAAGGCTACTTTGGGGCAGTGGACATCTTGGCAAGTGATCTTTAAATCCCAGACATGCCTCTACAATGTACTCAAAGACATTTTGCTCAGTTGACAGACTTTGAAAAGGGGGGCATCACTGGACTGAGAGACACTGTGTGGTGGTTTCAACAAATTGCCCACCATCTAGGCCATTCTGAACAAGCTGTGAAGAGGAGTTGGAAGCAGTGGTTACATGAGAGCATTCACACACAGAAGGCTCCGGACTGCCCAGACCCACAGTACAGACTGTTTTGTTGTCTACCATCCAGACACAGGTGGCACCTTCCTTACACACCTCTGTCTCTGGGTTGACCACTTCCAGGCTCTAAGCAGAAGGAAATTTGGCTTCATGGCACCCATTACGTGTCCATTGACAGACAGCCACTGTCGTCTTCATTTGCAGTGGTGTCATGAACAAGAAATCTGGACTGCTACAGAGTGCAACCTCATCATCTATAACAAAGCATCCAAGTTCTGTTTGGGACCTGACGATGGTCAGGTTGGCGTATGGAGGCCTCATGGTCAGTGCTTCAATCCTGCATTTGCGGTGGAGCGACACACTGCCCCAACTGCTACTGATCTGGGCAGACATCGTATATGACAGTCAATCACCCCTAGTAGTGATAAAAGGGACACTAACAGTTCAGGAATATGTGCAGGTCATCCTGCGGTCGCATGTTTTCCCTTTCATGGCAAAGGTTTCTCAGGAATGTCTCCACCAGACCGCAACACTTCCTTGGCCTGCCCGATCACCAGATTTATCACTATTTGAGCATTTATAGGACCAGCTGGGAAGCCAGCTTCACCAGCCTTAGAGTGTGCAGGATCTTTAAGCCCTGCTGTAACATCTGTCGGCAAATGAGCTGCAGGATACCATAAAAAACCTGTATACCTCCATGCCCAACCATATATCATCTTGTATCCAGGCTATAGGTTGTATCTCAGCTTGTATCCAGGAAAGAGGCCTTATCTCATATTGCATCCAAGCTAGAGGCTGTATCTCATCTTGTATCCAAGAAGGAGTCTGTATCTCATCTTGTATCCAGGAAGGAGTCTGTATCTCATCTTGCATCCAAGCTAGAGGCTGTATCTCATCTTGTATCCAGGCTAGAGGCCGTATCTCATCTTGTATCCAGGCTAGAGGCCGTATCTCATCTTGTATCCAGGCTAGAGGCGTATCTCATCTTGTATCCAGGCTAGAAGCCGTATCTTATCTTGTATCCAGGCTACAGGCGGCCAATAGGGTCCTAGAGCCTCCATCAGATGTACACTTTTCCCCAATAAACATCTCCTCTCCTCTAATACTGTAATTACATTTATCACCATTACATTCATACATAGTTTCATTCCAACATCTCGTCGGTGCAGGATTCTTTTTTTCGTCAGTGAGTGGCACTGCTTGCCACTTCTTTTACAGTCGATCTCTCCTCTGACAATGATGTAATAGAATCGAATTAACATCGAGACTCCATTTAGTTCCTTCTGTAGTTAAACAAATAGCAACAAAAGCAGTGACAACAAATCATCATCAGGAGAAGGAGAATACATTATATTATAGCCTGGTCAGAAGACAGTAAAATCCTGTACATGGGGTGCACGAAGACAAATAATCTGCGTTTGGTCTTTCACAATTAGATTTGCAGTTAGGAAATGAGTGAAGCAATGTTTCTGGCAGTCAGGCATTCATTTGACGTGACTTCCTCGATGCACCCTGTGAATCTGGGATCCATCATGGCTAGTGACATGGTATATGTGACTGTGACTGCCCTTGGTTCCCTGCCAGAGTCCAACAGAGAGACATTTACTAACAACACTTAACACCCAAAGCAAGCATAAAGATGCACACACATGCAATCCCAACATATAGGCACTAGAGGGCGATATACACCAGGCACACGGCGGCCAGACCTCTGAAAAGGGCAAGAGTGCAATCAGCAATTAGGATGCATTCATTTGGAATCAGTACATGAAATAGCAGTATCATATATTCATTGTCCTTAGGGTACAATAGGTAATTGCCCAGTTGGCACCAGAGCTGTGGCACCGATAGGTCCGTCTGGTAACTGCAGCTGGAATTTCCACATGGAAGATGAATATTAGCTAGAGCAAACGCATGGGCTGCAATTTGACTGAGGCAACGGGGAGAAGATGAAGAGGACAATTTAAATTACCTGCCTGTGAAATATTATTTTACTTTAGTTTATGCCAAACTATCGCCGCTTGCAACCATATTTCTCATGTCCAGGGACACTGACTGTTTACAGGACACATGGAAGGACAGCATTTCAGATTCTCATCTGGTTTAATACCAGGTTTTTACGAATTGTTTCATCTGTGGCCATGGGCATGGGCGTAGCTATAGGGGGTGCAGAGGTAGCAGTCGCTACCGGGCACAGTAGCCTAAGGGGGCCCAAAGACCCTTGTGCTGCAGAAGAAGACATACAAAGCACTGAACTCTTGCACCAGGGCCCATGAGCCGTTAGCTACGCCCCTGGCCATGGTTGCCAAGTAATTTGGGAGGGCTCGTTGTCACATTCTTGTTTATCAAGAGGCATGTGTTGAACGAGCATCTGAAGGGGGACAATTTACAATTAGTGTTGAGCAAACTTGTTTTTTAAGTTCGGGTTCGGGTTATCGAAGAATCCCGTTATAGATTCCAAATTTCGTTATGGTCCGTGGTAGCGGAATCCATAACGGGATTCTTCGATAACCCGAACCCGAACTTTGGACGCAGAACTTAAAAAACAAGTTCGCTCAACATTAGTTACAATGACTTGGGCCACTGGACTCCATGAGCATACTTGGGCAAGGGAACCCAAGGAACTCGGACTCTAACCCATTAGATATCATACACTAGATGAAAAAATAATTAGGGATATGGCAAGGAGCTTTAAGAGAAGAGGACTATTATGAGACCATGGTCCTCACCAACAAAGGAAAATGAAACATATATGTCCAACTGGAGCGTATGTGACGGACCAGTCTAATGCTCCCTGGGAATGTATACAAATGAAAAGAGGGGGGGCACTCTAAAACTTAACCTTTATTATGCAAAAAGAGATAAAAATAATAACCCCAATCATAAAAACTATTGGCAGACGACTAGTTGACAAGGCGAAAAGAGCCATCCATAGGGATGGACAGATCTCACCTGCATGTATGTCGACTGAGGACCAATCAAGCCAAGCAAGAAGGGATGAGGACCAGGCAGTATCCCCTTTACGGGTATTGGGCTCACAGAGTCTCCTAAAGTGGAATGAAGGACTCGCCCTAGATACCCCTAGGACTCGCCCTAGATACCCAGTAGACTACTGGCGCAGCTTGGGGAGAACAATCCCTGACGGGTGAAAACCAGCCCGCCTAGTTCGGCCATACGCCGCTCATTCACATAAAAAGTTTCATTGGAGGAACTTTGGTTTCCATGTTTTTGGCCCTGTCCCCTGATGAGTCTCGGGCCTGTCCAGTTATGTTTGATGAAACGCGTAGGGACAATATATTGGACATAGCACCGTGAGAAGCATGTGGAGACCACATATTGTTTGTTACACCCTGCTCCTATAGTATATCTCCTGACCCCTTGCTATTGAGGGTTGTCTAGGGCTGTGTTTCCCAACCAGTGTGCCTCCAGCTGTTGCAAAACTACAACTCCCAGCATGCCCGGACAGCCTTTGGCTGTGCAGGCATGCTGGGATTTGTAGTTTTGCAACAGCTGGAGGCACACTGGTTGGGAAACACTGGTCTAGGGTGCATATAATAGGGCAAGGTTCCGGTAACAGCGCCGCTCCTTGCGGGGTTGGACGCTGTTTTAGGCATAGGGATTAATAGGCCAAGCAGGGGTATCTAGGGCGAGTCCTAGGGGTATCTAGGGCGAGTCCTTCATTCCACTTTAGGAGACTCTGTGAGCCCAATACCCGTAAAGGGGATACTGCCTGGTCCTCATCCCTTCTTGCTTGGCTTGATTGGTCCTCAGTCGACATACATGCAGGTGAGATCTGTCCATCCCTATGGATGGCTCTTTTCGCCTTGTCAACTAGTCGTCTGCCAATAGTTTTTATGATTGGGGTTATTATTTTTATCTCTTTTTGCATAATAAAGGTTAAGTTTTAGAGTGCCCCCCCCCCCTTTTCATTTGTGTCCTCACCAACAAAGCCTGCAAAGGAGCAGATATACTGATCTTGCAGAGTGCCCCCTGCAGATCTAGATCTTTGCACACTTTGCAAAGTCTAAAGACCCCCATAAACATTAGACAATTAGCTAGACCCATTGTTTTGAGCATGACCAGCCAACAATATAATGTGTTTGAGGAGCTCCCATCTTCTCCAACAGTTAATGTCAGGGAGAGATGTATTGGGCGCATTGAAGTTCAATCCTTTTGTTCTCCTGAGAAATAAGTTACCTCCAAAGAAGTCTTCTCCTCTCTTCCAATTGATAACACATATGTTAGGTCCAGGGGCGTAACTACCATAGTGGCAGACTGCTATGGGGCTTAGGGCAAAAGGGGGCCCAGTCTTAGTTGGGACTATCTCTTCTTCTACTGGAGGTGAAAACTTGGTGAAGACTCTACCCTCTAAAGGAACAAGTTTTAGCAAATGAGTCAGTGAGAAAAATGGTCCAAGGGTCATCAAAAATGGGTTTGATCCTTGCTATGGGGCCCTTACTTCTCAATGTACGCCACTCGTTAGGTCAGCGGTCCAATCCCGCCGCTGCCCTGCTACGCACCATGCTGCCCAGCATCCTCTGCAAGCTGCTGTCTCCATTCCACCAGTCCCTGTTCCCTCAGGGTGTTTTCACACGATGTGGATTTTCTGCGACTAAAAATCAGTTCTATTCATTTGAATGGGGGAGCAAGTACATGGATTTCCACAAGCCCCATTCAGGTGAATAAAACAGATTTTGAGGTGTGGAAATTTCTGCAACAAAATCTACAGTGCACGGTTAGGGTGTACATGATCATCTATGGCCTCCTAGAGGGCTAATCCTTCCCTATCCAATGTCTGAGAGTCCCTGGGTTATAAGGCACTCTTACCAAGCAGAAGGGGCCTGAGCTTAAAGGGGTTGTCTCACTTCAGCAAATAGCATTTATTATGTAGACAAAGTTATTACAAGGCCCTTATTCGTGTATTGTGATTGTCCATATTGCTTCCTCTGCTGGCTGGATTCATTTTTCCATTGCATTATACCAGGGGTGCACAACCTTTTCTGGTTGGGGGCCACATTGTCAGCCTGAACCAATTCCAAGGGCCGAAAATAAAACTTAAATAGGTATTACCAACTGAAATACTGTATTTTTGGCATATTGAACATACAGTATATACTGTAAATGTCTAGTTACAGTTCTAAGACTCCCCATCTAATAGGAGAATGCATGAAAGATATGTAAGAAGCCATAAGACATAGACCTACATGTCTTTCACCAGATGCTTGGGGGCCGCAAAGAATGGTATCGATGGCCGTATGTGGCCTCCGGGCCGCAGGTTGTGCACCCCTGCATTATACACTGCTTGTTTCCATGGTTACGATCACCCTGCCATCCATCAACGATGGCCATGCTTGCACACTATAGGAAAAGGTGCCGGCCAATGTCGTGGTCGGGACTGTGGGTTTAGCCCAAAGCCAAGCCAGTTAGTTGACACAGTGGGTCCGCACTCACTGATCCGTGGCATACACATGCACTGGAAAGGGAGACGGGACAGATAGCTGTCTGGCAAACAAGCATTTTTCCGACAGCTATTGAAGGTATATGGGCACCTTATGGGCACCAATGAGTTATGCCATGATTGATGTAAAAAATGAAAATCAGACATCATATAGTACATACAAACACAGAAATGCAACAGCACTCTGCAACCAGAATTCTGCCCTTCCTCTATGCTAGAAGTTAACAGAGGCGTCAGTGTACATTTTGATCAAAAAGTAATAAGCCACTCGCCGCGCCAAGGCCGCCTCTATGAGTGGTCCTAACACTAAATCCTACCTGTTATGGGCCGTAACAGCCACATAAAATCATCGGAGTGCAGGCCCAGCATGTATGCTGGATCCAACCTCTTTCTAACAAAATTAGAATTAGCTCTGTATCTCACATGGATCCAGAGATCTCCCCATTCATTGCTCTAATTATTCTGCTATAATTATTTCAGGCTGACAGCACATGGGGCATGTCCTTTCTCAGGGGGTGTCTTCTTTTCTCAGTGGGCATGTCCTTTATGTTTTTGCTCCCTGTAACTGCTTCCAGAAGATATAGCTGGTGACAGAATTAAACTGAGTGTGTGCGACCACATCAGTGAAGCGGACGTGAAATAAGTAACATAACAAACAGTAGTTGGCGCTATACAGATACATTTTATTAAATAGCTCAGTGGCAATATAAATATCCATGTGAGCATACTCACATGAACTCGATTGGGAGGGGTATAAACAGCTAAGTACGCTCACATGGACTCAAATGGTAGATGTCGAAAGAGCTGAGCATGGTCATGTGGACTACAGCAGGATGGTAAAATGCCTGAGAATGCTTACATGGACTCAGACTAGGTATGCCAAAATAGTGAGAGTGCTCTCATGGCACAGTAGAGAGGAGTATAACCTGAAAGTTGCGGGTCTCAGTAGTCAGTTCCCCACCAATATAGGATTTATGCTGTCTATTATGGATGTGCTATAAACGCCTTTTGCTAGAATACCTGTTTCATGGAGTGATATTTTCTCATTTTGATCTGCTTCCTGAGCACATATCTATTTATGGGAAGTGTAGGACAAACTAATCACCCCAGACCTGGGGGCACTACAATTTGTATATAGTTTGTATTGTTATGTATTATATATTTTATTTTTTTACATCAAGGAATGGTTGGCAAAGGTTGGCAAGGAACATTACTAACCACTCTGTTCCTCCCCTCTTGGTAGGAGTGCGCTGGTTCTGCTCCCTGCCAAGGGGAAAGTTCTTGTTGGGAGACAATTGGGAGAGGAAGCCACCTACAGAGCTCTTTCTCCTGATTCCGATTTTCCAAAGGGAACCAAACCAACTTTTCTCAAGTAAAATCTTGATACTTCAGAAATTCAGAGAAGCAGCGTGTTCCTCTACCATCAATATTGAAGACAATACTGCAAGATGAGGGATCACAGCCAAGCCACCCATCACCAAACGACCACTAGTCCAGTATCACCTAAGGGATGAATTGCCATCAACCAACCTGCCTCCATATAATTGCTGGTGCCAGAGAAGATTTGCACTTAAAGCATGCTACAACCTAAATTTCCTCAATAAGTTCCCATATGCTACTTTTCCTGCCAGTCTGGCTGACGATCATGGGCCCATTATGGGTACACAGTACAGACACATTTTTTTGGTTGGAAGTGACCTGCAATAGAAACTAATGGCATTGACCTTACTAAGTCAATACAATGTCTACTTTTAATAATGCAATTTGCTTTTCTGTTTCTTCCAGTGCTGGCCTTCAGTAGTTACTCTTGTGTCATATAATGGGCATTCACAGCACATTTCTGAAAATAACTCCAGAAATACAACTCCATGGATTATTATTAGTAGTAGTAGGCATATCGATAAATGTGAATTGAAGACAGGGTTGCAACATCTGCAATTATTTTCCATCAGCAGTTAAAGTCTCCAGAGTGGTCAGGAGGAGATGTGGCCACCTGACCTTTACGGTGAATGGCCATATCCGAGGCCTGGTAATTGTCACTAGCAAGAATTGCCATACTAGCCACGTTTCATATTACGTGTAAGTCTTTACTGTCAGTTTTCTACGATTAAGTAGAGAAGTAGGCTTCCTGATAAATATAGTGCTTCCAAACTGACCTATGTGAACTAATGGATTTCCAATATAAAACACTATATAATTATAATGATTCATGGTATTTTTCTCCTTGTAATAGTCTTATTTCTGAAAGCCTACACTGCAATGTTCACAAGGCTGCCAAGTTGCCAACTTTACCCTGGAGGCTCAGAAGAACAGGGATATTTGCCAAATTTGCATCTCCCCTGTGGCCCATGGAGCCCCCTATGATAACGAGTGGACTCCCAACAGTACTGCAGCACTACACTTAGATTACCATAGATTTCAGACCAAGCCAACAGGCCAATTTTTTTCATGAGACTATCTCACAAACTGGACCTCAAAAGGACATCGGCTTATATATATCTACGCTCCTTTGGGGCAGTCCTGGACTAAGCAGGGGTGAGGCTTAATGTATCCAATAATTTTGCATAGAAGTGTAAGGACATTTCTATTCTCTGATAGGTGGAATAGACACCTGGCTTACGTATCCGATCCGATGAGGGAACTGTGTATGGTGACATACACCATCACCAGATGGAGGAGCCCTATCACATATAGGTATGCAGCTGCTCAGTAGTTTGTAGTACTCTACCACGGATCTGGGCAACATCTTATCAAGTCATTCCTCTTGGTTATTGGGAACTAGATACTTTGACTGCTGTAAAATTGGGGAGGGGAATCCTCCTGTGATCACTAATAAATTAGGGTCTGGAGTAAATAATGAGAAACTTTGGGGGATGGGGCGTTCTGTGACTTCTGGAGAGCTAATGAGGGTTTAGCCTGCTGAGGATTTTTGATGTCTCCTCTGATGATTGGAGGAGAGTAGGGAACACCATAGTTACTACTAGGTGTTAAAGGGGTTGTCCAGGACTTATGACTTATCTTCAGGATAGGCCATCAATATTATATCAATGGCATTCTGATAAGTGGCACCCCCACCCATCAGCTGTAGCCGAAACTGGAAACTATACAGTGGAGTGGACTTAGCTGGAAGCAGATGGCTCCACCGTATAGTGGCCATGCCGGGGTATTGCAGCTCAGCTCCCAAATGAATGGTAGCTCTACTGCAGTATGCCGGCGCCCTAGACGGACCCTCTTTCTCCCGGCTGTATGTTTCTAGTCTGAAAACTGAATGGTGGGGTGCGGGATGTCAGACCCCCACAATCAGATATTGATTTCCTATCACCATCTAAAACCTACTTTGAAAAGGAAGACACGTCTATATGTACAACAAAAAGAAGCTCTGTTTTGACTACTGGGGGTAAAAATCTCAAGAGTGACGAGCAGATGCACGCATGGGTTTGCTGCAGTATTTGCTACTCGGAAAGTTTATTTGGATCCAGTCCTACAGCATGTGTGTCACGGCTAGCATCTAACTTTAGGAGCTGGCTCCTGGTCCTGCCTACACCAGGGGGAGATTTATCAAAACTGGTGCTAAGCAAAACTGGATTAGTTGCCCATAGCAACTGATCAGATTCAACCTTACATTTTCCAAAGGAGCTCTGAAAAATGAAAGGTGGAATCTGATTGGTTTCTATGGGCAACAAAAGCCAATTTTCCTTTACAACAGTTTTGATAAATGTCCCCCAGTGTCTCAAGGCCTGCCCTAACCTACGGTAATCTACCAGATCCAATTCTGGGTGGGGGATCAGTAAATCCACAGGACACATGTGCCCCTCCAAGCTTGTGTGCTTCTCAATTCTTTGCAGCATTAGACTTTTTTTTAACTGGTATTTATATAGTACAGACTGTACATAGGGGGAGGTTTATCAAAACTGGTGTAAAGTAGAACTGGCTTCGTTGCCCATAGCAACCAATCAGATTCCACCTTTCATTTTCCAAAGGAGCTGTGGAAAATGAAAGGTGGAATATGATTGGTTGCTATGGGCAACTACGCCAGTATTTCTTTGAACTAGTTTTTTGATAAATCTCCCCCATAATCTTTTCTATATGAAGTGGATATCACATGGGGCACTTATACCCTGGGTACACATTAAAGGGGTTGTCTAACTTCAGCAAGTGGCATTTATCATGTAGAGAAAGTTAATACAAGGCACTTACTAAAGTATTGTGATTGTCCATATTGTTTCCTTTGCTTGCATCACATTATACGCGTCTTGTTTCCATGGTTACAACCAACCTGCAATCCAGCAGCGGTGGCTATGCTTGCACACTATAGGAAATAGTGCCAGCCTCTCTGCTGACCTGGACCATAGGCGCGCACATAGGCCGTTGCCTTTTCTTATAGTGTGCAAACATAGCCACCACTGGATTGAAGGGTGGTCGTATCCATGGAAACGAGAAGTGTATAACAGGATGGAAAAATGAATCCAGCCAGCAAAGGAGGCAATATGGACAATCACAATACATTAGTAAGTGCCTTGTTTTAACTGCCTCTACATGATAAATGCCATTTGCTGAAGCGAGATGACGCTTTTAAGCACACACTATCCTGTCACTAGACAGGCTTTTTTCACAGGAAGGACATCATGTCATCACCTTGTCGCACGCTGTCCTTCATTTTCACGCTTGGAGTTGACTGCTGACCTTTAAATGTCACTTATACTAAATGACATGTTGATGGGGTGACACATGTGACCTTTTCCATGGTTTTGGGACTGAGCAGGTTAAAAGCGCGATTTCCCTGCAGGTTTCTTTTAGTGGGTGAAAATCGTGCTGCTGGATGTTGTGTGGGTGGACGGAGAGGCAGCGTGAAGGTTAAATGGTGGATACCATGCACGATAAGGTTTAATGGAATCCAGGGCAATGCTCTGCAAGTTATTGTATGACAGACATACGAGATGCTCTGCATTTTTGCATTAAAGGCGGTGAAGATGGCTGCTTTCTGCAACATTCACTGAGAAATGGCAGTGCTCCGGCCTTGCAGGGTTAACAGTGCGATGTGCTGCAGACCGGCTGAGCAATGTCTTTTTAATGTAGGTAATTATTGAGATGAATTTGGTGAGGTGGTTCCCAGCATCGGAGCGTAGACATTGATCTGTGATTGGGGCATTGATCGGGATATTATATGAGAGCAGCTTAGTCATAAACTCAGCGTAATGAGACAAGCTCCATTGCAGCTCTTTATGTTGCATCCAGCGCCGTCATATATCACAGCGGATGGAGGGGACGCCCTTCTACATCAGGGTTGTATGAAATGCTCTTATAAACAGGGGGTAACTTTAGGGTCTGCAGAGGTAACATCCGAGCACTGGTGCACAAAGACTTTTCTGCCACATAAGACTACACTGGGGCTCATTTACTAAAGTGTATGCCATTTTTGCACAAGCGTCATTTTGTGGACCTTTTTATTTTTTACGCCATTTTTTTAAAGGGTAGACAGTGGTGTGACCGACGCAATAATTACGCCAGAAAAGGAAATCCATGCCAGCACCTAGCAGGTACAAGTTTCAGTTTCTGATGCACAAACAGCAGGGATGCGACAAATTTATTAAGAAGAGTGCACCTGTTAAAGAAGCACTCCCGCAAACATTTTTGTTCTCTGCTTTTGAAATTGCACTGAATGTGGCAGGTGCAGCACTATGAAGTGCCTCATGCACTGTGGTATTAAAAGAATTTTGATATCTCTGACTTTTTAGTCTAACCAGACTGTCTATTACTCTGTGATTCCTCTAGTGACGTTCTATGGAAGCAATAGGTTTAAAGAGCACGCCAAATGCTTGAAATAACTTCTTTATTTATTTCAACTTTTCTTCATATATAACACTGCTGCCTCCGCAGCAGAAAGTCCATGTACGAAACACGTGTTGAATAAAGTATCACAAAATGGCAGTTTAACTGTTTAATCTTGTCATTCAACATAAAATGGTGGATATATTTCTCTCTTCAGTATCTGTACTCTCACTTTAAGTTATTTAAAGGGAACCTGTCAGCAAAAAATAGCATAGTAAGCTGTTAACAGTACCTCTTAGTGCCAGATAACAGTGTCCCAATGCACTTTTTCTTCTTTTTGCAGCACTTGTCCTCACAGAGAAATCGAAGTTTTATTCAGCTGCCGCCCGTGCTTCAAGTCAGGCTTGAAGTCATGGGGGCAGCGGCCTAGGTGTCTCCAATAGTGCTCTCCCCGCCTCCTGCCTCCTTGATTGACATCCTGAATCGCAGTGCCGGGACCGCGTTCTAAGCCCGCATGCGCAGTAAAGAAGGGCTGGAGCGCGGTCCCGGCTCTGGCGCGTACATTGAGCCGGCTTCATTTTTGGTTACAGCGCATGCGCCCGACACCCTGTTCCAATCGCACCCGCGCCCGGCATCTATGCGTATCAAGCGCGATTGGAACAGGGTGTCGGGCGCATGCGCTGTAACCAAAAGCGAAGCCGGCTCAATGTACGCGCCAGAGCCGGGACCGCGCTCCAGCCGCCCTTTACTGCGCATGCGGGCTTAGAACGCGGTCCCGGCACTGCGATTCAGGATTTAAGCACTTTATGATTTCTCTGAAAGGTATATCTAAGGCTTAACCAATAGTTTTAATTGCTGTATATGATCTGGTATGAGCAGTTCGCAGACTGTACGTAGTTTGCATAGTTTGAATGCTTTTATGCAATTTGGTTTCAATTTGGTATTTGCTATTTGGTCACAATTTGGTGGAACTGTAAGTAAACACATAAAACTAGTTCAGTATACAGTTCTAATCACTACATTAACAATAGGAACATTATATAACGGTATTAAATACCTATTTGGGCCTCTTTGCTTCCATAAAACTGAACTCTCAGTGGAGTGAATGTCTGTTCAGCTTCTCTCCTCTGGTGTAATGAATTCTAGCAGCTCCTAATAGGGAATTTCCCAGACAGGCTGAGCGTGAGGCTGGCTGTAATTGGCCAAGACTCCATCTTAATAACAACAGCTTAACTCTATGCTTTCTGTTAATAATTGTGCTGTGTCATTGAGCTGCCCTTACAGTCATATGATGAATCTTAAAGGCATACTATCTTTTCTGCTGTTGTGAACATGTAAACATATGAACTGTATTAAGGTTATTAGCAGGTATAGCTGTATATACATGTAAGCCATATTAGCAACCTAGGACAGGTCTTAGCTGGCCAGCTACACTGAAGTTAGTCTTTTTTTAATGGTGACTGTACAGTGGTCCAGCCATGGAAGTGGTGAGGTAGAGAGGAGGACAACAGTAGAGGTAGTAGTGACATGATGGAGCAATGGTCCTGCTCCAGTGGGCATTGCATAGTGAAAAAGGGACACACCTGATTTTCCCTGGGTACGCCCTGGTTTGGCGGTCTCATGCCTGGTGGAAGGTGGTATGCCCTTCATGTTGTATGTTAGTGATTTTCAAGGCAGGAACCAGATGGGAAAAATGATAACTTCAGCAATCAGTTCAGTTCAACACATAACCGGCTTTTACTGATGAACCAGCGGATTCCACATACATTCACTTGTAAATGTAGGCCAGGTTCTTAAAAAATACTGAATCAGAAAGGTTGTTTCCATGTTCTCTAACCAAATGCACTTTCTATGCTGCACTGCAGTCCAGCCTGGGGTTACAATGCTCACAAAGGTTTTCTATAATGCCCACTCAGGGGTGTAGATTAGCGATGAGTGAAGTGAGCTTCAGATCCTAGATCTGTAGTTTCTTTGCTCAAAACTTCGTTTTTGAGATCCGTCTTTGTATAGCATTAAAATGTCAGAGCTCCAGTCAGACGGAATTAGTTATCACAGACGTCTTGCTAGACTTTTGATTATTAAACTAGAAAAACAGTTTAAAACAGACATTCGAACGCGGCTTCGGTACTGACTGGTACCCAGGTACCGAAGCTGACTTTACAATGGTTTTCAAGTTGAAAAATCAAATCCAAAAGTTATTGACTGAAATCCTGTGAGACTTTGGTGATAACTCATTTTGCCTCACTGGAGCCCTTACATTTTAATGCTGTACGGAGAGAGCACCCCTAGTGTAGATCCTAAAACAGAGCTGTAATCTGTCTCTCTGGTATGACTGGGGGCAAGAGGCTGTTGGAGTCCAGTAGCCAAAACACAAGATTTACCCCCACAGTCTCTTTAATCGCACCCTCCAATTTGGCTGGTCAACCATCTGAATAAAATTGTTTTTCCTCACTCAGTCTGGTAAATTCTCAGGAGTTCCTTTCTGGGCCCCCAGATTTGTGTGCGAAATGCAAGCAAATCACCACAAAGGCACATGGTAATTGGAATCCCTGTTACAAATTTTGCAATTGATCCCAAGTGCTTCAGTTAACGCCTCTGGTTAAAGGAAAAGGGTAGGTGGAGGAAAATGAGAAGATATATAGGTATGTGATTATATACAGTTGTGTTCAAAATGATTCAACCCCCACTGAAATTGAGTGTTTTGGCCAGTTTGACATTGATTTTGATCATTTCAGTCATCTTGTTTACAATTAAATCAGAGAGGCACTTGTAAGTCAGACAAATATAACAGAACATTTATAATGAAATAACCACAAATGTCTTTTCTGTGCTCACATCATTATCAGTTTTATTCAACCCCCAAGTGACATTCAGTCTTAGTACTTAGTACAACATCCTTTTCCAGTTATAACAGCTTTTAAACGTGAAGCATAGCTTGACTCAAGTGTCTTGCAGCGATCTACGGGTATCTTCACCCATTCTTCATGGGCAAAAGCCTCCAGTTCAGTCACATTCTTAGGCTTGCGCGCTGCAACTGCTTTCTTTAAGTCCCACCAGAGGTTCTCAATCGGATTTAAGTCTGTTGACTGCGATGGCCACTTCAAAATGTTCCAGCCTTTAATCTGCAACCATGCTCTAGTGGACTTGGAGGTATGCTTGGGATCATTGTCCTGTTGAAAGGTCCAACGTCTCCCAAGCCTCAGGTTTGTGACGGACTGCATCACACTTTCATCCAATATCTCCTGGTACTGAAGAGAATTCATGGTACCTTGCACACGCTGAAGCTTCCCTGTACCTGGAGAAGCAAAACAGCCCCAAAGCATGATTGACCCCCCGCCATGCTTCACAGTAGGCAAGGTGTTCTTTTCTTCATAGGCCTTGTTCTTCCTCCTCCAAACATAGCGTTGATCCATGGGCCCAAACAGTTCTAATTTTGTTTCATCAGTCCACAGAACACTATCCCAAAACTTTTGTGGTTTGTCCACATGACTTTTGGCATACTGCAGTCGACTCTTCTTATTCTTTGGAGACAGCAAGGGGGTGCGCCTGGGAGTTTCTGGCATGGAGGCCTTCATTACGCAGTGTGCGCCTTATTGTCTGAGCTGAAACTTCAGTACCCGCATCTGACAAATCTTTTTTCAGTTCCTCAGCAGTCACACAGGGACTTTTCTCCACTTTGCGCTTCAGGTAGCGCACAGCAGTCAAAGTCAGCATCTTCTTTCTGCCACGACCAGGTAGCGTTTCAACAGTGCCCTTTGCCTTGAATTTGCGAATGATGCTTCCTATGGTGTCTCTTGGTATGTTTAACATCTTTGCAATCTTCTTATAACCATTGCCCTTCCTGTGAAGAGAAATCCCCTCTTCTCTTGTCTTCCTGGACCATTCTCTTGACTTCACCATGTCTGTAAACACACCAGTAAATGTCTAGAAGGAGCCGAGTATCACAGTCATTTTACATCTGCCTAATTGGTGCTTATTACTAGGTTTGATTGCTGCTCCTTGACATCCAGAGGTGTTTTCAATACCTGATCGAAAACACGTGAATGAACCTCTGTTCTTAAGAGTGGTCATCTTTAAGGGGTTGAATAATTGTGTCAATGAAGAAATCACAAAAAAAACATTTAATGCTGTATTACAAAAACAATTGATGTCATTTTAGTTGCATTTGGTTCTTTAAAAAGTCCTTGTAAGATTTCATTCTGAACACAATTACAAATGTACACTAAATTCCCTAAAACCCTTTACAGCATTGGGGGTTGAATAATTTTGAACACAACTGTACAAGGCCGTGCATTGGAGTCAGCCAGCAAGGTATTGTGTGGGATTATTATAGAGAGACCTTACTGCTGTGAGAGGGAATATTTTCAGGGCACCTTTCTATACTTTGAGATGGTCTGGCCAGCCGTGCCTTAAATCTTCACCCCTCAGCCCAGGAATTTACAGAAGCATTTAACAAGAACCTCATTTCCAGCCTAAGGTTCTGTTGAGAGATTTAAAAAGACAGAGGGAAGGAGAACTACAATCCCCAATTATTGCTGCTGTCCATACACTGTCATTGTGGACAGATTGCATAGTGTTATTTGCCTTGGATGTACTACAACTCTTATTTTGCACTTGATACCAACTGATACCAACTGGCTTAGTTATTGACTCCACCATACATCAGCCCCTGCATCCACACTCCTGCCTTACATCTTGCCAAACACCTAACATCAAAGGCACCCCAACTACCACCAGTACCATGGTGTCCCGAAAGGAAGAAGGGGTTCCCTCCAGTCACTCCACATTCAAACTGTTTGTTTATCCACCAGGCCACCAGGGAGAAGGCTTTTTCCTGGTGGGCTAGTGTTACTAAATGACTTGTTCCACAGAGAAAAGGTACTGTATGCCAAGGTCTCACGGAGCTGATGATACAGAACTACCACAGAGTGTATGTTCATCAACGGTTATCACTATGCTATGAGGCAATAGAATCTCAATGAAGAATTATTGAGAATGATACCCCTGTTATGTATCTAATGGCATGTTATGGTCACTTTTAGGGAAAATGTTGCTACTAAATATCACAGATTTTTTAAATATTAGAGGCTAAAGGCGGGTTTATACCGCACGATGTTCTGACAATCTGCCACCTAAATGTGCCGCTGGTTACCTGATAAATGAGCGAAACGCTTGTTCATCGAGTGATCCTGCCGTTAGTGCAGGCACATCAATCATCGTTTCTGGGCAGCAGATCGTGCCATCTAAACAGAGATCTCCTGTCCAGAAACAATGATTCTGTATCGGTCGTTTCCAATAATGTGCCCAAAAATCGGGCAGTGTATATCCACCTTAAGTCCATTGGGCCATATAATATGGAAGACTCAACTGGAAGAATGAAATTGAATAAAGTAATAGGTGAAGGTAACATGGAGTAGTATAAGAGTCTTTGGGTATGGTTGTATAGAAAGTTATTATTGCAATTATTCATCCAAAATTACTTCATAAACACAAAGCATTATTCTACATATTCTCCACATACATATCCAGGTGGAGATAGAGGAAGGAGTTACAGTGCTAGGTCTAAGAACCGCAGAGCACGACCGGTAGGTGAACTCTGTCCCTTGTCCATTCTCAAGAAAATGTGGTCTCACTTGTCTACATCTTTTATTACAGATTTTCTGACCTTCTCAAGGGAAAACTGGAGTTTGGTTAGCGGTGGATAGATTCAGTAAAATGTGCCATTTTATTCCCTTTAACAAATTACCAAATGCAAAAGAATTATCGTTACTTTTTATTGAGCATATTGTAAAATTGCATGGCATTTCGGAGGATGTTCTATCGGATTGTGAGGTTCAATCTATTTCTAAATTCTGGAAGTCTTTTTGTTTGAAGCTGGGAGTGAGTGACTCTGTCCTTTTCTTCTGCATTTCATCCAGAAACCAAAGGACAGGCAATGGGCAATCAAAGTCATTAGGCCAATATTTGAGATGTTACATTTCTGATAATCAGTCGGATTCGGGTATCCTATTTAGTTTTAGCTATAAACATCATGTTCTTTTGTAATTATGGTTTTCACCCACGATACAGGTCTTTTACAGCTTCTTTGTCTGATAACCCTGAGTTTGAAATTACCACAAACTGTGCACAGTCTGGGCTCAGGTTCAGTCAAACCTGAGAAAATCCAGGGATATTCAAAGAAAAGAAGCTAATAGAAAACAATCTGAAGCGTGGCTTTCCACTGAGGTTATTGAAATGATTAATTCTGTGTCTTTCCATCTTAAATTGCCAGATTCTTTTAAATTTCATAATGTTTTCCATAGACCGTTGCTCAAGAAATATGTTGCGTCCCTCATTCCACCCTGCAAACCTCCTGCTCCAGTTAAGATTCAGGGAGAAACGGAATATGAGGTTGCTCTAAGAGTCAAAGGTACTTTACAATATCTTGTTCACTGGAAGGGATATGGTCCAGAGGAGCGGTCTTGGGTGTCTGTCTGCAAAGGATGTGCTAAGTTAGATAGGTGATAAGTTAACTATATTATTTCATGATATGTACCCTGACAAACCTGCACATCTGGATAAGGGACCAGTGGCCCCTTGTACAAGGGGGAAATACTGTCAGGTCCTTAACTGGGATGTCGGCAGGAGGCCGGGCCTCTGTGTACAAAAGCAACGTCTATTCAGGGGACTACCGGTACGTCCAGCTCGATGACATCAAGTTGGACACGTGACTGCAGGCCTATTTAAACAGGACAGTTGCCTGTGACTTGGTCTTCTTAGCCTAGCCTGCTTGTCTTTCCTGTGCTCTTCTAAATCTGGACCTGGAACTGTCCTTCTGGACCTGCCACTGATCGCTGCCTTTGCTTATCATTGTACCTAGTGGTTTTGACTGCTTCCTGGACCTTGACTTGCCTCTGTCTTGCAATTTTGACGTTGAGGTAACTCTCCAGGTTTGACTCGGCCTGGTATTGTATCTTCTTGTGTCTTCTGATTTGGCACTGTTGTATTCTTTTAGTTTTGACCTGGTTTGTTTATTCATTTTTCTCTGGTCTCGCGATTTGCTTTTGATTTTCCTTGTTCCTGTATCTCACTATGTTCATTATTTTCTCCTGAGTTCAAGGTTTTACTGTTCCTTACCTTGACATCACCATTGTGCAGCACAACAGCACAACTTTAAGAGAGCCTGCCTTGCAACCTAAAACCCACCAACACCACCTACCACCAGAACCAAAACTAGGGTGCGACCTTGCCACCACCACCAGCACTCTCATCTTCATCCTCTCTCCCTTCCTGGGTTCGCTGCATATGGAGTAATGGAATTAGATACAGGGGGAGGTTGCAGTAGTGTGTAACATATATTAATTATACAACTCCATAAGAGAAAGAGGTGTCCCAAGTCATTAATGGGAATAATCCATAGAAGAAAAGTAAGATGAATTCAGTAACGTTTTGCTGCCTGCTCTCCAGGATGTGTCTTGGCCAAAGCCTTATTAGAGTAAAAATATAGAACATTTCAGCTCAGATTCTGAAGATGATCCAGATGTAAATGTGGCAAAAAAACACATCCCCCATATTTTCCAGTCTCCGAGGTGTTCAGACATGGCCTTAAGCAGCTTATTAAATAGGATAACTCATGCAGACATAAGATGTGAGCCCAGCCAGGAAAACAGCACAGAGATGGTTCCCTTTTCCCCCCTTCTCCTCTGTTTCTCCCTGTCCACCCTTCATGACCCGCACCCCATAATGAACATGTAATATCCTCCTCATCTCTAGGTGGTCTACTGTATGGTCTTACTCATGTCTCCATGAGGTGGTCTGATGAGGCCTATATTATATGCATAGACTCAATGTCTTGACCATCACTGTGTGGTTACCTGTGTAACATTCCCCACACATTGCTGTTACAGAAGGACAAACTTAGATATTAAGGGATGATGGGGATGATGGTCCATGTTGCACACTTACATAAATACACACACTGATTAGGGTCTGGGTGTCTCGCTGCTCCTCTCTGCTGTTCCCTAACCTGATTATCTTGCTCCAGATGCCTTTATGATGCGGCTCATTAGAATCCTAATGTGATCAGCCTGCGATGTGCTGACAGGGGCCAACCGAAACGTCTGGAGCCTCCCGCATCCCGTCTCCACATAGCTGAGAGTCTGCAGTGTTAATAAGGGCACAATAGTCTTTCTTTAAATAGCACATAGGTGCAGGGTAATATTTGATGTTTTTTCTTCTCTAGGTGCTGGCGTCTGTCATGAATAATTTCTGGAGACACTTGATAATATTTGCAACCATTGTCAGCTATTTTTGAGGTTTTGGGCAATCCTCCGTAGACATCCTATCACCAGACTAGAAATATACAAACACTTCCCTGCTCCGTCCTACACGTAAACTCTTTTCATGTCTGACAATTTGGTCTAGTAGCCCCCAACTTCTGGCGCTCCATGTTGTTATAGAACTACAACTCACAGAATGCACTAACCAGAACATTTAGAGTTGCGCTGTAAAAAGTCACATTTTGTAAAAAATTAAATAAAGGGGATGTGAGCTAAATAAGAATAGTCTGTAAAATTGCCAAAATATCACAGACAATATAAGTAGGACATTTAAAGATTCTATTTATATGTTCTGTCACAAAATTTCATTTCATTTAATAGAGAATGGTGTAAGTAGCAAATTTCTAAATCACTTCATATGAAAAAAATTTGTCCACATCCACCTAAAAAAAGCTGTAAAGTCATGGCCACTAGGGGTCTCACTTCCACCTTAGTTGCAGCCCACTGCCTGTTGTCCCTGGTAAGAGAGACTCAGAAGACGGCTGAGAGGTATTGGGGGGAGGAGGGAGTGTCAGATCTTGCTGAGATCCTGAGCCTGATAAAAGAACTGCTTCTACACTGCTTCTGAACATCATAGGAGCCCCCTGCTTTTCTGTAAGTGTGATTTATCCCTCCTTATCAGCTTCCGGATCTCTCTAACAAATATAGTGGGAAGCAAGGGAAGTGAGGTCACTGCATACAGTATGGGCAGAAGGGAGACATCCCCTGCTTCTGAGAGAAATGCATCCAGCTGTGCAGTTGAAGCAGGGAATAATATGGCTGAAAGAAACCAAAAAACACCAGTTCCTTCACAGTCACAAATGTACAAAGAAGCACAGCCATTATGCAAATTTGTTTCTGAAAACTCAGGTATGCTCTAAAGGGAATGACTTATGTAATGCAATTTTGCTTTTATTGATTAGATCTAAATCTTTATAAGAGAAATAAGGCTGCTTTTCTGTTTTTAAATGTTGAATCTTTTTATTTTTTGTAATCTTAAAACATTTTATGGGAGCTGCCATATTAAATGTATACACTTCCAGTACTGTTTACATTGAAAATCCAGCATGGTGTGTATACTTTATGGCAGCTGCAATTAATGGGATTCAATTGATTCTCTCATAGAATCTTACAGTCTCCAGGAAGTGAGGGAATACTGCCCCATCCAGAAACCAATGTGTGACGGGGAAGCTGCATACAAAGTCATTTCTGTGTGTATGTTGTATAATATTATGATGTTTTTTATCTAGGCATCCAGCAGTACAATAGAGCATCAGTAACTCCCCGGTACTCTAATGATAAGAGGACCCTGCTTGATCAAAATACCAAGCGCAGTCGCTATACAGTGTACGGCTCTATGCTTGGTGAGCATGGAGAAGACTGCAGCGCTCACAGGAGCTTCAGTACCTTCTCATCAGTGAGGGTCCCGGGTGTCGGACTCCCACAATCAGATATTGATGACCTATCCTTAGGATAGGTCATCAGTATCAAAATCCTATAAACCCCTTTAACCCCTTGGCTACCGTAGGTTTTTTCGTTTTCATTTTTCTTCCATATTTCCATTAACCATAACTTTTTTATATTTCCGGCCACATATCTGTATGAGGGCTTATTTGTTACGGGACAAGTTGTACTTTCTAATCCCACCATTATTTATGGCATGAAATGTAGTGGGAAGTAGTAAAAAAGATTCAAAATGGGGTGGAAATGGAAAAAAAAATGCAATTCCTCCACTGTTGTAAGGGTTTTGTTCCCACGACATTTTGTTTCTGACCCATGCCCTTTATTCTCTGGGTCAGTACGATTAAAGCGATACCCCATATGTATAGGTTTTTTATGTCTAAATAGTGTAAAAAAAATGTTAAACTTTGATAACTTTTTTTTTTTTTACATCATCATATTCTGACCCTCATAACTTTTTATACTTATGTCTACTGAGCTGTTTAGGGTCTTATTTTTTCCAGAACAATCAATTCTTTTTAATGATACCATTTTGGAGTAAAAGAAGCAATGAAAAAATAGCAAATCGGCCATTTTGAACCTTTTTCCGTTACGCCATTCACCATATTGGAATTTCTTTTTTTTAATATTTTAATAGTATGCTTGTTTTTGGTCGCGGTGATACCCATGATATTTATATTTATTGCTTTTTAGGTATTTATTTTTTAATTATACGAAAGGGGTGATTTAAACTTTTTTATTTTTATTTTTTATATATTTTTTTACATTTTTTTTATTCTTTATGATCATTTTGTGTGTCATATATGATATTATTAATAATGTTTTTTTCATTTTTCATTTTGGTCAATCAGGGATTTTTTAGATGTGATTTTACTTCCAGTTTGCTCATTTCTTATCCTGGCCTGCCATCTGGTGGCCAAAACAAGAATTTTAGCTTGAATGCTGTTAGCCTCATCAGCGAGGCTTACAGTATTCAGTGCAACTACCGATGCCCGGAATGGCCGCACTGGGAATCGGTAGGAAGCCCGGAAGCGCGAGCTTCCGTATTTTTGTGCATTTAGGTGCCGTGATCTCACTTGATCACATCATCTAAAGCATTTAATTACACGATTGCCATTATTGCTGGTCGTGGTAATTAGCCGCAGGTCTCTGCTGTAGGAAACAGCAGAGATCTGCCGGCCATGACGCCCACTGCACGTGCGAGCGGGCTTCATGTTTGCATATCGCTGGTAGTGAATAGGTTAAAGTACAAAGCAAACTACATACAATACAGTAACAGTGAATACAACCATAAGCTTTGGGGAATCACACATCCTGTCTGAAATCTTTAGTATCCAGTTGTGGATTCTGGGACCTGAAATGCAAAAAAAAAAGAATTACAATATAACTGCAAACAGGCTCGGACTGGCCCACAGGGCTACAGGGGAATCCCCCGGTGGGCCCCTGAGCAAGGTGGGCCCCTAGTACCCACCCCCTGCACAAGTGGCACATAACACAGTAGACTTACTGCACTATATACATATATTCAATGTACAGCACCTCAACCAGCCTATGTCATATAAAAAAAAATCTTGTTAGATTATTTATTATATTTTAATGTATCAGTACGGTGGGCCACCAAAATAAATTTCACTGGTGGGCCCTAGGTACCCCAGTCCGACACTGACTGCAAACAATATTAAACTATAACATTAAATTAAACTATTATAATTTAGTACATCATGCAGGGGCAAAGGGTCAACCCTGACTTCCTTACAGCCTTAATCACTACCATTCCAAAATCTGGTAAGGATGCTACCCTGGTCACAAATTACCGCCCCATACCTCTTTTAAATATAGATTTGAAACTTCTCACCTCTATTCTAGCCAGTAGACTCAACTCTTTCCTTCCCTCCCTTTTTCACAGAGATCAAGTTGTTTTTATCCCAGGACGACAGGCCTCTGCCAACTTGTGTAAAATATTGAATGCCATTTACATAGCGAACAGATCCTGTATTGCCTTATCAGTCCTTGCTTTGGACTTAGAGAAATCGTTTGATAGCTTATCTTGGACATACCTGCAAATGATACTCCAAAAAATGGGGTTCCTTAAAACAATTGATGTCCTATACTCTAACCCCACTGCTTACCTAAAAATCCCTTTTACTACAATTTCACCTATACACATCAATAGGGGTACGAGACAGGGCTGCCCCCTTATTTGCTCTTGCTATGGAGCCCTTGGCAATAGCCATCAGAACAAAGCCGGATATCAAAGGCATTTCCATAGGTCACTCCCATACCAAACTGAGCCTTTTTGCAGATAATCTGCTACTGAAACCAAACAAATCCCCTTACCTCTCTCCCTAACCTTATGAAAGTTCTGACCCAATTTGCTAAGATGTTGGGCCTAAAAATTAATGCGTCAAAATCTGATGTTCTCTTCTGTAACACCCTAAAAGATACCCAGAAACTTATCGAACAAAACTTTGGCTTTAAAACCAGAAATCACTATATACCTTATCTTGGTATTAAACTTACTAAGAACATAGGTAATCTATACAAAACTAACTATGATCCCATCTTTAGTCAACTACACTCTGACCCTCATAAATAGGACTGCCCGTTCCTATCCTGGATTCGCAGAATACATGTGGTAAAGATGGTGTTGCTGCCTAAAATCCTTTATTTGTTCAGAACCCTCTGGTCCCACAACATGCGATTCAAACCCTGCAGAAACAAATTTTTTATTTGGTCTCATAAGCGTCCACGCATAGCTTAAAAGATTATGTTCTTACATTAAAAAGTAGGAGGAATGTCCATACCCAATATAGCAGCTCACTACAAAGTGGCGAGACTTGCCCAACTAGCAGAAATATTAGAAGGCCCTACTGCACCCTTATGGGTCTTTCTTTAAAAACTTCACTATTCCCAGCGGTTTCTTGGCCAGCCCTCTTTTGGACTGAAGTTTCGCTTCCTGCCCACATGAAACAAATAGCTCCTTTTACCTTCTTTTCATTTATCCTATGGCGCCAAGTGAGATTCAAATATAAACTACAGTCAAAAACCCCTATGCTGACACCTATATTTTCCAATCCGGCATTTTCTGCAGGAGAAACCTCCTCTAATTTCACGCGGTGGCACTCACGTAAACTCAGTACGTTACATGATTTCATCCTACACAGCAAATTGATATCAGTCTCTTATTTTATACCCTATACAAACCCCCATCTGAAAAGTGGTGGAGAAAACATGACTGGGTATTGGCTACCTGACGGCTGACCCCATTCTCATACTCACCTGCCCCCTTGAAACTCCCACACATACACACACACACCCATCTTTCCACCAAACCATCCCCACCCAGCGTCTCATACCCCTTACCCTCAATAAAGACTCAAGACACCAAGCTGGAATGAATCGGCCACAGCAGCCATTTTTATTAACAAACAACATAAAATTATAAATAACCATAAATTCTAATAATTAATTCCTTGCAAGGGGACGTCTTTGAAGCCCCAAATAACTGAAATACCCCACCGGGGTGCCATCTTGCCTCCAGCCGTTGCCCGCCAGCTCGGAAGCACCACTGAATGGACCCCTCTTCAATTCCGCCACAACTGGGAGTCCAGTCCCAATCATCATCCTCACCATTAAATAAAACCAACTTCAAGGACCCCCCGGCCACAGTCGCCGTTACAAAAAACCCTCCCCTTTTCTCCGCACCTCACCATTCAACAAACTTACCCTCAACCACTCCTGTAATCTGCCACAGCCCCCCCCCCACTTCCCCCCATAAGGAAGGGTGGGTGGGACTCTTCTCTGCTATACCTAAAATGGCACCCTTCTTCTCCCTATCTCATACTCTTAACCCCTCGACCCCACCCCTAAACTCAAATTACCCAATCCCTATCCCCCTATTTCCTCTTAACCCGCCCCCCTGGCTAACTATCCTATCACTACCTCTGGGGTCTTCCTGAGCCAAACTCCCAGTCATGCTGGCCTCCCCTAAAGCTCTGCCCCCAGTCCGGCCTTGACTACAGATATTCCACTTTCTGTTGTCCTTAACAAGCTCTTCCCCTAAGCTAGAATTGAGTGTTATAGAATCCATAGACAAATTCCACTTCACTTCCTGGGCATCCTCTCCCGATTATATGGGGAGATCAACAGATCCCAATATTGGGATAAATTGCCATTTATGCTACAGTGGGATATGAATACCACCATTTCTATAGAACGTTGGCACCACTGCTGTATTCTTTTGAGCAAAAATAGCTGGCAAGTCTCGTTAACTGAAACATTACCACAAACCTGCCCAGCTTTTCCGCACAGTCGACAATCTCTGCAACCCATCATGCCGAAAATCCAGTATCAGACCTTCACAGGATCTGTTTGAGAAATTTGCCTACTTCTTCACAGACAAAGTCTCCTCCATACGATCTGCCATTCAATTTACAGCACTGAAAACCAAAGCAAAGCCATATAATGGATGCAAATATAGCCTACCACCATTGTCTGATTTCAAGGTAATTACTGAAGAAGGTATCTTAGATATCCTATTAAACCTTCGCCAGACTACCTGCGAACTGGACCCTGGCCTAGCTAAGTTCATGTTGAAATGCCCTGAGCTATTTAGACCAGCATTCCACAAAATAGTTAACTGTTCCTTACAAGAAGGCAGTTTTCCCACCAGTCTGAAAGAAGCAATTGTCAGACCGCTACTCAAGAAACCATCCTTAGACCCAGATGCTCTAAATAGCTACAGACATGTCAACAAACTCCCTTTTCTGGTGAAAGTTATTGAAAAGTCTGTCAATCTGGCTTCAGAAAACACCACAGCTGTAAAACAGCCCTCACCCAGATCTGCAATAATCTGCTCATGGCAAGAGACAGCGGTCAATGTTCCATCCTGATTTTGCTCGACCTCTCAGCGGCTTTTGACACAGTTGATCACGAAATCTTGCTTAACAGGCTACAAGAGTACTGTGGCATAGATAGCTTAGTTCTCCAGTGGTTCAATTCCTTCCCGGCAGAACACAAAGGATATCCCTGGGGCCCTTCCTCTCCAACCCTATACCACTAAAATATGGTGTACCCCAGGGCGCAATACTATCCCCTTTGCTGTTCACCATATACATGCTGACACTTGGAAAAATCTGACCTATCACTGCTATGCTGATGACACCCAGCTATATTTATCTTTCAAACGTGGCGTCACAGACCCTACCCCACAAATAAATGCACGCTTAGCTGAGCTTCAGGAGTGGATAAATGATACTGGCTAAAACTAAATGCTGACAAAACTGAGGTTCTTGTTATCGGAGGTCAGCGCTCGACAGCAAAGCAGCTCCAGTCTCAGCCAGCACCACTAAGGATAGGGAGCTCAGACCTGAACGAATCAGACTTTGTGCACAGCCTGGGTGTCTTGATTGATGGAGGATTAAGCTTCAGGAATCAAATCTCAGCTGTTGTGAAACATTCCTTCTTTTACCTAAGGAACATTGCAAAAATTAAACACCTCATGCCTCCAGCAGATCTTCCAAACCTTATTCTTGCCTTCATCACATCACGGTTGGACTACTGCAATGTTCTCTATACAGGCCTTCCAAACAAAGACCTGCACCGCTTGCAATTAGTACAGACTGCCGCTGCAAGGCTGTTAACAAGCCAAACCCGCCATTGCTAGTGTTGAGCGCGAATATTCGAAAAGCGAATTTTTTTAGCGAATATCGGCACTTCGCTAATTCGCGAATATTTCGAATATAGCGCTATAAATTCGCTATTTCGAATATTCGTTTTTTTTTTTTTTTTTTTAGTTATATTTTTTTCTTTCCTACTTCCCAAAAGTAGTTCTTACCTGTCCTGAGGATTCCTGGCTTCCTGGCTGCTCTAGTCAGTGCCCGTTGCCGCTTCTGCCGACTTCCGTGCTCATGTGGAGCGTCCCCATCCATGGGAGAATCTCCATATACTAAAATGTACTGTCGGATTTGAGGAATTACGTTGAAATCGCAATGCGATTAATTCAAGTTATATTAATCGCATTGCGATTACAACTTAGCACTGCTATCTTACATAGGCTAGAATTAACGAATATGGAGTATGGCTATGCACTAGCAGTGCTAAGTTGAAATCGCAATGCGAATACTTTAAGTTAAATTAATCGCATTGCGATTCTAACTTACACTGCTATCTTACATAGGCTAGAATTAACGAATATGGAGTATAGCTAATGCTATGCACTAGCAGTGCTAAGTTGAAATCGCAATGCGAATACTTTAAGTTAAATTAATCGCATTGCGATTACAACTTAGCAGTGCTGCTATATTCCATATTCGTTAACTTCGTTAATTCTAGCAAGCTGACCCATTATAAACCCAGCTCTAAGTTGAAATCGCAATGCGATTAATATAACTTGAATTAATCGCATTGCGATTTCAACGTAATTCCTCAAATCCGACAGTACATTTTAGTATATGGAGACGTTCCCATGGTGATGGGGACGCTCCATGAGCACAGAAGTTATGGTTGGCTTGGTAGAATTAGCGAATAGCGAATATGACGAATGTATTCGTCATATTCCTCAAAACGAAGATAACGAAGTATTCTACATCTTCGTTTTAGCTACCTATTCGTCTCGTCATCGTCAACTTCGCTATTCGCTAATTCTAGCAATCAAATAGGAAGGTTGACTTACCAGACAGCTGTGTTAAATTCGCTATGCGATTATTTTTTTTTTTAATACAATAATTATATTACTTGATAAAATTATTATAAGTATTCTATTTATTAAAAAAAAAAAAATCGCATAGCGAATTTAACACAGCTGTCTCTATAGTCAACCTGCCTATTTGATTGCTAGAATTAGCGAGGTTGACGAATAGGTAGCTAAAACGAAGATGTAGAATACTTCGTTATCTTCGTTTTGAGGAATAGACGAATACATTCGTCATATTCGTCATCCTCGCTAATTCTAGATATGAAACCAATAGGAAAGTAGCCTTAAGTACAAATCGCAATATGCGATTATTTAAATCGCATGTTAATCGCGATAACTAGAAAAAATGACGAATATTCGATTTCGACGAATATGAAACGAATATTCATTCGAATATTCGCGAATTTCGTCGAAATCGAATATGGCACCTGCCGCTCATCACTAGCCATTGCCACATAACAGCAACCCTTCGCTCACTACACTGGCTACCCATAAAATGGAGAATTCTGTTTAAGATTGGCTTATTGACATTCAAATCCTTGCACAATCAAGACCCTGGACACCTGAAGGACTTGTTGCAACTGCATCACACCCCCCACAATCTTAGATCAAAAGGCTCTAATAACTTGATCACCCCCAGAGTCCACCTCCAAACCTTTGGAGACAGAGCCTTCTGTCATGCTGCCCCTACACTTTGGAACTCCCTGCCACACCCAATCAGGACATCCCCATCCCTGGAAGCATTTAAGTCCAAACTGAAAAGCCACCTGTTTAGTCTGGGATTTCTGTAACACAGTCCAGCCTGCAACCCTGTATTGATCCGAGTCCTATCTATGCGCTTTGAGTCCTATGGGAAAATGTTATGGTTGTTGTTGTACCTAAAGTTCTACATAGAGCCCACATGGTCCCTACCAGACTACACACAATTTACCCGGATGTTCCGGATCATTGCTTTAGCGGTTGTTTGGAAAGAGGCTCACATCTACATATTTGGTGGTCCTGTCCAAAAGTAAACCTATTTCGGAATTGGATCCACCATCTTATTCATTCAGTTATAGCTGCCCCAACTAACTTAACCTTGTCTGTATTACTGCTCGGAGACAAACCCCCTAAACTCACTACTGCTTCTTTTAAACTTCTACAACATATCCTCATGGCAGCCCGTATCCATATAGCACCCTCTGTTTCGAAGCAGCCATTAGGCGGATCAATAAACTAATGCTCTATGAAAAACTTACAGCTATTCGTCTGGGCCTAGGGTATTGTATTTTGAAAAAAATATGGTCTCCCTGGAAATCATACTATGCTGTTCCAGATTTGCATTATTATGTCCAGCTGTGATAAGTGTTGAAATCATACAAAGTCACATACAGTAAGAATATACCTACCCTGTATAACTATTCCGCGGTCTGTATATTTAACTAGATATTGAGTCATCAGTACCGTTCTTTATTGTTTGTTATATCCTGTTACTATCTTGGTGCATTGGCAGTATGTTGCCGACATTCATTGCTTTAAAACCCAATAAATATCTTTTGAAACTAAACTATAATTGAGTCCAGGTCTAGTGGGTGAAGGTCTTAAAGTCTGTAATCCACAACAATTAGGAACCGTTGCTACAACTGCAAGTAAGAAACCCAGGTTGTAGAAGACGCAACTTACCAACACTTCCACCAGCATACTGCATACTCCATTAAAGTGCTCCATGGTACAACACAGCTAGTAGTTACATATGGTATGCTTCCTACTGTGAGCTGTGTCCAGGGTCAGACTGGCTCACCAGAGTATCCTTCCGTGGGCCTAGGCTCTCATACCATAGGGGGCCCCAAAGGTCCAGGAGGCAGTGGCTGCCTTTGGAGACAATCTCTTTCCACCAGGGTCTATTCCTATGATTCATAATATAAGGGTTCTAGTTTTAAGACACAGTGCGTAGGTTTGGGGTCAGTTTGAGCTTACCTAGGACAAATCCACACTATAAATGGTTGTTGGTTCTGGAAGTCTTCAGATAGGCTCATGCAGCTACGGTTTCAATCAATGCATCTGAGAAAATGTGGATTTTCTCTTCCGATGGCTGCCGAAAGGTAACGGAGCATAACAACGTGATACTTGAAGTTGTTATAATATTTTCAAAGACTTCTTGCATTTTCTCCACCTTGTTGTTTCTCAATACGTAGCAGAGTGTCTGAGTCTGTGATCTCTGTGGTAATCTGTCTCGTCTCAGCAACATATGTTCATGAATAGTGATTGGAACTATGAACCCAAGAGGATCATAGATGCTGTTCACCACAGATAAAAGTCCTTGCTCAGTAAAAGGTTTGTCAGAGGCTGACATTTGCAATGTGAATGTGTCCTGTTTGATGCTCCCCAGCAGAAATATAATGCATTGCATGGGAGGAACATCAAGGTCCTTCATGCTGACTTCATGATCATCAGAGGGGATTGCTTTCATTGCCTTCTGTCTGTTGGAGATAATCTTCTGGAGTCTGAGGTTTGCTACAGACAACATCTCCTACATTCTGGGGAGGAGGTCAATCTTATCTTCACATGTAGGTAAGGATTCAAGTCCTTCATCTACATAGAAGTCTTTCTCGACAAATTGATGAGCGTCAGATCCATTCTCCTTCTCTCCTAGGCTGCTCTTCTCAAGCTGTAGATTGCTAAAGCAAAAGAAAACCAAAGATGCGTACCTTCATCCGGTAATCTATGACCTCGTTGTTGACATAGCTGTCCTTGTGCCATAGATGCAGGGTAGTTCCTACTGTCTTTCCTGTCAATGAAGAAATGGAGCATTTGCTGGTTATCGTTTATCATTTGCAACAGGTTCTTGACTGAGGAGGATTAGCACTCTTATGAGGTTGTTGTTAAGGTTGGGCCCAGTAAGGTGCAGATTGGTGAGGGAGACACCTCCATATTGGGTGCTCGAATCAAACACCACTCAGATTTTTTCAGTTTTTTAAGGATGTTATATGCCAAGGGATGGGAGTTACCAGCATTCTTCTCCTTCCTTTAGTGGTGGTGCGGGTCCTGCATGTTCTCAGTCAAATATGTTCTGCATAAAGTACACAAAAGATTTTTTTCAGTCTCTGGTTTCCTCTTTAGTGTGCCTTTCGGAAAGGAGACTACCAGCTACTTGCTGTAAATTGGTAATTTTACTCTTGGAGAGCAGCTGTTGGAATTGTCTTGAGCAAACTTATTTTCAATAACCTTGATAAATTCTTTATCCTCTCTTTCAGGTGTCACCTTGTTGTCTGTGGAATTCGACACTATTGATCCAAGGCTATCATCCCGGGACAGGGACGTGTGTATGTCATCTAGGATGCAGTGTCGGACTGGGGTGCCTATGGACCACCAGTGGAATTGTTTCTGGGGGCCCACCTTACAGCTACCATAAACGGCAATATTACTTGTCCATATTTCGGGCTCATGCACATGAATGTTTGCATTTTAGCACACAATACAGTGTGCAAAACAGAACGGTATTGTGCCCTGCTCTATATCAGATTGGTTCCCATTAAGCAGCTCATTGTAAGGGCTCATATACATGAACGTATTTTCTTTCCATATCCGTTCCGTTTTTTTTGCAGACCGTATGTGCAATCATTCATTTCAACAGGACCTCAAAAAAAAAATAGAAGTTTCTCCATGTGCATTCAGTTTCCGTATGACCGTGTTTCCGTTCCGCAAATAAATAGAACATGTCCTATTATTGTCCACATTGCGGACAAGGATAGTACTGATCTATTAGGGGCCGTTTAGCAAAATACGGAATGCACATGTCATCTGTATTTTTTGCGGATCTGTTTTTTGCGGACCGCAAAATACATGCTGTCGTGTGCATGAGCCCTAATTAATAGCACTTACAATTGCTTGTCCTAGACCAAGGATGGGCAAACTGCGGCTCTACAGCTGTAGTGAAACTACAAATCCCACCATGCCCTGCTGTAGGCTGATAGCTGTAAGCAGCCTTTGTATGTTGGGAGTTGTAGTTTTGCAACAGATGGAAAGCCGCAGTTTGCCCATCCTTGTCCTAGACGACCCACCCTCAGCCTCAGCCTCAGCCAGCCTAAACAATACTCAAAGTTTAGCAAATGTTTGCCGGCATATTAAAATGGAAAAGTTTATTGGAGTAAATATGCCATACACCGCCATGTATCACCACTATAGGGTCTATTTATTCTTTTCTTATACAATGACCTCTGTACAGGTCACTGATCATAAGCAGAAAACTCTCCCATAAAAGTCAATGAGGTGCCCTTCTGACCATTGTGTCTATGAACCATGGGGCTGCCGTAAAGCAATTTTTTTTAATGCTGGGTAAATGCTGTTAAGAACAGCTCAGGCAAGATGGCCACCCCAATAATAATATTCAGGAAATTGAATAAAAAATCTGTAATCAGAAAATAAAAACAAATAAAAAAGGATATGTGTCCCTATCTGGTTTTAACTGGCAGAAAAAAATGTTGTTGACACATTTCCTTTAAGTTTACAAGCCCTTCCATTGACCTTTGTAATGCTACTTCAGGTACTCAGGTTGTAAGTGCAATGTGCCGCCCCCCAGGGCCGATCGTGTCCCAGGTTTATTGGAATGCTGAGTGGTTCGGCCTCAATAGTTTTCTCTGTGTGTTACGATGCTCCTACCTGGATATCGTCGCTCCCCAAGGTTAGGCCCTGAAGCAATAAAGGGGAGAGTAATGGTGGATTTGGATAAATAGTCAAGTCCAGACTTTTATAATGTTCAACAGCTTTACTTGAATCAACTTGCATCCATACAAGAAGTGGTGTTTCTCTTGGTTCCAGCAGGTTTTGGCATAAACTGGCAGAAAAACTTGAATATTCTGCTTTATCTCTCTGCTGTTCTAAACTTGTCTTTAGTCTGGTCACTGGACTTTAGGGCTGTTCTGGTTCCTTTAGGGTGGGGTGCCTTTGGCTGTTGACTCTGTAAAAATGTAAGGAGTAGAGGGATTCTCCTATCCTTCCAACTCTAGACTAGACTTACACTTGACTGAAAACTTTCTGCAACCCCTCCCTTGGTAGGAAATGGGCAGAAGTGGACCAGTCCTAAAAGGGGGAGAATGGAATGGTAAGCTCCATTCTATCTTAAGATTTCTCTGCCATATACGCTGCCAACTGCTGGTGAACAAGGCATATAACATGTAATACATCAAATAACAGCTACATAGCAGAACAATTAAAGGGGTTATCTGAGTTATGTTTTTGTTCTTTGTATGTTTCTAACTAGGCAACTGTAATGACTTTACAATTCACTTACTTTATCTCCAGTTGCTCCTTTCTCAGATTTCACTGAGGGACACATGACCTGTGATGTTAGAGGGTCACACGACGCTGCTCTGATGATGTTTTGTGCACAAGCCTGAGAGAGCAGAAATGTGCCTGTACACAAGACGTCACTATACTGGCCACGCCCCCCCTGCACTGCTGTCTGCTGCTTATTGCTCTCTTCCTGGATTCTTGAGGAAAAAAATTAACCACTTCAGCTGCACAAACTCAGGGCTGAAGGCTTTACTGAGTAGCTGCAGGCAGTGAGGAGACAAATGCTGGGCACGGGAGCTGACAGAGTATTTCTGCAGAGCATTGCACAAGAACAGGTAGGTGGAAGATCCTGTGTTTATCAGCAGTGTCATTGTACAGCTGGGACTTGTAGTCCTACACATGCTGCTGAGTTCCTAGCAGACAGACGTGTCACTCAGGGCACCACTTGTATTCACTCCTTTTGCAGAGGGGAGGAAAACCTGAGATTGTTGTTATTGCAGGTAAACAAAGGGCCAGAGAAGAGACCCAGGGAAATGAGGAAATATATATGTTTATAACTCGGACAACCCCTTTAATGCACAGTGTAAGAGGATCTTACAGGATCTTGTAGGATCTTTACAAAAGACCTATCATACGGGTCTTCCTGCAGACTTCTATGCATGGAGAAAATACAGTAGTAGGACTTGTTGCTTCATCTGCCATCTCCAACAATGTTTGGAGTAGGACAGGAAAGAGTAGATGATGCAGAACTAAGTTGATATTGGTGAAACACTTGCATATGGTCATCACAGTCATATTGTATACCATTAAAAAAAGGTTATTTTTTAGTATTTTGCAAAATGCAATTTTCAGTAGAAGCACAACATCTGAAACATACTCCAAATTGCATTCCTGGAAGGGTTCGTTTCTTAAACGGATGCACTTGAGAGGATGTGGTTTCCTATGAATAGTACATATTGCATTCTTAACGACTTCAGGACTGCCCTAGTTCTGCTCTAGGCTATCCCATGCATCACTGAAGCCTGCTGCTGGATTATCAATGTGGACAGATCTGAGTCTCTTGACACGTTCTGTAGGCTGTGGGTTGAGCCATCTGACCAGCAGGTCTAGCTCTTCAGCAGCTTAAATTACTAAGTCATCAATTGCCATTCTGAAAGCACGTTTTCAGCCCTGTAGATTTCAGATTTGTTGCCAATCCTTCTGAGGCCAGTTTTACTAAGGTGGGCCATATTCTTTGCAATCTCTGACATGTCTGTTTTCTCTTATTTTGGACAGGAAATTGCTGGCTGAGTGGTGCTGATATGGGGCTAGCATAGGCATTCAGCCAAAGAGTTGGTTTAAAGTCCATAGGTCTAGACACACATGGAATTGAAGATTGGAGGTAGCCAGGGGTTTGGGAACTTGTTTGCATATTGATTTACACCCGGACTATTTGTATTATGTGTGCTGAGGTACGGGGCTGTAGTGCACTGCGGTGTGTGATGAAGGGCCAGGATAAACAAATTAATTTGTCTCATTGGCAAGGGTTCCTCACCCTTGAGGGGCTGTCCCCCCAGCTGAAGAAGTGCCCATCTGCCTGTTGATTGACCGAGCAGGGCATCTCACCTGCCCCTGACAATCTTGTGCCTGCGCCGCTGCACGTAAAAGCTCAAGAACAAAGGCTCTATTTCCGCTACTGGAGCAGCAGCGACTGCGCACTTCTAGGGAGTGGTTCATGAACAGCCACTGCTCCCAAAGCACAGTGTCTGTGCTTGCGCCATTACGTGAAGCAGTTGCGCAGGTGCAAAATTGTCAGGGTCAGGTGAGATGTCCGGCCTGGCCAATCAACAAGCAAGTGGGACAACCCCTTAAAGGTGAAGAACTCTTGTTAATGAAGGTAGTCTGTATCTTGTAATCTCTACTTCTGTACGTGCCCTTATAAGCTGCTCACGCATCATATATTTTTAAGATCATTACATGATCTCTTAACGCCTTTCTGACTGCCCTTCGTTAGTTTACGCAAGGGGTCTTCAAAGATGGCGCCCGCTCATGGGCGCAGCAGACGCCATAGGCGCAGAGTGCCTGGTGTTTTAAACAGCAGGCATATAGTACTAATGTATTCGATTAATAATAACGTTGATCACACACATTTAACTCCTCAGATGCCGTTGTCTGGGAGCCATTTGGGAGCTCCCGGACGTTCGAAAATATAAAAATCACTTCCCTTTTCCGCAAATTTAAAATAAATATAAATAATTTAAAATGAATTCAAGAAATAAACATCATAAGCATCACTGCATGCAAAAACATCTGTGCCATTAAAATATAGAAATATTTATCCCAATACGGTGAATGGCGTTAATGGAAAAAACACATCAAAATCACAAATTTGCCATTTTTTGTTTTTGTCACTCTGAAGCGTCCCACTCATATACATGGGCACTTCAAAGTTGTTGTATCTTATGTCATATTGCATTTCATGTCATTTATAGATTTATATCTGGTTTATCCTGTGAAATCCCTGGTAACAGCCTGTAGGTTGCAATACATATATCCACCACTAGACGGGGATAGCACCCCAGGCCTAGTCAGTTTAGAGTTAGTCATGTAGTCTGCTGGAGTGAGGAGCAGGGGGAAAGAGAGAGGCCCCCTCCTCTCAGCTTTCTCTCTCTCAGGCTTCACAGTCCAGAGTAGCCAAGTGTTCTTGTCCCAAGTTATAAGCCAAGGAACAAGGCCTAGGTGAGACCTTCTTCTACTGTCTACTCTTCCGGGGTGACGAGTGAAAGATTGCTTTTTAACTGCAGAAAGACAAAGGAAGGACAATAGCCATTATACTGGGCTTTTTATGCGCCTTTGTACCCAAGTGAAGGATTTGAGCTTCCAGCAGCCTCACCTACAATATATTTTACAGCCAGGCCAGCTGTTATTTGCATTTATGTAGAAGGAAGGATCAGAAACCACCGTTACTGGGATTAGAATAAGGCAAGGAGCTAGATACCAGTCAGCCATATTCTCACTAACTTAACTGAACTTAAAGGGGTTATCCGAGTTATGGGACATATATATACATTAGTTCAGCTTGATTTCTTTAGAGAAAACCCCATACTTACAGCTTTTCCTGGTTCTGTTATTGATGTGTTTACATGCTGAGGGGGCGTATAACAACAATGCCTGAGCCCTCCCTCATGAATATTTGCGGGTGGGAACAATCTGACCTTCCCCTCACCCTGCTCTGCACATCCTAACTGTGCATAAAAAAACAGTCACATGATCATCTCCTAGCTCACAATGTCTGTACCTAAACTATATATGTATCTAAGCTATGTATGTATCTGAGCTATATCTATATGAGATAGATCTAGCTTATTTATATATATATATATATAAAAATATATATATATATATATATATATATTATATATATAACTTAGATACATATATATCTTAGATACAGATATAGCTTTGATACGGATATAGCTGAGATGCAGATATAGCTTAGATACAGTTCAAGCTTAGATACCGATATAGCATAGATATAGCTATATCTATAAGACGGACATATATCTGTATCTAATCTAGATCTGTATCTAAGCTATATATGTATCTAAGCTATAACTATATTAGATAGATATAGCTTAGTTATATATATATATATATATATATATATAACTTAGATAAAGTATAGAAGAATGGCGGCACTGACAAAAAATGATTGGGAAGGTTGGGTGCACGATCACTGGGGAATGGCTCTAGTTCATAGCCGAAACGTTGTATCACATGGGTGAATAAAAGAAAAACCTTTTTGTGGATCCCAGGAGTGCTGTTCGTTTTTCCATCTGTAACTTAGATAAATATATATCTTAAATACAGTTCACTGTTGAGTGAATGAAAATCTTGAAGTCTTAGACATAAAATAGGGCACACCTAATGCACACAGCAATGCTTCCCCCATATCTGCAATAGTTCAAATGGCTGCAGCTCTCACCTCCACCTTTTATCCAAGAAGCACGGAAAAGAGACCAGAACTGGGCCTTATGAAGTATCCAATGGAAAAATGGAATCCAGCTTCTTATGGAATAAAAAAGGTTCTTTATTGGCGCATCATATAGAATCCACCAAAGTCACAGAAATTTACATCAAAGTGACGCGTTTCGGGCTACAGAATCCAGCCCTTCATCGAGACATAAAATGTATTAATACAATTCCTTTTATACAGCACAGGGTCCAACCCATTCTAATTAGCAGGGTATCCTGCTCCTGGAACCTAGAATGTGAGCCATTCAGTGATCCAGGGGAGGAGATCCAGCATCACAGGTGGTACATACATATACATAATGAGGACATCTTAGTTGTATTCCCCCATATCTGGCATTGAAGTCCTCCGTGAGTGCAAATTCTGTGAATTAAATTGCACATGGGTTTACACCTAATGTGATCACATCTTCTGTCACCACACATTTGCTGTCATTTTGTCACCACAGTTTAGCCCTAGGCTCTGACGGACCAAATATCTCACCCTGGACGTGCAGTCTAATCAACTGTCCATCTTGATTTCATCCATTCTCCTCTAAAGTCTCCACAACCAAAATTTCACAGGCTTCGAAATTGAAAACCAGCTTCTTATCTTCCTGGTTTTACAAGATTAAAATACGTATGGCCTACTGCTATGCATACTAGGTGTGGGGTTTCCTCCCTCCTCCCTATCATAGCACAGGCACAGCAATGGAGAGTGTGTAGTGCTTGGCTCGCCTCCTCCCTCTTGTGAGCTTGCAGCCCACCTCCTTAGGGGACTTTCACACTTGCGATGTGGGGATCCGGCAGGCAGTGCCGTCGCCAGAACTGCCTGCCGGATCCGGCAATCTGTATGCAAACGGACAGCATTTGTAGACGGATCCGGATGCGGATCCATCTCACAAATGCATTGCAATAACGGATCCGTCTCTCCGGTTGTCATCCGGAAAAACGGATCCGTTATTTATTTTGTCACATTTTTAAAGGTCTGCTCATGCGCAGATCGGAAGAATGGATCCGTCAATCCGGCCCTAATACATTTCAATGTAAATTAATGCCTGATCCGGCATTCTGGCAAGTGTTCCGGATGCTTTCTGCGGTATTTACTCCGTCCAAAAAACGTACAGTGACTGAACTGAAGACATCCTGATGCATCCTGAACCGATTTCTCTCCATTCAGAATGCATGGGAATAAAACTGATCAGTTCTTTTCCGGTATTGAACCTCTAGGACGGAACACAATGCCGGAAAAGAATAACGCCAGTGTGAAAGTACCCTAAGCCATAGATTGTAATGGGGCCTCACCCCCTGACAGGTTGGTGCAGTGTAGCAGTATCACTCTGAGGCGGCCATCCAGATAATTCCTTACTGTCTGTACAGAGATTGTTTTGGGTGGTTTATATCTTTACACTAGGTACTATAGGGTTATCTGATATATGCCCCTGATCTGCTCCTCTGCAAGAGATCAGATATATTCTTAGGGGTGTATCTGTCACACACTGTTGTCCACTGCCTCTAATGACGATTGGCTGAATTGTGATTGCAGCTCTGAATGACAATTCAGTATCAGTATAATAAGTAATGCAAATGTGTATTTACAAAGTTGCTCAACGTTGACTAAATTGTCAGTTGTGCCTTAAGGTGTCATTCCCAGAATCTCAATGTGTGATGCATGCTTGGATGATAACGCTGGGAGAATATGGGATATTGGGCAGACTAGATGGGCCAAATGGTTCTTATCTGCCGACACATTCTATGTTTCTATGTTTCTATGTCGGAGTATTTTGTGATGCCGGGCAGCCTGCCAGATCTAATATTAGGACATCACTAATAGGCCTTCTGCTCTACTGCAGTTTAGTGCTCTGTCAACAGGGTTGGGAGCCTGCCTTTTCTTAGGGGGCTCTATGAGTTAAAAGGAATCTGCAGGAAAATCACTGATAAAACCAGGCACCATGCCTTGTAGTTCAGCTAATATGATAAATTTCACTTAGTGATCTGTTGCTTCATTCTGGAGAAAAATAATCTATGTGTAAAGGAGTGGGTAAGTGCACCGAGGGCGGGCCCAGCTCACTCTGTGCAGTCATGCTGCTCCCTCTCCTTCCGGATTGAAAGAACCAGGTGAAATGACTACGCAGGAATCTGGACCTGTCTGTCAAGATGTAGAGGGAGGGGCTGCCAGAGGAAGCAGGAGGAGCAAGGGTGGCTTGAGTCCGCCCTCAGTGCACTTAACGGCTCATCTCCATATGGATCAAAGGTACTTTTTCTCCAGAATGAAGCAATCAATCACTAAGCGAAGGGTGTCATTACATTCAGTTGTGCCTTGTGCCTGTTTTAACCTTTAGAGGGGTTGTCCCATGAAAAATATTCAAACCAGCACCTGGATATATACCCCTGCTCATAGCTGCCGGGATGGGGGACAACAATCCACTCTACCTTGACACAGAAGTGCGCAAAGTAGGGTCAAGAAAAGCCTCCGTTATCCACGGCTCTGTTTTTTTGAAGCTATCACCCTACACTTCTAGCGTATAACTTCAGCTTCTTCGCTTTCGCGCCCGGCAAGCCGACCACATATGATTATACTAAATGCATTCTCATAAGTAACGGTAGAATTTGCCAATCAGTGTCGGATGACTTGTTCACTTTTCTCCTGAATCTCCAGGAGCCTTTGATTTTTCTTTTTGCATCGAACTCTCCATCCATTAAACATATAATTATGATCAGATCCAGCAGATCCCGGGGGTACGCACACTATTAGCGTTATCAGATACGAGCTGTGTCAGTAACCGTGTTATGTCGAGTCTAAACATTGCCAGAAATAGCCGTGTTCCTGGGCGTTAGCAGTGACATGGCGGCTGGGCGCGCACAATGGGGGACAGCAGGAGCATCGCTCCGCAGATCAGATGTCAGCAGTTCCCAGCAGTGGAGAGGAGCAGACAGCCGATCAGTGCTAACGTAGTTACATGGGGAGGGGGGGATCCAAAGACTAGTAGAGGTAAAGGCTTTAATTATAAAAGACAGAGAGGTGATTGCACAGGTATGGCGGTAATTCTCCAAGTGTGTGCGTGCCCCATAGACCATTTTTAACGTTATTTTATTTATTATTTCTTGTGGCGTTGTCTCATTTGGAGCATACAGTATGAGCTCCCTGCCAATGCAGAGATGACACCTAGGACTTGGCGCAATCATGTTGCTGGTCACAAGGACGGATGCAGCGGACTTGATAAAACATCTTCTTTATTGCAGTATTCACATTAAAAACCACACATCATCAAGCAGTGTTGACGAATTTCGACCGTACAACGGTCTTAATTATACTGTAGATCTATTATACGGCTAAAACGCGTCAAGACTGCTCCAATGATGTTCGGTTTTATATGTGAATACTGCAATAAAGATAATTGGGGTCATTTATCAAACTGGTGTAAAGTAGAACTGGCTTAGTTGCCCATAGCAACCAATCAGATTCCACCTTTCATTTTGGACAGCTTCCTTTGGAAAATGAAAGGTGGAATCTGATTGGTTGCTATGGGAAACTAAGCCAGTTCTACTTTACACCAGTTTGATAAATGACCCCAAATGTTTTATCAAGTTGTTTTAGACTTGGACCGGCCGAGGATCCATGATGGAACCTACTGATTTCCTCCATGTTTGGGTGCTGGATTTTCCCTGTCTTCGTTTCATTAAATGGTCACCAATGTAACGCTGCCAGGAACATAAGTGGCCATCTCCGTCTTGTCACGATCCTGGGTAGCTCTCTGTCTTGGCTCCTGGTTATCTTGACTCTGACAGACCAGGCCTGACCTTGCCATGGATGGTGCCATATTTATTTTTTTATCTTAAAGGGGTTTTCTGAGATTTTAAAGGGGTCCTCCGGGCTTTTAATATTGATATTGATTAATATTGATGACCTATGCCCATTTCAATGGGGCTGAGCTGCTCCTAAGCCACGTGACAGATGAACTTGTCATCATTGGCCTAGGAAAAGCTGTCAGAAGACCGCGGTGCTCACAAGAACGCTGCAGCCTTCTGAAACAGCTCATTGGCGGACCCCCACCGATCAGATACTGATGACCTATCAGACACCATCTGATTATTCAGGTTGTTTCCGACGTCTCTATACATCAGCTCTGCTACATCAGACATCTTGCTCTGCTACAGTGCTATAGTGGCCGTCAAGCTTTGCTACATAAGCCCTCCAGCTGTACTATTTCAATTCTGCTACCCCAGCCATCCAGCTCTGCTATATCAATCATTTTGTTCTGCCATACCAGTCATCTGGTTCTGCTTCACCTGTGAGATAAGCCCTGCTATATCTGAGTCTACAGTCTGGTTACTCTAGCAGTGCCAACAGCTCTACTACACTAGTGGTGATTAACCTCCCTGCTCCACTACTCCAGCGCTGTTTATCCATGCTACTACCGGATAAACAGAGTTTTATAGAAAGTATTTCTTGCTTTGCTGGTAGGTTTATCACAATTGCTCGTCAATTAGATGAAGAGGAAATGAAAATTAGATCCTACAATATTATCGAGCAGATTATGCAGGAGCAGATGCTGCGGGAATGATGTTGTATTACTCAATTAATAGCTGATGATTCAATGAATTATCGCACCCTCTAGCGCTAGATCATTCATAATTGGGGAAACAAAACCACAATATTTAGCTGAACTTACACAATCAAAATCTAATTGTCACCTACTAACGACAGCCAAGATTATAATTCAGCTAAACATAGAGATCCCACGGGAAGTGGTAACTTCAGTAGTAAATTCAGTGAAAAAACACTGCTTGGCATATGTAACAGAGACAAGATGTTCTCCTGTCCACCTCTCTGCGCCTGTCCATCAAAGGACATTACTTGCTGTTTCGGAAACCACAGAATACTATCTGTTAACTATCCTGAGTTTGATGGTCACTACTTAGCAATACCATATTTGTCAGACTATAAGACACAGCAAACCATAAGATGCACCTAGGACACAGAGGAGGAAAATAAATAAAAAATCAGATCAGACCCACAGCAGACCTCCAAGCTCTATCAGATCTCAGATCCAACCTGAGTTTCTTCTAAGACCTCCGATCAGACCCCCATTGCTCCTCAGACCTCAAATCAGACCTCCAAGCTCAATCAGACCTCAGATCAAACCGATATCAGATCTCTGTATCAGACCCCATTCCTCTCATCCTCAGACCTAAGATCAGATGCCCATCAAACCCCCAAGCTCCCTCAGACCCCCAACCTCCAATAGACATTAGATCAGACTCCCATCAAACCTCTGTATCAGACCCTCATTCTTCCTCAAATTAACCGCACAAACTCCATCAGACATCTGTCTCAGACCCCTATTCTTTCTTATATCAAACCTGCAATCTCCATCAAACCACAGATCAGACCCCCATTCCTCCTCAGATCAGACTCCCAAGCTCCATCAGACCTCAGATCAGACCCCATTCCTCCTCAGATCAGACCTCCATGCACTATTAGACCTCAGATCAGACCCCCATAAAACCTCTGTATCAGACCCCCTTTCTTCCTCAGATCAGACCTGAAAACTCCGTCAGACCTCTGTTTTAGACCACTTTTAGACCTCTGTTTTAGACCCCTATTCCTCCTCAGATCAAACCTCGAAACTCTATCAGACCTCGAGTCACATCTCTGTATCGGACCCCCACTTCTCCTCAGACCTCACATCAGACTCCCCCAAGCTCCATTAGACAAAAAAAAATGAATTTACCTTTCCTGCTCTGGACCGCACACTTGCATTCATTGCTCTCTAGTCTTCTTCTGGGCCCGTGCTGCACTGTGACATGATGTCACACAGTGTGAGGCCATTGTGCAATTCAGGGACCTGAAAGAAAAGAGGGTAGGGAGGCTGCACCCATACAGCTAAAAGCAGTAATGGAAGATGGATCCCAGTCCTAAATTGGGAGGCGAATGTCATTGAAGTGAACGTAACCTATATAGGCCTCTATACTATGACGGAGCTGTGCTTCCCGTTCCATTCAAGGTTCCAGTTCCAGCACCAGAGGTTCCAGAGAACAGCTGATCAGATATTAAAACGGTTGGCCACTTTCTGGGTACCAGTGTGTATGTAAGATGACTATAGGACGCTTACTAATATAGCCTTTGTTGATATTCTGTGCCATTCGCTATATTTCATGAGGCTATGTTCACAGTTGCATTCGCTATTCTGGCAGGCTGGCCAAAAATGTTATTTGTCCGGCTAAAACCCGACTTTTATGCTGGAAACCGTCCGAATCACCACTAGATCCCATTATAGTCAATGGGGATCCAGCAGTACCCCAACATAGCCTAAGCTTTGCCCTATTGAAAGGCTAATCTTCTGTGTTGTCCATATAGAGGTCCTCTCCATAAGATGGCCGCTGATGGAGGGTCATGTGACCAGACACATCACACAGCCTCCTCCATTCTAATGCACTTCATCTGCACCGTACAGAAGGCAGGTGCAGTGTATCTCAATGTGCTGATAAGATGAGTGATGGAGGAGACATCACTTGGAGGTAATTTGCCTGGTCACATGACCCTCAATCATTAGCCATTTTATGGACAAGGCCTCAGTCCAGACAGCAGAAAAGACTTTGTACCTCATAAAATACAGAAGGGCTCATGCACACGACCAAATGTATTTTGTGGTCCGCAAGAAATACGGATGATGTCCGTGTGCATTCCGTATTTTGTGGAACGGAACAGCTGGCCCCTAACAGAACCTTGTCCGTTATGCGGACAATAATAGGACAAGTTCTATTTTTTTGCGGAACGGACATGCGGACATACAGAAACGGAATGCACACAGAGTAACTTCCGTTTTTTTTTAATGAATGGTTCCGCATACGGTCCGCGAAAAAAAAACAAAAAAACAGAACAGACACGGGAAAAAAATAAGTTTGTGCATGAGCCCAAAGGCACAGAATTTCAACAAAGGCTATAAAGAAAGTGCCATCTAATCATCTCACAAACACATTGGTCAACAGTAACCAGAAAGTAGCCAACCCCTTTAATGACCTTTCCTGAGGATAGGTCATCAATACCAGGAGCTTGGAAAACCCCTTTAACACTCATACTTATCGTTCCATAAAATATTTATCTACTCCCTCTGGATCTTCTGTAGACTATGTATGGTATTAAGTTGGCTTGGCTCACACCTGAGCAATCTGTAGCTCTTTATTACTTGTCTGTTTTTGTAATTATTGTCAAGGGCTTGGTTAGCTACCACTGAGAGCAGTAACTGACTGTATCGTCGAAAATTAATTGAATCGTGCAGCATTTCAAATGAAACATCTGCGCATAACGTGATCTATTATCTGTGGAGGCCATCTTCTGGCATGTCTCCCAGATGTAAGTGGACCAGGTCCAGGAGAGATTCCATAAGGGTGGCTGAAGGGGATGAAGATTGGCTAATCCCCAAGGGTCTAGAAATAGACTTTGAGGGATAAGTAGCTCTGGGTATCTGGGTTACTGCCAAAGTTCCTCCAAGACAAAACACATGGCCTATGTGGAGATGGTCTGCTCTTCTTCAGCCTGGTATTCCTAATGAAAATTATCCTCTTCTGCTTCATACAGAGCTTTTTGACTTGTATACAATGAAAAATACACAGTGCAGTCATCTCGTACAAGGGGGGTTCTCAAAACTAGAGATGGCCCGAACTATCCGCCGGCGAACAGTTCCCGGCGAACATAGCTTGTTCGCGTTCGCCTCTGCCGGGCGAACATATGCGATGTTCGGTCCGCCCCCTATACATCATCATTGAGCAAACTTTGACCCTGTACCTCACAGTCAGCAGACACATTCCAGCCAATCAGCAGCATACCCTCCCTCCCAGACCCTCCCACCTCCTGCACAGCATCCATTTTAGATTCATTCTGAAGCTGCAGTCTTAGTGAGAGGAGGGAGAGTGTAGTTGCTGCTGATTTAATTGGGAAATCGATAGCTAGGCTAGTGAATTCAGTGTCCACTCCAGTCCTGAAAGACTCATCTGATCTCTGCTGTAAGGACAGCGTCCTGACAGCACCCCAAAAAGCCCTTTTAGGGCTGCAACATTAGTCTGCTTTTTTTTCCTTTATATACATATTGCAGTTGCCTGGCCTGCCTGTGTGTGAGGAGCTGCAGGCCCACAGACTGTAGTGTGCCCACTGCCAGTGCCCACCCCTGTCATTCCGTGTGGCACAGGACTTTGCTTAAAAAAAGGCACTTAATTTTTACACTTTAATCTAAGGTTAGTTGCCTGCCAGTGTGTGTCAGGCTGACTTCCACTGACTGTAGTGTGCCCACTGCCAGTGCCCACCACTCATACCGGCTGGCACAGGACTTTGCTTAAAAAGGCATTTAATTTTGACACTTTAGTGTAATTTCAGCTGCTTGCCTGCTGCTAGTGTGTGTCAGGCCGACTTCAACTGACTGTAGTGTGCCCACTGCCAGTGCCCACCCCTGTCATCCCGTGTGGCACAGGACTTTGCTTAAAAAAAGGCACTTAATTTTTACACTTTAATCTAAGGTTAGTTGCCTGCCAGTGTGTGTCAGGCTGACTTCCACTGACTGTAGTGTGCCCACTGCCAGTGCCCACCACTCATACCGGCTGGCACAGGACTTTGCTTAAAAAAGGCATTTAATTTTGACACTTTAGTGTAATTTCAGCTGCTTGCCTGCTGCTAGTGTGTGTCAGGCCGACTTCAACTGACTGTAGTGTGCCCACTGCCAGTGCCCACCCCTGTCATCCCGTGTGGCACAGGACTTTGCTTAAAAAAGGCACTTAATTTTTACACTTTAATCTAAGGTTAGTTGCCTGCCAGTGTGTGTCAGGCTGACTTCCACTGACTGTAGTGTGCCCACTGCCAGTGCCCACCACTCATACCGGCTGGCACAGGACTTTGCTTAAAAAGGCATTTAATTTTGACACTTTAGTGTAATTTCAGCTGCTTGCCTGCTGCTAGTGTGTGTCAGGCCGACTTCAACTGACTGTAGTGTGCCCACTGCCAGTGCCCACCCCTGTCATCCCGTGTGGCACAGGACTTTGCTTAAAAAAAAGGCACTTAATTTTTACACTTTAATCTAAGGTTAGTTGCCTGCCAGTGTGTGTCAGGCTGACTTCCACTGACTGTAGTGTGCCCACTGCCAGTGCCCACCACTCATACCGGCTGGCACAGGACTTTGCTTAAAAAGGCATTTAATTTTGACACTTTAGTGTAATTTCAGCTGCTTGCCTGCTGCTAGTGTGTGTCAGGCCGACTTCAACTGACTGTAGTGTGCCCACTGCCAGTGCCCACCCCTGTCATCCCGTGTGGCACAGGACTTTGCTTAAAAAAGGCACTTAATTTTTACACTTTAATCTAAGGTTAGTTGCCTGCCAGTGTGTGTCAGGCTGACTTCCACTGACTGTAGTGTGCCCACTGCCAGTGCCCACCACTCATACCGGCTGGCACAGGACTTTGCTTAAAAAGGCATTTAATTTTGACACTTTAGTGTAATTTCAGCTGCTTGCCTGCTGCTAGTGTGTGTCAGGCCGACTTCAACTGACTGTAGTGTGCCCACTGCCAGTGCCCACCCCTGTCATCCCGTGTGGCACAGGACTTTGCTTAAAAAAAGGCACTTAATTTTTACACTTTAATCTAAGGTTAGTTGCCTGCCAGTGTGTGTCAGGCTGACTTCCACTGACTGTAGTGTGCCCACTGCCAGTGCCAACCACTGATACCGGGTGGCACAGTAGCTTGCCGATAAATAAGGCATTTAATTTTTACACTTTAGTGTAATTTCAGTTGCTTGCCTGCTGCCAGTGTGTGTCAGGCCCGCTTCCACTGACTGTAGTGTGCCCACTGCCAGTGCCAACCACTGATACCGGGTGGCACAGTAGCTTGCTGATAAATAAGGCATTTAATTTTTACACTTTAGTGTAATTTCAGTTGCTTGCCTGCTGCCAGTGTGTGTCAGGCCCGCTTCCACTGACTGTAGTGTGCCCACTGCCAGTGCCAACCACTGATACCGGGTGGCACAGTAGCTTGCCGATAAATAAGGCATTTAATTTTTACACTTTAGTGTAATTTCAGTTGCTTGCCTGCTGCCAGTGTGTGTCAGGCCCGCTTCCACTGACTGTAGTGTGCCCACTGCCAGTGCCAACCACTGATACCGGGTGGCACAGTAGCTTGCCGATAAATAAGGCATTTAATTTTTAGACAGTAGTCTAAATTCAGTTGCTTGCCTGCTGCCAGTGTGTGTCAGGCCCTCTTCCACTGACTGTAGTGTGCGCACTGCCAGTGCCAACCACTGATACCGGGTGGCACAGTAGCTTGCCGATAAATAAGGCATTTAATTTTTAGACAGTAGTCTAAATTCAGTTGCTTGCCTGCTGCCAGTGTGTGTCAGGCCCTCTTCCACTGACTGTAGTGTGCGCACTGCCAGTGCCAACCACTGATACCGGGTGGCACAGTAGCTTGCCGATAAATAAGGCATTTAATTTTTAGACAGTAGTCTAAATTCAGTTGCTTGCCTGCTGCCAGTGTGATTCAGGCCCACTTCCATAGACTGTAGTGTGCCCACTGCCAGTGCCAACCACTGATACCGGGTGGCACAGTAGCTTGCCGATAAATAAGGCATTTAATTTTTACACTTTAGTGTAATTTCAGTTGCTTGCCTGCTGCCAGTGTGTGTCAGGCCCGCTTCCACTGACTGTAGTGTGCCCACTGCCAGTGCCAACCACTGATACCGGGTGGCACAGTAGCTTGCCGATAAATAAGGCATTAAATTTTTACACTTTAGTGTAATTTCAGTTGCTTGCCTGCTGCCAGTGTGTGTCAGGCCCGCTTCCACTGACTGTAGTGTGCCCACTGCCAGTGCCAACCACTGATACCGGGTGGCACAGTAGCTTGCCGATAAATAAGGCATTTAATTTTTACACCTTAGTGTAATTTCAGTTGCTTGCCTGCTGCCAGTGTGTGTCAGGCCCGCTTCCACTGACTGTAGTGTGCCCACTGCCAGTGCCAACCACTGATACCGGGTGGCACAGTAGCTTGCCGATAAATAAGGCATTTAATTTTTACACTTTAGTGTAATTTCAGTTGCTTGCCTGCTGCCAGTGTGTGTCAGGCCCGCTTCCACTGACTGTAGTGTGCCCACTGCCAGTGCCAACCACTGATACCGGGTGGCACAGTAGCTTGCCGATAAATAAGGCATTTAATTTTTAGACAGTAGTCTAAATTCAGTTGCTTGCCTGCTGCCAGTGTGTGTCAGGCCCTCTTCCACTGACTGTAGTGTGCCCACTGCCAGTGCCAACCACTGATACCGGGTGGCACAGTAGCTTGCCGATAAATAAGGCATTTAATTTTTAGACAGTAGTCTAAATTCAGTTGCTTGCCTGCTGCCAGTGTGTGTCAGGCCCTCTTCCACTGACTGTAGTGTGCGCACTGCCAGTGCCAACCACTGATACCGGGTGGCACAGTAGCTTGCCGATAAATAAGGCATTTAATTTTTAGACAGTAGTCTAAATTCAGTTGCTTGCCTGCTGCCAGTGTGATTCAGGCCCACTTCCATAGACTGTAGTGTGCCCACTGCCAGTGCCAACCACTCATACCGGGTGGCACAGTACCTAGCACGCGTAGTACCACTTATCTAAAAAAAAATGACAGGCAGAGGCAGGCCAACTCGCAGGGGCCGTCGTGGTCGTGGTGCTGTGATTTCCACTGTCCCTGGAATAATGCCCAGTTTTCAGAGGCCACGCACCCTGAACCCGAAAAATTCAGAGGGCGTAGTTGACTGGCTTAGACAGGACACCCAATCTTCAACAGCTTCCGCTAAGAACCTTGACGCACCATCCTCCTCCAGCTCAGCTTCGGTCACCTGCTCTCAAGTTACCACGCACCCGCCCGTCGCCACCACCACCACTACCACCACAGCCACCACAGCCGCTTCACTTGATCCGTCAGAGGAGTTATTTACACATCAGTTGGATGCAATTAGTGATGCGCAACCATTATTGCCAGATGATGTAGATTACGGGATATGTCTCAGTCAGGCAGGATTACACACATGGACGTACAGTGTGATGATGATGATGATGATGTTGTACTCCGCTGCTGCTTCCTTTGCTGAGGTGTCAGATACAAGTGAAGCGGTTGATGATGACGATGTGTCCACGGATGCCACGTGGGTGCCTGCTCGAAGAGAAGAAGAGGGGGAAAGTTCTGAAGGGGAGACAGAGAGAATGAGGAGACGAGTTGGAAGCAGGGGGAGGTCGTCGCAAGGAGTTAGTGGCACAGTCAGACAGCATGTATCGGCACCTGGGGTCAGCCAGACAGCACGCCAGTCAACGCATGCTGTTGCCACCACTAGAATGCCGTCATTGCAAAGCTCAGCAGTGTGGCATTTTTTTGTGTGTCTGCCTCTGATAAAAGCAATGCCATTTGCAACCTGTGCCAAAAGAAACTGAGTCGTGGGAAGTCCAACACCCACCTTGGTACAACTGCTTTGCGAAGGCACATGATCTCACATCACAAACGCCTATGGGATCAACACATGAGTACAAGCAGCACACAAACTCAAAGCCACCATGCTCCTCCTGGTCCAGCATCTTCAGCCACATCAACCACTGCTGTCCTCCCTGCCCCCTCTCAACCACCCGCCACTCCATCTCTCACCTTCAGCAGTTCCTGCTCATCTGCCCACAGTCAGGTGTCTGTCAAGGACATGTTTGAGCATAAGAAGCCAATGTCACAAAGTCACCCCCTTGCCCGGCGACTGACAGCTGGCTTGACGGAACTCTTAGCCCGCCAGCTTTTACCATACCAGCTGGTAGAGTCTGAGGCCTTCAAAAATTTGTCGCTATTGGGACACCACAGTGGAAGGTACCCGGACGAAATTTTTTTCAAAAAGGCAATCCCAAACCTCTACCATGTCATTGAAAAGGAAGTCATGGCATCTCTGGCATACAGTGTTGGGGCAAGGGTCCATCTGACCACTGATACCTGGTCTGCAAAGCACGGTCAGGGCAGGTATATCACGTATACTGCGCATTGGGTCAACCTGCTGACGGCTGACAAGCATGGAATGCGTGGCTCCGCAGCGGAGTTGGTGACACCACCACGACTTGCAGGCAGACCTACTGCCACCTCCTCTACTCCTACTCCATCCTCTTCAATATCCTCCTCGGCTGAGTACTCTTCTGCTGCGGCGCCTGGCTGCACATCAACTGATTCCCCCAGCTCCCCAGGGGCTATTCCACATCCCGGATACGACAGTGTCACGCTATCTTGGGGTTGACTTGCCTGAAAGCAGAGAGCCACACAGGACCAGCACTCCTGTCCGCCCTGAACGCACAGGTGGATCAGTGGCTGACCCCGCACCAACTGGAGATCGGCAAAGTGGTGTGTGACAATGGAAGCAATCTGTTGGCGGCATTAAATTTGGGCAGTTGTCACATGTGCCGTGCATGGCACATGTGTTGAATCTCATCGTACAACGTTTTGTGTCTAAGTACCCAGGCTTACAGGACGTCCTCAAGCAGGCCAGGAAGGTGTGTGGCCATTTCAGGCGTTCCTACACGGCCATGGCGCACTTTTCCGATATTCAGCGGCGAAACAACATGCCAGTGAGGCGCTTGATATGCGACAGCCCGACACGTTGGAATTCAACACTCCTAATGTTCGACCGCCTGCTCCAACAAGAAAAAGCCGTCAACGAGTATTTGTATGAACGGGGTGCTAGGACAGCCTTCTGCGGAGCTGGGAATCTTTTGCCACGTTACTGGACACTCATGCGCAATGCCTGTAGGCTTATGCGTCCTTTTGAGGAGGTGACAAACCTAGTCAGTCGCACCGAAGGCACCATCAGCGACCTCATCCCATTTGTTTTCTTCCTGGAGCGTGCCCTGCGAAGAGTTCTGGATCAGGCTGTAGATGAGCGTGAAGAGGAAGAGGAAGAGTTGTGGTCACCATCACCACCAGAAACAGCCTTGTCATCATCGCTTGTCGGACCTGCAGCAACGCTGGAAGAGGAGGATGAGGAAGAGGAGTCAGAGGAGGAATGTGGCGGCTTTGAGGAGGAGGAAGACCAACCACAGCAGGCACCCCAGGGTGCTCGTTGTTGTCACCTATCTGGGACCCATGGTGTTGTACGTGGCTGGGGGAAGAACAGACCGTCAATGACATCAGTGAGGACGAGGAACGGGAAATGAGTAGCTCTGCATCCAACCTTGTTCAAATGGGGTCTTTCATGCTGTCATGTCTGTTGAGGGACCCACGTATAAAAAGGATAAAGGAGAACGATCTGTACTGGGTGACCACGCTACTAGACCCCGGTATAAGCAGAAAGTGGCAGAAATGTTACCAAATTACCGAAAGTCGGAAAGGATGCAGCATTTCAAAACCAAACTAAAAATATGCTTTACACAGCTTATAAGGGGATGTCACAGCACAACGGGAATCTAACAGGGGAAGAGGTGAGTGTAATCCTCCTCCTACCACGGCGGCAAGGACTGGACGATTTACAGATGTGTTGTTGATGGAGGACATGCGGAGCTTTTTCAGTCCTACTCATCGCCACAGCCCTTCGGGATCCAGCCTTAGAGAACGACTCGACCGACAGGTAGCAGACTACCTCGCCTTAACAGCAGATATCGACACTCTGAGGAGCAATGAACCCCTTCACTACTGGGTGTGCAGGCTTGACCTGTGGCCTGAGCTATCCCAGTTCGCGATAGAACTTCTGGCCTGTCCCGCTTCAAGTGTCCTGTCAGAAAGGACCTTCAGTGCAGCAGGAGGCATTGTCACTGACAAGAGAAGTCGCCTCGGTCAAAAAGTGTTGATTACCTCACCTTCATAAAGATGAATGAGGCATGGATCCCGAAGGGACTGACAGTGGGGGATACGCTTGACTAACAAAAGGCCTGATTACAAGCCTTGGCCTCAAAATGGTCCCCACGCTGCTGTATTTAATGTCTGCATACCGGATGACTTTCGTGAATTCTTCACCACCAACTAGGGTTCAAGCCGCAATGTTTTAGTCACTTTTCTGCCTGGAAAACATCAATTTTTCCGGCCGCTGCTACAATAGCGGCTGCAACAGTGCCATTATTTTTCAGGCATGTGTACATGCCTAATTTTTCTGTCCTATGGTGCAGCACTGTGGCTGCAAAAACAAACCCAAAAAAAGGCACATACAAGTGTCAATTCCCTTCGTGATCGTTACCTTGTTGTGGTGAAGGGGCTTATGTATCACAATGAAGCAATCATCATCACCTCTATAAGTGTGTTGGCAATGTTGCCACACCCCAGATGATAAGGCCGTTGCTTCATTATGGTCAGACCAAAAGCGATCGGGTGGCCACGCTACTAGACCCCGGTATAAGCAGAAAGTGGCAGAAATGTTACCAAATTACCAAAAGTCGGAAAGGATGCAGCAGTTCAAAACCAAACTAAAAATATGCTTTACACAGCTTATAAGGGGGATGTCAATGGGGATTCGACAATGGTTAATCAATTCGACCGGATAGGGTCCGTAACAGTGATTAAACTGATAGCAATAGTACTAGTTAAGACACCACTCATATAGGGTGTCACAGCACATTGCTCTGTGCACGCGCAGTGCCCCAATTTGGGAGTAAGAGGACCGACCAAGCTGCTTTTTCCATCTCCCGGTTCCTGAAATCAATTCAGTTTAGTGTATGAGAGTTTGGTCTGTCACTGTGAAGGCAGTCGAAGGTACCCGGCCTAAATTTTTTTCATAAAAGGCAATTCCTGATATGGGACGTAACAGGGATTAAACTGATGAGAATAATACTACAGAAAATACCACTCATATCGGTGGAGGGAGCCAGCGTTTTTTAACCATCTCCCCGTTCAAAAAATCTATTTAATAAATGGCCCCCAGATTGGGGAGTCGGGGACGTTAGAGGGATTAAACTGATGAGAATAATACTACAGAAAATACCACTCATATCGGGTGTGACAGTAAATTGCACGGCGCAGACGCAGTCACCGTGGTTTAAAACAGAGTGGAGGGAGCCAGGGTTTTTTAACCATCTCCCCGTTCGAAAAATCTATTCAATAAATGGCACCCAGATTGGGGACGTTAGAGGGATTAAACTGATGAGAATAGTACTACAGAAAATACCACTCATATCGGGTGTGACAGTAAATTGCACGGCGCAGACGCAGTCACCGTGGTTTAAAACAGAGTGGAGGGAGCCAGGTTTTTTAACCATCTCCCGTTCGAAAAATCTATTCAATAAATGGCACCCAGATTGGGGACGTTAGAGGGATTAAACTGATGAGAATAGTACTACAGAAAATACCACTCATATCGGGTGTGACAGTAAATTGCACGGCGCAGACGCAGTCACCGTGGTTTAAAACAGAGTGGAGGGAGCCAGGTTTTTTTAACCATCTCCCGTTCGAAAAATCTATTCAATAAATGGCCCCCAGATTGGGGACGTTAGAGGGATTAAACTGATGAGAATAGTACTACAGAAAATACCACTCATATCGGGTGTGACAGTAAATTGCACGGCGCAGACGCAGTCACCGTGGTTTAAAACAGAGTGGAGGGAGCCAGGTTTTTTTAACCATCTCCCCGTTCGAAAAATCTATTCAATAAATGGCCCCCAGATTGGGGACGTTAGAGGGATTAAACTGATGAGAATAGTACTACAGAAAATACCACTCATATCGGGTGTGACAGTAAATTGCACGGCGCAGACGCAGTCACCGTGGTTTAAAACAGAGTGGAGGGAGCCAGGGTTTTTTTAACCATCTCCCTGTCTCGAAAAATCTATTCAATAAATGGCACCCAGATTGGGGACGTTAGAGGGATTAAACTGATGAGAATAGTACTACAGAAAATACCACTCATATCGGGTGTGACAGTAAATTGCACGGCGCAGACGCAGTCACCGTGGATTAAAACAGAGTGGAGGGAGCCAGCGTTTTTTAACCATCTCCCGTTCGAAAAATCTATTTAATAAATGGCCCCCAGATTGGTGAGTCGGGACGTTAGAGGGATTAAACTGATGAGAATAGTACTACAGAAAATACCACTCATATCGGGTGTGACAGTAAATTGCACGGCGCAGACGCAGTCACCGTGGTTTAAAACAGAGTGGAGGGAGCCAGGGTTTTTTAACCATCTCCCCGTTCGAAAAATCTATTCAATAAATGGCCCCCAGATTGGGGACGTTAGAGGGATTAAACTGATGAGAATAGTACTACAGAAAATACCACTCATATCGGGTGTGACAGTAAATTGCACGGCGCAGACGCAGTCACCGTGGTTTAAAACAGAGTGGAGGGAGCCAGCATTTTTTTAACCATCTCCTGCTCAAAAATCTATTTAATAAATGGCCCCCAGATTGGGGAGTCGGGGACGTTAGAGGGATTAAACTGATGAGAATAGTACTACAGAAAATACCACTCATATCGGGTGTGACAGTAAATTGCACGGCGCAGACGCAGTGACCGTGGTTTAAAACAGAGTGGAGGGAGCCAGCGTTTTTTAACCATCTCCCGTTCGAAAAATCTATTCAATAAATGGCCCCCAGATTGGGGACGTTAGAGGGATTAAACTGATGAGAATAGTACTACAGAAAATACCACTCATATCGGGTGTGACAGTAAATTGCACGGCGCAGACGCAGTCACCGTGGATAAAAACAAAGGGGAGGGAGCCAGCGTTTTTAACCATCTCCCGTTCGAAAAATCAATTCAATTCATCTTTGGGGACCCTTGGTGTTGTACGTGGCTGGGTGGAGGAAGAAACCTTCAATGACATCACCGGGACGTGGCTAGCTTGGTATCCAACCTTGTGCAAATGGGGAGTTTGCAGTTGTGCAAATGAACTGTTTGCGGTGCATTAAAAGGGGAGTTTGGTCTGTCAATGTCTGTGAAGCGGGCGTAACCCTTACACTACCTGATCGATACAACATCATACCTGATCGTATACACACACTGGATGTTTTAAAGCACGTTATTCCAAACAATTTAGGAATGTTAGTTGATTTATGCCCTTTATGGATTAAAACCCGACTCTGCGTCCACTACGTAATTTTCCATGGGAGTTTTGCCATAGATCCCCCTCCGGCATGCCACAGTCCAGGTGTTAGTCCCCTTGAAACAACTTTCTCATCACTATTGTGGCCAGAAAGAGTCCCTGTGGGTTTTAAAATTCGCCTGTCTATTGAAGTCTATGGCGGTTCGCCCGGTTCGCCAGTTCGCGAACATTTGCGGAAGTTCGCGTTCGCTGTTCGCGAACTGAAAATTTTATGTTCGCGACATCACTAAACATATCTCTTCAGTCAAAATAGGACGCAGGGTCTGCATGAACGTTGAATGTAGACTTTACTGGCCACAGTAGAAACAGTAAATTAAACATCCTCATAAATTTTACAGGACAAATAAAAGTTAAGTAGACCCAGGAAAGTCCTTTATATGGGAATGGGAAGCTGCTCCGAAGATTTATTAATGTACACCCCCCCTTCCCCTGCAACTAAAAGTTCAGAGGGTCTACATTAACTAATCTTTTACCTATTTACCTACTTGTAGAGGTCTGTCCACCATACAGTAATCGTGCTTTCCAGCGTCTGGAGTTTGTGGACATTTGCCCCTATTGCTGCTATGCAAATCCATCAACTTTACGAGGAGCAATGGAGCCAGAACCCAGCTGCAGGGACCAGGCAAGTATGAACCCCATCACGGGTCAGCCACTCATTGTCGTTTTTTTAACTCTTGGGTAACCCCTTTAATGCGAAGCCAGTTAATATTGACTTACAGAGAGAAGCTAGTAATTTTCCATTGATGTCATAAGGGACTATGAAGAGTCATACACAGTGAAATTTTGACCGTCTGGTATCTCTCTCAGATAGTTGTTTACGTTTGGAAACTGGTTAGTCATTCCCATTGACTTGTATTGAGGCACAATACAAGTCTATGGCAGCCGTGAACTGCAACATTGTTTCAGTTAGGCCGGATGCACATCAGCACTATTTTTTTCCCATTGTTCTGCTCCATTAGAGGCCGTCCTGAACGGAGTTGTAACATGGTAACATAGTATAAAAGACCGAAAAAAGACATTTGTCCATCCAGTTCGGCCTGTTTCCTACAAGTTGATCCAGGGGAAGGCAAAAAAAAACATGTGAGGCAGAAGCCAATTTTCCCCACTTAAGGGGAAACAATTCCTTCCCGACTCCAATCAGGCAATCAGAATAACTCCCTGGATCAATGACCCCTCTCTAGTAGCTGTAGCCTGTAATATTATTACACTCCAGGAATACATCCAGTCCCCTCTTGAATTCCTTTATTGTACTCACCATCACCACCTCCTCAGGCAGAGAGTTCCATAGTCTCACTGCTCTTACAGAGAAGAATCCTCTTCTATGTTTGTGTACGAACCTTCTTTCCTCCAGACGCAGAGGATGTCCCCTTGTTACAGTAACAGTCCTGGGGATAAATAGATGATGGGAGAGATCTCTGTACTGACCCCTGATATATTTATACATAGTTATTAGATCTCGCCTCTTTTTTCTAAGGTTAATAACCCTAATTTTGATAATCTTTCTGCATACTGTATTCCCTCCATTCCAGTTATTACTTTAGTTGCCCTCCTCTGAACCCTCTCCAGCTCTGCTATGTCTGCCTTGTTCACAGGAGCCCAGAACTGTACACAGTACTCTATGTGTGGTCTGACTAGTGATTTGTAAAGTGGTAGGACTATGTTCTCATCCCATGCGTCTATGCCCCTTTTGATGCAACCCATTATCTTATTGGCCTTGGCAGCAGCTGCCTGACACAGGTATTTACAGTTTAGTTTGCTGTTTATTAAAATTCCTAGATCCTTTTCCATGTCAGTGTTACCAAGTGTTTTACCATTTAGTATGTACGGGTGACTTGCATTATTCCTTGTGCATAACTTTACATTTGTCAGTGTTAAACCTCATCTGCCATTTCTCTGCGCAAGCCTCCAATCTATCCAGATCCCTCTGTAGCAGAAAACTGTCCTCAATGAAAGTCCGTTCAGTTTCCATTTGGAATCCTATTTTTTTTACAGGATGAAAAAGTCTGCATTCTGGACTTTTTAATCCAGACTTTTAAATGGAATGTGCAACGGAGGACTCGAGCGGAGCTTCCAACATGCATGTGAACTCGCCGTTAGGCTGTGCTTCTCCAGCTTCACCCCTCCCACTAGAAGGTTGTGAATCAGTTAGAAAGCCCCTAGTCGTCTGCAGATAGGGAACAGTGTTCAGTAGGATGGACTCTGCCAGACTACACAAGTAACCAGAAGAAGATGCTGAGATGTGAATACTCTGCCACTGACCCTGGGACACCAGCCCTTTGATCAGGGAGCCAGACGGACGACTGAGCCACAGATCCTGGGCCACCAGCCATTTGGTCAAGGTGACAGAGTTTTAAGAAAGAGAGGGAAAGCTAGCTGAGACTTTTCCTTAGCACCCAACCTTCTGCTACCAGAAGGGAGACTGAAAAAGCCAACTCAGTACCTTGTCTGTATTATTTTGCACCTGAGTTCCTCCAGTAAAGAAACTCATTGGTGTACTGCACACCCTGAATCTGGGCTTCTCATTGGGGTGCACCATGCTTTACCAACCCCCCCAGTGAGCAGCAACTAATGGTGACACCTCAATGGTATCCAGGGGACCCAGCGTAGCTTTTAAGCAGGTAACCTTGGGAAATGACTGGGCCCCACAGCACATTTTTGAACCAGGCCTTCTCCCCAGCAACATAATTGTTCACAACCCCCTCCTCCCATGCAACCTCTACTCCGGTGGCTAGTCAAGATCACTTTCTTAGACCAGGCCCTGCAGTCGCTCCACATATACACCGTCATGTCATGTTCCTGTATATACTATCACTGTATATAAGGTCATTTAATAATACTTTTGAGGCGGCTCTGAGAATAAAATCTTTTGGTCCTCCTCTTGGGTGGGTACCTTCTGATCTCGAGCCCCATAGAAGCGGCTGCCCTTGCATCCACTATAGCTACACCCCTGGTTGGGGGCCACCTCGAACAAGTCAATGCACCAGGAGCACACTCAAACAAAAAGGAAAATTTAGCCCACCATATAATATAAAATGGATGAGTAGAAGACTCACTAGTCACTACCTCCCTACCAGGCTACATACAGTTGTGTTCAAAATTATTCAACCCCCAATGCTGTAAAGGGTTTTAGGGAATTTAGTGTACATTTGTAATTGTGTTCAGAATGAAATCTTACAAGGACTTTTTAAAGAACCAAATGCAACTAAAATGACATCAATTGTTTTTGTAATACAGCATTAAATGTTTTTTTTGTGATTTCTTCATTGACACAATTATTCAACCCCTTAAAGACGACCACTCTTAAGAACAGAGGTTCATTCAAGTGTTTTCGATCAGGTATTGAAAACACCTGTGGATGTCAAGGATCAGCAATCAAGCAGAATAAGCACCAATTAGGCAGATGTAAAATGCGTGTGATACTCAGCTCCTTCTAGACATGTACTGGTGTGTTTACAGACATGGTGAAGTCAGGAGAATGGTCCAGGAAGACAAGAGAAGAGGTGATTTCTCTTCACAGGAAGGGCAATGGTTATAAGAAGATTGCAAAGATGTTAAACATACCAAGAGACACCATAGGAAGCATCATTCGCAAATTCAAGGCAAAGGGCATTGTTGAAACGCTACCTGGTCGTGGCAGAAAGAAGATGCTGACTTTGACTGCTGTGCGCTATCTGTAGCGCAAAGTGGAGAAAAGTCCCCGTGTGACTGCTGAGGAACTGAAAAAAGATTTGTCAGATGCGGGTACTGAAGTTTCAGCTCAGACAATAAGGCGCACACTGCGTAATGAAGGCCTCCATGCCAGAACTCCCAGGCGCACCCCTTGCTGTCTCCAAAGAATAAGAAGAGTCGACTGCAGTATGCCAAAAGTCATGTGGACAAACCACAAAAGTTTTGGGATAGTGTTCTGTGGACTGATGAAACAAAATTAGAACTGTTTGGGCCCATGGATCAACGCTATGTTTGGAGGAGGAAGAACAAGGCCTATGAAGAAAAGAACACCTTGCCTACTGTGAAGCATGGCGGCGGGCAATCATGCTTTGGGGCTGTTTTGCTTCTACAGGTACAGGGAAGCTTCAGCGTGTGCAAGGTACCATGAATTCTCTTCAGTACCAGGAGATATTGGATGAAAATGTGATGCAGTCCGTCACAAACCTGAGGCTTGGGAGACGTTGGACCTTTCAACAGGACAATGATCCCAAGCATACCTCCAAGTCCACTAGAGCATGGTTGCAGATTAAAGGCTGGAACATTTTGAAGTGGCCATCGCAGTCACCAGACTTATATCCGATTGAGAACCTCTGGTGGGACCTAAAGAAAGCAGTTGCAGCGCGCAAGCCTAAGAATGTGACTGAACTGGAGGCTTTTGCCCATGAAGAATGGGTGAAGATACCCGTAGATCGCTGCAAGACACTTGTGTCAAGCTATGCTTCACGTATAAAAGCTGTTATAACTGGAAAAGGATGTTGTACCAAGTACTAAGACTGAATGTCACTTGGGGGTTGAATAAAACTGATAATGATGTGAGCACAGAAAAGACATTTGTGGTTATTTCATTATAAATGTTCTGTTATATTTGTCTGACTTACAAGGGCCTCTTTGATTTAATTGTAAACAAGATGACTGAAATGATCAAAATCAATGTCAAACTGGCCAAAACACTCAATTTCAGTGGGGGTTGAATCATTTTGAACACAACTGTACTTGGGGACTTCATGACACTTATTACTTTGGCTTTCACCCCCCACATTCAGGGCTGTTTTTGCTGGTGGCAAACTGGGTAGTCACCCAGGGCTTCTGTTTACTAGGGGTTCCTAGAGAAGGGAAACCTCAGAAGCAAAAAAACAAAAACTAAAAAAAACTGTATTATTAATGTATTGTGGTATTATTTGGGAACTGAATCACAATATTATATGTCAATGATACAGATGTAGTATTTTGAGACTTCATATTACTAAAATTTGTAGGCTCTTTATTAGCTATGGATGGACACTTTGGGGGAATTTTTTTATCATTACGTTTTACTCATTTTTCCAGTTTGTCCTATTAAAAATGTTCACCCGTGTCTTCTGCAGCCTTTATTTTCACTGCTTCTGCAGACTGTGTTTTTTCATCTTCTTAGTGAATCTGTCAGCTACTGTGATGGCTCCATCTCCAGCCCTTATCCCTAGTTTTCTGACAAGTCAAAAACAGTCAAGACATAGTCACATATTATTAGTTTAAATATAGTGCAAATGAGTGTTTATAAGCTAAGAAAGTAGAGATAAGGGCCACAGATCGAGCCCTTAGGGCAGCTCCCTGACAGAGTCACTGAGAAGCTGAAGAAACAGTCTGCAGATACACTGAAAGTGAAAGCTATAAGTTGAAATTTTTTAATAAAGACAAATCTAAAAAAAATATGTCTTTTAGGGTACTTTCACACTTGCGTTGGTGCGGATCCGTCTGTTTATTTGCACAGACGGATCCGCACCTATAATGCAAACGTTTGTATCCGTTCAAAACGGATCCGTTTGCATTAAATGGCCTCTTTCACATCAGCGTTTTTGCTTTCCGTCCTAGAGTTCCGTCCTCGGGTCTCTAGGACGGAAAGATACTGATCAGGATTATCCCCATGCATTCTGAATGGAGAGAAATCCGTTCAGGATGCATCAGGATGTCTTCCGTTCAGTATGTGAACGTATTTTGGACGTTGACAAAAGCGCAGCATGCTGCAGATTTGTCTCCGTCCAAAAATCCGGAAGACATGCCGTAACGCCGGATCCCGAATTAATGCCCCTTAATCTAGACGTCGTTTCGGCGCATCGCCGGATCCGACATTTAGCTTTTTCTCAATTGTTACCATGGCAGCCAGGACGCTAAAGTCCTAGTTGCCATGGTAAAGTGTAGTGGGGAGCGGGGGAGCAGTATACTTACCATCCGTGCGGCTCCCGGGGCGCTCCAGAGTGACGTCAGGGTGCCCCACACGCATGGATCACGTGATCGCATGGATCACGTGATCCATGGGCATGGGGAGCTCTGACGTCATTCAGGAGCGCCCCGGGAGCCGCACGGACTGTAAGTATACCGCTCCCCCGCTCCCCACTACTACTATATCAACCAGGACTTTAATAGCGTCCTGGCTGCCATAGTAACCTCAAAGCATTTCGAAGACTGATCAGGATCCTGATCAGTCTTCTAATGCTTTCAGGCGACTTGCGTTCTTACGGATCCGGCGGGACGGAAGTGCGTGCCGGATCCTCAGAACACAAGTGTGAAAGAGGCCTTAGTTAAAAGAAAAATGACAAAGTCCCAAACGGATCCATTTTGAATTCCATTGAAAGTCAATGGGGAACGGATCCGTTTTCAAATGCACCATATTGTGTCATTGAAAACGGATCCGTCCCCATTGACTTACATTGTAATTAAAAACTGATCCGTTAGGCTCCGCCTCTTCAGACGGACACCAAAATGCTGCAAGCTGGGGTGTCCTCCTCCAAAACAGAATAGAAGCGGAACGAAGCCGAACTGATGCATTCTGAACGGATCCTTATCTATTCAGAATGCATTGGGGCTTAACTGATTCGTTTTGGACCGTTTGTGAGAGCCCTGAAACGGATCTCACAAACGGAATCCAAAACGCTAGTGTGAAAGTACCTTTAGTTCAAAATAAGTAGAAATGCAGCAATTTTTAAAAATGCCCCCAAAGGTGTCCATCAACAACCATGCGTTTTCTCCTTAGAAGATATCTGTCACCATGAGTATTATAAGTATTTCCCTTCTGTCTTCTAAAGGGACATTACCACCTAAAAGGTACCTGGAAATATAGTCTGCTAAAAGAAATGTACTGTATTTCCATGGGCGCCTGGCCAGTGGCCGCAGATGATGATACAGTCTCATACTGTGGTGCAGGCGGCAGTGTTTTGTGCTGCACTGTGGTATTTGGTTCTGCTGGGGCAGTATATTCTGCACTGTGGTATTTGGTTCTGCTGGGGCAGTATATTGTGCTGCACTGTGTTATCTAGTTCTGCTTGGGCAGTATATTGTGCTGTACTGTGGTATTTGGTTCTGCTGGGGCAGTATATTGTGTTGCACTGTGGTATGTGGTTCTGCTGGGGCGGTATATTGTGCTGCACTGTGGTACTTGGTTCTGCTGGGGAGGTATATTGTGCTGCATTGTAGTATTTGGTTCTGCTGGGGCAGTATATTGTCCTGCACTGTGGTATTTGGTTCTGCTGGGGCAGTATATTGTGTTGCACTGTGGTATGTGGTTCTGCTGGGGCGGTATATTGTGCTGCACTGTGGTACTTGGTTCTGCTGGGGAGGTATATTGTGCTGCACTGTAGTATTTGGTTCTGCTGGGGCAGTATATTGTGCTGCACTGTGGTATTTGGTTCTGCTGGGGCAGTATATTGTGCTGCACTGTGGTATTTGGTTCTGCTGGGGCAGTATATTGTGCTGCACTGTGGTATCTGGTTCTGCTGAGGCAGTATATTGTGCTGCACTGTGGTATTTGGTTCTGATGGGGCGGTATATTGTGCTGCACTGTGGTATCTGGTTTTGCTGAGGCAGTATATTGTGCTGCACTGTGGTATTTGGTTCTGCTGGGGCAGTATATTGTGCTGCACTGTGGTATCTGGTTCTGCTGGGGCAGTATATTGTGCTGCATTGTGGTATGTGGTTCTGCTGGGGTAGTATATCGTGCTGCACTGTGGTATTTGGCTCTGCTGGCGCAGTGTATTGTGCTGCACTACAGTATTTGGTTCTGCTGGGGCAGCATATTGTGCTGCTCTGTGGTATTTGGTTCTGCTGGGGCAGTATATTGTGCTGCACTGTGTTATTTGGTTCTGCTGGGGCAGTATATTGTGCTGCACTACGGTATTGCTGGCCCTGCCTACTTCTGTTGTCCCTGCCTACATGTATTGGCCCCTCCCACTTGTATTGGCCTCCTTCTGTACAATTTGGACCTACAACATGGGGCCACTTTTATTTTATTTTTTTCAGTACCATATTAAGTTCCCAGTCCGCCTCTGGTTGCAAGACTCTCCTTTCCAGAGAATTTACATTTAGAGGTCCAGAAAAACAAGTAGCGGGTCAAACGTCTACATAGCTCTTCAGTCGCAGATGATACGGTGTAGTGGGGTGACCCAGTACAAGTAGGGGACCTTGGGTACCAGGTTGGGGGTGTCATGGTGCATAAACCCGCACTAAGAGCAGGTTCCAGATTAGATTTTTGCAATGGGATCCATTCTTCTTGTATCTGATGCGGTATTACTTGGGCGTTGAATAGCACTATAATGTGCTCACTATATGGTACTTTTAATGTGCTGTATTGGAAGTTTGAAATGTTGTTTTCTGTGAGCCATTTACTTTACTACGCTATACTGGTTTCCAGTACTAGAGAATTTACATATTTATGCACTGTGTAGTTTAAGACAGAATTTTCCTTTCAGGCATAGAAACATTTGCAGACCACCCTGCAGCTGATGAGTACCCCCACAGTGATGATTGCCCCCCCAGCTGCCCTAGTGCCACTGTACATAGATACTAGCCTAGGGAATGGCGAGGGCAGACCAAAACTGCTTACTGTTAACTCCGTCATGCCCAGGCTGACCATATGCGTATATGCTCTCCACAGATATTTTCCATTTCTTCCATGTCTTGTTCCTGTGACCTAATAATGCACTGGAAACCCAATTATCATGACTAATGACTAAAAGCCTGATAAGAATCCACGGTTAATTAAGATAAGATTAAAATAGAAGAGGATGCAATCGGAGCAAGTTAATTCTGAGCTAATTGCTTCTTTTCTCCAAAATTGCAGATGTAGCAGAGCTGAGTTTCTTAAGGGCCCTTTACAGAGGCCGAGTATTCATAGTAACGCTCGTTAGCGATTATCTTGTGGTGTAAATGTACCTCCGAATATGAGATCGGCGGGGGTGCCGGGTGTCAGACCAGAATCATACATAACAGTTACATAGCAATATTATTAAAGGGGTTGTCCGGGCTTTTACTATTGATGACCTATCCTCAGGAGAGGTCATCAATATCAGATCGGCGGTGGTCTGACTCCGGGCACCCCCGCCCATCAGCTGTATGAGGAGACGGCATTCACAGTGCGCATGTGCCATCTCCCATCTCTCTTCCTATCGGCTGCTGCTGTCTATGTCAAAGACCGTAGACAGGAAGAAAGAAGGGAAACTGCACGTGCGCACCGCGCGCGCCGTCTCCTCATACAGCTGATCGGCGGGGGTGCCCGGAGTCAGACCCCCGCCGATCTGATATTGTTGACCTTTCCTGAGGATAGTAAAAGCCCAGAGAACCCCTTTAATAATATTGTTATGTAACTGTTATGTATTGTATTTCATGCACTGTGCCTGGTTGTCCAGCAGGTGGCAGTGTATCTGGCAGAGAGTACCTTAGATAGAATGGAACTTACCATTCAATTCTCCCCCTTTTGGGCATAAGTGGAGAGTTGGAGCCAGCTTGAGGGCTTGAGCCCCTGCCCTCTTTTGCCCCTGCCCCTTTAATGTCCTTTTTTTTTTTTTTCGATGTTGTCCCAAGCAGGGGCTTTACTGGGCGGTGGCCCGGTAAAGAAAATTCACCTGCACCAATTCACCCGTGCCGTCTGAATCTGATGTAGGGCCTTCCCGGGGTCGGCGGCGCTAGGTGGAATAAGCGGCTGCAGCTGCCTTTTTTTTTTACTTGCGCAATTGCCGGGCGCCCACCCAGCCTGCATGTGCGGCACATCCAGTGTGTTCAGCACTTCAGTCAGGGTCACTCAATAGTAGTCACGTGGGGCGGCGCGCAGGGAGTCTGGACCTGAGCTGACTGTGACTGCTCACCGGTCTGCAAGTGAGCTTGTGTCGTGCTCGAGTCGTCTATGAGTGCCAAATGACATGAAGGGGGGTGATGTAAAAAGGAGGGGGTGATGTGACATGGAGGGGGGAGAAATGTGACATGGAGGGGGAGTAATGTGACAATAAGACCGGGGGCCATCATTGGGGGCACTTTTTACTGGCACATTATTAGGCTACTTTCACACTTGCGGCAAACTTTTCCGGCATTGAGTTTCGGTGTCGGGGCTCAATACCGGAAGAGAACTGATCAGTTTTATCCCAATGCATTCTGAATGGAGAGAAATCCATTCAGGATGCATCAGGATGTCATCAGTTCAGTCACTGTCAGTCGTTTTGGACGGAGAAAATACCGCAGCATGCTGCGGTTTTATCTCCATCCAAAATGCCGGAATGCCGGATCCGGCATTAATTTCGATCGGAATGTATCAGTGCCGGATCCGGCATTAAGAAATACCTGAAGGATGGATCCGTCCTTCAGGTATGCGCATGCGCAGACCCTTAAGACTGAAAAAATAATACAAGACGGATCCGTCTATACCGCATGACAAGAGGAGAGACGGATCCGTTCTTGCAATGCATTTGTGAGACGGATCCGTCTCCAAATGCTTTCAGTTTACATCCAGATTTCCGGATCCGGCAGAGTGTTCCGGCGACAGCACTATGGGGGCACTTCTTGCCGGAACATTATTGGTGGGCACTATAGGGGCATCTACTGAGGCCACAAAGAAGGGGTATGTTATATGGAGGGCTCTGTTCAGTGGCATTTTATACGGGGACACATTATGATGGGTACTATGGGGAAGTGGGTAGAGGAGTACTATGGGGTCATCTCCGGGGGGGACTAAGAAGGGGTATTTTATGCTAGCAAATTATAGGGGACACAGAGGGCGTCTACTGGGGCACTATATAGGGGCAGTTTATACCGGTACATTATGGGGGCACTAGGAGGAAGGGGGGAGAGGAGCACTATGGGGCATTTACTAAGGGCACTATATAGGGGTATTTTATACTGGCACATTATGGGGGACACTATGGGAACATTAGCTCAACTGGGGGCATTACAAGGGGGTATTTTTTGCACTGTCTTGTAAAGGACAAGATGACAGCTGATTGGTGGATCCGTTGGTGAGGGAGATTTCTGAGCTCCTGGTTGGTGGTTGTTCCTGCGGCGGGAAGCTCAGGTCCTTAAATTGAGGGTTCAGCGGTGCTTCTGGGCCAGTGTTAATGTAGTGTACGGGAGCTGTAATGCCCGTCACTACAGAAGGGTCACTGGTGTGCTGTCGTTTCCCCTTTATTTATGGGGAGGTTGGTATAAATAATCTTCTGATGTAATGTAATGCTATGCACTTCCCTGTTACTGTGAGTATTGCATGTGCAGGCCTGCTAGGGATTTCATTCCAGCTCTAGTCACTAGAGGGAGCTAGGGAGCCCTAGGTTATATAAGGCCCAGTCAGGGAAGGCACAGGGAGTCTAAGCCCAGGCCTTGTGCCTGCAAGGTTAAGCCCAGGCCATGAGCCTGTGAAGGTGTCCAGAGTTCAGGCCCTGCGCCTGTTTAAGTCAGCCCAGGCCCTATAGCCTGAGAGGGTCCAGCCTAGGAAGATTCATTCCCTGGGAGGAGCAGTCCAGACCCTAGGACTAGTGGAGATGAGTTGCCTCCTTAGTCGAGCTGCAAACAGGAGAAGGATTCCAGCAGGAGCATTTCTGGTCACCAGCCTGAGGAGCTGAAGGAAGGCAGAGCAGCAACAGAGAAAGCAAGAGGTACTATATATATATCAGAGGAGGTACTTAATCTAATCCCAAGGATATAAGCCAGATTTAGGGCATTGGGGCCTTGGAAGAAAGTGTCTACATTTCCAGGATCAGACAGGTAGAGAGTGCAAGCCGCCTGTACTGTGAGAGTCCTGTGTGTTAACCCTCTGTGATCACCTTGCTATGTCAGAGACTGCCGTATGTACTGTAACCTGTAAGTTACTGAAACCAACCGTCTTCAAAGGAACTGCGCTTCCATCTATGTCCGTGTATGATAACCAACAAGTACTACAGTAAAGTTAAAGTTCTGTTTTATCATAAAGTGGTTCCTCATTTATTCCTACTATCAGCAAACGGTGTGCCACCGTTAATTGGCACTGGCGTCACGAACTGTATCTACAACTACCTGCCAGAGAGTCAGCAGTCTCAGGTTAGTGGTCACCATTGCACTACCACACCCAAGAACACTATTAACCCTAACTTGAGTACGCTGCATTAAGAAGACCGGATCGTCGCCCCGCCCTCCCTCCTCCCCCCAAAATTTTTGTATTATGTCGCTTTGCTTTTTTAGAGGGGCTGTGTCACTCAGCTATTGCTGAGTGGATTTCGGTCATTATGGGAGTTTACAGTGGTTTTTGATTAATGAATTTAATGGTTTTAATTATTTATTAAATATTATTATTTATTGGTGTACCCTTAATAAAGCATTGCAGCCATTTTATCCATATTGCTGTGTCTGTCGTTATTCATTAGTTGGTAAGATTGTATTAGTTTATTACAAATGGTGTCATTTGCATCCATGGGCTTTACCATATCTGACAAACTCCAGGCTCTCTAAAGGGATCTGTCAGCGGATCTGTACCTATGACACTGGCTGACCGGTTCCATGTGTCTTGAGAGCTGAAGGCATCCGTGCTGGCCCCATGTTCCTATGTGTCCACATTGCTGAGAAAAATGATGTTTAAATATATGCAAATGAGCCTCTAGGAGCAACGGGGGCGTTGTCGTTACACCTAGAGGCTCAGCTCTCTCTGAAACTTTCGCGCCCTCTCTGCTTTATTATCAAGGCCAGGTGTGATCACATTTTCACTGCCAAGCCTTGTCTATCAAACTGGAGAGGGTACGGCAGTTGCAGAGAGAGCAGAACTTCTAGGTGTAATGGTAACGCCCCCGTTGCTCCTAGAGCAATAACTTGGCCTGCTATCAGGCCCCGACTTATCTGTAAATACAATGGGCGAGATTTATCAAACTGGTGTAAACTAAAACTGGCTTAGTTGCCCATAGCAACCAATCAGATTCCACCTTTTATTTTCATTTTCCAAAGGTGTGAAGCTGTGAAAAATGAAAGGTGGAATCTGATTGGTTGCTACCCCAATGTATAGCACATTAAAAAGTTCCCCCTGCATAGAATATTATCCTTTTTGCTTCCTTTGCTATACACAGCTCGTTTCCATGGTTACGACCACCCTGCAATCCAGCAGTGGTGGTCATGTTTGCCCACTACAGGAAAAAGCACTATCCTATATGAGCTCCCACGGTCCTGACCACTAGAGAGGCCGGCATGTTTTCCTATAGTGTGGAAGCACGACCACCGCTGATGGATCGCAGGGTGGTCGTAACCACGGAAACGGTGTATCATGTGATGGAAAAATGAATCCAGCCAGCAGAGGAGGCAATATGGACAATCACAATACATTAGTATGTGGTTTGTATTAACGTTCTCTACATAATAAATGCCACTTGCTGAAGTGAGACGACCCCTTTAAATTGAAAGGGAATTTCCAGGTCTTCTGTATTGATGACCTATCCTCACGATAGGTTTTCAATATCTAATCAGTGACAGTTCTACTCCTGGGGTCCCTGCAGATTAGCTGTTTAAAGAGCCTGTGGCCTCCTCGCAGCTCACCAAGCACAGCGCAGTACATTGTATAGTGGCTCTGCTTGGTATTGCAGTTCAGCCCCATTCAATAGAATAATACCGATCTGGGCCTAGGCCAGGGATCGGCAACCTCCGGCACTCCAGCTGTCCTGAGACTACAACACACATACAGTTTTAAAGCAGCTGGAAGGTTGCTGATCCCTGGCCTAGACCATGTGACTGATGAACGTGACATCACAGCCGTGCTGACTAGAGGGTCTTCAAACAGCTGATAGGAGGAGAGGCCAGGAGTCGGACCCCCACTGACCGGATATTGGTGACCCATCCTCAGGATAGGCCAGCAATATAGAAGACTTGGAAAACCCCTTTAACTATTTGACTGCCCTAGACCACTAGGCATTCAGACATTAGCAAATAGCAACTTCACTCTGCTAGACCACCAGGGATCTCTTCATTTAACTCCATCATCGCCACCTGAGAAATTTGCATAAAATGTCCATAAAATAAAAGAAATGATACCATACAGTTTCCCGCCATTCCCCTTCAGATGCCTTCTGGTCCTCCGCCAGTCTCTATCTTCACATTCACTGGCCGTCGCAACGACCCACCTCAGTGATTGGCTTAGGGGTCATTCCTGTGCGTCAAGAGGCACTAGGAGGTGGTCAGGGAAGTGTCAGGGTGGGAGCGGCAGGGGATTGTGGGGTGAGTCTTCCCTGTTTGTTATTTTACACACTCCTGAGACAAAACCCTTGTAACCCCTTTACTGCCCTAGATCACCAGGGATGCTAACACTAACACCTGTACTGCCATAGACCACAGGGCATACAGACACTAAAGGGATAGGTCATTAAAGGGATTATCCGAGGCCGGGCCCCTCGCACACAATATGCTTACCTTGCTCCCCGCACCTCACATGGTCCCTGCACGGCCACCGCTGCTTCATCCCATGTCGGGGGGGGGGGGGGGGAGAGCCAATGGCAGGCGGTGATGGGGACGAGCCTCCTTAGCATCGCGGATGACGCTAGGGAGGCTCCCCCCCTTCACCTCCTGCCATTGGCTGCTGCTCCCCCCGATACATGATGTTTTCATCCGCACACGGGGAGAAGCAGCAGCGGCGGAGCGGGGACCAGGAGCGGCGCAGGGAGCCAGGCAAGTAAAATCAGTGTGAGGGTCCCCGGCATATGGCGGGGGAATTTCCAGCCTCGGATAACCCTTTAATATCTGCTGGTTGCTGGGTGTCAGACCCCCTACAATCAGCTGTTTGGGGGGCATTGGGTGCTAGTAGTGTACGTAGCAGAGGCAGACAGCGCCACCCGCGGTGTAGGTTCTCTACGATATGTATGTCCATGCTGATGACTACAGGCTGGATGTCTCTCGGCAGTCTCTTTCCTCTCGCCGCCTTCCCTTGGCAATGTCTAACCGTTTATTTCTAGTTCAATAATAAAATGAATGAGACTTTGGGTCAATACATTTTAATTCCTTAAATGAAGAAAAATGCAGAATTGCAGAAGGAGTATAAGGATATACACGGTCCTCTTCGTATTCTCCTCCCGTATATCCTATTTATTCCTTCTGCCTGGCTTTGGTCAGCACAAGTCACTACGAGTGTAATATTTCTTCAGGTGACAGAAAATCCGCTCCGCGATGGATTCATCCCAACAGGAATTTGCAGAGTGTCGCTCCACTACGGTCCTGCAGATCATCTCTCCTTTATCTCGCCTCATTCATTTTTATTCTATTTATACATATATTTAAAGAGGAGCTGTCGTCTCTCCTGACGCTTCTCGCGTCTAGTAAATACTTGTATTCTACCTAATGGAACAGCTTTTCTTAGAGCTCAGGGAAGAGCTGTATCTCTCTTATTCCTCCTAGAAATGTATGAATATAATTGATAACTGGGTGTTACCATTCCCCTTGTCAAAGAGGTACATACCTACATAGACAGACACTGGATGCACTGATTAGACAGTGTCTGACACAGACTCTGACTATGTATGGACACCCCCCCCTCCAGGGACACCCCCACACCCCCCCACACCCGAACTTGAAATACCCAGGAATAACAGAGGAGACATTGGATGCCCTCGTTGGACAGTGTCAGACTGGTAAGGGACACACCCCAAGCTGGTAACTCCCAGGAATAACAGCGGAGACACTGGATGCACATATTGGACAGTGTTAGAGTGGTAAGGGACACACCCCAAGCTAGTAACTCCCAGGAATAACAGCTGAGACCCTGGATGCACTCATTGGACAGTGTCAGAGTGGTTAGGGACACACCCCAAGCTGGTAACTCCCAGGAATAACAGCGGAGACACTGGGTGCACTTATTTGACAGTGTCAGAGTGGTAAGGGACACACCCCGAGCTGGTAACACCCAGGAATAACAGCTGAGACACTGGATGCACTTATTGGACAGTGTCAGAGTGGTTAGGGACACACCCCGAGCTGGTAACTCCCAGTAAAAAGAGAGAAGACACTGGAAGCACCGATTGGACTGTGTCAGACTTATCAGAGACATGACTGGATAGTGTCAGACTGTGCAGAGAATTCCCCCGCCCCAACTATCCAACTGGTAACACCCAGGAATAATAGGGAATACAACTGGACTGCGTCAGACTAGTCAGGGACACGCCCTCGACTGGTAATAACTAGTATTAATGGAGAAGAAACTGGATGCGCTGATTGGACTATGTCAGACTGGGCAGAGACGCCCCCTCCAACTGTTTACACCCAAGAATAATAGAGGAGACAACTGGACTCAGTCAGACTGGTAAGGGACATCCAAGTATAACACAGGAGACGGATTGAAAGGAAGGAAATCGGGCACTCAAAATTAATGAAGTTGCAGGTTCCTTTATTTGGTCATGCGATATATCAGGTACAGAGGTACAGAATGATTCATAACCAGTGATGCCCTTGTCAGTCTACGCGTTTCAAACAACAACATTCTTAGTCATGAATAAGAACGTTGTCGTTTGAAACGCGTAGACTGACAAGAGCATCACTGGTTAAGAATCACTCTGTTCCTTTCCTCTGTACCTGATATATCGCATGACCAAATAAAGGAACCTACGACTTCATCAATTTTATTTGCCGGATTTCCTTCTTTTCAACCCATTACAACAAGGCTTCATCCTTTACATCCGTGCACCTACTAAGAAAAGGCGGGTGGGCTGGAATCAGTGGCAGACTGTGCAGGGACACACCCTCAACTAGTAACACCTAGAAATATTAGAGGAGACAACTGGACTGTGTCAGACTGGTCAAGGTCACCCCTCCAACTGGTAACACCCAGGAAACCCTGGCAGCATTGATTGGACAGTGTCAGACTGTGCAGGGACACGCCCCCAACTGGTAACACCCAGGAATATCAGAGGCGTGGCACAATACAGAGGTCTAAGAAAAGATGCTTCAGCGTTGTTATTACATGGGCAGTACAAGTATTTACTAAACCAGACAAGTCAGGAGAGGTGCCCGATACTTTTTACATCCATAGTTGTATCTAACCCACCAATAACTTATGTATCTAGAGGCAGCCGTAATGTCCAAGCACCCGGCGGGTATCAGTTCTTTCTGCTTGCCACAAGCTTTCTGGCTTATACCCCTTTATGGAAGGTTTGGTTGGGTCATTATCTACAGGTTTTCAGTCCATGTCAGAGCCTCTCAGAAGAGAGCGGTGAAGTATAGCGCCACGAGGGTGGACAGCACGCTGGCATGGTGCCCAGATATCCCCGAGCGCTCTTCATCTATCCTTAGGTCCGGTGCAAGCTCCGTGTTCAGCTGTGACTGCAAAATAGAGCACATGGAAAATATAAGTGTGACCGTCCCCATATGAGGTGCACAGCAGAGCAGGATCAACCCACTTCAGCATCTCGAGCTGCATGGTGACACAACAACTCATCGCACATAGTCGTCCTGATATAAACAATGTGACAGAACCGCAGCCATTGAAGTGTGAATGTAATCAGGAAACAACAAGGACGCTGGCAAGTGACAGCATGTTCAGCATCCTGAAGATTGCTGTGTGGGTATGCATGTGGGCACAGCACAGGGGGTATGGTGAAGAAAGGAGAGGTGGTGGTCTTGTACCCCACCCTATAGGTATGAATTCATGAAAGTAGTCTAGGTCCTATAGCTCGGCCAGATGTTGTACCATGGCCAGCCGGCCCTTTATATTACCCGTTATTGTGTTTTTATTTGTATTCCTTGGAAATGTTATTTTATTGGTTTAGTATCTATCATGTAAATCACAACTGCCAAAAAAGATAGTTGATTTGTGGCCAATGGGCTGAAGAGCATGACCCCTGTTTTCTTATATTAATGACCTATCCTTAGGAAAGGTCATCAATATCAGCTTGGGGGTCTGATATGGGAGTCTTATTTGAGGATCTGATATGGGGGTCTGATCTGAGGTGTAATATGGGGGTCTGATCTGAGGATTTGAAATGGGGGTCTGAACTGAGGATCTAATATGGGGGTCTGATCTGGGGTCTGATATGGGAGCCTGATCTGAGGATCTGATATGAGGGCCTGATCTGAGGATCTGAATTGGGGGTCTGATCTGAGGATCTGATATGGGGGTCTGATCTGAGGATCTGAATTGGGGGTCTGATCTGAGGATCTGATTAGGGGGCCTGATCTGAGGATCTGATATGGGGGTCTGATCTGAGGATCTGATATAAGGGTCTGATCTGAGGACCTGATATAAGGGTCTGATCTGAGGATCTGAATTGGGGGTCTGATCTGAGGATCTGATCTGAGGGTCTGATATAGGGTCTGATCTGAGGTCTGATATGGGGGTCTGATCTGAGGATCTGATATGAGGGTCTGATATACGGTCTGATATGGGAGTCTGATCTGAGGATCTGATATGGGGGTCTGAACTGAGGATCTGATATGGGGGTCTGATATGGGAGTCTGATCTGAGGGTCTGATCTGAGGATCTGAATTGGGGGTCTGATCTGAGGGTCTGATATGGGGTCTGATCTGAGGTCTAATATGGGGGTCTGATCAGAGGATCTGATATGAGGGTCTGATCAGAGGATCTGATCTGAGGTCTGATATGAAAGTCTGATCTGAGGTCTGAAATGAGGGTCTGATCTGAGGATCGGAATTGGGTGTCTGATCTGAGGATCTGATATGGGGGTCTGATCTGAGGAGCTGATATGAGGGTCTGATCTGAGGATCTGAATTGGGGGTCTGATCTGAGTATCTGATATGGGGGTCTGATCTGAGGGTCTGATATAGGGTCCGATCTGAGGTCTGATATAGGGGTCTGATCCCAGGATCTGATATGAGGGTCTGATATAGGGTCTGATCTGAGGATCTGAATTGGGGGTCTGATTTGATGTCTGATATAGGAGTTTGATCTGAGGATCTAAAATGGGGGTCTAATCCAAAAGGTAAGAGGGGATTTCTTGTACTGGCACACATTATAAAGGGGTATTTTTTGTATTGGCACACATTATAGGTTGGTATTTTTTGTACTGGCGCACATTGTAAGGGGGTATTTTTGTAATGGGGCACATTATAAGGGGTAGTGTTTGTACTGGTACACATTAGGGGGGCATTTTTTTTTTACAGATACACATTATAAGGCGAATTATCACTACTTGGGGCTACGGGGAACAAAATTACTAGTATGGGCACAATTGGGCCTTATTACTACTGGGGGCACAGTTAACACTATGCACTCTGGCAGATAATTATGTCTATTGGTGGTACTTTAAGAAGTACTATTACTGTGGTGGGCACCATGGCACAGTATCAGTTAAGCACAATTATTTTTGGGGGACATTATGTTTATACTATTAGTGTTAGGGACACTATTTTTTGAGCACAGTTATTTTTAGGGCACAGCTTTGACCGTGGCATACGAGAAGAGGGTCCAACTCTTGCACCAGGGCCCATGAGCCTTTAGCTACGCCCCTGTGGAATACTATAATGTATGCTATTCTACGCCTTCTTTTGTGGTATACCAAAGTATACCGGCCTGACCTCCTAAGGACATGCTTAGTATGATCTGAACAGTTTAAAACTAGAATAATAAAGTTCATGGAATGGCGGATAACGAAAAAAAACTGAGAAACTGTAAGTTTAAAGAAAAGTGCATAAATGTATAGAAACTGATGGGATTTTAAGTCTCATCAAAATGAATAAACCATTTGATTTGTAAGATGCCATAGGAGTCCCTAGCGTAGTGGTTGTCTCATTCAATGCTCAAGATCGTGGCTTCTACATTACCAAGGCCGTGCCCAGCTGCAGTGGATAGAAGCTTGAGCAAGAGAACATCACTAAAGATCTCAGTTACAAGTCCTTGAAGAACATGTGTAATTGGTAGATCTTGAGGACCAGCTTTGGCCACTACTGACCTTGAGTGATGAGAACAGCACATTTTCTGAAGCAGATTTGGATGATTGTGTAAAACATTTGAAAGACACTGGAAGAGATAGGGTTGGACTGGCCTACCACAGTACCAAAGGGACCTACGATGAGCCCAGATGGTGGACACCAAAGATCCAGTAGAAAAGAAAACATTTGGAGCTATGTCTACAGATAATCATTTGCCACTAATGTCTATTTCTTTGATTCAAAACCTATTAGACTTTATTGATGATATACGGGCCCCGAGAATAATTTCCTTAAGTGAGTCCAAAGAACCCCAGTCCGACACTGAATGAGACTATAGAACATAAGATAAGTGATAATGGAGTTCATGTCAATACACACAAAGTGAAACGTCTCCAAAAGGCCACCTCTTTGGGAAGGCCAGCCCCTTATCCAGACCACCATTATATACAATGGCCATGAATAGCCCATGCACCTAGAATGAAATTGAAATAAAACTTTGGGTGGTCATCTCAAAGAGGTGCCAGGGAAGAGGCCCACTAATGCTGGATTAGAAGATGGTAAAGAGGAAGGCATAATACCTCAGAGACACAGATCCTAAGGGGGGGGGAGCTGTCATTCTTCTTGTCCTGCAATAAGAAATCGCAGATGTCACCTGCAGGTCAAGCACTCCCATCATGTACTAAATAAATAGCCATCTTACAGGCCGCCCAACTACTGTCTATGTCACCAGAGCGCCCGATCAACCACGAAAATTACAGGTTTTGGTTCTTACTGGGATGGAATCACAGATGTCAGGGCTCATCTCGTACAGTGTGTTACTGTCACTCTGGTTGTCCGGAAGGACGTGTCTTTTCTCACTCCGTGGAGAGATGGTGGTGAGGGGAGGCCGAGGGATCTTCTGCTTGTGGACAATATCTGTACCATTCCCAAAAGCATAAATGGCATTTCCTGAAGGCATAAGACAACATTTTAGAATCTGTCTCATCTATCTATCATCTATCTATCTAACTATCTATCGATCGAATATCTATGTAATATATATCTATCTATCTAATATCTATCTATCTATCTATCTATCTATCTATCTATCTATCTATCTCATATATATCTATTATCTATCTATCTATCTATCTATCTATCTCATATCTATCTATCTATGTATCCAATATCTATCTATCTATCTATCTATCTATCTAATATCTATCTATCTATCTATCTATCTAGCTATCTCATATCTATCTATCTATCTATCTATCTATCTATCTCCTATCTATCTATCTATCTAATATCTATTTATCTTATATCTATTATCTATCTATCTATTATCTATCTATCTATCTATCTATCTATTATCTATTATCTATCTATCTATCTATCTCATATCTATCTATCTATCTATCTATCTAATATCTATCTATCTCCTATCTATCTATCTATCTATCTATCTAATATCTATCTATCTCCTATCTATCTATCTATCTATCTATCTATCTATCTATCTCATATCTGTCTATCTATCTATCTCATATCTATCTATCTATCTATCTATCTATCTATCTATCTATCCATCTATCTATCCATCTATCTGTCCACACTGCGTTTCCCCCTCCACTATCCACCTGATACGCCTCTCTGTAACATCCATACATCTCTTTTTTCCTATAGTAAATTAATCATCTGCATTAAGCAAATCTAGAGAGAGCGCGTTCCCAAACGCATTTTATCGGACTGCGATCTTTCATGCATTTCTAATTCTGCTGTGTGGAAAAATTGAATTATCAAGAGGGTCAATGTCACAGAGATCAATCAGGATGCATCTGTCTGAGACATACATTTCACGTTTGTGTATTCAAGTTTAATGTGTAGAGCGAGCGAAATAAACTGCTGCGTAGACTGTGCTCACTCACTGCTGTTATCTGTGATAAATAGATATTCTGCATTTAAAGGGGAATCACCAAGTACTGATGATCGGAGACCTCCCCTCTATATGTGACAAATAGGAAACCTTTCATTGGGTTTCCCCTTTAAATCAGTTTATATCAGTATAAGGGCTCGTTCACACAAAAGTTTTTTGCTTTCCGTATACGAGCCATTTTTTGCTTTCCGTATACGGTCCGTATACGAAACCATTCATTTCAATGCGTCCGCAAAAAAAACAGAAGGTACTCCATATGCATTCTATTTTCATATTTCCGTTCCGCAACATTTTGAGTCAGGTCCTATTATTGTCCGCAAATCACGTTCAGTGGCTCCATTCAAGTCAAAGGGTCCGTATATAAAATGGAATGCATACGGAACACATGTCCGTATGTCATCCGTTTTTTGCGGATCCATGCTGGAGAAATGCTATGCCCTGCCCATTTTGCACATGTGGATCCAAAAAACTAAACAACGGATCAGTGAAAAACGGACCGCAAAACCATACGGTCGTGTGAACAAATCCTAAGAAAAAGGAGATATTTTATACAGAAACAGTGTCATGTCTCTCCATGGGCCTCATTCATTTGAAAGCAGTGGAGCTACAATGCCACATACAGCCTGTACACATGTGTGGCGCTGTTTCTGTAGAGAAAAGCAGATCCTAATCCGAGATAACCCCTGTAAGGGAATCTGTCCCCCGATTTTGGACCATTATCTACAGTAATACATGAGTAGTCCCCCTCCCCAGCTGTCAGCGCTCAGAGCTGCAGTGAAATACACAGTCCGGACTGCTGTAGTGCTCTGACATAATGAAGAGGACTATGCCCATGCACAGTAGTCCTGACAATGTATTTCAACGCAGCTCTGTGCGCTGACAGCGGAGGTACGGGGGGCAGTAGGAAAATAAAAAATAGTCATCTGCCCTCCTTACCTGCAGGACTACTCATTTATTACTGTAGATAATGGTCCAAAATCAGGGTGACAGATTCCCTTTAAAGACTAGAGACTTTTATACTGATGACCTATCTTGTGGCCATACAGTATCTGATCGGTGGAGGTCCGACACCCAGGACCCCCGCCAATTAGCTGTTTAGGAAAGAACCAGCGCTCTCAGTAGCACCACAATGGGGTTGAACTGCACCAAGGCCATATGGCCGATGAACGTGACATCACACGGTCTAGGCTAAGCTGCGAAAAGGCCAGAGCATTACAGCGAGCATCGGTACCTTCTCAAACAGCTGATTGGCGGGGGTCCCGGGTGTTGGACCCCTAATGATTAGATACTGATGACCTTTCCAGAGGATAGATCATCAAAAGACCCAGAAAATCCCTTTAAATTAAAAATGAAATGCAGTGCGGATGTTCTAGACCAGGCATGTCCAAACTGCGGCCCTCCAGCTGTTGCAAAACTACAACTCCCAGCATGCCTGGACAGCCTAAAGCTATTAGGGCATGCTGGGAGTGGTAGTTTTGCAACAGCTGGAGGGCCGCAGTTTGGACATGCCTGTTCTAGACTATGCCTTAATGTTCTAGTTCTAGGCCTTAATGTCAATGGTGTGTAACCTAGTAAAATGCCAATTAAACGCATGCCGCACTGGTATAAATAGTTTTTAAAAATAAGGCTGTAGGCCATTAGGAGGTCCATCAGCATGCACGGCTAATCTTGGAACTATGGAAAATTTGACACTATCGTGATGGATCTCATTAGAAGTCAACAAGATCTGTCCACCTCTTGGATCCATCATTTGGGACAGTATCATGCCATCCATTATCAACAAAAGCCATGATGCCAGTGTAGCCACGGCCTATATAAGCAAAGCAATACAGAATATTGTGGTCCATATCTTAATCTCCATAGGCTCTATAGGTCCATATCCCCCTCACTCACGTAAGCAGCGGTTCTGTGTAAACTCCTTCAAGTACAGGTCACACATAGATTCCTGGTCACCACTTCCTCTACAAGAGCAAAAGGGTCCTATGGAAAGTGAATGAGGATCCGAGTCCAGGAAGTTCAGAGCCACATCATATCCTAAGGGAAGAAGAACAATGACGGATGATAGAAATTCATTAGTGACCACTGGAGAAGAAGCAGGAAGAAGCCAGATACCTACCGATCAGCCCAGCGTACGCCCCCAGACAGGCCGCGTAGTTATCGCGCACACAGCCGCTCACAGACTGAGGGGAACTCTGACAGTTAGTCACAAAATCCGCTAACCTGGACCTACACATCACAAAAAATCAGAATAGATAATGGATGTGAGATATATCCTATGAAGGGTTATGAGATGCAAAACATCAAGCCTACTTTCTCTTCACTGCTAGGAACCATGTACTAGACAACTCATGCAACTCACCGGAGTGCTCACTTTATGGTGGTTGTGCCAAAGAGGAGCAAAGAGGTTGTCTACTTTAGAAAACATATTCATAGGTTACAAAGAGCGTCTCACTCTCTGGAGGACCATTCCTGTCCTACATTACCCGGACAACCCATTGATTCTAATGGACACTTTGTAATGCCTCATTTGTCCTGTGGTGGTGCTGCAGAGAAAGTGAACACTTACTGCTGGGTTTCCCACAGACTACAGCTGATCACTGGAGATCCCAGCAAGAGGACATGTTGTGATCTGATTGTCACGGGTTCGTCCAAAGTGGAGAACCCCTTGAAGAGTTAATCTAATGTTCGAATTATGGGGAACAGGCATTTCTCTACCAGGTCTTACACATTAAGATGTTAGAATTCAGTCATCATTTATGCCAGAAAACCGTTGTAAGTGATGATAAATCCCCCGGGGCAGGTAGCCCCTCCTGTACCAAACCCCCTTTTCGGAAGGTGGTGAGGGTGGAGTGAAAAGGTCACAAGTCTGAGGTTTGTGACTTTTTTACTCCAGTTTTGTGGCATAGCACCTTCATACATGACTCCATTGTGCTTGTAGGCAAAGGCATGAACTCTGTATGGATGGTACTTGAAGGTGCAGGAGAAATAATAAAGCTGACTCCTCATTCTAACACTAGGCATCAGAGAAAGGAGGCGTCCTCTGTCACACTATCACCCTGTTCAAAACAGTTGAGGGGTGCCAATGGCTTGCTATAAGAGCCTAACAATGACCTCCAGGTCTCCTATTTACAGAAACCTAATAGCCATGCCAGAGACAGTGCATAATAGGCTGCCTATCAGTGTTACACTGACAGGCATAATACACTGCAATACATAAGTATTGCAGTGTATTATATTATCAATCTGGATAAGTTCAGATCGCCTGGTTGTACTAAACTAAAAAGGAAAAAATAATGCGCAAAAAAAGTTTTAGAAAAATGGGGAGGGGGGTTAAGAGAAAAAAAATAAAAACTGTCCTGTAAAAAGTCCTTAAATTTAGAAAAAAAATGTTTAAAAATATAAATAATTAGTGTCACCACATCAGACAACCCTTTAAGGGAGAGACATCAAATTCATGGTCCTCCAGCTGTTGCAAAACTACAACTTCCTTCATCACCGGACAGCCTACAGCTACCAGGGTATGCTGGAAGTTGTAGTGTTGAAACAGCTAGAGGGCCATGCGTTTGATATCCCTGCTTTAAGGGGTTAATGACTGACAGGAAGTATACCAAAATTCCTATTCCTTTGATTATTTCTTCATACCCATTCCCACACACCAGTGACATTTACACATGCATGTGAATAATGTCAGACCCCTTGTGTAGAGCATGATACCTTACCTGCATACTGGGTCCTGTCTACAGGTGGACCACACCTCCAAGCAGTTAGGAACATCAGAACGATTGAAGGAGCAGCTCGGCACTATAGTTTGGCGGCGTCTCTCAGCACATGGCTTGTCCGCACAGGGACAGAACAGAAGTGGGTAGGTCAGGTTTGAAGGGATACGCTCCATGAAGGTACGCAGGCTCTTGTGGCACTTGCGACGCAAACATGGAGCATTGTCTCCTGTGTTGCATACCGCGATGAAGGTGGAACGTAATCTCTTACAGGCATCATTCACATTACAGAACTTAGCGGCATCCAAGCAGGCATTTTGCTTCATGATAGATGCTTCTGTGCCTGTGGGGTATAAAACAAGAGAGATTCTTCATATAAAAGAAGATAATTCCTCCATATCTACAGAACATCAAGACCTTCCCTTAACTTCATCATAAGCTTTGTTGTTATCACTATGCACACACCTTCAAATGTGGTTGTCTTCAGCTGGCCCTGATTCTTGTGTCAGAACCTGGGTCCACCAGAGGATGCTTAGGTACTCTGATGGACCAGTCCAATCTTGCCCTCATGCTACAGAAGCCCCATTTTGCCATTCACAAACCATGGGGCTCATGTATTGACTGTGGTGCAATAGCAAGCCCTTGTTGCAATGCCACCTCTAAGGTCTCTCTTAATATGAGGCATCGATTGAGCGAGACAGAGTTTTATCTTCTAGAAGTACCGAATACTGCAAGGAACCAGATGTCTAAAAAAGTGCAGAATTTTTCATTTAGATACCCTTTTTTTAAAACTGGAGTTTAAAGTGTACCTCCGATTATAAACAACGGTCCATAAATCAATGGTGGTAGTGAAGATAAGAAACTTTATAATTAATGTTATTAGAGAAATGTGCCTCTTTCTCCACTTATCTGGCTCCTTTCCTCCCCTACCTCCTTAACTGTTAACTCATTCTGAATTCACTGATAAAATCAATTGAGGAGACATCCTTTCAGAGATTAGATTACATGTTGCCCATAGAAGAGTAAGAAGAGGCAAGGGAGAGGATGAAACAGCTGCAGGGAGAGGCAGATAGACACACAGAAAAATCTGTTGATTATGCTACTAAGTTGTCTATCTCGCCCCAGTGCTGGATTCCCAGCTACACTGCTCAGTTCTGCTATATAATGTCCTCCTGAAAGACAGAGGAGCAGGATCTCCTCTTTTCTGTGTGCCTTCTATATAAGGCATGATAGCAACTAGTGTCTTGGTCCTACTCCCTCCTTCTACCTCTGCTCTCCATAGATTTCTATGGGCAACTGTAATCTGATCACTCACTGAAGCTGAAAAGCCATCTCCTCTCTAGTTTCTTATCTATGATTGTTTAGAGGTACACTTTAAATAGGCTACATGGTTCACACACCATATTTTGTAAGAACATTGCCTGAAATTTCTGTTGCTCAGTGATACATAATCCACATGTTCCTTTAAGGTCATTGCTCTTCACTGTTTTCCAATCCATTAGTTGATACATGTGTGATTCTTGCATCAGTCATGATTATCAGATTTAAAAGCTTCGAAGCGATGTGATGTTGAATTAGATGCTTTAGTAATTTTTATATGAGGGGCCCCTTTACTGTCACTCACCAGAGTTGATCGATGCCAGGCGAAAGATGTCTGATAAACGGGAGGTCACTGGTTCATATGGCGACGTTTCATAAAATTCATCTCCTGGGAAGACAAGTTACAATTATTTTGGCTTTTTACAATATTCAGATGATGAATGTACAATATGTGGTGACCTCTTCTCTCCTCTGCAAATCTCCCTACATTTCCAAACATTTCCCTTTCCTGTCCCTCTAGAAATCATCATCTTTTTTATCCTTGACTTTCTAGTTTCTACAGGCCCATGGATATTTCTTCCATGACTATGAATGATATACAGAGAAGTAAAAGAACTAAAGCATTGGGAATTGTGGACCCCCATTCTACACTCAGACCTCCATCATTGTGCCATTTAAAGCATATCTTAGGGATATGCCTAAAACGGCTATCTTTATCCCAGCCAAAAACATTTCTCATCTATCCACTAGATAAAACAGGTGATATGTGTTATATTGGGGATTGGACTGACGAGGCGTACAGCCCCATCCCCTGAACAGAGTTACTGAAAAGGGTTAATTGCTATAATATGACACTGCTAAGTTAAATGTGGTGATTTGCTATGTTTGTATATCTAACATCATTGTATGGACAATTAATGGTTAACTTCTTGGCTGGGTTCCAGGTGTTGGGTTGCCAGGATATGAACCTAGGTCCGCCCCCCAATTGGTAAGTTCTGCATAAGGAAAAGTGAAGACATGTGCAGTCTTCACAGAGCTAGGGCTGAGCTCAATGAACCATCATCTCTAAGACTTATACAGCCAAGGAAGCACCTTTACCACAAAAGTGTCCCTGAGAGAAGGAAGTTAGAAGGTCTAGAACCCGAAAGCCAGTACATTGGAGTCAGACAGCAAGGTATTATGCATGTTTGTGGCAAAGAGACCTTACTGTTGTGAGAGGGAACATTTCAAATGCACCCTTCCACACTCTGAAATGGTTTGGCCCACCGTATCTCAAACCTGCGCCCCTCATCCGGGAACTGTTTTATACTTTGGAACTGTGCCTTGTTATGACTCGAGGAACTACTACTCCCATTTTGCACTTTTCGTAAAAAGAGACTCCACCACTAGAAAGCCATTTCACTTACTTACCTGCCTTGCACCCAGGCAAACAAACAATGTCAAAGGCACCCTAACTACTACCAAGCAGGACCCTCAACTCCCCGAGTGAAGAAAGGGTGCACCCTCTAGTCACTGCAAGGTCCCAGGGGGCGCCAGTGTGGAGATGGCCACGGTGATCTGTGAGTACCACTGCCACCCTCATAGCAACTACCACTCCCATCTTCCATGCATTTCCTGATGGGTCGTTGCACCCCCACAAATTGCACAACCACAGTAAGAGGGAGCTTGAATGGAGCAGTTGATTATGCTCTGCAACGCTCTATTTAAGAGGACACTGCAGATGCCATGATTGGGGGCCCAGCAGTTGGACCCCCATCCATGTAACATTTATCGACGATCCAATGGATAGGTGAAAACATGTTTTGGCTAGAATACCCCTTTTAGGAGTGCTGTAACTAAGGAGATACAGACCTCAATTGGCCATGGGCACTGCCCTAATGCTTAAATGGTCAGCCAATACCTGTGGGCCATACAGAACATCTCCCACATGGTTTTTGCATGGTTCATCATAATGACATAAACAGGATCAAATCAAACATGAGTTTTCATCATTTTTAGGGGTTGACGACTTCTTCTCACCATCTGTCAGGCCAGCATGGATCCCCCAGTAAACTTGAAGACATTGAAGCTCCTTCTTCATTCCCCTTTGACAGCGACACATATAAAGGGCACTCTCCTGAAGCACCTCCAGAGCAGTCTTGCATTCCTGGCTGGATAGGAGGACATCACGGTCCCTCCCCGCTAGACACTGCCGCAATGTACGGAGTCGGGAGCTGCAGGACTGGTCGCTAATGCATTGCTCATTGGCTTGGATGCAGTCTGTGTGAGGCCAGGAGGTCGACGGAGACCCAGATAGAGTGAAGCTGGTCTGAGCTGGGAGGAGATAAGACATTAGCATTGGTGAACTGTAAGATATCAGATCCTCAACAGAACAAGTGAAAAGCCTTTAGACCTTTGCTTATAACATATGTGGCAAGTTTTGTGGACATAACACCCAATGGGTAAAAGTTTCATTCTATTCTGCATGAACAGCATAATATTGGACAGGAGCTCCAAAAGTGATATGTGGGTCAGTTCCTAGAGAGGGTGGTCAATGCTATTTATTTTCCTCAGACCTTGTTGCTTTGCTGCTTTTTGGCTCTATTAGAGCTATGATGTGTGACTACAGTTTAGCTTCAGTGTTTTCAGGGAGTCTAAGGTAGTCTGAGACACGCCTCCTGTCTCTTTATTGGCTCAGGCTGCGGCTCTTTTCCTCACCCTGCAACTCTGCCTCCTCTGATTGGCTGTAGTGTATAAACACAAGCCCAGCACATGCTCAGTGCATGGAGAGATAATTTACAGTAAGGGCAGCATGATCATAAAGTATTACCAAACCACCAATGAGATAAAAAGATAGCCTTAGTTCAAAGGAGCCCGGAGGGTTGGTGTAGTACAACATAAAGGGGTATTCCAGTTTTAATGATAACATTGATTTACATAGAAAATAGGATGCTGAGCAATTTTCTAATATACATCCACTTAAAATTTCGCTCACGGACCTTTAATATTTTATCCACGTAGAAGCCTCTCCCTAAATGGAAAAAAAATGTTACGGCCGGTTCTAGTCCTGTAAAATGGATCCCTAGAAGAGCTGGATAGGACTAAACATGGCGTCAGCCGTGTGAGCCATCATGTGACCCTTACAAGTATCAGGTGACCTGACATGGGGTTTGTCCGATTTACGATATTGATGATCTATCCTCAGATAGTTGGGGTCCGACTTCCGGCCCAGACTATTGGCCTGAGCACTACAGGGGGAATTATAATACAGGGGGCACTACAAGGGGTCATTAATACAGGCCAGAGCACTACAGGGGGCATTATAACACAGGAGGCACTACATGGGGTTAAAATAACACAGAAGGCACTACACAGGGTTATAATAACACAGGGGGCACTACAAGGTGTCATTACTACAGGCCAGAGCACTCCAGGGGGCATTATAACACAGAAGGCACTACATGGGGTTATAATAACACAGGAGGCACTACACAGGGTTATAATAACACAGGGGGCACTACAAGGGGTCATTAATACAGGCCAGAGCACTACAGGGGGCATTATAACACAGGATGCACTACACAGGGTTATAATAATACAGGGTGCACAACAAGAGGTCATTAATATAGGCCAGAGCACTACAGAGGGCATTATAACACAGGAGGCACTACAAGGGGTTATAATAATACAGGGGCACTACAGGGGGGTTATAACTTCAAGAGGGGATTAGAACTTCAGGGGCCACTGTTGGGTGGCTTTATAAATACTGGAGCTACTACAGGGGGCATTATAAATACTGGGGCCACTACAGGGGCATAACAAATACTGGGGGCACTAGGGGGAATTGTAACTACTAGGGACAAGGGGCTTTATTACTTCTGTGGGCTCTATAGGGGTGTCTAAGAGAAGGACCTCGTTACTACTGGGGGCACTTTGGTGGCACTATTACTACTGGGGTCCTGTGGGGAATTATTATTAGGCACAATATGAAAGGCATTGCTGTTAATGGGGGCACTCTTGGGGAGTATAATCGCTATTGGGGGTACTGTAGGAAGCATTATTACTATTGAGGCACTATTATTTTTGCACTATAGTATTAGGGGACCTTGGGGAGCACAGCAGGCACAGTATTGGGGGTAGCAGCAGGATGACAATGTAGGAGGGGGAGGATGATGTAAAAGTTAGGAATCTAAGATGTCTGTGTCTCAAACTCTGCAGAGACGAGTCAGGGCAGAAAGAAGTTGTCATGGCGGTCTGGTCCGAATGGAGAAGATGAGGAAAGAGAACATCTACATCAGAGGAGAATTCACTGGGTGTAAGAGGTAAGTGGTTGTATATTCTATTAACAATAATAATATATCATGTCTGAAATTAACGTAGCGCTTCAACAACAAATTGTTTCTGTGTGTGGCCCATTTATCCAGCCGAGTTTGGGACCCCTGGTCTAGAGATGTGTGCTCAAGGAGTTACGTGCAATGTCCCTGGGGTTAATGCTGTGCTTTTAGTACGTGTAGCAGAGGGTATGCTCATAGGGATAATTTATTTGAGTAGAGGGTAGTTGGCATAAGAACTTTAAGAAAAACCGGCATAAACTATAATACAAGGAGGATTTTTTTTTTTCTTAAACCAAACTTTCATGCAATAGAAAGCTGTCCGGTTCTATCGTAGTAAATTGTTTTTCCGCAGTATAATGTCTACTGCAGCCTTCAGTAGGCATCATGTCATAACCACACTGGGTTATACACATTGTGTAATTCAGTGCATTCATATGGCAGTATAGCCAAAGGCCAATGATGAAATGCCAGTTTTTTAGCTGCCCTATTAGTTAACATGAATACGTTAACAAGCAGCCTTAGTAAAAAAAAAAAAATCCCATGACTTCTATCGTCTTCTGGAGAGAACCTTATAACCTTATATTCTGAAGCCATCATTGCTGGCCATTCCTCTAACCGTATTTATCAGGATTCAACACGGCTGACGACACTCATGTGCTAATCACCAGTAGTGGAAGAGAAGATCTGGGATATTTGATATAGTTCTCAGTAACTGGAGTCAAGTATTGAAGCAATTGACAGCACCGTGTTTCTTAGTGGTCCCCTGGTATTCACCATTTAAACCTAAACTGGGATCTAGACTTTGCTGCAGGGAAGCCACCAGGGCATTGCCTCCTGGAATAGTGTGGTAGGCTGCTGACCCACGAAGATCAGAGACGCCAGTTTGTGGGACCGAGGGAACAGGCAATACACATTGACATAAAACAAGCAGAGGTCAGGGCTGGCAAACTTCCTGGGAATCCGTGAAACAATCCAAACATCAGGGCAGGCAGCACAAGACCGGTTCGGCGAACAGGCACAGGTCAGGAGTCAGAAAGACAAACGGATAATAGCTCTTTTACAGGCTCTAGCTAGAGAGATGGACCTAGTCAAATGTGTGGAGACCAATGACAGAGGCAAGGACTGAAGGAAACAGCCAGGTATATGTAGAAGCAGCTGATTAGTAACTGGAACCAGCCATGCAGCAGCTCACAGAGCAGGAGAGGATTAACCCTAGCATTTCTGCATACAGAGGTACAATGAATGCAAGCCCTAATTCATATACACAAGAAGCCGGTGCCTGTGCACACAGGACAGCAGCAGCCGTGAACCGCCATTGTCACAGAACCTACTGGCCCCAGCCAATGTGTAAGGGGGTGTAATCCAAGCAGAAGGCTGGTGTGGTTGCATCAGGCATGTTGGTTTTCTACATGCTCGATCCAGGAGATTTACAATGTTTACGAGGGAGTCAGGTGTAATAGCTGTTGACTGAACATCCATGATAAATATTAATAAATGAAATTAATACACCATGTAGTACATGAAAATATCTTTCTAAAAAAGTCTGAACCAGCCCTGTACCTCAAATGAATCCAGATATCTACCCATTCATTGCTTCAATTGCTCTGCCAAGTTTATTTCAGTGGGTATGTCTTTTCTGCTGCAGAGGTGGGGGAAAGAGATTTTCTCAGTGGGTGTGTCCTTTCTGTTGCAGATCTCCCTTTCCCTGTAAATGTAAGAAATTAGGGCAGGTGGCAGTTGAGGAATGGAGTGAGCATGTGCGTCCACCTCATTGAGCTGGACGGGGAAATAGGGAAAAGAACAAACAGCAGGTGGCGCTATATAGGGAGATTTTATTGAATAACTCAGTGGCTGTACAAAAATTTTAATTACATGCAGTTACAAAAGTATTTGGATACAGGTGCTGCTGGTGTGAAAATTATAGAATATTTGTCATGGGGACCACCCCTTTAAATGTATGTCCCCCTTAACCTGCTATGACCTGCGTTTGATATGTAAGCCAGACCTAGTCTCTTAATGTCTCGTGTCAGTCCCCCAGGACTAATTGAACTAGGAGGAACCTCATCTAGAGGCATCTAACTAGCATTGCGCTGTCACTGAGTGGATCCCTATGGACTGTTGGGAGACTGTAGACCTACGTCAAGTCGACCATGCAGATCCATTATAATATAGCAATTATCTATCACACAGCCAAGACATGATGGGTTGCTTAAAACATACATAAAAAAAACCAACAACATAAAAACCAAGTACAGTATCATAAAAACGAGTAAACGGGGGCAAGCACAGAAGACCTGGACAATAGTTGTGATTTATGAGCTATCCTGGAGACTATTATTTTCCACGCACGATCCACTTCATTCTACGCTTTCCTCAGAAATGGATGCATCTCCTAATATTAATATTAATGGATATTTGCTAGCATTACATTCCTCACATGTGCGCTGGGAAATGATCCCCACTCGTATTGCTGATATCACGGCTTCATCGGGGTAAATAAACAATGGAAGATGTCCCATATCTATACCAATAGGAGCCAGACACCTACAGAGCGGGATGGGCGTGCAACATGTGCTACGTGGCTAGTGTTATTTCACTATATCTTTTTTTTATTTGTTTGTTTCCTACTTTTGCTTCACCTTATATTTTTTCCTGAGACGGGGACTGTTACAACAGGAAAAGAGCCCGGATAACGCGACAGTCTTGACGGATCTGCCGCTATTATAGGCAACACTGATCGCTGCCTATTCAAAGATCGACAGGGCAGAACCGGTAAGGACAATCGTCTTCGGCGTCCTCTACTGGGAGCCTGGCGGCCTCTGCACCTGGACGACTCTACGGGAAGCCGCTATTCTGAATCACTGTCTTTACGTCACTCTGCAGAATAAACCATAAGGGGTTAATTAGCAGCGACATTTCGAAGTTGCTCGGATTCTTGTTCGTACTGAAGGAAAAAAAAAAATTGCGCCATGGACATAATGACTATCATTAACGATTAAAGTTCACGGTTGGGCTGTTGATGATTCCAGTTCCGTCTATGACCAGATACAAGGTAATTGCTGCACCTTCCAGTACGGATCACAACCCCCATCGTCCCGGGTGTCCCTGTCCTATTTTCCTCTTTTGCTATTTCATGGTTTTTCTCCTTTCCCTTTCTCCTCCGTTGCTTTTTTTCCCCCTCTCTAGTCAAATGCCTGTGGCTTTCCGCCTCTCGCCGATTTCCCTCGGTGGATGTGGCTTTTGCTATTTAGTCACCGAGGGGACAAAATTCAATTTGATAACTTTGCTAATCCAGCATTTAGGAAACTGCTTTATCAGTTACCCAGGGAGGAGGGGAAGCGCGCCATCGGGGGAGAGCAGTGCAGCATCAGATAGGAGGAGGGGGATGCGAGGAAACGCATTGGAAGAACTGCTCATGTTGGGAAACATTACAGTCCATGAAACGCGTCAGCTTGAGATTTTGATTTTCACATCAGAGGCAAGATGGTTAAGGTCCTATTAAACTGCAGGACCCCCCGGGGCAATAACCTGGAAACAGGGGGCACAAAGTAATGACAACTATAGCTATGAGCAAGAAATGTGCCTGAAGGGGTTGTCACTTCTCTTCCTTCACACCGTGGTGTGGGTGATCGGGGTCCTCCTAACCTAGGGCAGTGTTTTAGGGTTATGAAAAAGGGACAAGCTCTTTTGGTGTCCGAGGCCGGGGGTCCAGAATGGATCCCACCCCCGTGAACTATCAGTGAGCCACCATGTGCAGGTTTCCCCCTGCTGAGCATGCAAGTCATATTTAACGGGGTTATCCCATGAAAGTATAGACAGATAGGTAACAAATGTCGGCTCATTGGGCATCTGTCGCTGGGACCTCCAGTGATCCTGAACACGGTGGCCCTCGAGTCGCTTCTCTGAATGGTACAGCACATGATGGTCCACTGCTCTATTACCTTCTATGGGACTGAAAAATCGTTGTCTACATCATATCAACGAGCACTATTCCTTCTTTCCGACCCATGACTTGGGGGCTCTTAATTCTAGGGATCACTGCCAGCAGTGGTCACTGGAGGTCCTATGCTGTGAAAGGGTGATATATACTTTTCTTGGCGTAACCCCCTTAAAGGTAATTGCTCTTCCTTTCATAACGCCCTAAGCAGCTGCCTCATCTGCCTAGCCCTTACGTGTCAGTAATTGCTACACCGATGGGACCATAATGAGGAGGTGTTGCTTTTTGTACAGTATATTCCCTTATCACCAATGTATAAAAAGGAAAAATTGGGACATTTAAGCCTTTCCTTTTTGGACCACCCAGTACACCCAACTCTCCTTATATAAGAACTGTCCCTTTGGTGGGACAGTTCAAGGGATTGTCCTGCCAAAATTGGGCGGGGAAAATGAAAAGTGGAGCAGTTGCCCATACCAACCAATCAGATTGCTTCTTTCATTTTCAAAGGCATCTCTAGAAGATGAGAGCTGAAGTCTGATTGGTTGCTATGGGCAACTGCTTCATTTTTCTTTGCACAACTTTATATAATTCTCTCTCATTGAATTTGGACATGAAGCGATTAGTGAACCATCACCACAATACAATATTTGTGTAAAATCAATACTACTAAATTTGTCATAGACCTTCGATGGAAACCAGTACTGGGTGGACAGGGGCAGCGTACAGAGCTACCACAAACCAAGGCAAAATCTGTAACAGGGCCCCCAAACTACTTTGTATGATTTATAATACTGCCGCCTTTTTTTGGGCCCCCTAAGGGCCCAGGTGTGACTGCTACCTCTGCACCCCTACAGTTGTCCCCCTGGTGGACCACACTTTTGGTCATTAACATTACAACCGTATAGAAAACGTGCCCATAAATACTGTTGTCAATAAGAGGAGGTGTATTGCAGCCAGAGCAACTACCATGGGGGGGGAGGGGTGGTTCTGACATGTTGATACTGATGACATATCTTCAGGATCTGATCAGTGGGGGTCCGGCATCTGGCCCACATAAATCGACATTTCCTACAACTGGGTTGCGTGATATAGAGAGCCCTGGGGTGCGGCTGCCCGTTGCACATGTACCAGCCCATAGAAGTAGAAGATTACAGAAGATCCAGGCAACCCAGAGAGGGAGTGAGAATATTGGCAAAGGAAGGAAATTGTCGTTTATCAGGCTCTAGCCTCCTCTGTATCTGGTGGAGACATTCTAAGCTACCGGCTGCCCACCATAACCATAGACAGAAAGACCACCTGTCAGGAGATAGTATTCCTAGAGAGGATACAGAAGTATATGACTATACAGTACAGCCGCCTCCCGGCACAGCGTGCATTCCTCTCATTAATGCTATGCAGAGCGTGGCCCCTGTGCTTGGCGCTGGCTACTAATGAAGTCCTGTGGGGACTCCCAGCTCTGATAGAGAGAATGGGGGCAGTGTCTGGACAGATGTGGGACAGTCCATGGGATCGGGATGAGGAAAAAGATGACTTTAGAGGTGACTTTTACTAACTATTGCTAGAACCGAAATCTCGCCTGTCACATGCAGACGACAACTCAGGATCTATTGTTCGTGTTAACGTGGAGAGCGGCACAGCTCAAGGACAAATTCAGCTCTGCTTCATCTATACATAGACATATATCTGTATTTTACTCCTGGAACGTCTTCTTTTTCCACTTACAGGTACAATATCCTGTAGTTCCCTCTATGGTATATTATTATTATTCTGCTTTCTCAATCTGTTTTAGGTAAAGCTTGGTGCTAAACAATATGGCCGCCATTACAGTGTGAGGGCTGAGCTAGGCACCAGAGGCATGTGCCCCATCAGCACCCCCGAGTGGCACCTATGCTGAGTAGAACACAGAAGAATTGACACAAAGGGGCGATTCAAATATTTACTGCAGATTGGACGGAGTCTGAATATGATCTAACGAAAATATCACTTAAGGGGGCATTGAGGATAAGCATCTGATCGGAGGGGGCACGACCACCATCAAACATGTGTGACCACTCATTCCTACCCCCAGGAACTGGTATGGAGCCATAATATAGTACTCCAAACCCCTCTCTGAGCCATTAATTACAAAAGTAACGAGTTGATAATTCTGTCACCACCAGGGGGAGCTCAGCTCACTGCATGCTGATTTATCATTGAATTCCATTTCAGCTGTATACATTATTATGAAGTAAGCTCCCCCTAGTGGCAGCTGCAGATAGAGGGATTTTTTTTATTTTATTTGGAGTTCTGAACCCCTATAAAGAATTGAGATTGAATGAAAAATATACAGGTACAAGTCCTGCCTTTCCCACCACCATTAACCCTTTCACTGTCATAAAACAACTGGAATTTCGGATATTAAACATTAGAGATTTCATATTATTTATATGAATCCATAGCTAGCAACGTTACTCCTTCAATGTTACTCCTTCATTACCCTAGACCACCATAGATGTTAGGAGGGATGTGGGTGCTCGGGAGCAGGACACCGGGCATTATGGGGGTCATTACAGGGATTAGATAACCCCTTTAATCTATAGCTAGCAACGTTACTCTTTCAATATTACCCCTTCATTACCCCAGACCACCATAGATGTTAGGAGGGACGTGGGTGCTGGGGAGCAGGTAAGTATAATCTATATGAGGGGCCTGGGCATTCTGGGGGTCATTATAGGGATTGGATAACCCCTTTAATCCATAGCTAGCAACGTTACTCCTTCAATATTACCCCTTCATTACTCTAGACCACCATAGATGTTAGGTGTTAACTGCTAAACAACTCTAGACCACTGGAAATATTATAAGAAAACTATCCCCCCAAACCACTTATTATAAAAATGTGTGATATAATACATGACTGAGTATAATCAGGGGCATTTTGCCACCTCCTTTGTGAGCACCACCATATCTGGAAGACTTTTAATAATCTGAATTTTCCCCACCCCTCTACAAACAGCACCACACCTACCTACAGGTTGAGTCTTATCAATCAGCTCAGCTCCATTAAATAGAAGTTCCAACATACTTACCATCTAGAAGTTGCGTGGTTCTTACCATCTAGAAGTTGGGTTCTGGAGCAGCCACTTTTCTTCGGAAACCCTACATCCTCCATCGTCACGTCTTTTGCAAGGTTTTCCGTCTGGTCTAGGGACAGGCACATCATTTCCACAGCCTAAGTTTCAGAAGGTGCTGCGGACATGGCCAGAACCATTCGTGTCCCTGGCGCATGTGCAAAGTCCTCAATCCACCTCATCTGCTCACGCACCACGGACACAACTAGTCTGGGCCCATCCATCTCCCCCATCCTGTAGAACTGTCCATAATCTAGACTAAATCTGGCCAGACTGAAGGACGTGAGGTCAGCAGATGTAGGATTTCCAGAGAGGTTCACCACGGGACCAGGTTCCAAAGCGGAAAGTATTCTCTGCAGGCAAGATAGGATAAAGGGCTTGTCTCAGCTCATACATTGGTGGCATATTACTAGGATATGCCACCAATGTCAGACAGGAGCGAGGTCCACCTCTGTGAGCCACACCTGTCTCTAGAAAGGCGCACCCAAAGTGTCTGAGAGCAGGCCACGCATGCGTGGCCACCATGTGGGAGTTCTAACAAGGCGGAAGCAGGCTCAGCTATTTCTGGCAGTCCCATAGAAGTGAATGCAGCGGTGGGCGTACTTGCTTGATACAATCTCCCTTGATTTCTATGGGAATTCGGAAAATAGCTGAATGTGCTCACTTGGCTAATTTCTGAACTCCCACAGAAGTGAGTGTAGAGCATGCCGCACATGTGCGCCGCGCTCTTGTTTACTTTGGGGGCCCCCTTCTAGAGATACAGTAGACCTCTAGTACCCGCACCGATCTGATATTGACGACCTATCTTAGCAATATTGTAAATCTAATAGCCGTAGCTATAAGGTACTGTTTTTGGCCTTTTCGTTCATCTTTAAAAAAAAATAACCTTTGTTTAAATCTGAGTTAAAATATCCAAAAGGAATTATCCCTATAATTTTCTACCAAGATAGCCTTATGTGATATTAAAATCCAGACAGAGCATTGGTATTTTCTTTTTGTTTGTTTTATATGTTATTATTAGACCTCTGAACTCTATACATACATTTTGTTATTTTCACACTATCCTTGCTCTTTATTATTTATCACTTTTAATACTGCTGTTTGCTGCCTAGTTTGAGGGAAGACATGTAGACCTCGATTTCCTTTATTTGTAACAACTGTATTAATTTACAGCAAATGTATCCATTTCAAAATGTTACTTAGAATAGACAGAGCTTGTATCGCTACATAGATTCTCCGCCCCCATTGACTATAATGGGGGTGGACTTCCGGTGGCAGCATGGCAGCGCACGGCGAGAGGCAGCCGGACTAAAAGTACGGCATGTCGTACTTTTAGTCCGGTGGCCTCTCAACGTGCACCGCCGGCAGTCAGAGGGCACACGTGAACTAGCGGCAGGATAAATCCGACAGGATGTTCACCCGCCGGAACAGCCCGCCGGACTCCCATGCAGCTAATGTGAAAGTACCCTTAATATCACATAAGGCTTTCTTGCTAAAAAATTATAGGGATAATTCCTTTTGGATACTTTCATTTAGATTTAAATAAAGGTTATTTAAAAGGCCCAAAACAGTACCTTATAGCTTCAGCTATTGGATTTACAATTTTGATTTAGGTTTCTGAGTAGCTATCCGAGCAATATGCCACTGATTGGTGAGGTGACACAGCCCCTTTAATTAAGACGGGCTTATGAGTCCTATGGGGTTCTAAAAAACTGCTTTACTAGGGTTAAGCTGCAATACCATATACAACCTGTGGACTGGCGTGGCGCTGTTTCTCAAAAAGGTTTTGTTTTGTGTTTGCTCGATACAAAATTCTTTTTAATATTGTATAATTTTTATTTTAGGAGTTTGACATCTCCAAAAATAAATACGGTTCCATCTAAAAAATCTTTGTGTCTTTTTATGTTTTTTACAGGGTGTTACATAAAGCTCCTGAGCCCTGTCAAAAAAAACAAGGCCCCTAAACAGTTAATTGCTATTCATAGCCCTTCTTTTATGTTGCGCTGGGCCCTTGAGCTCCTCCAGGCACCAGGGCCCGGTAGCAAATGTAACCTCTGTACCACTCGTAGCTACGCCACTGTTCATATTTCCTTTTTATGAACAGAAAGTAAACATATAGTCAGGGACAAATCTTTCCGGGGGCAAAAATAGGAATCTGGGGCTGTCGCTATGAACAGAACGACTTAGAAAATTGAATAATTGCCAAAATTCCAAAAACGCTAAATAAATGTGGTATTATGTATACCATTATTAGTCATTTCCTGTGAAGATGCTAATTACATAGAATTCCATGGTATGACTAGATAAGTACTCGTGGCTTTAAGGCCCCCGCATGTGGCTCTACAGATGCAGCGACTAGGGTGAGAGAGATGCTATACTCGCTCTGGGTGTCTGGCTAAGGGCCAGCTCACTTGAAATGGACTCCAGGCATATCTCTAGCAAGAAAACTATCAGTCCATTGACTAAAGTAGGTCTCCCTCTGCAATATAATGACAACACCTGCCCTTGCTCTCCACCCTGGTGGGAGGGAGGTTGTAATTCCAATAGGATATAAATTCATTCATTGCTGAGGAGACCCTTATGGAGTCATGAATAAGAACTGTAAAGTTTGAAACGCGCCTGCTGACCCTAGACCGCGTGTTTTTACCGCTTGTGATGTGAACAACTGTAATATTTGTATCCACCGGAATAAAGAAGTTACGGCTTAAAACGAACATTGAAAGTGCTGGATTCTTCTTTCCTTTTGATCTAGGTCTCATCATCTTGGCGGCAAGAAGAGCACCACCATTCCTGCCATCAAATGTGATGGAAGCCATTATAGAACCCCAAAACTGCAGCATGAACATAAGCTATCCGACACAAGTGTCTTAGGGCTCTTTCACACTTGCGTTTTTGTTTTCCGGCATAGAATTCCGTCGTCGGGGCTCTATGCCGGAAAAATCCTGATCAGGATTATCCTAATGCATTCTGAATGGAGAGAAATCCGTTCAGGATGCATCAGGATGTCTTCAGTTCAGGACCGGAACGTTTTTTGGCCGGGGAAAATACCGCAGCATGCTGCCGCATGGCTGGATCCGGAATTAATGCCCATTGAAAGGCATTAATCCGGACGGCCTTAAGCTAAACGTCGTTTCGCATCGCCGGATCCGACGTTTAGCTTTTTCTCAATGGTTACCATGGCAGCCAGGACGCTAAAGTCCTGGTTGCCATGGTAAAGTGTAGTGGGGAGCGGGGGAGCAGTATACTTACCATCCGTGCGGCTCCCGGGGCGCTCCAGAGTGACGTCAGGGCGCCCTACGCGCATGGATCACGTGATCGCATGGATCACGTGATCCATGCGCATGGGCGCTCTGACGTCATTCTGGAGCGCCCCGGGAGCCGCACGGACTGTAAGTATACTGCTCCCCCGCTCCCCACTACTACTATGGCAACCAGGACTTTAATAGCGTCCTGGCTGCCATAGTAACCTCAAAGCATTTCGAAGACTGATCAGGATCCTGATCAGTCTTCTAATGCTTTCAGGCGACTTGCGTTCTGACGGATCCGGTGGGACGGAAGTGCCGGCCGGATCCTCAGAACGCAAGTGTGAAAGAGGCCTTACAGAGACAAGGAGATGGTGAAGCTGGCTAATGAAAGGTATTTGGGAATATATTTATAATAAAGAAATATTTAAGTATTTTCATTTTCTTAATTCCCGTAGAAACCCTTTAACGTCTTTCCGCCTCTTGGCATGCCCTAGGAACATTGTCCCTGCTCTCTATCTTTCTCTGGCAGATGGGAACATCTTGGTTCCTTGGTTGGTTTTCACCACCACTGCTCACCACACTTCTCACTCTCTGGTCTGTCTTAGGCTTCTTTACACGTCACCACTGCCTTACAAGGATTCGCTCAAAGAAGAGCTTAGAGATGTGAACACTTCAGGATTCAACAACATTAGTGCATGTCCTACCTAGTTAGAAGATTTAGGTTATAGATAATTAGTACATTATGCTAATATCTTATGCTCGTTCCTAATGAGGGGAGTGGTGGTGGATTGTGGGTGATTTTCTTGATACTTAAGACACTAGGAATAACGTACTATCTACACATTGCTCACAGTTTAAATTAGTCATAACAATTAAACATTAAAGAGGGGTGTCCTTTAGACAATGCCCAATGAGAGGGTTCCTACAATTACCTTCAACTATGGAGGAGATGTTTCACTCCTTGATTCTAATGGTCAAATTAAAGGAAAACTGATTCTCTGTGTTATGCACAATGCAGGACATGAGGGGGTGGAGCATGGCATGGCATTCTTTGAGTCCCTTTGTCATGCCCCACCCTCTCACATCCTGCATTGGGTAGAGCATTAGGTATAGGTTTTGTCTGGAGTGTTCCCTTAAAGGTGCTTTCCAGAATTTAGATATTGAGTTGGCATTTCTGGAGCCCAAGCAAAGTTATGTCTGGAGGCCCCATCACACCACTGAACTCTGCCCCTTCACCCTCTGGGCTCCTTACCCATCACCCTTCTAAGTTCCACCTCCAACAGCCCACTAAGCTTCAGCTCAGCAGTTCAACTTGGGCACCTCTGATACTGCTCCACACCCCTTGGCACCTGTGCAACTGAATCGGCTGCACAGATGGTAAATCCACCCCTGTAGTCATTTTTTACAGCCAACCAGTTGAAGCCAACAAGGGGGGGCACTGATTTCTGGGAACTCAAGCTTTTGCTTGGTTTGCATGGTGGTAAGGTCTGCCATTGTTGATGATCTAACCTCAGGATAGGTCGTCAATAGTAGATCGGTGGGGGTCCAACATCTGCCACCGCCACCGATCAGCTGTTTCAGACAGAGCTACAGGCAGAAGGCTCCGTTCACGGTGTAGTTTCCAGCGCTGGTGTACTGCAGCTCAGCTCCCATTCCCTTGAACAGAGACCTGGTGGCCCAGGAAGAGTCAGAACGTGGAAGTGGTGGATCCGTACAGGGAATATAACTTTTTTATTAATTAATTGTATTATACGTTTTTTTTTTTTTTTTAACGTAGGTGGCTGGACAACCCTCCTAGGTGTATTCTCACTATACACAATACAAGCATGGGCGTAGCTATAGGGGGTGCAGAGGTAGCAGTCGCTACCGGGCCCAGGAGCCTGAGGGGGCCCAAAGACCCTTGTGCCACATAAGAAGACACACAAAGCACTGAGGGAAGGGGCCCAAGCTGAACTCTTGCACCAGGGCCCATGAGCCGTTAGCTACGCTCCTGAATACAAGTGGTGGGTAAAGTACTGGAAAGAACTGTTCCATCTCTGTCTCTTTGTTGGGAATTACAAAAGCTTGTCCAAGTCTTGATTCAATATTAACAGACACAAAAATAACAATTTAAAACTGGATCATGAAAAATTCTTCCTGTGTGTGGATATTGCTGTTACGTGCTTGTTATGGCGCACCCTACTATTGTACTAATTCCCACTTAGTTTATTGATTCTTATTGGGTGGTCTGCAATGTTCCCTCTCCGGGTGCTGCTCCCGTTAAAGGACTTCTGTCAGCAGAAATAACAGTATTAACCTGGCTGACATTGGCGATGTGCTAAAGTCAGCTGAACCTAAATAGCCTAGTCCTAATACATGACCCATAACTGCTGAAAACAACTTTTATTATATGTAAATTAGGGCTCTTTCACACTTGCATATTTCTTTTCCGGCATAGAGTTCCGTCGTCGGGGCTCTATGCCGGAAAAATCCTGATCAGGATTATCCCAATGCATTCTGAATGGGGAGAAATCCGTTCAGGATGCATCAGGATGTCTTCAGTTCAGGACCAGAACATTTTTTGGCAGCATGCTGCGCTTTTTGCTCCGACCAAAAATCCTGAACACTTGCCGCAAGGCCGTATCCAGAATTAATGCCCATTGAAAGGCATTAATCCGGATGCGGCCTTTAGCTAAACGTCGTTTCGGCGCATCGCCGGATCCGACGTTTAGCTTTTTCTGAATAGTTACCATGGCAGCAAGGACGCTAAAGTCCTGGTTGCCGTGGTAAAGTGTAGTGGGGAGCAGTATACTTACCACCCGTGTGGCTCCCGGTGCGCTCCAGAGTGACGTCAGGGCGTATCCATGCGCATGGGGCGCTCTGACGTCAGTCTGGAGCGCCCCGGGAGCTGCACGGGCGGTAAGTATACTGCTCCTCCGCTCCCCACTACTACTATGGCAACCAGGTCTTTAATAGAGTCCTGGCTGCCATAGTAACACTGAAAGCATTTTGAAGACTGATCAGTCTTCAAATGCTTTCAGTTCACTTGCGTTGTTACGGATCCGGCGGGCACTTCCGGCGACGGAAGTGCACGCCGGATCCTAACAACGCAAGTGTGAAAGAGGCCTTAGCCTCCAGGAACAGGAGAGGTTGCTCCTAGAGGCTCCGTTCTCAAGGCTGCAGACTTCATTACTGCGCCGAATATGTCAAAACACACCCGGAAAAAGACACTCTCTGCAGAGCGATGCCAACTGCCGATTTCCTTACTGCGTCTGCGCAGAATATGTCACAGAACACCCAGAAGAAAACACTCTCTGCAGAGCGATGCCTGCTGGTGTCTTCTTCCGGGCGTACTGTGATGTATTCAGCGTAGGCACAGTAAGGAAGTCAGCAGCCGGCGAGCATCTGTCCTTCACTATGCCAGCACGGTGCAAGCGTAAATCCCACCTGCACTCAGGGGCAGGCAGGAGGACGTGAACGCTGCCTGGCCCTGTCAATCAAGTCTAGGAGGGCGTGAACAAAGTTGGGGGAACGGAGCCTCTAGGAGCAACGCCCCTTCCTTCCCGCTCCTAGAGGCTAATTTAAATATAATAATAGTTCTTTTTCTGAAGTAATGTGGCATATATTAAAACTAGACTAGGCTATTTAGGTTCAGCTGATGTCAGCCAGGTTAGGACTGGTATTTCTGCTGACAGAAGCCCTTCAAGGCCTTGTTTATATTTTGGCTTAAAATCCACCATATATTTCCCCGACATAAATGAGGCTGTTCCCGTAATTTCAGAGTCAGATTTGCTGCAAAGGTGCAGCAAGTGTGTGCAAGGATTAGCCCTGTTGCTATTCAATGGGTTTAATCCTTGGGCATTCGATCTGAAATAAGTGACATTCCACTTATATCTGTGTGGATTATTCTCCTCCGCACAGCCAGAAATCTGCACAGACGTTTCCGGGAATGGAATTATGGAAACCCCATTCATATGTATGCGGTGCAGTATGTGGTTGGATCTGGTCCAATTTAGCGCAGATCCAGCGTAAGCATCATTCAAATGATAGTGTACAGTTCCCTAATAATTAGCTATGAAGCCGCCAGATATGTCGGGCCACACAGCATCCAGGCAAGTGATATTATCCAGGTCTGGAGCAGTCAAAGCTGATGAATACATTCCTAGTGGTCTAGGTCAGTGAGGGTATTATATATATAACCCCGGGGGTCTACAGATTTGAAGGGGTTAATGTCTGTATTTCTGGTGCTCTAAGGCATTAAAGGGATTAATGTCTTTATGCTTGGTGGTCTACAAAAGTAAATCAGCATCGCTGGTGAACTAGAGCAGTGAAAAGGTTAATACCAGTTTCTCTGGTGGTCTTAGGTAGTGAAGGGGTTCATGCAAGGATAACAGCAGGGAAGTGGTTAGTGGCAGTATATGAAGGGGGTTAATGTAAGGATTCCTGGTGGTCTAAGTCAGTCAAATGGGTATATTTTAAGATCCCTGATGGACAGCAGTGGAAGGGTTAAAGCTGCATGCCTGGGGTCCCGTGGTTATTCTCCATGGCTCCAGCATTGTCCAGGCTGTAGCACAAGCTGAACACCAATAGTTTGTTTCCATTTGAAAAAATTATGTTTTCTTCCATGCGGACAAAGAAATGTAATATTTAAAGGGATTTTCCGGGAGTACAATACTAATGATGTATCTTCAGGATAGGTCATCAACATCTGATTGGTGGGGGTCCAACCGCCACCACCACCAATCAGCTGATTGAAGAGGCCACAGTGCTATGGTGAACATTTTGTCTTCCACACAGTATACAAAGTATAGCGACGTACATTGAATAGTGGCCATGCTTGGTAATGCACCTCGGACCCATTGAAAACCCTGCACCTGTAGAAAACCCGCAGGCAGGGGCCTAACTACCATAGCGGCAGACCATGCGACTGCTATGCGGCCCAGGGCAAGAGGGGGCCCAGTTGGGATCATCCCCATCTCTACTGGGGGTAAAAACTTGTTCCGGACTCTACCCTCTAAAGCAGGCATGGCCAACCTGCGGCTCTCCAGTTGTTATAAAACTACAACTCCCACCATGCCCTGATGTAGGCTGATATCTGTAGAGTCTACAGATATCAGCCTACATCAGGGCATGGTGGGAGTTGTAGTTTTACAACAGCTGGAGGGCCACAGGTTGAGCATCACTGCTGTAGACTGTCCGGGCATGATGGGAGTAGTAGTTTTGCAAAAGCTGGAGAGCCTCAGGTTGGCCATCCCTGCTCTAAAGGAACAACTTTTAGCAAATGAGGCAGTGGAAAAAATGGCCCAAGGATCACTGAAAGGGGTTTAGGTGGAAACCCTTCTGTCCTGGTTTGATCCTTGCTATGGGGCCCTTACTTCTCTATTTACGCCACAGCCCGCAGGGCATCTGATCTCTAGCAAATGATACAGATCAGGGATAGGAACTCACTAGTGACTACAGGCAGCCACAGGGACAGATCAATAATGCAAGGGCCTTGCAAACAGCTCCTCATATCTCAGCTTCCAGGAACCTGGAAGTGTGCCACGAATAGTGATGAGTGGCAGGGGCAATATTCGAATTTGCGAAACACTTGGTAAGGCCTCTTTCACACTTGCGTTGTGAAGATCCGGCGTGCACTTCCGTCGCCGGAATGCACGCCGGATCCGGCACAACGCAAGTGAACTGAAAGCATTTGAAGACTGATCAGTCTTCAAAATGCTTTCAGTGTTACTATGGCAGCCAGGACGCTACTAGCGTCCTGGTTGCCATAGTAGCAGTGAGAGCGGGAGCGGCATACTGCATCCGTGCGGCTCCGGGCGCTCTGAATGACGCCAGAGCGCCGCGCGCATGGATCACGTGATCCATGCGATCACGTGATCTATGCACTGGGGCGCCCTGACGTCATCCTGGAGCGCCCGGAGCCGCACGGAATGTAAGTATGCCGCTCCCCGCTCCCCTACTTACTATGGCAACCAGGACTTTAGCGTCCTGGCTGCCATAGTAACCATTGACAAAAAGCTAAGCGTCGGATCCGGCGATGCGCGGAAACGACGTTTAGCTAAAGTCCGGATCCGGACTAATGCCCTTCAATGGGCATTAATTCCGGATCCGGCGTTACGGCATGTCTTCCGGATTTTTGGACGGAGACAAATCCGCAGCATGCTGCGCTTTTGTCAACGTCCAAAAAACGTTGACATACTGAACGGAAGACATCCTGATGCATCCTGAACGGATTTCTCTCCATTCAGGATGCATGGGGATAATCCTGATCAGTAGCTTTCCGTCCTAGAGACCCGAGGACGGATCTCTAGGACGGAAAGCTAAAACGCTGATGTGAAAGAGGCCTCACACTGACATGGAAAATGACCTAGGAATGTTAATAAACAGCAAACTAAGCTGTAGAAACCAGTGTCAGGCAGCTGCCGCCAAGGCCAATAAGATAATGGGTTGCATCAAAAGGGGCATAGACGCCCGGGATGAGAACACAGTCCTACAACTTTACAAATCACTCAATAATATTACAGGTTATAGCTACTAGAGAGGGGTCGTTGATCCAGGGAGTTATTCTGATTGCCTGATTGGAGTCGGGAAGGAATTCTTTCCCCTTAAGTGGGGAAAATTGGCTTCTACCTCACAGGTTTTTTTTTTGCCTTCCTATGGATTAACTTGTAGGAAACAGGCCGAACTGGATGGACAAATGTCTTTTTTCGGCCTTATGTACTATGTTACTATGATTGCGAAAAATCGGCAATGTAGAAATCGCATAATGCAAATTAGTAACGCAAAATACAGGCGTGGGTCACTTTGGCTACATTTTTCAAGCTGCTAGAAAGTTCCTGAGTTTATCCTGAGACTGGAGATAATGGTTGGCAGAACATTACAATAGCTTTATATGCAGATAGAGTGCTCCAATATATTCGCGATTGCGCAAATTAGAATATTTTTTTCGCAATACGTGCAACTTCACATTTTAGCAGGTCTGACTACATATTACTGATTGGTGCACTAAGTATTGTTGTGAACTTGACATTGCTGGTTTCTCATTGGCCCACAAGCAAGAAGCAAGGCTGAATCATGTGTTTAGATGGAAAAAAAATGAAGAATATTCAAAATTGTGAATATATAGCACTATATTCTAAATATTCGCAAATTCTCGAAGTTGCGATATTCGCTATTAAAATTCGCTATTTAAATATTCACGCTCAAAACTAGCCATGAAGATGGAGCTGGGCTTTAATGCATGTGATAATATAGAAATGTTCAGAGAAGTATTCCATATGTATATACTTACATCACCCCCTAAATAACATAAGTTGCCCCCGAATAGCCCCTAATATGTAGGTGCAGGGGTCCGTTACTAGCAGGGCTCATATTATCATGTCTGCGCCCTACAGACAGCTCTCCTCTATGTCCGCACTCTTCAGCGTGTGTCTACATTAGGTTCATTATCAGCTTTACATAGAAAAATCCTGGGTCAGGGGGTCATAGCCATTAGTAAGGTTACAGCCACGGGGGCTATCTGATAATGGAGCATGGAAGCTACAGGGGCATTAAATTCCCTACAGATTCTGTTTGTTGACACAGTCTACCGCCCTGCAGCAGAATATAGGACAGTAAAAAAGATAGAACATGATAAAGATAGATAGAACATTTTTGTCCGTTTTGCGGACAAGGATAGGCATTTTTACAATGGATCCGCACAAAAAAATGGATGCAGTACGGATGTCACACGGACGTCATCCGTATTTTTTGCAGATCCGTGTTTTGGGGACTGCAAAATATATACAGTTGTATGCATGAGCCCTTATTCTGAGGTTAGGCCGTCAATATAAAAATCTCAGACAACCCCTTAAATTCTGCTTTACATCAGTAATGTGCAATGCTTCATTTCACCTATGGTGGCGCTGCAAGGAAGTTGTTCATTTGGTTCCAGGTTTCCAGTTTAAGTTGATATCTGGGGTTTACAGCAGCGGGAAATCCTTTATCCAGCTAATCTCTGGACGAATCTTCTAACAAAACTGATTGGGCAAAGTGGACAATGCCTTTAAAGTGAATATCCAGCCTTGAACAACTTTTTCTATGTTTTTCTAGATTCATAATTCTGTGCTATCCTTACAGCAAAGCTTTGTTAGTCTGATCCAAAACCACTGCACAGACAAAGATTTAAAAGATAGTATGCTGACTGACTGCAGTCACCACTAGGGGGAGCTTAGGAGTTTACTGCATACTTAGTTATTATAACAGTATGCTCCACTGCTCCCTCTAGTGGTGCCTGCAGGCAGTCAGAATATCATGTTTTAATTCTATGTGCATGCAGCGGATTTGGAGCTTCTTATCAGAAAAATTGAATTAATTAGCACAGAAATATGGAACCAAAACTTACATGTTAATACAAGATGGTGATTCACTTTTTATTTGTACTTATAATCAGTGGTAGAGCAGCATTACCAAAGAAGATGAGCTACATGGTAAAGAATAATAAAAGCAGCAAGAGACTCCATAAGGAGCAGAGATTACAGACACCGCAGATCCACAGAAAGGATATTACAGTCATATATACAGTGAACTGCTCATAAAAAAGACGTATAGCGAGCGAGGGGATGAATAATTTATCCCCGGCCTCTAGTGGGGATGAATACTTTATTCCTATGACCGACGGACAACACCATGGGAAATGCAACATTACATCAGAAAGCATAAATTCTCAATTCAGCAAAGGATACATCACTTTTCTGGACTTATTTATGGTGCACCCTGATGGGTTAACACCACCCTAACTAGCCAGGACTGGAGGACTTGGTGCTTGTTTGCCCCATTTCAATTTGATGATCCCTGGGTTGATCCTTTACACCCTTCCTGATTATTTTTCAGGTTCTCAGGTGCACAGGTTCTCACTATTCATAAAAATACAAGAGTCCCTACAGAAGTCGCATTGGGCTTAAGCATTATGAAAATATGCAAGCCATAAGAATTTGGTTCGTTTTTTATGGCCATTACATTTTTCTCTCTGCCCCTTGCTGTTTGTCCTTCTGGTTCACCTTCTCCTGCATTCAGATGCGGACTATCATGCTCAGTAGCTTTCCTGCTCTCTTCCCATCAATGCTGGCATAGTGGTTTCATAAAGAAGAGGTAAAACGGCCAAGACACCTGTCATTCATTTATCCATACTTCTAAGTTCAGAGAGATATGTAGCTATATCTCTATGTAGACAGCTGTCTCCTGCCCCCTATATTACAAACAGTGATATGCAGGGTGTTCTAGTGGTGATGATAGATAATCAGTTCTCACCTCTTCCGTGTTCTCTCCAGTCCTTATACTATAAATAGAGATAAGCAGGGTGCTCTAGTGGTGATGATAGATAATCAGTTCTCACCTCTCCCGTGTTCTCTCCTGTCCTTATACTATAATCAGTGATAAGCAGGGTGTTCTAGTGGTGATGATAAATAATCAGTTCTCACCTCTCCCGTGTTCTCTCCGGTCCTTATACTATAAATAGAGATAAGCAGGGTGTTCTAGTGGTGATAGATAATCAGTTCTCACCTCTCCCCTGTTCTTTCCTGTCTGTTATACTATATACAGTGATAAGCAGGGTGTTCTAGTGGTGATAGATAGATAATCAGTTCTCACCTCTCCTGTGTTCTCTCCTGTCCTTATACTATAATCAGTGATAAGCAGGATGTTCTAGTGGTGATACATAATCAGTTCTCACCTCTCCTGTGTTCTCTCCTGTCCTTATACTATAAACAGTGATAAGCAGGGTTGTTCTAGTGGTGATAGATAATCAGTTCTCACCTCTCCTGTGTTCTCTCCTGTCCTTATACTATAAACAGTGATAAGCAGGGTGTTCTAGTGGTGATAGATAATCAGTTCTCACCTCTCCCGTGTTCTCTCCTGTCCTTATACTATATACAGTGATAAGCAGGGTGTTCTAGTGTGATGATAGATAATCAGTTCTCACCTCTCCTGTGTTCTCCCCTGTCCCTTATACTATAAACAGAGATAAGCAGGGTGTTCTAGTGGTGATGATAGATAATCAGTTCTCACCTCTCCTGTGTTCTCTCCTGTCCTTATACTATAATCAGTGATAAGCAGGGTGTTCTAGTGGTGATAGATAATCAGTTCTCACCTCTCCTGTGTTCTCTCCTGTCCTTATACTATAATCAGTGATAAGCAGGGTGTTCTAGTGGTGATAGATAATCAGTTCTCCCCTCTCCTGTGTTCTCTCCAGTCCTTATACTATAATCAGTGATAAGCAGGGTGTTCTGGTGGTGATAGATAATCAGTTCTCTCCTCTCCTGTGTTCTCTCCTGTCCTTATACTATACACAGTGATAAGCAGGGTGTTCTAGTGGTGATAGATAATCAGTCCTCACCTCTCCTGTGTTCTCTCCAGTCCTTATACTATAATCAGTGATAAGCAGGGTGTTCTGGTGGTGATAGATAATCAGTTCTCACCTCTCCTGTGTTCTCTCCTGTCCTTATACTATAAACAGTGATAAGCAGGGTGTTCTAGTGGTGATAGATAATCAGTTCTCACCTCTCCTGTGTTCTCTCCTGTCCTTATACTATAAACAGTGATAAGCAGGGTGTTCTAGTGGTGATAGATAATCAGTTCTCACCTCTCCTGTGTTCTCTCCTGTCCTTATACTATAATCAGTGATAAGCAGGGTGTTCTAGTGGTGATAGATAATCTGTTCTCCCCTCTCCTGTGTTCTCTCCAGTCCTTATACTATAATCAGTGATAAGCAGGATGTTCTACTGGTGATAGATAATCAGTTCTCACCTCTCCTGTGTTCTCTCCTGTCCTTATACTATAATCAGTGATAAGCAGGATGTTCTACTGGTGATAGATAATCTGTTCTCCCCTCTCCCGTGTTCTTTCCAGTCCTTATACTATAATCAGTGATAAGCAGGATGTTCTAGTGGTGATAGATAATCAGTTCTCACCTCTCCTGTGTTCTCCCCTGTCCTTATACTACAATCAGTGATAAAAAGGGTGTTCTAGTGGTGATAGATAATCAGTTCTTACCTCTCCTGTCCCCTATACTATAATCAGTGATAAGCAGGGTGTTCTAGTGATAATAGATAATCAGTTCTCCCCTCTCCTGTGTTCTCTCCTGTCCATATACTATAATTAGTGATAAGCAGGGTGCTCTAGTGGCGAAAGATAATCAGTTCTCACCTCTCCTGTATTCTCCTCTGTCCTAATACTATAATCAGTGAAAAGCAGGGTGTTCTAGTGGTGATAGATAATCATTTCTTACCTCTCTTGTGTTCTCCTCTGTCCTTATACTATAATCAGTGATAAGCAGAGTGTTCTAGTGGGGATATAGAATCAGTTCTCCCCTCTCCTGTGTTCTCCTCTGTCCTTATACAATAAGCAGTGATAAGCAGGGTGTTCTAGTGGTGATAGATAATCAGTTCTCACCTCTCCTGTGTTCTCTCCTGTCCTTATACTATAAACAGTGATAAGCAGGGTGTTCTAGTGGTGATAGATAATCAGTTCTCACCTCTCCTGTGTTCTCTCCTGTCCTTATACTATAAACAGTGATAAGCAGGGTGTTCTAGTGGTGATAGATAATCAGTTCTCACCTCTCCTGTGTTCTCTCCTGTCCTTATACTATAACACAGTGATAAGCAGGGTGTTCTAGTGGTGATAGATAATCAGTTCTCACCTCTCCTGTGTTCTCTCCTGTCCTTATACTATAAACAGTGATAAGCAGGGTGTTCTAGTGGTGATAGATAATCAGTTCTCACCTCTCCTGTGTTCTCTCCTGTCCTTATACTATAAACAGTGATAAGCAGGGTGTTCTAGTGGTGATAGATAATCAGTTCTCACCTCTCCTGTGTTCTCTCCTGTCCTTATACTATAATCAGTGATAAGCAGGGTGTTCTAGTGGTGATAGATAATCAGTTCTCACCTCTCCTGTGTTCTCTCCTGTCCTTATACTATAAACAGTGATAAGCAGGGTGTTCTAGTGGTGATAGATAATCAGTCCTCACCTCTCCTGTGTTCTCTCCTGTCCTTATACTATAATCAGTGATAAGCAGGGTGTTCTAGTGGTGATAGATAATCAGTTCTCACCTCTCCTGTGTTCTCTCCTGTCCTTATACTATAAACAGTGATAAGCAGGGTGTTCTAGTGGTGATAGATAATCAGTTCTCACCTCTCCTGTGTTCTCTCCTGTCCTTATACTATAAGCAGTGTTCTATGATGCTCTCCTGTTTCTCTCTTGTCCTTATACTATAAACAGTGATAAGCAGGGTGTTCTAGTGGTGATAGATAATCAGTTCTCACCTCTCCTGTGTTCTCTCCTGTCCTTATACTATAATCAGTGATAAGCAGGGTGTTCTAGTGGTGATAGATAATCAGTTCTCACCTCTCCTGTGTTCTCTCTGTCCTTATACTATAAACAGTGATAAGCAGGGTGTTCTAGTGGTGATAGATAATCAGTTCTCACCTCTCCTGTGTTCTCTCCTGTCCTTATACTATAATCAGTGATAAGCAGGGTGTTCTAGTGGTGATAGATAATCAGTTCTCACCTCTCCTGTGTTCTCTCCTGTCCTTATACTATAAACAGTGATAAGCAGGGTGTTCTAGTGGTGATAGATAATCAGTTCTCACCTCTCCTGTGTTCTCTCCTGTCCTTATACTATAAACAGTGATAAGCAGGGTGTTCTAGTGGTGATAGATAATCAGTTCTCACCTCTCCTGTGTTCTCTCCTGTCCTTATACTATAATCAGTGATAAGCAGGGTGTTCTAGTGGTGATAGATAATCAGTTCTCACCTCTCCTGTGTTCTCTCCTGTCCTTATACTATAAACAGTGATAAGCAGGGTGTTCTAGTGGTGATAGATAATCAGTTCTCACCTCTCCTGTGTTCTCTCCTGTCCTTATACTATAAACAGTGATAAGCAGGGTGTTCTAGTGGTGATAGATAATCAGTTCTCACCTCTCCTGTGTTCTCTCCTGTCCTTATACTATAAACAGTGATAAGCAGGGTGTTCTAGTGGTGATAGATAATCAGTTCTCACCTCTCCTGTGTTCTCTCCTGTCCTTATACTATAAACAGTGATAAGCAGGGTGTTCTAGTGGTGATAGATAATCAGTTCTCACCTCTCCTGTGTTCTCTCCTGTCCTTATACTATAAACAGTGATAAGCAGGGTGTTCTAGTGGTGATAGATAATCAGTTCTCACCTCTCCTGTGTTCTCTACTGTCCTTATACTATAAACAGTGATAAGCAGGGTGTTCTAGTGGTGATAGATAATCAGTTCTCACCTCTCCTGTGTTCTCTCCTGTCCTTATACTATAAACAGTGATAAGCAGGGTGTTCTAGTGGTGATAGATAATCAGTTCTCACCTCTCCTGTGCTCTCCCTGTCCTTATACTATAATCAGTGATAAGCAGGGTGTTCTAGTGGTGATAGATAATCAGTTCTCACCTCTCCTGTGTTCTCTCCTGTCCTTATACTATAATCAGTGATAAGCAGGGTGTTCTAGTGGTGATAGATAATCAGTTCCTCACCTCTCTCTCCTGTCCTTATACTATACACAGTGATAAGCAGGGTGTTCTAGTGATGATAGATAATCAGTTCTCACCTCTCCTGTGTTCTCTCCTGTCCTTATACTATAAACAGTGATAAGCAGGGTGTTCTAGTGGTGATAGATAATCAGTTCTCACCTCTCCTGTGTTCTCTCCTGTCCTTATACTATAATCAGTGATAAGCAGGGTGTTCTAGTGGTGATAGATAATCAGTTCTCACCTCTCCTGTGTTCTCTCCTGTCCTTATACTATAATCAGTGATAAGCAGAAGTGTTCTAGTGGTGATAGATAATCAGTTCTCACCTCTTCTGTGTTCTCCCCGTCCTTATACTATAATCAGTGATAAGCAGGGTGTTCTAGTGGTGATAGATAATCAGTTCTCACCTCTCCTGTGTTCTCTCTCTGTCCTTATACTATATACAGTGATAAGCAGGGTGTTCTAGTGGTGATAGATAATCAGTTCTCACCTCTCCTGTGTTCTCTCCTGTCCTTATACTATAAACAGTGATAAGCAGGGTGTTCTAGTGGTGATAGATAATCAGTTCTCACCTCTCCTGTGTTCTCTCCTGTCCTTATACTATAATCAGTGATTAGCAGGATGTTTTAGTGGTGATAGATAATCAGTTCTCTCCTCTCCTCTGTTCTCCCCTGTCCTTATACTATAATCAGTGATAAGCAGGGTGTTCTAGTGGTGATAGATAATCAGTTCTCTCCTCTCCTGTGTTCTCTCCTGTCCTTATACTATAAACAGTGATAAGCAGGGTGTTCTAGTGGTGATAGATAATCAGTTCTCACCTCTCCTGTGTTCTCTCCTGTCCTTATACTATAATCAGTGATCAACGCTAGGGTGTTCTAGCCTGTCCTGATAGATAATCAGTTCTCATCTCTCCTGTGTTCTCCACTGTCCTTATACTATAAGCAGTGATAAGCAGAATGTTCTAGTGGTGATAGATAATCAGTTCTCACCTCTCCTGTGTTCTCTCCTGTCCTTATACTATAATCAGTTCTTACCTCTCCTGTGCTCTCTCCTGTCCTTATACTATAATCGGTGATAAGCAGGATGTTCTAGTGGTGATAGACAATCAGTTCTCACCTCTTCTGTGTTCTCCCTGTCCTTATACTATAATCAGTGATAAGCAGAATGTTCTAGTGGTGATAATCAGTTCTCACCTCTTCTGTGTTCTCCCCGTCCTTATACTATAATCAGTGATAAGCAGGGTGTTCTAGTGGTGATAGATAATCAGTTCTCAACGCTCCTGTGTTCTCCTCTGTCCTTATACTATATTAACTGATAAGCAGGGTGTTCTAGTGGTGATAGATAATCAGCTCTCACCTCTTCCGTGTTCTCTCCAGTCCTTATACTATAAATAGAGATAAGCAGGGTGTTCTAGTGGTGATAGATAATCAGTTCTCCCCTCTCCTGTGTTCTCTCCAGTCCTTATACTATAATCAGTGATTAGCAGGATGTTTTAGTGGTGATAGATAATCAGTTCTCTCCTCTCCTCTGTTCTCCCCTGTCCCTTATACTATAATCAGTGATAAGCAGGGTGTTCTAGTGGTGATGGATAATCAGTTCTCTCCTCTCCTGTGTTCTCTCCGTCCTTATACTATAAGCAGTGATAAGCAGGGTGTTCTAGTGGTGACAGATAATCAGTTCTCATCTCTCCTGTGTTCTCTCCTGTCCTTATACTATAATCAGTTCTCACCTCTCCTGTGTTCTCCCCTGTCCTTATACTATAATCAGTTCTTATCTCTCCTGTGTTCTCCACTGTCCTTATACTATAAGCAGTGATAAGCAGAATGTTCTAGTGGTGATAGATAATCAGTTCTCACCTCTCCTGTGTCCTCTCCTGTCCTTATACTATAATCAGTGATAAGCAGGATGTTCTAGTGGTGATAGATAATCAGTTCTCACCTCTCCTGTGTTCTCTCCTGTCCTTATACTATAATCAGTGATAAGCAGGGTGTTCTAGTGATGATAGATAATCAGTTCTTACCTCTCCTGTTCCTTATACTATAATCAGTTCTTACCTCTCCTGTGTTATCTCCTGCCCTTATACTATAATCAGTGATAATCAGAATGTTTTAGTGGTGATAGATAATCAGTTCTCACCTTTCCTGCATGTCCCTTACACAAGGTATCTTCATGCTGCTCCAAGGCCCATAGTTACAATGCCAGAAGCTGTTCTGCACATGCTCAGCAGTAAAGACCAGAGGGGGAAGGTCACTACTGGGCATGCCAGCTGTCATCTCAGAACTGCTAGACAGAACAGGAAGACACCATTTAAGAAGTTGCCTGAGAATAAGTAACTTTTCATAAGAGCCCGTAACCTGCCTCCGCTATGTAAAGAATCATACGTACCTTCTCCTCACCTCTATTGTCCTCTGTACCAGCTCCTGTCTGTGTGTCCATGGTGTGTTTATTTAATCCCCGTACAGGCATGATCATCTGTTCTGCCTGTGGAACTGTTCTGTGTTGGGTCTCTGGGGCCACAAACAGAGCTCTGATTACTTATTTTTTGGAAGGCCGAAGGGTCTCTCATAGCTTGAGACTCTTAATCCTTTAGGGATTCACCTACACTATTGCCTGCTCGGAGGTCTGTCTATTGGTTACATTGAAAGAGCTCCCTCATCTCCTCTGGCTGAGCTGATAACCCAGTGGACATTGTGACATTGCCGCATGTCAGCTGTGGGCCACCTTCCATATTTTCTGCTAACAGTCTGTGAGCTAATGCGTACTCTTAAATCCGCTGTATGGTCCGCAAAACCAGCTTAGTGCACTCATCCGCCAGTGTTAAATCCTTGGTGAACACTATGAGGCACATTTATAAAGACCGGCTTTTTATGGTCTTAGTTTTCCCCTTGCGCTGTCGTTAGATTTGTCTAATTTCTGACGAAGCGTGCGACTCACCATAAATTAGCCTCATCTGTGGCAGTCCTTGCGCCTGGCGTAAGAACTACGGCAGCCATAGTTTTTCGCTAACATTTACGACCTATCCCTCCCCATCACACCCAACTGGCAGACACGGCATTAAAAGCAATATTTCGTTGGTACTTTTACGCCTAAAATAATGTGCTCCTATGAGTCGAAAGGAGGATGGCCCATTCATAGCAGGATATGCATAGCAACTTGGCCCACCTCAGAGATGGACACGGCGTGGTGCACATCACCTGCAACGTTTCAGGGGCAAGCCCCCTTTCTCAAGCGTGCATGCTAAAGATTGTTAACCCCTTATATAGGGCTATACTCATGATGGAATTAACAATACACATGATCACAAATATGATACATGAGGTGGAGGATGTGACAACTGTTGAGCGCAAAGCCACCCGTTTATTTCAGCAGCAAATGAAGGTACCACAGGCTAGAGCTAGGATGCAGAGGGCTCTGACCCAGCTTGTTCTGTCGCCACCATCCTTATCCTCTTGCTTTGTTATAGAGAGGGCACAACGAATCCCCAACAAGTCCCGGAGCGCCCCCTTGTTATGATAGTCCTGAACTATAGGGACAGAGAAAAATTCCAGTGGTTGCTTGTCTTTCTACCCGATTTTAACACTGAAGTGCACGTAGATGGAGGCAGTTTATTCAAGTGTGTATTCGACCGCAAGACAAAGGCATCAAGTATGCACTGCTTCCAACAAGACTGAGGGTGCTGGCTGGAGATAGGACGTGATTCTTCACTGCGCCGTAGGGGGCTCTGGTTGGGTCAACAGGAGCCGGCCAAATAGTCCACGCATTATCCGTGCTTTGGGCTGTGCAATCACTCAGCGCCCTTGGGGCCTATTCCCGATGGCGTTTTTCTACTTTAGCAAAATTGTTCTTGATGTGTTCTATTCCCTTTTATCTATGTTTTCTTATGCAGTTTTAGACTTTTGCTCTCTACATCTACGGATGGTCCTGAAATTTATGGAGTTCCCGAGAGATGCGTAACCCTTGATTTCATGAAACAAACTGAACTGATTGGGCAACTGTTGCCACGTACCTGTTTTTGTGAATTGTTCAGTTCTTAGTTTGGGATGCTATGCTCAAATAAGTTGGCATGATTTGGGCAGGATGTGGGCAGTTTTAGGTTTCAACCAATTACGTGTGTCTGCGTGTGAGAATGCTGTGCCTACACCGTCAGGATAGTCCACCCTCTTGATTACTTGCTGAGCAATGCTACCTGTAAAGCCATTTGGTGGACTGTCTGGGGCCTCAACAACAAAATCAAGGGGTCCCTATTGTGTAACTATCTAAAGGGCTATGCCCCTAATATTATTATTCTCCAGGGAACTCACTTGTG